>JAWHQI010000193.1:4223450-5467934 GCA_033032865.1 Dactylorhiza incarnata | reverse complement strand
AAGCCCCAATTGGCCCCACCTTGACTCATTTCCTTTTGATGTGGGTCCATAGAGTCTTGGAAGACAATGAGGGTCAGTCTCCTTGAATGAAGTGAGCTAGGGTCAAGCCTAAACCCAAAAGTCCCAATTTGCCCTATTTTGGATCAAGTGAGCCAATCTCAACCTAAGTGGACCTAACCCAAACCCACCCTAAAATCTTGGGCTCAGCCCCACCAAATTGAGCCCACTAATGGGCTGAATCCTCTAGACCTCAATTTGGGCCCAAGAGGGGTGCACCAAAGGTGGTGGCCGGCCACCACCAAGAGGAATTCAAGTGAGTCCATGGAGAGGTGGCCACTTGGCCACCACTCCTTATTTTCTGGCCTTCCCTCAGCCTTCCCAAGGAGTTTCAACAGGAGGTGAGGCTGAGCTGGCTTCAGTTGAGAGGGCAAGGAGGGGAGAGAGGCCGGCCACCATAATGGCAATTCCTCCATTCCAATGCAAAGCAGCCAGATTTTCTCTCCCCTGGCATCAGCGCGTGATCAGGAGTGAATTCCTGATGAGTTGGAGACCTGTAGTTGGCTGGCTGAGGCGGTGGCAGCATAGGGGAGGTCGCCGGAAAATGGCAGCCATCAAACAAAACCCCCTCACTCTCATTCATCCCCACCATTAGCTTCAGAATCGAGAGAGGAGAAGAACCCCCATGTTTTCGGGAGGAGACCGGCTCTGAGGAGGAAGATCGAGCAGGAAGATGGAGCTCGAGTTCGGCCATGGCGTTTCTCGTCCTTCCTCAAGATCAAGCTCGATCAAGGCAAAGTTCCTTTCCCCCTCCTCCTGTGCTAGTATCTCTTCTCTCCCCCTGTCGATTTGAGCCATGCATTGGCTACTTCTACTTCGAGATTTTCCATGTTCCTAGCCGAAAAACGAAAGGTGCCGGAGCCCTACTCCGGCCACCCCAGGTCAATCGGCCACCACCAGCCGACAGCCCTATGTCGACTGGTGGTGGTGGCTCGGGCGTTTTGCAGGAGACGGCCTGGGTTCGCCGGAATCCGGCCCGCAAAACGCTCCAGGCGCGGCTAATCAGGGCGGTTGGTCCATCGGGGAAGACGACTCCCTGGCCGTCCGATTTGGGGGAAAATCCTAACCGCAGACCAGTTAAATAATAATATTCCTAATACAAATTTCTGCTACAAATCTTGACAAGTTTTGATTAATTATTTTAAGGCCTTTAGAGGCCTCATTTCGAAAAATGCCCAGAGACAACATTTATAGCCCTTGATGTCTACTTTCCAATGGAAGTGAAATCAGGCCATTTGGTCAAGTCTGGGGACCACAACACTCAATCTAGTGAGGCTGGTCAAAAATATACCTTGATTTATGAAATCTGTCACAATATTTGCTGCATCTTTGGCCTGATATTTGACCTGTTTTCACTCAAAACTAGACAAAGTCCCCAACATCAATGTTGTAGATCTTTCTCTTACCTTTCCAATGATATGTTGTACATAATTTTTGGTAAAGTGTAGCTCCCTATAGAGCTGTTTTAGTGTGGCATGTATAATGTCACAATTTATGTAGTTTTGAAATTTAAGAGAAATTGGTGCATGCAACATGGATGATTTCTTTTTTAGGCCATGCATGTATCCATACTTAACCTATGATTAGTGAGAAAATTAGAAATTTTTAGAGAATGTTTTTCTAAAGTTTTGCAAATTATTTCATTTTGTGTACTTAATGGAAATAATTCTACCTAGGATTTTTAGGTAGTTTGCATGGAATTTTTGAGGGCCTTGGAGGCCAGATATTGAAAAGTTGGCTGAGACAACTTTTGTAGCTTTTGAAGTCTACCTTCTGTAGGATTTGAGATAAAGTGATTTGGAGCACTACAGCTCCTTGTAGAGCCCTTTTCCTAGGACTGCTCTTTATATCTATTGGCAAACCATAATAATTCTACCTAGGATTTTTAGGTAGTTTGCATGAAATTTTTGAAGGCCTTAGAGGCCATATTGGTAAAAAGTGCCAGAGATAACATTGGTAGCCCTTGATGTCTACTTTCCATTGCCACCCTAAACACCTGATTTGGTGTACTGTGGACACCAGGGCATCCATTCTACTAGGACTGCTCATTTTGTCTATTTGCAAACCACATAATCTTGCCTAGGTTTTAATCAGTTTGCATGCTATTTTTGAAGGCCTTAGAGGCCATATTGGTAAAAAGTTCCAGAGATAACATTGGTAGCCCTTGATGTCTACTTTCCATTGCCACCCTAAACACCTGATTTGGTGTACTGTGGACACCAGGGCATCCATTTTTCTAGGACTGCTCATTATGTCTATTAGTCAAAATTGGGCTTTGAACTTTAGTGGAAGTGTAGGTGTAATCACCTTGTATGTTACAGTTTTTATTCCCATGCTTGCTAGGAGACTCAACTATATGACCCCCTTGAGTTTGAGGTTTTCACATGCATGCAAGAGGTGTATGGGCAAAATTGGTGCATTTAGCATAACCAATGAATTTATGCTTCTCTCTTAATGGCTCCACCCTTGGCAAGAGATTTTATCCATGTATGTGACATGAAAGAATACATCACTTTAGGGTGTGTGGAAATTGTAGCCCATATCATCTAGGTGGTATAATAGTCACACTTGAGTCACACTTGATATGTGTGATATGTGTACCTTGTAGGTAGACATTGTATACAACCTTGTAAGTTGAATTCACCTAGGTTAAATACATTTCTGGAATTTGTATTCAACATGAGTAAAGTAGAGCTAGATCTTACCTTTCCAATGCCACTGACTTTAAGTCATTTGGATTAGTACAACTCCTTCTAAGTCATTTTTAGTGTGACTTGTCTAAAATAGTGTTTTGCTGAATTTTACACCTTGTACATCACTCGTAAGTTGAATTCACCTAGGTTAAATACATTTCTGGAATTTGTATTCAACAGGGGTAAAGTAGAGCTAGATCTTACCTTTCCAATGCCACTGACTTTAAGTCATTTGGATTAGTACAACTCCTTCTAAGTCATTTTTAGTGTGACTTGTCTAAAATAGTGTTTTGCTGAATTTTACACCTTGTACATCACTCGTAAGTTGAATTCACCTAGGTTAAATACATTTCTGGAATTTGTATTCAACAGGAGTAAAGTAGAGCTAGATCTTACCTTTCCAATGCCACTGACTTTAAGTCATTTGGATTAGTACAACTCCTTCTAAGTCATTTTTAGTGTGACTTGTCTAAAATAGTGTTTTGCTGAATTTTACACCTTGTACATCACTCGTAAGTTGAATTCACCTAGGTTAAATACATTTTTGGAATTTGTATTCAACAGGAGTAAAGTAGAGCTAGATCTTACCTTTCCAATGCCACTGAATTCATGTCATTTGGATAAGTATAGCTCCTTCTATACTATTTTGGGTGAGACATGTACAAATCCGTAATTGTTAAGTTAAACATTGGGGTGCATTTAGCGAGAATGTAATGAAAGGTAATTAAAGTTAAATACTTCTTGGATTAATATGAGACTTAGGGTTGATAGCGTCAGACCAATAAGGAACTACAGTAGATCCCCAGAATTTAACAACCCTTAGTCCAACACTCGTAGTATAAACCCTGAACTGCACACCAGAAGTAATAAACGATAAATAAGGTCAAGTAATTCTTGGAAAATGGGAGACTTGGGGTTTGTGATTCCTAGACCATTACCATATTTAGGTAAAATTATTATAACATGTAGGGATATCTAAATGATACTCAAGGAACAAAACCATGTTCGCACACCGTTCAATTAAATAGAGTTTATGAGTAAACACCTTGGAATATTATAAAGTCTGATATCAGAATTTTGGGTTAGTCACCCATTAAGAGCCTATGGCCAAAAACTTGGAACTCATTTAGACATGATAAGCTTAAGATCTCACCATAGGAGTCAAATCTAGCACAACCTCAATTTGGTCTACGAGTAGCCAACCTGATCTATATGACATAGACCACCACTAGCCTTCATACATAGAACTATTAGCTCTTCGAATATCAAAAAGTGACAGATTATTAGGGAGAGCATCTCCAAGGGCATATTGGGACATAAGGTTTAAGGGTGCGTTTAGAAAATTATAAGGTATGAGTTCATAGTGATATGAAAAGGAGGTTAGACCTCATTAAGGGCCCCACCCACAACTCATCGGTACTAAGTGATTATTTAGAAGTAGAACTGCCCTTAGCCGGGTAAGCCATCTTAAGGTAAATACTTAAGGGCGGAGTCGGGAAGTAACTAAGGCAAACCCTGGATTAAGAATGACAAAGGATAGGAGTGTGGGTCCAAGTAAGGTTGAGAATGTTATTTGAATGTGAGCAGTTCCTCGGTGAAGAAAGGGGACTCGAGTTTAAAATGTGGCGACGGGAGAGTCAGCTCCCGGTCACAGCTGGAGGTGTTGGAGTTCAAGGAACTCCTCCACTTCTAATTGCCAAGTTAACTCATCTTAGAGATGTAACGTAATTGGAGAGGAAAATGGGGGTCGAGTAAAAAGGGGTAGACACCAACAAGATTAAGTGCCTTGGGAATAGGAAGTTCGGGGTGTCAGCCCGCCACACTTCCTAGTACCGCTGCGAGCCCCTCACAGGGTAACCCTCCGGACGTCCAAGGTTAACCATAAAGCTTCTAGGTTCAACTAAATCATAGACAAGATTAGTTAAGTAGGAGAACTCGGCAAGTTAACTTCCATCCCGAACCGGGACGTTATATATAAGGAAGGACTGGGATAGTCCTGCGAGCGGTAGGCTCGGGTTATAAGGAAGGACCGGGATAGTCCTGCGAGCGTTAGGCTCGGGTTATAAGGAAGGACCGGGATAGTCCTGCGAGCGTTAGGCTCGGGTTATAGGAAGGACTGGGTTAGTTTAGCGAGCGGTAGGCTCGTAGTCCAAATGTAAGACTGGAATAGTCTGGCGAGCGGTAGGCTCTACTTTATAAATGTTGATATAGAATTGCGGGCTGGAGGCTCGGTAGTAAATGGTTATTACTTATGTTGCTTGTGAATGAGATGTGGTGGGTCTTCTGTTCTGTCTTTGTCGTCACACCGACAGCAGTTCGTTGACTCGGCAGTGCTAGTGGTTGTATTGGGGCCAGGTTGTTTTACTGCGCGTCCGATGGGACGAATTCCCTAAACCCTGCCTGGCCATTTCAGTTTAGTACGCAGGAGCTCGTGAGTACCGGGTACCGGTATCACATCGTACGTTTGGGCCTAGGTCTGGTAGTGTGACTTACCCACCTAGGTGAGGAGACG
This sequence comes from Dactylorhiza incarnata, assembly GCA_033032865.1. Taxonomy (NCBI): domain Eukaryota; kingdom Viridiplantae; phylum Streptophyta; class Magnoliopsida; order Asparagales; family Orchidaceae; genus Dactylorhiza; species Dactylorhiza incarnata. The sequence goes on along the minus strand of JAWHQI010000193.1, from coordinate 5,462,672 downwards.
CCCGCTCCTCTGCCACCGTTTGACCACGACGGGAGGTGCCCGAGAGGTTAGCTACCTCCGAAAAGTGGGAACTAAAGGTCTGTACGTACAGAGTCATGTGTGTGAGTTGCATGTGTATGAAATAATAATACAAACATTGCATCATTGCATTGCATTGCATATCATAGCATAGCATTTCTGCATAAACAGAGACCTCATCGTATAAATTAGTGTGGGCTCTTTTATACGATGAGTTTATTGCTTGCCAGATCCCTTAGCTTATGTGCTATTGTGTGTGCATATAAGTTAAGGTTACTTTCGTAGCTGCTCCTTAATTATACCGCTCTTTTACTTATACTGCTCTGTTACTTATACGGCTCCCTACTTTTGCTCATATACATACTCCTGCTTGGGTAGATATGCTTTCATTACTTGTTTAGTACCTTTATACTTGCTAGTCTCGCCATTGCCACCTGCTTCTTTGGATTACCCCTTGATGTCCTCCGCTTCCTCCTCCCACACGGTGCCTAGGAGTCGCGGGTGGAGGCGGTGAGGAATATGCTGAGTCTTTTAGACTGACGGTCAGTGGACCTTATCATTTTAGGGATGAAGTACCGGAGCAGCAGGACCCCGTTTAGGAGACAGGATAAGAGGATAGGATGGAGCGGATCAACCACTACACGTCGTCGCAGCAGCATCTACAGTTGTATGAAGACAGAGTTTGATTGCTTCCGCATAAAAGTAGAGCGAGAGTATTGTTGCACTATGTTTGAACATGTAATGGGCAAATGCCCTCTTTTACTTTATTTCTCATCGTGGACATTGTAATCATGTAATTTCTATATTTAATGTGATTTGTGGGCTTGTTGCTTCTATTTGCTTCTATTACTCTGAATTGTGGTTGGCCTAGATGATGTTGATTAGCCGGCAGGATCGGCGTATTGTGGCGGGGACCATTGGGTGTAATGGTCTCGCCGCAAGACGGCGGTTCTGGGCGGTAAGACCCGGTTTAAAACCAAAAAAAAGAGGGTCTTACAAAGTGGTATCAGCTTAGCCGACTTTCGATCCAAGTAAAAGAAGTCCACAAAACCTAGGGCAACCCCCGCTCGAGTTAGTTTGAGGACAAACTAGCAGCGGAAGCAGTGGTGTGCCCATACAGGAAATCACATAATTTTTGTCCACTAAACGATGAGATTAGGCCAACCCGACTAGTGCACCATATTGGCTTGACTTAGCAAGACTTCTCATAAGGTATCCTAGTCCGACATCAACCTCAAGTATATTTTGACCAAGTAGTAGGATACCCCAAGGTGACTAAAAGAAAGAGTTGAAAGTGTGTGTGTGAGTGTTCAGGGCTTACTCTGTGATATACCCACATCACTTCCTAAGTGATATTAACACTCCTCAACAAACAAATAGGACAATCTTAAGTGGTTTTGGTGTTTGTGAGACTCGTAAGGCCTTACTTGTGTGCTTAGAAGCTGATACTGCACACTCCCACCCTCGGAAAACCATCACAAAGGAAGGATGTCAAATGTGGAACGAGAAGTTCAACGTAGAGAAGACCACTTGATAGGCACACGACCTTTGGGAAAGAGTTACGACAAGTGGCATTTTGAGGGTAGAGAGCCCTACCATATACAAAAAAAAACTCAAGGACTGTATACCCATAAGGTTTATGTAAATACGCGAGATGTCCAAATTGTCGGATATAAGGAACTCATCACAAGATTACGGGAGGCTAATCTTGTTTCTTCGTTTATTGGGCCACCAAAAATTTTGACTTGGCTTGTTTTAGAAATATAGAAGCCCCTGAAATACAACTCCCTGGGCACCTAGCTTAGTGCAGGGTATATAAGTGAACCCCAGACCTAAGTCGGTGCACCCTACCATCCGACTTATCCAAGCAATCTGAATTCTTACACCGTACATGTAAATTAGATGCGATACACACGCTGTCCAAGAATCAGATTTTGTAGATGAAGACCTATAGATTCAGATAATAATCATTCCCTTGGTCAATTCTCTTGAAAATTGAAACATACACTTTCGGTGAAGAGATCTTCCTTCTCTGAAGGAATCAGAGACCTTGAAGATTGAGTTCCGTAGGAAATTAGGGTTTGTAAAAATTTTTGTTACATAAAGCTTTATTGAGAGTCCCAGGGTCAAGTTTCCTTGGATCACTATGAAAAATCCAGAGTATTACAGAAATAGGTAGATAGACTTGCGGTCCCCATTGAACCTCTGAAAATTTTATTATAGTTAAGTATTGATTAATTATCCTACTTCCTTCACGAAATGAGCCTTGCACCCTTAGCCACCTTGGAGGATTTACAATATGTGAAGTTTACGAGGCTCGGCATTGAGACTCACACGAATTTAAGTACCAGAACTGAGCCTGTTTACTACTAAGGTATCCTTTTAGTTCAGTAAACGACCATGACATATTTACATTTACTAAATATCATGTCGAATCTTAGAAACATGATTAAACGTCTACATAAAGTATTAAAAGAATGAAGATGTCATGAAAATTAGAGGAATCAATATTGCCCAAGCCATAAACATATCATGATCTTGGAAGACAAGTCTAAATTCTAATTACAAACAACTAATAAATAAGAGTACTGGTGTCACGTGTACAATGATTGTGAACCACTGGAGAGTAGACCCAAAGTGTTAGTAAGGATACGGTAATAAAGATATCGACGGTGAACGTGACAATGTACTCACCGGATCGAGAACTGTATACATACGAAGACATCATACTATAAAATATAAGACTCGATGGATTCTTACACTCGCCTTGTGAGTGTGTGACTTTACTTCGACTTATGTCCTCCCTCCACTACGATGTCTTCATCATTGGGAATTGTCTAAGAACCCTCAGGTAAAGGATCCCGAACTCGAATAGGATGAGGTTTAACGAAAGTGCACTTGGGAGAAAAACGAGGAGGAGTCAATGAGAATTAGACCTAACAAGTCCCAATGTTAATTGAGAGCCATACTGCACCCAAACAACTAAATCCTCCATGAACTCTAACTCCCGTGGACCTAAACCTAAATTTCGGGGACGAAATTGTTTCTTCGTTTATTGGGATTTGTAACATCCCCAAAACAACTAGACCCCTAAGATGCATTTTGTCATGACAAGGTCATGACATTGCTCCAAGAAGACAAAATGGGCCAAGGAGGCCCCATGATTTCCATAAATTAAGAAGAAATGCACATTGGGGTGCAACTAGCAAATTTTGATGGCTTAGCTTAGGGTTGACCAATATACCTCCAACAAGTCAACATAACCTCGTCATGACCCCTATGACCATCCAAGGAGGTGAGTAGGCCACTAGGGACCCTTGGGGTCAACCAAATTGGCCAAATTGACCAAAAGTCAACTTTGAGCTATCCTAGGTCAAACCTCCATGAATAAGGGCAATTGAACTCCAAATGATCAAATTGGACCCACCCTCTTATGGCAACCTCCCTAGGGGACCTAATGAACCCAAAAGCCCCATCATAGGGCCATCAATTTGGGGAAAATGGGTCAATTACTAAAAAGCCCCAAATTGACCTATTAATACTAAAAACTTAAATTGAACTTCAATTGACCCATTGTGATCAAATTGATCACCTCTAACACTCTTGGGCCACTTAGGGAGTCTAATGGCCCCACATTGGACCCTTGGTGTAAGCCAATTTTGAGGAAATTGGGCAAATTACCAATTTGCCCCAAATTACCAATTACACCCCTTTGGGTTCTAATTAGCCCCAAATTGACCAAATTGACCTAGCACAACCCTACCCAAACACTAAGGTAAGTGAGTGAGACATGAGCAAGCCAAGGTTCACATTCAATTTGGAGAATTAAGGCAAAATCACCAAAATGCCCAAATTGCCCCTATAGGCAAATAAGTGCACTCAAGCCCCAATTGGCCCCACCTTGACTCATTTCCTTTTGATGTGGGTCCATAGAGTCTTGGAAGACAATGAGGGTCAGTCTCCTTGAATGAAGTGAGCTAGGGTCAAGCCTAAACCCAAAAGTCCCAATTTGCCCTATTTTGGATCAAGTGAGCCAATCTCAACCTAAGTGGACCTAACCCAAACCCACCCTAGAATCTTGGGCTCAGCCCCACCAAATTGAGCCCACTAATGGGCTGAATCCTCTAGACCTCAATTTGGGCCCAAGAGGGGTGCACCAAAGGTGGTGGCCGGCCACCACCAAGAGGAATTCAAGTGAGTCCATGGAGAGGTGGCCACTTGGCCACCACTCCTTATTTTCTGGCCTTCCCTCAGCCTTCCCAAGGAGTTTCAACAGGAGGTGAGGCTGAGCTGGCTTCAGTTGAGAGGGCAAGGAGGGGAGAGAGGCCGGCCACCATAATGGCAATTCCTCCATTCCAATGCAAAGCAGCCAGATTTTCTCTCCCCTGGCATCAGCGCGTGATCAGGAGTGAATTCCTGATGAGTTGGAGACCTGTAGTTGGCTGGCTGAGGCGGTGGCAGCATAGGGGAGGTCGCCGGAAAATGGCAGCCATCAAACAAAACCCCCTCACTCTCATTCATCCCCACCATTAGCTTCAGAATCGAGAGAGGAGAAGAACCCCCATGTTTTCGGGAGGAGACCGGCTCTGAGGAGGAAGATCGAGCAGGAAGATGGAGCTCGAGTTCGGCCATGGCGTTTCTCGTCCTTCCTCAAGATCAAGCTCGATCAAGGCAAAGTTCCTTTCCCCCTCCTCCTGTGCTAGTATCTCTTCTCTCCCCCTGTCGATTTGAGCCATGCATTGGCTACTTCTACTTCGAGATTTTCCATGTTCCTAGCCGAAAAACGAAAGGTGCCGGAGCCCTACTCCGGCCACCCCAGGTCAATCGGCCACCACCAGCCGACAGCCCTATGTCGACTGGTGGTGGTGGCTCGGGCGTTTTGCAGGAGACGGCCTGGGTTCGCCGGAATCCGGCCCGCAAAACGCTCCAGGCGCGGCTAATCAGGGCGGTTGGTCCATCGGGGAAGACGACTCCCTGGCCGTCCGATTTGGGGGAAAATCCTAACCGCAGACCAGTTAAATAATAATATTCCTAATACAAATTTCTGCTACAAATCTTGACAAGTTTTGATTAATTATTTTAAGGCCTTTAGAGGCCTCATTTCGAAAAATGCCCAGAGACAACATTTATAGCCCTTGATGTCTACTTTCCAATGGAAGTGAAATCAGGCCATTTGGTCAAGTCTGGGGACCACAACACTCAATCTAGTGAGGCTGGTCAAAAATATACCTTGATTTATGAAATCTGTCACAATATTTGCTGCATCTTTGGCCTGATATTTGACCTGTTTTCACTCAAAACTAGACAAAGTCCCCAACATCAATGTTGTAGATCTTTCTCTTACCTTTCCAATGATATGTTGTACATAATTTTTGGTAAAGTGTAGCTCCCTATAGAGCTGTTTTAGTGTGGCATGTATAATGTCACAATTTATGTAGTTTTGAAATTTAAGAGAAATTGGTGCATGCAACATGGATGATTTCTTTTTTAGGCCATGCATGTATCCATACTTAACCTATGATTAGTGAGAAAATTAGAAATTTTTAGAGAATGTTTTTCTAAAGTTTTGCAAATTATTTCATTTTGTGTACTTAATGGAAATAATTCTACCTAGGATTTTTAGGTAGTTTGCATGGAATTTTTGAGGGCCTTGGAGGCCAGATATTGAAAAGTTGGCTGAGACAACTTTTGTAGCTTTTGAAGTCTACCTTCTGTAGGATTTGAGATAAAGTGATTTGGAGCACTACAGCTCCTTGTAGAGCCCTTTTCCTAGGACTGCTCTTTATATCTATTGGCAAACCATAATAATTCTACCTAGGATTTTTAGGTAGTTTGCATGAAATTTTTGAAGGCCTTAGAGGCCATATTGGTAAAAAGTGCCAGAGATAACATTGGTAGCCCTTGATGTCTACTTTCCATTGCCACCCTAAACACCTGATTTGGTGTACTGTGGACACCAGGGCATCCATTCTACTAGGACTGCTCATTTTGTCTATTTGCAAACCACATAATCTTGCCTAGGTTTTAATCAGTTTGCATGCTATTTTTGAAGGCCTTAGAGGCCATATTGGTAAAAAGTGCCAGAGATAACATTGGTAGCCCTTGATGTCTACTTTCCATTGCCACCCTAAACACCTGATTTGGTGTACTGTGGACACCAGGGCATCCATTTTTCTAGGACTGCTCATTATGTCTATTAGTCAAAATTGGGCTTTGAACTTTAGTGGAAGTGTAGGTGTAATCACCTTGTATGTTACAGTTTTTATTCCCATGCTTGCTAGGAGACTCAACTATATGACCCCCTTGAGTTTGAGGTTTTCACATGCATGCAAGAGGTGTATGGGCAAAATTGGTGCATTTAGCATAACCAATGAATTTATGCTTCTCTCTTAATGGCTCCACCCTTGGCAAGAGATTTTATCCATGTATGTGACATGAAAGAATACATCACTTTAGGGTGTGTGGAAATTGTAGCCCATATCATCTAGGTGGTATAATAGTCACACTTGAGTCACACTTGATATGTGTGATATGTGTACCTTGTAGGTAGACATTGTATACAACCTTGTAAGTTGAATTCACCTAGGTTAAATACATTTCTGGAATTTGTATTCAACATGAGTAAAGTAGAGCTAGATCTTACCTTTCCAATGCCACTGACTTTAAGTCATTTGGATTAGTACAACTCCTTCTAAGTCATTTTTAGTGTGACTTGTCTAAAATAGTGTTTTGCTGAATTTTACACCTTGTACATCACTCGTAAGTTGAATTCACCTAGGTTAAATACATTTCTGGAATTTGTATTCAACAGGGGTAAAGTAGAGCTAGATCTTACCTTTCCAATGCCACTGACTTTAAGTCATTTGGATTAGTACAACTCCTTCTAAGTCATTTTTAGTGTGACTTGTCTAAAATAGTGTTTTGCTGAATTTTACACCTTGTACATCACTCGTAAGTTGAATTCACCTAGGTTAAATACATTTCTGGAATTTGTATTCAACAGGAGTAAAGTAGAGCTAGATCTTACCTTTCCAATGCCACTGACTTTAAGTCATTTGGATTAGTACAACTCCTTCTAAGTCATTTTTAGTGTGACTTGTCTAAAATAGTGTTTTGCTGAATTTTACACCTTGTACATCACTCGTAAGTTGAATTCACCTAGGTTAAATACATTTCTGGAATTTGTATTCAACAGGAGTAAAGTAGAGCTAGATCTTACCTTTCCAATGCCACTGAATTCATGTCATTTGGATAAGTATAGCTCCTTCTATACTATTTTGGGTGAGACATGTACAAATCCGTAATTGTTAAGTTAAACATTGGGGTGCATTTAGCGAGAATGTAATGAAAGGTAATTAAAGTTAAATACTTCTTGGATTAATATGAGACTTAGGGTTGATAGCGTCAGACCAATAAGGAACTACAGTAGATCCCCAGAATTTAACAACCCTTAGTCCAACACTCGTAGTATAAACCCTGAACTGCACACCAGAAGTAATAAACGATAAATAAGGTCAAGTAATTCTTGGAAAATGGGAGACTTGGGGTTTGTGATTCCTAGACCATTACCATATTTAGGTAAAATTATTATAACATGTAGGGATATCTAAATGATACTCAAGGAACAAAACCATGTTCGCACACCGTTCAATTAAATAGAGTTTATGAGTAAACACCTTGGAATATTATAAAGTCTGATATCAGAATTTTGGGTTAGTCACCCATTAAGAGCCTATGGCCAAAAACTTGGAACTCATTTAGACATGATAAGCTTAAGATCTCACCATAGGAGTCAAATCTAGCACAACCTCAATTTGGTCTACGAGTAGCCAACCTGATCTATATGACATAGACCACCACTAGCCTTCATACATAGAACTATTAGCTCTTCGAATATCAAAAAGTGACAGATTATTAGGGAGAGCATCTCCAAGGGCATATTGGGACATAAGGTTTAAGGGTGCGTTTAGAAAATTATAAGGTATGAGTTCATAGTGATATGAAAAGGAGGTTAGACCTCATTAAGGGCCCCACCCACAACTCATCGGTACTAAGTGATTATTTAGAAGTAGAACTGCCCTTAGCCGGGTAAGCCATCTTAAGGTAAATACTTAAGGGCGGAGTCGGGAAGTAACTAAGGCAAACCCTGGATTAAGAATGACAAAGGATAGGAGTGTGGGTCCAAGTAAGGTTGAGAATGTTATTTGAATGTGAGCAGTTCCTCGGTGAAGAAAGGGGACTCGAGTTTAAAATGTGGCGACGGGAGAGTCAGCTCCCGGTCACAGCTGGAGGTGTTGGAGTTCAAGGAACTCCTCCACTTCTAATTGCCAAGTTAACTCATCTTAGAGATGTAACGTAATTGGAGAGGAAAATGGGGGTCGAGTAAAAAGGGGTAGACACCAACAAGATTAAGTGCCTTGGGAATAGGAAGTTCGGGGTGTCAGCCCGCCACACTTCCTAGTACCGCTGCGAGCCCCTCACAGGGTAACCCTCCGGACGTCCAAGGTTAACCATAAAGCTTCTAGGTTCAACTAAATCATAGACAAGATTAGTTAAGTAGGAGAACTCGGCAAGTTAACTTCCATCCCGAACCGGGACGTTATATATAAGGAAGGACTGGGATAGTCCTGCGAGCGGTAGGCTCGGGTTATAAGGAAGGACCGGGATAGTCCTGCGAGCGTTAGGCTCGGGTTATAAGGAAGGACCGGGATAGTCCTGCGAGCGTTAGGCTCGGGTTATAGGAAGGACTGGGTTAGTTTAGCGAGCGGTAGGCTCGTAGTCCAAATGTAAGACTGGAATAGTCTGGCGAGCGGTAGGCTCTACTTTATAAATGTTGATATAGAATTGCGGGCTGGAGGCTCGGTAGTAAATGGCTATTACTTATGTTGCTTGTGAATGAGATGTGGTGGGTCTTCGGTTCTGTCTTTGTCGTCACACCGACAGCAGTTCGTTGACTCGGTAGTGCTAGTGGTTGTATTGGGGCCAGGTTGTTTTACTGCGCGTCCGATGGGACGAATTCCCTAAACCCTGCCTGGCCATTTCAGTTTAGTACGCAGGAGCTCGTGAGTACCGGGTACCGGTATCACAGCGTACGTTTGGGCCTAGGTCTGGTAGTGTGACTTACCCACCTAGGTGAGGAGACGCCCGCTCCTCTGCCACCGTTTGACCACGACGGGAGGTGCCCGAGAGGTTAGCTACCTCCGAAAAGTGGGAACTAAAGGTCTGTACGTACAGAGTCGTGTGTGTGATTTGCATGTGTATGAAATAATAATACAAACATTGCATCATTGCATTGCATATCATAGCATAGCATTTCTGCATAAACAGAGACCTCATCGTATAAATCAGTGTGGGCTCTTTTATACGATGAGTTTATTGCTTGCCAGATCCCTTAGCTTATGTGCTATTGTGTGTGCATATAAGTTAAGGTTACTTTCGTAGCTGCTCCTTAATTATACCGCTCTTTTACTTATACTGCTCTGTTACTTATACGGCTCCCTACTTTTGCTCATATACATACTCCTGCTTGGGTAGATATGCTTTCATTACTTGTTTAGTACCTTTATACTTGCTAGTCTCGCCATTGCCACCTGCTTCTTTGGATTACCCCTTGATGTCCTCCGCTTCCTCCTCCCGCACGGTGCCTAGGAGTCGCGGGTGGAGGCGGTGAGGAATATGCTGAGTCTTTTAGACTGACGGTCAGTGGACCTTATCATTTTAGGGATGAAGTACCGGAGCAGCAGGACCCCGTTTAGGAGACAGGATAAGAGGATAGGATGGAGCGGATCAACCACTACACGTCGTCGCAGCAGCATCTACAGTTGTATGAAGACAGAGTTTGATTGCTTCCGCATAAAAGTAGAGCGAGAGTATTGTTGCACTATGTTTGAACATGTAATGGGCAAATGCCCTCTTTTACTTTATTTCTCATCGTGGACATTGTAATCATGTAATTTCTATATTTAATGTGATTTGTGGGCTTGTTGCTTCTATTTGCTTCCATTACTCTGAATTGTGGTTGGCCTAGATGATGTTGATTAGCCGGCAGGATCGGCGTATTGTGGCGGGGACCATTGGGTGTAATGGTCTCGCCGCAAGACGGCGGTTCTGGGCGGTAAGACCCGGTTTAAAACAAAAAAAAAGAGGGTCTTACACCCCCCCCCCCTCTCTCCCGCGCCCAGCAAGGGGGCGAGTGGAGGAGGGGGGCCGACCCCCTCTCTCGCCCCTGACCCTAGTAGGGGCAAGCCTAGTAGGGGGAAGACCCTTGGTCTCGTCACACCCCAGCGAGGAGGCTCGCCGAGCTCCGCGAGGTAACCCCTCTCGCCCAGTTCCAGAGGAAGGGGGGTTGGTCTGCGTTTAGCATCCCAGAACAGCGGGATTTGGCTATTTGCAGTCCGGTTTTGGCTATTCGCAGTCCAGATCCGAGGGTATTTTGGGTATTCTGCAGTCCAGTTTAGGCTATTTGCAGCCCAGATCCGAAAATCCTATAAATAGGACCAAGGGGGCACCATTTGGAGAGCTCTCTCTCATCCTAGGCTAGCTCTCTCCTTCTCCCTCTCCCTCTCCAAGTCTCTTTAGGGGGTGAGGAGAGGCTCCAGTGGTGCCCAAGCTTAGTAGTGGTTTGGGAGGGGAAGTTCCAAGGGGACTTCCGGGTACGTGGCGGGACCTACCCGCTAAGCCCTTGGTCTAGTTCTTAGTTCCGACACCTTCAACCTAGAGCTCACCCTTGGGGGAAGTAAGGGTTGGTCGCCCCTCAGCCTCGTTGAGGGCCCCGAACTCCATAGAGACCGAGTAGTCGGTTTCAACAGCCATGAAATGAAATCACTTGATGATTTTGGGCAGGATACAACGTGCTCTGATACCACTGTTGGTCTCAGCGGAGATGATTATGATCTCAGCGGAGATGATTATGATCTCAGCGGAGATGATTATGATCTCAGCGGAGATGTTTTAACAGAGAACACGGAAAAAACAATCAAGGAAAGGCTAATAGGTTTTATATTATCTTACTTAATAAAACAGGCTAACATACTTGCTTATATAGAGATACAGAAGAAGTTTCAGGAAGAAGGAAAATAAAAGATACAGGTGGGGCACTACATTAATATAGCAATAATAATGATTAAAGTTCCAAAGAGCACTGTAGCAGCCCGGTGAGCACAGTGACCGTGACGCATTTAAATGTCGGTGCTGATTTCATTTCCAATAAATGGCAAGTCACAAGCACCACAACCAGAGAAGTTAACGTGGAATAACGCTAAGGTCACGTTCAAGCTCGTTGCTCACTGCGTCACTGCCCCATTGCGGCCTCGTTGCACTTATTGTAGCCCGACGTAGTCTCGCCGCCTTCTTCTCTGTGGATCCACCTCCAAGTGCTTCTTTCTCCAATATGATAAATCGTCAGCACTGTATCTGGTGGCTTGATTATTCCACTAGCCCTCCTTTTATAATGAAAATTTGAGGTTCAAAATTGAATTTGACAGACTTCGAAACAAAATTTTGAGGCTATGTTTTCTGCCGCACTTTCCTAATATAAGGCATTCCATATAAAAACGATACTATTTTAAATATTAAGGTAACATCCCTTAAATTTATAGAAAATATGTATGTATTTCATGTACTATTCAAATAGACATTTGAACCCCTTATTTTTTTAATTTTAACTCAAATAAGTGTAATTTATATTTAAAAGTTAAAAATAAAATTCAATTTTAAGTTATTTTAATATCAGATTTCTTTTTTACCTGTCATTGAACTATATAAATTTATAAACTTAATTAAATCCTCTTTATCAAATAAGTTTAACCTTACATCACTGCAAAAAGAAATTTAATTTTTTTTAGTTAAAAATGAAGTTTCAGATTAGAATAACTTAAAATTATTTTTTAATATTTTGTTTGATTAAATTCTATAAATTTGGCCATCTTAACGTGCATTTTCTATAGATTTTTAATGTAACATATATACTTTACACTGAATATTATTATCTTAACATGCATTCCCAGCTATATATCCCAACAATTACTTATCTACTTTTATATTTTAATTATAATATTATCGAAATTGAACATTATTTTTTAATTATGGTTTATATAATTAAGGCGATTGCTATGTGCAAATCTATTTTAATTATGTGCAGATCATTTTATAAATAAAAAATTCACAAAAAAAATTATTTAAAAATAAACTCTAAATATGAATAGGGGCAAATCAATCCAAAAAAAAAACTTCTCATAATGTAATGAAATTTTTAAAAATTATTTTCCTCATTGACACGAGTGTACGTATTTCTTAATTTAATTAGAAACGATTTTGCAAGTGAAGTCATAGACACAAGTGAAGTCGTGGCCTGAGAAAAATAAAATAAGTCTTAGTAATTTTTATTTTAAATCAATGACCAAGATTATTTTTTCTTTGAAGAGAATCGGTTTTGATTTAAAATGGACGATCTCGATATTCCACGTACATGGGAATGTCTTTATATATATATATCAGTATAGATATTAATAAATTATGAATAGTCGTTTCAGGACTGCGAATAGTCGTTTCAGGGCGGCTAAACGCAGTCCAATAAATTATTTAAGTAATTTTAGGACTGCGAATAGTCGTTTTATGTGTTTTTAGGAGTGCGAATAGTCGAGGTAGGACAGCTAATAACATCGTTCTTAAATTATTTGGAATTAATCGTCGGCGTCTCGGAGTTCTTTGGCCGGACATACAATCTACCGGCGGCGGAGATCGTCGATCATCCATGGGAGATTGAAGGAAAATTCTAGGGTTTGTGAGTGCAGTGTGTAATTAAATAATAATTCAGAGAATAATAATAATTAGAAGAAGAAGAAGAAGAAGATCAGAAGAAGCGAGAAGGAAATGTACCCGTTGTTGGAGTATTCATAGAGGCGGCCGCGGGTGGAGAAGACGATTAGGGCAACCTCAGCGTCGCAGAGGACGGAGAGCTCGTAGGCTTTCTTGAGCAGCCCATTTCTCCGCTTGCAGAATGTCACCTGCCTGTTCGTCGTGTTCTCTATCCTCTTTATCTCTATCTTCCCCCTCCCCATGAGAACTTATGAACAAGCTGATTTTATCTGGTTAGAGTTAGGGTTAGGGTTAGGGTTAGGGTTTGGGCAAGCACGCAAACACGGAGACACGGGACAGACTGTATTGAATCAGGGAAGCAACTAATCGATCGACTAACTCACCACTTGATTTTGTTTGCTGAATTTCTTCTATCTAGCTATCTCGCTATAAGAGATGAGGAAGCTAGCTAGGCCAGATCTGCTGCAGGGGAAGCTAGCTGTTCAGCTCAGTTTTAGTGAAAGTTAGAGAGAGAAAGAGAGGAGGTGATAACCGAAAAGTTCGCCGGGAAAGGAAGGAGAAGGAGATGGACGACGACGGCGAGTTCCGAGATATGCTGGAATTGGAGGTCTATGCATGGCTGTCGTACGCTTTCCATTTAAAGTAAGACATGGCGTTGTGATGAGACCGCGCAACAACTTAAGTAACGTGTTTCTTTTTCCTTTTTAAACATTATTGTTGTTATTTTAATATGTTTTGTCATTGGGCCGGGTTAATGCACACACATACATTAGCAATCGTGCGCGCGCGAGCAATCATGCGCGAGCCTTGCGCATGACTGCTCTTGGTGGTGAATGGGCTTAGCTCGTCCGTGACTGATTCGGGGGCACAGAGGCTGCTCGAAGTAGCGGCGAATGGGTTGGGCTCGTGTCTATTGCATACGAGCTATCGGCCTCTCTTTTCGCTTCCCTTTCTCTTCCCACTCTCTTCTATTTTAGTCATGTTTTTATATATTTTCCCTCTCTCTCTCTTCCTCCTCTATCTCCACTAATGATTGAGTTTATACAAGGGTTTTGAATCCGGGGGGCCGGGGCATGTGTGTGTGCGCGTGTTTTTGTGTGCGGGTCTGCGTGTGTGTGTGCACTTGCGTGTGTGTTTATTCTTTTCTTTTTGGATTTTGAAAATTAAGTGAGTGATTCTTTTGTCTTCCGATTTTACTAATTGAGGTTGTTGCACGGAAGCTCTTTAGTAAAAAAGAAATCCTATGTGGTAAAACTCCTAGTGGCATAGTTTTGAAGTCTCGCAAAGGAGACTTTGGCTCCGTTTGGCGCGGCATTTTTGCTTCGATGAGTTTGGATAAAAACATTATTCTTATAGAATGTATGATTCGCATGACAACGATTATGACTGTCATCAAGAAAAGATAACTACTTTTGAACATAACGGGGAATGAAGCTCCTTAAATTTGGGTTGAAGAGGATATTTGAGAACACTTCAAATTAGGGTTTAAAGAAGATATTTGACGACAGCGATATTGGATGCGATTATTATGATCACGTCTCTCAAATTATGTTTAAAGAAGATTTCACGGGAGATGTTTGAGAACACTTCACCTTAGTTTCTTAATCTCGCACGATCATTATGATCGCTTCCAATCTCGCACAATCGTAATGATCTCACACGATCACATAAGATTATTGTGGGGAAATGCATCTACTATCATTCAAGGTCATTTGGAGCTTTCAACTAAAGGGTAGATTTGACTCGACGTTTTTGCTTTGAACTCCACCGTAAAATATATGTTTGTCATGACAACGGTTATAACCGACTCGAAAAAAAACTAATTTTGAGCAAAAAAGTAGATGGAGTTCCTTCGGTTGTGCCAAGGCGTAGCGATTTTGCTCCGGTGAGTTTTGACAAAAACACCAGCGTCATGGAATGTATGTTTCGCATGACGACGGTTATGACCGCCACCAAGAAAAAAAATAGTTTTGAATATAGAAATACTGAACGAAGTTTCTTGGGTCAAGTCGGGCATTCACACATGACGGTTCATAACCACAGCGCTCACGACCGCCACCGCTGTGCCAAACGGACCCTATGTTGTATAATGACAGTGATCCAATTAGCCATTAGAGTTTAAAATTAATTTAGGGTCAAAACTAGGGTCAAGTGTTGAACCGGCTCGAAATCCATTCAGCGTCAGATATTATGAACCGGTCTACTGTAGCGCGCAGGTTATTTGATGGGTTCAGAAAATTTGCCATTTCCCGCGCTTTCCTTAAATGTGCAGCTATCCGCTTTAGGGTTCGTGCCTCAATTAGAAGCGGATTCAATTATAGCCCACCAGCCCATTTAATATTTCAAATATTTATCTATTATTGAATATATCTGCAAGGCCCTTGAAATTACCTTTTTCTCCTTTGCATTTTTTTTAATAAAACACGAGTGATAGGCACGGGCTCTGCAGTACCCGGCCGGCGACGACAGGCTTCACCCGCCTCCGGAGAAATATATGCATAAGAGTACTCAAAATGACCGCAAAAATTTTTTAATTAATATTTTAAAATTATTTTTTTCAAAAACATTTATATTTTAACAAAAAAAATCATTTTAAAGTAAGTCTAATGATAACATATCATAATAGGTGTAGCAGGTCTACTAAAAAACTTTTGAATTTTATAAATTTTAATTTTTTTCATAATATATGTTTAAGTTATTGTAGTAAAAGAATGTGGCTATATTTAACAATTTTGAATGTTGCACGAAAAACAACTTCTTGTATATAGTAGTTAAAGATTAAGCCAGAAAAAATGAGCCAATTTTGCACACTATCATTGAGGTCATCTCGAACAATATTTCATTTGTGAGATGGAACTACGCAGATGCGACAAGTAATACACTCCGTCTTCCTGAAATTTTTTTAGCATAACACAAAATTTAATAGGAACACACATATTTTTAAAAATAAAAAATATGGTAAAATTGGAAAGATGAATATAAAGATATATTTTAGCATTTTTGTGGTGTAATGGTGAGCACCACCGTCTAAATCTAAGTCGCCGGATCTTACTGAAATTAAATCTAGCCGTCAGATTATTTCCAAAAATTTGCTATAGTTACGCCAAGTTTTCAATTGGGGCGGCAATACGTCTTGTGCGTGCATTTTTAGAAAAAATGTTCAACACGAAAATTGTAGATCTCGAATTTCCTAAACATGCATGCACAAAATGTATTTCCAAAAGACGCGTATATAACTCATACAAATAGAATGCTTATAGCCAAAATTATTTTGCTTATAACAATCACCATTTTTTAGTAATATACAAATTTTAATAGTAAGTGAGAGGATGACAAATGTTTTAAAAATAAAAAATATGGTAAAATCAGATATAAATATATGTGATTGTTATTCGCACTACAGATTTGACTATCCGCACTCGCTTTTTGGTATTTTTTAGGATTTTTCAAAAAGACTAGCCGCACTCATCTTCTCCGCAGCCGCCTGTTTCGATCCCGTGCGGCAATTTCATTGTCGCATCTCTCCCATTTCCGCCTCCCGCTCCTCGACCCATTGGAACTTTGTAAATCTGCTGGAGCGCACGTCGGCGATCGACCACCTACGGAGGACTACCGCAGGTCATAGGTTTGCCTCTCCATTTTCGTTAGGAAGCACTTTATGAGAGTGGATTTCTTTCAGTTTTTTGCATTCAAAAATTGCATGTGGATTTTTTTCAATTTTTAATTAATTTCTTGATGAGATTTTGATTTCAGTACAGATGAATGCAATTGCAAATGGACTTGTTTTTGCATTCAAAAAATTTGTTTGTGGATAATAATTTTGTTTGTGAATATTCATTTTTGAAAATAATTATTTGCGTTATCAAATAGTTCTGGATAGCAAAAAATACGGTGCTAATAACAAAAGTCTAAACATATCTTACATTTATATAAAGATATCCTTTTTGCTTTGTGGTATGGTGTCGTTTATATTTTTAGACCACACGTTTGTCCTTTCACGTGAAATTATAATTTTGTCTTATTTACATTGAAAATTTAAGACTTTATAATATAGATAATTTTCAAATTATTTTAAACACCTAAATTATTATTTAAATGAAAAAAATTATAACTTTTATAACTAATATAAGTAAATATATTATAACTTATATTTATAATATATAAATATAAGTTATATTAAAAAATTAATAATATAAACTTGGATTATTGCCTCTAGTCAAATGAAAGCACCCGACGAATGTTCGCCCCCCATCACTTATATATTTATACACTAACGAGCAGCTCCGCACGGGCTTCGCCCGTGCTCGCTGACTCTTAGCTGGCTGCGCCCGCATTCGAGCGGGCTGCGTCTGCATATGAGAGGATTGCGCCGCCTATAAGTGGGTTGCGCCCACATATGAGCACTAATCTTTTATTCAAAACACATACATATCAGTACTTAAAATGACCGTAAAAAATATAAATGAATATTACTATTTTTATTTTGAAGAAAATGTAAATTTTTACCTAAAAAATCAATTTCTCTCTCCCTTTCTCTTCTGTCCCCCCTCCCTCTTATCCCTAAATGTAGGTATTCGCCCGGCCGACGACGACAGTACCCGGCCGGCGACGACGGGCTTCGCCCGCCCCCGGCGGCGTTCACGCGGGCAGGTTCGCCCGCCCCGGCCAAGCGCGATAGTACCCGGCCCGCGACGGTGGACTTCGCCCGTCCCCGGCGGGCTACGCCCATGACGCTCCGGGTTGCGCCCGTATCAAGCCGGTTGCGCCCACAACATATACATATGCGTACTCAAAATGACCGCAAAAAAATTTTAATTAATATTTTATAATTGTTTTTTTTTTCAAAAACATTTATATTTTAACAAAAAATCATTTTAAAGTAGGCCTAGGAAGTCTAATGATTATCTACCATAGTAGGTGTAAGAGGTCTACTAAAACTTTTTGGATTTTATGAATTTTCACCATTATTTTTATTATAGGGATATTGTGTAATTACACAAATAGCTATTATATTTTATAAATTTTCATTTTTTTCATAATATATGATAAGTCATTGGAGTAAAAGAATGAGGCTATATTTGACAATTTTGAACGTTGCATCAAAGGCAACTTCTTGTATATAGTAGTTAAAGATATATAAATAGCTCATTATGGTGTAATGATATCCCGGCTATTCATTTTAAATCAAAACAAATCTTCTCAATGTGCATGGTGTGTGGGGGCGTAATTACAGCTTGCACCCCTCTAACTTTCAAAATTACAAAAACATCTACTCAATGTTTACATTTCACAGCATCCATTCAGAAGTTTGAGGGATGCAAAACTGTAATTACGCAAACTTCAAATGGAGGCCCCGGTAAATAACCCTACATATATATATAGTGTTATTATTATGGATATATATATAAAATATATAGCATTTCGAAGCCCAAGTTTCTATTTATGAAGTTCGCTTTAGTATGAAGAGAAGGGAATGAATGCTATAAGAAGAATAAAGTGTATGGGGAAGGTGACAAAAAAAATGTGCTGAGATTTCTCTCTGCTTTAATTGCCCCTGCAGGGGATGCTTAGCTATACACAGAATATCACTCTGACCCACACCCCATAATATAACTCACCTTTTCAGGAAAATCTATCCTCATTCCCCCCCCCCCCCCCCCCCCCCCCCCCCCCCCCCCCCCACCTTATATTTCATTACATTGTTTGATTATTTATATACATATATATATACAACAACAACACTCAAGCCTTTATCCCATCATAGTGGGGTCGGCTATATGGATAAGTCTTTTTTGGTATACCCCTCCCCCGTTTAACATGTCTAGTGACTAAACTCTCACAACGACTAACAGGTGCCTCTAATGGTCTCCTATGTACATGTCTGAATCATCTTAAACGAGTTCTCGCATCTTCTCTACAATTGGCGTCACTCCTGTCTTATCCATGATACATTCATTCCTAATTCTATCCAGTCTCATGTGACCACACATCCACCTAAGCATTCTCATCTCCGCAACTCCCATTTTTTGATCATGTACACCATTCACTGCCCAGTGTACACTCAGAACCGTAGAGCATTGTCAGCCTAATTGTTGGACGATAAAACTTGCCTTTAAGTTTTAATGATACTTTACGATCACATAAGATCCCAGACGCGCCTCTCCACTTCAACCAACCTGCTTGGATTCTATGTATCACATCTTTAACTAAAAAAAATTCTGCTTATGATTAATTTTAAAACAATATAAATGATACTAAAAGACCACGTTCATGTTTCACCAAGTCATGCGCGGATCCAGAAATTTCAACAAGAGGGGATCAAACATCATCTTCCTCCAGACAAAAACAAATGAACGTTTCCATCTTGCCGGAGCTGTTTCTCCGTCATCCACCATTTCTGGCGTATAAGAAGTTAAAATTCATTCCCTCAGTAAGAGAAATCCAAATCCACTAACTTTTTTGCAAAATTCTTGTGGGGGGCTGTGAGCATGTCATAATGTTTCAAGGATCATTTCGGAGCACTAATAAGGGTCTTCTAATTTACAGATCTTCTCCTCGCTTTTATGTTCAAATCGGGACAAAAATCGGATCGGTTCAAATTCTATTAGGTCTCGTTCATTTGGGGATATGAATTAGAATTGCCCCGCCATGAGTATAGCTCTACTGGGGCTACTGTTGCGACTGGATGTGAGATCGTGAATGAGGTTCCACTAGAAGATTCTGCAGATGAAAACGTCGTCGAGGAGCAACGACCCAAGATGAAGAGATCTGCTATTTCAACGATTGCGAAGAACATTGAACAAGAGATCCATACGCATATCCAGCCTCAACCACAGATGATGAGTGCTGATGGGAGATATATGGCCCTTGCAACTATGCCCGATCTATCTGGGTACAAGATCATCAAGGTCATCGATATGTTGAGCGCTAACGAAAGAAAGAGTAATGTACTTATGGCTTTGCCGATGCATATAAGGAGGAGATGGCTTCACTTGCATCTTCAAGATTAACTAATTTTAAGCACGATACGATATTAGTATTTATGTTTTAATTATGTATGTCAATGATATCCCATTTATCATTCTTCTCTCGATTCTTGTCACATATTTAAATTTTAAAATTCAGTTCATGTCACTAAATTTCTACATGCAGACGAATAGCCAAACGACAGAATTCGAATTGACATCAATTTCAATTCTCACGTTTGAATTCCTTCCAAACGAACGATACCTTAATGTTATTTGATGGAGCTTTTAAGCATGTCCATGCTCGTATCGACACAACAATCAAATTAACAATTGTTTTACGTACCAACACTATTAAAGGATTTATTTGATGGAATTTTTCCGACGGTAGGAAGGCTGCATGTTTCCGGCTGGCATCGACCACTACAAAAGTGTTGTTTCAAGAAATGTTGGCCATTAGAAGAGCGCTCGACTTGAGCAGGGTTATAAATATCGAGTTTCTACGACATGCCAGAAAGATTTTAAAATATAAATTTTTCATTTCTCATAACTAAAATAATACATATATTATATTTAAAAACAAATCCATGTTAAAAAGTAAAAAAAAATAGTGTAAGACAATAATAATAAGTCATGCATATCTCAAAAGAAAGTTGAAAAAATATTCAAAATAAAATGTAAATGACAAGCACTACTAACAATTATCCAAAATAAATACAAATAGATATTAGAATCATTGAGTCGAGAATTGTCGTCTTCATGATCTTCGTCCACCGATGAAGACACGAGTCCTTCATCCACAACTTCCTCAAGGTCTGAGAAAACCTCTTTCATTTTTTTCCTTTTGAAAAGGGCATTTAAGTTAAAACAAACGCATCCTCGTAAAAAATTTATTCCTCGACCGGTTTTTATCAAACACCACAACCAAATCTTTTGAGAGAAAAAAATATGGCCGGTCTTCGAACCCAACATGTCGTGCCGACATGCCCTGAAGAAAGAGCAAGAAAAGAGAGCGAAAATGTGCCTCAAGAAAGGGAAAGGGCCAAGTGAAGGGAAAAGGTAAAAAAAAACACATAAGAATTTTTGGCATATAACATCATTAACAACCATAGAATATGTAAAATCTAAATGCATAATGTGGCTTTTGAAATCTTGTATCCAAAGGGGGGAAATTTACAAGGGATTTCATGAAGACTGCTACTGTTAGGAAACAGTTCTATTAATTAAGAGATCAGATCAAAGCTGAACCTGAAAGAAGAGTCAACCAACTCCATGGTTAATTGAATTCAAATTAATGTAGCATTGTAGATATCTTCTTCTTTTTTTTCTAATCTTCAAGAATAACTTGAACCAGAAATTGTAAGAACAAACTGTGGGGCAAATACTCTTCGCCTTCATGCCATTTTATCGCTCATATCGCCCTTCGGCGGCCACTGCACTCAAAGCACAGCATGCGCAGCTTCCAACACGTACCTGCATTTCTAACAATCACTCCCCTCTTTACGTCTCCAAGACTCTGATTCTCCTCACTCTCTAATCACTCGATGACTCGACCATAACATCTGAGGTATTTTCCGTTTTGGTTCAAGCTAAGTTGAACCACTCCCCCAAAATAGTCCACCGTCCTCATAGAACCGCTCTCACCAGATTCATGATGGCATACCCTTGCATTCTCTTCCCTACTAAAATTTCCCGTCCGAATTTACATAATCATTTTTCAGTATAGTAGTCGTAAACTCAAAGGGGGAGGTTTATATAATTACAAAAAGTAGAGAGAGGGGTCATTGTAATTATGCAAAATCTCAGGGGAGACCGCGGTAATTAACTCTTTAATACAACAACAACAACAATCATTAATATTTAAGAAAATCAAGGAAGCAAAAGTTATTGTTTAAGAATTTAACCAAGCACACAATCTATCATTATAAATTGTAAACAGGCACCACATCTAAAATATTCTTCTGTACCAAGATCACCCTTCAGTTTAAGAGTTGAAGTACCATATATCAAAAATCAAGCAAGCAGTTACAGGAAGCAATTACCTCAGCAACTTTTAGTCCCGAAGGCCGAGTTCAAGTTCCAGCTCATCGTCCTCTTCAAACAACTTCAGTAGCCGGGCGTGTTGCTCTTGTCTCTTCTTTTTTTGCCAAAGTTTGAATACAAAAACTGTTACAGCCACAAATGCAGCCACTCCGAGTAAAACCAGAAGAGTCGTACGTCCGGTGCCGCCACTTGAATTCGAAGATTTATTTGCTTCACCATCTTTAGACGTCAGCGGAGTGTTATCGCCCAAACCTACAATTAATTTTTTCCAATAGGGCGTTTTAAGACAGAAGCGGAAGAGGCGAAACTAAGAAGGACGAAAACAAAACTAAAACTTCTAATATATGTGAATGATAAGCTAACACATTGAAGATGTTACCAGCAACACAAACTCTTACGAGTAAGAAAATAGAGTTGGGAGAGGTGATGCTAGTTCAAGAAATCTGTTTTCAATCATTCTGAAGCCAGCTCAACTCTCCTACTTCTAATTCCAGGGAAATGTAAAGTAATCACTTGGGCAAAAGTCTTTTTAGATTTTGTTCTAGTTTGGCAGGCGGTACTTTTTCTAGTTGTATAAAAATCAACCTTGGGCATGTCAAACCTACATTTTTTAGAGTTTTTTTGACAAATCAAAATCCCTTTTATCACACAAGAACGATCCCGCAGAATATGGCATGAAAAAAATCAAATGACTGAGAAAGGCATGCTTTAACAAAATACATAAGGCATTTTTAAGAGAAGGTTAGGTCCTTCAGCCATTTTGAATCCTAAAGTGTCATATTAAGGTCCTTCCTTTTGAGGGTCTGTGCTTTTTTTAATGCCAGATAACCTGCAAAAAAGCTGTTTGAATCCTAAAGAGCCCCAAAGAAAGGGTGGTCCTTTTTTTAGAATAGATACTATAAGAATATGTTTATAATCCTAAAGAGCGCCAAAGAAAGGGTGATGCTTTTATTTTCTGGGAAAAAATTAGAAGTTTCAAAAAGGCACCAAAATTTTTCATCACCAATCACAAAGATCCTCAAGAGTATTTAAGACGCATCTATGGAAAATTTCATGGGATAAGGAGTCGCCTCTGCATTCAAATAAAAAACGGGAGGGGTAGGGCACTTGTGGGGTTTCTCGGAGCATCTTACATGCATCCATGAAAATTTTCATGAAATAAGGAGCCACCTCTGCATTCAAATGAAAATAGGAGCAGAGAATAAAGAGGAGTTCAAATTTGTTAGAAGATATTGGAGCAGAGTATAATGGGCTTTTATTCTTCGTTGCTTTCTCTTAGGTCAAAAGGTTACTTAAAACATAAAAAGAGAGAAATATGTGACATCATAATCAAACAACAGAAGCAAAAAAAGGTGAAATTTTTCCTGTAACCTAGCAGCTCAAACATCAGCTTTCTCACATAGGCATCTTCTATATGGTATCAGAGATGGGCGACAAGTGATCCGGTGTCTACTTTTGTCGCTAATCTTTTTCACAGATCTTCCTCGAAGCATCTATGCTCTCCGCATCGCCTGCTTCTGTCGTCATATGTACATTGTGACATCCACATCTTAGACTTCGCAGTCCTCGCATACTTCCTTCAATCGATATCTCCTCACACTCCTAGGTTTCTTTTACTGGCACTGTCATTGTGCACTATGCGACTACTTCAGCAGTGTGAGTTCCAACACCTTCGAAGCCTAAGGGTCTTCTCCGTAAACTTCTCACAAGTTTGCTTATTGATATTATGTCAAATAATTCAACTGATTTTGTGACCATTGAAGGCTCCTCACGAGTTAGGCATGCTCATAACCTGGTCATGATTACCATGATGACATAAGATGAAACCAACCACCTATCATGACCCTAATCTATTTATTTAGGTTCACTTAGTCAAATATTACATATAGAGGGGTATTATTAGAAAACCAGTCTGATGCAATCCAACATGGGAGAAATGAGATTCAAATGAGTCTATGGTGATGGAATGGCTTATGAACTCAGTTCACAAGACGATTTAAGCAGGCTATGATCTCTTCAAATATGTTGCCAAGATTTGGACTTGGGCTACATCCACTTATTCCAACCACGAGAATTGTGCTCAAGTATATCAGCTTCAAACTCAGATCTCTTCATTGGTTCAAAGGGAAAAGATTGTCCCAGGGTATTATGCGGAGTATATTCACATTTGTCGTTGGTAGGATTTCTTCGATCCAATTGTGATGAGGTGCACCGTTGACAACATATATGCAGAAGAGGAATGATCGAAATAGAACTTTTCATTTCTTTTATAAGGCAAATTCCTAATCCATCATTGATTGAGACATATAATATTGTTCAGCAAGGGTCAGATCATCACAACTCTTGTATGCAGATAATTCTCTATGATTAATCATCCTTGGTACTCGACTCTCGCAGCTCTCCTCTTGCCTTGCCTCAGCATGATCTCAGGCTCCAACCTACAAGTATTAAGCTTTTGATGTGGATTATTGTCAAAAGAAACACAAGCCTCACTATACAAGAGGAGACTTGTTACAAATTACATGAATATCCTTTTGTGCATGGAAGTGTTACTAGAAGTCATGTGGGACATCCACAGAGCTCCAACCCCCTCCCACTGCTCAGTACTAAGAGCCAGCATGATTGCCAAGGCCATTTACTGGCTTTTCGCCAATCCATGCAGGTATGACTGTCAAGCCAATTACTGATTTTTTGCCAATCCATGCAGACATGGCTGCTAAGCGCGCAATTTAACTTCATCTCCAACTTCCTTTGCACACATTCGGTCTTCTGCTGCTCTCATACATCTATCTCAGAGAAAGGATCTGTTAATTGCACTCAGACAATGGGGATAGATTCTCAAGAGAATCTTGCGCTTATAGCGAAGATGACACTATTTGGGTACTTTTATGTTGTTGCGAATAAGGGATGATGCATTTAACAATTAGGTGTGAAAAAATAATTTGCTTAATGAAGAGTTGAATGAGCAAGTATACGAATATTTCCCTTGGATTCTTCCCAGAAAAAACTCATCCATAAAAAAAGAAAATATGTACAAACTGAAGGCACTATGATTGAAACAATCTCTTCAAGTTTGGGCGATTTCACAAAGCCGTGAAGTCCTATGGGTACTACCCAAGCCAAGTCGATGACATTTTGTTCATTAAGGGAGAGAGAATTAAGCTAACAAGCATAATTGTATATGTAGATCATATTGATGATCACAAGAAATCATAGTGAAGAGATTGCTCTTTTAAGAGTTCTTTTGGCAAAAGAACTCGAAGTACAAGATCTTGGCGCTTTAAGATATTTCTTGAGAAAAGAGGTGGGCAGATTCAATAAGAGAATACATCGTAGATTTGCTTTAGGAGGAAGGAACGTCAGGGTGAAAAACGATTGAATCATCCATAGAGATCAATTGTCATATTGGTTGTGATGATGTTGAACTAATTGAAGACATTGACCTTTCAGCAATTAATTGGGTGATTGATATATCTCTCGAATACTAGGCCATACATAATATATGTTGTTAGGCCTTCCTGCAAAAATGCAGGGTAAGGTTTGCCTACATTTGACCCTTGTGCTGGGACCCTTCCCCGGACCTTTGTTGCGCGGGGATGCTTTGTGCACCGGGCTGCCCTTAGGGTTCTTAGCTAGTTTATGCATACCCCACGATCAGTGCACCAAGAAGCTATCGTGTCATTCATTACATGAAGTATATTATTCTACTCTCATGGGCTGAGAGGAATTAAGGTTCATATTTATTCTACCACATATAATAAACTTGGAGTAAATATATATCTTTACAATATTAAAAGGAAAAACTTGTCTTTTGTTAAACATTTAAAATTGTCAAATATAGTCTTATTGTTTTAATCTAATGACTTAGCATATATTATAATTAATTTCAAAAAAAAATACAATGCTCATTCAAGTAATTACACCATATCCCCAAATTAAAAGTAACGATGGAAATTCATAAAATTGAAAAAAAAAATAGTAGAGCTCATATACCTACTGATGCAGGACGGGCATCACCACCCGCCTGCCACCCTGGATACCTGGCATCACCACCACAGCCCAGGGGTCCCACCGGGAATCCACCCGATCGCGGCTCAGTTGGTGATGAGAGTCCGCATGAGGACTCTTTATCAAGGAAGTCGGGGGATCGAGCCCTGACCTCAACAACCTATCGGCCCTGTTGTGGGGCCGGGGATGGGTTGGGGTGTACGGTCCGCGGGACCTGATAAGGCTCATCGGGTGGATTCCCGGTGGGACCCCTGGGCTGTGGTGGTGATGCCAGGTATCCAGGGTGGCAGGCGGGTGGTGATGCCCGTCCTGCATCATAAAAGTGCACTTTTTTGATGCAGGACGCCGGGGCCCCGACCGCACCCCGTGGCATCACGCCGGTTGTCATCAGGCATGACAGGGGTATTTTCGCGGAAGGCTGTCAATAGGCAAGTCAACGGTATTTTCGAGAAACTACCATTAAACCCATCAACTTTATTAAAGCTGATTTGACATGCACAATGATATATGCATCAAGATGGGGATTTTTTTAACAAAAATCGAAAAGTGGTGTATAACTACTTTACGCAATATTTAATTGATAGTGTGTTTATTTTAAGCTGCATTAATTAATTGATAGAGGCAGAGCCCCGTGTCTGTCGCGGTCTGGGTACTGTCGCGTTTGGTCGTAGGGCCGAAGCCCGGGTGCCTGTCACTCGTGTGTAGACATGTCGCTCACGCCGCAATGTTTGTTTATATATTTAGAAGATTATAGATTAATATAGATATAAACCATATATATATAAACCATATAAATATATATATATATAAACCGATATATATAATAATTTACTTTTATTATAATATTATCTTTAAATTTTATAATATTATATAATATAATAATATCTATATTAGTATATTTAAAATTTATAATCATGTTATCGTATAGAATAAATAACAATTTATAAAAAATGTTATTATACGAGAGACAGTGTACGGGGAGCCCCCTATGCGGCCGCGACAGTACATAGACCGCGAAAATTTCCCGGCACGACGACACTCCTGCCGCTCGCGGCCCCCCGAGCCCATTAGAAAATCGAGCGACAACCAGAGTACTGCGCTCGGGGGGGGGGGGGGGCGGGAGTGTCGTCGTGCCAGGAAATTGTCGCGGTCGGGGTTCTGTCACGGCCGCGCGGGGGCCCCCATGCACTGTCTCTTATATCAGTTATATGTATATAGATATTGATTGGGCAGAATCAACTTCAAATGGACGCTAAACTTCAATTTAATGTTCCTTCATAAGCGAGAATTTTTTACATGGAGAAGCAAGAAATAAAATATAGTGTCTAGATCCAAGAATCCAACACAACAGAGTTAAACACATAAAAGTTAGCAAAATCTTCATCAATGATAAAATAAAAGATGCGTTGTGTTCGCTTTGTTCAGTCCAAAAACTAGTTAACATGTGTCCGCAAAAGGATTATTTGAAGCCTCTTTTATAGATGGTTTTAGCAAGTTAAACTGGAAGAATCTCATACTCAACTTGAGGGGGTAATAAGATATTGTAGAAGTGGATAATATTGGCTTTATTCTTTGTTGGTTACTCCTAAATTAAATAATTATTTAAAACACAAGAAATAGAGAAATGTGACATCATATCATAAAACACAGGAAAGAGGCGGAGCTCTTTCATGTGACCTAACTTTTTATACTAAAGCTTCCTCAAGCATGTATCTTCTAGTAAACTTGAATTCCTACTCATTTAACAACCCTTATCTTCATTTCCTACTTTACCGGGAATTAGTTACTATTCCAAATTTCAAGTTTGAAATTTTATTTTTCTTCCCAATTTTTTTTAAAGTATGCATGCAATAGACTATCATGTAATGAAAAGAGGATTGACTTGTTTCAAAACATTGCCACCACCTCTCTAAATAGAGGAGAAATAATTATAAGAAAGAGATCAAGAGGACGAAGAGCTCAACCATCAACATGGAGGCAACCAAGAGTACTATTTGGAGAGAGTCATCACTCATCACCCAACAGCTTGTTGGTAATACTCATCTATTTCTTTCTAAATAATGCAACTCCATGTGTATGCTAAAATCAAAACTCACATGTCCTAATCTCTTACTTTGCCTATCCCTACCAAGACATTGAAAAGCTTAGATGAAAACCGCTAAATTTCCACTTAGCATCCAATTGAACTAGTGCCCTAAGGCCCCTAACAATTCGGCTGGATGATTTAATGTGGGTCTTTGGGTGGATAAATTAGTGAATCTTCATATCCAATACCACCTCTTGTGTAAGTAAACTCATCAGGCCCCGCCCCAATTCAGGTGCCCTCAGCAATTCTGACCTTCCCAAAATGTATGGATCATACCATGCAGGCACATCCATGCAGGCGCCATTATGGAGAGCTTGTGGGCTGATAACAACGCCTGCCCCCCGTACACCCTTCTTGGGGGTCGTCTGTTCTATCGGGGACAGTTGGTCATTTCGTCATTCTCAACCAGCATTCCACGCCTCACCGATCCACACTACACCGATCGCGGGCCATTCAGGAGCATTCTGTACCTACCGCCACCTCGCAGCGACGCTTTGTTGGAAAGGAATGATGGGGCGCGTGGAAGATTTTGCGTCCGCCTTGCCTCGTTTGCCAATGCTTGAAGTACGCGCCCGCCTTTCCAGGAGGCCTTCTGCAACCCTTTCCCATTCCCGACCTCATATAGGATGATTTGGCGATGGATTTCATTACGTGTGTTTTAAGATCATGCAGGTACGATTGCATCCCTGTGGTGATGGCCCGTCTGTCCAAGTACGCACACTTTATACCCTTGCGACACCTCTTCACAGCTCTGGTGGTTGTCGAGGCATTCATTTTCGGTGTGGTACGACTGCACGGCTTTCCATGTTCCATCATCAGTGATCGCGATCCGATTTTTATGAGTACTTTCTGCCAGAAGTTCTTCAAACTCCAAAAGACACAGTTGCAAATGAGTTCTGCCTACCACCCCCAGACGGACGGCGGTCTGAGGTTCTGAACCACTGCTTGGAAACCAACTTGCATTGTTTTACCTCCGACCGCCCCCATGACTAGAGTAGATGGCTGGGTTGGGCCGAGTTCTCATACAACATTTCCTTCCATTATTCGGTCGGCATGACTCCCTTCTAGGCCGTCTACGGCAGCCCACCACCCAGTGTGCTACAGCACCTTCCAGGAGAATGTCATGTCGGGGCGGTGCGCACTCAGCACTTGGATCGGGACGAGCTCAGGGTCTTGAAGACCCATCTCCTCCGCACCCAACAGAAGATGCCCCACCATGCGAACAAGCATCGTAGGGATTTCCAGTTTCAGGTGGGGGAGGCGGTCTTCGTCAAGCTCCGACCATACCGCCAGACTTCTGTGGCGACGCGTTCCCATCCCAAGCTATCTGCTCACTTCTATGACCCGTTTGAGGTGATCACTCGCATCGGTGAGGTAGCTTACCACCTCCGCCTTCCCACCCACAGTTGGATCCATCCAGTTTTCCACGTATCTCAACTCAAGCGGGTGGTGGGCGACCACTCTGTCGAAGAGACCCTTACACTGGACGTTGCATCTGACGGCTCCACCGTCTACCTTCCAGAGGCTATCTTGGACCGTAAACCCTTCACAGTGGACGGTCGGGTTCAGGAGCAAGTGTTAGTAACATGGTGACAATGCCCACTCCGACGCGACGTGGTGGGACCACGACAATTTCCGTAGTCAGTTTCCTGAGTATTGCCTTGAGTACAAGGCAAATTTTTCATATGGGGGTATTGTTGCGAACACGGAGGAGGAGGACGCAGAGGAAGGGGCATCAACAACATGACAGGTTTATTCTCGGAGGAAGAGGTCGGCGGTCATAACGCTGACATGATGTGGCGTGAACACGAGTGATGTATCTTTATTTTATTGTCACGTTTATTTTTTGTCCGTATTTACGCTTTTACCATGAGGGGTTATATAACCCGGCTCTCTCTTCAGTCTCTTGTATTAGGCCATCTTGTATCTTGAATTTAGAAGTTAAGTGGAGCCTAAGGCTGGCCAAGTGAGTTTTCTCCCCTTGGATTTTGTTTCTCAATCTCTGTGTTAGTATTCTCTCCCGCTGAAACCCCTTGCTGTAACACGTAACATGCAAGGTTAGGACGAATGGTTCATACGGACGATAGTGGAGTGCATCCAGATACTTCATGGAAGGGTTACCAAAGAGTAAGGTAAGTTCATAGATCGAGGAAGCACTTCGACAATTCCTGAAGAAAATCAAGGCACTCCATGTTGAGTATGCGCTAAGGGTATTATTATGATACGCGAGAGAGTGGCATGGACTACGAGTTCATGATATGCTGGTGAACATTTTTGGTCACTCACTGAAATTAATTATCTAGAATTGTGAGAGATTTCATGTAACTTGCGGAAGTTTCTATATGAATGTAGATATTTGGATCTATGTAAATATTCTAGGCGTGTAAAGTTCCTTAAAATTCTAGTTGATTAGCTCTAGTGGGTGCAATATAATAGGTGTGTGGAGTTCCTTAAAATTCTAGTCGATTAGCTCTAGTGAGTACATGGAAGTTTCTATATGGCTACTTTTGTAATCTAGAAAGGTAAATTCTTTGCAAGGAAAATCATTGGAACCAATAAAAGGAGAAACACTCACTCAATTGTAACCATCTAATAGAACCTCAGTAATCAAAATCTTAATGAACAATTCATAGGTTTAGGAGCAATAGCCAATAAAAGTGCCCTTGAGTAATTTATTTCATCTCTCTCACTATGTTCTTGTAAACTTCACAGATCAATACTGACTTAGTAGAAAATAATCATAGGGTCACATGGATTTGGGAGCACGCGGCTGCTAGCCATTGACAAAGGATGATATCTTAATAGAGACACTTTTAAAGTTAGTTCTATTATTATTAAGGGCTACCCTCAAAACATTTATTAGGTCGAAGCATTTATCCCTGGTATTAAGAAAAGGCAAGGCTGACAACTATCATTTGCCCTCTCTGTTGTGATGGATGGAATTTGTTTTTCAATTGAACAAAGGAATGATGGGAAGATTGCTCATTTTAAGCAGTAGGACCAGCATTTTTCAACTTTTTGCAAATGATGTGCAAGGAAAATTAATAAAATAACATCGCTTCACTGGCATGTGTTCTTATAGTCGTGTACTTAGAGAAGACTCAATAGGATTTTTTCGTTTCCGCAATGACCTCTGTAACAAAGTTCAAGAAATCCTGAAATTGCGCTCTACGAAAAGGGGATTCCAGCATGAACCAGAAAATGCCCTAGAAAAAAAATTTCAAAACAAAATGCAGGTCCAAACATCGAGAAACGACTGTGTAGACCACACAGGAAAGGAATTTGGAAATCGCGACGATCAGCAGATAGCAAAAAGTCTCACGTGAATGAATCTTCTATAATCAAAGCAAGAAAACTTTAGTCAAAAAATTAAGATCCGATCCGAACCAGGAATTAGCTGGAGGGCGATAGAGGTGAAGAGCACGAGATTTCTCCTGAATCTCCCGCCGCCATCTCCCCTGCTCATCTCAATCGGCCCTGCCCCTTCCCCAATGCTTTCGATCGGAATAAGGTTGGAACTAAAATCGGAGCTCTGAAAAATCTAACGGTGACATTTGCTTCCCGTCTCAATTCTAATTCTTGAATTTACTATTATTATAACCGATTTAACATTAGAATTTGGCCTCTCAATTTCATTTAATAAGAATCATTTCCAGTATCGAAAATTTCAAATTGCAGAAATTCAAACAAAGGGAATTAAAAATGGACGCTGATATTTGCATTGCAGCAGTGTTGACTATCCGCACTTTATTCGTATGAGTTATTACACGTCTTTTGGAAATATGTCATGTACATGCATTTTTTAGGAAAAGTGTTTAACACGAAAATTGTAGATCTCTGGCCTCTCAATTTCATTTAATAAGAATCATTTCCAGTATCGAAAATTCCAAATTGCAGAAATTCAAACAAAGGGAATTAAAAATGGACGCTGATATTTGCATTGCAGCAGTGTTGACTATCCGCACTTTATTCGTATGAGTTATTACACGTCTTTTGGAAATATGTCATGTACATGCATTTTTTAGGAAAAGTGTTTAACACGAAAATTGTAGATCTCTGGCCTCTCAATTTCATTTAATAAGAATCATTTCCAGTATCGAAAATTCCAAATTGCAGAAATTCAAACAAAGGGAATTAAAAATGGACGCTGATATTTGCATTGCAGCAGTGTTGACTATCCGCACTTTATTCGTATGAGTTATTACACGTCTTTTGGAAATATGTCATGTACATGCATTTTTTAGGAAAAGTGTTTAACACGAAAATTGTAGATCTCTGGCCTCTCAATTTCATTTAATAAGAATCATTTCCAGTATCGAAAATTCCAAATTGCAGAAATTCAAACAAAGGGAATTAAAAATGGACGCTGATATTTGCATTGCAGCAGTGTTGACTATCCGCACTTTATTCGTATGAGTTATTACACGTCTTTTGGAAATATGTCATGTACATGCATTTTTTAGGAAAAGTGTTTAACACGAAAATTGTAGATCTCTGGCCTCTCAATTTCATTTAATAAGAATCATTTCCAGTATCGAAAATTCCAAATTGCAGAAATTCAAACAAAGGGAATTAAAAATGGACGCTGATATTTGCATTGCAGCAGTGTTGACTATCCGCACTTTATTCGTATGAGTTATTACACGTCTTTTGGAAATATGTCATGTACATGCATTTTTTAGGAAAAGTGTTTAACACGAAAATTGTAGATCTCTGGCCTCTCAATTTCATTTAATAAGAATCATTTCCAGTATCGAAAATTCCAAATTGCAGAAATTCAAACAAAGGGAATTAAAAATGGACGCTGATATTTGCATTGCAGCAGTGTTGACTATCCGCACTTTATTCGTATGAGTTATTACACGTCTTTTGGAAATATGTCATGTACATGCATTTTTTAGGAAAAGTGTTTAACACGAAAGTTGTAGATCTCGTCGAGATCTATAACTTTCGTGTTGAACATTTTTCCTAAAAATACATGTAAAATGCGTATTTCCAAAAAGTCGCTATAGTTACGCCCAAATTTCAATCAGGGCGGCAATACGTCTTTGTGCGTGCATTTTAAGGAAAAGTGTTCAACACAAAAGTTGTAGATCTCGACAAGATCTATAATTTTTGTGTTGAACACTTTTCCTAAAAATGTATGTGCAAGACGTATTTCCAAAAGGCGCGTAATAACTCATACAAATAGAATGCGGATAGCCAAAACTGCAGTGCGGATATTAGCGCCCTTAAAAATAGATGATTGTTATGGGCAAATCTATTTTCGCCGATTAATGGTAGATCAAAAATATTAATTGCAGGCAAAAAATATTATTTGCGGACCAAAATAATTGTTAAAAAAATTTGAACTAAGCAAGGTGTCCTGAAATGTTCAAAAAAATTGAAATATTCAAACGAGCTCTCTCCGGCGTAGAAGACAAGATGTCCTGAAATGAAGGCTTTGAACTCCTTTTATAGCTTTGGCCAGGGGTAGCCCGGTAATTTTGTCGTTGTAACCACCGTAACTACCTGGTAGACGAATCACATTTTCCGATTCGGAGCACACTGATCGCCTTTTTTCGTAAATGACCGTCTCGCCCTTCGGGCAGTTCGGGCAGCTTCGTTAATGGTGATGAAGGCGACGAACGGGTCCTGCAATCTGAGAAATTAGGAAACGTTAACTACGCGTGCGTCGGGAACGTGGAAATGTTATGAGCGTGTCAGGAGGCGTTCTGAGCGCGCAATGAACACGAGAGCGTTTTGAGCACGCAACGAACACGAGAGCGTTCTGAGCACGCAACGAACATGAGAGCTTTCTGAGTACGCAACGAACACGGGAGCGCTCTGAGCGTGTCATGAGGGGTTCTGAGCGCGCAACGAACGTGGAAGCATTCTGAGTGAACGGAGAACAAGTGAGCGCTATCAGGAAGCGATTGTTGCGAAGGTGAGGATGTGCCCTCCAAAAATTGTGCTATTCAGGAAGTAAGAAACCGCCTCCCCCGCGAGGCGGGGGAGGGGGTGGTGCTTTGGCCGCACCCCGAGGGGGGTGCGGCTCCAATCAGCTGCACCCCGAGGTGGGTGCGGCCCCGACTGGCCGCACTCTATGTTGAACATTTTTTCCTAAAAATGCATGTACAAGACGTATTTCCAAAAGACGTGTAATAACTCATACAAATAGAGTGCGAATAGCCAAAACTGTAGTGTGAATATTAGCGCCCATTTTTAATCCCCTTAGTTTGAATTTTTGCAATTTGGAATTTTGGATACTGGAAATGATTCTTATTAAATGAAATTGAGAGGCCAAATTCTAACGTTAAATGGGAATAATTCATATTTTCTTGCATTTTCATATATCTTTGCATATAGGTTCTCGTTCCGTTGTATTTCACATGAGAATTCAATATGCACTTCTTGTTAAGTATCTCTCATATATACTGACAAGCTGATAATACGATAGTCATAATTTTCATCTCTCATTACATCTGCCGCGTCGATGATGTATTTGGCTATGTTTTGATGGAACCATAAGTTCTATTGTGATGGTTGATGCGGGGTCCATAATTTCTAACAATTTTCTTTTTATTTCATATTTTCTATTCTCTCTAACTCAATATCGATTTAATTTTCTACCTTATTTTCAACTTTAAATATCAATTCATTGACACATGTCGATCTCAATGTTTACATATTCTTATGTTTGCATCCTCCAACAAAACCATGCAAAGTAGCCACTTCTTTTTGAACAATCTTTAGAGCAGTTCATGAAATTCTATCCATTAGTTCAAAAATAAAAGAACCCTCTATACTCTTTTTTTACTTGCATGACGTTTTGACCGAATGAATTTTCAATCTATGTATGTTGTAAAATAGCCATTTGATCAGATGTCTTCCACACTGTGGTTAAGTTACTAATTGAGATTTCAAGAAATATCTTTAATTGGCCATGAAAATATTCCACTCGATTAGTAGTTGTTGATAGGAATGTAGAATTAGTACTATACTCAACAATCGTGTGTACATATATAAACATGAGAGGGTGATCGTAACACCCAAGGTGATCCTAAGCAACTTCTATTATACAATACCCCTCCCCCCTCAAACTCATGGAGGATCATACACCGAGAGTTTGGACAATATATATGTATGTTGGGTTCGCGTATGTGGCTTAGTCATCAAATATGCAAGTTGCTGCTCAGAAGGAACAAAATAAGAAGCAAGAGTGTCACGACTGTTAGAACCGGACAGGTGGGGTCGGGCACCACATGATGAGACCCAGACTCAATCCCACCCGTCGTTGACTGCAGTCAAACAACACATCTCCAACCACTTCTCCCGGGGTCCACCGAGAGATGTGGTTGGAGATGTGTTGTTTGACTGCAGTCAACGACGGGTGGGATTGAGTCCGGATTTTTCCATGTGGCGTCCGACCCCACCTGTCCGGTTCTAACAACGACAATGTTGCTCACGTAGGAAGAAAACATCCACCACGATATATTTGGAAAGAGAGTGTTTTACCGGGTTCAGAGTAATCTGAATGACACCAGTGTAGTCATAGTGGAGTGGGATCCAGAGAAGAGACACCAAGGTCCTCAAGAAGCCAGCGGAGCCAAATAATGTACTCAGCGGTGGTAGTCATGGCCCGAAGGTCAGCCTCAGTACTGGAGCGAGAAATGCCGGTTTGTTTCTTGGATTTCCATGCAATAAGTGAAGAACTCAAGAACAGACAGAAACCATTGACAGATCAACAAGATAACTAGCCCAAGCAGCATCCGAGAAAGCACAGAGCTGCTGAGAACTACATCTGGAGAAGAAGATACCATGTGAAGTCATAGCTCGGAGATAGCGCAGAAGTCACAATAGGTAACCATAATGCACGAAAGTAGATGCACTAACAAACTGCTCAACACATGAACAACATGGGCAATGTCGGGCCGAGTAATAGTAAGGTAGATGAGACTCCCAACAAGGTGACAATGGCGAGTAGGATCAGAGAGTGGAACCCCATCGTCCGGACGTAGCTGAAGGTGAATCTCCATAGGGGTGTCCACGGTGCGAGAGTCAGAGAGAGCAGCCTGAGCTAAGAGATCCGATGTGTAACGTCGCTGAGAGAGCTAAAGACCACGGTCTATAGAGGTGACCTCAAGGCCCAAGAATTAGCTCAGCTGTCCAAGATCAGTCATCTGAAATTGCTGCTGAAGGTGATGCTTGACGAAGGCCACATGAGAAGGATCATCACCAGTAATGATCATATCATCAACATAAAGTAACATAAGAGTCCGACCACGAGAGGAGGAGTGCACAAACAGGGCTGAATCATGTGGACTCAGCTGATAATCGACGGCTGTAATGGTTGAGCTAAAACGTGCAAAGCACGCGCGGGGCGCCTGCTTGAGCCCTTAAAGAGATCGCCTCAAGCGGCAGACAAGGCATGGAGAAGAGGAAAGACCGGGAGGGGGAACATATACACCTCCTGCTGAAGGTCGTCGTTAAGAAAGACATTCTTCACGTTGAACTGGATCAGAGACCAGTGGCGAACAACTGCAACTGCAATAAGAGTACAACCCGTAGCTGTCATGACCCGTCTAAAAGCAAAAATCAGAGCACGCTTCAGGTGGGTCGTGATGCCACAAACATGGGAAAAGAAACACCATTTTTGCTAGGCGGGAGCAGAAATAGTATTATTAGATTGAAAATAAATACTTTGGAGAAAAATATATTATCTTTATGGGTAAGTTTTAAAATATAACACTGATGAGTTAAATACACATGCATTTCAACAAAACCCATGACATCATCAAGTATTCAAGCTAAATAGATTAAAGCAAATAACTCTTAATGACGTAACAAAGGTTTCATGCAAATGACAATCCCAGGCAAATAAGTATGCAAAATACAAAATTTTAACACATACCAATAGTCTAACAGTTGTCCATGATTCAAGAGAAAATGTTTGATAATAATTATTACATAATAAACATTGTTCCGACAGCAAAAGAAATAAAACATAGAACCTGGCAAAGTAAGAAATAAGGTAAACCTCCAGGAGGCAGGAACATGACGCGGGTCAGACTCAAGTAGTGGGCTGTAAGACCCCCCCTCCCCAAACTGAACCTGGTTCAGGGAGGGGGGATCTTACTGCCCAAGGATGACCACTTAGCGCTTTTCGGGTGGCAACGTCCCACCCTTTTCAAGCACCGAGCGGTCTCCTTGTCAGGCACAAGAATCATAACATCACATCAGAACGCATAGCGGAAGCAATCGAAAGACAAAAAAACCAAGCACACAGCTTATATTCATATATTGGAACAGGGCTGAAGCCTAAAGTTTACAACTACTGCCTCGGGGGCTACATCGACGAAACAAAAGATCCTAGTCTAGTCCTATAATCTAGGACTCACGTCGCGGAAGATAGGGGGCGAGGCTGGGGTAATCGAACGGGCCATCTCCAAGGCTGATATATCATCCTGTGGTGCGGGGGCTCCTCGCTGTCCCATCTCATGTGATTGGTTATAAGAAATAACCGTTAGTCACAGAGCTAAGTAGAAAATACATCCCCTCCCCGGATCCATATCCAGGGAGAGGCTAAAGAACAGAAATAAAATATCCGAAGTAAGGAAGAGGGTTAGCAGCAGGTAAACATATATATATAGGGCCTTCCGCCCTAATATCCGTAATCGCGCCGTATGGTGAATACGCAACACTATTTCGCGCATACACACACCCAGGTATTCAAACCTGTACGCACAAAAAAAGACCCTGTGTCGACACAGTTTAGACCGCTTTACTTCAAGCAGGGGAGCTAACCCCGCGGGCCTCACCGATGTGGTCGTCGGTGACAGTGGCCAGTCTTGCCACTTTTGAATGTAGTCGTACCGTATCACTCAGGCCCTCCTGTACAACGTGGTGTACCAACTGGATGTGAGCGACATCCGGCGAACCGATTTGTAGGCCGACCAGCGGAGGTAAAACTGCAGGTTCGGAGTGGTGATAAGCCGCTGTGCACATCTCCCTGTCGCCCTGAGTCGTCAACCCACCCGCACCGGTACGAACGGTCTGCGAGCGTGACCAACCCGCCACTTCCAAACAATCTTCACCCGCTTAATAATAAAACAAGCGCTTAAAGTATGTGGCAGATTACTCGACCGGTCCCACAATCTCTGACCGGGAGGCTTAGCGGTATGAGGGCTCCTTGTTTGGGG
The DNA here is from genome assembly GCA_033032865.1 of Dactylorhiza incarnata. NCBI lineage: Eukaryota > Viridiplantae > Streptophyta > Magnoliopsida > Asparagales > Orchidaceae > Dactylorhiza > Dactylorhiza incarnata. The sequence continues at coordinate 5,424,555 of JAWHQI010000193.1, read as the reverse complement.
CTAACCTGGGAGGAGGGACTCGACTCCGGGTTCTCCCCAACTAAGGCCTCGCAGAAGGGAGGATAAGCACCGCATTATAGCCACGATAGCGCTGCATTTAGCAAGTAAATTAGGCCGGAAGCAGGGGGCCATAATACTAAGCAAAGAAGTAGGCCGAAAGCAGAGGCCATAATAATAAGCAGAAAAGTAGGCCGAAAGCAGAGGCCATAATGATAAGCAGAAAAGTAGGCCGAAGGCAGAGGCCATAATGATAAGCAGAAAAGCAGGCCGAAGGCAGAGGCCATAATGATAAACAGAAAAGTAGGTCAAGGCAGAGGCCATAATGATAAGCAGAAAAGTAGGCCGAAAGCAGAAGCCATAATAATAAGCAGAAAAGTAGGCCGAAAGCAGAGGCCATAATAATAAGCAGAAAAGTAGGCCGAAACCAGAAGCCATAATAATAAGTAGAAAAGTAGGCCGAAAGCAGAGGCCATAATAATAAGCAGAAAAGTAGGCCGAAAGCAGAGGCCATAATGACAGAACCAGTGCGAGACTGGATTTAATTGAAAGTACATAATGTAAATGCGGGGGACCAGTGCGAGACTGGATTTAAACGAAAGTACAGAAAGCAGTAAGCATATAAAAAGGGTTAGTAGTCCAATCACTCCATAAGAAGAGGCTTCATTCGTCGACTCCGTTCGTAGAAGGAGATCCTGCTCTTCTCCCCGTTCATAGGGGTTCTACTCAATTTCTGGAGTTTATTTACGTTTCATAAGGTTTCTGCACTTATTCTTTTGTCGCGAGTTCGTTCCCTTATTATTGCCGCGGCGGTATCGAGTTCCAGCGTCGCGCCGCGATTTCATTCTGATTTTGCGTTGATATTCCGAACGTAGTCGATTCCTTAGATCGATACACGTAATCTTTATTAAGCGTTTAAAAATATGCGTCGAGGGGACGCCGATTCATTTTGATGAATTTCGCTCTTTTTCGGGCGTTTATTTTCGCTTGTAAAAACATTTAAAGGACCAGATGAAGAGCTTATCATTTGAAATTTTGATAGTAGGTATAAGATGCCCTAACTAGGGCTTATGAATTTTTGGTGATTTTTCCCCACTCATTTGGACTCTAATTTCCTTAAAATAATATTTATAATTAGGTTTAAAAATAGTAAAATGACTCCTAAAATTCCCCAAAAATTACTGGAGGTGCCCCTCAGAGTGGGGCACATTTTTCATTTAGAAACATTTTTCTGAAATGGCCCCATTTTTCCTTAGAAAAATGAGGAAGGGCAGGGGGTTTTTGGGGTGCGGATAGGGGCAGGGAAGAGGCGCAGGGGTTTTGCACCCTGCGCCCTCCCGCGGCCCCCACAACGGATCTGTGGCGGATCCGCTGTGGGGGGGGGGGCACAAATGATGAGGCAGGGGGGGCGGGAAATAAGGTGCGGGAGGCCGCCCGATCTCCTGGGGGAGATCGGACGGCTCCCACCATCCCCGCCAGAAGGCGGCCCCAGCTGTCGCCGGGCCGCGGTCGGAGGGGCCGGCGCTGCCCCCGGTCGGTGCGCTGGGGGCTGGCGACTCCTCGGTGGTGGTCCAGCGGCCTGGTGCCGCCGGCCACCGTCGGGGGAGGGCGAATAAGGAGGCGGGAGGCGGGGGCGCGGCCTGCATGGGCCATGCAGGCCTGCTGCGCCGCCGCCTCCGCTGGGAGGGCACCGGCTCCAACCCCGGTCGGTGCGCCGGGGGTCGGCGGCCACTCCGGTGGTGGTCCGGCGGCCTGGTGCCGCCGGACCCCACCAGGAAATTGAGCAGGAGGGGAGGGGGAGGCGCGGTGCAGCCTGCATGGGCCATGCAGCTGGCCGCGCCGCCGTCTCCTCGGGGAGGGACCTCCCTGCCGCCCCTGGTCGGGGCGCCGGGGAGGGGGCAGACCTCCGGCGGGGGTCCGGCGGCCTGGCGCCGCCGGCCGCCGCCGGGGGAGGGGTTTCAACCCTTACAGGAAAAGGAAGAGGGGGAGGCCACGGGTGCCGCCGGGGCTGCGCCCTCCGGCGGCCCGACCGCCTCCCCTGCGCCAGCGTCGAGGCCCCTGGGAGGGGACCTACCTCCCCCAGCGCCACCACCGGTGCTGGGGGAGAGGGCTTCCACGGCCAGCTTCCTCCCCGAGCCTTGCAAGGCTCGGGGCGGCGGCCAGCTTCCTCCCCGAGCCTTGCAAGGCTCGGGGCGGCGGCGCTCCGGCGACGGGGAGAGGGGTGGCCTCCTCCGGGAGATAGGAAGGAGGACGGGGGAGGTTCTACCTGTGGTGGGGCTCGAGAAGTGGAGGGGCGGTGGCCGGCCATGGAGAAGGAGGGAGGTGGCGGCGGCTTGGGCTAGGGTTCCGGCGAGGAGGTGGCTGGGCTGCTGGCAGGGGAGAAGGAGGAGGAGGGGTTGAGAGGGGGTTGTGCATCAGGGGGGGCCGAGCCTCCCTTTATATAGGGAGGGGGGAGGACCTCCCCCCCCCCCCCCCCCCCCCCCCCCCCTCTCCTCCTTTCCCCACGTGGGGTTAAGGGAGGGTGAGTGGGGGGAGATATTTTCTCCCCCTCCCCTCCCTTCCCTCTCACCTGCCCCCTTGACCCAATAGGGGGCTGCCTATTCATGGGCAGCCCCCTCCTTTGGGGAGGGGCTTCTCTCTCCTCCCCCCACCATTTTCTTTTCATTTTCCAATAATTTCCAGCGGGGGGGGGGGGGGGGGGGGGGGTAGTTTGATCGAGGTCAACCTAAGACGGGGTCTTCCATGGTCTCGGGGTCCATTATGATTTGCCGGGGCTGATGCCGGGTTCGTGCGCTTTATATTTCGTGTGTTGCACTGATGTGGTCTGCATAGCCCTAAAATGGCATACTCTCCATACGACCTTGAATCGAGGCGCAACGAATTCTATTGCGCTCGTATTACTCATACGAGTCTAACGGGACTAACGGAAGTCAATTCGGGGTTCGTACGGTCACAATTCATAATAATGAGATCGTGGCGCGCTACGACACCCGAAATGGTCGTTTTCTCCAAACGACCTCGGATCGAAGTGCAACGAATTCTGTTGCGCTCGTATTGTTCATACGAGTCTAACGGAACTGACGGAAGTCAATTCGGGGTTCGTACGGTCACTATTCATAATAATGAGATAGTGGCGCGCTACGACACCCGAAATGGTCGTTTTCTCCAAACGACCTCGGATCGAAGTGCAACGAATTCCATTGTGCTCGTATTGTTCATACGAGTCTAACGAAACTGACGGAAGTCAATTCGGGGTTCATTTGGTCACTGTACCCCAATGACTTAGTTGCAGCACGCGACACCACTTAAAATGGTAGTTTTCTATCGCTCGGGCCTACTTTTATTGGGCTCACTAGGGTCTAGTGGCCCAATAAAAGTCAGGATGTTACAATTCAATAAAAATAAAGAGATTTTCGTCCCCGAAAATTGGCTAAAGTAGGGGTTTAAAGGATATACCTGGGGGAAGAGTGCCGGGTATTTTTCTCGAACGAGCATCTCTGGTTCCCAAGTAAACTCTTCGCGTCCACAGTTTGACCACAAGATCTTGACTATCGTGATGGTTTTGTTTCGCAGTTCTTTGATCTTGGAGTCTACTATCTTTACTAGTTCGAGTTGGACGGATCGGTCGGATTGTACTGATGTTGGTGGTGTGGGTAGATGATGCTCCGGTTGGCGTAGAACATGTCTTAGCGAGGAGACATGAAATACGTCGTGAAGGTTTCCCAGTTCAGCTGGCAGAGCTAACCTATAAGCCACCGAGCCAACTCTTTCTATGACTTGATATGGGCCCAAATAGCGTGGATCCAGCTTTTTCTGTCTCTTTATTCAAGATATCCCGTGCATCGGTTTAATTTTTAAGAAAATCATGTCTCCCACGTTGAATTCCACCATCCGATGACGTGCATCATAATATTTGGCTTGACGACTCTGTGCCTCTAGCATACATTCTTGAATCAACCTTATAGCTGTCGTGGTATCTTCGATATAAGTGACTCCCAAAGCTTCGGGGTCCTCGTCCTGTGCCCATGATAGTGGTGTTCGACAACGTCTTCCGTAAAGGGCTTTGTAAGGTGCCATTTTGATGCTCGCCTGGAAGCTGTTATTGTACGAGAACTCCACTAAGGGCAGTAACTGCTCCCAAGGCTCGTTGTGTTCCACTATGCATAATCGGAGGAGGTCTTCCATCGTCCGGTTCGTCCTTTCCGTTTGCCCGTCGGTCTGGGGATGGAAGACGGTACTAAAAGCTAATATGGTTCCCAGATAAGCCTGCACTCGCCTCCATTCTTTTGACGTGAAGCGTCCATCGCGGTCAGACACGATTGACTTGGGTATCCCGTGAAATCGGACCACTTGCTCTATAAATAGCCAGGTTAATATGTCGACACCGTCGCCTTGTCTGTTCGGGATAAAACGAGCCACTTTGGTGAGGCGATCTACTACGCCCATATTGAGTCGTTCCCTGCACGAGATCGAGGTAGGCCATGGACGAAGTCCATGAAGATATCCTCGAATTTCCATTCTGGTATTGGCAGGGGTTGTAGCAAACCTCCTGGGCTACGACATTCTGCCTTGACCATTTGGCAGGTCTGGCAGTGCGCTACATATTCTGTGACGTCCTTCTTCATTCCTTGCCAGTACAGTGTCCTTCGCAGGTCCGTGTACATCTTCACTACCCCCGGGTGTATGGAGTACCTCGTTTGGTGTGCTTCACGGAGGATTTCTTCCCGGATTCCCTCTGCAGCGGGAATGAATATGCGGTGTCTGTACTGCAGGATGCCATCATACAAGTTGTAGTCTTCTTGCGCACCGTGTTGCAAGGCTTGAATGATCGGGGCTGCTTCTACATCGATCTTCTGGGCTTCTCGTATTCTATCCCTGATGTCACACTGTATCTCCATCCAATAGAGGTGGGCCTGATATTCCATTGGGTTCCTGCGGGTAACGAGGATGATATCCAAGTCTGCCAAGGACTTGATCAACTCCTCTGGTATCATCTCCAGCCAGCTGCTGGCCATCGAAGTTTGCCTACTTAAAGCATCTGCAACCTTATTGGCCTTGTCGGGATGATATTGGAGAGCGAAGTCGTAATCGCATAAGAACTCCAGCCACCGGCGCTGTCGAAGATTTAGCTCCTTCTGGGTGAAGATGTATTTGAGGCTTTTATGATCGGAGAAGATCTCGCATCGCACTCCGTAGAGGTAGTGCCTCCAAACTTTTAATGCGAAAACTACCGCACCCAGTTCTAGATCATGGGTGGCGTAGTTTAGTTCGTGAGGCTTCAGTTGCCGGGAGGCGTATGCGATTACTTTGGCGTGTTGCATCAGTACGGCTCCCAATCCCTTCAGTGATGCGTCGACGTAGATCTGGAAGCCCTCTGTACCTGAGGGAAGTGTCAGAATCGGGGCTGATATCAGTCGGCTTTTTAGCTCTATGAACGCTGCTTCGCATTTAGGAGACCACTGGAACGTCACGTCCTTTTTGGTTAGGGCGGTAAGCGGTAATGCAATCTTAGAGAATCCTTCCACAAACTTTCGGTAGTAGCCGGCGAGGCCCAGAAAACTCCTGATGTCTGCTGCTGACTTAAGTGGCGGCCAGTCTCGTACCGCTCGTACCTTAGCTTGGTCCACTGCTACTCCGTTCTTGTTAACTGTGTGTCCAAGGAAGCCGACTTCTTCCATCCAGAACTCACATTTGCTGAACTTCGCGAAGAGCGAGTGCTCCCTCAGCTTGAGCAGTACCATTTGGAGATGTCGGGAACAGTCCTGAACAAAAAAACCGGGCCTGACGGGCCGGCCCGAGCCCGGCCCAGTCAAGGCCCGGTCAAGCCCGGCCCGGTTCAGGCCCGAACCGGGCCGAGCACTTACCCGAGGCCCTTACAGGGCCCCGGTTTGGAGACGTTACCCGGCCCAGTACCCGGCCCGGTCCGGTCCGGGTAAAGCCCGATAATCGGGCTAGGCCCGATTGAGCCTAACGGCTCTTATTAGAGTCGTTAGGCTCATCATGGCAGCATGGCTGCCATGTGGCAGCCATGCTGCCATGAAAGAGCAGCCAACGGCTCTATTAGAGCCGTTGGCTGCTCTTTATAATAATATAATATATTATTAATAGAGCCGTTGGCTGCTCTTTATAATAATATAATATATTATTATATTTTTTATTTTTTAATTAAAAAATAAACAAAAAAATCCTATAAATACCCCCCCTCCCCTCTCTCTTTTCTCACACCCCACCCCTCTCTCTCTCTCTCTTAGCTCTCCCAATGGCATCGTCCTCCACAACTCCAGCGTCGACTTCTCAAAGTACGGCTTCGGTGGTGGAGCACAACCGTAGAGCGGGTATTTGGGAGCATTTCGACATGGTCCTAGTCGGCACCGAAAGAAAAGCGCGCTGCAAGATGTGCTCGAAGTTGCTATCCATCAGCGGCAACTCGACGCTCGTTAGACACCAAAAATCTTGCGAGTCGAAACAAGCTCCTCCCGAGTCAAGTCAAGCTCAAATTTCTGGAGCAGGACAGATTTGGACGTACGATCAAATGCGACAGCGAGAGATGCAGGCGAAGTTCGTCATCAAACGTGGGCTGTCATTCAGCGTCTTCGACAATGACGACGACACAGAGTACATACATGGGGGGCTTCAGCCCAAATACCAAAAGGTTAGTAGAATTACTTTAAGGCGCGACACGATTAGGTTATATTTAGAAGCAAAACAAGAATTAATTACGTATTTTGAAAATTTCGAAGGACGTGTGAGTCTAACGAGCGACGTTTGGATGAGTAATTTAAGTTTAGGATTAGCTTATCTTTGCATCACTTGTCATTGGATTGATCCCATTTCGTGGGAGCTAAATAAACGCGTAATATGTTTTACGGGTTTTGAATTCCCGCACACGACTATAGCTTTATATAAGGTTATTATGAAATATGCGCGGGAATTTAAAATTAACGATAAAATACTTAGTTTTTCTCTTGATAACGCCTCCAATAATGGCGCCGCAATTGAATTGTTAAAACGAGATTTAAAATCATTTCTCAACGGCGCGTTTTTTCATACTAGATGTATTTGTCACGTCCTAAATTTATTGGTACGGGATAGTTTAAAGACAATGTCACAATATATTAATAAAATTCGCGACATGTTAAAAGTTATTTATTGTACTAAACAACGAGCTCAAGATTTTAGAAAATTTTGTAAAGCACAAAATCAGAAATATTTGAAACCACAATTAGATATGTCTATTAGATGGAACTCAACCTATAAAATGTTAAAAAGAGTCATTCTACAAAAAGATCTTCTAATGGAATATTATAGTTTACTTAATATTGAACACGGTTTAGGTGAAACTGATTGGACCATAATAGAATATTATGTAGATTTACTAAAATGTTTTTATAGGGCCACCGTTGCTTTATCTGGAGTGTATTATCCAACGAGCGCATTAGTAATTGAACATTTCGTACATATCACAGAAAGATTTAGTTATTATAGAAAACTCCAAGGTTGGGCTCCTTTAATTAAAGTAATTGAAGAAATTTTTTTAAAATATTATAGAGAAATACCGCCTATGTTTTCGTGCGCCGCCGCTTTAAATCCGCTACTTAACGTAGAAGGCGTAGAAATTTTGATCGACGAAATCAATACTAATCTAACCCTAAATATAAATTATGATGAGGATGACCCGGTTAGTAGTACAAGTTTTACTAATTTTTTTACGCAAAGTTATAATTATTACAATAACTTATACGGGTCACGACCCCGCGAAGAAATAACGCAACCCAAAACGAATGATAGTCTTAAAAATAAAATTTTAGATTTAGCTTCTACGAAAAAAACGCGCACATCTGGTAGTTTAGATGAATTAGGATTATACACAAAAACTCAATTTAGCGATTTTATGAGTTCGGACGAGATCGAAAACTTCGATCTCTTAAATTGGTGGAAAGGTAAAGCTAATACCTATCCTGTTTTTGCCTGTATGGCCCGTGATTTATTAACTGTTCAAGCTAGTACAGTAACTTCAGAGTCCGCTTTTTCTCTTAGTGGCAGGGTTTTGAATGAGCGGAGGAGCCGGCTTAACGAAGATTCGCTGGAGGTTTGCATATGCTACAAAGACTACTTGGACAGCTTAAAGAGGAAGCAACACATAACAACATTGGAGGATAGCTCGGAGGAGATAGAAGATGAATGGACGCGTTGAACTTGAATCTACAGGATGATTAAATCCGCAGTCCAATCTAAATGTACTTTTTTTAAAATATGTAAAATTTTTAATTAAATTTTATAAGAATCATAGCTTTTATAGGTTTGTATTTTCAATTTTGCATTTTGTACAAATGTACGACTTAAATTTTGTAATATTTTAAATTTTTTGTTCCAAATTTTCAATATTAAGACATTTTTTTGTTCCAAATTTTTCGTTCAAATTGTTCAATATTATTTGTTCAAAATTTCATTATTTATTATTTATAAAAATAAAAAATTTAAAAAAATAAAATTTAATTTAAAAAAAGAAAAAATCGGGCCGGCCCGGATCGGGCCCGAGACCAGCCCGGTCCGGCCTGAAGGGCCGGAGCAGGCAACACATTAGTGCTGCCTGCTCGGCCCGGGCCGGCCCGATTCGAGGGGAGGACCGGGCCGGCCCAGCCCGATGCAGGAAAAAGCTCGATCGGGCCCGGTCCAGGCCGGCCCGATCGGGCTTTATGTTCACGGCTAGCCGGGAATGATCAGCTTTGCTCTTCGAGTAGATGAGTATGTCATCTATAAAGACTATCACGAAGTGATCTAGGAAGGGTTTAAACACCGTATTCATTAAAGCCATGAAGGCGGAGGGAGCATTGGTCAACCCAAACGGCATCACCATAAATTCGTAGAGTCCATAGCGGGAGCTGAAAGCGGTCTTGGGAATATCTTCTTCTCGTACTCTGAGTTGATAATAGCCGGATCTTAAATCCATCTTGGAAAAGACGGACGCGCCTTGTAATTGATCAAACAGTTCATCTATTCGGGGCAGAGGATAAGTATTCCGGACAGTGAGCTTATTCAGTTCCCTGTAGTCCACACAGAGACGCAGGGATCCATCTTTCTTTTTAACGAACAGCACTGGGGCTCCCCAGGGCGAGGTACTTGGGCGAACGAAACCGGCGTCAACTAGCTCTTGTAGTTGAATTTTGAGCTCGGCTAGTTCTCGCGGGGCCATTCGGTATGGAGCTCGGGATACGGGTCGAGCTTCAAGTGTAAGTTCAATTTGGAAGTCCACCTCTCGTTGCGGGGGCAACCCGGGGAGGGATTCCGGAAAGATGTCTGGGAAGTCCCGAAGTATGGGTACTCTAGAGAGCACATGTGTCTTGTCCTCCATCTCGAAGTAAATTAGGTATACCTCGTCCTTCCGTCGGACTGCCTTCACTGTCTGTGTGGATGTTAAAATAATGCGAGTGACAGATGGTATACCTGCTAGTGTGATAATTTGCCCATTCGGATTCTGGAGGCGGATTTCTCGAGTCGAACAATCAATTTGGGCGCTGTGCTCGGTCAACCAATCCATCCCTATAATGATGTCGAATCCGGTTATCGCCAAAACGGTCGCGTTGACTTCGAATTCCATTCCTCCCAGCATTGCTTGGAAGGAACACTTTTCTGTGGACGTCATATCTGATCCATCCGGGAGTCGTATTCGTATTGACATCCCGGATGATCGTATAGTATTTCCCTTGTCAGTGATGAAGTTCTGTGCGACGAATGAATGCGTGGCACCGGTATCGAATAGCATTTTAGCGGGATGACCTTCTACCAAAAGTAGACCTGATAACATGTATATACTATGATCATAAGTTTTTACAGATATACCGGAATAGGGATCATACATGCTATACAAACAAAAGATCACATTATATATATATAACTATCACATCTCCCTAGGATATCGTAACTACTAAAAGTAGATACCTATCACTACGTCTGGAGTAGGACCGTGCTGGAGATCTAAGGCGTACGCCTCGAGGGGTGCTGCTCTGCTCTGCCTGGCCTGGCCTCTCCTGCCTGCAGGTTGTCCTCTGCGCCCACCTCGTCCTCGTCCTCTCTCCGCGGCTCCCTGCACTGCTCCTAGGCCGGGCCTACCTACCGCATGCGGGCAAAAGGCTCGTATGTGCCCGGGCTGCTGGCACAGGTAGCAGTTCCCTGCGAAGGGAACATCTCTTCGTGCGGCGGGGGCGGCCTGAGGTGCTGGGGCTGGTGGTGCTGGGGCTGGAGGTGCTGGTCGGGGCTGAGGTGTTGGTCGGGGCTGAGGTGCCTGTCTATATGGCTGGTGACGCTGACGCTGTCTCCTGGCCTGATCCTGTCTACGTGGGCCTACTCCTCTCTCCCGGCCCTGAGTCCGGGGAGCACCCACGTATCCCCTCCGCTGCTGGGCCACCATCCGCTGATCCATCTCTAGAGCGGTGGCATGTGAGGCAATCGTGTGGAAGGATGCCTGAGAAATCATGATCAGGGCCTGATGGAGATCGTCTCGTAATCCCCGGTAAAATCTGGACGCCCTGTCCTTATCCGTACCTGCTAAGGTCCCGGCGAAGCGGGCTAGGTGGATAAACTCTCTCTGGTAGTCTGGAACCGTCCTATCTCCCTGTCGGATCTGCAGGAACCGCTCCTGGAGTGCCATCCGGTCCGCATCCGAAATGAAGTGCTCTAAGAAGACCTCTGAGAACTCCCCCCAGAGGATCGTGCTGAGTGGTCGCCCTCTGAAGGTAGAGCGGCTGGTGGCCCTCCACCGATCTCGGGCATAGCCCTCTAGCATGGTCACCACCAAGGACACTGCGGCTATGGCGTGGCACATCATTCCGACTAGGAGTTCCTCTACCCTCTCCACCCACTCTTCGGCCTGAATGGCTGACTCGGTACCTCGGAAGCTGGGGGGCCTTAGCCCACGGAATGTCGTCAGAAGATCGGTGGGTACGGTGGCCTGCTGGGGTGGTCGTAGGGTGGCTGTCTGGAAAGCGGCTAACAATGCTATCAGGGTCCGTCCTAGCTCTGTATCCCCAAACGGAACTGCGGCTGGAGTGGCCGAGGCTGGTGGTGGAGTGGTAGGGTGGTACTGATCCCTGGAGGAGGATCTCCCGTTACTCGACTCGGGTATCTGGAGAAGTAACAAAACGAACATCAGTACTTGCAAAAATAAGGGAATTTTGCAGGACTGAAACGAAACGAAAGCGGAAAGTGTGCGGGTGCACTACCGTGCAGTCTCGAATCCTTAACCTTAAACCTAAAGTGTCTACCAGGCTTCCGCTGCGTGGTTCGTCCCGAACCAAGAAACGGAACCGGGAACGGGAGGATCGAAAGACTGCCCCATGTGGTCGGATCGTAGTCGCTCTGATCCATTTGTAAGACCCCCCCTCCCCAAACTGAACCTGGTTCAGGGAGGGGGGATCTTACTGCCCAAGGATGACCACTTAGCGCTTTCCGGGTGGCAACGTCCCACCCTTTTCAAGATTTGTCAGGCACAAGAATCATAACATCATATCAGAACGCATAGCGGAAGCAATCGAAAGACAAAAAAACCAAGCACACAGCTCATATTCACATATTGGAACAGGGCCGAAGCCTAATGTTTACAACTACTGCCTCGGGGGCTACATCGACGAAACAAAAGATCCTAGTCTAGTCCTATAATCTAGGACTCACGTCGCGGAAGATAGGGGGCGAGGCTGGGGTAATCGAACGGGCCATCTCCAAGGCTGGTATATCATCCTGTGGTGCGGGGGCTCCTCGCTGTCCCATCTCTTGTGATTGGTTATAAGAAATAACCGTTAGTCACAGAGCTAAGTAGAAAATACATCCCCTCCCCGGATCCATATCCAGGGGGCGGCTAAAGGACAGAAATAAAATAGCTGAAGCAAGGAAGAGGGTTAGCAGCAGGTAAACATATATATATATATCTATATATATATATAAATAGGGTCTTCCGCCCTAATATCCGTAATCGCGCCGTATGGTGAATACGCAACACTATTTCGCGCATACACACACCCAGGTATTCAAACTTGTACGCACAAAAAAGACCCTGTGTCGACACAGTTTAGACCGCTTTACTTCAAGCAGGGGAGCTAACCTCGCGGGCCTCACCGATGTGGCCGTCGGTGACAGTGTCCAGTCTTGCCACTTCTGAATGTAGTCGTACCGAATCACTCAGGCCCTCCTGTACAACGTAGTGTACCAACTGGATGTGAGCGACATCCGGCGAACCGATTTGTAGGCCGACCAGCGGAGGTAAAACTGCAGGTTCGGAGTGGTGATAACTCGCTGTGCACATCTCCCTGTCGCCCTGAGTCGTCAACCCACCCGCACCGGTACGAACGGTCTGCGAGCGTGACCAACCCGCCACTTCCAAACAATCTTCACCCGCTTAATAATAAAACAAGCGCTTAAAGTATGTGGCAGATTACTTGACCGGTCCCACAACCTCTGACCGGGAGGCTTAGCGGTATGAGGGCTCCTTGCTTGGGGCTAACCTGGGAGGAGGGACTCGACTTCGGGTTCTCCCCAACTAAGGCCTCGCAGAAGGGAGGATAAGCACCGCATTATAGCCACGACAGCGCTGCATTTAGCAAGTAAATTAGGCCGGAAGCAGGGGGCCATAATACTAAGCAGAGAAGTAGGCCGAAAGCAGGGGCCATAATAATAAGCAGAAAAGTAGGCCGAAAGCAGAGACCATAATGATAAGCAGAAAAGTAGGCCGAAAGCAGAGGCCATAATGATAAGCAGAAAAGTAGGCCGAAGGCAGAGGCCATAATGATAAGCAGAAAAGTAGGCCGAAGGCAGATGCCATAATGATAAGCAGAAAAGTAGGCCGAAAGCAGAAGCCATAATAATAAGCAGAAAAGTAGGCCGAAAGCAGAGGCCATAATAATAAGCAGAAAAGTAGGCCGAAAACAGAAGCCATAATAATAAGCAGAAAAGTAGGCCGAAAGCAGATGCCATAATAATAAGCAGAAAAGTAGGCCGAAAGCAGAGGCCATAATGACAGGACCAGTGGGAGACTGGATTTAATTGAAAGTACAGAATGTAAATGCGGGGGACCAGTGCGAGACTGGATTTAAACGAAAGTACAGAAAGCAGTAAGCATATAAAAAGGGTTAGTAGTCCAATCACTCCATAAGAGGAGGCTTCATTCGTCGACTCCGTTCGTAGGAGGAGATCCTGCTCTTCTCCCCGTTCATAGGGGTTCTACTCCATTTCTGGAGTTTATTTACGTTTCATAAGGTTTCTGCACTTATTCTTTTGTCGCGAGTTCGTTCCCTTATTATTGCCGCGGCGGTATCGAGTTCCAGCGTCGCGCCGCGATTTCATTCTGATTTTGCGTTGATATTCCAAACTTAGTCGATTCCTTAGATCGATACACGTAATCTTTATTAAGCATTTAAAAATATGCGCCGGTCGGTGCGCTGGGGGTCGGCGACTCCTCCGGTGGTGGTCCGGCGGCCTGGTGCCGCCGGCCACCGCCGGGGGAGGGCGAATAAGGAGGCGGGAGGCGGGGGCGCGGCCTGCATGGGCCATGCAGGCCTGCTGCGCCGCCGCCTCCGCTGGGAGGGCACCGACGCCACCCCCGGTCGATGCGCCGGGGGTCGGCGGCCACTCCGGTGGTGGTCCGGCGGCCTGGTGCCGCCGGACCCCACCGGGAACTTGAGCAGGAGGGGAGGGGGAGGCGCGGCGCAGCCTGCATGGGCCATGCAGCTGGCAGCGCCGCCGTCTCCTCGGGGAGGGACCTCCCTGCCGCCCCTGGTCGGGGCGCCGGGGAGGGGGCAGACCTCCGGCGGGGGTCCGGCGTCCTGGCGCCGCCGGCCGCCGCCGGGGGAGGGGTTTCAACCCTTACAGGAAAAGGAAGAGGGGGAGGCCACGGGTGCCGCTGGGGCTGCGCCCTCCGGCGGCCCGACCGCCTCCCCTGCGCCAGCGTCGAGGCCCCTGGGAGGGGACCTACCTCCCCCAGCGCCACCACCGGCGCTGGGGGAGAGGGCTTCCACGGCCAGCTTCCTCCCCGAGCCTTGCAAGGCTCGGGGCGGCGGTCGGCGGCGCTCCGGCGACGGGGAGAGGGGTGGCCTCCTCCGGGAGATAGGAAGGAGGAGGGGGGAGGTTATACCTGTGGTGGAGCTCGAGAAGTGGAGGGGCGGTGGCCGGCCATGGAGAAGGAGGGAGGTGGCGGCGGCTTGGGCTAGGGTTCCGGCGAGGAGGTGGCTGGGCTGCTTGCAGGGGAGAAGGAGGAGGAGGGGTTGAGAAGGGGTTGTGCATCAGGGGGGCCGAGCCTCCCTTTATATAGGGAGGGGGGGGACCTCCCCCCTCTCCTCCTTTCCCCACGTGGGGTTAAGGGAGGGTGAGTGGGGGGAGATATTTTCTCCCCCTCCCCTCCCTTCCCTCTCACCTGCCCCCTTGACCCAATAGGGGGCTGCCTATTCATGGGCAGCCCCCTCCTTTGGGGAGGGGCTTCTCTCTCCTCCCCCCCCCCCCCCATTTTCTTTTCATTTTCCAATAATTTCCAGCTGGGGGGGGGGGGGGGGGGGGGGGGGAGTTTGACCGAGGTCAACCTAGGACGGGGTCTTCCATGGTCCCGGGGTCCATTATGATTAGAGCTGTCACGGTTCAGGTTCGGTTCCGGTTCTACTAAAATCGTGAACCGAACCGCTAAGGTAACGGTTCTTCAAATTAGAACCAAAACCGTATTTGGTTTGACCGGTTCCGGTTCTGGTTCCGGTTCCAGTATAATTTTTGGAACCATCGTGACCGGTTCCGGTTATGGTTCCGGTGCGCTTTATATTTCGTGCGTTGCACTGATGTGGTCTGCATAGCCCTAAAATGGCATACTCTCCATACGACCTTGAATCGAGGTTCAACGAATTCTCTTGCGCTCGTATTACTCATACGAGTCTAACGGGACTGACGGAAGTCAATTCGGGGTTCGTACGGTCACTATTCATAATAATGAGGTCGTGGCGCGCTACGACACCCGAAATGGTCGTTTTCTCCAAACGACCTCGGATCGAAGTGCAACGAATTCCGTTGCGCTCGTATTGTTCATACGAGTCTAACGGAACTGACGGAAGTCAATTCGAGGTTCGTACGGTCACTATTCATAATAATGAGGTAGTGACGCGCTACGACACCCGAAATGGTCATTTTCTCCAAACGACCTCAGATCGAAGTGCAACAAATTCCGTTGCGCTCGTATTGTTCATACGAGTCTAACGGAACTGACGGAAGTCAATTCGGGGTTCATTTGATCACTGTACCGCAATGACTTAGTTGCAGCACGCGGCACCACTTAAAATGATAGTTTTCTATCGCTCGGGCCTACTTTTATTGGGCTCACTAGGGTCTAGTGGCCCAATAAAAGTCGAGATGTTACATGGGCGGCGCAATCACAGAAGCTAAGACAAATTCCAAAATAAACAAGGAATAACTTTAGAACATTGATAAAAGTAAGTAAAATACATAACTAGCAAAGAATCGGAAATTTATATGTACTGATACTCAGGAAGCGGAACTAGCAGCACAAGTAAGTTAGTAAATCAGGCGAAGATAATAAGAGTTATTAGCCTAATCCTGGGTGTAGATATTTATTCATGTAATGACATAAGCTGTAACAAATAAAATATAGGTGTTTTATTTGATGCACAAAAATCATGATTCAGAAAGTTTCAAGATCAGATTCAGGACTTATCATGGATTCAGAATTATGTCTGTGATCTCTAAGGGGTGGCTCTTGCGAACTCTCACCATAGAGCCAGGGATTTCATGTTTGTTATGACTGGGCCTTTGTTCCTGTTAGGGATTCAAAAAGGAACCAAAGTCAAGAAGTTGCATCAATGAAACACCTCATTTCAATGTTAGCTTATGTTATTAAACAGATAAAAAGTTCTTAGTTGTGGTTCTAATAGGAACAAATTTACATCAAAGGCAGTAAAATTTATTACGCATCATATTCGAGATAACATGCACTTACCTAGAAAAAACCCTTCATATGCACGATTATCTTCCAAATAAAAGTGCGCACGATACGAGCATGATATAAAACATCAATCATCTATTTGCTAGCAAAAAATCTTAACATTTATCATTATCACAATTAATGTTCGTGCTCAAAAACCTACTATTCTTTAAATTATACATCCAATGATAAGTAATTATCTACGAAGTATCTAAATCACTTTCAAATCACTAACTCATACCATTCTAAGTGTATCAAAATATAACTATTAATTTAATAATTCAGGTATTCAAGAGTAAATTTCATAAACATAAGAAGAAACGCACCCAATTAAGCCCAATGTTTGCAAGAGAGAGATTTCTCTACTTTACTTAAGTAAGCTGAATCCGACGGTAGCGCCTAAATGGTGCGAGTGATTTAAAAATCATATTTTAAACCTGTTCAACAACAATTACGAATGATTTTTGATATAACAGAATCCCTATGCTAGGACAAGCATTTATCAACAGATAACATAAATATGTGGAGGTTTAGCAATTTTACCTCCCTCAAAAGTGAGGGGAGAGGATATTACTATGCAGAAATCGAAATTTGGCGACGCTTAGGCTTGGTAAACCCAAAATTGTAAGGGGTTTTGATCGATCCCGTCAATTGGTTCGATGAACGGTGTCGGGGATCAAAAATAATTCATGGTTAGTCGATTAAATGATGGGCATAAACTTGGATCAAAGTATATGCGTATCTTAAAGCACTAAAAAAATATAAAGGATCAAGAAATCTGAATAGAGGGAAAGAAGGGAGAACATTATCAAAAGAAGTCAAATCCGAGCCCGATGAGTCAAATCCGAGCCCAAAAATCTGAGTAGAGGGGGGATTCAAGCAAACCCTAGGTGCCCCTCTCGCAACTACCGACTAAAATGAAGAGGAAGAGGGATACTGGAGGTGGTTGTCGACCCTTAAAGAGGGGGGAAGAGGGTTGCCGACCCTTGGAGGAGAAGGAGGCTACTGACCCTTAAAGAGGAGAAGGAGAGAGGGATGCCAGAGGAAGAGGAGGAGGAGGAGGCCACGCGAGCAGAGGGGCGAGCGGGTGGCGCAGCGATCGAGAGTCAGTACTTGCGGGAAGGCGGGAGCGAGCGGGGGCAGCGAATCGGGAGACGGGATGCGGAAACCCTAGGGCCGAAGAATGAAATGGATCGGGGGGGGCTGCTGCTGCTGCTCGGTATAAGAGGAAAACCCTAAATAGGTTAATTTATGAAAATGTCATTAATTAAATTTAATTACTTTAAATCCCTTTTTTATTATAAATTATTACAGTAGTCATGTGGGCGACCGGAGCAAAGGTCTCATCATAGTCTCGTTTGTGCTCCTGCTGAAAATCACGAGCCACGAGTCGAGCCTTGTACCTCTCCACAGAGCGATCTGAGTGAGTATTGACCTTAGACCCACTTGCAAGTAATAGGAACAACACCGGTGGAAGAGGAACAAACTCCCAGGTACGAGTGTGCTCAAGTGCCTCCAACTCAGCAGATGTGGCAGTCTGCCACTCAGGTATCTGGGCAGCCTCACGGTAGGAAGTCAGCTCTGGAGGACCACATACAGTAGCAGGAAGGGCAGACAAGTTCAGCAGTAGTGTAGCAAGGTTTAACGACCCTGGACAGGAAGCCCGACTGCTATGTTCACCAGCGTGACAATCCTGGTAGCTCGGACTGTAGCCCACTCCTCATCACCAATTGAGCTGGTTTGAAGGCTCTTTGTCAAGGAGGTTGCGGGTTCAAGACCTCACCTCAACAACCCGCATTGCTGAGAAACAGGCGCGGAGAATGGGTTGGGGTGCTTGGGTTGTAGCCCTGGCTACCAAGATTGCCACGCTGGTGAACACAACAGTCATGTGGGCGACCGAGTTGCATCCTAAGCACCCCAATGCCTCCCCGCGCCTGTTACTCAGCAGCGGTACACTATTGAGGTGTGGTCTTGAACCCGCAACCTTCTTGATAAGGGACTGCTGTTACGAAAAATATATTGAGAGCCTTAAGAACAAGTCCAAAAAAATTGTTTTGAAAGGCAAGAATATTTTGTGTGCGCTCGTGTCATATTACATCGAACTTTTGCAGGCATGCAACATGTGCTTTGGGCTACACAAAATATTAAAGTTTCTCATAAAATTTTCGGACATACATAAGATTGTTCGAAGCGATGAACTATAATCAAAATCACATAATTAATTAAATAATTTATTACATTGCATCTGAAACATAAGGAGACCACTCACACATAATTGAAATACGAACCACGGGAGATATTCTTACGATATGAAAAATGTGTTTCAGATAGAGCAAACTGCTGAAATCTTCATGCACTATTCACCAACTAATGTTATACAATCTGAATACAAAAGAAGCCCAAGCAGCTTCTTAAATAGAAAAAGAAAAGAGCAAACTCCCATCCTGTAGTGGGCAAACAACAGGAAACAGGAAAAAGAACACCTGTACAGGGGATAACTAACTAACAAAATAAACTCTAATAGCCCCCCTCAAGTTGGACCATGAATATTGTGTAGTCCAAACTTGGAAAGAAAAGCACGAAAGGGAGAAGGATGTAGGGCCTTTGTAAAGAAATCAGCAAGTTGAGCAGTAGAAGGAACTGAGAGCAAATGAATGACGCCCTTTGTAATCTTTTCGCGCACAACATGGCAATCCAATTCTATGTGCTTAGTCCTTTCATGAAAGGTAGGATTATGAGCCAAATAAATTGCAGAATTACTGTCACAATACACATTTGCAGGGACTGAACACGCAACATTTAAATCTGTTAAAAGATAATAAAGCCACTGAATTTCACAGGTTAGAGAGGCAAGAGCCCTGTATTCTGCTTCGCAAGAAGAACGAGAAATAGTAGTTTGTTTCTTGGATTTCCAGGAAACAAGAGAAGAGCCAATGAAAACGCAGTATCCGGTGACAGATCGTCTGGAATCGATACAACAGGCCCAATCAGAATCAGCAAAACTGGATATCTTAAGATCTGAAGAACTGGGAAAAAATAAACCAGTAGCAGGGGCTCCTTTGAGATATCGTAGAACTCTGAGTGCAGCGGAATAATGAACTTGTATAGGATTGGAGATAAACTGGCTTAGTTGCTGTACAGCAAAACAGATGTCAGGACGCGTCGTAGTGAGATACAAAAGCCGTCCAATAAGTCTTCGATATGAAGCTGGATCTGTGTGAGGAGTTCCTTGAAGAGCTTGAAATTTAAGGGAAGGATCCATAGGAGTAGAGGCAGATTTAGCAGCAAGCAAACCACTATCTGCCAAAAGCTCTAAAGCATATTTTCGTTGATTAACAATTATTCCGGCCTGTGATCTTGAAATCTCCAAACCAAGAAAAAATCTTAATGTCCCCAGATCTTTAATTTTGAATTGTTGATGAAGAGATTGCTTGACAACTTGAAATTCAGAACTACAATTACCGGCTAAGACTATATCATCAACATAAACTAAAACAGCCGTAAAAGAAGATGCAGTAGATTTGATAAAAAGAGAATGATCAACTGCAGATTGTTTATATCCAAGAGAAATAAGAGCAGTAGAAAGCTTTGAATACCAATTCTTACTAGCCTGTTTGAGTCCATAAATGGACTTCAACAGCTTGCAAACAGGATTTGGTACAGTAGAAGAATATCCAGGAGGCAAATCCATAAAAACTTCTTCATGAAGATCTCCATGAATAAAAGCATTATTGACATCAAGTTGCTCTAACAACCATCCTTTAGCAGCAGCAATGGTGAGGAGAACATGAATAGTGGTTATTTTGGCCACTGGAGAATATGTCTCAAAATAATCCACACCTTCCATTTGAGTAAAACCCTTGGCAACCAAACGCGCTTTATGTCTCTCGATAGAGCCATCTGCTAAAAACTTTGTCTTGTATACCCATTTACAACCAATAGATTTCTTATTAATGGGAAGAGAAACAACTTGCCAGGTTTTATTTTGCTCAAGAGCAGAAATTTCAGTGGACATAGCCTTATTCCAGCAATCTAATTTGGAAGCTTGAGCATAAGTTGTAGGATCAGTAGTGGAACCGATGTTAAGACAAAAACTTCTGTATGTAGGAGAGCAGTGGGAGTAGGAAAAAACAGAAGATAAAGGATGAGAAGGTAATGTATTTTTCGAAACATTATTGGAAGAATTAACCAAAAGACCGCAGTGATAATCTTGAAGATACGTGGGTTTCAAATGCATTCGACTAGAACGTCGAAGAGGTAGAGGATCAGCAGGAATAGAAGAAGATGTAGTGGGTGTAGAAGTTGGAAAAACATCAATATAAGGAGGTAATTCTGTGTTCTGGGAAGCAATTCCATCAGAAATAGGAACAGAAATAGAAGGATTAGAAAAATCAGAAAGTGAGGGATAACAAGGAAGAGGAATCCCTCCAGAAGAAGACAAAGAATCAGGTAAGATAGGTGACGCTGCTGTTGTTGAAAAAGGAAAATTATCTTCATAAAATGTGACATTGCGAGATATGAAAGTTTCTTTGGAATTAAGATCATAAAGAAGATAACCCTTAGTACCTCCTTTATATCCTAAAAAGACAGCCTTTCGAGCTCTGGGAGAAAATTTACTCCTGTTGGCATTAAGAGTGATGGCATAAGCTAAACAACCAAAAACTCTAAGATGTTCATAGAGAGGGATTGTTTTGTAAAGCAACTCATATGGTGTTTTATGATGAAGTAAAGGAGTGGGAATCCTATTTATAAGATGAATTGCATGAGTAACGGCATAACACCACATTTGAGACGGAAGTTTGGCTTGAAAGAAAAGTGCCCGAGCAACATTCATTATGTGTTGATGTTTTCGTTCAACAATGCCGTTCTGCTGAGGAGTTTCTACACAAGTAGTTTGATGAATAATTCCCTTGCTTTGATAAAATTCATGCATGAAAAACTCCAAACCATTATCAGTCCTAATGGTTTTAAGTTTAGAAGAAAATTGAGTTTCAATGAAGGCAATGAACTCCTTTAAATGCTGTCTGGTTTCACTTTTTGATTTCATCAAAATTAACCAGGTAAAACGAGAAAAATCATCAACAATAGTTAAGAAATAACGATGACCATGAATAGAAATCATAGAACATGGTCCCCATATATCAACATGTATCAAATCAAAAATATTGTGAGAAACAGAAGTACTAGAAGTATATGGTAATTTCTTTTGTCTAGCATAATGACAAACATCACAAGGAAAAGGTGTAGTAATGATAATAGATGGCAAATGTTTAGACAAAAGTTTGAGGGTGGAAAAAGAAATATGTCCAAATCAATTGTGCCAAATTACAGAAGTAGGTTGCACAGAATTATGAGCACAGCAAGTCTTGGAAGCCAAGTGTTGAGCAGCCAATATGAAAAGACCATCTTGATGTTTAGCTAAACCAATCGTCCTGTTGGAGGGAATCTGTTTGATAGAACAAAAATTATTGTGAAAAACAAAGAAACAATTCAGACTTTTCATGAGTTTACTAGCTGAAATCAAATTGACATTAAAAGAAGGAACATATAAAACATCCAAGAGAATGAGGTATGGAGAAAGTGTGATTTTCCCAGAAATGTTTGTTGTGGTATGAGAACCATCAGGCAGAGTGATGTATATAGGAGTGATATGATGATAGGTAGTGAAATTTGCAAGGGTATAAGTGATATGGTCAGTAGCACCCGTATCAACAAGCCATTGAGAGCTATGACTACCTGGAGAAACAGAAGCAGTATTCAGAGTATTGGCATGAATCGTATTGGAGGCTGTGGTGCTGGAATTAGGTGAAATTAGATTGCTGGGACTGACTTTGTTCTGCTGAAGAAGTGCCAGAAGACTGTGATACTGTTCTTGAGTAAAAGAATTGGTGAAACTAGAATTCTGTTGGACTGGTTCATTCAAACATTCTCCAGTAAGCGTATTGTTAATACTCTTCTCTGTTTTGCTCCTATAACCAGGAGGAAAACCAAGAAGGAAGTAACAAGAATCAACAGTATGATTCGTTTTCCCACAATGAGTACAGAGTTTGCTATCTCGTCCATTACCGGTGTAATTCTTGTTCCCTCGACCTCTTCCCCGACCAGAAAACTATTTATGATTCCAATTAGAGATGAATGAGGATTTATCAACATTAGCAGCAAAGTTCTGCACATCTGATGGGGAAGTAGACAAAACTGGATTGAATTGTCGTTCTTGTTGAATAATGAGAGAAAAAGCTTTATTGACAGTAGGCAAAGGATCAAGAAGCATGATCTGGGAGCGAACGGAAGAGAATCGTTCATTGAGACCTTTCAAGAAACGAATCAAATAATCTTGATCACGATAGGTTCGAATTCTTTGAACTGCGCCACAAGAACAAGGAATCGAACATTGACAAGAAGGCAAGGGTTTGAACATTTCTAATTCATCCCATAAACCTTTTAATTTGGTGAAATATTCAGAAACAGAAGAATCGCCTTGCCGATGACGATAAATGTCTTCTTGAAGATCTGAAATATGAAAAATATCTCCCTGAGAAAAACGATCTTTGAGATCCTTCCAAACCTCGAAGGCATTGTCGATCCAAAAAATGGATTGTAAAATGTCTGCAGTAATAGATTTATGAAGCCAGGAGAGAACCATGGTATTACACCGTTCCCACGGAGAATAAAGGAGATCAGTATTATGAGGCGATCGGATGCTGCCATCAACAAATCGAAGCTTGTTCTTAGAAAGAAGAACAACCTTCATGGCACGAGCCCATGAATGATAATTTTGGCCATTGAGAAGTGGAGAAACCAAGACCAGCGAAGGATTTTCATTGACCGAAAGATAGAAAGGGTTCGCCGGATTCGTAAGAAAATCGGAAGAATAAGAACTCAGATTCGCAGAGAAAGCCATCAGGAAGAAGAATCTGAATCACAGAAAAGTTTCTTCCTCTGATACCATCTTACGATATGAAAAATGTGTTTCAGATAGAGCAAACTGCTGAAATCTTCATGCACTATTCACCAACTACTGTTATACAATCTGAATACAAAAGAAGCCCAAGCAGCTTCTTAAATAGAAAAAGAAAGGAGCAAACTCCCATCCTGTAGTGGGCAAACAACAGGAAACAGGAAAAAGAACACCTATACAGGGGATAACTAACTAACAAAATAAACTCTAATAGATATAATCATGAAGAAGAAGAGATTAGAGGAAACAATGATTTTATTGATAAAAATAAAGACTTACAAACTTGTGTGGAGCACGTACATAAGCTTTTTCACAATCTTCTTCTTACACAATGTCTCTCGTAAACTCATAAATATTATGCTAGTAGAATCTAATTCTAGCTCTCCAAAATTCTCCCCCTCCTTACACATTACAATGACAAGCAAAAAATTTCAACCAAAAGAGCGGGAAAAAGATTAAAAAAAACAAATTAATAATTATTATTATAATAGTACGTAATTTCAGATTTTCGGAATTTACGCCAGCCTTAAAGGCGGAAGCTGGCGTTTTAATTCCTAGTGCTGAATAATTCAACACCTAAGCATGTATAGGCGCCGAATTAAATCATCGCCAAATATTTAAGTGTTGAATTAATCAGCATCTGGCGCTGTTCAAATCGGCGCTGATCAAATCGGCGCTGATCAAATCGGCGCTGATCATATCGGCATCAATCATTGGCATTGATTAAATTTGCATCGCGTAAGCGTGGGTTAAATTGGGTTTGCATTGGCGCTGAACTATCAGTATCATGTAGGCGTTACCTTTAATTTTCAATGAACTGTATTGGTCGCACGGTCCGCCGATACACACTTTTCTTTAAAATCCATCCTTTTATGTATTTGCTTCAATTTTGTGCAAAACATGTACTTTTTTGCACGCACAAATACAACATACCGTGAAAAATATCAATATAAATAAAAATAATATTGAAAATATGATTAAATAAAATACATTTTCATGCTCTTATCAACACTCCCTCAAGAAGACATGCACCGAGTCTAGGGACAGTGGAGGCGAGGGAACAGGAAGGGGTGACGAGTGTAGTGATATGGAAGGGGGACGATGAACGCATCAAAGGGAGAAGTGGGTGGCGAAGGGGAGGAGTGAGAAGGTGAGACTATAGAGGTCGAAGATGGTGTAGGCTGCAGCAAGGGAAGAGGAGGGGAACATACCAGAGGAGAGGAGACATGGGGTTGTGAGATGGGAAGGGTGAGAAATTGCACATCAGAGGGAGTCATAGATGAGTGCGAGGTCGAGGGGTCAGAGGACACAAAGAAATGATTAGACTCGTCAAAGGTGACATCACGTGAGATGCGAAGTCAACGTGCAACATGGTCATAACATCGATAGCCCTTGTGCTCAGTACTGTATCTAAGAAAGACACAAGGTACAGACTGAGCAGAGAGCTTAGTGCGCTCATGTGGAGGGAGTATAACATAACACCAACAGCCAAAAACACGAAAATGAGTGTAACGTGGTGGTAGAGAGTACAGACACTCATCAGGACTCTAGCCCTGAAGGAAAGTGGAGGGATGTAGGTTAATAAGGTAGACGACAGTGGAAATAGCCTAAGCCCAAAAGTGAGGAGGAACGTGGGAGGAGATGAGAAGAGTGCGGTCTGTCTCAATAATAGGGCGATGCTTCCTTCAGCAGTGTCATTCTGAGCGTGGGCACCAGGACAGACAAGCTGATGGAGAGTGTCGTGAGTAGCTAACAAGTCGCAAAAGACATGAGAGAGGTATTCCCCCTGTGTCGGAACGAAAAATACGCATGGAAGCAGAAAACTAGGTGTGCACCATAGCAGAAAAAGTAACATAAATATGAAAGAATTCAAAACCAGAATGCATAAAGTAAACCCAACAATAACGAGAATAAATCATCAACAAAGATAACATCGTACCGATATCCTCCCTTTGATACAAAAGGCACGGGTCCTCATACATCTGAATGGACTAAATCAAAAGGACGCTGAGACCTAGACTCACTAGACAGATAAGAGAGTTGTAGCTGTTTACCAAACATACAACCCGTACAAGAGTGAGACCGATAAAAAAAAATACGACCAAAGAAACCATGACTGATGAGAGACGCAAGATTCGAACCACTAGGATGACCAAGACGTTGATGCCACTGAGAGAAGCCCACATAGGAAGATAAAATATATTAGTAGCCCTCATTAATGATGAAGTGGATGGAAGATGGAGACGATCAAGGATGTACACTCCTCTACGACAACGACCAGCTCCAAGGAGTGTCCCTGTCAGATGATCCTGCACACGACACGCAAAATCATCAAAAAAAACAAGACAACTTTGGGATGTGAGTTGGCTAGCAGATATAAGGTTCATGAATAACTTGGGTATGTAGGCAACATCAGGTATATGGAAATGGCTGGTATGAAGGAGGTCACGACTGGGGATGGGGAGAATAGTGTCATTTGCTACCATGATACTAAGGCCAGAAGAGACAGACTGACATGACAAGAGGTGGGTGGTATCATATGTCATGTGAAAAGAGGCTCCAAAGTCAAGCAACCAGTCGGAGGGATAGATGCCTGGAGGGGCGGAGGCAACCGGTTGAGAGACAGAGGCGTCAGAAGCATCCAGTGAGAGCACGGAGGGAGAGAAGCGAGGCAGTGAACTATGAGAGCTGTTGGGCAATATGTTGGCAGGTTCAGAGACAGACAGTGACTGTGCCATAGCGGAGAAGTGAGCCGAAGGAGCACCAAGAGCACGCAGTTGACCATACTGCTGAGCCCTCTGAAGCTTGCGACACTCAGATTTGACATAACCAAGACACTGACAGTAGTGGCAGCGGGCGTCATGGAGCACCAGACTGAGCAGCAGAGGGCGCCGGAGGACGAGGAACAGGGTGCACCGGAGCACTATAACCAGACGAAGGTAACAGTGGAGCACTCACAAGAGAAGAATGCGGCGGGAGATGGTGAGAAGCTAGAACAACATGAGGCATCACACCAGGAGGAGTAGTAGTGTCTACGGAGTGGATACGAGTCTCCTCAGTGATCACCAATGCCAAGGTATCGCCAAGAGACGGCGAAGGATCCCGATGTAGAAGTTGGGCACGAACGGGCTCTAACTCGGGGCGTAAGCGCATAAGAAACTCATACATGCGTTGGAAGTCACGATCCTGGGCTGTAGCAACACACTGACTGCAAGTAGCGCATGGGGAAGGTGTCATCTCATCGCACTGACGCCAGAGGTCTATGAGCTCAGCAAAGAGGCATATACAGACCGATCACACTGGTGGCAGACACCAAGGGTCTGGAACATGGAGCAGTGCAGGGCCTGGCTAGATGGCAGGTGGAGACGACGCAAGTGAACCCACATCGCCTTCACCGAAGGTAGCTCGTGGACGGTCATGCAAATGGGGAACTCGCAGGACTGACATATGAAAACAATCCCTCGAGGATCATCCGAGCATCACCTCGCCCAGTCGAAATGTCGGTGGGGGCGGAGCAGGCTCGGTGCCGTCAATGTGTCCTCATAGATCGAGGCCACAGAGGATCACGCCGACGATGGCGAACTGTCGGGTGCGGTGGACGGGCTCAGCGGCGGACGGTGCCTTGTAGTTCCTCCCATCGAGGATGACATCACGCTTCTGGAGGAAGGCAGATGAAGACGATGCCATCGAACCAATGTGATGAAGATCGAGACTGTGGGAACAACTGGAGGCTCGGCGAGACTGTCGGGTGCGGCGAACGGGCTCAGCGAGATGAGCAGGAGCGAACAACTGCGTCATCGGATTGCTACATGAGGGAGATGCAGCCGGGAAAGAAGAGAAGCCGAGGAGGATCGCAGATTTGGGCATTGTCGTCGATCGAGGGAGATCATGTATGAAGAAGCGCGGAGGATCGTAAACGATCGCTGTCGTCGGGGCTCAGTCGTCGACAAGAAGACCGAAAACTAGAGACAGAAACTGGAAGACGCTCCCTGTCGCCGGAGACGCGAAGAAGCGCAGAATCTGGAAGACGATCGCTGTCGTCGGGGCTCTGTCGTCGACGAGGCTGATCGAAAACGCAAATTAAGAAGCGCCAAAACAAAGCGCGTATGGTAAAACAGGGACCCTAATCCTCTGACACCTGAGGTGAGCCTAATCAATGTCTACTGTGCAATATCTCTAACAGCTGTATTACCAAAATGCAAACACTTGTCAACCTAAGCTGAAACAAAATACTCTCTATAAGGTTCAATTCGTGTAGCAATAACATATGAGTAAACAATTGAATATTTATCAGCATATACATTTCTAATAGACTGCATTGCTTTAGAGATAGTTGAGTGTAAATGAGTTGTCAATGTCAAATATCAACCTGATGGTTTTGTAGAATGGCTCAACACTCGTAGTGTGGCTAAATGCTACACATAAGCATATCCTGACTTACTCAAAGTATTTTCTCATATGGATTAGTTTGATTTCATCCGCATTTTGATGTTTGTTGCAGTTAATAAAGGATGTCCCTATACTATCTTAATGTTAAGTATGCTTCCCTTTATAGGAGCCCCTCAAAACTATCTACATAGCTCAACCTTTGGGGTTTGTCGCTCAATAGGAGTCTTATGGATTTGTCTGCAAAAATGAACAAATCTATTTATAGATAAAAACAAAGTCCAGATGTTTGGTTTGATAAATTCTCATGTCATAATTCATACTGGCTCCAAATGCTCACACTGCGACTATTCAATGTTTTGAAAGTAAGTATAGTTAGCGTTATCATTTTGATGCATATGCGGATGATATCATGCTTCTCGGAAGCGGCTTCATAGGAATACGTGATATAAAGAACACTTTACATAATACTTTGTAAATTTTGCTACTTTCTTATTAATTGAGGTAACACAAAGTAATATGAGTTTGATAGTTTTATTTAGACCTTGATGAAATAGGTTGACTATGAAGCAAACTCTGCGATATCTCGTATGGATCAAACAATCACCCAATGGTATAATGATTCGGAAGAACTCATTAACATCAAAAGTTTTAGGAGATTGGTGGGCAAATTAATATACTTAACAATTGCTGGTTGCCGATTATATATGAAATCTATTTTTGGTAACTATATTTTGGTAGGAGAAAATCTTATCACACGACACAACAAAAAGTAAAATGTAGTTGCCTGAAGCAGAATATAAAGCGATGACACAAGACACTTGTGAACTACTCTAAATCAAGTCTCTTTATAGAGGAGTTTGTGCACTCTACATGCATTGCCACTCATCTATACTGCAGTAACTGTGATGCTACATTCATTGACAATAATTTAGTTTTTCACGAATGTACAAAACACATTAAAGAAAAATGTCATCTCACGAGAGATGAGTTTCTTTCCAAACAGATCTGTACATTATTAATAAAGTATGAAGATAAAGATGTCGACCTCCATGCCAAAGCTCTCAATGGGAGGGGAACTCAGCACTTATGCTTCAACTTAATGGGGGAGTAGAAGCCCAAATATCAAAAAACCATATTTGGTGTTGCCTTCCTCCTCATATGAGTTAGTCTCACATCTCTTATGAAGTTTTGTTGGAGCTTCTTGTATGTGTGCATGTGGGTGCGTGCACATGTGTCACGACCCGTCTCGACAAGAGTCAGAGCGCACTTCGGGCGAGCCGTGATGCCACAGGCATGAGCGAACAGGAAACCATGTCTGCTAAGGCGGAAACAGAAATGCTACAAAAGTTTTGGATTTATTACTTTTGAAAAGAATTTAGTATATTTTATAAGTATGCGGAAGCCACAATGAAAGATTTAAAACTCATGCATTTTCATTAAAAACAAAAGTCACACATTATACTGAAATGATGAACATGCAATGAGTCACAATAGTAAAATGCTATAAGTAAAATGATCTGATACAAGCAAAAACACCCTAAGAGTTGTCCACAATACCAGAGAAAATGGCTGACAATAACTAATACAAGAAAAGTAGATCCAACAGTACTGAAACAAAATACATAGAACCTGCTGACACAGAAATCATAATAGAACCTCCAAGCAAAACTGCAGCTGAACGAAGAAAACTCAGGGAGCAGACGGCGCGGTCACAAACCCTAAGGCAAATCCAAACAGAAGGAAAATGCCTCAGAACAAGAAAATAATAGAAAACAAGCTGTAATTTTAAGTACATGCAGAAATAATTCTAAAGTACCAATTAACTCTTGAAACAGGCTAGTGAAACAGGTAAGTACTGAAACAAGCAGAGACTATCTAGAAATATTAGCCTACTCCGGCGTATAGCCTAAACATGTACGTTGCAACGACATAAGCTGCAATCTATGAAATGCGTAGGTGTTTATAGTGGGCGCACATGGTTCACACTCAAGTCCGGGTGTAAGGCTTACCAGAATAAGAGTATTCCCTGCTTACCGTGACCATGCAATCAAGACGTTGCACCACTTAAACCCTAGTTTCCACGATTTGCTTATGACACTCAAGACCTAAGTGATTCATGTTTTTCCGAGAGGATTTCTATCACAACGCGGCATACTCACGAGCGATAATTCTTGTATTATCAGAGACTGGTAATAAATTAGATACATGAAAAAAGAACTTAAATTCTTGTTTGCAAGCGAGAGGGAATTTATCCACTTGCCTTAAGGCGAAGCCGCAACTACCAGCAACAGCTATGCGGCGCAAGCAAAGACAAGGCTATATTGAACCTGCTCAGGGATAATCGCAGATGATATTTGAAATTTGACAAGCAGCCAACCATAAGCTAGCACAGACAGTTTAATTCGCGAAAACATAATCAGAAGCGGATTGGCAATTTACCTCCCTCAAGGTGAGGGTAGAAGAAGTTACCACAAGGATCGGGGGCTTGGCGGTGCTTGGGTGATGAAAACCCTAAATCGGAGAGGGTTCAGAGCGATTCCACCACTAGATCTGATGAGCGGCACCGGAAACACAAACAAATACGGGATTAGGAGATTATACGACGAACACGAGAGGGATCCTCGTAATCACATTAAATTGGGGCGCAAAAATTAACATAATAATCTAGGGCAAATCTGAAACAACGAGATTGGAGAAGTTTCTTACCCAAGGAGACCAAATCTGGGCTCAAAAATCTGAATAGAGGAGGTTTCAAGCAAAACCCTAGACGATCCTCTTGCAATCCGCCGTCCAAATTGCAGCGGGAGAGGGATTAGGGGCTGCCTACACCTGGAGGAGAGGGAGGGGGAGACCCTGCTGCCGGCCAGAGGAGGAGATGGCTGATGCCGGCCGGAGGAGGAGAGGCAGGCGGCTCTCTACTGCTGCCGGCGTCCAGGAGAGGGGAAGAAGGAGGCGGCCTTGCTGCTGCCGTCGACCTGGA
Source organism: Dactylorhiza incarnata (assembly GCA_033032865.1). Taxonomy (NCBI): domain Eukaryota; kingdom Viridiplantae; phylum Streptophyta; class Magnoliopsida; order Asparagales; family Orchidaceae; genus Dactylorhiza; species Dactylorhiza incarnata. The sequence goes on along the minus strand of JAWHQI010000193.1, from coordinate 5,394,270 downwards.
GAGGGGAAGAAGGAGGCGCAGCCGGCGGCAGATCGGCGCGGGAGCGGGAGATCGGCACGGGAGCGACGAAATCGCGACCGGCAGAAATGCACAGGAGCAGGAGACGGGAAACCTAGCTGGCGCGAGCTTTAAATCGGGGGGGGGGGGGGGGGGGTGCGGTTAGATGAATAGGAAAAGTTATTATTATTAATTTCATTAGATTTTTCTTTTTCTTTTTTTATAAGGGTTGTTACATTCTCCCCTACTTAGAAAGTTTCGTCCCGAAACTTCTGAGAATTCTCTTATGGCGAAAAATTAGAATGACATTCATTCCAACAAGGTTTGCAATTCAAGTCAAGAGAACTAACTGAAAAGGCACTTAAATAGAGAGAGGAACAAGAGCGGAGACATACCGGGATCAAGAGAAAAGATGCGGATACTTGCTACGCATGTCAGCTTCGAGCTCCCAAGTGAACTCCTCAGACTTGCCATGCATCCAAAGTACCTTCACCATAGGAATGGTCCTCTTTCGAAGCTTGCGCTCTTGATATTCCACTATCTTGGCGGGCTCAATCGGATAAGACAAATTAGCTTCAGGAACCACCGGGATTTTCTCAAGAACACGATTAGGATCATGGATGTATTTTCGGAGCTGACTGACATGGAAAACATCATGAACACCGGACAACGAATCTGGCAACTCCAAACGATAAGCAGATCCTCCAACACGCTCTGAGATGGTGTACGACCCCACAAACCTCAGGCTGAGCTTATGATGGCGACCAAACCGTTTCACCCCAGGAGTAGGAGAAACCTTCAAGAATACCTGATCACCTACTGCAAACTCCAACGGACGGCGGGGCTGATTAGCATACTTCCTCTGTCTTTCAATGGCACGACTGAGCTGAAGACGAGTCTTCTTGGTGGATTCTTCCATTTCCTGAAGTAACTTAGGGCCCAACACCACCTTCTCACCAACTTCTGACCAATAGAGAGGAGTCCTACAACGACGTCCATACAACGCTTCAAAAGGGGCCATCTTGAGGCTCTCCTAATAGCTATTGTTGTAGGCGAACTCAACTAACGGTATGTGCTCATCCCAAGCTCCCTTGTAGTCCAGAATATAGCACCGAAGCATGTCTTCAAGAATCTGATTAACCCTTTCGGTCTGTCCATCGGTAGTTGGATGATAAGCGGTGCTCAGGTTGAGCTCGGTGCCCAAGGCTTGCTGAAAACCCTTCCAAAAGTGCGAAACGAACCTCGAGTCACGATCAGAAACAATCCACAGAGGAATCCCATGAAGTCTAACTATCTCAGAGACATAGATCCGGGCCATCTTCTCGGCGGAGTGACTTTCCTTGTACGGGATGAAGTGAGCCACTTTCGTCATGCGGTCCACTATGACCCAAATCGCATCATGCCCTCTCGGAGTACGGGGAAAACCCGTGATGAAGTCCATAGAGACATCTTCCCACTTCCATTCGGGGATAGGAAAAGGCTGCAAAAGGCCACCAGGACGCTGACGCTGAGCTTTCACCTTCTGGCACGTCAGACATCGAGAGATGAAACGAGCTATATAATTCTTCATATCAGGCCACCAAACGGTTTGCTTCAAGTCATGATACATCTTATTATTGCCTGGATGACTAGATGTGCGAGACTCGTGAGCTTCTCGGCAAATACTATCGAGCAATTCGGGAACATCAGGAATGCAGAGGCGGCCTCGGAAACGCAGAACATCGTCAGAGATAGAGAAATCCGGAAGAGTCCCAAGTTCAACCTGTCGGCGGATGCGCTGGAGTGCGAGGTCAGATGGCTGTAAATCCTTCACCTGCTCTACCCATAACGGAACAGGAACCTCTTCATGACCTTCTGGCGCGATGGATATATCCATCCGATCGAGGTCATCAATCAACGCTGCTAGAATAGCTGACATGGGTGCACAAGCGGCTACGGAGGCATGCCGGCTCAACGCATCTGCCACTGAATTGGCTTTACCAGGAACATACGTGAGCTGCAAGTCATAATCTGCCACGAATTCGAGCCAACGCCTCTGACAAAGATTGAGGTCCTTCTGAACAAAGATGTACTTTAAACTCTGGTGGTCGGTGAAAAAGTGACACTTCACGCCATAGAGATAATGGCGCCAAAGCTTCAGAGCAAACACCACCGCAGCGAACTCCAGATCATGAGTGGGGTAGTTGCGTTCGTGAACCTTCAACTGCCTCGACCCATAAGCAATAACGCGATCATCCTGCATCAGGATACAACCCAAACCAACTCCGGAAGCGTCAGTGTAAACTGAAAAGTCCAACCCTTCTGACGGGAGGGCTAAAACAGGCGCTGAACACAGACGTTGCTTCAACTCAGAAAATGACTGCTCGCACTGATCTGTCCACTCGAATCTAGCATGCTTTTGAGTTAGTCGAGTCAGGGGGCAGCAAGAGAGGAAAAACCCTTGACGAAGCGTCGGTAATAGCCAGCCAAACCAAGGAAACTGCGGATCTCAGTAGGGGTAGAAGGTCGCTTCCAGTCCATAACTGCGGAAATCTTGGCAGGATCAACAGAAACTCCATCCCCTGAAATGACGTGGCCTAAAAAGGCAACACGATCCAGCCAGAACTCACATTTTCCAACTTTGCATAAAGCTGATGCTGACGAAGGGTGGAGAGAGTGAGTCTAAGATGCGCTGCATGCTCCTCGCGGGTCTTGGAGTAAATCAGGATATCATCAATGAAGACGATGATGAACTTGTCCAGGTACTCACGGAAGACACGGTTCATCATGTCCATGAATGCAGAAGGGGCGTTAGTCAACCCGAAAGACATCACCAAAAATTCGAAATGACCATACCGAGTCCGGAAGGCCGTCCTGGGGACGTCGGAGTCCTTGATCTTCAGCTGATGGTAACCCGATCTGAGATCTATCTTGGAAAAGACTGTACTGCCCTTAAGCTGATCGAATAAATCATCCACACGCGGAAGGGGGTACTTATTATTGATGGTCACCTTATTAAGATCTCGGTAGTCGATGCACAATCTCATGGATCCATCCTTCTTTTTCACGAAGAGTACAGGGGCTCCCCAAGGTGATGAGCTAGGGCGAATGTACCCACGCTCAAGCAATTCGTCTAACTGCGATCTGAGTTCTTCTAGCTCACGCGGTGCCATACGATAAGGAGCTTTAGATATGGGGCGCGTCCCAGGTTCTACATCAATACAGAACTCCACATCTCGATCAGGAGGCATCCCAGGCAATTCGGCGGGGAACGCGTCAGGAAACTCCGAAGCAACAGAAATAGACTCGAGTTTAGGAGAGATAGCATCCGAGTACGAAGCATAAACGAAGCAGACAGAACATCCTTGGCTAAGAAGTCGAGTGGCACGTACAACAGAGATTACCTTTAGGTGACTGCGGGTCTGAACATGAACGCTGTAGTCTTTGCCATCAATGCTGAGATTGACCCTCTTTGCCACACAGTCCAGCTTTGCTCGATACGTGACCAACCAATTCATTCCCAGGATTACGTCGAACTCTGTCATATCCAGAACTATGAGGTCAGCGACGGCTTGCAACTCTCCAAGCAAGATCAGGCAATTGAGAACGCCTCTGTTTGAGAGATGCAGATGACCGGGTACAGAAATCTCAAAAGGAACCTCAAGTGGCAAAGTATGCCAACTATAAAGGTCCACGATGCGGCGGGCGATAAAAGAGTGCGATGCACCGGAGTCAAATAAGATTTGCATTCACTTATTCTTGACCCTAAAACTTCCTAAAAAGGAAAACATAAAACATAACAAGTTTGTTCGACTAAGGCAAGTCAGATTTAAGAATGCAGAAAAAATTTAAAATTCTACACAAAACGTACCAGAGATGACGTCGGTAGATGCGAGCGCCTCGCCCTGAGTGACGACGTTCAGCACAGCTCTGCCCTGAGCTCCGGGGATAACTTACAGAGGTTGAGCGGGGATCGGGCTATCCTTTATGGGGCAGTCGAGCATGAGGTGCCCAACCTGCCCACATTTGAAACAGGCCTTCTGCTTGCGGCGGCAGTCCTTTGCCAAGTGGCCCGACCTCTTGCAGAAAGCACAGACGAAGGCAGCAGAGGCAAGTGTCATCTGAGGTTGCTGCGCAGGAGTAACCATCTTCTGCTTCTTCAGGAGGGAGCGACAGACTTGGGCGACATGGCCCACCTTGTGGCAAAAGGCACACACCTCTTTGGACCTGGGGCCTTGCTGCTGAGCTGGAGCATCCTTGCGCTTGAGATCGGATGCAGCGACATTGCTTGTTCCATGCTGGGCTTTCTTGGCAGAACGATCCAACTCAATAGCTTCCACCTGCAAGGCGGCTCCCACGGTCTCCGCGTAGGTGGTGGCGCCATGAGCTACCACAAGCTGGCGGAAGTCATGATGGAGCCCCTTCACGAAACGGCTGATCTTTTTGTCTTCATCCGACACGAACTCCGGAGCAAGGAGGGAAAGGCGGGAGAACTCTCTTGCGTACTCGGTCACTGTCCTACCAGTCTGCTGAAGGGACAGGAACTTCTCAGCTAACTTGTCCCGTTCCACGGAAGAGAGGAAGTTCTCCATAAGAGCATCCTTGAACTGTCTCCAAGATAAGGTGGCAGAATCAGGGAGACTGCGGCGCTGGAGCCACCAAGTATAAGCATCCTCAGACAATTGATAGGCCGCAAGAAGGACCTTCTGGGTCTCGGAAACTCCAGCATACTCAAAATGCTTCTCCATCTGGGAGATCCATTCAGTGATCACGAAGAAGTCTCGATTGCCGTCGAAAGACGACGGATTCAGCCTCTTGAATGCAAGAGTATCTGCCATTTCCACTGGCGGGGCAGGCAGGCTTGGCACGAGCGGGGGAACCAAGGTGACGGCAGGAGAGCCGGTCCCAGAATCAGTTGCAGGAGGGGTGGCTCCAGGAGGGGCTGTAGTGTTAGTAACTGCCGTCCCTGCACTGCCGAAACCAAGGGCTGGATCAGGAGTTTGACGATCCTCTTCCAAGCGGGTGAGACGTTCCAGAATCTGCCTCATCAGCTGGGCAGTGGCATCTCCAGATGTTCCTCCCGCTGAAGAGGTAGCCCGCTTGCGTTGCGATCGCTTCGAAGCCATCTAGAAAGAAACACAGAAGAGTCAAGTAAGAGAAACAGTCAGGCTAAGCTTAGAGGATTGAGACTACAGGTTCTAGCTGTAAGACCCTATTTTTTTTTTGCAAAAACCACCGGGTCTTAGGCCCAGAACCGCCGTTTTGCGGTGACACCTTCGCTCGAGAAGGTCGCCACTACAAAATGCCGATCCTGCCGGCCAAATCGATCACAAGAAAAGTAAGCTAAACTGATTAGTAGAACAAGCTAAGTCCACATCACATATATATATATAACTCATCAAAAGATGTCCACAATGTAACTGAAAAGAAAGGAAATAAGATAGCTAGGGCCTTGCCCAATACATCAGATCCTCACTACATGATTCACTCGCGGAAGCAAAACAACTAAATCAACACTCACGGATCCTGTTATCTGAGCTCCTGAGCTAGACTGCCCCGCCTCCATTTGCACCGGCCTCCGGTGCTGCTCCGTCGCCGCGGTCTCCTAAAATGATAAGGTCCACCGACCGTCAGTCATAAAGACTCAGCCAATTCCCCACCCCTCCCCCCAAGGCTCCTAGGCACCGGATGGGAAGGAGGAAGCGGAGGACAAACAAGGGGTAGAACAAATGCAGGTGACAAGGAAATATCTACGCTACACAGGTGATATATATATGTAAATGAAACCAGAAATAAAAACAGCAGGGTAAAGTATAGGTAAAGCAGTAATGAGTAAATGTAGAAACAATTTAAATATTATAATATTAACCATTGATTTATAGGAGTGCCCATACAAACCTATAGACCAAGGGGTCGTTTAGCAGGGCCTATCGTATAAAAAGTCCCATACCAATTTATACGATAGGTGTCAGGGGTTGAATGCAATGGTTATGCTATGACATGCAAATATGTTGTTATGCGGTGATCAAACAAGTGCAACTCACCCACTACGACTCTATGCGCATAGACCCTTAGTTCCCCCTTTTTGGAGCGAGCTAGACTCCCCGGATACTCCCGTAGTGGCAAACGGAAGCGGTGGGTTGGGCCCCGCCCACCTCTAGGTTGGTAAATGCACTACCCGACCTAGACCTATCGTACGCCTCCACTAAACCCGCGGAGCGTCTGCGTACTCTTACTGACTGGACCGCCAGATTTTATGGCTAAGTACTAACCCGCACTAGCCGAGCCCAAGTATCAACGTCGGTGCAACGACCGCCAACACTAAGGACCCACCACCTTATGCACATGCAAGATATCTTCCAACAACACCGAGCTACAAGCTCCCCGGGCTAACCCGCCCGCCACCAACAAACATCTCCGAAACAAAAGATCACCGGATTAAACCGGCCAGACTTCCACAAACACATTCTCATAACAACTTTCCTGCTATAGAAACTTAGGTGCTAAAAGACGCTTAACAGGAAAAGACGATCTTTCGTCAATCCCCGGACGACCTATTCCGAGGGTGGCACTCCACCACCCTAAGACTTACCAAACCCTAACTCCTCTAGGGATTCATACATAATACTAGGCTACCACCCAACCTTCTTTACTCTAGACCCAAGACCACCAGTTTGACCCCCTTAACCCCAAAGTTGTCTAATTGCTAAACGCAGACCAACCTTAACGATTTGATGCTCATGAAGAGAGGTACACTAAATAACCATCTCCTTGACCCAAGGGATTTACTGGGGACCCATGCTACCTATTTCAGACCAAATCTAGGGTTTCATAATTTTTCCAATAATAAAAGTATTTTAAATAATTTTCCAAAGGGCCATTTTACTAAGGTTTGAACTACAAGTGTACTTTCCTGACCTCCAATGCCTACTCCAATTTTTACATAACACAATAGTACCTAATAAACTGTAGGTATGAAATTTTAGGAAAAACCAGCAAGGTTTACTATTTTTAGAAATTCCAAAACACAATAATTTCCAATAATTTACAAAGGAGGTACCCTCATATGATCTCTAAACCTTTTGCAAATTGGTACAGTGGTGTATCATGATATAATATTAAGTCCCACAAAGTTTGACCATGTTCCACAGAGGGCATATTTGTAATTACATCCAAGGATATATTTGCAACTTCTTCCAAAATGAACTAGAGGTACCAAAAATATTGATCCATAAATTATGGGAAAATTACAGTGGTTATATATTGTTATGAAAAGACATCCAGCAAAGTTACATGCAATTACAGTAATTTATCATCATAAATTTAACCAACCCAAAAATTGCCAACAATGAGGAATATTACAATTTGGACCTCCAAGGGTTAACTCATGTTCTAACCAATTCTTCCAGAGATTTATATCATTAAAACCATGTATATTAAAGAAGATGGTAGATTGACAAGTACTATCTCTCCCTAAAATCCCAAACCCTAATTATTTACAAATCTACCCAAGGGTTTATTACCTAGGTTAGACAACTCCAAACCTCTTCAAATTCACAAGGGAGTCTTCTCTGGTCACTATGACCTACCCACCAAAACTTTAGGTCAAACCACTAGGGTTTGACCCTACTCCCTTCATTGACCTCTATTTGCACCCCTTAAGGGTTTAGCCTAGGGTTAGGGCCTAAACATCTCCAAATCCACTCAAACCTCTTGGGAGGGGATTATACCACTCTTAGGACTCATAGAGGTCTATTACACTTCTCTCCATGGGTATTTACTCCTACCTCCTTCACAAACCCTAAAAGGCACCATAAACTCAACCATTAGGATTCATGGGCACAATAGGTCCTAACCCACCCAAAGTGGCTCCTTGGGGTGCCTCCTACCTCCCAAGGCAGTGACCAAAGTTACCCCAACAATCAGTGGGAGGAAACCCCTCCACACCCCAAAACTAGCTTAGGTTTACCTTTACCCTAAACATAACCTTTAAGAGAAACTAGACTCAAAGGTCTCCCTACCTTGCCCAAGTCCATACTACTCACTATACTGACCATGGGTCAGTGTAAGACCACCCAAGATCCTACCAACATTTGGTGGGGAGTGGAATTCCAATGGGTACCTAATTGGGGTGCAAATAGCAATTTAGCCCCTTTTTGATTTACTAGGGCAAAACCCCTCCAATGGCCACCAAACTTGGACCAGAGGTTGGCATGGGGGAGGGTGAGGTGCACCCCAAATATGGAGCCAAAAGACCTTGTGGAAGAGTGGGGGCACTCACCCAAAGTTTTGCCTAAACCTAGGGAGCCTAAGGCTATTTTGGTGGAATACCCTACCAAAACAACTCCATAAATCATGATATTTTAACCAGGGTCTATACATACCCCTTAGGACCACCCATCCAAGTTTGGAAGGGTTTTGAGGTGTTTAGGACACCTAATTAGGTTAAACTAGGATTATTGGTCTTTCCCAAAAATTAAGAAGAAAACTTCTCCAATCCTTGTGATCTTTGGACATGACCTAAGTATGCACAAGACTAGACTACACCCCAAAAATCAAGTCATTTGGAGTTCTATAATGGGGTGGGCATCAAAAATGAGTTCTGATTAGCCCTAAAGACAGCCTCCACTAGAATGAGTGCTGAGCCCTAACCAGGACTCCAAATTGAGTGATCTCAATTTTGTATGAAACTAGACCCAAAGGGCTACATTTTCTATGTTGACCACTTTTCATGATTCGGCCTCTAAGTATTTTTCCCAGATTTAAATAGAGGCTGCATTTTAATCACAGAATTAATAAGGATTGAATTAAATTAGCACGAATCTTAAAGCAGATCGGGCGGCGCCGGGTCATCGTCCCCAAGAAATCAGCGGCTGAGATTTACCGCGCCTGGGCTGCCTTGATAGGTGATTTCCCGGCCACCTGAGCGCCGCCCCGGCCGACCAACGCCACCACCACCTCCGTTGAGGTGGGGGCCGGCGATGAGCGGTGTTTGATCGGCCGGAGGTGGCCGGAATCACGTTCTGTAAGAGGATACCCAACCCGATCAACGGGGGGCAAGGCCGGCTTGATTCCCGGCCAATTGGCCACGGATCGAGCCGCCGTCGATTTGGATCTAATCCTTAGAGTTCAGGGAGGAGAACGGGACCTGCTGGAGGGCTTGCCGTCGGGTCAACCTCGAGTACACCATGGGAGCTGCCGTCGGTTGTGAAGCCATGCCGATTCCCTCCTACAGTGCACGAAATCTCCAGGTAAGATAGGGGTTTCTCTCCTCTCAGGTCTCTGAAGGTGAAGGGGGGTTCGATTGGGGGTGGTGATGGCTTTAAGCTCCATGGCCATTAATGGCTTCTTCGGTTTCTTCCATGGCCGGCCCCTCTCCATCTCCCCTGCCTTAATTCCCTTGTGTAACTGATGGAAACTTCTCCCAGCTGGCTGAGGAGTTGAATGGAGGCATCAATTGGGGGGCCAAGAGGTAAAACCTCTTAATGGCCATGAATGGCCTCTTCTCTCTCTTCCAAAAATGGTGAAACCCCCATTTTCTCTCTCCTAATCACCATGGTCGGTTTCTACACTCTCTCCTGAGTTTAATGATGGTCCACATGGGCTGGTTGACCATCCAATTGAGCTAGCCCAAAGAGATTGGGTTAGGTTTGAGCATTTTGACCTAAATTGGGCAATTTTGACTTTTGGTCAAATTGGTCAATTGGGGAACCCTAGGATGGGGCTTTTGGGTTCAATAGGTTCTAAATTAAGTTTAGGAACTAATGGTGGAGTCAATTTGGTCATATGGTTCTTGGTTGATCCAATCTAAGATGATTTGACCAAAATAGGCTAAATTGACTTTGGTCAAATTGAGCCCTAGGGTTGACTTGGTCATGGGGCTTTTTGGTCCACTAGCTCCCCTATGACATTATAGCCCTATGGGTGAGGTCAATTTAATGTGGTGAAGGTCAATTGGGGTACTTTGAGAAGAAAGGTCATTTTGACCTAAAAAGGGCATTTTGGTCAATTTGCACCCCTGGGGGTCCCATGATGGGGCTTTTGGGTCCATTAGGTCTATAATGGTATTATAAACCTAGGAGTGTGATCAATTTGACATGGTGAGGGTTGATTGGCTCTAAATGGGCTACTTTGACCAATTTGAGGGTTTATGTTGACTTTGGTCAAATTGGCCTCTTAGGTTGACTTCAATGGGCCCAAGGTGCCCTAAGGGGACCTCTAAAGGGTTAGGGACACTATGGTGGGGTCCAAGGGTTAAGTTGAAGCCCTACATTCCAATCCCAAGCTTGGAAGATGGGAATTGCTATTTGCAGACCAAGGTGGCTTCCTCCTCCTTTCCTAAGCTCTTAGGTTCAAAAAGGTTCTTCCTATGGTTTTGTCATGACCCAGTCATGACAAAACCAACTTAGGGGTCTAGCAGTTTGGGGGATGTTACACTAGCATTCTAATACTGTTGAATACGTAAATCATGTAATAGTTACAGCATTTTCAGTGGACAACTGTAGGTGGTAGTCATGTAAGTGCAAATGCGATGATAAGATCGCGTGCGATAGAAGAATGATTTGAAAAAAAATCCATGTGTGTACAATCATCATCTGTTGCTCTCAGCTTAACACTCGTGCAATGAGTTATGTCATGCATGCAATGTATTTATGCCTACAGTGCATCCTTAAGAATGTTCATGAATGGATACGCATGCCATGTTAAGCGCCCATATCACTTAACATGTCACGCGCATGATGATTCTAATGTCAGCGCACTTGAAAATATTAAACCGCTCATACAATTTAATATTCGCAAGCGATGTATATCCTAATGGAAATTCATATGCATATAAATGTTAAGTTTGCCCACACTCCCTTAACATTTGTACGCATACTACTCATGCTTATGAGTGAGTGTGTGCGTGTTTCAGCCTCGAACAACAGACAACGACAAAGTGAGTGAAGAAATGATGCATGCACGTATATTTACATAATAGATTTCAAAATATATGAAAATTTTAAAATATTTTATCTTTAGATGTCCAACCTCGCTTTGATACCAACTGTCACGACTCGTCTCGACAAGAGTCAGAGCGCACTTCGGGCGAGCCGTGATGCCACAGGCATGAGCGAACAGGAAACCATGCCTGCTAAGGCGGAAACAGAAATGCTACAAAAGTTTTGGATTTATTACTTTTGAAAAGAATTTAGTATATTTTATAAGTATGCAGAAGCCACAATGAAAGATTTAAAACTCATGCATTTTCATTAAAAACAAAAGTCACACATTATACTGAAATGATGGACATGCAATGAGTCACAATAGTAAAATGCTATAAGTAAAATGATCTGATACAAACAAACACCCTAAGAGTTGTCCACAATACCAGAGAAAATGACTGACAATAACTAATACAAGAAAAGTAGATCCAACAGTACTGAAACAAAATACATAGAACCTGCTGACACAAAAATCATAATAGAACCTCCAAGCAAAACTGCAGCTGAACGAAGAAAACTCAGGGAGCAGACGGCGCAGTCACGAACCCTAAGGCAAATCCAAACAGAAGGAAAATGCCTCAGAACAAGAAAATAATAGAAAACAAGCTGTAATTTTAAGTACATGTAGAAATAATTCTAAAGTACCAATTAACTCTTGAAACAGGCTAGTGAAACAGGCAAGTACTGAAACAAGCAGAGACTATCTAGAAATATTAGCCTACTCCGGCGTATAGCCTAAACATGTATATTGCAACGACATAAGCTGCAATCTATGAAATGCGTAGGTGTTTATAGTGGGCGCACATGGTTCACACTCAAGTCCGGGTGTAAGGCTTACCAGAATAAGAGTATTCCCTGCTTACCGTGACCATGCAATCAAGACGTTGCACCACCTAAACCCTAGTTTCCACGATTTGCTTATGACACTCAAGACCTAAGTGATTCATGTTTTTCCGAGAGGATTTCTATCACAACGCGACATACTCACGAGCGATAATTCTTGTATTATCAGAGACTGGTAATAAATTAGATACATGAAAGAAGAACTTAAATTCTTGTTTGCAAGCGAGAGGGAATTTCTCCACTTGCCTTAAGGCGAAGCCGCAACTACCAGCAACAGCTATGCGGCGCAAGCAAAGACAAGGCTCTATTGAACCTGTTCAGGGATAATCGCAGACGATATTTGAAATTTGACAAGCAGCCAACCATAAGCAAGCACAAGCAGTTTAATTCGCGAAAACATAATCAGAAGCAGATTGACAATTTACCTCCCTCAAGGTGAGGGGAGAAGAAGTTACCACAAGGATCGGGGGCTTGGCGGCGCTTGGGTGACGAAAACCCTAAATCGGAGAGGGTTCAGAGCGATTCCACCATTAGATCTGATGAGCGGCACCGGAAACACAAACAAATACGAGATTAGGAGATTATACGACGAACACGAGAGGGATCCTCGTAATCACATTAAATTGGGGCGCACAAATTAACATAATAATCTAGGGCAAATCTGAAACAACGAGATTGGAGGAGTTTCTTACCCAAGGAGACCAAATCTGGGCTCAAAAATCTGAGTAGAGGAGGTTTCAAGCAAAATCCTAGACGATCCTCTTGCAATCCACCGTCCAAAATGCAGCGGGAGAGGGATTAGGGGCTGCCTACACCTGGAGGAGAGGGAGGGGGAGACCCTGTTGCCGGCCAGAGGAGGAGATGGCTGATGCCGGGCGGAGGAGGAGAGGCAGGCTGCTCTCTACTGCTGCCGGCGTCCAGGAGAGGGGAAGAAGGAGGCGGCCTTGCTGCCGCCGTCGACCTGGAGAGGGGAAGAAGGAGGCGCAGCCGGCGGCAGACCGGCGCGGGAGCGGGAGATCGGCACGGGAGCGACGAAATCGCGAGCGGTAGAAATGCACAGGAGCGGGAGACGGGAAACCTAGCTAGCGCAGGCTTTAAATCGGGGGGGGGGGGGGTGCGGACGTGCGGTTAGATGAATAGGAAAGGTTATTATTATTAATTTCATTAGATTTTTCTTTTTCTTTTTTTTTATAAGGGTTGTTACAACATGTGTCAATGGGCGCACGTGCACGTGTGTGTATATGTAATTCTAACATCCGAACAATTTGAAATAGAAGATTCACCTAAGGAACTTCATGCACTTCTATGTTCAAAACTATCTTTTTCTTGGCGGCGATCATAACTACGGTCATGCAAACCATATATTCTATAATTATGGAGATTTTGTCCAAACTCATTAGAGCGAAAACGCCATCCCAAAAGAAGCCTTATTTAAAAGCAATGTTATAAGCAGTCCGATTTGGCTATTCACATTTCGTTGATATTAAGTATAAAAAAATGTTCTAAATTCATTTAGTACAAATGTACAATTGAAGTAAAGTGTTACGTCACATCTGTGCCCTAGGATTCAAACTTTCTGTTCCGGGGGTTTCGTTTTCCCTTCCATTTCAGCCCGCTCTCCAATTGTTCTTCTGTCCACTTCTCCTGCTTTCAGCAACTCTTCTGCCATCTCTCCGATGCTTTACAACCCCGGGATCCTCGATTCCTTGAGCGAGCAGTCGATTGGTGACATCCTACATAGCTGGGACGCCTTCGTCTCCTGCTGCAAGGTCTTACTTGGTGGCAATGGAGATATTTCTGCTGCATCCGAGCTCTCAAACTCGGTTTCCGTCCTCCAAAGATTCGGTCTGCGGGGACTCATGGAGGACTACTTCCTCCAATATCTCGAGGTAAATTAAAGGGCGTGCATTCTAGTATAGTTCTTTTCATTAAAGTCCGACGAGTTTTATGTGTACAAATGAGTGGCTAGAGTGAGAAAAAGCAGGGAACATGGGATTGTATGCTCCAATTGGTGTGTATTGATGCGGAAAAATCAAAGATATTTTTGTGTGTGGTTATGCAGTGATTTGGCTCATGCGAAAAGAAGCTCTTCAAATGTGTCTTGGCAATGACGATTGAGAACCCATTAGGAAGCATTTTGATGTAGTTTGCATTTTTCTATTTGCTGGGGTTTTAAGAGTCTGGTTCTTGAATGAAGATTTGGTTTTGATCTACAATGTTATTCTACTTTATCTCAGCTATAATGTGCTATTATAAACAACTACTTCCTCTGTTAACAAAATTCATCTTCAGCAAATGTTCCTTCTTTGAGATGGGGCCGCCTTGATTTTATCTCTAGACATAGTGGTCCAAATGTGAGCATATTCTGTTGTTTTTAAATTCGTTTTATCCTAAGATAAGTCCTATTTTGATGTCTTAAAATCCATGCTTCATTTGGTATGACTATGGCTCTGTTTGGGAGGGCGGCGGACCACCGGTGCGGGAGTAGACGCCGCCGGAATGCAGAAAAACAAACGGCTGGGGCGTGCCGGCGGCAACGTTTGCAACCGCTTCCTGAGCAAAACGCTTCAAAAATCTCCGTCTCAGAACCCGCCCCCTTCCCTCCAGTCGCACACGGAGGCGAGTTTGCTCTCTCGCCGGAGCGCCAATGGCGCGCCAAAAAACCCTACGTTTCACTGCATTTTGCTATCAGAATTTTAGAAAAGCTATTTCTAGGCTATGATGTTTGTTCTCCCTTTCAAAAAGAAGATTTTTTGAAGCACTTTTTGGGAAAAGTAGTGGAAAAACTATTTTATTTTTCATCCAAACAATCGCCACTTTTGATGACTATTTTTTAATCATAGAACATGCAAAAACCTAAAATGAGTAATATCGTATCCTTGGTGTTTATTAAAAGAAGTGCTTCTGTAGTATCGTAACCACTGGATGGTGCAAAATGAGTAATAGTCATGTAGTCCAACATACCAAATATTGTGTGAGTAATAGTCATGTAGTCCAACATACCAAATATTATGTCTCCTTTTGCTTTTGCCTCTGAGCAACCAGACTCTCTCTCTCTCTCCATGAATGTTATAAGCTACAAACTATGGTAATGAAAGTGGTCCCCTATTAGGAAATAAATACAATGGATACTTGTGCTTGTATTTTTTTTAATTTGTCGCCCTTTTGCATTTCTCAGACCATCTTTTGTGGAAGAACTTTTCAAATATAAGTCAATTGTTTTTTATTAGCTACAATGATTAGGCGATACTTATTGGATGCTGATTTTTGTATTAAACAAATTCTTTCCATATGCTTGTACATATTGCTCGATCTGTGGAAGTTTGAATTGTTCAAACCTAAAACACTAAGCATAAGTGTTGGAAAACTTTCTAAACAAATTAAATGTGTTATTTTATCCTCACATTTACTAATCAATTATCATCCTTTGATATTCTTATTGTCATCCGTTTTCATGCTATTATTTCAATATGTGGGTAACTATTTCACAAGTGCATGTCCCAGTCACGAAGTCATTGAGTCACATGTAAAATAGTTCTTTTCGTTGCGTTCTTGTTTAGGAAATATTTTTTTAAAAACAAAATGACATCACATTATCAAAGTGAAATCATAGTGATCCTATAATTAAATGTTTTAGTGATGGGGATTAAACGCATCACTATGAGCACAGAGGGTCAATTCTACCTACCATAGTTATAAGGTCATTGTTTGGATGATCGGAGGCCGCAATCACGTTCGGTGATTTGTTTTGATATCTTTATTTATTTTAGTATTATTTTTTTGGTGGCAGTTTGAGAATTATGTTAAATACCCCGATTGGATGATCTGGCCCATCAAATGCATTTAGCTGAATACCTTTTTCCTCCCCTCTATATATATCCACATGTTATTAGGTCATAGCATCGAGAGTTGATTTCTATTCTAAGGAGTCGCTCAGTCACCGTCATGAGAGTTGGTTTCTATCCTAAGGAGCCACTTGGTCACCGTCATTGGTGTAACGACCCTCTTTTCGGCAACCGCCGCAATTTAAACTTTTCATTTCACTTCATGTATCATTAGAGGCACAAGGTAAGAATATTTAGCTTGCATAAAAATATTCATTTCATGATAGAGTACTAAAAGAAAGCCCACTTATCCTTGTGGTGGTGCTAATGCCTCCTCCCCCTTGACCGATCATTTTCTCCCTTCCTATTTTCCCAAGGAGCCTCCACCCATAGTCCTGAGCATTGCAGTGCCCCACCCCTGTCGAGTCCGCTTGCTCCATTGTCAACCGCTATTGTACTCCAACTCCTTCTCAACCCCTCTTAAACCTCTCTCCAATCTGGTACCTCGCTTTTTGAGACACTCCACCCCTTCCTGAGGCTCCCATAGCCCGCCCAAGCCCCTTCCCCTCCCAAGCATCCCATAACTTGCGCGATCCCCCTCTTTTTTCCTTCCAGAGCATCTCAAGCTCCTCCCAAACCTCCCACTCTACTTTCCGAGGGTCGTACCTCACCACAATGATTTCTCTCACCGCTGTTGCTTCAATCTGCCCCATACCTCCACATCCACTTTTCATTAGACCCCACCCTAGTACTTAATGCAAATTTCTTTAGTAGTGTAGTTAGTCATTGTTTCAAGTTATTGAACACATGCTTACTTGCATTTACATGTAGCCAAGTAAGTACCGGTTTCTGTAGTCTTTTTCAACATCACTTAGTCCTTTACTAACATATTACTAATTTATGGATCTGTTTTGAAACTGTGAACACTTATGTTTGTGTACATATTATTAGTTTTATGGATCTATAATAAATCTTTGGAGATGTATGCTAGCGTACACATTGTATTGATCAGAGTTAACTGGGTGTTCCTTCTTGCCAAGCTTCATTCATCCATCTACTTAATCACACAAGAATATGATGATAAGCAATATGATGTTTATATTTTAATAAGATTATTACTTGATGTAAACCGAGAGATCTAATTCGAGTTTTGCTCACTTAATACATTCGACGTTTGAAAATTCGCGAGGTTGTTAATTGTTATTTTAGAGTGAACTTTTCGAATGTTTACAGATCGAACCAACGCGACAACATTACATCCACAAGCTTACTCACATAGAATAACTTATGAATAATCACGACAATTGAGAATAAAAAGAACATTCAAGGCAAACTCTTTGATAATTAAGTGAATCACATAAACTTAAGCTACTAAATGAAGCACGGGATGTAACGCCCCGACCGTCCCCCTCAGGGGCCACGTAGGCACGCTACCGGGCTGCAGCCCAAGCACCCCAAAGCCTCTCCGCGCCACTATTTCTCAGCAACGGCGCATTGTTGAGGCCAGGTCTCGAACCCGCAACCTCCTTGATAAGGAGTTTTCAAACCACTCCTCATCACCTCAGGAGGTTGCGGGTTCGAGACTTGGCCTCAACAATGCGCCGTTGCTGAGAAATAGTGGCGCAGAGAGGCTTTGGGGTGCTTGGGCTGCAGCCCTGTAGCGTGCCTACGCGGCCCCTGAGGGGGAGGGCCGGGGCGTTACACGGGAAGACCGGAGTTTACCCAAGTCATATGCAAAGCTACAGTAAGGAGTAGGCCATCTCAAGCACAATTGCAAAGAGGGCTTCATGGCGAGTTAAGAACACCATGATCAATGTCAGGAAGAAGTTGGCATCGATGACACCGGTCTGATTCGTCAAGTTCTGTAGTTGCAGTCGATCTACACCTCATCGGGGAAGGTTCTGTGGTCGACAACGGGGAAAGGATGAGACACGTGAAGTGGGGGTGGCTTCCATCTAGAAGGGTTCAGTCGGCGGTACTCGTCTTTTTTTCACAGGGGAATGACAATACATGAATTGTTGGCAGGGTTGATTGCCTACCAACAAACATAAGGAACCGAGAATGAGTCTTGGTTTTTCTGTCTTTTCCGAGTTCCCTTTTTCTTTCAATTTGGGATTTTTTATGTGAAGTCCAAAATTAACCAACATATTTTGTTTCCAAAGCTATCAAATGATATATTTCCTAGAGTCTTCCTCCAAGTGATTCTTATTAATTTCAAATAAAACTAAAATCTTCTAAATGAATTATTTGTGACTTAGCCTTATTCGTTCTTAATTTTTGTAGAGCGACAAATCGGTGAGCCGTATATTCATGTAAATAAACAAAAACTAATGCGTGGGAAAATAAAAAATACATAATATGAAGCGACGAAATAAAATAACTGAAGGATGACAATATCATGCGTTTTCGGATGCTACGAAGGGTGCATCATTACTTCAATTGGCTATGACAAGTTCAGGAAATAAATATTTTTTTGACCATTATGTTATATGTATCGAAAGATTTAAGCCGAGAAAATGACTAAAATGTGGCCGTGCTTATTGGAATATTATACAACAATTACAACACTCAAGCCTTTATCCCACCATAGTGGGGTCGGCTATATGGATCCTTTGTTGCCATTGCGCCCTATCTTTAATCACAGCCTCACTAATGCCTTAGTACATCATATCTTTCCTTATAGTTTCATTCCAAGTCTTTTTTGGTCTACCCCTCCCCCGTTTAACATGTCTAGTGACTAAACTCTCACAACGCCTAACATGTGCCTCTAATGGTCTCCTATGTACATGTCTGAACCATCTTAAACGAGCTTCTCGCATCTTCTCTACAATTGGCGCCACTCCTATCTTATCCCTGATACATTCATTCCTAATTTTATCCAGTCTCGTGTGACCACACATCCACCTAAGCATTCTCATCTCCGCAACTCCCATTTTTTGCTCATGTACACCATTCATTGCCCAACACTCAGAACCGTAGAGCATTGCTGGCCTGATTGCAGTACGGTAAAACTTGCCTTTAAGTTTTAATGGTACTTTGCGATCACATAAGATCCCAGACGCGCCTATTGGAATATTATAATTTCAATAAAATTTTTCTCCGATATGATCTTGAATATCCAAACGTGACTGATGCGGTCTTTCCGTTAAACATCGGCTTAATCTTTAGATGGATAAAGGAAAACATGCATTTTCTCAAGTCATTAAAGACATTTTGGTCCTTGGCATATATCTCACAGGATCCTTTTTAGTTTTTATGATTGGGCTAACAAAGAAGTTATAATAGTCACAGTTGGATAAGTCTAGTGGCCATATTAGCGCGAACAAAAAAACTGCTGTCTAATACTAAGGAGTAAGGACATATTTTTAGTAATTTTCTCAATTGAAGCTGAATAGCCATTTATTTGTCATGTTGACCACAAAATTTGATATAAACTACTAAATTAGAAAATTACTCCATGTTAGACACCCTTTTCCTTATATATTTGAATAATCTACTTTTCCCTTGTACTCAGTAGTTGATTCATATGTTAGAGATGTCTAACTTGTGCATTTAAATTTTATACCTTACTAATTTATGCTTTATTGTTGCTGTATATTTGACTTACAGCAGCTACATACTTGAACTTTCCTAAAGCCACTGTTAGAGTTACATGGAGTGCTTCATAGCTTCTATGTGAGAAAATTAATGATTTCACTGTAACTTGCTATATTAGTAAACAATGCTAAATGGTAGATAACTGATTGTTCTTATATTTATGCACACATATAAAGAATATAACGGTAGAACCTTTATTACAGAAATAGAAACTTGGCTTTCATTACCCATCATGTTAAGTTGAAGTAGTTCTATAATTATTGCCCATAAATTTGAACATTGAAGGGTTAAGACATGAATTGACCTACTTTTTTATTAGTATCTAATTTCCGATGTTGCAGGATACATTTATGAAAAGAGTAGTCGTGAAGTTCTGGCATCACTTTGACAAATACTCCGATGTGTCGACATTGAATGTTAAAAATGATCAAGTATGTTATGAAGCTCTTGGGATTTTTATTTGACATATTTACTTTTAATATAATCTCGAAGTGAATTTTTGGACATATTTTTATTGTGTTTGTCATGTTATTATTTGTAGGCTTTGTTTGGTATTGCGATGTTTTGTTATATCAATTAAAATCTTCTCTACTCTACTAAGATGGGCGAGTTACTTTGGATGCTAACCCTGTTCATTAAGCTGTGGACCGAGGTGCATGCAATATAAGGCAGTCCATTACTTGTTTCCGGGGTAATTCAAAATTGTCATATGCTTTTTGTAAGCAAAGCAGAAAAAATAAATTATCTAATGAAGCCTAATCAGTTGTCATAAGATTTGTTGAATTGGATTATAAAATCCTTACTTTATTCGAGCACACATGACACATGGGAAACATCTTGAGGCAATTCATGAACTTAATCGATGCCCAACCTTATACAAATTTGCCAAATTCAAGACCAATCAAACTCATATTTGCGTAACAACTTCTATATAAGGTTCAGCACATAACCTCAAGTCCTTAAACATTTGAATCCCACTAGTCATAGCCTGAATTGGCTCCAAGCCATACTATTTTTAATAATCTAGATAACTCAACACATATCTTCAACAAGGCGGCATGTGTGGCCGACTCCTTCCTCGTATTAGAGTTTCCCAAGGCCTAATTGGAGGGTGAAATCTCTGGGTAGCTGTCAGAGACCTCTGCCGACCCTTCATTTTGGAGGATTGAGTATTGTCGACTTCAATAGCTGATGTTTGACCCCCCTAGTGGCTGTAGTAGTTCACAAATCATGACCATTTTATCTAATTATTGCACCACATTTTTTGTGATGCATTGTTTGTTTCTTGGGTCTGCCCTCTCTGATGTCTTTGGCTTTGATTTGAGGGCATGATTCCGCAGCAAACGCGACGGTATAGGGGGCCACTATTTCAGTGGTACTCTGTGAGCAGCCACTTTGTGCATTTATTGTCAAAGGTTAGGTCTTTCTCCTCTGAGAGAAGCCACTTTGTGCATAGTGCCAAAGGTTAGGTCTGTTTCCAATCTTCCCCCGCCCATACCCCCAATGATTGGGGACTATATGGGTTATGTTGTTGTTGTTGTTGTATTGTTTGTTTCAAAATGTTCGCTACTGTCTTGATTCTCAACCGACCCCTAAATCAACATTCGCTACTGTCTTTGAGCTTCATCCTTCTCATCCTCCCACGAGTCTGAGTTCTAATGTCAGTTGACCCCTTATAGTTTTACATATGCCGTTGATTGTATAGTTCCTAGACTAGATCTATCTTGAACTCAATCTCTCTACTAGGTGCGGCACTCCGCACTAGGTAATACCTTTGGTAGTCTCAAGCGATCAATACATCAGTTTTCTCCTTGTATCCTTGCAGAAATACTAAGGAGGTTTCACTCCTTTGTTCCCAATTCCAATTGTCTTGATGGATGAAATTACCATCTTTGGCACCCCTTCATTCATTTAAAATTAACTGGAAGGTGATCAGGTACCAAAATGAGATTGAACTCAAAGATGAGTAGTACCAATTCATATAAAAAATGAGATTGAACTCAAAGACGAGTGATACTGTGATATGGGTCCAGCTGTTGGTTATCTAATTGATTATTATTTTATGTATTTGTATTGAGTCGTATTAGTTGATTCATAGTAATGATATTTTAGGTGTTTTAGTATTTTACGCATTTCTTTATATTTTGGTGTAATTTATGTTTATGCCATTGTGGGTCTTATATAAAGACTCTTAGAGTCATGTAATGGACTATCAATGAAAGAAAGTCTATTTCCCAAACCCTAAAGAGATTTTGGTAGCTCTCTCCACCCGAGCAAGCCCCGCTTAGGAAACCGCAGTTTCGGCTCCGCAGTATCCCCTCCGCCTTCGACAACCACTTCGACGAGCCTGTAACAGCTGGATCCGTTCCTCCCACTGGCCATTGTTTTCGCGGCCGCCTTACCGCCGCTCCGCCGGTCCCGCGGGACCCATTCCTTCCGCCGCCCGTTTTTTCTGTCGTCGCCGCCTGACCACCGCGACGTGCTACCGGGAACTGTTTTGGCGCGAAATCAAAGAGACAAAGGATCGGATTATCTAAGACGGCTTGAGCTTGGGGACAAGATCAATTTCAAGGACAGGTGGAGTTGATATGGGTCTAGCGTTGGTTATGTAGTTAATAATTATTTTATGCATTTGTATGGAGTCGAGTCATAATTATGGGATTTTAGGTGTTTTAGTATTTTACGCATTTCTTTATATTTTGGTGTAATTTACGGTTATGCCATTGTTGGCCTTATATAAGGACCCTTAGAGTCATGTAATGGGATATCAATGAAAGAAAGTCTATTTCCTAAACCCTAAAGAGATTTTGGTAGCTCTCTCCACCCGAGCAAGCCCCGCTTAGGCAACCACGGTTCCGGCTCCGCAGTATCCATTCCGCAACATACCGCGACGTTATTACAACTTCCTCAATTCTAACTGCCTTGATGTATGAGATAAACATCTTCGACACCTCTTTTTTCTTTAAGCTAAACTGGAGGGTGATCAGAACCCTAAACGTTATTTCCTTTGTCGAAGGTAGGTAGTACCACAACATCTATTACAGGTTCTACCTAGTGCAGGGTTGTTCTGCACCTTATATTAGTTTTCATCATTGAGTTGTTTGGAATTCTTAGTTATAGTATGTGTTAGAACAATAGATAACCCATGTATAAATGGCTCATTGGGCCCTTCTCTCTTAGGCTTCTTTAGTCCCACATTTCTACTTTTTTTCTTGCTCCTCCTCCCTTGCTCTATAAAAAGAGCCTCTTGTACATGTAATCAAAGAGATCGAAAATAATATTATTTTGAATATTTAATTATTCTCCCTCTTTTTCTGGTTCTGTACGTGGTATCAGAGCCATTCGAACCTCGTTTCTTTTTCGGTTGAAGCCCTTGCTCCCGATCGGACCTAAGTCCGCTCCTTCCGTCTGCCTGCTGTGACCTGGCGACCTCCTCCTGGAAGCCCACCTCTCTGCCTGCTCTACCACTCGCAACTCCTCCCGTCCATTCCTGCTGGATTTATAGTTTTTCTCTACTCTCTCTCGGGTCTACCGACGTTCCTTCTCCCGCGAACTGTGCAACCACTCCCTACCTGTCCGCACTTCCCCTCCTCGCGCCATCTGCCCTGTGCCGGTTTCCCTACGCATTGCTCCCTCCTTGCATCAGCTGTCCATGTTCACTTGCTCGCCGAAGCCACAACATCCGCCTGATCACCGACTTCTATTCACCACCATTCCTATTCACACTGCTCGCAACGACTGTACCTGTTCGCCGCCGCTTCTTTTCGCTCTGCTCGCAGAGGACTCATCTGGGTTGGTTATCCACCTGTTCGCCTGGTTCTCCTGATTGCTGGGGATTCCCTGCCTAGTCCACCTGATCGCCGTGGCCGCTCCTATTGTTCGCACAAACCGGCTATTCTGTCATGCCTTCCCCCCTTGGGACAATGTGAACGAATGCTGCTCCTGCTTCCTCAACTCTTTCGGCCCTTGCTCATGTTCCTCTATCTGATGCTCGGATGAACGATGTCGGCCGTGCCCAATCTTGGCTCTTGAACTCCATGGATGGTGAACCATATCAGATGACAATGTATTATGAGACTGCCAAAATTATGTGGGATGAGCTCCATTCTCTGTACTCTGGCAAAGATAACTTCCAACACTTATTTGACATATTTCTCGCCCTTCAGCAGCTCGACCCAGGAGTTGATGGGGACCTCACCTCTTATGTCGCCCAGTCTAAGACTCTGGTTGGGGCTTGGATACAACATCAACCCCAAACTCTGTACTTAGCCACTCAACAGGCTCAGAAGGAAACTGTTGGTATCTCCTTAATGATGGCTCGTGTTCTTCCTCATTTCCACAGTGTTCGGGCCCACATCCTCTCGTCTCCTACTATCTCCACACTCTCCGATATCTGCTCAATGTTACTCAAAGTGACGCCGCCTACTGCTCTTCCGCTGCTGTCTCCAATCTTGCTACATCGCGGCTCAGATCATAGGTCACCGCTACCTCTGCCTCGTGGTGGCTGCTCTAGTTCCCGAGGTGGTGGGCGTGGTGGCTGCCATCTCCATAAGGGACAGATTTCCCTACCCTACACTTTCTGTGGTCGGGACGACCACATGGAAGCGGTCTGCTTTAGGAAACATGGCTTTCTTATGCCACATACTTCTTCTATGCTGCATGCCTCACCTTCCGTTGAGGCCCCTTCCACTTCCCGCTCCGACATCGACACCTTACAGGATGAACTCCGGCTTTTTTGCGGACTGCTCTCCCGTCCCTCTTCTTATGGTGCCTCCGTCTCCCATCAAGGTATCTCTTGTCTCTCCCATAGTCCTTCCTGGATTCTGGCCTCCGGTGCCACCAACCACATCACTCTCCAGAAGCCCGCTCAGTATTTGGACTCTCTGTGTCCCAAGTTCATCACCGTGGCCAATGAAGACACTTCTCCTGTTACTGGATTTGGCTATATAATGCTCACCCCATCTCCCTCGCTGAGATCTGTTCTTCATGTTCCTGACTCTCACTTGAATCTGCTTTCTGTTAGTCGTCTAACCCACGATCATGCTTGTCTAATCACGTTCTCCTCTTCCTCT
Organism: Dactylorhiza incarnata; assembly: GCA_033032865.1. Taxonomy (NCBI): domain Eukaryota; kingdom Viridiplantae; phylum Streptophyta; class Magnoliopsida; order Asparagales; family Orchidaceae; genus Dactylorhiza; species Dactylorhiza incarnata. Next base: position 5,369,973 of record JAWHQI010000193.1, on the reverse strand, counting down.
TTTGTTGTGCAAGATCGGCAGACGCGGAATATCATTGGTAACAGGCATCTGTCTAATGAGCTATATATCTTGGATCTCCCTGCTCCTGCCCTCTCCTCCGTCAGCTCTGTTGACTGGTACCGACGTCTTGGTCATGCCCCTCTCCCAATTCTCCAGAAGGTTCTTCCGGATTTCTATTTTTATTCTTTTGATTGTGAATCATGTATCTATGGAAAACAACGTTGCTCTGTTTTTTCTCCTAGTTGTACTCGGAGCATTCCCCCTTTTGATTTAGTTCATCCTGATATCTGGGGTCCCTACAAAACTGCGAGTATCTCTGGCTATCGCTATTTTGTTACCTTTATTGATGATTACTCCCGCATGACTTGACTATATATGATGCGTGATCGCTCTGAGCTTATGTCTATTTTTCGCTCCTTTACTGCAGAAACCCAAACACAGTTTACCCGCACCATCAAAATTCTTTGTGCTGACAATGCACATCAATTCACTGGCCATGCCTTTTAAGAATCCTGCAACTCCTTGGGCATTATCCACCAAACCTCATGTGCGTATAGAACTCAACATAATGGTATCACTTAGCTGAAGAATCGTCACCTTCTTGAAGTGGCTCGGTCTCTCTTCCAGATATTGGTCCCTACATCCTATTGGAATTTCACTGTCTCCACTGCGTGTCATCTCATCAACCGCATGCCCTCATCGGTCCTCAACTTTACCAGCCCCTTCTGTCTCTTATTTCCTGAGAGCGAACCCTTTCCCTTAACACCACAGGTCTTTGACTGTGTCTGCTTCGTTCCTCATCTGGGCCCCCCGTTGACAAATTGGCCCCTCGCGCCACTCGCTACATGTTCGTTGGTTATTCACGCACCAAAATGGCTATGCTTGCTATTCTCCCTTTTATCAAAAGATGATCACTTCCGCTGGCGTTACTTTCCTAGAACATCAGTCTTTCCATCCCTCCGTCACCACGACGACACCCTCTACGGATCTCCCACGTCCTCTTGTTCCTACCACCTCCCCTTTACCACCGTTACTCCCAACACCATCACCTGCCCCGGCTCCTCCCCTTCGTGTCTATTATCGCCGCTATCCTCGATTTGGTTCCCCGCAATAGCCCCTGTCTACCACTGATCCTCCGCCGACTGCTGATTCGACCACACCCTCCACCGCGCACCCTCTCTCAAACTACGTCTCCTTGCACCGGCTCTCCTCTGATGTGCGCAGGTTTGCAGTTTCCTTGTCTTCTATTTCCCTCTTCCGTGCAGGAAGCTCTTCAGCATCCCGGTTAGCTGCACTCTACGCAAATTGCACATGGGACCTTGTTCCCCTTCCCCTAACCATTCCATGGTTAGCTGTAAGTGGATCTTCACCGTGAAGCATCATCCTGATGGGCGGATCGAACGCCTCAAAGCTCGCCTTGTTGTGCGCGGATTCACTCAACATCATGACCTTGATTACGAGGAGACCTTCTCTCCCGTTGCCAAGCTCAACATCGTTCGTCTTCTAATCTCTCTTGCTGTCCATCGCCAGTGGCCGTTGCACCAGCTCGACATCAAGAACGTCTTCCTTAATGACGATCTTATGGAGACTGTTTATATGCAACAATCTTCTGGTTATGCAACCACGGGGGAGTCCCTAGTCTGTCATATGAAGAAATCTCTATACGTCCTCAAACTGTCTCCATGGGTATGGTTTGATAAGTTTAGCCGGGTGGTTCGTGAGTGTGGCTTTACCCGGAGCTCGACAGACTTCTCCCTGTTTATCCGCCGACGTCCTTTGGGCACTGTTATTCTTTTGGTTTATGTTGATGATATTCTTGTCACAGGTGATGACCTATCTGACATTACTCAGATCAAGAAATATCTTGCCTCTCAATTCCACACTAAAGACTTGGTCCGGCTCCAGTATTTCTTAAGGATTGAGGTCGCCCGACGACTTGATGGTCTTGTTCTATCTCAGCGGAAATACTGCCTTGATCACTTCATGATGTCGGCTACTCTGGGTGTAAGCCTGTGGATACTACTATGGATGCAAATCATCAACTGTGTGCTCATGGCTCGTACTCTGATCAACTCCTGCCTAATCTAGAGTATTATCGACACCTCGTTGACAAGCTTATCTATCTTATTGTCACACGACCCGACATATCCTTTACGGCCAGTGTGGTCAGTCGCTTCATGCATACTCCTCGGATCTCCCATCTTCAGGCAGTCGAAAGTATTCTTAGATATTTGAAGAATGCTCCAGGATAAGGACTGGAGTACAAGCCTTCCACTTCTCTGTCTCTCGTTGCATACTGTGATGTTGATTATGCCTGGTCCCTCGATGACGATCAATCCACCAGCGGTTACTGCACTTTTTTTGGCGGAAATCTGGTTACCTGACGAAGCAAGAAGCAAACCATGGTCGTTCGCTTCTCCGCTAAAGCCAAATATCGTTCCATGACTGTTGCTGTTTCAGAACTCACCTGGCTAGAAAGTCTCTTTACTGATTTAAGAGTCAAGCTTCCATCTCCGGTCGTTCTTTTTTGTGATAGTCAAACTGCTATCCATATTGGTGAAAACCATGTGTTTCATGAGCACACCAAACACATCAAAGTTGACTGTTACTTTGTCTGGGAAAAAGTTGAACTTCGAAAATTGAGTTTTGTTGGAATTATGTTATTTTCTTATATTTTTTCCTTTATTGCCCCTGATGTATCTCCCTCCTATATATAAGAGAGAGCCTCCTTTCAATTAATTAATTCCACATTTCTATTCTCCAACATGGTATCAGAGCCAGTCGTAACCTAATTTTTTTCGCTCGTCCGTCTTCCGCGACCTCGCTATCGACTACAGATCCCCTCGATTCGTCGACCGCGTCCCTGCAAGGTCCCGCGGATTCGTCGACCGCGTCCCGTCAAGGTCCCGCGGATTCGTCGACCGCGTCCCCTCCCTCGCTCGCCTGCCGACCGCGTCCCCTCCTTCGCTCGCTTGCCGACCGTGTGTCGCCGAGCCCTAGCGCAAACCTCCGCTCCCGCTTCCTTCCGCAAGCGCCGGTTGGCGCCGGCCGTTCTCCTCCTCCGCATGGATGCTTGAGCCATTTCTGACGCCGTCTTCATGCAAGGATTGCTCCTCCGACGTCTGTTTCCCCTTTTTGCGGGGATGTCTCTTCCTCTCCATGCGTGATTGCGCTCCTCCATTGCTTCTCCCCTTTCTATGAGTGAGACTTTTCTACTTTAGCAACCCGGTGTTTTATTTTCCTCGCTTGCTATGTCAGAGGTGGTGAAACTCCGAATGTCTCCTCCGGTGGGAGTGCCCCTCAAGATTCTCTGCCTTCTACTGGATCTCTTCGTGCCACCCATGATCACAGGACTCCTCAGATCACTACCATTAAGTTGGATGGAACCAATTATCTCCCGTGGGCTCGTTCCGTCACTTTGACCCTCAAGAGCCGCTGTCTGTTTGGCTACATCAGTGGTACTACCAGGGCACTTACTACTACCTCTCCGGATTGGCCCCAATGGGAATCCGAGAACTCCTTAGTGATGTCATGACTGACCAACTCTATGCAGGAGTCTATTGCCCGCAACTACCTATTTCTGGACACTGCGATCGACATTTGGAAGCATGCCGAGATTACCTATTCCTGTCGTGGGAATGCCGCTCAGATTTTTCAATTGCGGCGACAAATTTTTCTCTTGCGCCAAGGGGATTGCCCCCCGCTGCCTACTACCTGGAGTTTACCCAGCTTTGCCAAGAGTATGACCATTCGATTCACTTACTTTTGTCTCCCCAGAGGATGAGGTGCTGGTCCGTGCACAGGAGGAACGCAACCGGATTTTCGAGTTTCTTCATGGTCTCCACCGTGACCTCGATCCCATCAGTGTTCAGATTCTTGGACGCTCTCTTCTCCCTTCCCTACCTGAGGTGTATAGTTTGGTTCAGCAAGAATATGATCGCCGACAGACTCGTCTACCAGACACTGTTGCTGAGGGCTCTGCTCTTGCTGCTCGGTTCAGTCCCGCTGGCTGTTCTATCCGTGACTCTAGGCCCAAGTCTATGGACAAGGACCATTTGACATGTGACTATTGTGGGAAAGCACGCCATACCTGGGACACTTGCTTTAAGATTTGTGGCTTTTCTCCTCCTCGCGAGGATCCTACTCCTCGCGTCGGTCGTGTCTTTGGCCGCACTCCGTGTCGATCCTCTTCGTCTCGCTCGGCTTATCTCTCTGATGCCGTTGATGATCCTGTTTCTTCTAGTGGACTTGCTATCCCTGAGGTTCCTTCTGTTCTGTCTGCTGAGGAGATTCAAGCCTTTCGTCGCCTCATGCTTGGCCACTCTTCTGAGTCTGCCAACTCTTCATATGCCCACCAGGGTACTCCATATGCACACTCTGCTACCGCTTGCTCTCCCACTCAGTGGATCATTGATTCCGGCGCCACAGACCACATGACTGGTTATGCTACAGGTTTTGTGTCCTATATCCCTTTGTCTGGTAGGGACAAAGTGAGCATTGCTGATGGATCTTTGTCTCCCATTACCGGGAAAGGATCCATTTCTTGCTCCTCCCTCACTCTCTGTTCGGTGCTTCATGTTCGTAAGTTTACCCATAACCTGCTTTATATTAGTCACCTTACTAATTCTATGAATTGCTCAGTAATCTTTTTACCATTCTCGTGTGTCTTTCAGGACCTGAAGACGGGGACGGTGATTAGCTCTGGTAGACTGTGTGATGGTCTCTACCTGTTTGACCCCTCCAGCTCTGGCTCTTCTCCGCACGCTCTTTCTGCTGTTCAGACCTCTATCGACTCATGGCACTGCCACCTGTGCCATCCTTCTCTATCTACTATGCATCTTTTATTTCCGAATATGTCGAATGTATTTTTGAATGCTTTTAAATATCATGTGTGTGCTCTTGGTAAACATCATCGTGCTTATCTTAATCATGTGTCTACTTCTAGTGTTTCTCCTTTTGCTGTGGTTCATACTGATGTTTGGGGTCCTTGCCCTGTTGCCTTTATTTTTATTTTCCATTGGTTTGTTATGTTTATCGATTATTGTTCTCGTTGTACGTGGGTCTATTCAATGAAAAACAAGAATGATTGTTTTCCCTTATTTCAACGTTTTCAGAAGATGATTCTCAATGAGGGGGATTGTTTTCCCTAAGTATTTTTGGGGCGATGCGGTTCTCATCGCGGCATACCTTATTAATCGTTTGCCGACTTGTGTTCTTGGCCACAAATCCCCTCTTGAGGCTCTTGCCGACTCGTGATCTTTGGGTGTGTGTGTTTTTTCCATGTGCGCCCCATGCCCAAACTTGATCCTCGTGCCCTGAAGTGTATCTTTATTGTTTACTCTCCTACCCAGAAAGGATATAAATGCTTCCATCCAGCTTCAAAAGAGACCTTCATTACTATAAACGTCACGTTCCGAGAGTCTGAGTCCTACTACGAGCCCTCACTTCAGGGGGAGTCTTACCCAGTGGAAGTGAGCTCGCTTCCTCTACCCATTCCTCCTTCCTATCCTACTCTAACTCCTACCCTTACTCCTTCTGTGCCCATGCCTGCTATGTCTACATCTGTACCTACCCCCACTCCTACTCCTGTGAACGCTTCTCCTTTACAGGTGTATACTCGGCCGAAAAGGAGTCCTGGTACATCGACTTCTCTCAGACTACCGCTCCAACATCAGATCCATCTTTGGGGACTCAAGGTAACTGTATCTCTACCCAACATCCGATGCCCCACTTTGTGTCCTGTAACTCATTATCCCCCTCACATAAACTCTTTATTGCCTCTCTCTCCTCCATTTCTATCCCCTCAACTTGGCAGGAAGCTATTGCTCACCAAAAGTGGCAAGATGCTATGTGTGAGGAGATGTTGGTGCTGGAAAGAAATTGCACATGGGACTTGGTCCCTTTGCCACCAGGTAAAACCGTGGTAGGGTGTAAGTGGGTGTTCTCCGTCAAGCGGAACTCTCAAGGTGTTGCTGAGCGATACACGACTCGATTGGTGGCTAGGGGCTACTCAGACCATGGGGATTAACTATCAAGAAACCTTTGCCCCTGTGGCGAAGATGAATTCTATAAGAGTTTTGCTCTCGTGTGCTGCCTGCAAAGGGTGGACTGACCCAGTTAGATGTGAAGAATGCATTTCTTCATGGGGACTTGAAAGAAGAAGTCTACATGTCGTTACCACCTGGTCTTACCCTGATAGGATCTGGGGGAAATGTATGCAGGTTGAAGAAAGCCTTATATGGCTTAAAACAGTCTCCTCGGTCCCGGTTTGGGAGATTTCACAGAGCTATGGTCACATTTGGATACTCCTAGAGCAATGCCGATCATACTTTATTTGTAAGGCACAAACATGGGAAACTCACTGCTCTTATTGTCTATGTGGTTGATATCATTATCACGAGCGATGATACTGAAAAAATCTAGATTCTGAAACAAAGACTGACAAAGGAGTATGAAGCAAAAGACCTGAGAAATCTCAGATACTTCTTGGGAATTGAGGTCGCTCGGTCAAATCATGGTATATTCATATCTCAGAGGAAGTACATCCTTGACTTGCTCCAGTCATGTGGGATGGGTGGGTGTAGACCTGCTGACACCCCAATTGCAGTCAACCACAAATTAGGTAGAGATGATGGGGAAGTGGTGGCTGATATCACTGGATTTCAACAACTGGCTGGTCGCCTTATCTATCTATCTCATATTCGCCAAGATATTTCATATGACGTTGGTGTTATCAGTCAGTTCATGCACTCACCAAAAACCCGTCACTTAGAAGCTGCCCACCGAATCCTTCGGCATCTCAAGTCCTCTCCTGGAAAGGGTATCCTGTTCTCCCCGGGCAAAGAACTGACTGTTGAAGTCTATACTGATGTTGATTGGGCCGGTTAAGTTGATGGCAGGAGGTCCATCTTTGGTTATTGTTTACTAGTTGGTGGTAATTTGGTAACGTGGAGAAGTAAAAAACATGTGGTTGCCAGGTCGAGTGCAGAGGCAAATTTCAGAGCTATGACGCATGGGATTTGCGAAGGACTGTGGATTAAATCTCTGTTGAATGATCTTCGCATGGAAAACAAGGACCCTGTGAGACTTTACTGTGATAGCAAAGCCGCCATTAGCATTGCTCACAACCCTGTCCAACATGACCGCACAAAGCATGTGGAGGTTGACCGCCACTTCATCAAAGAGAATATAGAAAGAGGTGTTGTTAGCACACCACTCTCACTAAGGGGCTAAGTTAGAACGTGTTTGGAAAAATTATGTGCAAGTTGGGCATGCAAGATATCACATGCCCAATTTGAGGGAGAGTGTTGGAATTATGTTATTTTCTTGTATTTTTCCTTTATTGCCCCCGATGTATCTCCCTCCTATATATTGGAGAGAGCTTCCTTTCAATCAATTAATTACACATTTCTATTCTCCAATAGAGTTTACGCCATGTATCAGTTGCATATCAAGTCTCTGATGTTCTCACTAAAGCCTTACCTCGCTCGCTATACCGATAGTGTCTTTCCAAGCCTTACCTCGCCTCTTGTACATGTAATCGAAGAGATTGGAAATAATATTATTTTGAATATTTAATCATTCTCCCTCTTTTCCTGGTTCTGTACAGTATGGATTCTACATCATAGGGCTTCTTCCACTTAGAACCTCCAGACTTCTGGGATGAAAAGCTCGCATGAACTTTCTCCTGGCCAATGTCGATCATTTTGGTGGTATTCACTTATAATCCTCAATTCCTTATTGATTCTAGGAGCTGCCCGATGGAGTTACATAGGCCCTCTTGGAACCTATGGTGCTTGTCTTCCTCCTTATCCATCATGTTTCCCGCATAGTGAGGGAGGTTGCGAATTCCCCCTGCGGCAAATTTATGCAGAATCTCTTGTGGTTGGTACATATGGATGGGGACACCAAGCTGCTTTTTTATCCTTGCCAATTTAGTGTGGAGGTTAAATTGTTAGAAACCATAATTTCAGAGTTGAGCACAATCATATTTCTAAGGTAACTCGTTTAATTCACAAGAATAGCTTTCTTCATGCAATATCTAACTTGTATTAACTTGGTATTTATTGCCTTCAGCTATTAAGATGCTGGATATAACAGTACTGTATTTAATTTTCCCTCTATAAGCATTCCTTAGTTAAATGAACTTTTCCCTTTCAGTAGAATTTCTTGTCTTTTTTTCTCTCTGTTAATTCCATACCAGCTTTGTGCATGCAACACACCCTTCTTAACATAAATCAGCTGCTCAACAATTATAGATATTCCACAGATTCTGGTTGATCAGCTTCAAGCAGCACTAAGGAAATCACTGGAAGAGATATGTTCAGTAAAGAATTACCAAGAGAAGTGTCTTGTTATACTAATTCACGCTCTGCAGTTTTATGGGGATAACATAGAAAAGGGTAAAATAAAATCTGGACAGCAGGAAAGTAATCTTCTTTCAAGATACCATTTGATGGTTTCTTCTGTTTTTCTTACAACACTTCCTTCTCATTTCCCTGGTATGCAGTCCTAAATACACATTATTCAGGTTTTTTGCTTGTACTAACTAAAATTAAAATGTTTTATGGCCCTCTATATTGGCTGATGGTATTATATTCAGTATAATACCATCAATATATTCAGTATTATCTTTTTATTGGTCTTTTAGAATGTTTCCATCAATATATTTCTTTCAGTTTTACAGTTTAATGTCCTTGATCTTATTTTAGATTATAATACAATAATTTATATTCCTTGAAGTGTTTCTATTAATGCATCTTATTGTGTCTTAAAAATTCTTCAATATTATTACTGGTCATTCCTCTATCGATATTTGCTTTTTAGTTTTCATTAAGGAGATTGGCTGAGCTATTCTAGCAAATTTGCTTATTGTTTCTAAAGAGCGAAGCAGTTCATGTTTATCAGTAATTTTTTTTGTTTCTTCAGAGTAAAACGGCTCATTGTCATTGGCTGTATATGCCGTTCTGTGATGATCAGTTGTAAATTTAGATATTCTATTGGCTGCTGTGAATATCTGATAGCGATTCTATGTTTTGGAAGTTCCCTTCATTTTTGTACTTGTTAAATTTTAAAATTTGTAAGCCTTATAATTTCTTCAAATTTGTAACCGAGCTTTGTGCTTCTTCAGAGTTAGACATTCATTTTCCAGGGTTAAAGATTCGGCAAGGATGAGGACACTGCTATTAATTCTACTTAACATGTATATATATACTCTTCCAATTATGAATCGTGAATATAATATTTACTAGTTGGTTAAATCCATTCAATATTTTCCATGAATTATATATTTATATACACGCTCATACTAATTGAATACTCTATACATTTACAAACTTAAAGATCCTTGTTTTTCCAATTAGATTTCAACTTTTCATTATCAAATTTGCAAATGATGAAGATAAGAGATGCTTTGCGTTTAAAATTGTGAAGTCAAGGGCCAACAAATGCTCAACCTTGGTAGGTGCACAGGATCACTGTCAAATCTTAAGTTGACTTGATTCTAGCTCATTCTAGTTATTCTTTTTTATTTGAGAAATTCTATCTGCCTCACACCGTGATTTCCGAGCCTGTTTTGGAAACAACCTATTTTGGTTATGTCAACTTTGGAAGTCCATAACTTTCTAACAGTATAGAGCCACATAATGTGTAACCTCAATTTGGAAAGGACAAGAAATGCTATACATGTCTAAATTGTCAGATCCGTGCTATATTTGGTGGAAATGGCCGCAATTTAGCAATCTATATCTTAACTTTTTGTTCATGAAGGTGCATTTATTATACTTTGCGTGCTTGCTCAATTGAACTATATTACATTCTTAAACTTCTGTTAGTTCCTTTTCTTTAGAGGTGCTCCGCCTGTATTTTACGCATAAGTTGGAGGAGCTAAATAATATGATAGCTGTCAATTATGATGGGCTGGAATCTCTGAGAAATGACAGGAATCTTAAGTATAATGGATCAGATGAAATGAATATTGACGGGAGCCACCTTGAATCAACATTATCAAAGAACAATTCTTTGGTCAAAAGCATTGGGAAGATTGTTCTTGATCTTAGAAATCTTGGTTTTACAGCTTTGACCGAAGACGCCTATGCATCATCCATTATTCAACTTTTAAAGGTTAACATTTAGAGGGCATCGTCACAAATTTCGCCTCTTTCTATTTTATATATGATCTTTTGCGCGAACACATAAGTATGCATGAGTTGTGAGATCTTACAATGATTTTTTGTTCTCTGCGACAGGCCAAAGTTCAAGCCTTGGCTGTTGATGATTATAGGACCCCGGTTTTGCAGTCTATTAAGGAGTGGATACAGGTTTTATTTTTAGCGATTGTTGATATATTCATCAGACATTATAAGATTAATGCACCTTTTATATTTTTTTCTCCGCATTAGGTTGTTAATAAACCACGCATACTAAAACTACAACTGATTACTAAATGTTTTCCAGTAGGTTCTTTCCATGGTTATTTTAAACCTATACACTACATTTTTTTTAACTACTACTATCCGTAGCATGATGCCCTAGTGCATGAACTTATAAATGAGTATTTTTATAGGCCTTAGTAGCTCTTAAGCATAAGAGTTTTATAGGCCTAGGGGAATTGCTGCAAAACCTGAAGAATGTAATTAGAAATATTGGTATTTTTTTAATTACTCTCTCTCTCTCTCTCACACACACACACCTCCTTTCCCATGTGTTGTTAAAGTGAGGATTTTATTTTCCACCAGTTAGGTTGTAGCATGGTATCAGAGCAACCTAATTTTTTGCGTCGCTGCTCTCAGTTTCGAAGACCCTTCAATCTAATTTTGGTGATTTACGAGCCCTGCAACCTCTGATATTGATGATCTTTCCTGTACCTACTCTCAATCTAATTTCGTCGACGCAGATCTGATTTCGCTCCTACCGCCTGCTCCCGACTATCCTCTGGATTAGACGATCTTCCCTATTCAGTCGACGAGGAACGTGACTGTAATGCTATCTTCACCTCGTTTGATTTTGTTTTTTCATGAACAAATGACCAACTGCAGTATTGGCAAAGGGAAGGGGCGTGTATGTTTTTGATGAAGCCGCTCCTGTTCTATGCCCCACAATCTCTTCCGAGATCCTGGATCGCCCCTATCGCCATGGACATGACTTTGTCCACAGTGGGCCAGTGGATCATGTATCACTGTCTGCTTACAACTTAATGTTTATTAGTAAGCTTACTCGTGATTTACATTGCAGTGCTATCTTCACTTCTTATGATTGTGCTTTTTAGGAACATACTGCAGACCGTATTATTGGTAGAGGGAAGCTGAGCGGGGGCGTGTATGCTTTTGATGAAGCCGCTCCAATTGTATGGCCCACAATCTCTGCCCAGATTCTGGATCTTCCCTACCGCCATGGTCACCCTACTGCTTTTGTTCTTCAACGTGTGTGTCCCGAGTTAATGCCTGTTTATAGTTTCTGTTGAAATAGCCCATATGTTTGACCCATTTGGTGGCCCATTTTCTTCTCTTCTATATCTCTTTAGTCCCACATTGTGTATAGGTTTTCTCTCTCTCTTCTCTCTCCTATAAGTATGTACTCTCCTTTTGTATACAATACGAGAAATATATATACGCTTGAGCTTTTCCTACATGGTATCAGAGCGACCGATCCAATTGTTCCGGTCACCAAAATTCTGACCGCCCCCATCCCCCATCTCGGACCGAAAATTGCGTGACCGGAAATCTGTGCGCGGTCACGGTTTTCCTGACCGCAGCCCCCCCCACGCGCCTCCTCCTCTCCTCTCCTCTCCTCGGTTTTATAGCTTGCTCCCTCTGCTGCGTGGGACCCACTCCCTCCTTCTCGCCGATCGCAGCTCGCGCGGTCTCCTCTTCAGCAGCAGACCGCCGCATCCTCTGCTCGCCGATCACAGCTCACAGACCGCCGCATCCTCTGCTCATCAGCGACCGATCTTCCCGCAGCGGTCACTCAGAAGCGGTCTCACTCCTGCTCGCTGAGGTTTATCCCTGCCGGTCTCCTCTTCCTCGCAGCAGCACTCTGCCCGTTTTGCGATCTGCCGAACTCATCTCAAGCGATCTCCTACTCGCAGTCCGCCAGCGCCAGCGATCTCCTACTCGCAGACCGCCAACGCTTCTCTGCGAGCTCATCTCGCCAGCGCCAACGATCTTCTCCTCTCCATCAGCGAGCTCTTCTCAAACCGCCGCGGTCTCGGCAAACCGTGCGGCCTGCTCTCTTCAGACCGCCAGCCAGGGTCTGCTTCTCGCACGGCCTGCTCCTCTGTCCGTCAGTTCGCTGCCTCCTCTGCGCTAATGGGCTCGTCTGAGAACTCCTCGACTTTGCCTCCTGAGACCGCCCCCAACAACACTCTCCTAGTGAGCTCCGTGATGAGCTGCGGATTACTACCATCTCCCTCTCTGGGAAGAAAAACTTCATGCCCTGGATGCACTCTGTCCTCCGCGTCCTTCAAGCCAAGGGCCTTGCTTCTCATCTCACCCAGGATCCCCCAACTCCAGTCACTGAGGAATGGCTGCGGGACGATGGCCGTGTTCAGACATGGATCCTGAACTCGCTGGATGGCGAACCTTATGAAATGGCCATGTACCTTGAGACGGCCAAAGCTATGTGGGACGAGCTCCAGTCCCTGTATTCCGAAAAAGATAGCCTCCAACGTCTGCTCGATATCATCACCGACCTACAGGCTCTGGGCACCACCGGGCCTAACATGACCTCTGTCGTTGCCAGTGTCAAATCTCTGGCTGAAGCATGGATCCAACATCAGCCATCAACAAATGATCATGCTACTCAGCGGGCTCAGAAGGAGGCAGTCTGCATTGCTATGCTCATGGCCCGGGTCCCACCTCATCTTCTGGGCCTTCAGGCTCAGATCTTGGCCTCAGCTACCACTCCGTCTCTATCAAGTGTGTGCTCCATGCTCCTCCGAGTCACACCACCTCTTGATATCACGGCCCCTACCTCACCGGCCCTCCTCCAGCACGCTCCTGCTTCTCCTTCTCTTCCTCCTCCACCTACCCGGGGAGGCCGGTCTGACGCTCGGGGAAGAGGTCGGGGGGGGGGGGGGGAGACCTAAATGCTCGTTCTGCGGCCGTGATGGTCATTATGAGGCCACATGCTTCCGTAAAAACGGACATCCTCCTCGTCCTACAGCATCCCTTGCCACGGAACGACCATCAACCTCAAGCGATCCGGTGGACCTTGACGCAGTCCGCCTCCAACTTCAGCAACTTCATGGACTTCTCAGCCCTACTTCTGCATCTGTCGCCTCCGTCTCCAATGAAGGTATGACTTGTCTCTCCACTGGCCCAGGTTGGATTATGGACTCCGGTGCTACTCATCATATTACCTCGCGGCAACCAACTCAATATTTGGATACTCCTCATCCAAAGTGCATCACTGTGGCCAATGGGGATACTGTTCCCGTTTCCGGTTCTGCTGACATCTCGCTCACCTCCTCTCTTTCTCTTCGCTCGGTTCTTCATGTTCTGGGCTCCTCCTTCAATTTACTTTCCATTGGTCGTCTTACTAATGACTTGGATTGTTCTGTAACATTTAACCCCTCGTCTTTTTTGATACAGGATCGACGGACGCGGACTACCATTGGTAAAGGACGGTTGCGGAACGGACTCTACCTCCTTGACGACTCTCCCACCATCCTCTCCTCTGTCTCCTCCATAGACTGGCACCGACGCCTCGGGCACCCTCCTCTACCCGTCCTCCAGAAGGCTCTCCCTGATGTACCTCTTTCTCCGTTTAAATGTGAAACTTGTATTTTCAGCAAACAACCGCGTTCTTCTTTTCCCGCACATTGTACTCGGAGCCCGGCTCCTTTTGATTTAGTACATTCCGATATTTGGGGGCCATATAAAACTACTAGTATTTCTGGATATCGGTATTTTCTCACGTTTGTTGATGATTACTCTCGGTTAACATGGCTTTACCTGCTTCATGATCGCTCTGAGCTCCCTCGTGTCTTTAGAGCATTTGTCCTCGAGACCCGTACGCAATTCTCCACTACCATCAAAACCTTCCGCTCCGACAATGCTCGCGAATACACAAGCCACGATATCGCCACTCTATGCTCAGACTTCAGAATCATCCATCAAACATCCTGCGCTTACACCCCTCAACAAAATGGCGTGGCCGAGCGAAAGAACCGTCACCTTCTCGAGGTTGCCCGCTCACTTATGCTTCACATGAACGTTCCCAAATCATATTGGAACTTCGCGGTCTCCACTGCCTGCTTCCTTATCAACCGTCTCCCCTCATCCGTTCTCCATAATAATACTCCGTTCAGCCTTCTTTTCCCTTCTACTCCCGCCTTCTCTCTCACACCCCGCACCTTTGGGTGCACCTGCTACGCCCATATTTTGGGACCCTCCACGGATAAGCTGGATCCTCGTGCCACCAAGTCCATCTTCGTCGGCTACTCTCGAACTCAAAAAGGTTACGTCTGCTACTCCCATACAACCCGTAAAATAACGGTCTCTGCCGATGTTACCTTCTGGGAGGAGCAGCCGTTCTTTTCTGATCCCGTATCCACCCTTGCACCACCACCCGCTCCGCGACCTGTCATCCCGGTCAACGACACTTCAGTTTCAGTTCCTCCATCTCCAGCCCCTCATCTTGCTCCCACTCCAACCTTCATTATCTCTAAACCACCGATTATCCGTATCTACACTCGTCACCATCCTCGTTCCGATCCGACTCCGCAGTCCGACTCGACCTCAGGTGCTCCGTGTTCTGCTGATCAGGTACCAGAATCGACTGCCCATCCTTTGGCGAATTATATGTCCTTACATCGCCTCTCACCCCATCTTCATACTCTGGCCACTTCTTTATCGTCGGTTGCAGTTCCTAACTCTGTGCAGGAGGCTTTTCAACATCCTGGCTGACGTGCCGCCATGGAAGAAGAAATGGCCGCGTTGTGGGCAAACCAGACCTGGCAGCTGGTGGATCTTCCCCCTGGCCAGAAAACTGGTGGTTGCAAATGGGTCTTCGTCATCAAGCATGCTGCGAATGGGACCATTGACGGCTTAAAAGCTCGACTAGTGGCTCGCGGCTACACCCAGCAACAAGGTTTGGACTACGACGAAACCTTCTCTCCCGTCGCCAAACTGAACACAGTACGGGTTCTTCTCTCCGTTGCTGTGCATCGCCAATGACCCTTACATCAACTAGATATTAAGAACGCCTTCTTAAACGGTGATCTCACTGAAACGGTGTACATGCAGCAGCCGCCCGGGTTTGAGACCACAGAGGAGTCTCGGACCCCGAAAGTCTGTCATCTTTTGCGGTCTCTCTATGGTCTCAAACAGTCTCCTCGAGCATGGTTCGACAAACTCAGCAAGGTCCTTCGTGAAGCAGGATTTACTCGGAGCTCGGCTGACTTCTCCCTGTTTACTCGCCACCAGGCAACAGGTACTGTTCTCCTTCTAGTCTATGTAGATGATATCGTTATCATAGGCAACGACTCAAAAGGAATTCAAGCGATCAAACAACAACTCAGCTCCGTGTTCCAAACAAAAGATCTGGGGAATCTTCATTACTTCCTGGGCCTGGAGGTAGCCAGGCGACCAGATGGCCTTGTTCTATCTCAGAGAAAGTATTGCCTCGATCTTCTTCATGATGCAGGCTACTCCGGCTGCAAACCCATCAACACTCCAATGGACGCAAATCACAAAATTTGTGCTCAGTCCTCTGACTCTGATCTCTTGCTCCAGAACCCGGAGTACTATCGCCGTCTGGTAGGAAAATTGATCTATCTGACTGTTACAAGACCAGATATCTCCTTCGCTGTCGGTATTGTCAGCCGTTACATGCACGCCCCTCGTTCCTCTCATCTTCAGGCTGTGGAACGGATTCTCTGCTATCTAAAAGCTGCTCCTGGTCAAGGCTTGGTATACAAGACCTCATCCTCAACTCCAACACTGGTGGCATACTCTGATGCTGACTATGCCGGCTCTCTGGATGATCGTCGGTCAACCAGTGGCTTCTGTATGTACTTCGGAGGGCATTTGGCTCCTCAGCAGAAGCAGAATACAGGGCAATGGCATCTGTGGTCTCTGAACTTACATGACTTGAAAGTCTTCTCACGGATCTTGGGGTAAAACTTCCTGCTCCTGCGCTTCTACTCTGCGACACTCAGGCCGCTATACATATTGTTAAGAACCCGGTCTTCCACGAAAGAACCAAGCATATCGAGGCCGACTGCCACTTTATCCGGGAGAAAGTACAAATGAAGAAGATCGAGCTAAAACATGTCCCTGGTACTGAACAAGTTGCGGATGTCCTCACAAAGGCACTGTCCAGTACCCTCTTCTATCAATGCTTATCCAAGCTTGGTGCATACGATTTGTACGCTCCAGCTTGCGGGGGAGTGTTGAAATAGCCCATATGTTTGACCCATTTGGTGGCCCATTTTCTTCTCTTCTATATCTCTTTAGTCCCACATTGTGTATAGGTTTTCTCTCTCTCTTCTCTCTCCTATAAATATGTACTCTCCTTTTGTATACAATACGAGAAATATATACACGCTTGAGCTTTTCCTACAGTTTCAATTGTGAGTCTTGTCATTTTGTTGAACATCATCGTGCTAGCAATGTACCTCGTGATAATAAACGAGCCCTTGCATTTTTTAATGTCGTCCACTCTGATGATTGGGGACCTTGTTCGTCTCCTCATTAGCTCATTATTATTATGTTAATTTTATTGATGATTTTCTTGCATGAGTTGGGTAGATCTAATGAAAAATTGTTTTATATTCCTTTTTTGCAGAGTCCGTGAGATGAAATTTTTACTCAATTCTTTGTTGAAATGAAATATTTTCGTATTGAGAATGGTCGTGAGTATTTATCTCAATCTATGACTACCTTTTATGCGACAAAGGTATTGTTCTCCATGCTACTTACCCCGGCACACCACAACAATATGGTGTTGCCGAATGTAAAAACCGTCAACTTTTTGAAGTTACTCGTGCTCTTTTACTTCACATGAAAGTGGATAAACACATATGTGGTGTTGTTATCCTTATTCACCTTCCTACTCACATTTTCCATAATGAAACACCTAAACATACTCTTTTTGCTACACAACCAACACATCATTTGCCTCTCCGTGTGTTTGATTGTATTTGTTATGTTCAAGATGGTCGCTCCTTGAAGTGTATCTTCTTGGGTTATTCTTGCACCACCAGGGGCTATCGCTGCTACTTCCCTGTCCCAAAGTGTTGCATACTTGCATTATATATGCCGATGTGTCATTTGTAGAGTCAATCCCCTTCTCTCTTACAAAGTCTTCTTTAATAGATTATGTTGTGTAACTTGTGTCTCTATGCTCCATTTTGAATATCTATCTTATCTTACCTCCATCTCCAACCGAGGACACGATAGATCACTTTGAGGTCATTTTAACTCCCGTCGTCCAATTGATTACATCAGTGCCTTCGCTTTCGCCTACCTCTACTCAAAGTACGGACATACCTATTCCGTTAAATACTACCACTCTGGGAGCCACTGAGCCTGCTAGTGTCCATACTACGCCTCATACTCAGCTCCCCATTGCTGTCCACAAAGGTACTTGTACTTGTAGAGATACGCTTCTGTACGTTACCTCTTATCAAGGATTATCTGCATCTACATTTGACTTAATATCTTCTCTTGATCCTTATGCTGTTTCGTGCTCTATTGAGGAGGCCAAGTCTTATTCTGGTTGGGCCACAACGATTGCAAGTGAATCTACAATGTAGAAGTAAAGTCTGATGGCTCCCTTGATCACTTGAAAGCTCGTTTGGTTGCAACAAGTTATATTCAGACGTATGATATCAACTATGATGAAAATTTTGCTCGTGGCTAAATTGTCTCCTGTTCGCTTATTTTTGTCTGTTGCAGCAACTCACCATTGGCCTATGTATCACATGGATATAAAAATGCGTTTCTCCATTGATTCCTTGAAGAAGAGGTATATAAGGAACAACTCAAGTTCGTTGCTAAGGGGGTGTGCTTGAAGGTTTGCCATCTTCACTAGTCCTTACATGGTTGAAGCAATCTCCACGTGCATGGTTTGGATGATTCCGTGCTACAATGACTCAGTTTGGCTTTCAAATAAGCAAGAAAGACTCCTCTGTCTTCTATTAACACACATTGGTAACATCTTATTGGTCATTTATGTTGACGACATTGTCTTACTGGAAGCGACTCTGCATGGATTGTTCGCCTCAAGGCCTTCCTACACCAGAACTTTTAGACAAATGATCTTAGTCCACTGAGATACTTTCGTAGCATTGAAGCTACTGATTACAAAGAGAGATTTCTTCTTATGCAGAGAAAGTATGTTCTGGATCTTCTCAAAGAGGTGAGCATGTCTCAGTGTGATGCTGTTGATTCCCCATTTGGACTAGAAGCGAAGATCATTAATGTGGAGAGCCTATTACTCAATTGCCTAGAGAGATTCCACAGATTGGTTGTGAAACCTAAGAATCTTACCATGACACATCATGATATTTCATGTGCTGTTAGTAAAGTTAGTTCTCATCACCGACCAATGCTCAGTGGGATGCTGTTCTTCGTATTATGAGATATGTGAAGAAATTTTGGTCTTGGTTTGATTTATAGTGATCATGGGCATACAAATATTGAAGCATTCTGTGATTCTGATTGGGCATGATGCTTAGTTACTCATAAATCTACCACTGCATTCATTGTATTTATGGGTGGCAACCTAATCTCATGGTGAAGTAAGAAGTAAACAATGGTTGCTAGATCTAATATTGAAGCTGAGTATCATGCTATATCTCACATGATTGCATAAGTTGTGTGGGTCCGATAGATCCTTCAAGAGATAGGCTATCTTGTTCAGGAACCCGCACAATTATGGTATGACAATCATGCTGCAATTTTGATTTCTACTAATCCCGTCTTCATGAGTGTACTAAGCACATTGAGGTCTACTATCACTTTGTTAGAGAAAAGTACAAAGAACAAATTATTTCTCTGGGATATGTCAAGCTTGGGGAATAACTTGTTGATATTCTTACCAAGGGGGTCTTGTGACCAATAGTGAAATACCTTTGTAACAAGTTGATCATGATCACCATATCTAACTTGAGGGAGAGTAGACATATTTATATACTATATCTATAATATTATATATGATTGCAAATGGTCAGTTATCATCAATATATATACTTCCTTACCCATGTGTTACTAAAGTGAGAGTATTATTTTCCCCCAATTAGTTCAACATATACAGTAATTAGATTATTTTTATTATGAAGGAGGTGATAAGGTTGTTAGGAGTTCTAAATTTAATCTTGGCTAATCTTAAAACCCTATTTCTATAAATATGGACTTCTAGCTTTTAATTCGATTTACTAATTGATGAATTGAAATTATAGCATTTCTTCTATCCTCCCTCTTCTCCCCTTTTCTCTCCCCCCTTTGATTTGTATACTCATCCTTGTCTATCTTCTCAGAAAGGAGAACATCCTCAAGATAGATGAACTATAAGAGAGTTAACTCCCTTAAGGTATATTAATATGCTTAGAATCATATTTCTTTTAGTCATTGGATCATGGCTTATTTGGATTTAGTATGGAGGCTTCCCATGCACGTAAGTTCCTATAATTAATTACCTCTTGTATTCAAATGAGACCTCTCTCGATTAAAGAGGTTTTTATGGCCAAGTTTCATGAGTATGGAGAAAGAATGAAGGTTTCCACGATCAAAATTCCATGTTTTTTATGTCTTGGGAATATTGTTTCAATTAGTCTCCCAACATTAGGGGGCATAATGCCATAACTTTAAGTTTGCTTAGTATACATGGGTTGCATCAACTTATATATCTTGAATAAACCGAGATGTAGATACACGTTGAAGCCACATCTTTTGAGATTGATAACAACTGATTCAGTGATAAAGGGATTATCATACTAGCTCAATTAAATCCTTCGAAGGCATGGATCATGATCACTTGCAATTCAAATGCATTGAACATTAATGATTAGGGCTACGAGGTGTGACTAGGTTTTAGGGTTTGAACTAGCTCGAGATTTTGACAATGTAGAGGTTTGATTCCTGATGTTTAGTGAGGACCTTAACTCACTATGCCAAGAGAACGACCATTGAGGTGGAATGTGATTCACTTTGTTTCCAGATCATTTATCTTACCAAAAAATTAAGGCTCTGTTTGTTTTGACGTTTTTTCTCCGTTGTGGTTTTGAGAAAAATGCAAACGCTATTTTTTACTTGTTTGGTAACCTCATTTGAAATTGTGGATCCCCAGAATGCCATTTATTACTGAAGGGAGGGTCCACACTCAGGACCGCCATTCCATCTTCATCTTCAACCACCACCGTCCTCCCAAACAAGCCCTAAATGAATCAGAGGCATGAAGCATGACCGAAAGCACGACTAAAATAGTCTATCGGCCGTCCGGCCTGCATGAGGACTACTCCCACTCCGGAGCCCGCTGCGTCACACTCCACTAGGAACGACAGAGAGAAGTCGGGCATGGCCAGCACCGGCCCGCGGACTAGGTCCCGTTGAAGGGCGGCAAAGGTGTCTGCGGCCGCAACCGTCCAGTGAAAAGGGCCCTCCTCCGACTTCTTCAGGAGCTGCGTGAGTGGCCGAGCTAGAGTTCCGCACCTTTGGATGAAGCGGCGATAGTATCCCATCAAGCCGAGGAATCCCCGGACGTCCTGCAGGGATGTAGGAGTCGGCCAATGAAGGGCCGCCACAATCTTCTCCTCATCCATGGCGACCCCCCTGACCTAGATGGTGTGGCCGAGGTAGCTCACTTCTGACGCCCCAAAGGAACACTTCTTCGGGTGGAGCTTGAGGTGATGGCTCCAGATGGTAGTCAGAGTGAGGCGGACGTGCTGAAGGTGATCCTGCCAGGAAGAACTGTATACCAAAATGTCATAAAAAAACTAGAACGTATCGACGAAGTACCGCTCGGAAAATGTCGTTCATCGTCGCCTGGAAGGTGGCCGGTGCGTTGGTCATGCTGAAGGGCATGACCAAGAACTCGTAGTGGCCGTTGTGCGTCCGAAAGGCGGTCTTGGCGATGTTCTCGGGCTGTACCCGGATCTGGTGATAGCCTGCTCGGAGGTCCAGCTTGGTAAAGAATCTGGCGCCATGGAGCTCATTCAGAAGCTCCTAAATAACTGGGATTGGGTACCTGTCCGAAATGGTGGCCTTGTTGATCTCTCCGTAGCCCATGCAAAACCGCCAGCTACCGTCCTTCTTCCGGACCAGGAGGACCTGGCTGGAGAAGAGGCTTGCACTGGGGCGGATGAAGCCCCCATCAACATCTCACGGACTAGGCGCTCAATCTCGTCCTTCTGCACATGGCCGTAGCGGTAAGGGCGTACCGACACCGTCGCAACACCGGGCTAGAGGGGAATGGCGTGATCCGTCGGGCGAGCCGGAGGGAGGACAGTCGGGGTCACAAAGATGTCGTCAAAATCGGCGAGTAATGCCTGAAGGTCGGTCGGGTGTGAAGGAGGCGGCGGTGTCGGAGCAGAGAGCGGCCAAGGCCATGCGGAAAAGTTGACGTCGGCAGTCCGCTGAATCGCACGGGCGGAGACCGGGGAGCGAAGCAGAGCATAGTCGCCCATCAGGCGGCACGTCTGGCCCTCCTGGAGGAACTGCATAGTCATACTCTCCCAGTTGACCTGCACTTCGCCCAGCGTGCGGAGCCAAGCCACTCACAGAATGACGTCAATACTGCCGAGGCCGAAGGCGTAGAAGTCTGCGGTCACCAGGCAGGACCCCACCGTTAGGGAGAGAGCGGTGCAACACCTGTGGGTCGGCTGGCGACGCCTATCGCCCAGACAGACTATAAAGTCAGGAAAGGGAACCAATGTAAGGTGAAGCTGGTGCGCCAATTGGGCCGAGAGGAAGTTGTGGCTCGCACCACTGTCCTCCATGACCACAATGGAACGATCACGCAACGTGCCTGTCAGCTTCATGGTCTGAGGTCCCGAAATACCGCCCACCGAGAAACAGGGCAGCTCCTAGCGGTGAGAAGTAGGTGAGGCGGTGCCCACCACACCGTCACTCTCAAATAGCTCGAGGGCCTCGAAGTCCTCCAAGGTGACCTCCGGGTCGAAGTCGCCGATGATGGCGTGGAACTCCTTGATGGAGCACACATGCGTAGGAGAGTAGGACTGGAGGCACCAGAAACATAGACCCTTGCTACGACATTTGTTGTAGGTACTGTTGGAGATGCGCTGGGGAACCACCGGTCGGCCAGGTCGGTCTCCCCCAGGGGGGGCCGCTGCGGGGCTGTCGAAAGAGGTGGCCGCCAGGGCGGCCGAGGCGGGTGGTGACTGGCTGCAGGCGCATGCGCCTTGGGGGCGAGGTAGGCCTCCACCAGACGCGCCATGTCAAGGGCGTCTGAGACCGTGCGGGGATGGTGCGTGCAGAGCCGGGAGCGGATATGGGGCAGTAGCCCCTGCATGAAGAAGCCCAGGTAATGGTCAGGTGGAAAGCCGGGGATATGGGTGACCAAGGCTACGAACTCGTCAATGTAGTCGTCCATGCCTGCTGTCTGGCGGACGCGCATAGTCGCTCGATAGCGGAAGAGCCATAGTAGCGGGTGTCGTACAACCGAATCATCTCCTGTTTGAGCTCAGACCAAAAGAGGCACGAGTTGGATTGGCGGAGCCATCGAGCCCAGTGGAGGGCCGAGCCGTCCAGGCCAACCACAGTCGTAGACACCTTGTCGTGCTCCGGTGCGTAGTTGAGGTCGAAATATTGCTCCGCCTTGGAGATCCACCCCATCGGGTCAACACCGATAAAAGAGGGAATATCAAGGGAGAGGGTGGGCCGACCCGGAATGTGCGGAGGAGTGGCCTCGACGGAAATGGGCGGCGGCCCGGCGCCGAGGAGAGAGCTGCCGTCCGCGGGCGAACCAGAGCCGGACGCGGCGGAAACGTCAGCGGCGGACGTTGGATGGAGTCAATATTGGAGTGGAGGGCGAGGAGGGAGGCGTGCATGGAGGCGACTAGTTGCTCTTGAGCCTCCACACGATGGCTAAGCGCATCAACGGTGGAGTCCGGAGCGGGTTCACCGGAGGAGCGAAGATTGGGAGCCATTGGAGGAGGAAGGGTCGCTGGCGGAGCGAAAACGACGGAGATGGAGCGGAGGCGGACGGAGATCGACGGTTCAGCAGCCTTCCTGCGACAGGTAGGGCGGAAACTGCCAATCAGCTGTCGCACAAGCGTTGGAATCCGCAGTTCGTCGGACGTAGGCTCGGAAGAAAGCAGGCGGTGACGCAGGCGCTGGGAGTGGCGGATCGGCTGGCCTGACGCTGGGAGCGACGGATCGGGGGACGCGACAGTTAGGCGGACGCGCGACGGGCGGAAACGAGCGCTGCATGCGGAAACTCATGCGGCGGATATCGTAGACGAGATTTAGCGCGAAAACGAAAGCCGCGGTCGAAGCGTAATAGCGTGCACCGACGGCTAGATGGCGGGCGGTGAGGTAGGCCAAACCAAATTAGTACGATCACGGAGAGGAGTCCGGCAAGGGGGAGGGCCGACGATGGTGAGGAAGAAGAGAGAGATTAGGGTAGAGAAGAAAAGCTTAGGGAGCAGCCCTAAATTCCATTCATCCAAAAATCCACAAAAAGGAGTATAACACCACCCTTTATAGGCGCGGGGTGCGGATAACGAAAGTACGATGCTAATAGAAAACGTACACAACATAATATGAAATAACAGAAAACAATTAACAATAATCATCCCGGCGGCGCGTCTTCAGTCTCTCCTCCTCCAGACGGACCCATCGTCGTCTTCCTCCACTTGTAGACCCGCCACGACGTCTCGTCGACGTGCGCTCCCGTAACATCCTTATTTCTTGCACAATATCTTTATTTCCGTACACTGTATTTTACTCACACAGTCACACATCTTGTACACCGGGTGAGGGGCGTAATAATAATATTTTTAACATTTCCCTCTCACTATTTCAGTGAGCAATTGAGAGGGGGAGGGGGTGGTGGCCATGGAAGTGAAGCATGAATTAAATCTCTTTACTCTCTCTTAGTTTTCCCCTTCTCCTCCTCCTTAGCTTAGGGTTAAAGGCTAAGCAAGGTTCCCCTCTTTCTCTCCTTTCTCTTGTTCGAGCTCGACTCCCGATGTATCCCCTATTAGGAAAGCTAGGTCAAGGAAATGTTGCGAGGATCATCTCCGAGACTTCTCCCTCTCCCGACCGCGCACCCGCTCCTGGCCACTGGCCAGAAGCCCATAACCCGATAATCAAACAACATTATAGGTTAATTTTCAAAGTAGTGTCAAATGAAACATGTTGTGATACATAATCTTCCTTGTTCAATCTCTATCTTTTTTTACTTTCCTAAAACCATTCAACGTTTGTCTCCTAGTTTCTTGCTATTCTTATAGGAGGGGACCTAACAGTTATGTGCACTACCAGAAAGCGAATGGTGTGCATGCTCATTGTGGAAAGAATCGGTGGACATTGTGCCTGATGTGGGTGGCATAGGGCAAGTGATAATCTTGTAAGGCTTCTATGTGGGATTGCGGGAGTGAGTGGTTTGCTTTGTTGGTTTATGAGCAAGTGAGTGGGTAACGTAGAGTGGATCTAGAGAGAGGCCGATCAAGTAGCATATCGGTGATATCAAGATAGGCTTTGGAAATCTGTGTAAGGGGGTTTATTTCAATGCATTAGGTGCCGCGCCTGCTGGGTTGTGAAAAAGCATGAGGAGTTGGCGGTTTGAGCCTTACAAGACTTTGGGTCACAGTTCGAGGCATGAGGATTCATGTTACAACGTTAGATCCGCCCGAGTACACTGCCGCGCAGGAGTCATGAGAGCGCTTATGGAAGCCAACTTAATAATTTCATATAATATTTTGTAATTAATTAGTATTAATTAATTAATAGTGATTAATTATTATTGATTAAATTAATTATATTAATTAAAATATTTTATAATGGTGCTTCCCTCATCTATACGAGAGGAATGTGTATTTGTGTTTGGGATGTTTTTGCTAGTAGTAGTCCTGGGGGCTCTCATTAGAGATAAGCTCTTTGGAGGGCCTAGCCTCCAAGAGTTTGCGGGAGCTTGTCTTCCGATTGCATCTCGCCCGTATTCAATGTGTAATGCAACGCTGTTATTAACCAAGGTCTCTCTGTTCCTCTCTCAACCCCCGTCAATTTCTTCATCATTAACAATTGTTCGACCTGCCGACTTCCGCCCGCTGCCCTTTCAGATATCGGGTACCAACGCCTCCTTCAACGACCACTTCGATTGGACCATGACCCAGTTTCATGACATCACGACTCTCCTTCGCAGCATCCAAGACCGTCGGGGAATACATTCTGCTCCTCCACTGGCGGCACCCCCTTCCGCAGCAAACGATACCCAGTTCGATGGCCTAGCTCACTGCTCCCCGCTGCTTTCAGTGCGGCGTACTGACTCCTTTGACACTCCTCCCAAAAGCCGATGCCTCTGACCTTTCCCCAGCCATGCCGACCTACGTCGCAGGAGCACGAGCTTTCGAGCGCCGGTTTTGACATGCGCCCCGATCCGCTCGGCCCGGTGTGCCTTTACCGGTGCCACCGCACCCATGCTATTCTATCCCGCCTCCTCTGTCATCGCCTCTGCTCTCCCCACTCCTCTGCCCCCACCGACTTCCTCCCTCGCCTCCGCACACGATTGCTGCTCACATCAACTCGATTCATTTCTTTTCTCGATCTCCACACCCACTCCACGCCAAGAATCTCCAGCCCTTGCTTCACGCCTACACAGGTCACAGATAAAGGGCGTCCAACTTATCTTGCCTTCCACGACCCATCCCTTCATGGGCCCCGCCACTGCCATAGTTCCTTTTTCTTTTGATTTTTCTTCTGCTTTTGGACCACCGAACTGCAACCCCACGCCAACACCCTCACCTTGCCCACCATGTCCTTATGTGCTGGCTCACGGGAAGGACATATGACATCCCTTTCCTTTTTTTTCTCTCCACTCATCTTACTTCTCCCACTCCCTGCCCTCACATGGGCCATACCCTTTTCCTTCTCCTTGAGCCCCCCTCCCTCTGTCGGTCGAAATTTCTTCCTTTTCTTTTCATCGTGGAACCCCCTCCTAGCTGGTATAGGTCGCTGACATTCTGAAAGATCCGGATAAATATTCTCACATTGACCTTGGGGACAAGATCAATATTTAAGGGCAGAATAATGTTACGGTGATACATCCGCTGGAGTACACCGCCGTGCATGAGTCATGGAAGCGCTTATGGAAGTCGCCGTGATAATTTCATATAATTTTTCATTTTTTTGTAATTAATTAGTATTAATTAATATTGATTGAATTGATTATACTACAACAACAACACTCAAGCCTTTATCCCACCATAGTGGTGTCGGCTATATGGATCCTTTGTCACCATTGCGCCCTATCTTTAATCATAGTCTCACTAATGCCTACGTAAAATGGTTTGTGCCCTTCCTCATCTTATAAGGGGGAGGGGTATTTGTGTTTGGAATCTTTTGGCTAGTAGTAGTCTTGGGGGGCTTTCTGTTATGGGCCGGGCCGCCGGGGCTCTAGGACTCTGGGCCTAATCCCGCTCCCGCGGTGCAGTTGGATGATAGGAGCTGGCGTTAAGAGCTTCTATCAAGGAGGTCTGGGTATCGAGCCCCAGCCTCAACAACCCGCAGCGCCGAGAACACGTGCTGAGAGGGGTTGGGGTGTGTGGGCCGCGGCCCTGTTGTGGAAGGTCCCGGTGGGTTCAAAATGGATGATAGGAGCTGGCGTTAAGAGCTTCTATCAAGGAGGTCTGGGTATCGAGCCCCAGTCTCAACAACCCGCAGTGCCGAGAACACGTGCTGAGAGGGGTTGGGGTGTGTGGGCCGCGGCCCTGTTGTGGAAGGTCCCGGTGGGTTCAAAACCCATGTCTACGCTGGCCCATAACACTTTCATTAGAGAGAAGCTCTTTGGAGGACCCAACCTCCAAGAGTTGGCGGGAGCTTGTCTTCCGATTGTATCTCACCCGTATTCAATGTGTAATACAATGCCATTATTAAGCAAGGTCTCTCCGTTCCTCTCTCAACCCCCGACAATTTCTTTATCGGTAACATTTGAGGGTTGTGGGTTTTCTGGACACAGACATGGCTCTTGGGCTTTGGAAGATGCTGCCTATTTTATTAGAGGCCGAATTGGTGCATGCATTGGATGTAGCTGAGAAACTCATGTGAGTGATAAAAACTGGGCATCAGTATTCTAATCATTTTTAGTATCTGTATAACTGATCTATGAGTTGATGATGTCGATTAGACTGAAATTAAATCTGGAAATTTGAAGTAACATAGAATATGACACAATAGTATTGACGTAGACCCGAATTTTATGCTCAGGGGATTGGCAATGCGAATTAAACCTCGATCACATAGTTAATCAATGCCAATTGACCTTGATTTTGGGGTCAACAATGCCTGCTTATTTCCTTCTGCTCTTTGTTACGTGTTACCTTTTTTTCATATACGCAATATTTTTTTTGCTGGAATCCTGTATATTAACACCTACCAACATATTTATTTAATTATTCGCTGTTAATAAATTGGCTTTACTTGAAAAAATCTGAAATTTCTGCACCATTGATAATGAGATAGAATCACGGTTTAACTAACAACATCATGATCCATTTTTACATAATTTTGTTTGATAATATAATGACGTTTGCTTGAAGGGATCTATTTTCGTTATTTGAAACAGTTAATAATGGGATATGTATGACTTAGGCTCCGTTTGGGGGGACTTATTTTCACCGGTCAAGCGGTTACGACCGCATGAATCGGACCTTAATTAAGGCTCGGTTCATGCGGTCGTAACCGCTTGACCGGCGGAAATAAGTCCCCCCCAAACAGAGCCTTAAGCATTTATCCAATCACTTTTCTTCCTGAAATTAATATGTTGCTAATTGCTGTCTTTCGCAAGCTTTAAGTTAATATGCTACAAGTTCACTATTTATGTTTTCATGGGCATCACAAGTATTTATCTGCAATTTTTTCCTTCACTATGAATTGAATTTCCTGTGCATGTTTTTCTCGTGTTGTTGCGATTGTCTTTGATATCTATTGGGTCATTTCCATAAGTATATTGTTTTTTATTATCCATTTCTTTTATGAAATTTTATTAACTATTTTATCTCCTCCATCCAGGCTGTTCCACTCCAGTTCTTGTATGCTCTTTCATCATATCTTGGGGATTCATTTGACAACGATAGTCCTTCATCTGGTCTTATATCACCTTTGGCTTCACGCCCTCTTTCATTTCCTGGGATTGATGCTCCCTCTGAAGGGCTTGTCAGGTGGAAGTTGCGCTTGGAGTATTTTGCTTATGAAAAACTACAGGATTTGAGAATTGGAAAACTTTTTGAGATTATTGTGGATTATCCTGACAGGTCATGCTTCACACACTTTTTTGATTTTGAAATGATCAATTCCTGAATTCCATTAAAATTTGGCAGATTTTTTGTTTCTTCTCAAGGGTGTTAACTGCTATAACTCTCTGGTGCATGCAATTTTTTTTGTCGGTACTTATTGGATACAGCTTTTGAATATGGTTATTTCCTTCATTGTTCTGATGATGTACACAATTGTTCTTATATAATATACTTAATGCAGTGTAATTAAATGATCTGTTAAAGTTATCATATTTTCTTGTCATAAGAGTAAGGACTCAATTTGTTTACCGCCTATTGCATGGGGAGGGATAAACATCATAATTGCGCCACGTTTATCATTTTTCTTCTTTGTTAAGGATCTTTCCTAACATAAGTATTTATATAAAATTCTCTTGATGTATGTGTATTAATTTTCTTAAAATTCTTCTTGTTAGTTAATCTCAAGGTTTTTGTCTGAATTTTGCTAATTATCTTCTAAAAAAAGTCAGCATCACTTTAGCCTTATTCATCTTTTAGGATGGTTGACAATTTTTTGCATCCTCCTTTTTGATTCAACACTATAGAATGCTATCCAAGTCACTATCTTCATTTTGCACTAGTTCTTATGATCTGTTTGTAGTCATTCAATCTAACCTTAATTTTCTTCCTAATCATTCAGTTTTTGTATTGTCTACTCACTATTACCCCTTCTTCTGTGCTATATTGTACATGTCCAAAAAAATTCAAATCTTATTACCTCTTTAAATATTTATATTTTTTCTTCCATCTTAAAATGTATAATAATCCTATGGAATTTCTTTATAATTCATTTAGCTTGAATTTTAAATGTTGTCCTTATCTATTTCCCCAGTATAATATATAGTAATTCCTAAGAACTTAAACCTATCACACTTGTGATATTTGATCTGGCAGCGTTTAACCAATAATTTTCAAATTTTATATTGAAGTTGCATATGATGTATGCTACATATATCCTTAAAACTTTTCTTAATTTCTAGATCTTTTTTTTGAACTTTGGAAAAAGTATAAAACGTTTGTGTTATTTGATATGTAAATACTAAATTACATACACCAAGCCACTTCATTTCTGAAGCGTAGTTTAATATTTATCTATACTATATATAAGGAATCTATTTTGGTGTAATGGTACATTTAGCACTACCAAAGATACTTCTGAAGTAGGACGGGTCTAAGCTTAGTGGTGTATGTGTAGGAAATTTCAATGTAATATGATTTAGGACTATATCCGACATTAAGCTTGCAAATTGCAATTAGATATTTGTAAATAACATACTAAAACAAAAATTCTACAATCAAGTAGAGATCCAAACTGCTACTGGGAGGGAGTTGGGGGCATAGTCGCGGGGGTCGTTGTGCAGGAATGGAACCAGGGAGGAAACTATGAGCTGTTAGAGATATGCAATTGACATGGATTGCAAGCTATGTTGTTAAAGACGCGCCTAAGGCTCAAGACTCATCAGACTCAAAGTTTTGCGCCTTTGGAGCATAAAAGACGTGTCTGGTGCGATTTCTGTTGCAATTCTTTTTTCAAAATAAAGAAAGAAATAATGTAATAACTTAATAATTTTTGCATGATTTAGTGTCTGTGAAACATAATCGAGCGTTGAGACTTAGATATGATGCAAGTGACCACATTGATTCTGTTTGTAAAGATATATAAATGATAGTAATGAATGATTATTGAGTAGAATATATGAAGAATCTGATCAAGAAGATGAAATGATGTCTGATGCAGATTTTTTAAATGAATGTGATTGTGCCTAGGCTCCAAGATCCCTTTGCGCCTACGCCTTTCATTGATTCTGTTAGGCGTGCGCTTGCGCCTAGTGAGCAGGACGGGCCTATGTGAAAAGTGCGGTGTCGACATGCTAATGCATTCCTAAGTGGATGTGCATGATGAATGCGACATGATCAAGCCCAATCAAATGATGCGTGCATGTGTTCAATTAATTGTCCGGAATCAAATTATAGCAACTATAATTATATAGGTTTAGCAAACCTACACAATATGTTTTCACTTTTCAAACACGCGAACAATATCAAATGTTATCTCCTCACGTAAGGTTTACTACCACAATTTGCACGAATAAGTTTTATTAGGATAAAACGAAATCAACGAAACAATTACACTAATGAGTCAAACTACCCAAACAAATATGAAGTGTTCTCACAATATTCAATACAAAAAAAAATAAACACAGTACGATTACTCACATTGCAACGTGGATCCAATAGGAGGCAGTTGATGACGGATGAATGCTCTGTGGAAACAAAGTCGGCTGCAGGAATTAGAGGTGTGGCAGATCTCGATCGGAAAACAAACGTGGACTAGGATGGAAATGGTGTATGCTGAGATGGGGTGGAGGAAAATAGGCCTTAGGCCTGCTGTTTTCAGGGGAGGAGATGTAGGAGTTGTCCCCTTCCAATGGAGGGGAATATGGCCTGAGAGAAGGCTCCAGGAGAAGATATTTATATGTGTGTGGGGGAGGGGGGGGGGGGGGCTGCTGCTCAAGGAGGGGGAAGAAGAACAATAACTGCACGGGCTGGGACTATTTGCAGGAGGTGGAGAGCGACGTGAGAGGACGTTGTAAGTTGTCGTTCCTTTCTGTCGAGGGAGTTGGAGGAAGAACCGGAGATCGGTGGAGAAGGAGAACTGAGATCGATCGACAATGGCACGGAGTTACGTGCAGGGGTCGGCGACTCAGATCAACAAAGCAGAACAGGGGTTGTAGCAGTCTGCGGCTAGCTTGAGGTTCCACTACAGAGAAACGGGAGGTGAGGAAGAAGAACAGTGTATCGACGAGGGATGTGTGGTGGACCCACGACAGATGGACGGAGGGAGATGAAGTGGAGTAGTTGCGGTTGGCTTCGATCCCAGGCGATGAAGAAGGACAGTGGATTTGGCGAGGAAGGAGAAGGTGTACAGGAACCCTGGCGGTTTTCTCCTTCAGTCGAGGGACAGGGGCGATGAACAGTAGCGGTTCACCCAAAATCGTGTGTTACAGAAGTGCTTCACTGGAACAGTGGGAGGAAAGCATAAATTAAAGATAACTGAAAAGGATAATCGAGGCTTCGCACCTCGGGCTCGCGGCGTCGCACCACTAATGATTGCCGATTCTGGATTCTCTCACAAAATTCAACAACGAATTGAAAATCGGAACACCTGCCCCTATTTATAACGAGAGGGGGCGGTTGGGCATCCGACGTGAACGGCTATGATCGCCGTTACGCCTGATGTCCTAAAACACTAATACAAGTCCAACAAAATAAAATAAAATACATATAAAATGTAAAACGACACCCCAGACGCACTCGCGATCGCCGATCCGATCAACATATCTCCGACAAATCTGCAAAAACGGGTCCCGCCGGGTGGTGTCCCGATCTCCTCCGATCACTAACATGTGGCCGATCCTCATCACCTAGGCTCCAAGACCCCTTTGCGCCTTGGTGCGCCTTTAATAACTAAGATTGTAGGTTGACAGAGGCTTTGTGCTGCATGGGACTTCGTGGGTGGTATTTGGAGAGATGGAGTCAATTTATGTGAGTGTTACAAGAATGCCGAGGAAAGGAATTTACGTGGGTTCTCTCTAGCTTTGGCCTTGACTGGACTGTTCCCGACACTAAAATTTGGCATGGCTTGGACTGCTCCAACACTGGAGGCTTTCCAGGAAGATCATGGCATTCGATTGGGCAGGAAATTGAGTAAGAATGCAAGAAAACTGATGGGAGGCAGACAGTTATGGGAGTGTGTATTAGTGGGGAAGGTGGTTATTGGGAAGTGATGATGAGTGGGCCCATCACCAAGGTTCCACTTGAAATTATGAGATTACTGCGAGAGCCTGGAAATTCTCTCTAAATTCTTGGATGCATAGAAATCAGTTATTTGACCTCTATTTATATACTAAAGACCACTATGGACGATCTAGATCTTCTTGAACTTCAATCCATACTAATACTTGAAATAAAAATACAAATAAAAAAATAAAAACACACAGAATATATCGTCGTCGCTCTGAACATGCCCATATGTTCAAATCGTCCATACAACTATCCTAACTCCACCTTCTGCGTACATAGACCAACAAGGGTTCCGATGAAGGTCGACCCGCCATCAACCTGTGATACCCATCAATCTTTCGTTATAGTGAAATTGAACACCGTTTGTGTCACGATGCCCCTTGTAGACTTGTAGTCAACTTAATTTCAAGGTCTTTCTCAATGACGGCCTGTTAGAGACTGTGTACATGCAGTAGTTGCTTGGATATGAGTGTACGAAAAAGTATCTTAATTTTCATATGTGAAGATCCTTATATGACCTAAAATAATTTCCTAGAGCCATGTTTGAGAAGTTTAGCTAAGTGGTTAATGTTGGGTTCAAATGCAACTCATCTAATTTACCCCCTTTTATCCATTGTCGTCAGGATGACATTATGATTGCTCTAGTTTTTTCCAATGATATTATTATCATATGCCACGATGTTGTGGGGATCTCCAAGGTCAAGCTTCACTTGGCCAAAAAGATTCAGAATGAAGATCTTGATTCTCTTTGCTATTTTTTGGAGATTGATGTGGATTCTTTCCTCTCTCAAAGAATGTATTGCACCGATTTTCATAAAGATGCATGTTACTTAGGATGTAAACCCACTGATACACCAATCAAAGCTAATTTGTATCTCTCTTCTATCGCTTTTTCCTTAGATCCCCCGCTACCTAATCAAAAGTAGTATTCGAGATTGGTTGGAAAGTTGATTTGCTTAATAGTTCCTCGTCCTTACATCCCATTTACTTTGAGTGTTGTGAGCTAATTCATGCATACTCTGTGTTTCTAACCTATTAGACTATTAAGCGCATTAGAAGGTACATAAACCACTCTCTTGGTCAGAGGTTTATCATCCATCATCCACTCTGTCACTTGTGGTCTATTCTGATGTTGACTATGTTGAACCTATCTACTAGTGGATTAAGTATCTTCTTTGAAGGCAATTTCATCGCATTGAAAGCAAGAAGCAACCTGCTATTGCCAACTCTATGATTCTAGACAAATATTGCTCGATAGCTTTGCAGTTGTCAAGCTTACTTGGATCAAAAGCTTCTTAATCGACCTTGATGTCTCTTTTTCTGCTCCCACAACACTCTTTTATGACATTCAAGCTGCGATCCATATTGTTGCGAATTCTATTTTCCGAAAGCCTGACCCGGGTCTGTCCGATTTTTGCGCGGGTCTGGTTAGGCTTGGGCCCAGTCCCGGTCCCAAGCCGAGCCAAGGGTGCTCACTAGGCCCCCTTTTCTTGCATGGGCTCAACCTGGTGTCCAGGCTAGGCTGGGCCCAGGCCTTCCCAGACATCTAGCTTTGCTTGGTGCCTGGGCAGCTAGGTGCCTGCGCAATTGTAAAGCTTGGTAGGCTCCAACATTTAAAGCTGGGGTTGCTGCCCCAACATTTAAAATGCTAGGCGGCCAACACCCGACATTAAGTTTTGGGCATTGTCTGCCCAGCTTAGCTACTGTCAAATGGCTGCTGCCAAATGGCAGACGGTTGCTGCTGTTGCCAAATTGCAGATGGTTGTTGCTGCCAAATTGCAGATGGCTGTTGCTGCCAAATTGCAGATGGCTGTTGCTGCTGCTGTCAAATGGCAGCAACTACTGTGGCAATAGTTGCTGCCAAATGGGGGTCTGTCTAGCTAGAACCAGGCTTAGCTCGGCCTGCCTGAGCCGGCTTAGGCAAGCCCCTCTTTTTAAAGGGGGGCCCGAGCCCGACCTATGCCCGATTTGACTTGGGCCCGATGGGCTTTATTTGCATGTCTAATCTTCCATGAACATGCCAAACACATCGAAGTTGATTGTAATTTTATCAGGAAGAATGTCAAGCTTCAAAAAATACGACTTCAACATATTCTGTCGCCTCTCATATTGTCGACATCCTTGCCAAGCTTTTACTGCGTCCACGATATCTTAGGTTTCTTTTCAAGCTCAACTCATATGATTATGCTCCTGCTTTTGAGGGATCATAAAGTATAGTTGTGTATTTAGTTTTACTCTGTTTTTCTTTTTATCCCCACGTTGGGTATGTGACTCTAGGTTCGTACATTTCTTATATAAGTAAATCTTTATTTTTTTTGGAATGAGAAGAAATATACTAAAATTTTCCCCTTTGTTCCTTCTACAATTATTTTAATAGTCTATGTGCATGATATTATCATTATATGACATGGTACATTTGAGATCTCTAGCTCAAAGCACACATAGATTCACTCACTTTCATGCAAAGGATCTTAGGCATCTTCATTATTTCTTAAGCATTAGTTATTAATGAATTCTAGGTAGTTGCAGCTCTTTTAGAAGAAACATACTGTTGACTTTTGGCTGAGATGGGCCATCAGGGATGTAACCTCGTTGATACACCTATGAACTTCACCATCAAGCTATCCAGACTTGCACACCTTCTGATTCACCTGTATCTAATCTAGGCACATTACATGTGCTTTGTTAAAAAGCTCATCTATGTCACATTTACTCGACCATATATTACTTTTGCATTATGCACCGTCAACCAATATATGCAAAATCCACTGAGAGGATTTTTCGCTATATAAAGAGAATACCTGGACATGGACTTCTCTAGATATTGTCTTCTTAACTGTGACTTATAGTTTATGATGAAATTGACTTTACTGGCTCTACTGATCATCAAAGATCTAGAAGTGGATATTTAGTGTTCTTGGGGGAAAATCTTGTTATCTGCATCAAGTAATAAAAACTTGAAGTTCGTTCATCTACTTAGACGTCAATGTTCCATGAAAGGATTAAACATATTAAAATAGAGTATCACGTTATTATAGAAAAAAGTAAAAGAGAAGAATATTCCTTCAACATGTACCCACTTCGAGATAAGTTACAAATATTCTGACCAAGCCTCTCCCTCAAACTGCCTTCTCGTACTTTACATCCATGTTAGGCATAATCAATCTCTATGCTTTCGGTTGTGAGGGTGTGTAATCATATATCTATATTGTTATACTTAGTTTTGCATCACCTGCTATATTAGAATCTCTCCCCTCCGTATGTATAGCTGTACTCGTGTCAAGTTCATTTAATAAGAGGCTACAGTAAGCATCTCCAAACCACTACAAGATACATACTTGTACTAATTCTCGATGCATATTTTAGATTGGAAAATGTTTTATCACTACACAACTATGTCTAATAATAGTAGCTTTAAAGCAAAAAGGTTTTGCAATCCAAATAAAAAGTGTATAATACTGATTAATGTGCCAATTTGTTGATTGTTAGCACATGCAAGTTGAACTGAGGATTTTGTTTCATCTTCAAGTGTATGTTTCCTTTGTTCTCTGGGGTTGGTGTTCTTATTAATCAGCTATGGACCGAGTCTTCATACTGATTTTTCACTCAATTGATGTTCATGCAGCTCCCCAGCAATTGAAGATCTAAAGCAATGTTTAGAGTATACCGGGCAACATTCAAAACTAGTTGACTCATTTATCTCTTCATTGAGATACCGCTTGCTTACTGCCGGCGCTTCAACTAATGACATCCTGCACCAATATGTTTCGACCATCAAAGCACTCCGAACAATAGATCCCACTGGTGTTTTTCTGGAAACGGTTGGAGAGCCAATTAGGGACTACCTGAGGGGTAGAAAGGACACAGTAAAATGTATTGTTACCATGCTTACTGATGGAAGTGGGGGTAATCCTAGCGGAGCAGGCAGCACTGGTGATAGCCTTCTTGAAGAATTAAATAGAGAGGCTGAAAATCAAGAGATTCCTGATACCGATGAAGATATGAATGTTGATGATAAACAAGCATGGGTTAATGCTGAATGGTATTTGTTCTTTTTAATGATCTGAGTAAAAATTATCCGCAATCTGTCCTTATCATACTTCTGTTTTGTGCTTATTTGTAGTTTG
The DNA here is from genome assembly GCA_033032865.1 of Dactylorhiza incarnata. Lineage (NCBI taxonomy): Eukaryota > Viridiplantae > Streptophyta > Magnoliopsida > Asparagales > Orchidaceae > Dactylorhiza > Dactylorhiza incarnata. The sequence continues at coordinate 5,333,586 of JAWHQI010000193.1, read as the reverse complement.
AAACTGTACAACTTTAGATACTTGTACTAGTTTGATACATTTGTGCTTCTTTTTCAGTTGGGAACCTGATCCAATAGAGGCAGACCCACTGAGAGGCAGCAGGCAAAGAGGGAAGATCGATATACTTGAAATGCTTGTCAGCATAATTGGTTCAAAAGATCAGCTAGTTAATGAATACCGTGTGATGTTAGCAGAAAAGCTTCTTAACAAATCTGATTATGACATTGATTCAGAGATAAGAACTCTAGAACTCCTTAAGGTGGGCCCTTCTCTGCCGAGTATATTGATTGAAGGAGGATTCTTATAAATATTTCATGTATGAAAGCGAAGGAAGAATGTGGAATCTGAAATTCCTGACATTTCATGATACACACACACGCACTATATTAAAAAAGAAAAACTTGGGTAGTCATGGTCCCAAATAAGAACATCAAATGAATCTGAGCAATTCGATTTTAATCTCTCCGATCTAACATAATGCATGAGCAGCATAACAAAGTATATGTTGTTTATTGATAGTTTGATACTAGTGGCTGTGCATGTGATCCCCCAACACAGTGTGCGTTGGAAATAGTACTCGATCGCTGCTTGAGTGATGGTTAGGTACTATCTTCATTGCAGACTGTCATGGTGGTGCTCCGCACACAGCTGTGAGTATATATATATAATAATAATATTTTCTTCTCTCTTTAAACTGAGTATGCATATACTGTTTGATCAGATACACTTTGGAGAGAGCAGTATGCAGAAGTGTGAAATCATGGTTAATGATTTGATTAGTTCCAAACGGATGAATGCTAATATCAAGGCATCCAAGTTGCAACCCTCTATGAATGGTATAAGTACTTCAAGTTGTAACTGACAGTTATTTGCTGCTTTATTTGTATGTTGACTGCTTTCGTGAACTCTTAGATTCTGAACAAGCAAAAGTCATGTCTTTGGATCTTATTGATGCTACGATAATTTCATCAAACTTTTGGCCACCAATTCAGGTAATGAGTTTCGGATTAAGAATTCCTACTTTCTTGGTTAATATTAAATCAGATAGAGAATTATTTTATAGTAAAAAAAACTTAGCAATCTTTAAATTTCAAAATGCTATATAAGTTCCTATTGATCTTGATCGTACTTGTGACCATAAGTCACTTAGTAGTTCTAAAGGTTTGAGGTTGCATTCATAATTATGTTGTTGAACTGCCAGATTTTGATATGCCTTCCAATTAAAATACTTCATGGAAATTTTCTTTTTGTAGTCATTTTTTTCTAGAAATTTGAGGTTAATCAAATTGTCAACTGAGCGCATTTGACATATGCAGCCATGTAGATCCTCCCTGTTTTCTTAGGAAATTTTTATTTATCACCGTGCACGGGATTCCCCGTAGCATCGTAAGTTATATGTTGATAATATCGTACGGTTGCACGGGATTCCCCGTAACATCGTAAGTGATCATGACGGGCGTTTCACATCGAAAGATTGGAGGCTTATCCATGAACTGTTGGACACTAAGCTGAGGTTCAGCACGACCTTTCACCCACAAACGGATGGACAGACCGAGAGGACCAACAGGACTATGGAGGATATGCTCCGAATGTGCGCTCTAGATTTTGGAAAGAAGTGGGAAGATCATATCTACATGATTGAGTTTGCCTACAACAATAGCTACCAAGCAAGTATAAAGATGACCCCTTTCGAGGCTCTTTATGGTAGGAAATGTCGTACACCATTGGCTTGGGCTGAAACGGGCGACACGAAGTTGTTAAAGCGCAAAGATGTGGATGAAGCGAATACATCGATTCGGGCGATACGAGAGCGGTTGGTCATTGCCCATGATAGAAAGGCAAAATACTACAATGCAAATCACCGGAACGTCGAGTTTGCCGTTGGTGATTGGGTTTATTTAAAGATCAAACCGTTCAAGGGAGTATCAAAGATCCGACGCTTGAAAAAGCTGAGTCCAAGATACGTAGGACCGTTTGAGATCTTGGAACGCATTGGTGAAGCTGCCTACCGACTTGCTCTTTCTTTGGAGCTAAGCGGCCTGCACGATGTATTTCACATTTCTGTATTGTGAAAGGCTGTCAAGGAGCCTACACATGTTGCTGCGGTCAACGAAGTGTCGGTAGATAGTGGGCTAACGACGAAAGTCAAGCCCATTCGCATCGAAGACACCGAGGTAAAGCAGTTGCGGAACAAGTCCATTCAGATGGTAAAGGTCCGCTGGAATAATTGCGGACGAGAGGAACTCTCTTGGGAAAGGGAGCAGGAAATGCTTGCGGAGTACCCCGAGCTATTTCTCTCTGGTAACTTTTGAATTTGCTGCAACTGTTTTCATAATTTCGGGACGAAATTCTTTTAAGGGGGGTGGAGTTGTAACACCCCAAATTTTACTGTTTTGCGAGCTAGCGCGGCGTGGCAATGCTACGCTCGGAGTGGGGGTTGGGCCATTGACTTTAGCCCAAAAGTCCACTGGTCGTGCGTGATTGTTCTCGCACGATCAGGTGCACGGCCACTGGTCGTGCGCATCGCCCATTTTCCTATCCGAGCGGTTCGCACAATCACAAACTTTGTTCTCGCACGACCACTGGTCGTGTGCCATTGATCGTGCGCTATTTTTTGGCTTGCCATTCTGCTACATGTTGTTCTCGCACGATCAGGAGAATTCCTTCTCGCACGACCACCGGTCGTGCGCCGCTGATCATGCGCCGCTGATCGTGCGCCCTATTTGTTCTGCTCTGTATTGAAAAGCTGAACCGGCGATCAGAGCGGTCGAATCCTTTAGATATTGATCCAACGGTTGAGAGATGTTGCTGGGTACTATTAGGTCTTGTCCTAAGACTATCCCCCCTCATAAATTTAGCTATTTTCTCTCTCCCAAGCTTGAGAAGGAAGAGAGGCAAGGAGGAAGAAGAAGCTCTTTCGGCCATTAGCGGAGCTCCGAAGCTCCGAATAGCGAGGCGTTTCCAGATCTGTAGAGAGCAGCCCGGTGCGGTTCTTTCTATCCGATTGGAATCTCAGATCTATGGCGTCGAAGAAAGCTCCAAGGGTAACGATCCTTCCTCCCGATCTTAGGACGTGTTTTTGTCCTCTCATTCCTTTTTCTATGCTTGCAATCTTGCATGAGGTATCCCTTTCACCAAATGGGTGAAGTGTAGGATTTCCTCAAGTTCTTCGGAACTCCGGGTTGATTGTGTCCGTCTCCGGCATATTGCATGTAGAAATTCGATAGACGTACGGATTTAGGCATTGTGTGTGAAGCCTATTCGTGGCCGTGAGCCTGGATCGGTGATGCTTGAATTATGACGTTGCATTTAGGTTAAGCCTAGAATGCGTGCTGGAAAATGACTCCGTGATATTTGTCATTTCATTGCGGGACTTGTGCGTTAGATATCTTTCGGAGAGCCTAACAGAAGCCCCATGCTTGGAAAGTGGTGGAAGACAAACCTTCACCACGAGTTTTGAAGTGGAGTGGTCTTGTACCTCCTTTTTGGTTGTTATTTGTGAAGCCTAAGTCCATGCGAAAGGATTGGGTGCGTAACTTATGTTTTGTGTAGCACTTGCAAGTGCTAAACCCTTACGGGCCGAGGCGATGCCGTACCCGCGTCGTGCGTTCGATCACGACGGCGAGAGCACGGACAATGGCTGTACCGAACCTGTTTCCAGGCCAATCGGCGCGAGGTAGCTCCTCTTAGACGTCGTACGATCGTGGAAGAGGCCGCGGAAGGTGTTCACTTAGACGGGCCAAAAAGCTCTTTTCCCACCTAAGGTTTCCGAACCTAGGATGGAGTTGGTGCTCACGAAGGAGTACCTTGGATGCATGCCTTGTGTGCATGGAGCGTGTGGTCGCGTGTACCCACGTTTGTAATGTTTCGAAATGATGTTATGTTAGCCTCATGCGGTTGCTTAGGCGGTTGTGGGAATCCTCCGGGTGAACCCAACCAACATCATGTGCATACCTAGGTTCCCCTTTCTTTAATGCTCAACCCAGAAGATTGATTGTGCTTGAAACCTCACCTTGTGTAGTGTAGTTGCACTTTCTTTATTTGATTACATATTGCATGTACGGCTTACTTGCAGGATTAGCGGCGATACGCCCCTAAGCCGGCTAGATGGCCGGGGGGTGGGATCGTTACGCGGTTTGTGGTCACTGGTCAGCTCATAGCTGACCCTCGTTTACCTCTTATTGGATTGTGGTTGCAGGTGCAGGTGAGCCTAACGGGAAATAGTGGGCGGTGGCCCTTTTTGCTGAGTTGGCCCTTGAAGGCCAGCCTCTTTTATGCTTTTCATGTATTGCCGGTCTGCGTGCCGATGTATGCTTTGAGTTTAGTACATTTGGTTTAAATGTAAGGCCCTAAGGCCGTAACTCTATTGTTTCATTCCTGGGATAGTGGACAGTTTCAAAAGATGTTTTAATCAAATGCTTCCGCTTACGCTTTTGTACTCTCGTTTAGTTGTAGTTCGTTTCTGTTTATCACCTTATAATGCCTAGCTAGCGTGTATAGTATGGCGTGGGGTCCCGACCGGACCTACTGTTATATTATTTGTACTGGCAAGGTGTTACAAAATTATAAGCTCATCTTGAAAGGAAAAGTATTTCATTATTCCATTCTCAATTTGATTGATAATATTGACAAGGAAATCATCTTCATTAATCACCGCACTAATTTGATTTTTTTATTGTATAATGAATTTTCATATGATAACATCTCAACATATCATATTATTGATTTCTTCCGTACTCTCGATGGGGCTGCTGGCCTCAACCTTCAAAGCTTAAAAACCGGGCAATGTGATATTTAGATCATCATCCTCAATAATCGCATGCAACACTTTCATAGGGCAATTGTGATTGGGAGAATACAACTACTTACAATGGAAGTAACACCGTTTGCTTCTAAGATTGTTGTATTTCTAGTTGAATAGGTGACGAGTCGGTGGGGTTCGAAGAGGACGATTGGCAAGTGGTGGTGTGGAATGGGGGAGGGGAGTGGTATTAATGTTGCTTGGTTTTGCGTTGAATGCAGGTCAGGAGGTGTGGATATGAGGATGAACAGTAAAGGAAGAGTAGTGGTCGTAGATGTGATCAGTGGTCTTTACGGAGAAATTCACTTCTTCCAGTTGAGCGATATCCATTCCATTGGTGATGGCGGTAGGATGGTGTGTGCGGATGTAGGAACATATATGAGTTTTGAGTTCTTGCATGAAGAATCCTAAACAGTGTTCAGGAGAGCTGCTATCTGCTGACATAGAAAACCTCTAAGGAGGGGGGGGGGGGGGGGGGGGGGGGGGGACTAGTTAGAATGAGTTATCTCCTTTTGTGCCAAGGAGTATGAATGCACGCTCGATGTGAAATCTTTAGGATTTCGCCATATGATATCTAAATGAACCTACATAGCCTACTAGAGAGTATTGTAATACTCTATTATAGATTGAGAAATCTCCTTGAGAAATGTTTGCAAATTTTCTTGAGATTTGATGGGACTTTATGGCATTAGTATATGATCAATGATCCATAGATGGGCTGAAAGGATTTCCAAATTTTCGTTGCATAGCTACTAACAGATGTCTCCGACGAATGTTAGATTCCATGAAGTTACTCATCTGTTTTCCTTGAATTTGGTAGAAGTAGTATTAATAGGATGTGGAATCTCACTTGTGAGATTGCCCATCTCAACATGCTCAATAATGAAACAACTCATCACACTTCATTTCCCTTTCCTTTTCATCGAGGACAATACAAATATCCCTGTTGAAAACCCGCAGCGTTCATCCCAAAACCCCAAGGTGAAATGAGGGGCCTGGGATTTATAAGCACAAATGAGTGATGCACGATAGGAAATGAGAGACTAAACCTCAGACCCTGCTAGGTCGGGGATAATCTAGATATAAATCGGTCCTGCACGACACGTTGAACACGCTGGAATTACGTCAACCAACACGGCCCCGCAACGGGTCAAGCCTAGCTCTGATACTATATTGGAAACCCGCGACTTCCATCCCAAAACCCCGAGGTGAAAAGAGGGGTGTGAGACCTATAATCACAAGCAAATGATGAGCGGTAGGAAATGCGGGACTAAACCTTGGACCGCGTCAGGCCATGGATAATCCAGATATAATCTGGTCCCACACGACACGCTGGACATGCTGGAATCACGTCAACCAACATGCCCCCGCAGAGGGTCAAGCCCATCTTTGACACCATGTTAAAACCCATGACTTCCATACCAAAACCCTGATGTGAAAGGAGGAGTCTGGGATCTATAACACAAACACAAGTGATGCGAGGCAGGCAATGTAGAACTAAACCTCGCGCCTTGCCAAGTCGAGGATAATCCAGATATAAACAGGTCCCACACAACACGCTGCAATCACATCAACCAACACGCCCCCGCAACGGGTCAAGCCCAACTCTGATACCATGTTGGAAAACCGCAACTTCCATCCCAAAACCCCGAGTTGAAAGGATGGACCTGCGACCTATGAAACACCAATAATTTCGTGAGGGTTGTGTACCTGTACCGGGTATGTTTCTGGTGCTGGTATGTACCCGATACTCGATGGACACACCTGCTACTATAGTTTGTGGATATACTTGGACTTGGCAGATCGTTCTGCATATTGTGATATGAGTCTATTTTTCTAAAGTAAACAAAAGACTAAGTCTTTAGGAAAAGAAAAAAACTGCGACCCTTAAATGCAACTAGTGGTGTTTGTTTATTAAAATGGTAAAATATGCTTCAGATTTAAGTTCTTTTTATCATTAAAACCACGAAGAATTTGATTTTAATTTGATTATTTTATTTTTTTATTATGTATTTGAGGATTAAATGTTCTATATTCTCCTTTTTTTAATAAAAAGTGGCATATATACGTGTACCTCAAACGCACAAGCACTTTTTTGTTGTACTAGTGTACCAAATACACATCGTACCCGGTACCCCCACACCCGTACCAGTGCTTCATATCCTGCGACTTATAAGCATAGGCGGGTGATGCGCGGTAGGCAATGTGGGACTAAACCTCAGATCGCTCCAGGCTGGGGATAATCCAGACATAATCGGTCCCACACGACATGATGGACACACTGGAATCACGTCAACCATCAGGACCCCGCATCGGGTCATGCCCAACTCTGATACAATGTTGGAAACCAGCTGCTTTCTATCCCAAAACCCCGAGGTGAAAGGAGGAGCGGCCTAAGACCTATAAGCGGAGGCGGGTGATGCGCGGTAGACAATGTAGGTGTAAACCTCAGACCGCGTTAGGTCGGGGATAATCCTGAAATGAACCGGTCTCACATGACACGCTGAACACATTGGAATCGCGTCAACCAACGATCCCAATTGGAAGAATTGTTATTGAGGAGCCACATGACTAACCATCAGTGTTGTGGATATCCTCCGACATGGCCGACATGTCGGACGACATAAAGGTTTCATGGACAAAACGACACGTTTCCGATATTTTTTTGCAAAATATCCTTTTAGAATATATCCCCCGATATATCTGCTATTGACCGATATATTCGCCGATATATTCGCCGATATATCGGCCGATATATCCCGACATTTTATCGACTTCTTTTTTTAAAGTTATTTTAATTATTGTTTATGGTCTAATAGACAATAAACCGAAATTGTTTCATTGTTTAGGTAGTTTTTTCCATTTCTCTGGCTTTCTTCCTTGCTCAAGTCCATCATCGACTTCAATTATACATGATCTTTGAATTATGGACTAAAGGTTCCTTATCTTTCACTTTCTGCCTCTACTTTATTTCACGTGTTATACCGTTATTACTTATGCAGCACAAAATATTTATATTAGTTTGATAAATTTAGGAGTTCAATAAATATCAAATTATTAATATATTAATATATATATATTAAAACATGATTAAATTTATATATAATTACACATATAAATAATTAAATATTAAAACCCGATATATGAAATATCCCCGATATATCCCCGACATATTAAAACCGACATGAAAAAACTAAACCGACGTGTCCCCGATATCCGACATCTACCACCTTGCTAACCATATGCGGACATGTCCACAAACTTGGCGATTTTGCTCTTATAGAAAGTTGGTTAAAAGCATATAATCGGAAGCCATCATCCTTTTGGGAACAATACCCATCTTGTATCTCTTTTAATTAGCCTTATCTTTAATTACTATTTGTCCTTGCGTGCAACGGGCTTTAAGTAGCTTAGTTGTATTTTGAAATATTACCTTGGATGATCATTAAGCATGAGCCTAGGTTTGGCCTCGGAGTTGCTCCTTCGTAGTAATCCTATCTCCTCCTATTTTTTTGACGGGGATTATAGTTCTTGGGCAGACTGACCCGTATCAGATCCCATTCGGGTTTACACTCGTAGGAGGAGCTAGGATCGTCGTATGAACGATTTGAGTCCGTAGATGCGTTCAGAGCGTCGACAGGACATTTCCTATGTATTTTCATATTTTTTCGTACACTATTTACGCGCCTTTAATGTGTATTTTGCACCGGCCAATCATAGTCATCCGCTGTTTTCCTTTAGCCTATAAATATAGGAGTAGACTGTAGAGTTCATTTTCATTTCATTATAGAATTTTAAGAAAAGTTTCAGATTTTCCGATCCCTCTACGGTGCAGAAGAGCTGGAACCTAGGTGTCGAAGCCTAGCCCCTCCCCTCTGCTTGCAACCGCTGGTCGTCCTCCTCCACCCTCTTCCCCAAGCTGCCTGAAATACCATGCCCTCCTCCCACCATCTAAATCCCCACATAACCACCTCCTACTTTCAGTTATTACCATTAACCTACAAGATAACTGCCACTCGATCTCTGAAAGTTGTAACGTACCCCTTTCAATCTGTTAACCGCCCACTGGAACTCCAGTAACTGCCTGTCTTTATCACAAACGAGGCATACCTTACTGTCGATTCAAGTTCCTAAGCAGTTACATGCTTCTCTTCCTTGGTTAACTGTCAACACTAACAGTTCTAGCCGTTGATTAATGCACTTTAAAAACAAGACAATGAATCCCAATCGATAAATTCATATACTGTTTAATTCTGGGTTTTCATAAAGAAAATTTATTTAGATTACAGACAGGTGGTCTTGAGGTTGCATAATCTCTGACTTGTGATGTGTTTATGTTTGTGATATTATCTTTTCTCAAGTGATTATGTTCTCAAAGATCTTGTTGATCAAGGTGTTAGCTTTTTCTGATCAACCTATCTCTGTTATCAATTGAAAGAGAAGTGAATCTCTTGATAGGTGCTCTCGAGGAGGGGGGGGGGGGTGAATAGAGTATTTAAATTTTTGAGTAATTTTTTCACTGATTTTCACAGATTCACCCAACACCCTAAATATATCACAACCACAAAATCAATGATCACAACAATCACAATGAGATAAAAGCACACAGAAAAACACAGAGAATAGTAACACAGAAGACACAGTTTTATAGTAGTTCCCCAAAAATTAGTTACATCTATTCTTCTTCCTTAGCAAGATTCCACTATCTCAGTGTTGAGTCTTTTGATAAAAAGACTCTCAGAACCAAGGACTTTTGATAAGGTGTCCAACAACCATAACTTGAGATTTTGATAAGGTCTCTCAACCACTGAGTCTTTTAACTGGAGACTCTTAGAACTAAAACTGAATCCTTTAAGGAGGGATTCTCAGGACTCTTTATAATCTGATTGGAATGAAGTTTCCATTAGGGTTTTCTCCTTTCAAAGATATCTGGAGAAATATTCTTTGTAAGCACTGTGTGGATTCTGGCAAACTGTGAGCAACAACTTCCTTGTAGAAAATAATTAGAGTTGATCCTTAAGCTAAGATAAGATCTGCTAGTGTGATTATCTTCTGAGAGTGAAGAAGATTTCTTGCCTGCTGCTATAGGAGTTATTCAGGATTGAAGAATATCCAGAGAGAAAGGGAAAAGAGAAGAGAGAGGCCAACATAATAATTCTTTGGATTTCCTTTTTATCTGTTCCGTGTCTTCTTGATAGAATAGAGAATTTTGCCTTTTATATGTCTTTCTTATTCTCTGTCTAATACAAGACTGGAAGAATTCAAAATCTTTCTAATTAACTTCTTCTAGATAATTAATGTTGATAGATAATATTCTTTATCAAATCAAGTTCCAATGGACATTAATTCTTTCTTGAAACAAATTATAACGACTAAAAATTAATTTTCCTGATGTGGTTATTCCTTTCTTAAAACCAGTTATAACGGCTAGGAAATAACCTTCCTGATGGGGCCGAAAATATCTTGGAAAAGACCATTCTTAACTCGGGAGAGAATTCGACGTAGAGTTGAATATAAGTCGACACAGCTCTGAGAAGTAGAGGAGAAATCAGAGTTACTTGGATTACTGTGTAGTTGTAACTCCGAGTTGTTTAAGGAAGAGAACTTTGAGTAACTTTGAGAAGAAATCGACTTGACTCTGAATAGTGTTGAAGTAGAGGAGGAGAATTCAGAGTAACTTGAAGATGTATTCGACGTAGCTCTGAATTCTAAAACACCTTGAATATTTCCTGGAATAAGCAGTCTTCTGGATAGAACTTTGAGTAACTCTGATTAGATATCGACGATGCGTCGATTACTCTCGACGTTGCGTTGAATACTATTTGACGCTACTCTGAAAAGTCTTTAGACTTAGAAAATTTTCCTGATGACTTCCTAAACTTCTAGGGATCTAACCAAAAAAATCAAAACAATCTTTTTATACATTTTAAGGCTTATCCTAAAATCACTTTAACCCTAATCTGTTTTATCAAATCAGAGGTATTTTCCCAACACATCCCTTACCACCGATTCAAGTTCCCAAACAGTTACATGCTCCTCCTCCTTGGTTAACTGCCAACACTAACAGTTCTAGCCGTTGATTAATGCACTGCAGAAACAAGACAGTGACTCCCAGTCCCAGTCTCTGTCCAGTGTTCATGTATCTCCCAACAAGACTTCTCCCTGAATTTCAGCATCTGTCTGCTTCTAATCCAGCTTGGGACTGTCTCAGGCTCCCTTTTTCTACAGATTGACGGCTCTGCACATCTCCAGCCCTCCAGGACTGCAATCGGCGGCCCCCTTTTTGGGTGTTCCCCAATCGACAGCCTCCTTCCATCATTTCACAACCTCAAGGAACCCAAATTGGTGCAGGAAACTCTTAATCAGTAACAAATTGACCTCAGAACCGCTGCGTTAAGTCTGAAATTACAGCAATTCTTGGTATTTATGCTCTAATTGCTTGTCAGAGTTCTAATATTGAATGTCTATATCACTTTGTGTTGAATACTTGTATATGATGTTAGATATTAATTAGTAAAAGTTTACTCAACTTTTTAAAATTACTTGAATGATTATTCGCCGAGTATTTGATTAAAGCAATCTTACTTTAATTCTCGTTAGAACATGTTCTTTGTTTATAACACCTAATCTTAATCGTGAATGCTTGTAGCATCTATTGATAATTTCAGCAGTTATTGTAATTATTTGTTGGATTTTTGCTTATACATTGCTTCATCCCTAGATCTTCACAACACTTCACTAACACCAAATCATTAGTGTTTTCCATAGAGCTCACACATCCTTTATATCCGTCCTATGTCACTTTTTCTCTCTTCTCTTGGATCTAGCTTCCCAGATGCCCTAAGGGTAAAGTTATGTGTGTCTGGTGTTTGTTCACTTGGTAAGTAAGCTTTCAAAACACTCGATATATAGATGGGGTTGTGAGTCTCACTTCACATCAATCTGATGTTGACGTGATTCCCTTAGTTGATTCAACATTTCTGTCAGCAGAGGAAAGCTGCAAAGTACTTCTTTGGTGACTAACATTTATCTTTCATTTTTCTAATGAATTGAGTTGTGGACGTTAGGTTTAGTTGAATATTCACATTTATGTTTCTTTTCGCATTTATATTATGCACGTGATATGTCACGTGTATGTCGCCTATATATATGTATGTGCTTGCCCGGTTTAGGGTTATCATTATAGAATACCCGTTTCTACTTGGTATCAGAGCCCTAGGCGGTTCGTCGATCCCGTCTCGCGGCTCCCGCTTCGCTGCTCGCTCGATCCCGCTTCGCCGCCCCTGCTCCATCAGCGCTCCAGCGACTCCTCTCGTCTCGTCGACTCCGCATCCTCTCCGTCGCGTCCGCTCACCCGCGACTCCGCTCCCGCTCCCGCTCTCGCTCCGTCGCGCCAGCAGCCTCGTTCTCGCGTGTCAGTCTCGCCGATCGTGACGCTGGCGTAAGGGGGGGGGGGGGCATCCTCTTCTGTCGCCAGCCCCCCTCTGCCCTAGTCGCCGGCGCCGGTCCTTCCTGACAACAGTTTTGTCCTCCATGGGGGTTTCCGAAGGCACCGCCCTCGCTTCCTCGGGTGCTCTCTTCGGCTTCAAGATCTAAGGGGCACCTGTAGGATGTTCTTTTGCTTCCTTTGATATCTCCGCCCTCTTCGATGGGTGATCCATCTGTTATCTCCCCGTCTTCCCAATCCGGTTCTCTTCCAGGTTCTTCGGTTCCCCGTTCCGGTGCTTTGCCCGGTTCCTCGGGTGATCATCCTCGGAGTCATGGCCAGTCTGGCTCGTTGAAGATTACTACTGTTGCCTTGGATGGCACAAATTATCTGGAATGGTCCAGGGCGGCCCAACATGCTATTCGCAGCCACCAGTTATATGGACTCATTGATGGCACCACTGTTGAGCCACCACGCACCGATCCCTCGTGGAGCAAATGGGATGCGGACAATTCGTTGGTTGTCTCGTGGCTACTTCATTCGATGTCTCCCCAGGTGTATCGCAGTTATATGCTGTTGGACTCCGCCTACGACATTTGGACCCGAGCCCGAGATACTTACTCTCAGGCAGGCAGTTCGATGCAAGTGTATGAGCTCACTCGCCGTGTTCTGGAACTGAAGCAGGGGACTATGACCATAGCTGCCTACTATTCTGAGTTTGAGCGCCTTTATCAGGAGCTGGATTTCTTTAATGCTTTCGCTGCTGCTTGTACGACTGATGCTGTGGCTCTTCAGAAAGATAAAGATCGATTCCGGGTTCACGTGTTTCTTATGGGGCTCAACATGGAGTTTGACGCTGTCCGTTTACATGTCCTCCATCGTGAGCCACTTCCCTCTCTTCGGGAGGCCTTCAGCATGCTCCTCAGTGATGAGAATCGTCGCCGCACTCTTGGTCCCGCTACTGATCACTCTGCGCTGGCCGGGATGTCTCGTGGACCACCTCCTGTTTGTAGTCATTGTGGGAAGACTGGCCACACCAAAAACTCTTGTTTTCGTCTGCATCCGCACCTTGCTCCTGGTGGTCGGGGCTCTAGTACCCGTGGTAGAGGTGGGTACCGTGGTGGTGGTGGCCGTCACTCTGGTGATCGTCCTCAGTCTTCTGCACACTCTACTGAGGTTATGGAGGACAGCTCTGGAGGCCTATCTGCTGGCGAATTAGAGGCCTTCCGACGCCTGTTGCGCTCCCACACAGACTCTACTCCTGCTGCCTCTCATGCTGTTGTTGCCACCTCAGGTCTGTCCAGTGCTAATGCTGTGTCTTCCACTTCTTCCGAGTGGATTATCGACTCGGGTGCGACCGACCACATGACTGGTTCAGCCTCAGGTTTTACCTCTTATACCCCTCTTTCTGGTCGTGATAAGGTTATTGCTGCTAATGGCTCTCTTTCCGCCATCACTGGTAAAGGGACTGTCCCTTGTTCTCCCGACCTATCGTTGTCCTCTGTTTTGCATGTTCCCTCTTTTCCCCGCAATTTACTTTCTATTAGTCACTTGACTAACTCTTTAAATTGTTCCGTGACCTTTTTCCCTGATGTTTGTGTGTTTCAGGATCTGGGTACGAGGCGGACGCTTGGTAGTGGTAGGAATGTTGGCGGACTGTACTTGCTGAACCAGTCTTCTCTCAGTGCTCTCTCTTCCATCAGATCTCCGACTCTACATGACATTCGACGATGGCACCAGCGCCTTGGCCACCCTTCTCCTTTATATCTTACTAAACTGTTTCCTGTTTTTCGTCCTTTACTTCAGTCTTTTTCTTGTGATGCGTGTGAACAATCTAAACATGTCCGTCGGAGTACTAGTCATTTATCTGTTCCTAGTTTATGTCCTTTTGATGTTATTCACTCCGATGTTTGGGGTCCATCCCCTGTGCTATCTTTATCTGGCTATAAGTGGTTTGTTACTTTTATTGATTGTCATTCTCGCACTACATGGGTCTATTTGCTAAAAAGGAAAAGTGACGCGCTTTCTTGTTTTCAAATTTTTCATAAGATGGTGACCCAACAATTTGGAGGAAAAATACGTGTGCTTCGTAGCGATAATGGTGGGGAATATGACGACCGGGGTGTTTTTGGGGCCTATCTTGCCGACCATGGCATCATACATCAAACTACGTGCGTCCACACTTCCACTCAAAATGGGGTGGCTGAACGGAAGAATAGGCACTTGCTGGAGGTGGCCTGGTGCTTCCTCCTTGCTATGCACCTTCCTAAATCCTACTGGGGCGATGCTGTTCTCACTGCTGCCCATCTCATCAACCGTCTTCCATCCCGTGCTCTCTCTTTTGCTACGCCCCTGTCGTGCCTTGAAAAAAAAACACATTGTCCACACCTCTCATCTTGCCCCTCGTATCTTCGGCTCCGTGTGTTTTGTCCACGTCCATACCCCACATCGTGATAAACTCGATGCGCGTTCCCTTCGGTGTGTTTTTGTTGGTTACTCTCCTACCACAAAAGGGTATCGGTGTTATCACCCTCCGTCTCGTCGCTACTATTGCACTGTGGATGTTACCTTTCGTGAGGGGGAGCCGTACTTTGGTCCTCGTCAGGGGGAGACGACTAGTGATGGTGACGAGACCATCGATTATCCTCTTCCCATTGTCAATCCTCTTCCTCCCATTCCTTCCATCACTCCCATTCCTCCCATTCCTCCCATTCCTTCCACCTCCGCTCCTTCTATCTTATACACATACTCCCGTCGTCCCACGACTATTGAGCAAGTGCAGACTGCGGATGTTTCGCCAGTGCCGGTGACTGTCTCCGCACCAGATTCTGATGATGACCTCCATATTCCTCTGGCTCGTCTCATAGGTAAAAAGGGTGGCACCAAACACCCCATTGCCAACTACATTTGTTATGATCACCTCTCTCAGGCCCATAAAGCCTTTATCTCTTCTCTTTCATCTATTGTGATTCCTAAGACATGGCAGGAGGCTGTTCAAATACCTGAGTGGAAAAAGGCAATGGAGGAGGAACTGTGCGCCTTGGATAAAAACAAGACATGGAGGCTTGCTAGTCTTCCTCCTGGGAAGCAAACGGTCGGATCCCGTTGGGTCTTCACAGTTAAACAAAATCAAGATGGAATGGTGGAGAGGTACAAAGCTCGGTTGGTGGCTCAGGGATATACCCAAGCTCAGGGCATTGACTATCAAGAGACATTTGCTCCTGTTGCAAAGATGAACTCAATCCGTGTGCTTCTCTCCTGTGCTGCGAGTCGTAAATGGGAGCTACTGCAACTTGATATCAAGAATGCGTTCTTGAATGGTGATCTGGAAGAGGAAGTCTACATGGATATTCCCCCGGGCTCTGAGATCAAAGGGTCCAAGGGGAAGGTCTGCCACTTTCTAAAATCCCTGTACGGCCTAAAGCAGTCTCCGAGAGCGTGGTTTGGACGTTTCTACAAGACCATGCTTCAACTTGGATACACTCAAAGTCAAGCTGATCACACTCTCTTTATCAAGAGGAAGGGTCCTCAGGTTTCTATTCTTATTGTGTATGTGGATGACATCATCATTACCGGAGACTACTTGGAGGAGATCAATCACTTAAAAAAACAACTAGACAAAGAATTCGAAGTCAAGGACCTGGGGAAGCTGAAATATTTCCTGGGAATTGAAGTTGCGAGGTCTCAACGTGAGATCTTCATCTCCCAAAGGAAGTATACTCTTGATCTTCTTGAGGAGACTGGGATGCTTGGGTGTGCCCCTGTGGACACTCCTATTGAGGCTAATCACAAAATTGATGCAGATATTAGTGGGGAGAAAGTGGATGCCTCAAAATACCAACGTCTGGTTGGGCGACTTATATACTTGTCCCATACTCGCCCTGACATTACATACGCTGTGGGAGTCCTAAGCAGGTATATGCACTCTCCTTCCATACGTCATCAGCAGGCTGTCTTCAGGGTGTTACGTTATCTCAAAAAGGCACCAAGACGTGGGATTTTGTTCAAAAACAGTCAGTCATTGGAAGTTGAAGTGTTTACAGATGCTGATTGGGCTGGTAGCCAAGACGACAGAAAGTCTACCACTGGGTACTGCACATTTGTAGGAGGCAACCTCGTTTCGTGGAAGAGCAAGAAGCAGAATGTGGTAGCTCGCTCAAGCGCGGAAGCAGAGTATAGGGCTATGGCCCAAGGCGTTTGTGAGGGACTGTGGATGAAGACTATTCTCCGTGATATAGGTCTTCAAGGGAACAATCCTATTATGATCTACTGTGACAATAAGGCTGCTATCAGCATTGCACACAATCCTGTGCAGCATGACAGAACCAAACATGTGGAAGTCGACAGACATTTCTTCAAGGATCACCTTGACAAGGGGAATATTTGTACTCCGTTTGTAAACTCATTTGACCAGCTTGCCGATGTCTTCACCAAGGGGCTATGCAGCGACAACTTCAAGGATAACACTGACAAGTTGGGAATGATCAATATATATTCCCAACTTGAGGGGGAGAGTTGAATATTCGCATTTATGTTTCTTTTCGCATTTATGTTATGCACGTGATATGTCACGTGTATGTCGCCTATATATATGTATGTGCTTGCCCGGTTTAGGGTTATCATTATAGAATACCCGTTTCTACTGGTTTGTGTACCCCTTTGATCAGTCTCACATGACCTTTTGTGTTGCTTTATAGTATTTTGATATATTTTTTAAATACGAGGAGAATGCAGGAGGAATCACTTTCTCTTCCATCACATGTCGAACAACTTCTTTCGGATTATGCTGAGAGGTTTCATGAAATTAAAGCTCCTCGGAAGCTATTATGGAAGAAAAATCTTGGAATAGTAAAGGTTTGTGGACCTCTTTGATCTTTTCCTTTTCGAATACTGCCCAAATAGTATTTATATATATTTTAATTTTTTAACTTAAATCTACTGAAACTTTAGCTGGAACTTCAATTTGATGATCGAAATGTGGAATTCAGTGTCACTCCACTGCATGCTGCAGTTGTCATGCAATTTCAGGAGAAAACTAGGTAAGCACTTCAAAATGTGGGATGGTGCATTTGCTAACTCTTATTTTAAGCACCATCTTACTTAATTTGCTGCAGTTGGTCTTCTAAAAGCCTCGCAGCTGCTGTTGGGTTACCTGTGGATATTCTTCACAGAAGGATGACTTTCTGGATAGGCAAGGTATGCTTTTTGAGTTCTTAAAATAGCATGCACTGAACTTTACCTACTGCAGCACAGTGAACTAAGAAGGTTTTATTTATAATGTTATTTCATTAAATACAGACATATGTAACAAACACTTTACAGTATAATGTTACAATATTAATAATAAAAAAGGTTCAGATAGTGCTATAATAATGTGATTCTATAGAAATTAAAAAAGTCAAATTTAAGGAGTGATCTTACCATAGATAAACTAGAATAATCACGAACACTAAACCGAGTAGTTCTGATTTAAATAAGCTATGCCATCTTTAAATATATCAGCACTGAAACATACAATTATAGATATATAACAGTATAATTACAATCTACTGATACTGACATCTCAATGAAAACAGTCCCTAAATCTTACATTTGCTAAATGTAGTGTCCCATGGAAATGCATATTAGGTATATATTCACAGGTATTTGGAAGGTGTACTAATTTCTTGTGTTTGCCTGCCCACACTCCATCTACACACAGGAATCTTATCAAGTCAAGATGTTTTGTGCTGAATTAGAACTTTGGTTTAGCTACTTCTAAACAGCTGCATTTCTTGATTCTTCATACCTTAATGGCTACATTTTTTTTTCAGAATGCTATGTTGTTCTTCAGTAACAATTAGTTTGACTGACCTAGCTCAGTTTTTGAATGGGAATAATAGGTTTTCAAGGTAACTAAGATGAAATTTTGTCCGATAATTATTTTACGGCTTTCTGGAGACCAGGTTGGGGGTTATATTTCTCTCTCTATATCTCTCTCTTCCCCCCCCCCCCCCCCCCCCCCCCCCCCCCCCACTCTATATATATACTTTACCTGCCAAATGGATATTCAGGATTAAAATAATTATGAATGAGATTAGCTATAAATTACAATATATATTAGCAATAATTATTTTATGCCTCTCTAGTCCTTTCCTTGAATCAGGTACAGATGCAACCTTTTCTTTCCCCTCTTTGGGGTTGTTTTAACAATAATTTCCATTCCTTGTAGCTCTCTCGAACAGTTAGTGATTCTAATACAACTTGAAAAGAATCAATACCAATCACGTCTAATAATTTCCCTCACTCTCTCTCCCTCTTTGTCATGCACACAAGCACACATGCACTGTTATGGGATCCGTAACATGCACGCACAAAAACTCACACCAACACTTGCAGACTAATGCTTTGTTCTATTATGAACCAACTTTTACCTTCGATCAGGCATTTTCCATAACAGTATCTTTTAGGGGGTCATTACTGATTCGGGAGGGGGAGGCTCTGATGGACCTGTCTTTACTCTCGTTGATAATCTCACCAATGCAAACAAAAATTGTATTTCCAATGAAATTGAAGGGATGGATGAAGAAGGAGAAAGCTCTATGGTTTCAGCTGAGGAGCAATTGCAGAAAGAAATGACTATTTACCAGGTCAGACCTTCATTGCACGAACTGTATGATGTTATCAATTTCTATTACTTAGTTTTTCCTTATTCCCTTGCAATATTATTTAATTGTGACCATCCGCATCAAAAATGTTCAAAGAGATTAAAAAGTTATTTTCCATGTTTTGAATTGGTCCATGTCTTTTCCTCAATTGTTAGACATACATGGAATGAACAATATAAAATAAGCATACTCATACTTTTCCCAAATCTATCAACCTTACATGTCTCTTTAGCTTTGACAATTTATTGTTTCAAATTCTCTATCCTTTGTGCTTCCACCATTTGTTACTTACCCCATTGTTTCTTCTCCCTTATTTTCTCAACATTTTATTTGAATGCAGAGCATCAAAACCATATGTTGTTAAACTGCTCATGTATTGGGTAATGCCTTTATTTTGAATATTGATGACAATAATTTTTTGTATTTTGTTAAATATTCAAGGGTTATAGTGTTTTAGGCAGAGCATCAAAACCATATGTTGCTAATCATCTCATAGATGCTGCCCATGTGTTGTGCAATGTCTTCAGTTGTATTTATTTTTGAATATTGATGACAGTAATGTCATTTTAGTTATGTTTAGTATTGTTGAAATAAGTTGCTTAAAGGGCCCATTCTAGGGCTCATTCTTTTATGTAGTGTTTAGTCCCACATCATACGATGGAGTTGGCTCTCCACTCATCCACCGTATAAATAGTTGTGTTTACTCTTGTTGTAATTTAACTTGAGATGGATTAATAAATCAATATATATATTTTCTTCATTTTTCTTTATTGTGTCCCTCTACATGGTATCAGAGATACAAAGATTCTCCGGACATTGCACGATTGAGCCTATCCTCTCGTTAGTTTTTTTAATCCCAACCGCTGTACGCTTCTCCGTCCCGTCTCCGATCCCGCCCGCTATACGCTTCGACTCGTCTTCGCATAGGGACCGCTACTTTTCCCATCGCATTCCAGGACCGCTTCTCCAGTGCCCACACAGGACCCTGGGCTCACTGCTCTAGTTTGTGCTCGTTGAGTCCGCTCTTGCTCGCTTATTCCGAGCTCGCCTTCTTCGCATCTAGAGCTCGCTGATGCGATGTCCGCTATTGTTCGCTTCTTCCATGCTCGCATTCTCCGCATCCGAGCTCGCCGCTGCGAGCCCCCACTGTCGAGCTCCTGGAGCTGAGGACGCCATTAATGCCGAGCTCCTGTTGCTCTCTCCGCTACGGTGCCATACTTGCCGAGCTCTCCTTGCCGAGCACTAATGTCGTGCTCTCCCTGCCAAGCTTGCTGTCATCCATACTGATCTCTCCCTGCCTATGAAGCACCGGTACGGGTACGAGTACCGGGTACGATACGTATCCAGTACGTCGGTACGACAAATTTGAAAAAAATAAAGATACGGGTGTGTTCGGGGTACGGCGTAATTAAAAATGTAAATATATATGTGTATATATATATGTGTACATATATATGTGTGTTTATATATATTTGTGTGTGTGTATATATATATATGTGTGTGTGTGTATATATACGTGTGTGTATATATATGTGTGTGTGTATATATATATATGTGTGTGTGTGTGTGTGTGCCACCTTTTCAAAGAAAGGGAGAACATAAAATGTTGAAAAAATGCATATTGAACACGTGTTAACACTACCAATGACAATATGTAGATCCCAATGACAATATGTAGAATAGTCTGCCACGTCCAAGTATATCAACAAAATATAGCAACATGCATATCCGCCGAGTATCGGGTACGTACTGGTACCGGAAACGTACTCGGTACGGGTACGCGACCCTCGGGAAGTATCAGTGCTTCATAGCTCACTGCTGAGCTATCCTTGTCGGGGTCTCCCTGCCGAGCTCTCGCTGTCGAGGTGCTTCTATGTGCCAACCTCATTAATCTCCAACTCTCGGTTGCTTGCTGCGACTTCCGATGTCTTCTCCTCCCGGTGTAGTGGTTATGGATACTCCTGCCGGTTCTTCTACGTCTTTCCCGGATCTTGCTCCGACTCCGATTCCTCTTGTTGTTCGAGATGAATTAATGATTACCACTATCTCTCTCGATGAGAAGAGAAATTTCGTGGAATGGGTACACTCCGTGCGACGTGTTCACCAAACCAAGGGGTTGGTTCATCATGTCACCCGTACTCCTCCAACTGAATCTACGGACAAGTGTCTCCGTGATGATGGATGGTCGTGCTCAATCATAGCTTCTCAACTCAATGGAGCCTGAGCCCTATCAGATGGCCATGTACCATGAGACTGCCAAAGCTATGTGGAACGAGCTTCACTCTCTTTACTATGGGAAGGAAGGTCTCCAATACCTATTCAATATCTTTACTGGCCTCCAGGCAGTTGACCCTGATACTACTGGTGACCTGACTTCCTTTGTGGCGACGTCCAAGATCCTCATTGAGGCCTGGCTTCAACACCAGCCCCCTCCTTGGATTTTGCCGTCCAGCGAGCGCAGAAGGAGGCGGTTGACATAACTCTCATGATTACACGTCTACCTCCGCATCTTCAGAGCGTCCGGGCGACCATTCTCTCCTCGCCCACCGTTCCATCTTTTTCAGATGCGCGCTCTATGATTCTTAAAGTGACTCCGCCCCCTGATGCCGTGTTACCTCCCTCACCTGCCCTTCTGGGACGCCCCCCACCCATGCGCCCTCCTCCTGGGTTTCGGGGTGGTCGTCAGGGCTCTCGCAGCGGCGGACGTGATGGTCGACCTCGCTCGTCTCGACTCACTACTCGAATTTGTAGTTACTGTGGTTGCCCGAATCATATCGAGGCCACCTGTTTCAAGAAACTAAGACTCCTGCCGCCCTCACCCGCTGCGCCTCATGCCTCTCCTGTGGTGGATGTCCCTTCCACCTCCCGCACTAACGTTGACATCCTGCGCGAGGAACTCCGACAACTACGGGAGATGTTCACTCGGGCCTCTGACTCCTCTGCCTCTACATCCTTTGCAGGTATCTCATGTTTTCCCACAGCCCGGTGCGGATCGTGAACTCTGGGGCCACCTACCACATCTCCCCACACAAACTTTCTCTGTATTATGATGATCCGTCTTTGAAGTTTATCACGGTGGCCTCAGGGTGGTCTCGGGGGGATCGTGGACTCGGGGTGGTCTCGAAATAATTGCAACTCAATTGGTTATGAGGGCCAATTTAGAGCTCCCTTATCTAGGAGATCTGGGGTTTAAGCCCCAGCCTCAACAACCCACCATTGGAATTAGCGGTTGTGGCCAATCATATCCGTGGAGAGGGGTTGGGGTCACTGGTCTTCAGACCTGTAGCGCACCCACAGTAGACCGGGGCGTTACACGCATTCTGACCGCCCCATCATAAAGAGTCCTCCACATTCCGAGGCTACCAACATGCTTACTTGTGTCCTTATGGATTCGAAAGATGGGGCACTTGATAGAGAGTTCTCTCACCCCAGGGAGATATTTTGTCTGATTATTGGTCCGCCATTTGAGTCCGACTCTTAAGTCTTACCTTATGACCCTGAAAGAGAGTGAATGCGAGCAATTGGTGATTCGATACGTTGACTTAGTCCTTCTATTGTAGCGATAGACCCTTTCCTTTCCCTTACCCCATACGTTAACTTAGTCACGACCTCGATCATGGACTCGCCTTTGAGTCCGCATTCATTTCAGTGCACCCATATTGTGTTGAGTCATGCCCTGAGTGAGATTCAAGAGTCTAGTATTGGCTTTGTTGTGGGTGTCCCAATTGTTTCTACTGACATTGTTGTTATTAATGATTTTCTTTTGGAGGATCATCCTGCCATTATTGACCCCCCGAGGAACCCTTCGTTGAGTTCCTGAGAGACCCATTTGACGAGCCTTCCTTTTCCAGGGAGCATTCACCTTAGTATGGATGACGTGAGTCTTTGCATGAGTGATCATCACATTCACGATGAATTTTCTTATATACTTCTTGGAGAGCCACCTGGCTAGGGGTGCAAGTTGAGCTGAGCCAGCTCTAGAGCTCGACGAGCCAACTCTAAAAAAACTCGACTCGAGCTCGATTCTGTCGAGTTCGAGCTTGCTCTCGAGCCTATTAAGACTTGTTCATGAGCTCGCGAGCGAGCTTTTTTATTTTTAAGTAATATTTTTTATTGTAATTTGTTTGTACTAGTTTCTTAGAGATAATAATATAGTAAATATAGATTTTATTTATTGTAATTTGTTTGAATGACAAACTTTCAAGCTCGAGTCGAGCTCCCGAGCTCAGCGAGATCGACAAGCCTACACCGAGCTCGACGAGCTCGAGCTTGAGCTCATTTAAAATGAGCTCGTCGAGCTCAAGCTCGAGCTTGAGCTCATTTAAAATGAGCTCGGGCTCGAGCCAGCTATTTTTGAAGAGTTCGGCTCGAGCTCGGCTCGTTTGCACGCCTACACCTGACGGGCTTTACCCTTTGGGGGATACTCGACACACCCCTAAGTTGCATTCTTATGTCACCATCTTTGACATTCCTTTGGGTGATGACATCATAATGACGAATTTTTCTATCTGCCACCTGGTGAGCCTCCCGATGATTCACATCCCTTAGGAGGCATTTGGTATGCCATGATTCTGCAGCTCAGCGTCGATCTCTCAGATAGTCATGTAGGTGTTCGTGGCATGCTCGATGAGGGTTTCTACACCTCACCCGAAGAACCTCCAGTTAATTGCCTACTCTACCAAACAAGAAATCAAAACAGATATAGTAGGATTTTTGTAACATGGAAACTCATCATAAAGAAACAATAATAAAGTGTTCCAAATTGAGTTATAAAAAGGGGAAAAATTTGCATTGCTTGCACTAAAATGGTAATTTATACACTGAGAATACACATTTGTTGGTAGAAATTTCCATAATTTGATTGAACATTACAACAACACATGTTACAATAAGAGAAAAAAATAACAAACAAAGAATTCTTAATATGTTATGCTTAATGATTGATTTTTTTTTTCAAGTTGTCCACTCTTCCTCCGTGGTTCAACACTGATTAGAGCTTAGTGCTTTCTGCTTTGGGGTTTAGGGCCTCGGGCTATGGAGCAGTGAGGCCTTTAATTACTATTTATTACTTTCACATTTTAATAGCGAATATTAATAATTTAATATATTACTATTTACTAGGCTACTAACTGAGTCTTAAGCTATTGTCTCTGTTTGGCTGAGGAGTGAGGCTACTAAATTGATCATTGTTCTTTGGAAAGTAGCTTTTCCTCCGCCTCTTCCTCCAAAATTGAATAATGAGCTTGAATTTTTATGAGATGGAGAAGAGGACGAGGAGGGATTTTGGATCTCCTTGCTTGAGCCTCCTTTTGTCCTTTTCAAAATGGGCTCAAGCCCTCTAAGGATAGGAGTGGCGAACGACTGGAAAGACTTCAGCAGTTGGAGCTCTTTTTGCTATTTATGAGTTGGGTACATTTCATGCATGTATCAGCAGACCGGTACCTTGTTCGGTACCCAAATACCTCCAGGAAAACAATTAGTACCATGGCCTATCAATATAGTCGATTCCAAACCTCCTGAGCCGATACTAATGGCCCCTGAAGCTAAATGGAATCACTTGCACCAATAGCCCGCATCGCCTGGGCCGATTCCCACCTTCCTTTATTGCTTGGGTTGATTCCCACTTAATCTGGTGCCCTCGGTTTACCTTTGCATGGGACTCATTGGCCTTATCCTGACTCTGCGGAAAAGGCAATGACCACTGACTTCCAGAGTCAATTTGGCACATGGAGTTACAATGAGCATCATGCGTTTGATGTCATTCTTAAGTCTGTTTCTATGAGCATTATGCTCCAACTAGAGCCTTATGAATAGTGACTACTATGCCAACTCACCCAAGACAGTATTTCACTCTGAACGACAATGCATATGAGTTCATCGTTTACTAAATATCCAGTCTGCCATCAGAGAGATCACACTAGTAGATAGTTTTATGCATATACAGAGTCAATCCACTGTCATGGAGCCTACTTTTGATCCAGTACCTCATGCTTATTTGATCATCAATACTTGCTTTGTGTGATAATTGATGTCTGATATAGTTTCTAATCCATCTCTACCTCGAGCGTCAATTGAAGGGCCAATGTTTCCCTCATTATCTAAAGAAAAGAAGAGAGAAGGGCGTCACTACGTGTATTCACTTTCATTGAGCAGATTTATTGTCCAACTTCTTTCCACTGCAGTTGTTGTTGAAGAGGATGGCCATAAAGGAAGTGGGTGTCGAGCTCTGCGGTTGTCTTGTGTCAAATCAATGAAAAAATTTGTTGTCAAAGTTGAAGCGAATCTGATAAATATGTTATCAAACTTGAAGCGTACTGGAGAAATAGGTTGTCAAAGTTGAAGTGAATTGGAGAAATATGTCGTCAAACATGAAGCGAACCAGAGAAATATGTTATCAAAGTTGAAGCGAAATGTTCTCCGATATTGAGGAAGGAAATAAACAAGTGAACTGTAGAGTGACTACAAAGCTGTTGGTCATTGAACTGAAGTTAGTATTGGTACGAAAGTGTGAATATAAGGACTTATTAAAACAAAAGCTAGTGTCGGAGGAATCATTTAGATATAGAGGGAGGAATTTTGTTGAAACTTGGTGCCAAGATGGAAGAGAAATGGATTTGTGGTGGTCGCGGTTAAGCAACTAGATCAACCGAGAAGCGATCTGCTATGATACCACTTGATGCATGATTATACACATGTTAACTAGTTTGCTGCTACGATTAAGCAATGTCGGTTGCCAAGATTGCCGAATTCGATGATATCAGCGTTCCAAATCCACATAAAAAAGAACCTTCAATCCCTAGGGTTATAATTTCATTCCATCAAAAGGGTGACACACAAGGAGGGTGTTAGGGCAAGAGTACGAGAGGCTAAAAGAGAGGAAGATCTAGAGAAAGAGAGGGGGAAAACTAGGGTTATGGTTGAGAAAGAGGAAGAAGACTAACCTTGTAATACTCATCATAACCCCAAAAGGGGGCTGCCCGGGTATATAAATACCCGGGCAAGGAGGGGCCGGCCGGCTCCTCCAAGGAGGGCTGAACCCGCCTGGTTCAGCCCTCAGCCGGCCGGTTTACTGCGTGGGCGTAACATTCCCGTTGTTTATCGCGCCCTTGCTCCTTCGTACATATTGACGCCCCGTAAAGCGTAGCGGGGGCGTAACATTTCCCTCCCCATCAAGAACCAACTTGTCCCCAAGGTGGTAGTCGGGGTAGAGCTCCTTGAAGTCGAAGAATTCCACCCATGAATTGTGTGCCGGCGACATGTTCTTCCATTTGACCAAGAGCTCGGGCCGGTATTCCGTGCCCCGCGTCTTCCACTTGAGCATCAAAATATCTTCAGGAAGCGGCCGCAGTTCACCTGCCGAAGTGACCTCAGGTAACAAAGTACTCGGTTGGACATGCGGCCCTACCTTCCGCTTGAGTAAAGAGACATGGAATGTAGGATGGATGCGCGAACCCTCCGGTAATTCCAGTGTGTAAGCCACCGGTCCCACCCTGCTGATAATCTGAAAGGGACCGTAGTAGCGCGGGGACAGTTTCTGGTTGCCACGACGAGCAACCGACAACTGCCGGTACGGCTGGAGCTTGAGGAACACCTCGTCACCAACAGCGAACTCCCGCTCAGTGCGGTGCTTGTCCGCCTGGGCCTTCATGCGATCCTGGGCTAGTCGGAGGTTCTCCCGAAGTGTGACCAACATGCGATCCCGGTCCAGCAGAGCGCGATCGACCACTGGAAGAACGGTGCTCCCGGGCTCATAGCTGCCCAAGGTCGGAGGGGGCCGCCCGTAGACCGCCTCAAATGGTGTCATCCTGCTGGCGGAATGGTATGCCGTGTTGTAACAATATTCAGCCCAATGCAACCAGTCCGGCCAGCTGCGCGGCTCATCCATTACAAAGCAACGCAGATAGGTCTTGACCCCACGATTAAGCACCTCCGTCTGACCATCCGACTGCGGGTGGTTGGCCGTGCTGAAGTGTAAGCGAGTGCCCTGCAGCCGGAACAACTCCTTTCATAACCCACTGACGAAGGTAGGGTCCCGATCAGAAATAATGGCGCGGGGGAGGCCATGCAGGCGAACGATCTCTCGAGCAAAGAGGGCGGCTACAGACTCCCCGGTGTACGGATGGCTGAGCGCCAGAAAATGGCCATACTTGGATAGCTTGTCCACCACCACTAGAATGACCGACTTCCCCTTAGACTTCGGCAGTCCATCAATGAAGTCCATGGACATCGTGTCCCAAATCTGCTGCGGAATCTCCAACGGTACAAGCAGCCCCGCCGGAGAAGAGGTCTCATATTTCTGCCGCTGGCAGATCTCACAGTGACGAACGAACTGCTGAATGTCCCGTCGCATGCCTGCCCAAAAAACATTTGCTCGCGCCCGCTGAAGGGTCCGGAGCACCCCCGCATGCCCTCCTGTGGGCGAAGAGTGGAACTCATGCATCAACACCGTCTTCCAGGCTGAATCGGCGGGCACAACCACCCGGCCCCGATAGTAAAGCCGGCCATTGCACAAGTGATAGCCAGCTGCGACGGTCTCTCCCCGATGTAAAGCCTCCACCAACGGACGCAGCGTGTCCGATCGCCGGACCTCCTCCTGAATATCCTCCACTGAATCGACCAAGGGCCCCGAAATATGAGCGAGAGTAGCCTCTGGGAGACGAGAGAGGGCATCAGCGACCACATTCTCTTTGCCGCGGCGATACACAATCTCGTAGTCGTAACCGAGAAGCTTAGTCACCCACTTCTGCTGTAGCGGCGAGGAGACCCGTTGGTCCAGGAAATGCTTCAAGCTCTGGTGATCCGTCCGGATCTTAAAGTGGCGGCCCAACAGATATGGTCGCCAAACAGCCACCGCATGAATAATTGCCAACATCTCCTTCTCGTAGGCCGAGAGGCCTAAAGTACGAGGGGCCGCTAGCTGTAAAAGGCTATCGGCCGCCCTGCCTGCATCAACACGGCCCCAATGCCGACACCTGAGGCATCCGTCTCCAGAACGAACTCCTGTGTGAAATCCGGTAATGCCAGGACTGGCGTGGTGGTCATGGCCCGCTTGAGGGACTGAAATGCCTCCTCCGCCTCCTCACTCCAGGAAAAGGAGTCCTTCTGCAGCAGCTGGGTCAGGGGCCGAGCTATCTTGCCATAGTCCTGCACAAACCGCCGGTAATACCCAGTGAGCCCCAAAAAACCCCGCAAGGCGCGGACTGTAACCGGCCGCGGCCAAGTCTGCATACTCTGAATCTTCCGTGGGTCGCGGCCCTGACGCCCTGACCGGAAACCAAGTGACCCAAATACTCCACCTCCTTCTGACCGAAGGAGCACTTGGAACGGTTGGCATAAAGTTTGTGCTGACGTAGTCTGGCAAGGACCTGCTCCACGTGGACCACGTGGTCCTCCCAATTCGCGTTGTAGATGAGTATATCATCGAAGAAGACCAACACGAATGCCCGCAAGAAATCTCTGAATATCTCGTTCATGTTGGCCTGGAATGTAGAGGGCCCTCCGGTCAGTCCATTGGCCATAACCAAGAACTCGTAATGGCCATCGTGAGTGCGGAAAGCCGTCTTGTGTATGTCCTCCTGTGCCATCAAGATATGATAATAGCCGGAGCGAAGATCCAGCTTGGTGAACCGCTGGGCCCCATGCAACTCATCCAGCAACTCTTCGATATGGGGAATCGGGAAGTTATCCTTGACCGTAGCACCGTTCAAGGCACGGTAGTCCACACAGAATCGCCAGAACCCGTCCTTCTTTTTGACCAGAATAATGGGAGCCGAGAAAGAACTCGTACTAGGCCGAATGATGCCGGCCTCCAGCATCCCGTGGACACCGCACTCAATTTCCGCCTTCTGGATATGCGGGTAACGGTAAGGACGGACATTCGTCTGCTCAGCACCCGCCTTGAGCGTAATACGATGATCGCGGAACCTCGCCGGAGGTAAAGTGCGCGGCTCTTGAAAAACATCAGCATAATCAGTCAGTAGTAGCTGTAACTGGACTGGTACCTCCGCAGGCGTGGAATCACCCGTCTGGACCTCCCGAAGAATAGCCATCAGTTGTCCTTCTCCGCTCAACCGCTGCATGCTGCGGAGAGAAACCTCCTTCACAGGAGACGGCGTGATGCCCTTCAAGCAAAACTGCTTCTCCCCGTGCACGAACTCCATGGTCATATGCTTCCAGTCGAAGGTCACCCGCTGTAACTGGCGCAACCACCGGACCCTCAGCACCATGTCTGAGCCCCGGATTGGCAACAAGTAGACGTCAGTACGGCCCACATAGCCATGTATCCGCAGCTCTACGCCCTTCAGCACCCCTTCGCACTGCAGCTTGCTGCCGTCCGCCACCATCACGTGAAAAGCAGCCTCCCTGTCCACCTCATGCCCCGCCCGTCGTGCCACGTCGGGATGTATGAAGTTGTGGGTGCTCCCACTGTCCACCAAAATCGTAACCTTCTCTTGGGCGATCCGGCCCGCCAGCCGTAAAGCAAGCGGAGGTGCACAACCCTCAAGAGCATGTAGGAAGACGCCGAACTCCCCCGACTCCTCCACGTCCACCTCCAACTCCTCATCTGGAGCCGGCTCCTCGTCTGCGTCCAGCTGCAACATGAAAACCTGTATCTTCTGGCACTTATGGCCCGACACAAACTTCTCGTCGCAATTAAAGCACAGGCCTTTCTCCTTCCGAGCCGCCAACTCACTCCACGACAACCGAGTCACGGTCGGTTTGATACCCGCGGGTGGCTCCCGTCGTGCTGCTGTGGCGGGGGCCGCATACGGCCTACTCGTGGTGCGGGCTCGCTGTCTGTTGAACCGCTCCTCCTGAATGCGCGCCAAGGTAATGGCGTGGTTCAACGAATGAGGCATGAGAGCCTGCACCTCGTCACGAATGTACTCCTTGAGTCCTGATATGAAGCAGCTGTAGAGAGTCCTCTCCGACCACTGAACCCGGTTCGCCAACTTCTCGAACTCGGTGCGGTACTCCATCACTGACCCCTTCTGACGGAGCTTTTGAAGAAGGGCCTCAAAGTTCTCGTACTCTAGTGGCCCAAATCTGGCCGTAAAGCCATCCACAAACTCTCCCCATGGCACGTACTCCCGTCCCCGCAAGACCCCCTGCGTCCACTGGTAAGCGTCGTCCTTCAAGTGAAAGGACGCCAACTGCACCCACTGCCCTTCAGGCACCTCATGATACTGATAAAAGAGTTCTGCCTTCTGGATCCATTCCAAGGCGTCGCCGCCCTCGAACTCCGGAAAGTACATGCGAGTTAATTCGGGGGTCAAGCGTTGTGCCCCATGACCTCCTTCCCTTCTTGCGGGCTCACCTTGCTCGAATCCGTAGCCTTGATGCTGACCGTTTCCCCAAGGAGGGGGTTGTTGTTGTCCGCCCCACGCTTGGCCAAATCCACCCATGCCCGGCGGCCCAAACCCACGGGGAGGAGGGAGAAGCCCTCCCCCTTGGTATCCCGCAGGATCTGGAGGTCGCCTGAGCCCAGCCGGCTCCTCCCAGCCTCGACGAACCCCAGCCGGCTCCTCCCAGCCTCGACGAACCCCAGCCGGCTCCTCCCAGCCTCGACGAAACCCCCCCCGGCTCCTGCCAGCCCTGCCGGCGCATTCCCTGGCCCGCACCGAGGTCGGAGAACCCTCCTGCTGCAGGTCCTTGCGCAATCGGCCCCGCTGAAGCCCCGTATGCGGCTGCCGATCCCGCTGCTGCCCTGTATGCGGCTGCCGAGCCCCCTGCTGCCCCGTATGCCGCTGTCGAGCCTCCTGCTGCCCCGTACGCCGCACTGCTAGGCCCTCCAGTGCCCTGCCAGCCGCCGCCAGGCGGAATCCAGCCCGTGCCAGGCGGAACTGCGCTCGCCCGCACGCGATCGTCGTCCGACAGACGCACGCCGCCGACGCCTTGCGTGCCATTTGCCGCCAAATCAGCCCCCGATCCGGTCGAATCCTCACCCGCTGTGGCTTTCCCTTTCAACAAGGCCTTAAACTCCTCCATACGAGCGTCGATCCGTCCTTCCATGGCTGCCATAGAGTCGGTGAGGCCAACCATGTTCTCCTCTAAGGCTTCAATCCGTGAGGACTCTTCTTGAGTGCGAGTGGTCACCATGTCCGAGAGAAGGAACGGCTTTGATACCAAATGTTAGGGCAAGACTACGAGAGGCTAAAAGAGAGGAAGATCTAGAGAAAGAGAGGGGGAAAACTAGGGTTAGGGTTGAGAAAGAGGAAGAAGACTAACCTTGTAATACTCATCATAACCCCAAAAGGGGGGCTGCCCGGGTATATAAATACCCGGGCAAGGAGGGGCCGGCCGGCTCCTCCAAGGAGGGCTGAACCCGCCTGGTTCAACCCTCAGCTGGCCGGTTTACTGCGTGGGGGCTGAACCGGAAGGTTCAGCCCCGTTGTTTATCGCGCCCTTGCTCCTCCGTACATAATGACGCCCCGTAAAGCGTAGCGGGGGCGTAACAGAGGGCCAAGTGGCCTATTTAAAGAAAAACAGAAATATAATTTAGCTAATTACCCCTCGGAGAATTGGGTTGCACAACATGCCAATAAAGATAAGAAATTAACACAAATAATTGGGTTGCACGATAGGTGTAACTTTTAAGTACATTTGATCGATTATTCTTAAGAATATAGATATAAATGAGGATATAATGAAGAAGCGCCTTGGGAGTACATGCTCTAACATAATATCTTAAATTGTAAATTTCCCAAAACCGATGTTAGGGAGTGTTGTAGAAATGTGAATGTTAGGCTGAATTAGGTGCAAACTAGAAAATAGAAATAGTGGATTAAAGAATGGGTGCGCGCAGGGCGGACGATTTTCAAGTGGACCTGCCTCAATTGTCAATTCCTATTCATTGAGATTCATGGATAATTCAGATTAATATTTAGGGATAGAACTTACCTCTTTTTTAATTACCTAAAACAAATTGAAATGATTGAAGCTCTTCTATTTGGAATCGTCTTAGGTCTAATCCCTAAAGACTTTCTTTCCAATTAATGAAAATTTTATATTTTCAATAGGATTAGTTAATTTGTTGGAGTGACATCTATCGAAGATAGAGAATAGAAAATAGACTTTAAATATTGGGTATTTACAACGATAAATTCATAATGATTTGCGTAGCTTAAGTTTAACACCTTGGATAACACTCATACTTGACTAATATAAAAGGAGAATTTAGATAGATCCTAATTTGTTGTGATAAGGTTGTTGATGATTTGTTGATGTTGTTGTGATTTTTGTGTATACTTGTTCTATATATCGCGTGCTACTGGTAGATTTGATGGATGTAATTTCTTTAGAACTTCTTAGTCACTTTGTGAGGAAAGAAATTCATTGATTGAATAGCTTTGGTTTGGTAGATAAAATGATTACTATCTTTTTCAGATATTTGGAATAAATACCATTGTAATAGTCCTTTATTCTTTTTCAGAAATTTATTGAAGGGATGCTGACAAACTTTGGTAGTATGACATTGGATAGAATTCATAACACATTGAAGGTGATTTTCTTACTATCTTTATGAATTTCTATAGTCTATCCATTTTCATACAGTTTTACCTATGAATTTGTTTCTTACATCATGTTCAGATGTTCTGTGTAGCTGAACCATCTTATGACAAGTCACTTCAACAACTACAAAGTTTTTTGGCCCTACTAACCGCAGAAGAAAAGTTGGATATGAGGGATGGGCATTACTTTCTGAAGAAGTAATCACATGAGGAACCTTTAAGTGCATATCCATCAGATCGTGCTATGTTAAAATGTAAGATAGCCTGTTCATTCTTACCTTTTCATTATTGCTCATTCTTTCCTTCTCATACTAGGTATCTTTACCCTGTTTGGATGTTCTACTTACTGTGATTTTTTTCCAGCATTCCTTTAAAACAGTATGAATGCCTCATTTCTCTTTGTTAATAATATTAGTACCTTTTTATTCCTGAGATAGGCTTGATGTAAGTATATTAATGATTAAAAAACATCCCTGCTATATTCAATTCTAAGTAGGAATGATATAAATGGTTCGCGAAATTAATCCTAAATATAAGATAATTTTGATTTATTTTCTTTACCCATATTGAACTGACCACGTGAGTATGACTAATCATTGGATTGTTATTTAGCCATTCAAAGGAGGTTGAGCTCATCTCATCTATATGCATTACAAGTCAGTCACCTTATGCAAAATCAACAGTAAATTCAATCACCAACTTTATTGGGAAACATGAATTTATCTGTTTGGTTTATTTATTTTCTCTATATAATTTGGACTATATCCAATGCCAACATACCCTAAACACAACCAAAACCAATAACTAATTTCCCACGAATTACTTCACATATCTGCTGAGAAATTAGTCCCATATTGGAAACTCGTGTACCCTTGAGCACGTAATATTGATCCCTAGCTCTCCGCTTACAATCAATTGGTTATGAATATCATGTTAAAACCTAAACATCCAAACCTATAATCGGTTGATTATGGGTTGGATGCTTAGGTTCTAATATGGTACCAGTTTAAGCCCAATGACCTACTGCTATGTCCTCCAATTAAAAAAGTCCACGTGTTATAAGTTGAAGTCCCTACACATGAGGGGGCTTCTTGAGAATTAGTCTTGTATCAGGAAACTAAGGTAGCCTTATGTACTTAATATAGATCCGAGACCTTTCACCTACAACCAATTGGTAACTTGTATGCTTATTCTCTAACATGGTATCAAAGTAGACTAGGCCGAAAGGCTCACCTCCTATGTCAAGACCAATGACTACACCTGAGGCGGCGCTTTGAGAATTTGGTTCGTA
This sequence comes from Dactylorhiza incarnata, assembly GCA_033032865.1. Taxonomy (NCBI): domain Eukaryota; kingdom Viridiplantae; phylum Streptophyta; class Magnoliopsida; order Asparagales; family Orchidaceae; genus Dactylorhiza; species Dactylorhiza incarnata. The sequence goes on along the minus strand of JAWHQI010000193.1, from coordinate 5,299,910 downwards.
TCAAGAAGCTTATATAGTCTTATGCATTTAACATAGATTCCAAGTGCCTACACCTAAAACAAATTTGATTATGAGTTGAATATTTAGATTTTCAATATCTTGCTAACCATCCACTTTATACTGCATAAATATGTCCGTGCTCTTTAAGACATTCTTTTTGTTATTTTCTTGCAGTAGGTAGCTTGACATTCATCAACCTAGTGTTTCCTTGAATGTCAACTGTAGTCTAGTTTTTTTTCCTTATTGCCTTGCCTCGTTTAAAAAAGAAAAGAAAATTCAAACTTGAAAAAGGAAGCATATGCTGAAAATTGTTGATTTGTAGGAGTGGTTTCCAAAGGCCATTGTACAAAGCAAATGATAAGGTACTTTTTTTTATTTCTGTAATCAAGCAGCAAACTGGGAATAATAATGAACTATGATCCATCAAGAAGGTTTGATTTCTTGTGTACAAGTAATGGAACATGGCCAAGTTGAATTCAAGTCTATTTTATATTTTACCCGCTAAGGGTATTTCTGTCCTCCTATGTATCTTTGCCCCTTACTCTATATATATGAGTATAGGGTTTGTGTAATACAATTAATTAAGTTCTTTCTCCTCAATTTGGTATCAAAGCAAGACCTAATCCCGCCGCTCTCTTTTTTCCAGCCCGTTGCGCCGCTCTCCGCTCTTCCTCCGCTCGCTGTCCCGCTTCTGTTTTGCCGTCTTCTTCGATGGTGCACTGCGGTGCAACAGGCGACGGAGCCGCACGCTGAAGGAGCCAGCCGCCCCTCCCCATGATGCGTCGTTCTCTCCGTCGTCCTCTCTCATTTCCTCTTCGCATCCACTGACTGCCGTGCGGTCCCGTCTTCGTCGATCGGTCGTTCGTCTCGTTTCTGTAATTGGACTGCATCGACAGTACAAGCAGGGGTAAACTGATCGAAGTAATCCAATTCCTGTGCTATACGCTCGAACTCTGAGAAGTAGGAGGAAACCGTCAAGGTCCCCTGTCGAAGCTCTAACAGACGTCGTGTCAGCTCATAAGTCTGAGTGGAACTGCCAATCTGAGAATACATCTCCTCTGCCCGAGTCCAGATCTCGTAGGCGGAGTCCATCAACATATAACTCATGTACACCTTGGGAGACATAGAGTGAAGGAGCCAGGAGACCACCAGGGAATTTTCAGAGTCCCACCGTTGCCAGGTGGGGTCAGCCTTAGAAGGTGCCATCTTCGTCCCATCGATATATCCAAACAGTTGATGACTACGAATGACATGCAGAGCAGCACGAGACCATTCCAAATAATTTGTCCCATCCAAGGGAACATTGGTGATCTTTAGGGACCCAGAATGACCAGAGGAACGTTGATGGTCGCTCATACGGGGGGTCACCACACTTGGTGAAGGAGAATCACTGGCATCAGACAAATCAGCCATGAGAAAGAACAGGGGCAGCAGCTCACGACAAACAAGGAGTAGCCAGGCTTTCAACGAAACAGGAACAGTAGAAGAAGGAGGAGCCGGTGCTTCGACGAGACAAGGGCATCAGTTCGTCGAAGAAGACCAGGTCCATCGACGGAAAAAAAAGGATCGTTCGTCGAAGAAGGCCAGCAATCAGCACGATCGTTTCGTCTACATGTGTTTCTGATGGGATTGAGCATGGACCTAGACATGGTTCGCACGAATATTCTTCACCGCTCTCTCCTACCTTCCCTTCGGGAGGCGTTTAGCATGGTTCTTGGTGACGAAGATCGCCGCAGGTCCTTCAGCACTGCTTCTCCCCCAGCTCATTCTGCCCTGACCAGTGTTGGTCGTGGTAGCTCCAACAATACAAGTGGGGTTCCGACCTGTGATCATTGTGGTCGCCGGGGACATACTCGGGACGGTTGCTTCAAACTTCATCCTCATCTTGTTCCACCGGGATACGGCCGTGGTCGTGGTCCAGGCCGTGGTCGTGGTCCAGGCCGTGGTCGTGGTCCGGGTCGAGGGGGATCTCGCCAGACTGGTTCTCGTCCTCATGATGCTGCTTACTCCACTGAGGTGCATGATGACCATCAGGGTTCGTTCCCAGGACATTTCACCACGTCGGAATTGGATGCTCTCCGTCGTCTTCTGCACTCTCAGTCTGACTCTTCCCAGAGCGGTACCTCTACTTCTTTTGCTACTGCTGTTATGCCCCGTGCCAATGTTGCTGCCACTTCTCAGTCTGAGTGGATTATTGACTCTGGAGCCACCGATCACATGACCGGCTCCTCCTCAGGTTTTTCCTCTTGCACTCCCTTGTCAGGTAGGGATAAAGTGATTTCTGCTAATGGTACTTTGTCTCCCATTGCTGGGAAAGGAACCATTTCATGTTCCCCCTCTTTATCTCTTCCGTCTGTTTTACATATCCCTTACTTTCCTCGAAATATGCTGTCTATTAGCAATTTTACTAAGTCTCTTAACTGCTCGGTAACTTTCTTTCCTGATTCTTGTGTTTTTCAGGAACTGGGTACGAAGTGAACCATTGGCAGTGGTAGGAACCGTGGCGGCCTGTACTATCTGGATGCTTCCCAGCCGTCTCTAGCTCTCTCTTCCTTTGCTGCCACTGCTGCGGATGCTCGACGCTGGCACTTGCGTCTTGGGCATCCTTCTCCTGTTTATCTCTCAAAATTGTTTCCTGCTTTATCGCACATTGTATTTAAAGATTGATGTCTTTACCGATGCCGATTGGGCTGCATGTCGTGATGACAGAAAATCTACAACAGGCTATTGGACTTTCGTTGGTGGAAACTTAGTCACGTGGTGTAGTAAGAAACAAAATGTGGTTAGCTAGATCGAGTGTTGAAGCCGAGTATCGGTCTATGTCTCAGGGACTCTGTGAAGGATTATGGATGCGCACTGTATTGAAAGACCTGGACCTTCAGATTGATACTCTTATCTCTCTGTTCTGCGACAATAACGCCGCTATCAGTACTCATAATCCAGTCCAGCATGACAGAGCAAAGCATGTCGAGGTCGACCGCCATTTCATCAAAGACCACCTAGAAAAAGGAAATTTAGTTACTCCCTTTGTTCAATCCAAAGATCAACTGGCCGATGTCTTCACCAAGAGTTTGGGAAGCGATGTTTTTACTGATGATATCCATAGACTTGGAATGACAGACATCTATCGTTCGAGTTGAGGGGGAGAGTTGAATTCAAGTCTATTTTATATTTTGCCCGCTAAGGGTATTTCTGTCCTCCTATGTATCTTTGCCCCTTACTCTATATATATGAGTATAGGATTTGTGTAATACAATTAATTAAGTTCTTTCTCCTCACCTGGCCAATGAAGCTAAACATAACTTTCTTAGTAATTTTGCTTCCGATTTCAGTTATTGGTGTAGTGTTCTTCCAATACTAGCTGAAATATTGCACAAAAATGCACAATCACTAAACAAAAGAACTAGAAGATAGAGAAAATACACCTCATTCTCAGACAGATTTTGCAAAGGGAACCTGCTCAGGCTGGGGAATGTCTCAACTGGACTCATCAAACTATCCATATATATGAGCAGTTGAGCACAAGCTTAGGGTCTTGACTTGCCCAATAAAATTTCCATCTATTTTAAAATTTGAGGATGATGTGCTATGTTTTTTATATATGGTCAGGGTCCCAGGTTTTGTATTTATTGGATTTAAGCCATCTCTTAAGAGTTAATGAGGATAATATGCTTATGTTTAGAATAGTAGCAAATGGTTTTGACAGGCGAACGGAGGACAATGATGTAATTATAAAGTGAGTAGGTTAGCTTTTTAGAAATAAAGAAAATTAGTTAATCAAGGTAACATGATAAGTTTTGTGGGAAAAGAGATTGCATAATTTAGAGTCAATGCTACCAAAATAGTTGGCATAAGTTTAACAATGATGTTGATTATGATGAAGGTAATAATGATGATGAATATTGGGCTCGGTCTCGTGAATTGTCGTGGGAAAAGGATTTTCCCTATTAATGTGGTGAATACTGCATAGTATTCTTGAATTTTTTTAGCTGTACTCAAAAGTTGTGCAATTCAACTGTCCCAACACCTAAAATTGTAGGCGGGGGAAGATGCATACCATGCTCCTATTCTACAGTTCTTTGCCACACGCACACCGCCACACTCTGTATCGTGCTCTCCAATCGCGTGCATTCTTCCCCCACATGTTGCTCGCATGGTGCGATGTGTGCGCTCCACTGAGATACCCCACTTACACTTTACTTGCTTGCCACCCACATGATCTTCCTTCGCTCGCTCCGCCCTGCATGTGCTCTTTAGCTATGCTGCACATCTTAGCCCTGCCCTTATTGTGCACGCACGCTGCCAGCTTAAGACAACCTACCATTTCTCGTGTATTGCTTTATAATATTGGTTAGACAAAAAATGCTTAAGGTTCGTTTGGTTTGGCATAATTGAGATATCATTTCTAATTATGTCGTTCTGTGTTAGACTAGAAACCCAATTCCTCAATTCTTATAGCGAAGGAAGTAACTGGAAAAGCTGATGTATTTATAAAGAAAAATTAGGAATAAACTTCTAGAAAGAGAACATTAATGAGTTTTTTTTTAGAAATTTTCCAGTGAAGTTTTTTATAGTGCAAATTTCTGAAGAAAAAAATCTTTTAGTGGGGAGAATCAGTGAGATACTTGAGAGGTAGATTTCTAAAGAGAAATATTTTGAAAGTTTTAGATAGAAATTTGATGGAGTGAATTTTCTAGAGAGAAATATTTTTGATCATCCCATTTAAAGAAGTCTTGGCGGTCAATACATTTGATGCCCGTAATTGAAAGAAATATTTTTGATCTATTGTTTTTACGATCCATCGCAACAACAAAAATCAAACTCATCAATCGATCAAATTTTCTGAATTATTAGACATAACTGTTCCATTTGAAAAAATAAATAATGTAAAGAATGAAATTTAAGAAGGTTGTTGAAATTTACTGAATTATTAGTCATAACTCTTCCATTATATATATATATATAGGGTTATTTACCGTGACCTCCCCTCGAAGTTTGCATAATTACAGCTTGCACCTCTCTAACTTTTGAAATTACAATAACCCCCCTCAATGTTTACATTTCATAACATCCATACACAAAAAGACCCTCTGAAGATTAACTCCAAGGGGGTAATTATGTGCATGGATGTTATGAAATGTAAACTTTGAGGGGAGGTTTTTGTAATTTCGAAAGTTAGAGGGGTGTAAGTTGTAATTACGCAAACTTCGAGCGGAAGTCCCGGTAAATAACCCTATATATGTATATATATATGTATATATATATGTATCTATATGTATATATATGTATATATATATGTATGTATATATATGTATATATATAGGGGCATTTACCGGGACCTCCCCTCTAAGTTTGCAAAATTACAGATTGCACCTCTTATTATTGAAATTACAAAAACCTCCCCTCAATGTTACAAAACATAGCATTCATGCACAAAAATACCCCCTTCATAGTACATTTTCAGGGGGGGGGGGGGGGTATTTTGTGCATGGATGTTATGAAATATGAACTTTAGGGGAGGTAAATGTTATATTTTATAACATTCAGGGGAGGTTTTTGTAATTTCAATAATAAGAGGGGTGCAATCTGTAATTATGCTATCTTCCAGGGGAAGTTTTGGTAATTATTCCTATATATATATAGGAATAATTACCCATATCACCTCTCAAAGTTGACAATGTTTATATTACCTTTTGAACTCTGTAACAGTGCGCATGTGACCCTCAACATCTCCGCATTCGAGCTCTAGGCGTAGGTGGACATGAGCGTTGGTACCCTAAGATAGCTGTAACAGGGAAGTTTTTTCTTCTTTCCCTTTTGAAAGTTATTATAATTGATCTTGGGGGAGCATTTTATGCAGTATGACTGTTAAATTGTTGAAACATGAATTCATCGAAAATTTTCATAATTATTTTTTCCAACATCAGCCAGTTTAAATTTCTTATCTTTTCTCCTGCAGCCAGTTTTTTCTCACTTCTCTTACTGGGAGAAGTATGCGATTAATCATATGCTTTTCACTGTTGTAAAATGTGATCCTTCTGCAGCATCAGTGAGCCTCAGAAAGGAGTTTGTAGGCAAAAAGATCACTCTTCTTATAATTGTTTGAGCTGGGACTGTGAAGAGGATTGTAGAGAGAAAGAGAGACGAGCTTCTTTATATCGTGGAGCGGGTTGGAAATGTTCACGACCGCATCTACTAAATTATACCTGTATTTTCATCATTGTTTTCATCACCACCACAAATCTCAAACAAAGCTTGAATCTCTACTTGTGATGTTGGGAGCTGAATGAGAATGAAAATGAGAACCCTCCCAAGCTCAATGAGAATGAAAACAATAGAAAATTTCCAAATGATTTCTGTGCATGCTGAGCTGGTAGATGAACTAATTAAATTTTTTTAGGAAACCTCCTTCTCCCCTTGTTGATAGCATTCCCTTTGAGTGACCCCACCTAAACGAAGAAAAACAAATCAAAAGGCTTCAATTTTGCTAGTGTTATGTTCGATCAGTCATCGGCGCTGTTTTTCCAAAACAGTGGCCGCAACAATATCTTGACACAACGGCACTGCCACCACTCAATATTATATATCCTTACAAGATGTATGTTTGGATATTTTGAGTTGAACTTGACAAGCAAGAATCATTATAAGAACACAAATGATTCGAATCTTAACAGGCAACAGCGAGAATGAACACCTATTTTCGGTCATCCAGGGAGTGTTTGGCAGAGCGGATCGCACAGTCACGAGCAAGGCCGCAATTGGCAGCAGAATCCGCCCCGCTATATTGAAACCCCAAAATCCACAGTGCGAAGGCCGCCTCTATCATAGCGGTCTTCGCGAAACATCTATGGGGCCAAATTATGTCCAAACAAACTATCTCCACCCATCCCACTAATCTCTAAATCCATCAAATAGACCCAAACTGTGATTGACATTACTAGAAATTAGTATTAACAGAGCAAGGAGCTCAGTAAATAAATAAATAAACTTTCTAGAATCTTCGTGAAGGAAAAAGGGCTAATACAAATAAACTTTCTAGAATCTTCAATAATTCAAAGTCTTCTCACAGTTCCACTGAACATATCTATATATATAAAAAAAGAGAAATTAAACCATCAGATATTACTCCTTGACCGGTTGCAAGAGGGTGATATTCACCACATAATAGATGGAGGAAATCAACCTGAAAGACAAATTGCATATAATTACTCGAACCAGAGGAAAAAAAAAGGAAAAGTCAGCCACCAATAACTTCTTCGATCAACACTATGAGAAGCAGGAGTCAAAAAAATTAATGTCAGGCTAAAAATTATGTATAAAAGGGGAGCCCGGTGCACAAAGCAACCCTACGCAGCGAGGGTCCGGGGAAGGGTCCCACCACAAGGGTGAAATGTAGGCAAACCTTACCCTGCATTTTTGCAAGAGGCTGTTTCGGGGACTCGAACTTGTGACCTCAAGATAACACTTCAACTTGTGTGCCAAGGCTCCCCTTCATTATGTATGAGATATATAAAACAATTGAAAACCGCTCGAGTTTGAATGAATCACAATTGAACACCGCTGTAAGTTTGATCAAATCGCAATTGAAAACTGCTCTACTTCGATCGAATCGATTGTTGATTCACTCAAAATTGAATCGATACTTGTGGAATATACACAAATACACATGCACGCATAAAAAAGTAAAGAAATAATATTAGAATATTTTGTCGGTCTTCAGGTATTTCAATTGCATTATGAATTATGATACCCAGCTTTGACTAAAATAAAACAGACTTATCCTGAATTCAATAAAGTTTCTATCTTAGAATATGAGTCATATTGAATAGGGAATATACAAATCTGTTTTAGGCCTTGGGAAAATTATAGGATCAGGGAGAAGATTAGGGCTCCGTTTGGGGGACTTATTTTCACCGGTCAAGCGGTTACGACCGCATGAACTGGACCTTAATTAAGGTCCGGTTCATGCGGTCGTAACCGCTTGACCGGTGAAAATAAGTCCCCCCAAACGGAGCCCTAGATAACAATATACTGCTGTTGAAAAGACAGTCTAGTCGGAACCTCGAAGGAGCGAGGAGCCCAAAAGGGCCAATGGTAGGAGCAATGACAGGGTGATGAACTTCCTTCAGGTGATATAAGAGCATTTACAAAAACTTCTCAAATAAGTTTGCATAATTATTAGTTGCGCCCTTCTTATCTTTTGAAATTACAAAAACATCTCATATAAGTTTACGAATAATTACCATAACTTCCCCTAGAAGATAGCATAATTACAGATTGCACCACTCTTATTATTGAAATTACAAAAACCTCCCCTGAATGTTATAAAACATAACATTTACCTCCCCTGACGTTCCTATTTCATAACATCCTTGCACAAAATACCCCCCCTAAAAATGTACTCTGAAGGAGGTATTTTTGTGCATCAATGTTATGAAATGTGAACTTTATGTGAGGTAAATGTTATGTTTTATAACATCCAGGGGAGGTTTTTGTAATTTCAATAATAAGAGGGGTGCAATCTGTAATTTTACAAACTTAGAGGGGAGGTCCCGGTAAATGCTCTATAAGTTTATATTTCATAAAAAGCATGCACAAAAATCCCTCTAAAGGAATATATATAGACACACGTGTGACAGGGCAAGCCCCCCGTGTGGGCGGCAATATTTATATATATATATAGACACACACGTGTGACAGGGCACGCCTCCCTCGTGCAGGCGGCAATATTCGGTGGGGACGACGACATTCAGCGAGGGCGACATTCGGCAGGGGCGGCGACATTCGGCAGGGGCGACGACATTCGGCAGGGGCGACGACATTCGGCAGGGGCGGCGACATTCGGCGGGGGCGGCGACATTCGGCGGGGGCGGCGACTTTTGGCGGGGGCAGTCTATATTTATATGCGTATATATAAAACCAAATTCAATATTGTTCAACAAAAACCATATGGTATGATGGTTGTCATATGACCCTCCTTTTTCAATAAATTTAAGGGTAAAAACGTAATTTCATATTGTAGGGTACCCTACACCTTCATAGTTTTAGGTCACCCCCTAGTAAGTTTAGGACACCAACGAAAAAGTGGAGAGAGAGGGAGCGGTTTGATCCGACGGCTGATGAAATATCATACCAGATTCGATGGTCGTAATAATTTCAATGAGTTTAAAATTTTTGGTTTGATATTTCTTTATATATGGTATATATATAGAGCGATGTTAAATGCAGGCCGATTTTGACTATATGTAGGCCGCGGATATATACAGGCCAAAAAATTATTCATGCAGGCCAAATTTCATATTTACATACCATATTCAAAAATCAAATTAATATTTTCCTAAATAAATCACCAAGCAAAATAACATTCATAAAATAAGTAAAATATCATGCGTGCGAGGTTACGTTGAATGTCACTGTTTCGTCAGTAAATCTGGGAGAGCTATTGATGGAGTATCCCTAAGGGCGCTAACTGCACCCCATCTATGGGGGTGCGGTTATCCAAAGAACCCTCACTAGCGACGTAACTACCCGAAGTATAACCATGGCCGCCATGGCCGCCATGGCCGCCATGGCCTCCATGGCCGCCATCGCCATCGTCGTGGCAAATACCCATGAATAGCTTTAGGCCAGTTGTAATTTAAAAATACATCGGACTTGGACAAACAAGTAAACTCCTTGGGGACACGGTTGCATGGAAGGAAAAAACACATAATACATGAAGTATTAAACTACTCGAATAATTTTTCCTGACGTTTTAAAAGGAGAAATGATATCTTTTTTTAAAAAACCGTGGCATGCATATAGCTAAAATCGGCATGAGTTTAACATCGCTCTTTTTAAAAAACTGTGGCATGCATATAACCAAAACTGGTCTGCGTTTAACATCGCTCTATATATATGGTGTATATATATACGAACGAGTGATAGTGCACGGGCAGACTCATGTGGATATTGCAGATAGCTGCAGCGCAGAAATGTTTAGCTACTCGCAAACTCATGTGGTATGCAAATAGCGATCGGCGCAAAACTATATGGCTATTCACAGACCATTTTTCCGCTTTAATCGGACGATGAGAATGAAGTGGCGAACCATTACACCGATAAGGGGATTTATTTATATATAGTATAGATAATTACCAAAACTTACCCTAAAAGATAGCATAATTACAGATTGCACCCCTCTTATTATTGAAATTACAAAAACCTCCCGTGAATGTTATAAAACATAACATTTTCCTCCCACGAAGTTCATATTTCATAACATCCATGCACAAAATACACAGCCTAAAAATGTACTCCGAAGGGGGGTATTTTTATGCACGAATGGTATGAAATGTGAACTTCAGGGGAGGTAAATGTTATGTTTTATAACATTGAGAGGAGGCTTTTGTAATTTCAATAATAAGAGGGGTGCAATCTGTAATTTTGCAAACTTAGAGGGGAGGTCCCGGTAAATGCCCCTATATATATACTATCTAATATATTATATATATACTATCTATAAAGGAGAAATGGCCTTTGGTGCAACATTGCCTATGCCGAAAGTACCCCTGCCAACTTCCGCAATTAACCCTTATGCCATCGGAGCGGCGGCTGGGCCGGGCGGGCTTTGCGGGCCGCTGCTGCTGCTTGGCGTAGCCTGTGCGGAGGCGGCTGAAGGCCGCCGTCGGGGAGCAGCGAGCACGGGCAAAGCCCGTGCGGAGCTGCTAGTATATATATATATATATATAATTACTGGGACCTCCTCTGGGAGTTTGCATAATTACAGGTTGCACCCCTCTATCTTTCAAAATTACATACCTCCCCTCTAAATCTCTAGTTTACAAAAAATGCCCCTTTCGTTAAAAATATGTGGAAAATTATAAAATCAACCAAACTATTTTATAATATTCAATTTTAGCCTTTGTAATGACTCTACATTGAAAGGTGATCAAATATACCAAATTATTTTATGATATTCCAATTTTACCCTTTTAATAAATCTACAATGAAAAGGGTGCGTTACATTTTACCATTTGTAATGAATCTAGAATCATTATAATTTGACTGATTTTATCATTTTTCATCCATATTTCCAACGAAAGGGGCATTTTTGTAAACTGTACAAACTTAGAGGGGAGGTAAATGTAATTTCGAAAGATTGAGGGGTGCAACCTGTAATTATGCAAACTCCCAGCCTCCCAGGGGAGGTCCCCGTTGATCAAATCATGTTTAAAATGTAAAATATTTTAACTTTCAAATTCAAAGAAAAAGCATATATAAAGTTATAGGAAAATAAATCACCTGAAAGTTCAGATTTCTTCATTCAATCAAACTCCAGATGATTCTTCCCCCAGTTCCATTTTATACAAGCTCCACTGTCGTTCAAATAATAGAAATTCCTGCAGAAGCAAGACAATGAAAGAATGTTGAGTACAAAAAGTATGGTATAAAAGGGAAGATTCACATTGCATATGATACTATGCACAGAAAACCTGTAGTTGTTGCGGGCTAAACAATGGCAGCATTACGGAAGCAACTAGTTCAATCAATTCGTCATGATGATCATTCGACTCTCCTGACTCGGAAAGTGATACTGAGACCTGAATACAATAATATTTGTGTAATGCGAATATCCTTTCAACATATTCTATCAAAGCTTATGTTTTACCTGCATGCAACGTAGAATCATTTCCGGTAAGCAGCATTTCCGACAGAGGCCTTTAACCACATAAGCAGCTGGGATTTGTATCGAGCCATCATCATCTGAGTACCAAGCATCGATCCGGGATATCTCTAGTGTGACGCCAGCTTGGAAATGTGCAAGTTCACCTGAAACAAAGGTTTATTATGAATTATACAACTTGAACTTAAAAAGAATGGAAGACTACAATAAAAATAATGTTGATTACCTTTAAATCCAGCAGCCATGACAGCTGCAAGAAGACCACCATCATTTGATTCATGAAGACCAAGCCCGTCGCCCTCTATGGCTAAGCATCTAAGTCTGACTTCAACACAATGGCTATTTGTGAATGAGACAGAAACATTGACCTGTGATTCATGATTCAACATAAGTAAACATAAAAGGCATAGATTAGCTTGACATCAAAAAAATAAAACATTGCTTCGAAGGAGAGAAATCTTGGCAGCTCATTGGAAAAAATGGGTACCACGTATTTTTATCCATCATATTTTTATCAACTAATTGTTAATATTAATTTGAGTAAACTAATGCAGCGTATTTTTTTAATTTCTGTTGGATGAAGAAATTTCTCTAGCCACATTCGTCGATAGAAGCAAAAGGCCAAGGCGAGCATTTGAAGATATGATGTCTTATTTTCAATGTTGCCTTATTTTGCTACATTGGAGAAAAATAAGTTTTTTAAAGGAGCGAATGTGGACGTATTTTGTATACTCTCGTAGTTTGAAAGGAATGAATGTGATCATATTTTGAATGTAGTCTCACTTTGAGATTAAACAACGTTACTTTGAAAAAAGAATACGATTTTTTTTGGAAACGAGGAATATGATTTTATTTTGAATCTCGTCTTATTTTGCATATTTTTAAGAATGAACAATATATTTGCAGAACTATATGATTTTTTTTAAATGCTCAAAACATCTAGAATGGCGACAATGGAGACAAAGGATCCATATAGCCGACCCCACTATAGTGGGATAAAGGCTTGAGTGTTGTTCTTGTTGTTGCTCAAACCATCGAGAATCCAATTTATGTCCTCTACTTATTCGAGTTTAGCAACGACGCAATTGCGGAAGTTAATGATTACCGAGTTCAACTATATATTTTTTTATACAAATAAAATTTGATACATTTTTTTAACAAACATACCTCTGCATAAAATATAACAAACAACTGCATCTAGAGCACCATTTTACAATTTCTATAAATCCATTATCTTCTTCCTCAGATATGTTCTTTCTCCTTTTCTTTGATTTTTGTTTTCTGCCATGAACCCTCCCAAGCTTGACCTTCTTGCTCTCCGAACAAAAGTTAAGAATATCTCTCCCCAATCTACTGATAGATCAAGCTATCGCCGACAAAAAATCAGAAATAAAATATGGGAACTTATTGAGACATGCTCCATGCCAACGCTTGAGGGCAGGGTCCTCCTAAACAATGATCCAAGAGGATAAAAATACTCTCCCCCACTCTCTTATATAGACGGGAGTGGGCATACATAAAATAATGATAATACCACTAGGGCTACATAAACTATTATGGGAACACGTGACAAGCTCGAGGAGTCCTTTCTAAAAATCGACCTTGTCCTCAAAATCGATATTCGTAGGGCCATCAGCGAGCTTCACCGAATCTAAGTCACCGAAGTCAGGATCCTCGTCTTCAGCGCTGAACAACAAGCACAGGTCCTTGAGAGGGCATTGGTGGGTAGGAGAATGCATTTGGCGACAGCAAAAATAGAGGCCCTTGCGACGAAGCTCGATGTACTGCTGATAAGATAGGCGTTGAGGTGGCAGGGGTACCAGTGGAGGTACGAGTGACGGAACTGGCGGCGAAGGTTGTGGGTCGTTTAGCGGGGGTCTAGGTAGAGGTATGTGATCCAGGAAAAGGGGAGGTGGTTGACATTTCGGGGGCGGCAGTTGAGGGGTAGCCGGGGCGGCAGTTGAGGGGTAGCCCGACAGAGGTAGACGGTTGGGGCTCGTAGAGCTCCTCGTTGAGATAACGAACCCGTTCCATGGCGCGGGAGAGAGTAATTGGGTTGTGGACATGAAGGCGTGCCCGAAGGTGGGTCTGTAGACTCCTGAGAAAATACTCCAGGTAATGGACAGGAGATAGGCCGGGGACATGCATGGCGACCTATATAAACTCGGCGAAGTAGGTAGTGACAGTGTCAAACGGGCGAATGGAGTTTAGGTGCTTGTAGGCATTACAAGCTTGGTGGGTGTCATAGTGGCAGAGGAGTTGCTCATTCAATGTTGGCCACGAGAGGTCAGGGACCTGTTGGCGCGTCCACAACGCGCTCAGTGGAGCGAGGGACATTCTACTTGGAGGGGGTGGATTGGAGGTTGATGAATTGTTTGGTGCGGGGATCCAATCATGAGGGTCGGTGCCGCCGAACACAGGAATCTCAATCCGACGGAGATGGGCCTGGTGAATGTCCACAGTGGGGTGGAGGAACCCCATGTAGTCCATGGCGGGCCGAGTGCGGTGCGGCGGTGGTGGCGGAGGAGCGGTGGGAGGCTAACCATCATGGTCGCGAGGTCTCAAAGGAGAGTGAGATCTTCAAGCCGAGCTTCGAGCCGATCCAAGCGAGTTGAATCGGAGGCCGAGGCAGTGGGAAGGGCCATGGAATGGGTTCGGGGCATGTAACGGGCGAGTGAAGGAGGAATGCGGCAGGTCAAAAAAGATGCCAGTGGTTGCTGCAAGGTTGCGGAGGGCAGTGCGTTGGCTGCTGGAAGGAGACAAGGTGGTGGTTGGGGTTGTCAGGGAGTGAGGAGGCTGGCTCGGGAAGTGGCTAAAGCCAACTGAAAGAGAGGAAGTTATGGAGGACGCGCAAAAAAACGTCGTGTGGGCGGAAGAGGCGAGACGAGTGTGGCTGGAAGGCGCAAGCCGATCACAGTTCTCTTTGGAAGAAGTGATCAACTGAAGAATGGCGTGCAACGGTGAGGACGGTGACGTGCAAGTGAGGTCGACGAGCGTGTGCCAACATATGCAGGGGAGGACGAGCCTGATGTCAAGCACACTGAGGGCTAGAAGTTACGGAGTGGATCGACGTAAGCAAGGGAATCATTCGAGCGGTGGTATCCGAAAACAATGAAGCATCCAAATAGAGATTAGACCGACACCCTAAGTGAGTGACATGTCGGACAAATTGATTGATCAGGCTATCGACGACAAAATAACAGAAGTAAAATATGAGATACAATTTATCGAGACATGCTCGATACCAACTCTTGAGGGTAGGGTCCCTCTAAGAGCCACTCTCCTATGAGAGCCTAAACCAAAACAATGATCCAAGATGGTAGAAATACTCTCCCTGCTCCCTTATATAGGCGGGAGTGGGCATACATAAAATAACGATAATGCCTCTAGTAAGGGTGTAAATAAAAACCAACCGACGGTTCAGTTTTCGTAGACTGCGGTTCGGTTACGATTTCAATTATTGAAAAACCACACGGTTCGATTCACAGTTTTTAATGCTAAACCGAAGCGAACTGTATAATTATTACATTACAAATTTTTAAATAACTCTAATGATAAATGATTTAGGTGTTTACTATTTAGCAGTTTAGGGCTCAATATCTTATATCTAAAGAATGTTTAAGCATAAAAGGATTAATATATTAATACCTTAATATCTTATATCTTATTTGGTTCACTGTTTGCCGGTTCATTTTCGTTCATCCCACAACGCAAGCGTGAAGCGGCGTTTCAATGCAAATTAATTATAAGTGCTAATAAAAAATATATAAGCGCAATTCAATGCAGATTACTAATAAGTGCATTTCAATGCAGATTACTAATAAGTGCATTTCAATGCAGATTACTAATAAGTGCATTTCAATGCAGATTACTAATAAGTGCAATTCAATGCAGATTACTAATAAGTGCAATTCAATGCAGATTACTAATAAGTGCAATCCAATGGTTTGCGCTGGTTTGCGCAGTTCGGTTCGGTTCGAGACTTCTGGAACCACATAGGGGTGGTTCGATTTGCAGTTTTGCTAAAAAACCGAACCATTACATCTCTAGTTGCTAGAACTACATAGACTATTAGGGGGGATGCATGACAGACCCGGGGACTCGTCTTCGTATCATCTATTACTTTCTAGGCGGCCGAAGAAGTATCATTTAGGCCTTCAGTCAAAGCTTGAGAAGATGCATGTGAAATCTGTTTTGCGACCAAGTTAGGAGTTTCAAGATGAATTGTTGAGCACCCCTATGTTGTCTCAAGATTACCGCTCCAGCTTTATGAAAGTTGGCAATGACTCTTCGTTTTCCCAAATAGAGTTCGACTGATGACTACTGAATTTATAACTGATACTTTCCAGGCCTTAGAGCTTGAGGTTAAGCCGTTAGGAATTTAGTAAGTAGGTAATTGTATGTTGTAATTTTGACTCTTTGAACTTGTAATGGCAAGATTTTAATCACCAGAAGACATTTATCATTCTTGTGTGATGTTATGTTGCTGTGTGACTCTAATTCCATTTTGGCTACTTGTTTACAGTTCACATTTTTTTGACAACGGTTGTAGTTTTCACAGCAGGTGTTATTCACAGATTGATATTGAGCAACCTATTGTATATGAAAAAAAATTTAAAAATTTATTTTCAAATCGCGCCCAATAATTTAATAATGGCACACACATTGACTAACAGACGCTCATATTGATCTGACAATGCGCATATCTTCCACACATTGTCTTGCTTCTTTCAGGTCATCATTTGAGTTTCTCTTGGGTTCTCTGTTCTCCCTTCTCTTTATAAAAGGTTATTATTACCTTTTTTATCTCTAGTTCTATCTGATCCCCTCCATGCCTCTTCACCCGGTCCACTCAGGATACTGATAGGAGGCAGCCCATGCATAATAATTAGACACCTGGATAAAGAGAAAGCTGAAACATATCAATCTACCTCAAGAAAGTCGACTCCCTAATTATCCATCTCTAGGAAAGATTTCCTTTCCCAAGTGTTTAGGCTCTATAAACTTCACGTTCTCGGATTTGAATATTCATGTATTTAAGTTCATTCATTTTGGATTTTCTTGATGAATTCAGTGAATATATTAAAAGTTTCAGAATTCAATTTTTTAGAAAAAAAACGTCCACGTCTACTTAGAAAAATCATCAATTACATACATAAGAATAGTTTTCCCTAGTAAATTAGTAATATGAATTGAACCAAATAAATCCATCTGCAATAACAATAATATCAAGAAACTGACCCAAGACATTTATAAATGGCAGCGACTGTAGTTTAACAAAAGAGTTTATCAGTTGACTGTTATGCTGAAACAATCCAAATTGCATGTGCGCAATCTACGTTCATCAACCAAGGACCTTTTACTGATTACATGCCACTACCAACTCAAGTGAAATGAAAAAAGTTGAAAATAAATTACCATTAATTGCCGTTTTAACACTTCTTCGTCACTGACAGAAGAGTACAATGCACTTGTCAATGCTGTGCACAAAGTTGCATCAGGGCACAAGCATTCACCAGAAGGTAAACACAGCATTGCATGAGCATGCAAGTCAAGATATGCATCACTTTTTAACTCGAGTGGGCAATTCTCAGCTGCATTCAACCATGGAATTTCTTCTCCTGAAAAAGAAGTAAAAACACATCAGTACTTTGTGTAATTTTGCAAAAATGTAATATGCTGAAATAACAAGAAACTTGACAATGAAAAAAAAATCAAAATTATGATATAAAATCAAAGGTTTAGACATTATAAATGTCACCCATACATACTAAAAAGGTTTTCTGGAGTATAATAAAATCATAAAGATAAAAAGGTAACTTTCAGTCAAATTTCCTAACAAAAATCACAAAAACGCTATATTGCACCGACACTTCAAAATGCCCAGCGTGTCGGTGTCGGACTCTCCGACACACATCGGACTCTCTGACACTCTCCGACACTTCATAACACTATAAAGGCAACTATGTGATGTTTTATTTTTAAAATTTAGGTACTATAGTGAACAATGGCTCAATGAAGATTTTTCTAGAAGGATAGTGAAATCATTCAAGAAACAAAAAAATGCTTTAGGAAGTACTTTCCTAACATTAAGGATCGCACCAAGGTGAATTTAGGGTACGCAAATTTTACTTATATAAATGGAGAATTTAGAGAATTTGATTCAGTTCACAGTCGATTTTCGATGGATCCTAAGGCTTGGTGGGCTATTCCTGGTGCAAGTGCACCTATGCTACAAAGTTTAGCCATAAAGCTTAGTTCTTGCACAACCAACTTCTTCATCATGTGCCGAGAGGAATTGGAGTACGTACTCCTTCATAATTATAAAAGAAATATTTAATATGCGTGTCCCAGCGTGTCGCAATATGATATTTTTTTAGAATTGACGAGTCGCGTGTCGTGTCGTGTCGTATCGCGTGTTGTGTGTCGGTGTCGGTGCAACATAGCAAAAACGTCTTGTAAATTTGGCAGTTTTAACAGACATAAAAACGCCTCAAGAGAGTAAGAAAAACTAAACCAATTGGAAATCAGTATATTATTTCATCTTTCCCAATAAGGTACCAGCAAATATTATGCTACTTGAATCGGTGACATATTGGTTTCATATTGCTTTATTCTTCAGCCTTTATTAATAAGGCTTTCACAGGAAAACCTTTTAATGCTAACAGAAACCAAAAAAAAAAAAAGTTATGTAAAGAATTTAAAGTTAAAGATAAATATAATATGAGTAAATTAGAGTTATAATGTTCTTGAAGTAGACATACTTAATAGCAATGCCAGTGAAGAATTTAATGATTCACTTGCAGCGGCAATGGCTCTTTCCTTCTCCTCTGAAGAAAGATCGGCAGGAGGAACTGCTGCATTTTCCCACTCAATTTTAAGCCAATTCCGATAAGTTGCATCACATGAGTAATAGTCCCTCTAAAAGGAAATAAAACACAAAAATATATTAGAATGTACGATGCAATTTCAAATTATTTCTCTAAAGATTATGAGAAGATATGAGAAAAAAAGTATATACCCAATCTTCAAATTCATTGAGATCGTCTAAAACATTATCATCAAATGCCAGGAGTGCATCCTTAGGTTGCTTCAAAGGCTCAGCAAGGAAACTGAGTAACATGTGTGCTCCTATTGGCATTTTAGGGATCCTCCACATGGAAATTAAGGCGAATTCTCGAAAAAGAATGTTACTAGTACAGAAAAAAGGGAACATCAAAAAATCAATGGAGATTTACATTCAAAATATAGTTTCATAGAAAATGACAAAAAAGATAACATGGGTTAATCTAAAATACCTATGCATCAGCGCTCTGATGAGAAGCTTTGAGGTGATGGTCTCAAAATCACTAACAGTGGTAGTAGGAGTAAAACAAAGCCACTGAATTGCTGTGGCCTTCTGTAAAGATTGCAATCGGAGCTTTTCTGCAACATCGGAAGGCTTTTCATCATATTTACTAGTTTTCAATTCCCGGGACCTTGAAAGAACCCTGCAAAAAATTTGAAACTTACTAAACTCGTTACAATTACTAACACAAAACATTTAAACTTCAGAACAAACTGATCAATATACCTCTCAATAATGTCTTCAAAACTTGCCTTAGATTCGTCTTCAAAAGAGAAAGGTAAATACTCGATTGCAGAGCGGAAAAGTTTATATTTTGTTTGCATGCTTTTCCAATGAAATGCAGGTAAAAGTTTCAGAAGTTTTCAATTCAAGAAGCAGGTGTCAGGAAATAAAACAAAATAGGGGAGAGTAAGAAGGAAATAAAGTTGATTAACACAATACAAGCAAGCGAACATTCAATAGAAGTGACCAGTGAATACCTGCTATTTAACCTCAATTCCATCATTTCAACAAACAAATCGATGCAATAATGTCGAGCTATTTGAGAGGCATACACACCAACCAGTTCTTCATGATGCTCAGAAAATAAGAACATTGCATACCTTAGTCAAGATGAGTAATAGTAAAAAGAAAAATGTCAGATTCTACTCATCAACATTGTCTTCTTGCAAATGACTGGTAAATCAATTATGCTTAGCCTATTCAAATAATGATAAGTAAAAGTGCAACAGGTCAGCATGTCTTAGATGGACAGGATAAAAATTTACAAGCCTGCATTAAGTACAGCACAATTGTAAAGACAATTCCAAAGACTTTACAACACACCTCATCTGGAAATTTGCAATAAAAAAATCAAACTAGAAATTTTCAATTTCAATCAAAAAGTTGCTTTAAAACTTTTATACAAGGTCAAATTTTCAAGTACAGTGCCTAATCAAGAAAAATGCCTGATTACACAATCAACAATGTTTCCTTGTGAAGGACAGGATAAAACTTCACAAAACCTCATGTGTTAGAAGCCAAAGACCCCACGTGTGTCCATTGTAATATCTCAAATCTTATGAGAGTCATCCAATGAGGGTGCCGAGTGTCCCTTGGATAGTGATGCCTAAATAAGAAACAACTCCTGGGCAAGCTTCTAAGGAAAAAATGACATTGGAATAAACAAAATCTCACATCTAAATTGGAGACATTTTATTAGCCTATAAACACAAGTTTTGACCCCAACTATTAGATGTGACTTTTTAAGCATGTGGTGTTCAGTTATGAACTCAACATGCTTGGATAGCAATAGTTTTAGGATGAGTGACCTCATGAAAGCACTCGTACGCCACCTCAAGAAAAAATGATAAAATTATGCTCAACTTAGTAAGGGGGCGTTAAGATAGTCTTAATCTGATAAGTTGGGTATGCCTTATTTTAGGAAATAGTGTGCTTCGTTGGCTTTTCTATTGATTATTTTTTGTGTGCAACCATTGAGAGTAAAATATTGTAACCACTTTTATCAATAAATAGTAGGAGTACTATGAAGCACATATACTTACAACAGTCTTACGTATCGTATCTAAAACGTTTCGGAGTAGGAAAAATCTAGGAAACTCGTCACCGAAACTCTGAAACCCGTCCCCGAAACTCTCAGAAACTTTTTCTTTTAATTTTAGATTGAAAAAAATTTTGGAAACTCACGGATACTTTCAGATATTACCGGATACGTCTGAGTATGCTCGAAAATGCCCCCATATTTGTGTTTTGCGATGGTGACATGGAGAAAGACATGTGAAAGAAAAGTGTTGAATGATAAGTAGTGAGATTTAATTTATTACATATTTTTATTCATGACTCTTATTTGTAACACATAAACTTTGCTTTCATTTGATATATGATATATGAGATATAATAATGAAGAAAACGTGAATGACATGCATTCCTTCATTATTAATTTGTATTAATATTTAAAAAATTAAAAATTTCAAAAATATATCTCGAATCCTAGGTTTTTTGAAAATCATGTTTCTCGTATCCGTATCGTATCTTGTAACCCATCCCCGTCCCAGTGCAACATAGTAGGAGTATGCATAGCCCTCCACACAGATGCCCCCCCCCCCAATACACACACGCAAATAATTGTCAACATTAAAGAGAGACTATGGCACACCCCTACAAAGTCAAACAGCATCCATATCCAAATGATAACATGATAAACTGAGATTCTCCATAGCATAGAGAAGATTTTGAGAATATCTGATTTAAGGTGTGGTAGAGAAAAGAGAGGGAGGGCGGGGCGCTCACATCTGAAGAATGTTATCTCCAACTGTTGTAAGTTTCTCCTTGAAGGCACCCTTCATTTCATCATCAAGAAGATATCTAAGAAGAAGAGATATATGGGCTCCAAAGCGTATCATTTGAGGATCACCATGAGGCCTATAAAATAGAGGGTTAATTAGAAACAGAAGCCCAACAATGCTCTGAACACAAGCGTTGCACTAGCTTTAGGTGATACCGTAAGACATTATGTTCATCCTCAGATGGTGATATCCATGACCATATTAGGTCCAGTAGATCAGGAATATCACAAAGCATGAGATTCATCTGTTCATAATTAAGTGTTAGCATCACAAAGAAAGCTAGAATAAAATATTCAAATGTCTGACGCTTGCATAGGCAACAAAAACATTTGATTTTACTTATAAAAATGTTGATGATACAACAGGGGGAAGAAAAGTTTTCCATTTAGAAATTCACCAATTTTAGTTGCAATTTAAAGGATCAAACTTTGCAATGAGAAACTTTGTTGGGCTGACAAATAATTATAATGCATTATTTGGCAATCAACAACAAACCTAAAAAATAGATATCACTTATCCTCAAACAGATGTCTTGAAGCACTGTACACCCAATATCAAGTAACAAGCACAAGTATTAGACCATATCCATCCGACCTAAAACAAATTCGTTGCAGGTGGAGGGTCCGGTGATCTATATTAGGTGCACGATGCTATAAGAGTTTCTTGACGCGAGATTATATTCTTAACAAACTCCCTCATACACATGGTCTTTGACCCGTAACACGTGGACATCTTTTTAGTTGGATCATACGATCTTTGACTCGTAACTTACTTTGTATACCATGCTAGAACTTATGCATCGAACCTAAAATCAATTGGCTATAGGTGGAGGGGGTGTCCGAAATCTACATTAAATACACGATGCTACATGAGTTCCCTGACGTGGTATTATATTCTCAACAATGAGTAGAGAAATGATATCATTCAAGCATTTGCATTGAGAAAAACTACTACTTTTAATTGCAGGCAGTTACCACAGTTGCAAATTACAAAATGCAAGAGTAAGACAAATCACAATGGTGGAATAAGCCTCAGATAGAGACACGAAAGGAAAGTACACGTGAGAAGAAAAGGAGACGCAATGAGTTGTCATATCAATAGATTAAAATAGCTTGCGGATGTTGCGAACTGCATGGTGCATGTGATGGCAGGAAGAGAAAATTGCAACCTAGCAGTTTACATAACTGCATTTGCGGAAGTAGGCTACCGAAGTGATGGAGGTCAAGGTGAAGGCAGTGAAGTGATTATGCTCTAATGAAACTCTAATGAATGAATGCAAGTGTAGAGAAACCTAGTTGAATGTGATGCTCATGCAAAAGCCCAACATTAGTCTGCAATAGTTATGAAATTATAAGAAGAATTTACGAACATACACAATTAAGATTAGGCCTTAGGTACATTGTTACCGACGCGCATTCGGAGGAGCCGAGTTGGCAAGTATACTCGAGGAGGGCGCGCGCGGGAAGGGAGGAACGCAACCCGGAGGAGAGAACCGGGCGGACAGCACCCGATTCAGTCTAGACCGGCCGGTCTAGGAGTGTTGTATGGGTTTATTTTATATGTCTTGTTTTATGTTATGAGTGTTGGGTGGGTCCTGGTTCTATATAAAGGACCTACTCCTATTGTATTAGCTATCGTTTGATCATTAATCTGAACTTGGAAGGGCTGCTCTCTTTTTCCTCTCATCTCTAACCCTAGCTTCTTTCTCTCAACCTCTTCCTCCCCCCTCTTCTTCTCTAGCTGGTAATATTTGGTCCGACCTGCCATTCCGCCCGCTGCTATAGCCGTCGGAGCCTCGCGTTCTGCTATCCTAGCACCGTGCGTCCTCTCTCCCTCGCCAGATCCGCTCGAGCCGTTGTTGTGCGCCTTCCGCGCTCCGCGAGCCTTCCGCGATCCGCAGCCTTCCGCGATCCGCAACTCGACAGCGATCCGCAAGCCTTCCGCACTCCGCGATCCTTCCGCGATCCGCAAGCCTCCCGCGCTACCGCCCTCGACATCGCCGTCCGCGTTTCCGCTGCTGCTGTGCGCCGGACTCCATTATGACGGTGACCACCCGCCTGAGTGCCGCCGACGCTTCCACCGCAGCCGACGCCGTCGCCACCGCAGACCGCCTCGCACTCCACGACAGCCACCTCGCGAGCCACCAATCCTCGATGGACACGATCGCAGCGACCCAGCATGTCATCCTCGCCCGCCTCGAGGCTATGCAGCCAACGCCAAGCTCGCCACCACTACCGCCCGCGGCGACAACGCCGACCGACACCGCCTCGGTACTCGGCACGCCGCCCTCCCCGCTAGCGCCCGCCTACCGCGCGCCGGCCCAGTTTTCGCTTGGCCCGACATTTCCGCCGCCCGCAGTTTTCCGCCCCCAACTCGCGCTAGACGTGCCCCCCCCCCCTTTTTCGGGACGGATCCCATGGGGTGGATCGCTCGTGCGGAACAGTATTTCGATCTCAATGGAATGCCCCCGGCGGACCGCGTCGGCACCGCCATGGTCGGTTTGGACGGGTCAGCCCTCCATTGGGCACGCTGGCTCCGCCAGGTCCAACCTCTCATCCCGTGGCACGAGTTCAAGCACCAGATGATTACTCGCTACGATTCCCGTTACACCGGCTCCGCTATCGAGCGGCTCTTCTCAGTCCGCCAATCGTCGACAGTGGATGCATATATCGACGAGTTCGTGGTTCTCGTCACGCAAGTCCCGGGCCTCCCGCTCGACCATTACCTGAGTTTCTTCCTGCAAGGCCTCATGCCTAATATCCGCTCCCGCATTCGGACCCATCATCCTCGCACAGTCTCGGAAGCTCTCGACCTCGCTCGTGCAGTGGAGGCGGATATCGGCCCGCGGCACGCCGGCCCCGTCCCTGTCCGCCACCAACAACCGCGGGACAATGGCCCCCGACCAGACACCTTGCCACACGGCCGGCCGACACGCACGGACGGGCCGCACAGCGTCTCCAACGATGTCTACAATGACCTACGCCGCCGCGGTTTATGTTTCCGCTGCCGCCAACCTTACTCCCCGCAGCACGTGTGCCCGGTCAAGGAGTTCCATGCTCTTTTCGTCGATGGCGACGACGACCCCTTGGCTGAGGATGGCCTTCAGTCTGATGCTCTACCGGACCAATTGCCCCAGGACTCCAAGGGAGTGCCACTCAACGTGTTGGAGCTACCCTTTTATTCCGTGGGCGGCTTGACGGGCCCCCGCACGATGAAGCTGGCTGGATTGCTACATGACCGTCCCGTGATCGTTATGATCGACAGCGGTGCTAGCCACAACTTCTTGTCGGCTCAGCTCGCGCAGGATTTGGCGCTTCCCTACGGGCCCTCACCCGCTTTCTCCGTTTGCTTGGGAGATGGCCGCCGCCGCCCCACTTTGGGACAGTGTGAGGGGGTCACTCTATCCTTGGGTCCATGCATAGTCACGGCTGATTTCTACATGTTTGAGTTTGGGGGCATCGACGCCATTCTGGGTGTGGCGTGGCTGCAGACATTGGGCGACGTGCGCGTCAATTGGGCCTCCATGAGCATGTCATTCCTCCACCAGGGCCAGCCTTGCCGCTTGGTCGACGACTCTACTCTCCTTCGCTCGCCGGTCTCTTTCCGGGCGATGACACGCATCACCGACATCGACTTCTCCGCCTGGCTTTGGACGCTCCAGGCCATGCCCCCGCCGCCGGTCGCACCGCTTCCGGCCGATATGCACGCCGTGCTCACCGATTTTCCAGAGATCTTTGATACACCACCCGGCCTCCCACCGCCACGGTCGACCGACCATGCCATTGTTCTACAGCCGGGTTCGGCGGCGGTGTCCGTTCGGCCCTACCCCTATGGGCATACGCAAAAGGATGAGATCGAAAAGCTTGTGCGGGAAATGCTGTTGGGTGGCCTGATCCGCCCAAGTGCTAGCCCATTTTCCAGTCCGGTCCTTTTGGTGCGCAAGAAGGATGGCAGTTGGAGGTTTTGTGTGGATTACCGGGAGCTGAACAAGGCAACGGTACCCGACAAATACCCCATTCCGGTCATTCAGGAGCTATTGGATGAGCTGCACGGTGCGGCCTTTTTCACGAAGATCGATCTTCGAGCCGGTTATCACCAAATCCGGGTTCGGCCGGAGGACGTGCCGAAGACGGCTTTCCGGACTCATGACGGCCATTTTGAGTTCCTAGTGTTGCCGTTTGGGCTCACCAACACCCGGCCACCTTTCAGGTGACAATGAACGATATCTTTCGTCCGGTCCTCCGTAAGCACGTGCTTGTTTTCTTTGATGATATACTTGTGTTTCGCACTTCTTGGTAGGAACACCTCTGGCACGTGCGGGACACGTGTACTACTCTTAGGCGACACCACCTCACAGCCAACCGGAAGAAGTGCATTTTCGGCGCGACGACGGTCAGCTATTTGGGGCACACCATCTCATCCCAAGGCGTGGCTATGGATCAAGACAAGATTGAAGCGGTGACGCGATGGCCGACACCGTCTTCGATTCGAGACGTACGAGCCTTTCTCTGACTGACCGGCTACTACCGACGCTTCATCCGGGACTACGACGGGTTGGCCCGCCCCCTCACCCAGCTGCTAAAGACGTTCGAGGAGGGACCATTCTCGTGGCCACCGGCCGCCATGGCGGCGTTTGCCGCGCTTCAGTCCGCTCTCATTCAGGGGCCGATCTTGGCCATGCCCGACTTCCAGCAAACCTTCTTCGTGGAGTGTGATGCTTCTGGCTCCGGCGTTGGCGCTGTCCTGATGCAGGCCGGGCGACCCATAGCCTATTTCAGCCGGGCGTTCTCGACGGCTGTGCGCAGCTGATCGGCCTATGAGAATGAGCTCATGGCCTTGGTGTTAGCAGTTCAGCACTGGCCGCCGTATTTACTCGGCCGGCCATTCGTGATCCGCACCGACCACCACAGCTTACGATACCTGCTTCAACAGAAGATAGCCACCCCGACTCAGCAGCTTTGGGTCGCCAAGCTCCTCGAATACGATTTCACCATCGAGTTTCGGTCGGGAAAGACCAACCGGGCGGCCGACGCACTCTCTCGCCATCCCCACGCTCCGGAGTTAGCCGCCATCTCGCGGCCCATTTGGGAGGATGCCTCCACCTTCCAGCAGGAGGCAGATGCCGACCCCCACCTGATAGCCATCCGCACTGCCTTACTCGCCGACCCGGCGGCCCGCCCACCATACTCCCTCATTGGCGGGCGGCTCTTCCATCGTGGCCGCCTTGTTCTGTCGGCGTCTTCCTCCCGCATTCCGCTGCTACTAGCGGAGTTTCACGCCACACCTTCCGGGGGCCACATCGGGGCTTTCCATACCTATCGGCGGCTAGCCGCCTCTCTCTACTGGCCGCACATGCTCCGACAGGTGAAGGCCTACGTCGCGGCCTGCCTGCCTTGTCAGAAGGCCAAATACGAGACCATGTTTCCTAGCGGCCTGCTCCAGCCTCTGCCGATTCCCGAGCGTGTCTGGGAAGACATCGCCATGGATTTCATCACCCGACTCCCGCGCTCCAACGGGTTTGACTGTATTTTGGTGGTCGTCGATCGTTTGACGAAGTACGCCCACTTCGTTCCTCTCCGACACCCTTATACGGCCGCAACTGTAGCGGACAGCTTCATCTCGGAGATCGTGCGTCTCCATGGGTTTCCCCGCTCGATTGTGAGTGACCGGGACCCGCTCTTCCTTAGCAGTTTTTGGACTTCCTTGTTTCGTCTCCAGGGCACGCGCCTACGGATGAGCACCGCATACCACCCCCAGTCGGACGGGCAGTCCGAGGTGTTGAACCGTTGTCTTGAGACGTACTTGAGGTGTTTCATCGGTGAGAGGCCCGGCTCTTGGGCGAAATGGCTGTGCTGGGCTGAGTACTCCTACAACACAGCTTATCATCACGCCGCCAATACATCCCCCTTTGAGACCATGTATGGCCGGCCTCCTCCCTCCATCCTCCGGCACCTTCCGGGTGAATGCCCCGTGGCTAGTTTGGCCGACCACCTCTATGACAGGGACGTGATACTGGATAGCTTGAAACATCACCTTCGGCGAGCTCAAGCCAAGATGACTTCATTCGCCAACCGGAAGCGCCGCGACCTCTCTTTTCAGGTGGGCGAGCGCGTGTTCATCAAGCTTCACCCTTACCGCCAGCTCACAGTCGCACGCCGCACCTGCCCCAAGCTGGCCCCTCGTTTTTACGGGCCCTTCGAGATTATCAGCTGCATCGGCGCCATCGCCTACCGCCTTCGCCTTCCGGATACTAGCCGCATACACCTGGTGTTCCATGTCTCTCAGCTCCGTCGGGTGATTGGCGACCACCCCGTCACCGACCACATACCGGCTGATGTTGCCCACTCCGACTCTACACCCTTGTACCCGGCCGGAATTGTGGATCGCCTCCACCATGCTTCCGGAGATCTCGCCCCAGAGGAGATTCGCACTTGGCGCGACCGGCCTATCACCGCCGCTACTTGGATGCTACGTGATGACTTCCGCCGGCAGTTTCCAGATTATTGCCTTGAGGACAAGGCAAATTTTCCAGACGGAGGTATTGTTACCGATGCGCATTCGGAGGAGCCGAGTTGGCAAGTATACTCGAGGAGGGCGCGCGCGGGAAGGGAGGAACGCAACCCGGAGGAGAGAACCGGTCGGACAGCACCCGGTTCAGTCTAGACCGGCCGGTCTAGGAGTGTTGTATGGGTTTATTTTATATGTCTTGTTTTATGTTATGAGTGTTGGGTGGGTCCTGGTTCTATATAAAGGATCTACTCCTATTGTAATAGCTATCGTTTGATCATTAATCTGAACTTGGAAGGGCTGCTCCCTTTTTCCTCTCATCAAGCAAGATCAAGTTAAAATTGAAGTAAGAGTGCTTTGATTAAACACTTGGCGAATACGCCGTTCAAATAGAACTGTAGAGAAATACTGAACCTTGTATATATTTCTTTAATAATGAAATACAGAGTATGAATACATATATATAGGAGGGAGACAAAGAAAAGAATCACTTTACAAGATGTGGGACTAAAAAATAAGAGACTAAATGGGCTTTATCATGGGCCTTTACATGGTCTTTTCTAACACTCCCCCGCAAGCTGGAGCGTACAAGTTGTAGACACCCAGCTTGGACAGGAACTGATAAAATAGGGTACTTGATAGGGCTTTAGTGAGAAGATCAACAACTTGGTCAGTGTCTGGAACATGCTTTAATTCTAGCTTCTTCATTTGAACTTTTTCCCTAATGAAGTGGAAGTCCACTTCAATGTGTTTCGTTCTTTCGTGGAACACTGGATTCTTAGCTATGTGTATAGCAGCTTGACTGTCACATAGTAAGATAGTTGGTGAGGGAAGTTTTACTCCTAGATCAACGAGGAGACTTTCAAGCCATGTAAGCTCAGAGACAACTGATGTCATCGACCGGTATTCAGCTTCAGCTGATGATCGAGCAACCACAACTTGTTTCTTACTGCGCCAGGTCACAAGGTGACCTCCAAAGTAGGTAAGAAAACCACTGGTAGACCGCCGATCGTCCAGGGAACCAGCATAATCTGCATCTCAATATGCAACCAATGTTGGAGTAGAAGAAGAGGTTTTATATACCAACCCTCAACCAGGGGCTATTTTTAGATATCTCAGGATGCGCTCGACAACATGTAGATGAGATATCCGAGGAGAATGCATAAACCTGCTGACCACCCCAACTGCAAAGGATATGTCTGGTCTCGTGACTGTTAAGTAAATAAGCTTTCCAACGAGCGTCGATAGTATTCTGGATTTGGATGAGGAAGAACTCCATCAGAAGCATGTGCACACAGCTTGTGATTGACATTCATTGGGGTGTTAATAAGCTTGCATCCAGAATAGCCAGCATCTTGAAGAAGGTCGAGACAATACTTTCGTTGAGAGAGGATAAGTCCATCAGGACGTCTTGCGATCTCCAGGCCAAGGAAGTATCGAAGGTTCCCTAGATCTTTTGTTTGAAAACGGAACATGTTGTTTGACCGCTTGTATTTCCTTTGAATCATCTCCTGTGATTAGGATGTCATCGACATATACCAAAAGAAGAACTGTGTTTGTAGTTCGATGTCGAGTGAACAGAGAGAAGTCTGCCGAGCTCCGGGTAAAGCCAACCTCCCGAACAGCCTTACTGAACTTATCAAACCATGCCCGGGGGGATTGTTTGAGACCATAAATGGACTTCTTAAGGTGACACACTCGGGACTCCCCCGTGGTCTCAAACCCGGGATGTTGTTGCATATATACTATTTCTTGTAGGTCACCATTTAAAAACACATTCTTTATATCCAACTGATGGAGAGGTCATTAGTGATGCACAACCACGGAGAGAAGCACAAGAACTGTGTTGAGCTTGGCCACTGGAGAGAACGTTTCCTCATAGTCAAAACCTTGTTGTGAGTAAAGCCACGAGCCACCAGTCGGGCTTTAAGACGGTAAATTGTCCCATCAGGAGCATGCTTGATGACAAAGACCCATTTTCAACCAACAGTATGCTGGCCTGGAGGGAGAGGAACCAAATCCCATGTCTGGTTAGCCCAGAGAGTTGTCATTTCCTCGTGCATTGTTGCCCGCCACCCCGGATGTAAATGAGTCTCCTGCACAAAGTTAGGGACCGAAATAGAGGATAAAGAAGTAGCAAAGGTGTGCAGCTGTGGGGAGAGGCGATGTAAAGATACATAGTTCGCCATGGGATGAGCGGTGGAGGTCGGTGCCTGATCAGCAGATCGCAGAGTGTCAGAGGTCGAAGCCGACTGCATTGGGGTGGCGGAGCTAGGAAGGCGACGAGTGTAGACACGGAGAAGAGGAGGCTTGTTGGGAATGGGGGCCGGGACAGGAAGGAGAGATGGTGGAGAGGTAACTGAGATTACAGGTTTAGGTAAGGATTGTGGTGGAAGAGGGGGGTTTTGGTCGGAGATGAAAGGTTGATCTTCCCGGAAGGTAACATCAACCGAGACCCTCACCTTGCGGGTAGTAGGAGAGCAGCAGACATATCCTTTCTGAGTACGGGAGTAACCGACGAACATGTGTTTGGCTGCCTGTGGTTTCAACTTGTCTGTGGACGGACCAAGTAAGTGAACGTAGCAAGTACATCCAAAGATGCGAGGGGTGAGAGAGAATGGCGGAGTAGAGGGGAAGAGTAGACTGAACGGAGTAGCATTTTGAATGACGGAGGAAGGGAGACGGTTAATAAGGTAGCATGTTGTGGATAGCGCAAAGTTCCAATAAGCCTTGAGTATCTGCATTTGAATCATGAGGAAGCGGGAGCGAGCAACATCAAGAAGATGTCTATTTTTACGTTCAGCAATGTCGTTTTGTAGGGGGGTATAGGCACACGATGTTTGATGATTAATTCCAAGTTCGGAGCAGAGGTTAGCAAATTCATGGCTAGCGTATTTGAGAGCATTATCCGTTCGGAGAGTTATTATTGGTTAGGAAAACTGCGTGGGAGTTTCAAGAACGAACGCCCGGAACACACGGGGAAGCTCGGAGCGATCACGAAGTAAGTATAGTCATGTCGTGCGAGAATAATCATTAATAAAGGTGATAAAATAGTGATAACCAGAGACACTTGTAATTTTGTACGGGCCCCGAACATCAGAATGTACTAAAACAAAAGGAGCAGAACTCCGAGTACAATAAGGGGGAAAAGAAGAACGGTGTTGTTTGCCCAAAATACATGAATCGCAACTAAAAGCAGGAAGAGCCTTCTGGAGGACTGGAAGAGGAGCATGTCCAAGACGTCGATGCCAATCAACGGAGGAGACTGAAGAGAGGATGGTAGGGGGGAACATCAAGAAGGTAGAGCTCATTTTACAGTCTTCCTTTACCAATGATACTCTGCGTTCGTCGATCCTGCATCAGAAAAGAAGAGGAGGTGAATGTGACAGAGCAATTCAAATCTGAAGTGAGGCGACTGACAGAAATTAAATTAAACGGGGAGCCCGGGACATGATGAGCCGAGCGGAGAGAGAGAGGAATTGAGAAGAATATCAGCAGAGCCGGAGACAGGAACGATGTCGCCATTGGCCACTGTGATACATTTAGGATGCGGAGAGTCCAAGTATTGAGGTGGCTTCAGCGAGGTGATGTGGTGAGTAGCACCTGAATCCACTATCCAGCGTGGAGTAGTGGATAGACAAACGATACCTTCATTGGAGATGGAGGCAGCGTTGGCAACGGAGGCGGGCGGCTGAGCATGTCGTGGAGGTGCTGGAGCTGCAGGCGGACTTCTTCAAGATCAGCACGAGTGGCAGAAGGACTGTCGGCAGCAACAGACGCAGTCGGACGAGGAGGAAGACCATGTTTGCGGTAGCGGGTCGCCTCGAGGTGTCCATCTCTACCACAGAAGGAACACTTAGAACGTGGTCGGCCACCACGACCCCTTCCCCGAGAGCCTAAACGTCCTCCATGAACAGGAGGGAGAGGTAGTAATGGTGCAGAAGATTGATGAAGGAGGGCCGGTGAGGGAGGTCCAGTATTATCAGGAGGCGGTGATACCTTTAGCAGCATGGAGACACGTCAGAGAGTGAGGGAATAGCGGCAGATGAGAGGATCTGAGCCAGAATGCTCTGAAGATGAGTCGGGACACGAGCCATCATCATAGCAATACAAACTGTTTCCTTCTGAGCACACTGGGCAGCGAGATCCGTAGTAGAGGGTTGAGGTCGGATCCAGGCTTCGGCCAGTCTTAGCCTGAGCAACAAATGAGGTCATGTCAGCAGCACCGCCAGTGTCAAGAGTCTGAAGATCTGTGATGATGTCATATAGGTGCTGGAGACTGTCCTTGCCAGAGTATAGGGAATGAAGCTCATCCCACATCGCCTTGGCCATCAAGTGATACATGGCCATTCTGTAAGGTTCGCCATCAAGGAAGTTGAGAAGCCAAGTCTGAACACGACCATCGTCACGAAGCCAGTCATCTGTGGGTGCAGGAGGAGGATCCTTAGTGAGATGGTGCAGAAGTCCCTTAGACTGGAGTACCCTTCGGACAGAATCCACCCATTCAACAAAGTTTTTCTTCCCAGTAAGGGAGATGGTGGTGATCCTCAACTAATCACGCACCTCCGGAGCAGGAACCAAGCGGACTGTAGAAGAGGATGTGGGCTGTGCTGAAGGATCAATCGAGGACCCCATGAGATCCTGGTTAAATGGAAGAACTTGACAGTTGCACACAACGCATGGGTTGATCTGCTCGAGTTTCGTGACTTGTTTCCAGACTTCCACCTTGGGGACAAGCTGGTGCTTGATAGGGAAGGGAATGTTATGCCCCCGAATGCATTGAGATTCACGGGGCATCAATATGCTCGACAACCAAAGGAGGCCACAAGGAGCAAAGGGGTTGAACCATCCGGTTCAGCCCCCAATCACTAAAAGGCAGTCTGCGGGGCTGAACCACACGCGGTTCAGCCCCATTGAGGGGGTCGGTCGACCCCCCTCTAGTCCCGGGGTATTTATAACCCCGGGGCTCTCTTGGATGGGCTATGAAGAATGTTATTCAGGTATTTTCCCTTCCTTCCCTCTCAACCCTAACCCTAGCCTCTCCTTCTTCCTTAGAACTCTCAAATCTCTCTCTCCCTACTTCATTCATAACATGCAACAACAACAACACTCAAGCCTTTATCCCACCATAGTGGGGTCGGTCATCAAAAATAGGATAAAGTAAAAAAAACTACGCTCAGAAAACACTTAAAATTGATTAGGTTCAGCTCTTTTTGTCATCTGATTCAATGCCATTGGATTTAGGCGTATGTGAAAGTGAACCTTTTATTAATGAACTTAGTTGTTGTACCCCATTATCACCTCATCTCCAGGACCTGCGTTAGCAGGAAGCCTGATGTGATAGGCAGTCTATGTAACATCCGTCATTTATTGCGTGCATAAATTTAATTTCAGGGTCCGATCGCGAGCGCAAGTGATCGTGTCAGCTTCTAGTCGAGGTACGATTTTGTTATGAGTAATTCTTGCTCATTAATAAAAAATAAAGTAATTAAAATTATTGGAAACTTTTAGGCGCATTTTAGTGTTGGTGCGAGAGCATAGCGCGCAGACCTTTCAACTAGTGAGGAGTGTCAAAATGGGAATAAAATTTGAAGCATAACCGCCCCAATTAAAGTCAATTATACGGTTTCCATTCATAACCGAAACCCTATCTCACGCGCCTCATTAAAAGTCTCGTAAGGACTCAGCCAAAGGAGAAACCATTGTATTTCCTCCCTATCGCAGACGGCGCTCGCGACTTCTCCCCTTCTCGATCTCTTCCGCCTGTGCGAAAGGCTCGGCCGCCCCAGCCGACGACTCCAGAAGGCACGGCATCGTCCGTCCCTCTTCTAGAAACCCTCGACGCTTCACGCACGGGGAGTCCCGTTGACCTTCTACCGTCGACGATCCTGGGAGGTGGTTTGTATTCCTTTCCTCTATCGTGGTTTGTCACCTGGAGTCCCCCCTCCCTTCCTCCAGTCATCGTAGCTCCCAGAAAGTTCAGAAGCCCTCACTGAGGCTCCTCGTTCGAGACTGGTGGTCAAATCGATCCTTCGCTTCCGTTTTTGCTCAGATTTTGTGTTGTCCCTCCTTGATTTCAGTCAACGTTTGTTTAAAAGAATTCCTTATATGATCTGTGGATTTTTTCTTAGGATTGGTGCAACAAACACCAAGCGTGGGCGGGGAAATTTCCGGATCAGAAGTAGTGACCTCCACTATTAGAGGAGTGGTAAGCGTCTTCCTTTTATTTTTTAGCACAATATTCCTTAAATTTCGGAGAGGATTATAAGTATGTTACATGCTCTTTTAGGTTCCTTGGGAAAATAAGCCTCCTTACCAATCAGAGATCAAATTAGTGTTTTAGAATATTTCTCAAAGGAAGTTATGCCGCCGAGCCTTGTGTAAGAGCGTCGCAACACCGCGGTAAGAAATTCTAATTCTTTTTGGCTAGACATATCACTCAGTTTCTTGCATGGAAATGTTCACCTATAATTAATGGATGCTCATAATATTGGGAAATCGTACTATGCCATGATATCATAATAGCAAATAAGCGAAATTATAGACTCACCAAGCATCTAATCATTATGAGTATAACTATGTAAGTGTAAGCAAGATACTCCATTTCCAGTTAGACTCCCAACAAATTTCGTGAACATGTGTAAATATGAATCCACCAAATTCTGTAGAATGCGTGAAATCACTAAACAGCATGGATATGCCCTCATGATGCTTAGCTAGATAGAGGCATTACCTAGGGCCTCCAGACAATTAATTATGATAGGCAACAATTAACATAAAACGAATAGGAGGCACGACCCAGGCTTTTTCTCGTGATAGATAGAGGCGCGTTATCTTACTCATATGGTGTAGTAGACCATATGAGCCTCAAAGGTTGGAGAGATGACCTCACATTTAGAAATTAAAAGATGCGAGTCCGTGTTCATGTGACACTAGAACACCCGGGTTCGTTAGTAGGGATTCAGATCGCTAGTACTGCGCATAAGAAGTTACTCAACCTAGAATAAAAAGAAGGATAAGTACAATACACCTAAATTTCAAGTATATGCCGAAGATTAGGAATGGTATCATAGTTAACCATTTTTCGGAACATGAATAAATATGCATAAAGTGTCTAAAACTAGAACAGACATTTATGTTACAGTATTTTTGATAGAAAAACATGCATAGTATAACATCATATATATTTTCTATAGCATAAAAACTATTGTTTCAAAAAGCATACTCTCATGTTCTTTAAAAATATTTTAGTGTCACTAGAAGGAATGGTCTTTCTTACTCTCCAGTTGGGCTGACCCATCTTTGAGCTTATTATTACAGGGGCGACAGGTGGGGTGTTGCACCTAGGATAAACATTTGGCGGATCTCCATATTTGTAGTTTGTTTCTGGCTCCGTTGTTTTTCCTCCAGTTGTTGCATTACTTTCTTTCAGAAATGTCGTGTAATTTTAATGCTTAAACTATTCAATGTATCAGACCTTATTTAGCATTTCAGTATATCGGATGTTCAGTTCATTTCCTTTCTAGTTGGCTCCGTGAAATCAGATTTTGAGGTACACTTTTACCCTTAGCTTCTTTTATTACTTCCGCTGTAAGTACTCCTTTAGCACTTTTCTTTCATGCCTGCTATGTACCAATTTTATTACCGTTAACTGATTTGCTCCTTATCACGGGACCCGGTCGGACTGCTGATTTGTGGTAAAATTAGGTTGGGGTGTTACAATCTATTTATAAAACTTGGCTGAGTGGGGTTATGTGAAACCAAAAATAAGAAATACTTCAAAAAATTCTTGGCATGAGCACATGAGGATCCTTAATCAGGGAATGCAAGCTAAGTCTTTAAATATTTTTCTTAATGGCACCAGTAATTCGTACCTGAATTTGATGATGCTGTTCTTTACATGCTCGCGCGGCAGCTTCATGGACAATCTCACTGGCCCTCAAAGAAAGCTAGCGCATCAGATTAAGGTCAACACAAATGAGGTAGATCTTGCAGCATTCCTTACCCTGAATGAAGTTTTTGAAGTAGACTAGAGATATCCCGTGGTTGTTGATCAAGAACATGATCTGGCCAGGTTTCTGGACCAGCTGAAGGACCATGGGATGAAATCACGATTGAATCATCTCCGTAGTGCTTTTCTGCAACTCTACCATGTTGAGAACTAGTCAACTGTAAATCTACCTGAACATCAAGCCAAGACTTTGCCATTGCCCAGCAAGCTGACTGTCAAATATGATTGCTTACTTAGATGCACATCATAAAATCATGGCACAGAAGCAAATAGTTAAAAAGTAAATTACACAACTATTTACGATCCACAAACAGTTGAACAATAGTACGAATCTGCAGTAGATTCACGCATAAATATCTAAGCATAACAAAACTTACAACCACTTGAACTATGGAATTTTGCTGTCTTTTATGGCATATAATACAATGAGTAAAACTGTTGAACTTTATTTATTAGTGGATTACATCCATGAAAACGATTTATCAGAGAAACTGCAGAGTTTAGTTGATGGTCTAGTTCCGCCTTTGGGTCCCGAAGAACTGAAAGAGAACTAAGGCAAGAGACCATGATATGGTTAGAACAACTGGAAGCAAAGATTAGATAAATTCATTTAAATATAAGAACATCAAAGAACAATATAAAGTTACTTTGATATTTATACAAAAAGACTCGCCGAAGAATCTTTTTATAGAATAGCATTATGAAAAAACAAAAAGCTATAATATAGATAGATCCAAAAAAGAAGGCAGTGTTAGAAATTGAGATGATTCATAAGCTGTCATGATATTATAAATATTGATTGAAGAGTCATGGAAACATTTCAAAGACATTTTAAATATTAAGAAGATACTAAGGTATGATCCTCCTTCAGATAGGCCTCCGGTGAAAATGATTTTGTTATAAATTTTAGAGCAAAAAAGATGTTCAAGATTAAAGTAATTATAGAGGAATCAGCAATTCGAATCAAAAACCAATTTAATGGGAGAGAGAAATAAAATATATAATTGAAATTTTAAACTTTTGTGGATCAATGTTGTTTCAAGCTAGAAGATCCATTATGAAAATGATATTTGTGCAAAGACAGACATGGAAATTTCTAGAGACCATAAATAATCTTTTTAAGATGACAAACTAGAGCAGACACTCTCCGAGCGACGAAATCGGGTGGTTGCTCCATGTATACCTCTTTGTCTAAGTCATCATGCAGGAAGGCGTTCTTGATATCCAACTGATGAAGCAACAAACCATGAGCCATAGCAAAACTTAAGAAGATATGAACTGACGAAAGATATGAACTGAGGAAATCTTAGCAACTGCCAACTGGTGAAAAAAAAATCCATCAAACACCTGAGTGTACCCCTTTGCCACCAATCAAACCTTTAGTTTGTCCACAGTGAGCATTTTATTATATAAATCCACCGGCACTAAATTGTAGACTTCCCTGTCGGAAGCCGGACAAGATCCCAAGTGTAATTCGATGTCAAAGCTACCATGATCTCATAACTTGGGACGAGAATAAACTTCAATTCATGCATACTTCATTCATCCTCTAAAGGGTATTTAAATAAGATTACATGACTCAACCATCAATTAATGTTTTAATTAAATACATTAAATGACCAAACTAACGACTAAAATATTAATGACACATTAATTGACTCAATTACAAACAACACATTAATTAACTTTAACAACTAATTTCCTAACGATCATCGATGCTCATTGATTGATCACCGCTGGCTGGAAGAAGGGTCGATTGACTAGCTGAGATGGATTGGATCGGCGCTTGTGGAACTCGATCGTAGGAGAACTTTCGATCGAAGAAGTGCGGCGAGTAGATCCCGCAGACGGTAGTGTTGAGGATAGGTTTGTGGGACTTTGTAGGCTCGATACAAGTGCTAGGCATCATGCTCTGATACCATGTTACGAAACTAGAGTGAAATATTTTCTGATTACCTATTCTTAGGGCTATAGCCCCACGGACCCTTCTACCTTTAGTGACCTACATAAATTTACATCTAACAAACATTTTTTTTAAATAATGATAGTATTCCTTAAAGCATAACACATTGAAATTAAATTTAAAGGCACATTATGCCTACAAAAAGTATGCAAAATAATGGAAGAAAAGAAAATTAGAAAAATTAAATTAAATTTAATAGCTATTCCAACCAAAAATATGATTGTGAAAAAAGAGAAAAAATTACCTCCCAATCATCACACAGAGGGAGCATCCGCTTCAAGTTACTACATTGAGCAGCATAAACAGCCATCTCATATTTTCCACCATCTTGCTCTGCTATTTTCTTCACAATAATAATTTTATTAGTAAACCCACTAACATAAAAAATATATATTAGGATGATCTCACTAATCTTCTCATCATAATTTGAGTGCTAAGAATATAATAGCAAGATGAAATGGCACAATTAACAGAATAATCAATTACTTAGGTGTCTACGAATAGCAACACACCGATCATTTAACTATGGAAGTGACGCCAATTAACTGCAAGTTATCTATTGGCAATGATTATTAAAACAATCAAACTATGATCAAGAGGTGAGGTGCATCATGACAAGTTTGAGTTCACGCAGAAAATTCTTAAAAAAGGAAAAGCTAATAAATTATGATCATGCGCACAAAGTTACTAAGATCAAAAGGTTAGGTGCAATATTGTACCCATATTATAGCAATTAGTTTTGTGAATGCCCTATAAAGCACTTACAATGATAGCAATTAAAACTATCACCACCCTTCACCATTAAATATAGGCATCTGTAAAAAAAACAGAGTATGTTGGTAGTTATCAAATCAAGCGGGCTTCCTTTTACTTTCTGGATATTTATCTTATTTTGCAATTCAACAGATGTTGAGGTGAGGGTAACGCGTACATAAAAGAGAGAAGTCCATGTCTGTCATTCTACATGGTAATAGAGACGACCATCTTGATCTAGGGCCATAGCTTCTATCACTTCTCATGTGGCAGCCTGCATCGCAATTGCCATCTGCGTCCGGCCGAGGCTTCTGCATTCCTCAGTTGCTTCCACATTCAGCCACCAGCTTCATCATGTCAAGGCATCAACATTCCTTCGTTGCTCCCGCATTCAACCAATACCACCTCTTCCTCGTGTTTGTTATCTTAATCGCAACTTGTCAGTCACAAATCATCATCGTAGTTATGCCTTCACAAAATCATTCTTCCGCTGCAGCCAGCTCTGGACTACCTCAATCCCAATCCATTGAACAGCATTTTGTTACTACTTCGTCTCCTTCCAGCTACAGTTCATCCAAAGGTCCTTGTCTTTTCAATAAATGTTCTGTGTTGCCTTGTTCATTTCCAAAGAAAGTTCTGTTGCAGGTCATCGTATTCTCCAGAAATGAAGGTCGGTGTTTCGAGTGATGGATGAAGTCTATGTTTCCCTGTTTTCCCATCGCATTACCTTATACCATATAGAAGTTATCAAGAAGGCGAGGCATTTATTTATATGCCGATTTCAAGGAACATATGAAGAGTCTACTTCATAGCATTATTTCTCGACGCAATGCCATCATTGTTGATTATTCTATTCAACCATCATCATCATCGTCCTCTACTAAAGACTTAATTGCTCTTCTATTTGTTGCTCGGCCTTCATTTTAGCAAGGAGCACAAGAAATGACAATGATTTTGTTTGTTTAACCGAGTGATATTCGATGCCAAAAATTGAAAAGACACTGCAGAGCAAACTGAGGACAATTGACGTCATACGTTTATATTAAAGGGAAAAGGTAATTGAGTTATATTCTGGGATCTCTTGAGAAATACTCGTGTTGTCTCACTGAGGTACACAGGTGAGTTTTCTATTAGATCAAATGTCTCGGATAGTACTTTTGTCAACTCCTGGTTTGTCTGATTCATGAGTCATTAATCACATAAACCACCTGCCACATAAATTTAACACACCCCTTTCCCAAGTTAATAAAATTTTCACAATTGATGGGTCATTGATTACCCTTGCAGGTACGAGATGTCCAAATTAGCCCCACACCCATATTTAAAATATACTTCATTTTCTAAAATTTCCACAAATTTCCTATCTATTTAAAAAAATTAATCGGCATACTAGTTATAATTAAAGTTTTTACCTCACTCAATGCCTTTTTTGGATCAAAATTTATG
The DNA here is from genome assembly GCA_033032865.1 of Dactylorhiza incarnata. Lineage (NCBI taxonomy): Eukaryota > Viridiplantae > Streptophyta > Magnoliopsida > Asparagales > Orchidaceae > Dactylorhiza > Dactylorhiza incarnata. The sequence goes on along the minus strand of JAWHQI010000193.1, from coordinate 5,259,872 downwards.
GAAGAAACTAAATGTGCAAAGGAAGAGGATAGGCTGTTTTACCTAGAGACAATTTTAACGATATCAACTCACCCATGTCCTGCTTTGAAAAACATTCAACTCAATGTCGAAAACTTTGGCTCCATCATTGAAGGCTTAGTAATCCTCATTCCATACTCTCAAATTTTTATTTCCTTGTTTGAAGAACTCTATTTGATGTGTATGAATTGGCCAAACACAAACGTGTTACATTGCCGGTTAGTAATGAAAAGAGAATTGTTCCCTTACATCTTATCAATAGTGATATTTTTGGGGTTTTCCAATGTTCATAATGTCTCAGGACTCTAGAGCCAAGTGGTTTGTATAATGATTGCACTAGAGTATACTCAAACACAAATTTGATGTGAAATCAGTTCTTAATTTCCATGATATGGTGTAAAATAAATTTGGTGTTAAAATTAAAAACTTTAGGTCCAACAACTATAGGGATCATTAATGACTCTTCCTGTATTCATAACACTCAACAAAATAATGGCCACTTGCTTGATGCCACTCGAGCCCTTATGTTTCAACATAATGTGCTTAAACATTACTGGGGGAAGCTATTCTCATATTTACACACCTAATAGATCATTTACATTCAAGGTTCTTAGGTTTCAATAGGACAATGAATAAGCTCTCAAGTTTAATCCCTAAAGTAAATGCTACAAATCATGACATTCCCAAAATACTTGATTATGTATCCTTTGTCTGTGTTCATAGTAAAAACATAGGAAAACTTGACCCAGGAGTTGTTAAATGTATGCTTGTGGGATGTTGTTTAACCCAAAAAGGATACATGTCTTATCATCCTCCGTCAAAGAAATTCTAGTTTTTTATGTCAAAATTAATGAGAATGCACGTAATTTCATCACCACTATTGAGAGTAGTCTCATAATGGAAAACTAAAATAGCAGTGGACACTTACTAGAGATATTTAGCATCATCACCTATAAACAATTGGTTTCAAGTTGGATGCTTTGGCTCATAGATGGTGTATCAGAGTCCCACACTCATATTCACATGATGCACTTATCAGAGTCCATGCATACGACCGATCCTCCTCTCCCTGTCTTAGTAGGGTAGAGACAGTCTACAGGGCTCTGGGATAAGGAAGATATAGCTAGAGAGTTGGATAGGGAGGACCGTCTTTGAATAATCCCGAGCCAGGTGAATCATCCACATTGGTATTGGTAACCAGGCCTGCTATTCGGGACCGGCTCAGACAATATATCAGTACTGGGATACCGACTGGCTAGGGGCCACAACCAACAACCCAGCCATGTTGTGACTCCAACTCGATCTTGTGAAGGGTGGGTCGCAGGATTGTCCCAGTGGACACATGTGTTGTATCTTTCGTATGTAGCCCACGATTGTGTATCTCTCATATGGGTTCGCATCTTAAGGAGCTCAGTACCTGTGTTGGATAATGATGGGGATCACATTCTGAGTGCGACAGTTAGACACTAAGGCCCACATGTGTTTAGTCTCGCAGAAGACATTGATCTGATCATCATGTGGACGATTCGAGTCCGCACTCGCGAACAGAACGACGCTTGGACTTCTTTATGCATTTTCTTGTATTTTTTGTGTTTTATTTAGTGAAATCAGACAACTATCTTGTACGATAAATCATAGTCATCCCAATGGTTTCCCTAACCTTGTTTTGTTATAAAAATATAAATCATAGTCATCCCAATGGATGTCCTAACCATGTTTTGTTATAAGTGGATGAGTAGAGGCTGGTTGGAGGGCTATAGCAGATTTTGGAGACACTTTCCCTAGAATCTGGCAATCTCTTATGGTGATGATTCCATGAACCTTAAGGTGACAACTTACTGGGCTTGTATCGTAGTTTCCTTACCTTCCTAATGTTGTCTGTCCCCTCTCCCTTCATCCCAAAGCCCAGCCACCACCACACCCCTTCCAAATCCCAGCCACCAAACGCCTAATCCTCTCCAAACCAAATTATAGCCCCTCTACCTACAACCGTTCTCCCAAATCACCTCCACGAAGCCTGCAACAACTCGAGTAGTTGCAGCCCCTCTTTCCACTCCCCTACACTCGCCATCCTCTCCCATATCTTTTCCTCTACAGCCCAACCTACATATCCCTAGTCCCCGTCCCCCATCCACCCCCATACATCCATAGCCCCACTCCAAAACAGCACCCCCCATTCCACCCCTCCTCAAATATCCCACAACAGCCCTACCACATCCCCTACATCATACCAACTTCCTCATCAGTCCAAACAGCCTTCACTGCACATACGATCATTGGATCTCGTTGACTTCACCTACGCCCCTCACTAGTGAGTTTCTATCTATTTGATTTCATTGTTTTCATCATTGTTGTACAAACTTGGGTTCATATATGATTGACTTGCTTTTTTAGTATATTGTCTGTGACTATTCTTGACATGCAGGACTTTGTCATGTGGACATATTTGCTTTTGGCCCTCCAATCAAATAAAAGTTTAACATACTTGCTTAATCGAAGTGTTTGCATATTGCTTGTGTATTACTGCAAAAATTGTATGTTTTATTTAACTGCAAATTATGTTGAATCACTAATTGCATGCATCTCATTTTAGGGTCAGATAGTATTTCCCCGATACCGCACTCAGAGTTGCATTGCTTAGAGTTTACTTTCACAGCCTACCGTGTGTCTGATAATAGTCCCAGATTTTGTATTCAATATGCAACTGGTGACTACATAAGATCTTGAGCCCCTTCACTCACTGCCAATTGGTTTTGAGTTGGAAGTCTAGGTCTTCAACAATGTTTTAAATGTCCTTTGACATGTAAGTTTTGAGGGGAAAATGACATTTTTTTTCTTAAAAAATAGGTTGTCCTTTGATACAATATAAGCCAACATATCTATTTTTTCATTATATCAGTCGACGCGACTTTTAAAAATATCATCAATTATTTTATTTTAGGTTATGTTATTAGTATACATGTATAAACCACATTTGTATTGCACTATATATAATTAAAAAATTAGACATGATATTTCATTCTCTTTCATACATGTTTGTCTTACAATCAAGTTTATATAATCATTTCACACTATACATTTATTATTTTATATTAAAGAAATTATTAAACTATTCTACACATTATTAGTTAATGGTTTTGATGCTTTTAACACAATTCCATTAAGCGCAAGAAGACTTATCACTAATCAAAGACGTTTTACTTTTAAACCTTCTTTATTTGCTATATAACTTAGTATAAAGGGCAGACGGTGCACGAAGCATCCCCGCGTAGCGAGGGTCCGGGGAAGGGTCCCACCACAAGGGTGAAATGTAGGCAAACCTTACCCTGCATTTTTGCAAGAGGCTGCTTCCAGGATTCGAACAGTGACCTCACGGCCACACGACAACACCTCAACCGGTGCGCCAAAGCTATATAACTTAGTATATCTAAATAAAATTATTATACCATGTTAAATAGATTTCACAATTTATTAATTTGTATTGGTTTTGGATACTTCTTAGTGGTCGTCATGGTATGTTACTACTACTTTACTTTTTATACTCTTCGAGTATATTTTGGAATATACATGGGTCATTTGATTATCTATTGTTATACTAATTTTACGTTTATAGCATATAAAATATACTTAATATATATCTTCATTTATGATATACGAAAATCCAATATTTTAAATTATTCTAGGCATATCTCCGACATCCGACACTTTAATCCAACATGTCAGCATCTGATATCTATAACCTTGGTTCTTACATGGTATCAAAGAAACGCGAGGCTCCAACATATTCCACGTAACTCCAATTTTTAAAACAAAAATTGTTCTACCTTGACAAGGTAAGCACTGTTGATGGAACTCTTTCCTCTATTGCAGGAAAGGGATCCATCAATTGCACTGTTCTTACCTTGGCTTCTGCTCTACACGTCCTTGCTTTTACTCGCAACCTCTTAGGCTATGTTCGTTTCGTCGGAATTGGAGGTCTGAAATTGGAATTCAATTGCCAATTCTAATTCCGTTGTTCGGCAACGCAAAAATTCGGTTGGAATCGGTATTCCAATGAATTCCCATAAGAATTCAATTAAGCGCATAAGAGTAAGCCTGATTTCCGACCTCAGCAGGTCTGATTTCCCGATTCCCACGCAATGGATTTCGTCTGGAGTGATTCCCGCACAACGCATTCTTCCTCGTGATCCGCCGCTTTGCACCCTCCTCCATCGCGAATCATCTCACGCTCATCACGACTCTCTCTCGGCACCTCTTCTCCGGCGAGCCGTCCATTCCCTGCATGTGACTCCTCCCTCTCCGTCGTCCATTGTCTTCCTTCTTCACTGTAAGTGCTGAAATCAATTTTTCGTTTTCATTTTGTAGATCTAGTGTTGAAATCAAACTCTGAACGAACCTTTTTTCTGTTTTTCGTTTTCGTTTTGTAGATCTAGGGTTGAAATCACATCTCGGTTTGAGTATGCAGATTCAATGTTAGATCTATAAGCCCTTATAAATAAGGCTACAGAACAATATAGGGGTTTATTGTTTTGTTATTGCATTGGCTGTGAGGAATACATTTTGCTCTGGGCGGTGAGGAATATATTTTGCTCTGGGCAGTGAGGAATATATTTTGCCTTAACTGCGAGGAATATAATTATTGATCCGGTAGCTGGGTACTGATATTCCTACTATTTGTTGGCTTCTGTTACTATGAAATTTTCTTTTGGATCCGAGCCATGGAAAAGTTGAATATACCTTTATTTTATATTCGTGCATGTGTGTATCCACGTGATATGTCACGTGTTATAGGTCTCTATATATATGTATGTCTAGCCCGGATTAGGGCAACTGAGAAAAGAAGAGTTTTATTCCACTTGGTATCAGAGCACATGCATCTCCCGATCTCGCTCGCCGCGCTCGCCTGTCTGCCCGCTAGCCGCGCTCGATCGCCAGTCCGTTCGCTTGACGCTCCCGTCTACCGATCCGCCATGGCCTGGGCTGCAGCGCTAGCCCGCCGAGCGCCTCTTCCGCTCGCTCGCCCACCTCTTCCGCTCGCTAGCCACCGAGCGCTTCTTCTCCTCTTCTCTCTTCGGCGGTCTTCTCCGCCCGGCCTTCCAGGCGGCCCCCCGTGTCTCCGACTGTTTTCTCCTCCATGAGGACTGTCGGAGACCTCGAACTCACATCCTCCGGTGTCTTCTCTGGCGGCATGATCTAAGTGACACCCGTAGGATGTGGTTTCGTCTGATTTGAGAGATCGTTGTCTCTCCGATGGGGGATCCATCCAATACCTCTGCTAGTTCCCCAGCCGGTGTTCTTTCCGGTATCTCTGTCGATCCTCCTCAAAGTCATGGTCAGTCTGGCTCTAGTGTTCTCTCCGGTACCTCTGTCGATACTCCTCGGAGTCATGGTCAATCTGGCTCGTTGAAGATTACTAATGTTGCCTTGGATGGCACGAATTATGTGGAATGGTCCAGGGCAGCCCAACATGATATTCGCAGTCACCAGTTATACGGACATATTGATGGTACCACTATTGAGCCACCACGTACTGATCCCTCATGAAGAAACTGGGATGCGGACAATTCATTGGTTGTCTCGTGGTTACTTCACTCGATGTCCCCTCAGGTGTCGCAGTTATATGTTGTTGGACTCCGCTTCTGATATTTGGACCCGGGCTCGTGATACCTACTCTCAGACCGGCAGTTCGATGCAAGTGTATGAGCTCACTCGCCGTGTTCTGGAGCTGAAGCAGGGTACTATGACCGTTTCTGCCTACTATTCTGAGTTTGAGCGTCTTTCTTAGGAGTTGAATTTCTTCAACACCTTTAGTGTTGCTTGTACTGTTGAGGCACAGGCCCTTCAGAAAGAGAAAGATTGATTTTGGGTTCACGTCTTCCTTATGGGCCTCAACATGGAGTTTGACGTTGTTCGCTTGCATGTCCTTCATCAAGCGCTTCTACCCTCTCTTCGGGAGGCCATCATCATGCTTCTTAGTGATGAGAATCGTCGTCGCACTTTTGGTTCCGCTACTGATCACTCTGCGCTCGCTGGGATTTCTCGCGGTCCCCCCCCCCCTGTTTGCAGCCATTGTGGGAAGAAAGGTTGTACCAAAGACTCTTGCTTTTATCTCCAACCGCACCTTGCCCCTACTGGTCGGAGTTCTAGTGCTCGTGGTAGAGGTGGGTACCGTGGTGGTGGCCGTTAATCTGGTGATCGCACTCAATATTGTGCGCACTCTACTGAGGTTGTGGAGGACATCTCTGGCGGCCTGTCTGCAGTCGAGTTAGAAGTTTTTCGTCGTATGTTGCGCTCCCAGACCGACTCTACTATTGTTGGATCTCACGATGTTGTTGCTACTCCAGGTCTGTCAAATGCTCATGTTGTGTCTTCATCACCTTCCGAGTGGATTATCGACTCGGGTGCGACAGACCACATGACTGATTCTGCCTCAGGTTTTACCTCTTATACTCCTCTTTCTGGTCGTGATAAGGTTATTGTTGCAAATGGCTCTCTCTCTGCCTTTGCTGGTAAGGGGATTGTTGCTTGTTCTCCTGATCTATCACTGTCCTCGGTTTTGCATGTCCTATCATTTCCTCGCAATCTATTTTCCATTAGTCACTTGACTACCTCGTTAAACTGCTCTATAACTTTTTTTCTGGATGCTTGCGTGTTTCAGGATCTGGATACGAGGCGGACGCTTGGCAGTGGTAGGAACGTTGGCGAACTGTACTTGTTGGACCAGACCTCTCCCAGTGTTCTTTCATCCACCAGATCTCCGACTCTCCATGACATTCGGCGCTAGCATCAACGCCTTAGCCACCCATCTGCTTTATATCTTACTAAGTTGTTTCCTATTTTTCGTCATTTAATTCAGTCATTCTCTTGTGACGCATGTGAACAATCTAAACATGTTCGTCAGAGTATTAGTCATTTGTCTGTTCCTAGTTTATTTCCATTTGATGTTATTCATTCTGATGTACGGGGTCCTTCCCCGATGTTATCTTTATCTGGCTATAAATGGTTTGTTACGTTTATCGATTGTCACTCTCGCACTACGCGGCTTTATCTACTCAAAAAAAGTGACGTGATTTCTTCTTTTCAGTCCTTTCATAAAATGGTAGCCCAACAGTTTGGCGGTACAATTCGTGTGTTTCGTAGTGATAATGGTGGGGAATATGATGACCGGGGCGCGTTTGGCGCCTATCTTGTTGATCATGGCATTATACATCAAACTACATGTGTCTACACTTCCACTCAAAATGGGGTCACCGAACGGACAAACAGGCACTTGCTGGAGGTGGCTCGATATTTACTCCTTGCTATGCACCTTCCAAATCCTACAAGGGTGATGTCGTTCTCACGGCTGCTCATCTCATCAACCGTCTTCCGTCTCTCACCCTCTCCTATGATACGCCTCTCTCCCGTCTTGCCAAGAACCACATCGTCCAAACCTCTCATCTTTCCCCTCATATCTTTGGCTTTGTCTGTTTTGTCCACGTTCATACCCCGCATCGGGATAAACTGGACGCGTTCCCTCCGATGTGTTTTCATTGGGAACTCTCCTACTACCAAAGGGTATCGGTGTTATCACCCTCCGACTCGTCGCAACTATTGCACTGTTGATGTTACATTTCGTGAGGGAGAGTCGTACTTTGGTCCTCGTCGGGGGGAGATGAGTAGTGACGAGACCATCGCCTCTCCTCTTCCGATTGTTGCCTCTCCTCTTCCGATTGTTGCCACTCCTCATATTTCTCCTTCCCAAAGTCCGTTTACTACTCATGTTGCTCCTATTCCTTCCATCTCCGCTCCTCCTACATTATACACATACTCAGGTCGTCCCAAGACTGTTGAGCAAGTGCAGACTGTGAATGTTTCGCCAGTGCCGGTGACTGTTTCCGCTCCAGATTCAGATGATGACATCCATGTTCCTCTTGCTCGTCTTATTGGTAAAAGGGGTGGCACCAAACACCGCATTGCCAACTACATCTGTTATACTCATCTCTCTTAGGCCCATAAAGTCTTTATCTCATCTCTTTCATCTATTATGATTCCTAAGACATGGCAGGAGGCTGTTCAGATACCTGAGTGGAAACAGGCAATGGAGGAGGAACTGTGTGCCTTGGAAAAAAATGAAACATGACAGCTGGCTAGTCTTCCTCCTGGAAAGCGAACGGTTGGGTCTCGGTGCATCTTCACGGTTAAACAGAATCAAGATGGAGTGGTGGAGCGGTGCAAAGCTCGCTTGGTGGCTCAAGGGTATACCCGGGCTCAAGGCATTGACTACCAAGAGACCTTTGCCCATGTTGCTAAGATGAACTCAATTTGTGTGCTTCTCTCTTGTGTTGTTAGTCGTGGATGGGAGCTACAGCAACTCAATGTCAAAAATGTGTTCTTACATGGTGATCTGAAAGAAGAGGTCTACATGAATATCCCCCTAGGCTTCGTTACCGAAGGATCCAATGGGAAGGTCTGTCGTCTGCAAAAATCCTTGTATGTCCTGAAACAGTCTCCGAGAGCGTGGTTTGGACGTTTTAACAAGACCATGCTTCAACTTGGCTACACTCAAGGACAAGTTGATCATACTCTCTTTATCAAGAGAAGAGGAGTGCAGGTTTCTATTCTTATTGTATATGTGGAAGACATCATCATTACTGGTGATGACCTGGAGGAGATTATTCACTTGAAGAAACAACTGGGCAAGGAATTTGAAGTCAAGGATCTGGGGAGGCTGAAATACTTCTTGGGAATTGAAGTAGTGAGGTCTCAACGAGGGATCTTCATCTCTCAAAGGAAGTATACCCTTGACCTTCTAGATGAGACTGGGATGCTAGGGTGTGCTCCCGTGGATACTTCAATTGAAGCTAATCACAAGATTGATGCGGATATGAGTGGGGAGAAAGTTGATGCTTCGAAATACCAATGTTTGGTTGGCAGGCTCATATATTTATCTCATACTCGCCCTGATATTACATACGTCGTAAGGATCCTAAGCAGATTTATGCACTCTCCCTCAGTTCGCCATCAGCAGGCTGCAGTCAGAGTATTGTGATACCTCAAGAAGACACCAGGACGAGAAATTCTGTTAAAAGCTAACCAAGCATTGGAGATTGAGGTGTTTACAGATGTTGATTGGGTCGGTAGTCAAGATGATAGAAAGTCTACTACTTGATATTGCTCGTTTGTGGGAGAAAACTTGATTTCTTGGAAGAGCAAGAAGCAGAATGTTGTTGCTCGCTCAAGTGCTGAAGCAGAATATAGGGCTATGGCACAAGGAGTGTGTGAGGGATTGTGGTTGAAGAATATTCTTCAAGATATGGGCCTTCAGTGAACAAACCAGTTACTGTCTACTACGACAACAAGGCAGCCATCAGTATCGCGCACAATCCTGTACAGCATGACAGAACAAAACATGTTGAAATTGACAGACATTTCATTAAAGATCATCTTGACAAGGGGAACATCTGCATTCCTTTTGTGAGCTCATATGATCAACTAACCGATGTTTTCACCAAGGGGTTAAGCAGTGACAACTTCCAGAACAATACTGACAAGTTGGGAATGATCAATATATATTCCCAACTTGAGGGGGAGTTGAATATACCTTTATTTTATATTCGCGCATGTGTGTATACACGTGATATGTCACGTGTTATAGGTCTCTATATATATGTATGTCTAGCCCGGATTAGGGAAACTAAGAAAAGAAGAGTTTTATTCCACTGGAAATGTTCATTATTTTAGGAATTTATGAAATTTTTTGGAGGATCAACCATTCCTTCGATTAATTTTTCCATGTCGAAGAAAATATGACATTGATTTCACATTCCTCGTATGATCTTACATGAAGAATTTTGATAAAATTGAAGTCCTTAACGTTGAGATCACTTGTCTTTTCCGGAACTTTATATGTTCCTGTATTTTTGGAAGGCTTTATTGTTTCTTATAGTAAAATTTTAAGTATTTCAGGTGTTGTCTCTTTCTCCTGTAAGTTGGTTTGATATTGATTATAGTAAGTGCGTTTGTATGGTTTTCTGGATCATCCTTGTTGTGAGAAAGATGTGTTTGGCCTTTTAATTTCTTTAATGTTTGTTTGCTTCTCTATGTTTGTTTGCTTCTTTATGGTTGTTTGATTTTTCTTGCATCCAGTGTGCAACCTATATGAATAAACGTAGAGATGACATAGTTTTTGCAACTCAAAGGTCAATAATATTATGATATTTTGTGAGATATGTTTGAAAGAAATTGAGTTGAGCAATATTTCTTTCTATGTAGATGGATGAAATAAAGAAGCGTCGTAGACGTAGGAGAGCTGCAGTGGCAGCAACTCTTGTTGCAGCCACTGTTGTTTTGATGAAACCCGGGATTTTAAGGGATCTTGTAGAGGCCGATGCTAAGAGTATTTTAAGGAGGACATTGTTTGCTCGATTACATAATGACATCACTTCATTTAGAAGTGATGAAGCTCCTTATTTTGTTATAATATTTGATTTAAATGTGAGAAAAGACGTTAATTGAATAAAAAAATATACACTTAATTTATATTTATGTCCAACACTGATTTATGTTGACATTTTCCATTGTTTCTTGCTAGTTTTATCGAAGGAACTGAATCGGTGGTAATCTGGGACGTGATATACAGTTTTGCTGAATTTTGACAAAGGTGTTGCAACACCAAAACGGGGTGTTGCAACCTTTTACTCTCTGAATTTCAATGGAGAGCTAGGTGTTGCAGCACCAAAATCAGGGTGTTGCAACACATCTGCGATTTTTTAAAATCCGAATTACAGATTTGTAACTGCCGAAATTTTGAATTAAGGGATGCGTCCTTTCAGTTTTGGGGCAGTTATTTTGGACGAATTTGAGGCTGGAAACAGGAGAAGGAGAGGACTTTTGGAAGGAAGAAAAGGAAAGTCGGTTTTTGGAGAGAGAAGAAGTTTTCGGCTAGGGTTTGGGCTACTTGGAGGAAGGCTTCTTGGAGACGGACTGGTTGGCCATCAAGGGAGAAGAACACATCTGAAGCGGATCCCTACAGCGCTCATATTTATCTAAGGAATGGCTAGTAAGATCTTCTCGTTTGTGTGGTTAAACATTTCCTCCATGAACTAATTTTTCGTTGTCTTGTATGATGTGAGTACTGTGTTTATTGTGATGGATTGATGTTAATTTCTTCTTCATGGTTGAATAATCTTCTTTATTTATTGGATTTATGTTCATTGTTGTGGATATTTTGAGCAAGTATTCTTCTTCTATTTAGCGTGACGAGATTCGAGAGAGGAGTTACGCTAATCTAGGGTTGAATCCTCTATTCTCCGTGGCGAGATTCGAGAGAGGAGTCACGTATTTCTTAAATCAAATTTTCATCTTTTTACTACGCTGCAAGATTCGAGAGAGGAGTGGCGCAAGTATAGCATAAGTTCCAATTTAGTTTCAAGAGAGAAAGAGATTTCCTCTTGGGCTAGCAATTGTGATTTTCTCATCTTATGTTGTTCTTTTTCGTCCTAAGTTAGAGATGACTAGGGAGATTTGGAATAGCCGATATCGGAGATCGAGAGATGATGATATCCAATTAAAAATCGTTGTAGGAAAGCGATTAATCAATTCATGAGGATTATGTTTGAAATCTCATCATAATAGGCACGGGAAAACAAAATGCAAGACTATCTTTCCAAAGTCTCAAACCAAAGGTCTAGTAATAGTAATCGATTAGTTTTATTTTCACTTTGTAGTCTAAAAATTAATCTCGAATTTCACCTTAAAGTTGTCACTTGAATTTAGAGAAAAGATCAATCTAGTAATTGCAAGCACTAATTCACTCACTTCCTCGAGGGAACGGTCACTTCTCACTCTTTATTACTTGGTCCGGCACGTGCACTTGCGTAATACTATTTTCCGCGTATCACATAGCGGGACAGATGTCAACTGTTTTAACCAACTTTGGATGGATAAAAGCTCCTTCGAAACTATATGCAACATTTTAATTGGAAGAGGACTGTTAAGAGACACACAAAACGTTTCAGTTAGAGAGTTTGTTAGTACTTTTTTATATATTTTAGCTCACAATAAGAAATTTCGGGATGTCGGTGGAACGTTTTTACGTTCAATTGATACAGTTTCAAGACATTTCAACAATGTGTTAGGGGCAATTCTAAATTTATCCCCTAATTTTATCAAGCTACCTAATGAATCAACAACCCAGATGGCGTAATGTTTTGGTGAGAACTTTAATTCTTTCATACTTTTATGTATTTGTCAACTGCTTAGAAAATATTAATATTTAATGTATTATTGTATAGGACTGCATTGGCGTCATAGATGGCACTCATATTGAAGTAACAGTTCCAATTAAAGATCAAGGTAGATATCGGAATATGAGCAATTACAACAAACGTCATGGGGTATGTGATTCAAATAAGAAATTTCTATATGTATTGCCTGGATGGGTGGGTTCATCTTCGGATTCTAGAGTGTTGCGCAATGCACTCGAAAGAGCGGATCGTTTTGAGGTTCCGTTAGGAAAATACTACCTTGTGGATGCGGGATACACTAACGGTCCAGGATATTTTGCTCCATATAGGTCAACCAGATATCACCTAAAAGAGTGGGCCACACAGGGAAACAATCCGACAAACTACAAAGAGTTGTTTAATCTTCGACACTTAAAAGAGAGAAATGTTATTGAGAGAACATTTGAACTTTTTAAAAAAAGGTGGGCAATTTTAAGAGGCTCGTCCTTCTATGATATCAAAGTGCAGGTATAGGATTAGAATGTTTTCTGATGTATTATAATTTTTTATGTTGTCAATTGTAAATTGTTTTAAATTTGCAAAGGTTCAAATTATAAATGCATGTTGTGTGCTCCATAATTTTCTAATAGAGAGGAGATTAGAGAATCGTGCACGAATGCTTGTTGAAGTAGATGCGAAGATATTAATAAAAGGTGCAAGTTCTGATAGTTTTGAGTATGCAGATGCAGTGGGTGTGGTTCAAGCAACGCCCGAGTGGACCACTTTTAGAGATAATATGGCTATAAATATGTTCAACGAGTACCGTGCTCGTCGTGGATTATAAAATGTTCTCTTATTTTTTCAAATATATTGTGCTACTTCAAACATATGTTGTTGTTTTTAACTGTTTTCAGTAACATGAAAGTAGTGTAATTCTATTGTTATTTGTACTTTGTTCACTTTACTATATTCTATGTTTGACTAATAGTGCAGACAGTAAATGGATAAAGGCAAAGAAAAAGGTGTCAAAGCCAGTGAACGGTCATACGTTCCATGGACATCACAGATGGACTGTCCTTTATCGACTGCTCTCCTCGAGCAGAAAAGTTTGGGGAACAAGGCTGCCAGTGGATGGAAAAGTGTCGCCTACACAGCGACAATTCAAGCATTAAAGGAGGATTGCAATGTCGAAATTAGTAAGGAGAAAATAATGGCGTGAATAAAAACATGGAATAAATACTATCAGGAGATATCGGCAATGCTAGATACTAGTGGATTTGGTTGGGATTGGGAGCACAATGTAGTGAAGGTAGACAGTGAAGATGTTTAGAACAATTATGTTCAGGTAATATTTTATTTTATCAATTAATTACATTTTTTGACTATTTAAAAGTTTATGAGTCTAATTTATATTCAACTTGCGGGCACACCCGACAGTAAAGCATTATCGCAGCAAAGTGATCATGAATTGGGGTGACTTAACTATGATATGTGGGATTGATAGAGCTACTGGAGCAAATGTTGTAACTGCATCTGAGGCAATGAACGAGATCCACATTGATGATTCGGTGGACGACAATGTGCTCGAGGAGGTCGAGACATAGACCAAGAATAAGAAGAAGAAAACATATGCGGTAGATATTATTGCGGATGTTGTTACAGCAATAGCGAGGAACATGGAGCAGGAGAGCAGTGTGACTTCTCAGCCGACACCACCGATCTCAAGGGCAGATAGGCTATACGCGGCCATTGCAGCTATTACAGATCTGACTGAGCCTGAGGTCATACAGGCTATCGATATGCTGAGTGTTAACGACACGAAGAGCGACGTGTTCATGGCTTTGTCGGTGCCAATGAGGAGGACCTGGCTCTGCTTACATTTACGGGGTTGATTTTATATGGACTTATATTTTGTATGTTGCGGCGTTTTTGTTTGGTCGTAAACTTATGTATTTATTTTCTGGACTTTATTTTTGACAGACTATATTTCTGTTGTGGATCTGTGTTTTTAATGTGGACTTATATTTTACTCATGATATTTTAATTTTGTTTAAATTTAATGATATAAATTTTAAATTTCAATTCCATCCATTGAATTTTGGCATACAGCGAAACAACGGAATTACCAATTCCAATTCTGATGACAGAATTCCTGTAGTTAGCCGAATAGCAGAATTGGAATTGACTTCAATTCCAATTCCTGCGGGAATAAGAATTGGTTCAATTCCAATTCCTGCATCTCAATTCCGACGAAACGAACAGAGCCTTATATGTTAGTCATATTACAAACTCTATGAACTGTTCCGTCACTTTCTTTCCTTCTTGTTGTGTCCTCCAGGACATGCAGACGAAGAAGGTGATTAGCTCTGGTAAGAATGTAAGATGTGAGATGGATTGTACGTGTTTGATACTGATGTTCCCCAGGCTCTTCATGCTCACCAGCTTTCTCTGTTGGCATCGTCGCTTGGGTCATCCCTCTGTTGCAACTATGCAATCTTTATTTCCTAGTTTTTCATCTTGTGTTTCAAACATTTATGAATGATGTTTGTGAACTTGCTAAACATAAGTGTGCCTCTTTTAATCATATGTCTAAGCATTGTACGGTACCTTTTCGTACAATTCATAGTGATGTATGGGGCCCTTGCCATTGCTTCCATCTTTGGTTATCATTGTTGATTGTTATTCTCGCACTACTTGGGTTTATTTGATGCGTAGTAAGAGTGAAGTATTCCCACTTTTTCAAAAAGATGATTTCAAATTTGAAAGTTATTTAAGTGATCTTGACATTGTTCATAAAACCACTTGCGTTCATTCTCCCGCATAAAATGGCATCGTTGAACGTAAAAAACATCATCTTCTTGAAGTGACAAGATGATTATTATTTACCATGTTTCTTCTGAAATACTATTGGGGTGATGCCTTCTTACTGCTGCATATAATCGTATGCCTTCCCGTCATCTGGGCAATCACACTCCTCTAAATACCTTGGATATCCCTCCTACTACTCTTTCCCCTAGCGTGTTTGGATGTTTATGTTTTGTTCACATTCATAACATTACTCGAACAAAACTTGATTCTCGTGCCCTTCGATGTGTGTTCATTGGTTAGTCTCCTACACACAAAAATGAACAAATACCATCATCCTCCTAGCAAGAAATTTTTTGTCTCTATGGTTGTAACTTTTCATGAAACTACATTCTATTATGAGTGTTCATTTCAGAGGGTGACTTCACACTTGGAAGTGAGTATTACTACTTTTCTTTTACACGTTCCACCTCTATACAGCACCACTCAGGGGGACAGTGTGGATATTCCCAAAGAAAAGGAGTTGCAAGTATACACTAGGAGAAGCAAAGGATTAAACACTCAATCTCATTCCATAATACCAGAGCCGCTACCGAATTCGTCTTCAGCACCCCTTGAGTTACTTATTACTCTCTGAAAAGGTATTTACTCATCCACTCAACATCATTTATATATCTTTGTTTCATATGCCTCTTTAACCTCTTCCCATAAATCTTTTGTCGCTTCTCTATCCTCCGTATTTGTTCCCGGTACATGGCAGGAGACACTTGACCACCCAAAATGGACAAAGGTAATGATAAAGGAAATGCAGGCTCTAGAAAAGAACCATACATGGGGCCTGGTCGATCTCCCTCCTGGAAAGAAGATAGTTGGTTGTCAATGAATCTTTACGGTAAAGCAAAACTCTGAAGGTATTGTGGAGAGGTTCAAGGCACGATTGGTGGCAAGAGGCTACATTCAAACTCATGGTATTGACTACCAAAAGACATTTGCTCTGATGGTAAAAATGAATTCAATCAGTGTCTTGTTATCCTGTGGCGCCTGTAAAGGATGGGATCTTCAACAGCTGATTGTAAAGAATGATTTCCTTCACGGTGAGTTGGAAGAGGAAGTCTATATGTTAATGCCCCTGGTCTTGTCCCTATCGGCTCAGAAGGGAAGGTTTGTAAATTGAAGAAAGTTCTATATGGGTTAAAACAATCTCTCAGAGCTTTGTTTAGGAGATTTCACAAAGTCATGACCTCGTTAGGTTATGCCCAAAGTCATGTCGATCACACTCTATTTAACAGACGAAAAAAGATGAAGGTGGCTCTCTTGATTGTGTATGTTGATGATATGGTTATTACCAGTGTTGTAGATGTCGGTCGACATAAAGATTTTGGGCAGAAAATGCTATGATATCGACATTTTAAGCCAAAATGTTATTTTTGAAAATATCCCCTGATATATTGGGCAATATCTCACGGCCGATATATCAGCAAAAGTATTAAAAATATTTATATTTCATTTTTTTAAGCGTTTAAGCAGTAATATTTTATTTCGTACATCTCTTGAGCCTAAATTTGACGTCTTTCTCGCCTCACTCTCAATTGGAGCTCTTTATGTTGTTTACTGTCATCAACGTCTCTTTCTTATGTAATTTATAAACATACATTATGTATGTATATGCCTATTGTGTAATTTATAAACACGCATTAAGTATACAATTGTCATATTTACAAAAAATATGTATATATATGAATAAATTTATTTAAATACTAAAATCCGACATTGTAAAATATCCCTTATATATCCCCCGCAATCCGGCATCCGATATCTCAAACTCAAACCGACATGAACCCGACATCCGACATATGCAACATTGGTTATTACAGGTGATGACATGGATGAGATCTGTGCTCTGAAACTAAAACTTGATGGTGAATTTGAAGTGAAAGATTTGGGCAAGTTAAGATTTTCTAGGGATTAACGTAGGAAGATCAAAACATGGGAATCATATTTCACAACGGAAGTATGTCCTTGATTTATTAGAATGACAGGAATGAGTGGTTGCAAGCCTATTCATACCCCTATTGAAGTCAACCACAAACTTGGACGAGATGATGGGGAGTCAGTGAAAGATATTTTGAGTTATCAGAAGCTGGTAGGAAAATTGATCTACATATCTCATACTTGTCCAGACATTTAATATGCGGTGGGAGTGGTAAGTCAATGCATGCATTCTCCTAAGATCAGACATCACGATGTCGTGCACAGAATTTTGAGGTATTTGAAGACTTCACCTGGTAGGGGCATTCTATTCTCAACCAGTGAACTTAAAAATTGAAGTATATACTGAGGCAGATTGGGCTGGATCAATTGGTGACAGGAAATCTACTACAGGATATTGTTCCTTTGTTGGGGCAAATCTGGTACCTTGGAGAAGCAAGAAACATGTAGTGGCTGGCTCTAGTGCTGAAGCTGAGTTTAGAGTTGTGGCTCATGGTATATTTGAGGGGATGTGGCTTCGTACTCTCTTAAATAATCTTGGTTTACTGGAAATTGTCCCCTTCAACCTGTATTGTGACAACAAAGCTGTAATCAACATTGCTCACAATCTTGTCCAGCATGACCGCACCAAGCACGTTGAAGTTGACCGACACATCATTAAAGAAAATATTATGAAAAGGATTGTATGCATTCTTATCACGGCGTCAATGCGAACCAAGGCGAGCATCGGGCGCCTGGACGCTTAGGCGATAAGGCGGACGCCTAGGCGACAATAAGGCGAGCAAGTAGAGGCAAAAAAAAATTTGTGGCTAAAAAAAAAAAAAATTTAAAAATGACATTAGACAGCGGTTTTTATAAAAACCGCTGCCTAAAATTGTTCTTTTTACAAAAACTGGTTTTTTTCCTCGAATTTTATAAAAACCACTGTCTAAAGGCATTTTTAAATATATATATTTTCCAGCAAAAAATAATGACTTTAGACAGCGGTTTTTATAAAAACCGCTGTCTAAAGTCATTTTTTTTATTTTTTTCAGCAAAAAAAAATAAAAAAATTTTGGAAAAAATATATATTTAAAAATAACTTTAGGCAGCGGTTTTTATAAAAAACGCTGTCTAAATTCATATTAAAAAAAAAATTTGCTGGTAAAATATATATATATAAATGCCTTTAAATAGCGGTTTTTATAAAAAATGTTGTCTAAAGTCAATTTTTTTTAAGAAAAAAATTTATAACAAGGCGTCCAACGCCTTGCACACATTCGAGCGCCTGGACGCCTAGGCGTCGCCTAGGCGACGCCATGACAAGCATACAATGACACAAATATTTGTGACCCATATTAGCAAGTTGGGTATGAAGAACATTGCATGCCCAACTTGAGGGTAGTGTTAGAAGTAATTAATTATTACTTAATTAATGTTTAATGTTGATTCATTGTAACACCCTCTAATATAAGTAGAGGGTCTCTTTTATTTCGAGTAAGAAAACATTGTGAAGTTTAAACAATATATATATATTCAGTAAAAGATTATGAAAAGTGGCACGCAAAAATATTCTATGTTCTTAAAGTGGCACACAAAAATATACTCTAAATTCGTTGAATTTAGTTCATTTTGTTGATTGAGAATCCATATAAAATAAGTATCCACATAATGCTCTACAAAAACTTAATCTGCTATCTAACTATTTCATCATTATAACCTCTCATGGAAACCAGAAAAAAACAGTAATTCCATAAAAGAACTCAAAAAATTTAGATCCATACTTCTGATGCACAATAGCATGCCCACTTCCAAAGATGCATCTGGTGCGCAATGCCACTTTCCAGCTCAATTGCTTGTAGCCACCTATTTTTTCCATTCTTAAGCATGGCTTCTACTGAAGGTAAAAGATCCAATCCTCCAAATGGGCATAAAGTTGAAGCTCTCCATGGCTAAATTAACAAAGTAATGCAATAAACAAACAGGCATATTTTCAATACATGGTTCATTAATGCAGCTCCAGTACCTGTCCAGCAGAACGGCAAAGCTCACATGCCTCCTCTATATGTCCAGCTTTTAGCAAAATCCAAACATCTTCGAGGAGTGATTCATCATGTTTCTGCATACAAGTAATGGCATATAACTACTCCGCGAATCAAAGAAAATAAATTGTGAAAGATAAGAAACAAATTGCAGAATGAGAAACATCAAGCAGTATGCAATACGACTTAGGCTTTGTTTGGGACAGTTGTGGAGTTTGAAAGCTGACATTTTGAAACTGTGGTAGTTGTAACGCCCCGGTCTACTGTGGGTGCGCTACAGGTCTGCAGACCAGTGACCCCAACCCATCTCCACGGAGCTGATCGACCGCAGCCGCTAATCCAAGTGGCGGGTTGTTGAGGCCGGGATTTGAACACCAGACCTCCTGGATAAGGGAGCTCTAAATTGTTCCTCATCACCAACTGAGCTCCCTTATCCAGGAGGTATGGGGTTCAAATCCCGGCCTCAACAACCCGCCACTGGAATTAGCGGCTGTGGTCGATCAGCTCCGTGGAGATGGGTTGGGGTCACTGGTCTGCAGACCTGTGGCGCACCCACAGTAGACCGGGGCGTTACATAAAAATGTACTTTTATTGTAACGACCCAGGCCCGACTCCAATCGGGACAACATCCACCGAGAGCTCCATCGGGACCCAGCTGGCGACGTTACCGGGCTGCAGCACAAGCACCCACCCTCTCCAGCCCACTGGCGGGTAGTTGGTGGCCACAGCCTCCCTTTGATGAGGTAAACTCGATAGTTAAGTGTGCAGCACGGGGACTTCCCAGGAGGTCACCCATCCCAGTACTGCTCCAGCCCGAGCACGCTTAACTATGGAGTTCTTCCACTTCTCATCACCAACTGAGTTGCAGCTCAATTGGTGATGAGAAGTGGAAGAACTCCATAGTTAAGTGTGCTCGGGCTGGAGTAGTACTAGGATGGGTGACCTCCTGGGAAGTCCTCGTGTTGCACACTTAACTATCGAGTTTGCCTCATCAAAGGGAGGTTGTGGCAACCAACAACCCGCCAGTGGGCTGGAGAGGGGTTGAGGAGCTTGGGTTGCAGCCCGGTAACGTTGTCAGCTGGGTCCCCGATGGAGCTCTCGGTGGATGTTGTCCTGATTGGAGTCGGACCTGGGTCGTTACAGTAGTAAACAATGTAGTTTTGGTTTGCGTGCGGAACTTTCGTGACAGTATTTTTCGGCAAATTACACTATCTATCCTTTGTGTGTTAACGACTGCTACAGCCTTAGTTATTAAAGGCGCAAGGCGCACCAAGGCGCAAAGGGGTCTTGGAGCCTAGGCGCAAGGCTCAAGGCGCAGGCGCACGCCTGACGAAGGCAAGGCGCAACCACATCCATTTTAAATAATCAACATCAAACATCATTTCATCTTCTCGATCAGATTCTTCATCTATTTTACTAATTAATCATTCATTACAATCGTTTATATCTCTTAAAAAATAGAATCAATGTGGCAACTTGCATCATATCTAAGGCCCAACGCACAATTATATAAACACTAAATCAATCAAAAATTATTGAGTTCTTATATTATTTTTTTTCTTTATTTTTGAAAACACAATTTCTTTATTAGTTCTTATATTCCTCCACAACCACTAAACACATCAGCTGAACCCTCCCAACAGCAGCCAACACCTACAGTTTTCTCTGCACCCAGCCCTAAACCCCCATTCCATCCAATCCCTGAACCAGCCAGTCACTCCCTACACTTTCAGCAGCAGCCTACCATTCCAGGCTCTATCCAGCAGCAGCTGACTGACGACAACCTCCTTCCAAACCCCCACACCCTGCATCCTAACCGGAAAGTCATCTCTGACTTATGCAGTCTCTTGCGAGTTTTATTATTTTGTTTCTTTGTTTACAGCATTATTGTACGAACTGGATAATCTATATTCTAATGAATGCATACCTATGTTAGTTTGTCTGTTCTTGTGATTAATGGTGATTTGGAGGATTTATTCATTGTATTGAGCATTTAATTAATGACACTCCAATCGAAGAAAAATCTAGCTTGCGCATTCTTAAAATCATTTGAAAATCGTGTGTGCTAGTTGCGTGGATTTTATGCTTTTATTTATGTTTGTGAATTACCGTCGAATCTCTCTTTGCGCACACGCATCATCGTAGGGTTACATAGAATTCATTTTCACCGTGGCACCTAGGACTTGCATCGTCTAGAGTTCACTTTCACAACTCTATCCTGCGTCTGATTTGGTATTAGATCTCAATGTTTGGGCCACGTTTATGTTACTCATAATGATCGTTCAACATGATTTTATATTGAAAGTGACAAGAATCGTTTACATCATCATTGCGCTCCTCTATCCGGGAATCTGAATCTCATTTATGATGTACCTCATAGAGCTCCTCCTGAGAGACCTTCATACTATCATGGTGATTGTTACGACTGTTACGATTGTTACGAAGATGCATCCGCCAATGCACACCAGCCCGAAGGAATCAAGGGAGCGCATATGGAAACCACCCTAATTAATTTGTGTAATTAGTTGATATTAATTAATTAATTAATTAATATTAATTAAATTTTATTTTATGTTATGGTTATGTGAGCCCCCTCCTCCCTATATAAGGAGGAGGTATGGGAGTGTTAATTTTATCTTTTGATCATTAGGGTTTTGGCTCTCATTTGAGAGAGGGGTCTTAGGAGGAACCAGCCTCCTAGATCTTGGTCGGAGTCCGCTCCGGATTGTATATGCGTTCTTGTTTATTGCAATCATGTCTCTTGATTTGTTCAATACTCCATCAATGGTCCGACCTGCCGCCCCTGTCCGCTTGTTCCAAGCCGTCGGGGATCGTGTCACGAGGGACAACCGCCTCAACTCCATCGACCGCCATCTCGCCTCCATTGAACGTCGTTGCGACATCCACGACAACCTCCTTGCCTCGATGTCTACCTCCTTGCAGGCCTTGCTCCACCCCCAAGAGATGGGCCTTCTGGACAGGTCCCTGCCTCCGGACAATACCTGCGACAAACCCAGCAGATCGGGAACGATCAAGCTTCCAGAGCCTCTCGGCCAACCGTCCATGTCTTCACTAGGGTCAGCCGCTCAACGCCGAGGCTTCCAGCCATCCCACAGCAGCGGTACTCCACCGTCCATGCTAGCGTCGCCACCTCCTCCCTCAGCGCTGCTACTTCCCGACCTGACTCTCCAGCAGGACGATGACCTCCAGAAACTCGCGCATCGAGTTCGTCAACCCGCCCTCTCCGTCGCGCTCGCGATCCGCCCCACCATATGGTACACTGAAGCCTTCTGCCAGCTCTCCCGCAAGAACCGGGCTCTCATCCTCGACACCCCAGCAGCTCTCCCCTTCGATTCTTCTTCCCCGCAGCAACGATCGCAGCCTGCGCCTCCGCCTATCGCATTCGACGCACTGCCTCCACATCCCATCCAGCCGCACCTTTTCTAAGTCATGCCTTTTTCTTTCCCACCGGCCACGCCTCAATTAATGCCTCGTCTTCCCTTCTTTTATTTAAACCCACCCATGCCCCCACTAAAAGCCAAATCGCATCACATCCCTTCTATTTATTTTTCACACAACCGTACCCTCTATTTCTACCCTTCACTAGTTGTGACCCCCCTTATCCTCTCCATCTTACTTTAACACCACCTTTAATTTTTATTTCCCATCATTTCCCCTCCCTTACACCCAGCGGCCACAAATTATATGTCCCTCCCATTCTTAAAGACCCCGACAAAAATTTTAACCTTGACCTTGGGGGCAAGGTCAATTTTCAAGCGCGGTCTATTGTTACGATTGTTACGAAGATGCATCCGCCAACGCACACCATCCCGAAGGAGTCAAGGGAGCGCATATGGAAACAACCCTAATTAATTTGTGTAATTAGTTGATACTAATTAATCTTAATTAATTAATATTAATTAAATCTTATTTTATGTTATGGTTATGTGAGCCCCCTCCTCCCTATATAAGGAGGAGGTATGGGAGTGTTAATTTTATCTTTTGATCATTAGGTTTTGGCTCTCATTTGAGAGAGGGGTCTTAGGAGGAACCAGTCTCCTAGATCTTGGTCGGAGTCCGCTCCGGATTGTATCTGCGTTCTTGTTTATTGAAATCATGTCTCTTGATTTGTTCAATACTCCATCAGTGATCATCATTTGTCCTCTGCCCTCTGTTAGCAAAGACCATCTCGACCCTCTGTCGCGATTTGATTCTACTAGCGATGACAACTATGATGATTATTTTATACCTCATAGAGAGTATTCTGACGAGGATGATCTCATGCGTAGATTTAGGGTAGATGTGCCTACCTTTTATGGTCAATTAGACTCAAAAGGATTTATGGATTTAGATGTTAGACAGTGATTATTGTTTTGATTATTATGAGATATCTGAAGAGTGTCGTGTTAGACTTGCTGAGACGAAGCTTCAGAAGCAAGCTAATGATTATTGCACTGGCATGAAACGCGAGATTGAGTGTGATGGTCTTCTCTCCATATCTCGATAGGCAGACATGAAACGAGAATTAAAGAGGAAATGTATTTTGTTATCTTATAGGAATCGTCTCTTTGATCAGGTATTTGTCCTTCTGGAAGGGACCCTATCAGTTGCTGACAATATTACTTGATTACGCGAGTTAATAAAGAGGAGTGATATTCGGGAAGAGCTAATTGCGTTGTTTCCCAATTTCAATCTAGACCATGTCTCGAGATGCATTGGGAGTTGATTCTCCGCCACTTAGAGTGTGTCGATCGGATATTCATCTTACTCTATTACCTAAAATTCGAGGGACCGAGACAAGTTAACCTGCAATCTGACCAGTCCTTCGTTATTTACCATCCAACCATGAGTGTGCCTAGTCGTGCTCTTACTGAAACGAGAAGTGTGACACCTAACTTTGACTCATCCCACCCATCCTAATGTGGTTCAGTGACTGACAAGTAATATATAACTTGATTATGGGATTGAATTTAACCCTATTTCGTGTCCCATACTGAGAGCAGTATTATTGTGATTAGTGAGTACGGTTAGGATAGTGACTACGAGTGACCCAGTGTACAGTAGTAGTTGTGTGTTTCTCCCCTACCCCCTAAATAGACCTAGTCATTGCTTCTACCATAGCCCACATTCGAGTGCAGGTTCCTTCGATCCTCTCCACGTTGTAAAGCATAGTCATGCCCTAAGTGAGTTGTCAGCATAGTGTTGATCTTACAGTGAATTCATGATCTGCCTCTGAGGACACTACAGTCATCGATGATACTCATTTGGGGGATCATCCCGATATTAATTAATTCTTTGACAAGTTTCCCGGTGATCCCCTTGGTGAGCCATCGTTTATTGATGAGGATGAGATTTGGGTGAGCTACTCATCTATGAGTATAAGACCGAGGAAGTCTCTTCAAGTCAAGCCTTAGTGAGGATCTTGAGTTTAGCATTGAGCACGTAATTACTACATCACATACACTCAAGGGAACTCAAGAAGTTTTAGAAGCATATCTTGTTACCCCTCACGCTCTTGATGAGTTCTTTGATATCCCTCCCGGCTCCTGGTGAGCCACCTAATGATCTTTCCCCTCTCAAATACATATGACGAACTTGTGAGCCGCATCCTAGTGTCGATATCTCAGATATCATTCGGGTGATCGTCGTATTTGCGATAAATTTTCATACATGTCACCCGGTGAGCCTCTTGAATAGTCGCGTCCTTTGAGAGGCATTTGGCACGCTATGGA
Organism: Dactylorhiza incarnata; assembly: GCA_033032865.1. NCBI lineage: Eukaryota > Viridiplantae > Streptophyta > Magnoliopsida > Asparagales > Orchidaceae > Dactylorhiza > Dactylorhiza incarnata. The sequence goes on along the minus strand of JAWHQI010000193.1, from coordinate 5,235,101 downwards.
TTTGCATCTTAGTGTTGATATATCACATAGTTATTTGGGTATTCATCGCTCACGTGAATACTTCTACACTCCACTCAAAGAGCCTCCTAATAGACCACCTATTTTTTGAGACAGAGCGCATTGTAAGTTCGCCGCCTAGAGAATGTGTTGTGACTATTGATCTTCATTTGCATCCGTTGCCCGAGTCTGCTGAGTCTTTTGTTCTTCATTCGCATGAGCCATGTGAGTCTTTCGTTCATCATCTGAATGAGTTACGTGACTCTATTTGATGGAAAATTGTAACTAAATAATGAATCATATAAAGCGTATGCAGATAACTACAGACAGGAGCAGATTCTTTGAGAGAGTGAGTTGGTGATGGTTAGCATCCATGTGGAGAGGGTTTGTAAGAAGCTTGTAAGAAAGTTAAATGTCAAGCGAATGAGTCACTATACAATCATGAGAAGAACGAATTCCAGGGCCCGTTTGAGGCTGATTTGCCGCCAATTAAGTTTGACACTGCCAGACAGATGATCAGAGTCAGCAATTGTGTCCGGAATGACATTTCGCCATTTTTATGTATTTTCTTTATTTTTTGTGTTTGATTTAGTGAGATCGGACAACCTTAGAGAAAGGTCAATTACTTTCGTTCAAGATGGCTATCCTAAGCATGCATTATTATAAATAGAAGGAAAAGGTTAGTTGTGGAGACTATCATGGATTTTGTAGAGCTTCTTCCCTAATCTGCAGGTCATCTGCAGTGTCGACTCCGCAGCCCTAGGTACGGACTCCTATGTAATATTTATCCTATGTTTTTCTTGCATTTTCATTGTTGTTTCCCCTCTTCAGTGCTTTTCCTCACAGACAACTATCCAAAAATAGCACCATCAGCTTCCTCCACCAAACAGCCATCACTTCCTCCACAACCACTAAATACATCAGCTGAACCTTCCAACATCCCCCGACAGCAGCCAATACCTGCAGTTTTCCCCGCTCCCAACCCAACCAGCCATTCACTTCCCTACACTTTCAGCAACAGCCGAGCCATTCCAAATTCCATCCAGCAGTAGCTGACCAACCACAGCCTCCTTCCTGCCACCCAAACCTCCACATCATGCACCCTAAAATTGGCTAACCCCCCCCCCCCCCCAACCTTATACAGTCCACAAACAGCCCCTCTCGCCTCAGCAGCCCCATACAGCATTATTCCTCCTTCCGGATGTCCACCGCCACTCATAACAGTGTTGTGGATATCCTCCGACATGGCCGACATGGCGGACGACATAAAGGTTTCATGGACAAAACGACACGTTTCCGATATTTTTTTGCAAAATATCCTTTTAGAATATATCCCCCGATATATCTGCTATTGACCGATATATTCGCCGATATATTCGCCGATATATCGGCCGATATATCCCGACATTTTATCGACTTCTTTTTTTAAAGTTATTTTAATTATTGTTTATGGTCTAATAGACAATAAACCGAAATTGTTTCATTGTTTAGGTAGTTTTTTCCATTTCTCTGGCTTTCTTCCTTGCTCAAGTCCATCATCGACTTCAATTATACATGATCTTTGAATTATGGACTAAAGGTTCCTTATCTTTCACTTTCTGCCTCTACTTTATTTCACGTGTTATACCGTTATTACTTATGCAGCACAAAATATTTATATTAGTTTGATAAATTTAGGAGTTCAATAAATATCAAATTATTAATATATTAATATATATATATTAAAACATGATTAAATTTATATATAATTACACATATAAATAATTAAATATTAAAACCCGATATATGAAATATCCCCGATATATCCCCGACATATTAAAACCGACATGAAAAAACTAAACCGACGTGTCCCCGATATCCGACATCTACCACCTTGCTCATAAGACCACCGGATAGTCTCTTACGCGTATGTCCAGGGGCGGATCTAAGAGGGGGCCGGCGGGGGCCCGCCCCCCCCCAAGAATTTTACAGAAATATTAGTGGATTTGGATTCCTCTCGTCGAGCCAATGAATTTTGACTACTTACACGTCAAAATGGTGTTCAAATGAGGGAGAAATGACTCTGAGATGATGAAGGTCTTCAAAAACTTTTTGACGAGAGGAAGTCGATGCTTAACCCACCCTTCTACGAAGCCGCTGCCATTTTGATCCGCCCAACTTCGATTACCGCGAGCGTGCAGCGGCCTCTGTGCCAGTAGACGAGCACAAAAATATTTTGCGTCGTCTACAGCAAGCACGCCAACGCCTCTCAGCACGGCCAACGCGTCTGTTCCCTGCATTTGCCGTCTCCAGCGCCTCCACGATCTCTATCGTCGTCGACGAAGACATCCATTTGATAAATGACGCACTTGTCAAGGGGAAGCAACAACGCTCGTCTTTCCGTTTTCATCATGTCATCGTCGCGTCGTCCCCGGCCACAACTGAAGCCTCCATTAATCTCCTCTTTCGGCGCCCTACCAGCGACTCCTGCTCGCTACTCACAACATCCTTGCTGATCAAATCCGCTCAATCACTCGCGTGTGCCGTCCTTGCTGACCGCTTGGGGAAGAGCGAGTTTTTTTAGCCCCGGACCATCTGCCCTCTGCACACCTGCCATTTCTTCTTGAGTTGCATGATGCTCGTTCCATCGAGCCCATCCCCCTTTGGGAAATCGTGTAAACTCATCAGTCGGCTCACAATTTTCTCTCACATACGCACCACCACCGCGACCGGTTATAGCTTCACTGACCCCTGTTCTATCGGCCTTTCCGGCCAATGTCATCTCTCCGCCTCTTTTGCCTGGCCCCCTTGTTGAAATTCCTGGATCCGCCCCTGCGTATGGCCCCTTTACTTGTGAGTTTCATTGTTTGATTTTTTTTTGTTTTCAGCATTATTGTATGGAGTGGATAATCTATATTCTTACTGATGTGTACCTATGTTAGTTTGATTGTTCTTGTGACTAAAGGTGATTTGCAAAATTCTCTTTATAGCTCATTTAATTAACGATGCTCCAATCAGAGAAAAGCTTAGCTTGCTCGCTTTTGAAATCATCGGAATATCGCTTGTGCTAATTGTGTGGGTTTTACGCTTTTATTTCTATCTGTTAATTACCATCGAATCATTCTTTCATACACACGTCATCTTAGGGTTAGATAGGATTCATTTTTCCCGACACTACACCTAGAGTTTGCATCGTCTAAAGTTCACTTTCACATAGATTCATTTTCCCCGACACAGCACTTAGGGTTTACATCATCTAAAGTTCACTTTCACATAGATTCATTTTCCCCGACACAGCACTTAGGGTTTACATCGTCTAGAGTTCACTTTCACATTCATACCCCGCATCACCACTTCTTTTAAAGAAAGTGTTCTCTATTGCAAGATCATATGCAAAAACAAAACCAAGTATATTTCCTCCCATTCAATTTATATATCTTATTACATACATATCACGAACCGTTGCGTAGATACATACATATCACGAACCGTCGCGTAGATACATGCATATCACGAACCGTCGCGTAGACCATCCTACTAAACTCATAGGCATGTCTAAGTCAACACCAATATTTATCCATTCTTCCTCAATATTCGTTGTATTAAGGTATCCAGGATTGATCTTTTAAATTATCATCTAATCTAATTTGAAGAGCACAAACCCGACCACATTAATATGATCCTCACTAACAATTATCTTAATAGTAACACCAACAATTATCTTAATAGTAACACCTTATCAATAACTTTTTCTTTCAACTATTTATCCAACATTATCCCAACTCCATTCCTTAATACCGAACATGGCCGTATATATTCATAAAGATCAGGCCAACCCAAAAAAGGGATTTAAGCTTGTAAAAGACGTATGAACTAGAATTAAGACCTGTTGTATCACTCAATTAGAATGCATAGAGGATGATTTATACAGCTAACCGCAAATGGTTAAAAATAATGATGGTAATGTTGACGTTGATGGTGATGAATTTAGCCAAATGTCTGAATAAAGATAACACTTCTAAAATATCATAACGTGCTAATAGCAACTGATTATCACTAAACATTGCAAAGCTAATCTTAAGGAACTATGTGGCAATGAAGTTGGTAGGAATCCTACCAAGCACAAAACATGTCAAACACTACAGTTAATCCACAAAGGGTCCAGCTGCATTCATTTTAATTAGTACAAGCAATGATTGAAATTCAATACACAAGAGTAATGCTATACCACCTCAACATAAATCCATACTTTAAAATGGAGTTTCGCAGTCTGCATGTACCACATAGGATGCATGTAAGCACGCAGCATATATACCACAAGAGGGCCGAGAAAATCAATTTTAAGTATACATTTATTTGAGGACTATAGCATTACTCTACTCACAAAATAGAGCACTTTATACACGACTACTGTATATCATATGCTTTTAGTTGATAAAAAATGCTTGAAAACGTATAACCATTCACAAACACAAAAAGAGATGCGTGAGCATATGCACCTAATACATAACAATTAGCAAAATAGGTCAAATTGATTAATGCAAACATCAAATGAACTGATTTATCAGTTAACATAAATTCACTAAAATGGAACATAACATCTAGAGTAATACGCAATTTAGAATTGCTTGAGAGTTTTAATATATAGCAACATATAGAAGAAAGAAAGAAAGCACATTGTAAAGTTGATCAGGCAGTACTTTGTCATCAGAGAGTAGCTGAGCCACTTCTCTTGTTGGAGCATCAAAATCCATGTGGTTCACAACTGAAGGGTCATTAATATTTCTTTTCAAAAATCTTTGAGTATGATGCCAGACACCAGAGCTTGGAAGATAGGAACCGACATGACACCCTTTAAACTGCATACATAAACTATTTTGTAATGCAGTTATATAAATATAAGAATTGAGAACAAACTAAATAAAGTGCTAGTACTATACCAATTAAAATTTGCATAAGCAATAGGATAGATTAATGCAGTTAGAAAGGCTGAAGATATAGCTAAGGAAGCCAGCAATGATGAAAGTTCAAGATTACACAAAGCATCTTCTGAACAACATAGAACCACCGAAACTTAGACAATCTACTTACATAATAAAACTTTTGATAATATAATTTGGGGAGTATTACGCACCAATCTATATGAGCATGAGATCACAGTGGCTTTCACACAATATTTTGGGGGAAATCATTACAGCTTTTGTCATCAGAAAAAATCAAAATGATTGAGAAAGATAATAGAGAATTAAAAATTAGACGAGATAATGAAATCAAATAATATGATTTGAAGCCAGGTTAGAGTTGCTAAATTTGTTTCTAATTGTCGAAGAAACTAGAAAAAGAATCATGAATGTCGAGCCGTATAAGGGTAACTTGCTAAGTCTAATAGTGTACATATCTATAACATGAAAGGGACGCTAATGACCTAGATTTAATATAATTCAATCACCTTATGTTGCGTAATTAACTTTATTCAAGTGTTAAATTATCTAACATATTGTTGTGGATTGAATTGAGTTCAGACTATACCCTACCTTTATTACATTGATAAAGGGATTATCTAGTCCCAATAGCCACTCAAAAGTTAAGGTAATAAGTGGTATGTTAGAGGACTGATAACTCCTCTATCAAGGTTCAATAGCTCAGATCTTTCTCCGCATGTTGCGAGATTTTGCATTTTTTATGAGATGAATCAGTTGGTATGGTGTAAACCTGATCCATAAGATATTTTCTAAATGGCTCATGGGAGAGCACAAGAGATGACTCCAAATATTCTTTCATCCAAGAAAAGTTTCCTCCAAAAATAATTCCCAAACATACAGCTAGGGTTAGGGACGAAAGTTCAAATATGTGCATAAAGAGACAAATTTGTCCCCCTCGGTGTGTGTGTGTGTGTGTGGGGGGGGGGGGGGGGGGGGGGTGTTAAAATGGCATGAAAAGATAAACTTATTGGAGTTCTCCATTAATTTACGCACTTCCAATTTTTATTCAGTCAATCTAGAGGGCTAAGAGGGTGCATCATTGATACGCATGTGAGAGGTAATTAGTCATGTAGTTTTTGTCCTGTAATGGGGCATCCATCTATATAAGGAAAGCCCCTTAGGGAGTTATGTTTTATCTTTTGAATCTTGGATGTTTGGCTCTCTTGGAGAGTGCAGTGTCAAGGAGGACTCAGCCTCTGGATGCTTGGCAGGAGTTATCTCCTGATTGTATCTTTATTTTCATTTAATATAATTCAAGTTCTATGTTCTCGTTCTTGATACCACTAACGTAACAATTGTTCCGACCTGCCTCTCTTTTAGGGTTTCCATTGAAACCCTAATTGGATCATTCCCTGCTTCCGTCCACTCGATCCGCCGATTCCGCCTGATCGTTCGTCGCCAACGTTGCTCTTCTCGCTCGACACCACATCGACGCCAGCCATAGACGACAGGGACGACTCGCGACTTTCTCGTGTCTGATTTCTCCTTCGGCTTCAGCAATTCGTGGCGTTTCCGTCACTTCCAGCGGCCCTCCGACATTTATGTTTACAAATTCGAGGGTGAGTTCTCTCCAACCTTGAGAGGATAATGTGGTCGACCAAATTTAAAGGGAGACTCAATCATAGCATGATGCATGCATCTAACTAATGTTGTATACTTATTTGTGTGCCTTTAATTTCCGCGCATTTATGTTTACACAATTTTATTTATTTGAGGACTTATTTACATTTTGTGCAAATATATAACAAAATGCATGTTCAATTGAAGAATATGTGTGGATTTCATCCCTCCCCTCTGTGGCCTCCATCAATTTTGTGATGAAATCTGACATTGGTAAAACAGTAAGAGAACTACAAATTGGAGAAACAAAATGTGTAATAAATAAAGTGTGTCGAATGTTTCTTTAAATGATTTAAAATGAGTTTTGAATATTTGTTAAAGATAGCCCACAAAGCAAGATTATGAAAATAGGAACATGACTATCTAGAATTTATCCCTTCCTCCACTCTTGCCTGTCATTCTTCCATCCATCCATCCTTCCCCTTCCCTTCATCACTTCCTCCCATTCCCTCCCTAACTTAAAATGTTAAATAAAATATAGAACAATGCCTAATAAATTTCACAAAACATATATATATCTGATATTACAAAATATCAAATATTTCTTGCCTAAATAAATGTGAATATTATTGTATTGTCATTTATCAAATATTAGTTGAAGGAATAAAACTAAATTTACATAGGAGAAAACAAGAAATACCTTCTTTTCCAACTCGAGGGCTTTTGAAGCTAGACCTTCAAGCCAAAGTAAAATACGAAGGCATAATTGTGCAGTAAGATTTGTCATTACAAACTGGCATGCCTCCTGATGAGAGGTCGGTGGACACTAAGTAAAAGTTGAAGAGTTTTAGATGGATGCAACAAGAAGTTTGAGAGTAAAGCATTAGCACAAATTATAAAAAGGGAACATGAGAAGTTACCATAACTAGATCTTGTGGCAGTTCCTCATTTCCTGCAGAAGTTCGGAAAAGGATAAATCAACAAAAGAAGAAAAAAGAGTTGATCATCAAACTAACTTGTTGTGAAAACATTTTTATGGAATAAAGAAACAAGCGTGCTTATGCATAACTAGATCGATGTACTTAGGCTAGTGAGATTATGACTAAAGATAGGGCACAATTGCGACAAAAGATCCATATAGCCGACCCCGCTATAGTGGGATAAAGGTTTGAGTGTTGTTGTTGTTGTTGTTGTAAAGAAACAAGCGTGCTTCATCAGGAAATTTGTAATCTTATCCAAAATTCTTGACAGTGCTGGGCTTTTTTAATCCTCCTCAATTCATATATGTTGAGTACTATGTTTTGTAGTACATATAGCTTCTAGCCATATTTAACTGATATTATTTTCATTTTAACCTTAACATTGATTCTATCAACCTTGTAAGCGATTCTACGAATTTTACATCAAATCGAATGCTATTTTGAATGACACAGTGACATCAGACAATATTAATCATAAAAGTAAACAAAATTTCAAAAACAATATCTTGAAATCACAGAGAGATTTAGATTACATGGTTTGCTAGTTAATAAGTATCACGCCAGGTATAGATAAGGTAAAATTACAATAAGGTCAAAGGTCGAACTTGTTAAACTATAATCTTAACGGAAGTTCATTGAACCGTATCGATTAAGTACTAAATTTAGAGGTGTTATAAGCAAACCTAAAATGACTAAAGGCAAACCATTACCAATAGCAAACCTCTATTTCTTCAAACCGATATTCATAAACTTTTTGTTATTAGTAAATCAAACAATTAATAAATAAAAGTAAAAGATTCGAAAGGAATTTTCACAACGAATTTTCACAACATATAAAAAGGAATGTTAACTCATGCAAAAAAAAAGAACTGATCTTATACAATTTTGTTAATTTGATAAAATATCACGTGATTAAAGCAAGCGTGGAGTATGCTAAAATCGGAAATGTCCAAACAGTCAAAACCTTGAAGTGATTGGGGGCGGGTCGAGTTTGAGAGAAGTCAGAAGGGAGAAAGTGGAGTCGATATAGAGGGAGGGCGGAGTCGAGATTGAGAACAATCAGAAGGCAGAGTCGCGTCGGAAGGAGGATTCATCGCCTGCTACGGATGGTTTCCCCGCGGGTGATGGGATGATTCGGCGAGGGGGTGTTGCGAGCAATATCGATGGAGTCAAGGTCGAAAGGGGTGTGGGTATTGGGTGGAAGGGTATGATTTACTAATAGTGTTTTGAGGGGAATGGAATAAAAGACCTAAAAGAAATAAACCGAATTTATTTTGATTTGGTAATAGCGCTTTTAGGTTATAGTAGCTCATAACATACATAAGATGGTATAAAAAATAATACAATAAGTTCATAGGAGATAGATCTTGTTTTTCCCGCACAATGCAACGCTAGCATGATGTTTTGAAGCCAAAATGGTACGAATTTTGAAAATCCATAATATACGTAAAAGAAAATTGTAAAAGAATAATGAGAAGTCAACTACACCGGGGTTGACCATATCACATGAGTGGCTATATCTAGATGTCGGATCCTCCATTCTAAGGCACGCGGAGTATTTTAGAGTATTGGTGAGTTTCTCTTCTCAATTTTCCAAGTTACATGGTATCAAAGCGACACATGCGAACTCGGCTCTTCATGCGCACGTGTGTCATTCTCCAACTGGCTATGTTTGGTGGCATGGGAACCTCAGCTCTCAACGTTCGACTTTGATTGCAACTTCATCTTTGCTTCCATTTCGTGTGCATCGTACGACTATCGGGATGCACTCTTGGTGACTCCATCTTTGCGCATCATTTGACGATCGGGCCCAGCAGCATTCTGAGGCAAAGTCGAGAAATGAGTTACAACGATATAACTCAAGTTTATAATATGACGAATGCAATTTGACAATGTAATTTGAGTTATATCGTTGTCAACTTGAGTTATATCGTTGTCAATTTGAGTTATATCATTGTCAACTTGAGTTATATTGTTGTCAACTTGAGTTATATCGTTGTCAACTTGAGTTATAATGATATGTATGTTACAACTATATAACTAGAGTTTATAATGATATAAACTAATAATGAGGAATGACTCAAGTTACAACGATGTCTGTTACAACGATATAACTCAAGTTGACAAACTAATAGTGAGGAATGACACTTAAAAGGAACCCATTGTGATTGCTTTCAAATTTCACATTTGGTTGTATTCTGAGATGCCTCGAGAGCTAATTCCCAGCCGTCTAAAATCTATCAAGCAAATATTCAGCACACCCTCGAGTATGAGCATTATATAGAATTTAGGGATCGAAGCGAGTTGGTTATCAACCTGAAGGGTCATTTATTAGGAACCATCTCAAATCTATGGCCATTATTGCGCCTAATTGTGTTCCCACAGACACGAAAGGCGAAACTAATCGTTGGATCATCCCATCTCTATGGGATTCAGTACTAGAGATGTCAAGATAGATACCCCAAATGCATTACGAGGAATCTACTTTTCGATAGTGAGACTGAGCCCAACCATAATCAGGGAGAGCAAGCTGAAGAGAGCTCTTGAATTGGTAGTTGTGAGATGCTTACTATATACACCTAAATTAGATGAAAATTGGGTACGCACTATTATATTTTACACTTATTTTCCTAATGTGGATGGTACCTGCAAGATCATCACTGACTGTGTTGTTGTGTCGACATGGTACCAATATGTCTTACTACATTTGAGGGTAGCATTTGGTGTGATGTTACCCACATGTTATTAGGTAGGCCTGGTAACGTGATCCAAGATTAAATATAGGATGCAGGTGACAATGTCGGATTGAGTTTTAAAATATCGAATGTTGAAAGTCAAACACGTGTCGAGGATATTTTTAAATATCGAATTTATATATCTCATTCTCATAAATAAAAATATATATTAAGTATATTTATATGTTCGAAAAATAAAAATTAGCATAATAAGTAGACAAGCAATGAGTCATGTACATCCCAAAATAAAATTGAAGAGTATCCAGAATAAATATTAGTAAACACACTACAACAATTACTAGCAAGTATCCAAAACAAGCACGAATGGATACATTATGAACTATATTTATTATTATAAAATAATTTTATTTAGATAACACTAAATTTTATATCAAATAAAAATATTTAAAAGCTACATGTCACTCTACGGTACACTCATATAAAGATAAATTAGTGCACGCGATAAAGTAACTCATTTTGGATTCATCATTACAAACCTTCAATGGATCATTGCTTTGTACTAATTAACATAAGTAGTGGTGAGGATATATGTGATATAAGTATGAAAAAAACAAAGAAAGGGTCCACAACCCCATGGAGAATACATAAGTAAAAAAGGGTACACAACCATAAAAGTGGGAGAAAGAAGGAACACAGTCAAAAGAGAAGGAAGAGAAAGTCCTTGATCAGCCTAAGAGAGGGGAGAGTATAGCAAGGAATAGTTGTTGACTATTATGCTTCATGCATAAGGGGTCCTATATATCCAAACCACATTAAAATAAAGTTCTTTAAGAGAGCTTCTGCTACTTATATAAGACTATCAAAAGCATATGTGTCATCATATCTTTACCTGAGAGAGACGGAAAAGAGAGAGTGTGATGGTGGGAGAGAAGATGTTTTCTATTGACCTCTTAAAGCTACTAAATAGCTAGGACCTAAAGGAGAGAGAGAATGGGTGAGAGTGAGTTTTTATTATTGTTCGTTTTTTATCTCTAAGATAATATTACAAAAAAAAATCCATTTCAAATAAGTCACACGGGCAGAGACAGTGAGCACTGAAATCGTTCACGGGCGGGCTTAGCCCGCTCCCGCCCGCGGGCGGGCGTAGCACGCTCACGGGCGGGCGTAGCCCCATTCATGCACGGGCGTAGCCCCACTCATGCACGGGCGTAGCCCCATTCATGCACGGGCGTAGCCCCATTCATGTAATATTTCGATTTTATATTTCTGAGGATCTAGGCAATCTGTAGTGGTCACTTTGCTTATAAATAAGAGTCTAGAGAGCTGATTTCTGGTATTGCAGTACTTGGACAGATTTTTAGGCTCCTATGGTCGCTCCATGGTGTCATAGCCAATCTCCACCACCCTCAACCTGTCGAACACGACCATCAAAGTGGCCGTCCAGCCCCCATTCCCTTGCCCCAACCTCTCATTCCACATAACTACCTGGTAACTACCTCTTCCCCACTAAACAACCACCCATAACTACCACTTCCCCCACAAAACAACCACCCGCAACTACCTTCCCCACTAAACAACCAACGCTAAACTTCCATTCCCTGCAACTTTTGCCCCTCCCAGCACTCCTACCAGTTACTTTCAGACAACAGCCCTTCCTGCAGAATTCTCCCTCCCAGCACTCCTCCCCATTCTCTTCCACCAAACTAACAGCTCCTCTCCACTGCCAATCCCACCCTAGCACCTCCTTGCAAACTCAGTCCAAGTCAGCACCCTCAATTCCTTTCCAGTCCAGTAAATTGACTGCCCCTACTCCTCCTAACAGTCTACTACAGCCGCCAGAATTTGCCCCAGCCCCTCCATAGTCCACTGCCCCGCCCCCCAAAACATTCTACTACTCCAGCATCCTGAAATTTATACAAATCTGTATCATAGTTGGTGTCAAGCCCCTAGAACATCTCACCCCCTTGGCCTCTTAAATTCATGTAAGTTCATGTGTAGAGGTATAGTTTTCAGTTGTTTACTTGGATGGAAAACATGGGTTTATGAATGTTAGTTTATATGTGTTTACCTCGATTTATTCTACTAGAAGGACTTAATCGTTTAATATTTGATTGAAGCACTCATCTTAACATAACCTAAATTTGTCGGTTTATCTATCAATTTAATCTCAATTGTATTTGTTTGTGGATCTTTTTAATAAATTTCAGCTCTCATTGTAATTAATCTTTGGATTGATTTGTGTGTGCATTGCATTATTCTTAGAACCCCATGACAATCCACTATCAGCCCTACACTAGTATTTCTTTAGGTCACACTGACTACATTCGTCCTGCACCAAGTATGAATCTGTCCACTGTAAGTCATAATTTGTACTGCATCAAGGCACCAAACATTGACTAGAATGTCAGTTAAGCACACACATCCTATTAGTGGCATAGACATATCTCCCCAAGAGGTTGGCTAGCAGGCAGTGTACTTGTTTACATAATTTGGATGATAAAGGTGGAAAAGGTGGCATCTGAATTTTTAGGCTTCTTATAATAAATCTCTAATCCATACATTATATAATGGTCGAGTGTGAGGGTTTTACCTTTTAAGTGGTATTAATAGCTTTTGCACACTATACACGCCTACCTTGAATTTTAATGAATCACCGTTGTTGGATTATGTATTACATACATTATTGCTTCAGTATTTAGTGTGTAATTTAGAAGCAATTATTTTGCATAAGTATAATTGTATAGCACGTTGATTACAAGAGCAAAATTATGTAAGAAAATCCTATCTCATATTTGCATAGAGATCATTAATGACATTAATCTTTAAGTATGATCATTCCATCATGGCATCTATATGAATGTTGTATGCATGATGAACTTGATATGATAACCTTACTTTGCATGGCATACTTGCATATAGTTGTAAATTTGATGCTTATCTTCAATCAAATTTAAATATGAAATTGATGAGCTCATGAAGCTATGCTCTTCCATTTGGTCGGTAATTCTTGAGAGATGACCTCCATTATAGAGTTAAGAGTTTGATCATTTGGCATAGTGTGGTGGTCGTGAATGCGGTGATCATGAATTGTCATTCGTAAATGCCCGACCTCACACCTGTAACCGCGTCTGCGCTTAGATTCAAAAACAAATTTACCTGCGGCGGTGGTCGCAACTGTCACGTTAAATTGATGTTTTATGTCGGTGGTGTTTTTGTCCAAACAAACTAGAGCAAAATATGTCGTGCCAAACGGATAATTAAAATCATGACAATCCTAAATTTCCGGTAGCACTGTCCTTGTAGCTATATAAAATTCATGCTACAGGGAGAATTGTTTCCTGAAAATGTTTGGCTTCATAAATCCTCTTTTGAATGTTAACTCTAACTTTGAAAGGAAATTCAGTTTAATAATTAGCAAGCATCACAAACAATCATCTGAATATGCAATAATTGCTCCAAGGGACGACAGCAGGTGGTCATCCAGTGGAGAGAGTTTATATGGAGTTTATATGGATGTTGCTCAGGAGCACTCGACGCAAATAGATTCCTAGTGTTATTTCTTTATTTTATGAGTACGGATCATAATTCTAATGCACACTATACGCTAATTATAATATCAATGGGAAAAAAATTCATATGCAACTTAATCTTAAAGGATGGATGATTCATTTGCATGTGCATGCTACAAGTCTGACATCTTCTTAGTAAGCATACTTAATGTTTGATAAATGACTCTCTCCTCTATCTCTTCATACACACTATTGTCCCTCTAGTTCTATCTTCATTTCTTTTGTTAAAGCACAAGATAAAGTTTTGATAAGGACGGGTGGTTACCCTTGATGTAACCGCCCGGTGTTGTTGGTCTATGCTGCTGAATATTAGAGTCTGGGCGATTACTCATTGTGTAACCGCCCAAGCCAATTGTATAGTTGATGTCTGGGCGGTTACTCATTGTGTAACCACCCGAACTCCTTTGTCCCAGTTTTTATATTTTGTCTCACGTCATCAATTGTAAATTATCTCTCCTCATACGTTCTATATAAAGAGGGGCACCCTCGCATAATATTTAGATTTTTTGAAAAAAAAAATTATTCGGTTATTTTAAATTTCTCACATGATATCAGAGATATTGATCCTGCGAACTGCTATTCTGTAACCACCTAACCTCCCTGCACGAACATATTTTTCTCCCGGGTACGTCCTTGGCCTTGTGTCCGTGCGGTCTTGTCCCGTTCTGCGTATAGACGGATTTTGGTAGTTTAACCGCACGCTCGCCCCTTCCCCATCCAGTTCTGTGAGGACTTCGGTTTCCTAACCAACTGCCCCTTGCATGGTCTACTCTCTTCAGTCTGATTGTGCGGATTTTGGTTGTTTAGTCGCAAGCTCGTCTTGCTCCTTCAAGACGGTGGATTTCGGTTTTATGACCGCCCATCCTCTCAGCGCCCTCTATTGTGTTCGATGTCCCTCTCCTGTGCAGACACGTGCTCTGTTTGGTTCGGGCGAACTCCAATTTGGTGACCACCCAACCCTCTTTGGCTGCTAGTTCATCTTCGGAGGACTCTAACTCTACGGTCTCTGGATTTGTTACCGCTCTCCCCATCTACCTTTTCTACCTCGTGCGGCCTCCAGTTTGTAACCGCACGTTCTGTGTGCAACTTCTCCATTGCTTATCCTATCTATGGCCACTCAGCTACCCACTCCTACCATTGTTGTGCTCTCACTATCTTGCCTGGTACCTTTGGCAACCTTGGGACGGAGAAGTTGACCGGACCAAACTATCCCTGATTGGAGTGTCTCCTTTACCTTTCTTCTGCGTTCACAACGCAAACGTTATCACCTCACAGACAGTCCGTCGGATTCGGGCTCTCCTACTTATGATGATTGGGATGCTAATGATGCTCGTGTTCGCACTTGGCTTGTGAATAGTCTCTATGACGAATGTTTGCCTATCATTCGTCATGATGACACTGTGAAGGCGGCCTAGAATCATCTTGTGGCTCTTTACTCTAATGGTGCTAAGATCACTCGCATCTACACCCTCTACTCTGACCTCTTTGCTCGCCCCACTCTTTCTTCAACTGCTGCCTATCAGGAAGTTCAGGCTCTTTGAGCAGAGCTTCTCCAACATCGGCCCTTCTCTGCCGATCTTGCAACTCAGCACAGATATTTTCAGGAGCTCTTGGTCGTTTGCTATCTTCTTCGTCTGACGGACTCCTATCACATGATTCATCAACAGATTCTGGGCGAAGCCGACTCTCCTGCGTTAGATGCAACTGCGGCCAGCATTTATGCGGTCAATACTCTTCTTCATCGGCCCCCGCTTGTTTCTCCTCCACCTTCTAACAACTTTGCTCACTCTACCGGTCGTGGCGCCTCCCGCGGTGGTGGCGTCAGCATTGGGAGTCGGGGAGGGAGTCGTCACCTTTGCTCCCATTGTAGAAAGTTTGGTCACAGTGTTGAGCGATGTTTTGTAAAACATCTTCACCTCCGCCCTCAGGCTCATCTCAGCTCTACGAAGTCCGAAGTCTCTCCATCTACCTCTCTTCCGCAGCAAGAGTTGGACGTTGATTCTCTTCCGCTGGCATTGAGGCCCTCAGCAACGCCTCCATTGCCACCTCTTCAGGTAGCGCGCAGGTTGCTACACAGGGTAAGTGGCTTATTGACTCTGGTTCCACCAATCATATGACTAGAACTCCCCTGTCTTCTCTTACCTGGAGAAGAACAACCGGTTACCACCGATGTTCGTTGTTGATGGCTCCCGTGCTCCTATTTGTGGCACTGGAATGGTCCAGGTCACCACCACTCTACATCTTGTTAGCACTCTCTGCGTTCCAAATTTTCCATGCAATTTATTGTCTGTCAGTGCTATCACTCGGCAACTACAATGTTCTGTTTCATTCACCACTACTAGTTGTTTTCTGGATGTTCACTCCAAGAGGACGATTGTTATTGGAACTGAATGTGGGGGTCTTTATTTCCTCGATGATGTTCATGTTCTCTCCACCTCCATCGTCGTTAACTCTCTACTTCAGTGGCATCTTCGTATTGGTCATCCTCCGCCCCGTCTGTTGCATCAGCTCTTGCCCTCCTTCCTGAAAGAGGTCTCCACCTGGGACTGTGAAGTTTGCCAATTTGGCAAGCATCATCACTCTTCCTATACTGCTAACCGATGTAAAAGTTTTGTCCGTCCGTTTGACCTGGTTCACTCGGACATCTGGGGTGCTTCTCCTACCAAGTCTGTTGATAGGATAGTGTGTATTTTGTTAATTTTACTGATGACTTCTCTCGTTATACTTTGGGTGTATCTTCTTAAAGAACATTATGAACTTTATTATGTATTTTGTATCTTTTATAATGAAATTCGCACACAATTTGGTACATCTTTAAAGATTATTCGCACTGATAATGCAAAAAAATATGTGAGCAACCAATTCTCTTCTTTTTGCATGTATAATGGTATTGTTCACTAGACCAGCTGTCTGTATACTTTCCAACAAAATGGTGTGGTCGAACGAAAGAATCATCACCTTCTAGATGTTGCGCGGACTCTTCTCTGTCACATGAATGTTCCTCGCTCCTATTGGGGACACGCTATCCTGACCTCGTGTTACCCCATCAATCGTCATCCCTCCAACACTCTTCAATAGAAGACTTCATTCTCAATCGTGTATCCTGACGCCGATCCACTCTCCCTTACCCCTTGGGTATTCGGGTGTATGGCATTTGTTCACTCTCCTGCACCTGGTCGTGACAAACTCTCTGCCCGCGTTATAAAGTGTACCTTCATCGGGTACTCCCCAACGCAGAAGGGCTATCAATGTTACGACCCCCTTCTCCGAAAGGAGTATGTTTCGGCTGATGTTACCTTACTTTAGTACACTCCATACTTCTCCACCAATTCCACACATGTCACCCACGCGGATCCTCCTGCCTCTACTTCCTCCGTTCACATCAGTCATGCTCCTTCACTAAATATCCCACCACCACAGCTTCCTCCTCTACCGCCACCTTCCCCTTCTCCTTGTCCATCCTTCCCTCCATCCACTTGGGACTCCTACAGCCAGTTCTCAGGTCAGCTCTCTCCTCTTCGGACAGCTCCGACAACGACGACATCTCCAATCTTGATGTTGTCATTGCCCTCCGCGAAGGGGTTCGCGCATGTAATCAACATTCTATTACTAATGTAGTGTCGTATGCACAACTTAGTTCTTCTTGCAGGAATTTTGCTCTCGTCATTTCCGCTACTGTCCCCAACATGCCTCTAGAAAGATCAGAAGTAATTCATCCTTACTACTTATCGTGAAGCTCTTACCTTACCACATTGGAAGGCGAATATGGATGAAGAGATGTCCTCTTTGACGTCTAGGGGTATTTGGACTCTTGTCCCTACCCCTTCTGGTGTTGATGTTGTTGGTTGTCGTTGGGTCTTTCGTTGCCAAGTAATGTCCTAACGGCACAGTGGATAGATACAAGGCTCGCTTGGTTGTTAAAGGGTTCACTCAGACATATGGTGTTGATTTCTTCAACGTCTTCTCTCTCGTTGCCCGCATCAGTACCATCTGGGTACTCTTCTCTATTGATGTCAACAAAGATTGGCAAATGTATCAACTGGATGTTAAGAATGTCTTTCTCTATGGTGACTTACAAGAAGAAGTCTACATGAAGCAACATCCTGGTTATGTTGCTCAAGGGGAGTCTCAGTATGTAAGTTGTGGAAGATCTATGGCCTCAAACAAAGTCCTCGTACATGGTTTGACAAATTCAGTCAGGTCATCTCCACCATTGATTTTTCCAAAAGTTATGCAGATCATTCTCTTTTTATACAGAAGACCACTCACGGGATGGTTGTTCTTGGTGTGTATGTCGATGACATACTTCTCACTGGAGATGATTCATTTGGGATAGCAGTGACAAAGAAACATCTGCACGACCACTTTGTCATTAAAGACATGGGTACTTACATCCAAAGTACTTTCTGGGCATCGAAATTGCAAGAAGGCGCAACTCTGTTGTTTTATCCCAACGAAAGTATGCGATTGACCTTCTCGATGAAAATGGTCTCCTTGGTGCAAAACCTGCTAGATGTCCTATGGCTATAGGAGAGGACAAACTTTGGAGTGAGATGTCTCCTCTCCTTCCTGATGCTACTCAATAAAGACGGTTGGTTAGTAAACTCGGTTATCTTAATGTGACAAGACCTGACATTTGTTGTGTTGTTGGAAAAATCAGTCAGTTCATGCAAGCTCCCAAAGAGTGTCATCTGAAGACAGCTTTGAAAATATTGGAATATATCAAAGGGTTTCCGGGCAAAGGCCTATTATTTCAAAAGAACAATCATCTGCGGATTGAAGCTTATTCTGATGCCAGTTATGCGGATGACAAAGGAGATCGAAAATCTACCTCAGGCTTCTGCACGTTTGTTTATGAAAATCATGACACCTGGAAGAGCAAGAAACGGGTGGTGGTGTCCAGATCGAGTGTTGAAGTTGAGTACAGAAGTATGGCTCAAACCGCATGTGAGTTAAAGTGGTTGTGAGCACTTCGGATGGACTTGGGTGAAGTCTACAATTATCCTCTACCCAAGTTTTGTGACAACAAAGCCGCAATTTATATATCAAAGAATCCAGTCTTCCATGAACGAACAAAGCATATCAAAGTCGACTGTCATTTCATCAAAGAGGAAGTCTTGAAGAAGCAGATATGCAATCCTTTTGTCTCATCCGATAGAGAATTGGTTGATATCACTACAAAACCCGTCCTTCATCCTTTTTTGATATTTGTGTCAAGCTAGGAATGATTGACACATATGCTCCAGCTGGAGGGAGAGTGTTAAAGCACAAGATAAAGTGTCGATAAGGACAAGCGATTACTCTTTGTGTAATCGCACAGTGTTGATGATTTGTGCTTCTGAGTATTAGAGTCTGGGCGGTTACTCATTGTGTAACCTCCCAAGCCTATTGTATAGTTGATGTCCGAGCGGTTACTCATTGTGTAACCGCCCGATCTCCTTTGTCCCGGTTTTTATGTTTTTAGTCTCACAAGGTCAATTGTAAATTCTCTCTTCCCCTCTGTTTATATAAAGAGGGGCACCCCCGTGTAATATTTAGATTTTTTGGGAAAAAAATTTGAGTTATTTTCAATTTATCACTTCTCTAAGAATGTAAGTTGGAGAGAAGGGAAGTTTCTCCAAAAAATTAAAAAAACACTCAAGTGGATTGTGACAGGGAGACCTGGATAAAAATATTAAGATAAAATCGAAGGACCTGATAGAGGTAGCATAGTTGCTAATTATCTAAATTTTGAAGGACCTGTCAGATATATTTATAACATGTGCTTAACATGAAAAACTCGCATGAAGTTCATTATAAACAAGGTTAAATAAATATATAAAAATAAACAATTTAATGGATGAAGAGAGATTTCCTTTCCCAAAAAGATACCACAGTAGTGACCAAGAAGCTGCTTCATCAAGCAAAGACTTGGCTTTCTGCTGCATAAATTTGTCCTCCACCACTCGATACTTGCCACCACCTTCATACCTGGAAATTATGGGAAAAATTAGTTTTCGAATGTCATTATTTCTGCACTTAAACTAAAATAGTGCATGAAGAAGAAAAGCTTTCAAGAAAAAAAAGGTCATGGTTTTCCTAACAATCTTGCTAGAACTCATTAAGAAAAATACTAATCTTATCTATTTCAAGATGCAGTAATAAGATGAATTTTTAAACTCTGTAATTAGAGTACTGAGTACAATAAAAAGATGTACGATCTTTCAAGGCTTTTTAACAGTGTCAATCTTTTAGAAGTTAAAACTTGAAAATCTTATTCTAAAATTTTGAGGTGCCAGAAAACTTTCGCGAGTAATTTCAAAAAGATAATCGGCCTAGGGTTCGCATACGCTCGCAAAGGCTTTCATTTGTACGCAGTCAGCTTTTGATTAATTTTTCCACAAGTGTGTCAAGTGAGAAAGAACGTAATAGAAATGAAATTAACGACAAACAAGATATAATATTGACCTAGGCAAGCAAGCTCTGACTTTAAAGTTCAATTTCATCTAAGCATAAAACTATACTAGCAATTTACGAGCAAGTCGGGAAAGAGTGGTATACCATAAGCTGCGGCAAGTGACGGAACTCAGAGATTTGGAGGGCAATGCCTGGGGAAGCTCTGGCTGCAAACAGGGAGTCGGCTTAGTGAAGAAAATCTTTGGGAGGCTGCCGATAGACGCACAGAATCCGGCGGGCTTGCTGGACGAGTGTTGGAGGCTCGGCACTGAGGGAGGGAGGGTGACCGAGGATAGAACGTTGGGGTTCTCCGGGCCCTCTGGAGGCTGGCGGAGCCAAACGGGCAGATGGTGGCTCACGAGATTTACGAGAAAAGGAGAGACCGTCGGACTCGACGGGGAGAGAAGAATTTCGTGCGTCGAGCCCAAGCAGGAGACGGAGGGGTCGTTGAAACCCCAAATGGGCTCCGGCGGCGAGGCGGGCGGAGCAAGAGAACGGCAACGTCGAACGATAGGGAAGGGAAAAATATCGAGCGGTGGCTGGGAGTTTCAAAAAAAGGCAGAGGTTTAAAACCTACCCTTTTCCGATTTTTCTCAGCTGGCCATTTAGGTAAGAACCGGATGATTTATAATAGGGTAACTATTTGATAGGGCATTAATTATAACAACAGCAGTTTCAAATAGGAGTGGCCGGTGGTTTTAAAAGAGGAAGGTTAGAAGAAGAATAGTCTAGAGATTCTAATAAAGAAGATTTAATGATGATTCTTGGTATTCACACTAACCCCCATATGCCTTTAATGTGATTTTAGGAAACTCCTCAATTAATTAAGTCTGAAATTATACGCCGTAACATACATTATTTCAGAATTATATTTTGTTTTAAAATATAAGAATAATGATAATAATATACTAATTGCTTAAATTATATGTCAATTCTCTTGTTTGCCTAGATCAACACTACCCCTAATTTGACGGACCTTTACATTCATGGTCTTATTGGCCGGTCACACCAATAAATCGAATGATAGTGCGCGAGTAACATGCGCGATACAACATGCGTGAAACAAAAAATGCGTGAATACGTGCGCAACAAAAATAAAAATACTGAAAATAAAATAAAAATAAAAGATGCAAACTTGGGTTGCATCAATTGTACACCATATTTCGCGTCTCTAAGATGTCGCAGCATCAATCAAGGTGTGATGACCTCTCACATCAGGGAAATCACTCCGCAAGCAATGGCCCAATGCAATGACTCTAAATTCCTCTACAGAAGATACTTGGAATTTTTAGGTAAAAAATCTCGTCCAGATTGCAAACACTTGACAGATCACAATTGCCGAAACCTCTTAATAAAATGACTACTTTCAGCCACATACCAGTAAAAGGCGAAGCATACAAACTTTGTCCCTACAGCCAATCCCCAGGCGACTATAAATAAGGGTGGATACACATTCTAGAAAGGATATGATTTTAGATTCCAAACAGCTAAGTCCATATTTATGAGGTCTTCATCTCCACCTCTTGAGGTGGTCTTTTTTTTTGTTCAATTTTGAGAGGTCTTCATCTCTGCCCCTTTAAGTAGTCTTTTTTTGTTCAATCATCTTCTTTGTACCGTTTACTTAGAAGCTGGTGTGATAAATTTAAGAAAAATAGTTCTCACCCATGTTTTCTATGATTTCGACTGCTTTTTATCGCTTTCTCTATTTATTGTTTATCATCTTCTTTCACTCTCATACATTATTCTCTAATAATGCTTGGCTAAACATCAACGGAGACCATATTCAATATCTTGAAATTTGTGTGACAATGGACACATTTGAGTAAAAAAATGACAATGGCAAATGCTTCATTGAATTTTGAAGCATTGGAGGTGGAGGCCCGCGAGGATTACGTCAGTATAAGGTATTAAAATAGATAAAGCTCAAGTATTTAGGTCCATAAGGCCTCTCTCCTCTAGCTCCTCTTTTAGTCCCACATCTTAAGTTTGTATTTTGCTCTCTCTCCCTCTCTCTATAAATAGAGACCCATAGCACAATGTAAAGATTGATAATGAGAATATTTAAATATTGGCTCATGTTATTCAATACTTAACATGGAATCAGAGACAAAGCGTTCATGCGGACCGATTTTATTTTTCAATTAAGCCTTTGCTCTCGTTTCCATCCCGACCTTCGCTAGTTGTTCCCGTCAACGGACGATTCAATTGATCTTGTTGGCGTCCATCCCACTCGCTGCCTCTGTGGCCATCGTCGACTTCCTGTCGGAGTCCCTCCTTCACTTTTGTCATCCTTGCCGCGCTACTCTGCTTTGGCGAGCTCCCTGCTTTACCAAGCCCCTCGAACTGCCGAGCTCCTCTGGTAGTGTCTAGCTTCGTGCCTTTCCACGCTCCTTGCTTTGCCGAGCCCCTTGACTTGCCGAGCTCTCTCGTTTTTGCCGAGCTCTCTCTCCCGGTCGTGTTGTCTCCCCGCCAAGCACTTCTCTGGTGAGCTCCCCTCGTGTCGCGACCTCCTTGCTGAGCTCATGTTGCTGAGCTCCCTCTGTTGTCAAGCTCCCTCTCTTGTCGAGCTCCCTATTGTCGCGTTCTGCCTTGCCGAGCTCCCTCTTGTCACGCTCTGCCTTACCGAGCTCTACCTTCCCTTGCCGAGCTCCGCCTTCCCTTGCCGAGCTCCGCCTTCCCTTGCCGAGCTCTGCCTTGCCTTGCCGAGCTCCGCCTTGCCTTGCCGAGCTCCGCCTTGTCGAGCTTCTCCTTGCCGAGCTACTCCTCGCCGAGCTCCTCCTCGCCGAGCTCCTCCTCGCCGAGCTCCTCCACGCCGAGCTCCTCCACGCCGAGCTCCCTAATGCCGACCAATCATGGAACCCACCGGCAGCTTCTTCTAGACAATGTTCCAGCACTGAAATCAACATTCTACAGAACGAACTAAGACAGCTTCGGGCACTGATTTCTCGCAACTCTGGCACCGTTGCCTCCTCCCCTACCATCCTCTCTACCTTTTCCTTTGGCTCCTCCTGGATTGTCGACTCCGGAGCCACCAATCACGTCACTCCACACCAACCCTCTCGGTACTTAGACTCTTCGTGCCCAAAGTTCGTCACAGTGGCAAACGGCAACACCACTCTTGTTGCTGGCTCTAGCGATGTGTTGTTCACTCCTCTATCTCTCTGCTCCATTCTTCGTGTTCCACGATCTTAATTCAATTTACTCTCTGTCAGACGCATTACGCAAGATCATAGTTGCCTAATTACCTTCTCTTCCTCTTCCTTTGTTGTGCAAAATCGGTAGACGCAAAATATCATTGATCAAGGGCGGCTTTGCAATGGGCTCTACACCCTGGAATTCCTTCCTCCGCTCTCTCTTCCGTCAGCTCTGTTGATTGGCACCGACGTCTCGGTCATGCTCCTCTTCCCATTCTCCAGAAGGCTCTTCCTGATGTGTCTTCTTCTCCTTTTAATTGTGAATCATGTATCTATGGGAAGCAACATCGCTCTATTTTCCCTCTTCATTGTACTCGGAGTGATGCTCCTTTTGATTTAGTTCATTATGATACCTGAGGTCCTAACAAAAACGCTAGTCTATTTGGTTATCGCTACTTTGTCACATTTATTGATGATTATTCACGCGTGACTTGGTTATATATGATGTGTGATCGCTCTAAGATTTTGTCTATTTTTCGCTCCTTTACTGCAAAAACTCACACGCAAATTACCCGCGCTATCAAACTCTTCGTACTGATAATGCGCATGAATATACTGGGAATGCTTTCAAGGAATTCTGCACCTCGTTGGGCATCGTTCACCAAACCTGTTGTGCGTATACGCTCCAACAGAATGGCGTTGCTGAGCGAAAGAAACGTCGCCTTCTCGAAGTCGTTCGGTCTCTCTTATTCCAGATGCAGGTCCCCAAGACCTATTGGAATTTTGTTGTCTCCACTGCTTTTATCTCATCAATCGCATTCCCTCATCCGCCCTCCAATTTGTGACCCCCTTCTCTCTCTTATTTCCTGATCGCACTCTCTTCCCCTTGACCCCACGGGTCTTTGGTTGCGTCTGCTACGTTCACCATCTGGGTCCTCCTGTTAACAAGTCGGCCCCTCGTGTCACGCGTTACATATTCGTTGGATATTTGCGCACCCAAAAGGGCTATGTCTATTACTCGCCCTCCACTCGGAAGCTAATCACCTATGTTGATGTCACTTTCTGGAAAACTCGTCTTTCCATCAATCCATCACCACATCAATGCTACCTCCTGATCTCCCATGTCCTCTTGTTCCTACCGATTCTCCCATACCGCTTTTACTACCGACACCACCGCCTACCTCGGCTCCTCCTCTTCGTGTCTACTCTCGCCGCTATCCTCGTTATGGTGCCCCGCAACAGCCCCCGTCTGCTATGGATACTTCGTCGATTGTTGATTCGACGACACCCTCCACCGCATATCCTCTCTCAAATTATGTTTTCCTGCATCGTCTCTCCTCTGATTTGCGCAGGTTTGCAACCTCTCTATCTTTCACTTCCACCCCGTCTTCTGTGCATGAGGCTTTTCAGCATTCGGGGTGGCAGGCGATAATGGACGAGGAAATGGACGCTCTATGGGTCAATCACACATGGGACCTTATTCCCCTTCTTCCTGGTCATTCTCCGGTTGGCGGTAAATGGTTTTTTACCATCAAGCATCATCATAATAGGATTGATTATCGCCTCAACACTCATCTGATTTCCAGAGGTTTCGCTCAACAACAAGGCTTCGATTATGAAGAGACATTTTCTCCGGTTGCAAAAAGTCAGCACCGTTCGGGACTTACTCTCCATTGATGTTCATCGTCATTGGCCGCTCCATCAGCATGAAATTAAAAATGACTTCTTTAATGGCGACCTCCTGGAGACTGTGTCCAAGCAGTAACCTCCTGGTTATACAACCACGGGGGAGTCTCTTGTCTATCATCTGAAGAAATCTCTCTATGGCCTCAAACAGTCTCCATGGGCATGGTTTGAGAAGTTTAGTCGGATGGTTCGCGAGTTTGGTTTCACCCGAAGCTCGAAAGAAGTATCCTTATTTATTCGACGACGTTCGTCTAGCATAGTGATTCTCCTAGTCAACGTTGATGACATCCTTATTACTGGTCTTGATTTTTCAGGCATCACCCAAATCAAGCAACATCTTGCCTCTCATTTTCAAACTAAGGATTTGAGATAACTCTGCTACTTCTTGGGAATTGAGGTAGCCTTGACGACATGATGGTCTTGTCTTGTCTCAGCATAAGTATTGTCTCGATCTACTTCACGATGCAAGCTACTCTGGATGTAAGCCTGTGGATACTCATACTCCTATGGATGCAAATCATCGGTTTTGTGCTCATGGCTCGGACTCTGATCAATTTCTCCATAATCCGGAGTATTATGGTCGTCTTGTTGGCAAGCTGATTTATCTTACTGTCACACGACCTGACATTTCTTTGCGGTCGGTGTGGTCAATCGCTTCATGCATACCCCTCGGGTCTCTCATCTTCAGGTCGTTGAGCGTATTCTTCGATACTTAAAGAATGCTCTGGGACAAGGGCTGGTGTACAAGCCTTCTACTTTTTGTCTCTCATTGCGTATTGTGATGTTGATTACGATGGGTCCCTGGACGATCGTAAGTCCACGAGCAGCTATTGCACATACTTTGGTGGGAGCATAGTTACTTGGTGAAGCAAGAAGCGGGCTGTGGTTGCTCGGTCTTCAGCTGAAGGGGAGTATCGTTTCATGGTTGACGTCGTCTCAGAACTTACATGGCTAGAAAGTCTCCTCACTGATTTAGGTGTCAAACTTTCATCATTGGTTGTTCTCTTTTGTGATAGTCAAGCTGCTATTCACATCGCCAAGAACCTTGTGTTTCATGAGCGTACAAAGCATATTGAAGTTGATTGTCATTTTGTCCGGGAAAAGGTTCAACTTCGAAAAGTGATTCTACGACATGTGCGGGTTGCTGATCAAATCTTTAATATTCTAACAAAGGCATTGTCTCGCACACTATATCAGCAATTTCTCTTCAAGCTTGGCGCCTACGACTTGTACACTCCAGCTTGCGGGGGAGTGTTAATAGATAAAGCTCATGTATTTAGGCTCATAAGGCATCTCTCCTCTAACTCCTCTTTTAGTCTCACATCTTTAATTTGTATTTTGCTCTCTCTCCATCTCTCTCTATAAACAGAGACCAATGGCACAATGTAAAGATTGATAATGAGAATATTTAAATATTGGCTCACGTTATTCGATATTTAACAGAAGGGAATTCTGAAAGATGGAGGATAGTTTCATCTCACTCATCTTGTCACTTACGTGTGTCATGGAGATTGTGCCTCCTGCGGCTGCCATGCAACACAAAGAGAACCTTTATTACCCTGGGTATTTCCTATTGCAAGAGAAACCTTTGCTCTAGCACTAAATCCTTCAGTACGCATCCTCAGTGTGCTAGGTTTTGAGGAACCTATGTTAGCTCGCCAACTCAAATACTCATTTGGAGATCTCTCCATTGAGGGCAGATCCAGTGAAGTTTGTATATGTTAAGCCGACAACCACTCCCTTCGTTGCAGAAGGGAGGAGCCACTTCCAATAAGCTTCAGAATATCTTTATTTTAAGGTAGATCTGACCCTATTGACTATATCATTGGTAATCTCTCTCTATGTGGTTTTGGGCGCTGACATGTGTTGACTCATACTCACCCTCTTTAAGGAGGAGTCGCTCCATCTCTCTCTATGTGGTTTCGGGTGCTGGCAAGTGTTGACTCATACTCACCCTCTTTAAGGAGGAGTCGCTCCAATGAATCACCAATCTCTCTATAAGTTCCATCACCTCCTTCGTCAACTTCAAAAGGTAACTTAGCATGCATTTTGCGAGCGCCCAAATGTTGAAGAAGAACGCACGCCCTCTTAAGCATAAACCATGGATCCTTTGAGCTACTTCAACAATTTATCACTTGCTTCTAAATGGAAGCAAGAAACTACGAACTTGTATCTTGTTGTAGCTCAAGGAACACTTACTCCAGAATTAAAGGACCATTTTTTTGTTACTCCCCTAGTATGCCCACCAAACACCTTGGTCAAAATGTTGGAAATGGACAACGACCTCATCAATACCGAAAAGAGCAACAATTCCCACATTAAAAGTCGTGCGTCGCAGTCGTTGCCCTCCTCCCTATATACAGAGAAAAATTGTATGTGTGCAGACAAATTGATGCCCTCGCCCTGTTGAAAGTTCGAGAAATCCATTTGAGACACACCACGATTGCAGGGAAAGGATAATGACTTATGAGAGACTATACAGTACTAAGAGTAGTTTGCAAATTACGCTTTGTTGTGGGTCTCAATGGAGAAGATTTGTGCATGCAATCAAAGTCAAGTAGTACTTTTAAGAGGTCGGCATTAATGTGGTCGATGGACAACAAGAGAAGTTGCACATGTTGAGCCGACAACCACTCCTTTCATTCTATACAGAGGAGCCTCTTCCAATAAAGTTCAGAATATCTTAAGACTATTTTAAGGTAGGTCTGACCCTATTGACTACATCGTCGGTAATTTCTCTCTATGTGGTTTTGGGCGTTGGTAAGTGTTGACATACTCCCCCTCTTTAAGGAGGAGTCGCTCCAATGAAACCCCAATCTCTCTGCAAGTTTCATCAGCTTCTTCGTCAACTTCAAAAGGTAACTCAGAACAAATACCCCTTAAGAATAAGGCATGGATCCTTTGAGCTACTTCAACAATTTATCACTTGCTAACAAATGGAAGCAAGAAACCCTGAACTTGTATCTTGTTGTAGCTCAGGGAACACTTACTCGAGAACTGAAAGAGGACCTTTTTTTGTTACTCCCCTAGCATGCCAACCAAACACCTTGGTCGAAATGTTGGAAATGGACAACGACCACATCAACGCTGAAAAGAGCAACAGTTTGATGCCCGCATTAAAAGTTGTATGTCGCGGTAGCCAGTAGGTGCCCTCCTCCCTACAGACAAAGAAGAAATGTATGTGTGCAGACAGATTGATACCCTCACCTTGTTGATAGATTGGGATATCCATTTGAGGGACACCACAATTACATGGAAAAGATAGCGACTTACAAGAGACTATGCAGTACCAAGAGACGTTTGTCAATTACGCCTTAATGTGGGTCTCCATGGAGAAGATTTTTGCATGAAATCAAAGCTAAGTAATGTTTTAAGAGGTCAACACTGATGTGCTCGATGAACAACAAGAGAAGTATTACTTCTTCCATTGTGAACATGGCCACGAGACTAAGATTGACGACACTTCCATGAACTCGTTGAGTTTCCAGTCGCTCATTGGGAAGCTGAAAGAGTGTGTTCTAGCCAACCTTGAAAAGCGGGGAGATATGGGGTTGTAAGGGAAATTAAACAAAGGACCTAGGTTAGCCCTCAAAAAAATCCATCACTACACTAAAGAAATCCTGGCAATCCACGGTTGCAAAGGAGACAAAGTGTCGTGGAAGTTTACCTTGCGTGACTTCAGTTAAGACAATTGATAATTTCCTCGACTTATTCTACACGATGTGTAGTTACTTTTACATATGTTGACCTCCTAATAAGCAAGAAACTCACATAATGCTTCCATTATTGCCAATGCTTGAATCACGAACATCGAGGTTCACTGAACGCTCACTGACACGGGGAGTTTGATGGGCATCATCTTCAAACAAGCCTTTGATAATGTGGAGGTTGACTATCGAAGATTGGCATCCACTAAGGATCCCTAAAATAGATTCTTGACAAAATATAGAGAATAAAAAGGTTGTAATGCTATTGTTACATTGGAAAGAAAAAGGGGTGATGTACACGAAGATGGATTGTCATAGTCTACAGCCAAGCACCAACTACAGGATCTTTGTGCAACCATTGTTATTATTGTCATCTCTCCATGAAGTTCACGGTCGTGCAAAGATAGAGGATCAACTAGTTTTTAGTAGAGTAGAAACGACAATATTATTTCAAGTAAATAGTCTTGCTATTTACTTTTGGTGATTGTCTTTGGCATTATTTTGAGACTTCGAAAACTTCAATATGATGGTTGTTCTTGGTAAATTCGTGAAGCCTAGTGATTCCTAGTCTTATTTCTTTATTTTCTTGTGCACTTGAGTGTATTTTATTGTTTTTTGTTTATGTGGATCCATTTTGAATATTATAATGTTATTAAGTATATTGAACTAAATATTATGTGTCACTTTATACCTTGTAAATTAATTAGGTGTCATTTACTTGTCACATATAAAAATAATAAATGTGTTCCCTGTGTTATTAACTTTTGTTTGCTATATTAAGTTTTTATTATCTTATGTGTTGACTTGTTCAAATATTCTTCATTTTCATGTGACTTTAATCTTTCTCTTCCTCTCCCTTAGTCGAGCTCGGCTCTCATCGATATCTTCATCATTGGAAAAGCTAGGTCAAGGAAGGGTCATGAGAATCCTCTTCGGGACTTCTCTCTCTCACACTGTGCGTCCACTCCGAATCGAAAGCGCATAATAACTAGGTATAATGGTCATCTCACACCGACTCTGCCTAAGAGGATCACATGCCCTCATCCCCATGTATCTGGCTGATGGACAAATAGCTCAAGATGTAGCGCAGGGTCTCTGGCGCGACCAAGCTCAACGAATCCACGGTCATCCTTTACCGACCACCGACGCTAGTGAGTTGTGCAGCAAAGCGGACGAACGACAAATCTTTAATTTCCTACTCAACTCGCCGAAGTTGACAGCACCAACGCGCAAACCAGTGCCCGAGGTCGATAGAGCTTCCAGCGCATAACGTCGATCAATTTACTGCTCACTCGCCGACGTCGAAACTCACTGAGCCTGATACTTCGAGCGCACGACAACGATCGACCTTCCAACTCCCAATACCTCTTCAAGCTTTCTTTGTGCCATCAAACGCTCTATCCAGTCGATCGACCGAGCACATGTTCCCTCGATGGGCCTCCCAGACGTCCTTTAGCGCTTTCCATTTGTTGCACCTTCCACCCGAGTGTCCAGCACTCTGTATTGGGCTTTTGGCCCACGAGCACCATTCTTGCCACCTCCGAGCAGCAACTAAGAGAGTCTAGCGACCATGGACAAAGGCGGTCTGACACTCGCCCAGGTGGCCCAGTAAGAATCCACCTATGTTGTCGCATTCGCGATCTTGACCGCCCGCATTGATGGCTTGTGTCTGCAATCCCAGCTAGTACACCAAACAACGAAGAGCTCCAATCATGGCGGGTCGTAGTACGTCGTGCACTCTAAACCCCACGGAAGTTGATCTGCATGAGGCAGCATCATGCATTGCTTGAAGCTGGATTTTTCTCTTTTAAATGGCAAGAGTGACCCCCTAGCATGGTTTAAACGTATTAAGCACTTCTTCAATCTTCGCCAACCAACACAAGCCATCGGAGTATTGGTTAGTGATGACATCATTCCATCTCATGGGATCGGTGCATATGTGGTATGCCTAGCTTGCGTGGGAGACACAATCTGCATTTGGTGGCTTTAAAAGTAATTCAAACAGTCATGCAATTTGTGTTTTGGACTACTGCTCCGCGGAAATATGTTGGCCGACCTCATCAACCTCAAACAAACACTTGGTCTACAATCACTTGGAGAGTTTTCAAACATTGTTGGCTCGTATCCCTTTTATACTGCCAAAACATCACGGTACACATATTCATGGCAAGTTTATATGGTCGGCTATATCTCGACGTAGAATTCGAATCCCACAGAATTTCAACACTGCCATAAGAATGACATGTATTTTTAAGAAATGTCTCATCATGGGCAACCTGTATGGTAGCCATCACAGTGGGAACATAGGTAACCGTAGGGAGAACTCCCCTTCTTACCACCCCAGTAGCTTCTCAACTGCAACCAGGGGCAAGGATTCCAGCGGCACCCCAATTCTGTCACGAGCAAAACTAATAGAACGACGCACCCAAGGTCTATGTTTCAACTGCTATAAGTCATATACTGACAACACAAGTGCGACTTTTTGGCTATAAGTTAGCAACACCATGAAGATAATGAGGATGCAATGACGGTTGGAGACCCGAACAGTTTCCCCACTCAAGCTTGAGGATAAGGTTGATTTGCAAGGGGACGTTGATGTTATGGGTCCAAGACGGGGGTGACGATGGTTGACTTTTATTCGCACACAACATTTTTATATTTTGTGCACTATCATATTTACTCACATAACTTGTACCCCGAGAGATGGGCATAACTATAATATTTTGGAACATTTCTCACTCATTATATAAGTGAGCGAGGAAGGTATTATGGCTGAAAGTTAAAAACCGAAATCAAAGAAAACCGTGAAACTGCCGAAACTTATTGATTTCAAAACGCACTGAACGGTTCAGTTCCGGTGCGGTTTTTGTTGATTACAAAACCACGATGTGCGTTGCGGTTCAATGTTTTCCGACAAAAAATCGAATAAACCAAACCACACCGCAAATACTCATCTATTTTCAAGTTTTCCCAATTTTAGAGACATGTGTGGATTTTCGGTTCATACAGTGGCTCAAGCATTTAGGCCTATTAGGCATTAGGCATTATTTATTATTTAATTAGTTTTTAATTATTTATTTATATTGATATATTACCTAGATGGTGCTTTTTTCCTTAACCATCGGCGCTATTACAATAAGATATCTTTATCCTCGGGATTGGGCTATCGTTATATATTTCGGCATATTGGAGCTTGTCATCATCACTAGTATCGTTGTGATCTTCTTTGGCACGAAGAAGCTGATGTAGATAGGACAGAGTATCGAGAAACCATCAATGTTGTCGGCAATGAGTTCATTTTATTGGAATAATGACATTATTCTAATTCAAACCATATATTTTATTGGACATATGTTAATCAAAACTAATTATTACTAAATGCTAGTTGCATGCCCTTATACTTTTTAGCGCCAAAGATTTCAGAAGAACATTAAAATAAAATAGTAAATACATATGTATAATTATATAAAAACCAAAACCACACTGCAAAAACCGACTCCAAACCGCATTCATGCCAACCCGCACCACATGGTTTCGGTGCAGCGGTTTTGTTCGGTCCAAAACCGACACACATCGGTGCGGCTGAGGTTTGGGTCTAAACCGCATCAAACCGCACCGCTTACAGGTTATGGGGTATTGTATGGAAGCAAGAATTATGCCACTCCTTGATTTATTAGTTCTCTCTTGTTCTTCTCCTCCTGAAATTAAGATTTAGGTTAAGCAAAGGCTATTATCTTCATATTCCCCTCCCTCAACCGAGCTCGTCGCTGTTATAATCAACATTGGAAAGGCTAGATCCAAGAAGGATCGCAAGGATCTTCTCTGGGACTTCTCCCTCTCACGACCGCGGACCCATTCCCTAAATCAAAAGCTCCTGACATGACACAACTTGTATCATAAGCAACGGACACAATGAACCCCAATGATATGATTTATTATTGACAAGTATGGTCTGCACATTTCGTATGAAATCACCAAGTGAAAACAAATAGATTGCCTTGTATAAGCATGTGTCGTGGACCTTAAAGGAGAGGCACCACTCTCATTCTCTCTTAACCATGAGTATGTCAAAAACTTGCTTTCAACGGTGATCACTGAGAACTATCCTAAACTAATATGATGAATTGGTAAGTAAAAAAATATGTCGTTGACCTTAAGGAGAGGGCCGAGAGGCACCACTCTCATTCTCTCCTAACCATGAGAAATTCGAAAACTTGCTTTCAAGGGTGATCACTGAGAACTATCCTAAAGTAATATGATGAATTGGTAAGTAAAAAATAATAACTTGGGTGTTTATAGCTAGTAATAAAGAAAATTTAAAATCACAACAAGACAATGCTCAAATTCCCTGTAAAAACATGACACAGTAATGCACTAGTGGATTTTCCAATAGAATAATGAAATTCGTATAGCATCAATGAAATGTGTATGGTAAAATGAGTACCTGATGGACTCGAAAACACATCGGCATGTGTTCTCAAATTTTAAAATAAGATCAGAAAAGGGAATCAATCCTGCAACATATAAACAGAAAATTAGACCACATAATTTTGACCCTAGCAATATTAGACAACCACTTTATTAAGAAAATATGGTTAAAACAATTCAGGTAAAAAGAAAAATTTAGCAACGAACATTAAACAAGATAAAAGAGCAAATTTTAGCAATTAACAAAGCTCATGCGCCAAAATAAACAACTTACTTGCAAATAAAAATACATCTAGAAGTTCATGGTATTCTAAGAGCCCGTATTCTGTAACCAGGGAATGGCCTATTGGCCTGGAGGAGAGAGACGAAAGTAAAAAGGAGAGAGAACTAAACCATTACATTCATAATAATATTGTTTTCTACATTTGTCTACAGTATTTATAGTTGTATTCGTATATCTAAATGACCGTTAGAAGGCCTGGCACAATGTATAGCCAACTCATCTATTCTGGTAGCTTCCGTTGTAGCCTATGTTGTAGTTGCGCCTTTATGTATGCTGACAGCCGTCCCATTACATCCCTGCCCTGCCCGTTTACGTTGCCCCGGGTGTCGGTCTGCCCGTGCTTTTATGGAGGCGGGTGTGGTCCTCAATAAATACCCTCTTCAGGGTTGTAGGGTTTGACCCTCCTCTGGTGTGAAGAGAGCGGCGCCGTCGCGGCACATATGGTTGTCGGGCCACACTCCGCTGCAGTGTCGTGGTATTTCGCTGAGATCGTCGGAGTTGCAGCTTCTATGTGCCGTCTACTGTGTCTTCCTCGTCTAAATCAGGTATCTATGTATCTCCTTTTGCGAGATGGCGTTGTTTGGTCCTTCTAGTTGTCCTGTTTTCCTCCTTGTGCTTGGGGTTTTCCTGTGAAACCAAAGGAGAATCATTAATATGGTGTCGTTTAGCTTTTAATGTGATGACATTGGTACCGTGAGGGTTAACGTGCCTTATTTGTGGATCTGGTTCTGGTGTTTGTGTTTTGTAGTGGTGATTGTCTTCCCCGTTGTGTTGATCATGCTGCTTGCTTCTGTTGTTGGTGTTTGGCTGTAGATCTACTAGTGCCTGTATACCTGGAGTAGTATTAGTGTTTGAGTGATGTACAAGGGAGGTGACATCAGGTGCTGAGTGGATGATAACTTCCCTGTCCCGTGCGTCGTCGTGATTGTTTTTGTGAAGATGCTCTGGCGTCATCTGCACACCTGTAGCGACATTAGGTTCTGTGTAATGTTCTATGGGAATGACAACAGAGGGTGGAGTCATGAGAACTTCCCTGTTGTGGTGGCTTTCCCTCTGGTCGCTGTGTCTTCCTTCCGGACTGTCGCAGGAGCATTGTGTGTCCAGTCGAGTGCGTGTTGATGGATCCATTGTGGACAAGTTCTCCCAGGTTGCTTCGGTTGGCAGGCCACCTTCCCAGTGGATTAAACCTTGTCTGGTTGTTTGCCCGTGTTGATCGATTGTTCGCGAGTCTAATATTGAGATTGGGTGTTTATCTGTGTCTGCGCGATTAGTGTTTTCTGGTAGATTATGAATTTTATATTGTGTATTAGCAAAATATGGTTTAAGTAATGAAACATGGAAAACTGGGTGAATTTTACTCATTTCGGGCAAGTCTAGTTTATATGCGACCGCACCAATCTTTTCCAAAATTTTGTATGGACCGAAATATCGTAAACTAATACGTTTGCATTTCCTATTATGCAGGGATGACTGCCGATAGGGATGGAGTTTAAGAAGGACCAGATCTCCCTCTTTGAAGGATATTTCTTTCCTATTTTTGTCTGCATATTTTTTCATTTTCCTCTGTGCTTGCTCTAGCTGCTGTTGTAATCGAAGTAATAATATATCTCTGGTTGTGGAGTATGGCTGCAGCAGTTCGGCCGATTCATCACCTGTGGGCATGGGGAGGAAGTTGGGTGGTGGTCGGCCGAACATGGCCTCAAACGGTGACATGTCGGCCGCTGCATGGTAGCTTGTGTTATAGTGGTACTCAGCCCAACTCAAAAGTTGGGCCCAATGTGTCGGGTGTTGAAAAGAAAATAACCTTAGGTATTGATTGATGCAGCGGTTGACTCGCTCGGTCTGGCCATCTGTTTGTGGATGGTAGGCTGAGCTGAAGCGAAGTTTCGTCCCGTTGTTTTTAAAAAAAGTTAACCAAAACTTGATCAAAAATATTGAGTCCCTATCCGAAACAATTGTTTCGGATAGTCCGTGTAATTTTCCGCAAAAATCCCAGAAGGTCTGGGCTACCGTGGTTGCCGTGTAGTGGGACGATAATGGAGCAAAATGTGCTCTCTTAGACAATCTATCGACCATGACTAGAATTGTTGTATAGGACTACGATTTCGGTAAATGTGTGATGAAGTCTATTGAAATGTCCGCCCAAATTTTGGACGGTATTCGTAAAGGTTGCAGCGTGCCCCACGGTTTATCATTGCGATCTTTGCCCTTTTGGAAAATATCGCATTGTTGAATGTATTGTTGCACATCTTTGTGCAAACCGGGCCAATAATAATAATTGGACGGTCGCTTTATTGTGGCGTCGATACCGGAGTGTCCCCCAATTCGTGTATCATGTGCTTCACTGATGCTGGGATATACAAATTCTTTTTATAAAATAGTTTGTTATTGATGTATGACCAATCAGGTAGGGCGCTAGGGTTCTCTTGTAATGTTTGGAGGATCTCAGCGGCCTTGTTGTCCGTTTGGTAATACTGCATTATATCGTCAAGTAAATTAGAATAGGAAAAAGACACATTTTGAAAATTGTTAATAGTTGCGTGGTTCGGTGTTGCGTAGACCCTAGAGAGTGCATCTGCGGACGTATTTTCTCTGCCTGGTCTGTATTAGATAGAGTAGTTGAATCCTAGTAGTTTCGATAAAAATTTATGTTGTTCTGACATTGTCATTATTTGAGAATTCAAATTATGTAGAGTCTGGTGGTCGATCAGTATAGTAAAAGTGGATCCGATTAGATACTGCCGTCATTTACTTACCGTTGTTGTTATCGCCATTAATTCTCGTATATATATGGACTTAGCCTGATCTTTGGCCCCTAACTTTTTACTGAAATAAGCTATAGGGTGGCCCTTATGGGTCAGTACTGCCCCGATACCTACGTTTGATGCGTCGCATTCTATGGTGAAGGGTATTGAGAAATCGGGTAGTGCTAATACGGGGGCGGTTGTCAGAAGAGTCTTAATTTGTGTAAAAGCATGAGTTGCCAATGTGGACCAGGTGAATCCATTTTTTGTTAGGAGGTCTGTCGAGGGTGTTGTTATTGTTGCGTATTGTCTAATAAAGCGTCGGTAATACCCGGCGAGACCGAGAAATGCGCGGAGTTGTTTTTGGGTTCTGGGGGTCGGCCAAGTGGCTATGGCGTGTAATTTGTCCGGGTTGGGTTGTACGCCTGTGGGTGTTAACAAATGTCCTAAAAATTCGATTGTGGATACCACGAAAATGCATTTGGATGGTTTAAGGTGTAGTTGGTGTTGTTTTACAACAACAACAACAACAGAACCCATATAGTCCCCAATCATTGGGGGTATGGGCGGGGGAAGATTGGAAACAGACCTAACCTTTGGCACTATGCACAAAGTGGCTTCTCTCAGAGGAGAAAAACCTAACCTTTGACAATAAATGCACAAAGTGGCTACTCACAGAGTACCACTGAAATAGTGGACCCCTATACCGTCGCGTTTGCTGCGGAATCATGCCCACAAATCAAAGCCAAAGACATCAGAGAGGGCAGACCCAAGAATCCATTTTGATTTATGTGCACATAACCATGGTTCCTTCATTCAGCATCCAGAGCATTGGTGAAGCACATAGTTGGTGTTGTTTTAGAGTCTGAAAAATTTGTCTTAAATGGTGGATGTGTTGGTCGGTAGATGGACTATAGATAAGAATGTCGTCGAAAAAAATAACGACAAATCGGCGCAAAAATGGCTGAAATAAGTTGTTCATTAAGGCTTGAAATGTTGTCGGTGCATTTGTCAGGCCAAATGGCATGACTAGGAATTCATATAGTCCGTTGTGTGTGCGAAAGGCTGTTTTGTGTACGTCGGATGTATTCATCCTAACTTGATGATAAGCCGGAGTGTAGGTCTAGTTTTGAAAATACCGTGGCGCCATGTAATTCATCTAAAAGTTCGTCGATGGTCGGCATAGGGAAACTGTCCTTGACTGTTAGGGCGTTTAATGCACGATAATCCACGCAAAATCGCCAAGTTCCGTCCCTTTTTTTATTAGTAAAACAGGAGAATTAAAGGAGGAATTGCTAGGTCGAATAATCCCTTGGGTTAGCATTTCTGTGATGAGTCGTTCAATTTCATTTTTATGTATGTGGGGGTAACGGTATGATTTCACCTTGGCAATTTTAGATTCATCTATTAAGGGTATTTTGTGATCCAGGGGTCGAGGTGGTGGCATTTGCTGTGGTCTGGTAAATAGGGAGTTGTATTCCGACAGTAGATCTTGGAATGGTCTATCCAGTGTAGATGGAAATAGGTTTGAATCTTGACTGTCGGCACTACTACCCGCGGACCCTGCTTGCAAGCATAGGAGCATCGATTCAATTGAATCTTGTGCTACTAGTTTGCGAATTTGAGATGATG
This sequence comes from Dactylorhiza incarnata, assembly GCA_033032865.1. NCBI lineage: Eukaryota > Viridiplantae > Streptophyta > Magnoliopsida > Asparagales > Orchidaceae > Dactylorhiza > Dactylorhiza incarnata. The sequence continues at coordinate 5,197,289 of JAWHQI010000193.1, read as the reverse complement.
ACACTGAGCCGGCATTCAGGGACGTGATCCCCTTGATCACGCGTGGGGTTCCTAGATAGGTAAAAGACATTTCTCGTGTTGCGTAGTCTGTGGTAATTGGCCCCAACATTTCCCACCAGTTAAAGCCCAAAATGATATCTGCTTCGTGTAGGTCCGTAATGAACAAGTCCAGCGTAAATTTTATACTCTGTATTATCAGCGGTACTTGTGGGCATAACTCCTTGCAGAACATGTTGTTGTCGTTTCCTACATGTATTTTAAATGGAGGAATCGACACAATAGTGAGTTTTAGAAAGATGGCAGATCTTTTTGTGATAAAACTATGGGTGCTGCCATTATCCAAAAATATGTGTACCGCAGATGGACCTATCTTTCCGTGTACTCGCAAGGATTTACTTGGGAAAGTTCCCATTATTGCATTCACACTTATCTCTGGGTTCGTAAACTCATCTTGATTTTGTTCACCTATGACCTCCAAGATTTGGTTATCTATGTCCTCGTCCGCTTCTCCTTCCAGGAAGTACAAAGTTGATTTATTCTTGCATTTGTGTCCTGGTGTGTACCGTTCCTCACATGTAAAACATTGACCGCGTTCTCTACGTGCTTGAAGTTCTACCGGAGTCAAACGCTTGACTGTCGGTCGGTCCGGACGGTGTGGAGTAGTATTGTTTCCTGATTATGTTGTGTGTGTCTGCCATGGTTTATTAACTCGGGTTTCGCATAAAATTGATCCTCGAAAAGACGGGCCATTTTAAATGTATCGTAAAGAGAGTCTGGGTGGTGTGCCGTAACGGCTCGTCATATATCAGGTTTAAGACCGGAGATAAAATTTCTTTTTAACATATCTTGTGAAAAACCGTTAACTTGACACGCTAATATTTCAAATGCGTCTTGATAAGCAGATACAGTTGAGGATTGCGTTAATTTCATGAATTTACCTAGAGGGTCGTCGTAGTCGGAGGGACCAAAGCGATCCATGATGGCCGTTTTGAATGTGTGCCAATCCGGGCACAGTCCATTTCGTAATAGACCTTGAAACCACTGTGACGCCGGGCTATCCAGATGCATAGAAGCCAAGAAAACATAATCTAGTGGGTTAGAATTGTGATACCTGAAATACATTTCTACCTTGTAGATCCAATCCGTTGGATCTCCTGTTGAGAATGATGGGCAGTCCAATCTGCCTGGTGGGAGCGCCGCTGTTCCAAATTCTTGAACTTGATTGCTCAGTTGTTGTGATGAGGCAAACGTTGGCATAATGGTTGTGGATAAAGAGTTATTCAGCATCGGAATTTGTTGTGTTGGTATTGGCGGAGGGCGAAATGGGAGAGAACCCAATATGTTGGGCTGTGACGAAGAGGCTCGACTAGTATCGATTATTGATGTCCGGAACCGGGGTGGACCGTCGGAGGTGCCCAGAAAGGTTGTGGGTGCTCCTGGCGGCTGAAACCCGAGGAAGCCGGATAAAGATTGCGTACCCGATCCATTAAGATAATTATTCTGAGCCCGCTCGATAGCTATGGGTTCCTTCGCGCCTGAGGAAGCTAATGTTGTAAACATCGTGTGTAGCTCTGCTCGTAGATCCTTGAATTCTTGTTGTATGAGTCTGTTAGATTCTTGTAGGCGTTCTTGATTTTGCTGTAGTCGTTCGTGTTGTTGTGTGGAGGACGATATGGTGTGCGAAAGTTGTTGTAGATCATTTGCGAAACGTTCTTGGGTCGATTTGATGCAATCGCAAACTGCTGCGTGGTTGTCCATGTAGGCCGCGTGTCGGCGATCGAAATCTGTCCAAGTAACTAGGGTGGAAGTGTCGATTACCGGCGAAGGGGAGGAGTGAGGCCCCTCCATAGAGAGGTAATCAACGAGAGCACCAATTGTAACCAGGGAATGGCCTATTGGCCTGGAGGAGAGAGAGGAAAGTAAAAAGGAGAGAGAACCAAACCATTACATTCATAATAATACTGTTTTCTACATTTGTCTACAGTATTTATAGCTGTATTCTTATATCTAAATGACCGTTAGAAGGCCTGGCACAATGTATAGCCAGCTCATCTATTCTGGTAGCTTCCGCTGTAGCCTATGCTGTAGCTGCGCCTTTATGTATGTTGACTGCCGTCCCATTACATATTCCTACTTAATTTGAATACCAAATCAGAATCACTCACAATGAAAGTCTTTGCTCTCACTCCTTTTTTACTATTACAGGAAATAAATACAAGCTCATGTACTTAAGGCCCATATAGCCACTTCTCTCTAGCTCTTCCTTTAGTCTCACATCTTCAGTTTCCTTTTAGCTCTCTCCCTCCTCTTCTATATAAGGAGCCTCCTTTGTACATTGTATGAGTTGAATGAATATATATAAAGTTGAGAACTTTTCCATTTTCTCTCTCATTGTGTATCTCTCTACATGGTATCAAAGCCGAATATTCGATCCATCAATTCCTTTATTTCGGTTGAGCTCTCGCTCCCGTATCTATAGGCCCGACTGCGCTCGGTGTACGTTTTTTTTAGGTCGCCGAAAGCCTTCGCCCCTCGTTTCGCTTCTCTCGTCTGTTAGCCGCGCGGGCTTCCGTGTGCACCTTCGAATCCCGCTGGAGTGTTCGCACAAGCAGAGGTGTGCGCCTTTGACTCCTGCTGCAATGTTCGCACAGCAGCAGTGTTCGCCGACAAGTTCGCAGTTGGTCTTCGCTTGTCCAGCAGTGTTCACATTTGGTGTTCGCAGAAGTGTGCGCCTTTGACTCCCGCTGGTGTTCGCAAAGCAGTGTTCGTAGAAGTGTGCGTCGTTGGTTCCCGCTTGCAATGTTCGCAGAAGTGTCGCGCGTGCTCCCGTGTGCGCTCGCGCGTGCTCCCGTGTGCGCCGTCGATTCTCGCTGGTGTTCGCACAGCACTGTTCGCACAACAGTGTTCGCCGAAGTTGGTGTTCACAGACTCTGTCCGCCGTTGGTATTCACCGGAAGTGTCTTGCTCTGCTATTCGCAGTTGTGTCCGCACTCGCTTCCCAGAGTGCCCACTGTTTTTGTTCTCTCCTGCGATGGGCACGACTGCTGCTCCTACGTCCTCGACTCTCCCAGCTCCTGCTCCCGTACCTCCCTCCTCCGATGCTCGGGATGAACTCCGGATCACGACTCACTTGCTGGTAAGAAGAATTTTTGTGGAATGGGTTCACTTAGTGTGTCGTGTTCTTCAAACCAAAGGTCTCCTTCACCATCTCACTCGGGCCCCTCTTGTGCCTCCATCTGAGCAATGACTTCGTGGCGATGGTCGTGTCCAATCATGGCTCTTGAGCTCTATGGACAGTGAACCATATCGAATGGCTATGTATCATGAGACCGCCAAAGTTATGTGGGATGAGCTCCACTCTCTTTACTCTGGCAAGGATAGTCTTCAACACTTATTTGATATTTTCCTTGCTCTTCAACACCTCGATCTCGGCACGGATGGCAATCTCACCTCATATGTTGCTACCTCAAAGACCCTTGTTGAGGCTTGGATTCAACATCAGCCCCACACTCTGGATTTAGCCGCTCAGCGCGCTCAGAAGGAGGCAGTCTGTATTACTCTCATGATGGCTCGGGTTCCTCCTCATCTCCACAGTGTTCGGGCAAACATACTCTCCTCCCCTACTATCCCCACACTGATGTTTGCTCCATGTTGCTCAAGGTGACACCACCGTCTGCTCCTCTGTTGTCGTCTCCTCCAGTTCTGCTACATCGGGGCTCTGATCACCGGCCTTCTTCCGCTCCTCCTCGTGGTGGCCGGTCTGGTGCCCAGGGTGGTGGACGTGATGTGCGAAATCACCCCCGGGGCCAGACACCTCGCCTTTGCACTTTATGTGGCCGAGACGGTCATACTGGATGTCTGGTTTAAGAAACATGGTTTTCCCATGCCCCATGCTCCATCAATGTTGCATGCCTCCCATGTTGTTGATACTCCTCTCACGTCTCGCTCTGATATTAATACCCTACGAGAGGAACTCCAACATCTTCGCAGGCTGATCTCCCGTCCTTCTATCTCTGGTGTCTCCATCTCCAATGAAGGTATCATCTGTCTCTGCCTCAACCCATCATGGATTATGGACTCCGATGCCACCCATTACATCAATCCTCAGAAGCCCTCTCAGTACTTGGATTCTCCATATCCTAAATCCATTACGGTGGCTAATGGTGATACTACTCTTGTCACTGGTTCTGGAAATATGTTGCTCACCCCCCCCCCCCCTCTATCGTTGCGCTCTGTTCTTCATGTTCCTAACTCTCATTTTAATCTACTTTATGTTAGTCACCTCACCCATGATCATGAATGCTTAATCACCTTCTCTTCGTCTTCTTTTATTGTGCAGGATCGGCAGAAGCAGAATATCATTGGTAGAGGATGGCTTTCCAATGGGCTCTACATCTTGGATCTCCCTGCTTCCACTCTCTCCTCCGTCAGCTCTGGCATCGTCGTCTTGGTCATGCTCCTCTCCCAAACCTCCAGAAGGCTCTTCCGGATTTTCGTTTTTCTTCTTTTGAGTGTGAATCATGTATCTATGGAAAACACCATCGTGCTGTGTTTCCTCCTCATTGTACTCAGAGCACTGCTCCTTTTGATTTAGTCACTTTGATATTTGGGGGCCCATATAAAACAGCTAGTGTATCTGGCTATCACTATTTTATAATCTTTATTGATTTTTATTCGCGTGTAACTTGGTTATATATGATGCGTGATCGCTCTGAGCTTTTGTCCATTTTATGCGCCTTTATTGCAGAAACGCAAACTCAATTTACCTGAAATATCAAAATTCTTCGCACAGATAATGCTCGTGAGTACACTAGTCATGCCTTTCAGGATTGTTGTACTTCGTTAAGTATCATGCACCAGACCTCCTGTGCATATACGCCCCAACAAAATGACGTTGCTGAGCGGAAGAACCGTCATCTCCTTGAAGTAGCCCGCTCTCTCCTCTTCCAGATGCAAGTCACCACTGTCTACTAGAACTTTGCTATCTCCACTGTCTGTTACCCCATCAACCATATGCCCTCCTCCGTTCTTCAATTTGCAACGCCCTTCTCTCTTTTATTTCCTACTCGGCCCCTCTTTCCCTTGACCCCGCGGATCTTTGGCTGCATTTGTTTCGCTCATTAACTCGGCCCTCCTATTGACAAGCTTGCCCCTCGCGCCACGCGCTACATGTTCGTTGGATATTCTCGCATTCAAAAGGGTTATGTATGTTACTCTTTGTCGACTCGAAAACTGATCACATCTGCTAATGTCACCTTTCTTGAGCAACAATCTTTTCATCACTCCGTCTCCACCTCCACCCCCCTCCTAATCTGCCTCGACCTTTTGTTCCTGTCCACTCTTCTCCACCAACCTGTCTCCTAACACCTCCTTTTGTCTTGGCACCTCCTTTTGTCTTGGCACCTCCTCTTTGTGTCTACTCTCGTCGTTATCCTCGCTCTGGAGCCCCGTGACAGGCCCCGTCTACTACTGATACCCCGCTGCCTGCCGACTCAACAACACCTTCCACCGCACATCCTCTCTCCCACTATGTATCCACGCATCGTCTCTCCCCTGATATGCGCAGGTTTGCTCTATCCTTGTCTTCTATTTCTACTCCTTCCTCTGTGCAGGATGCTCTTCAACACCGTGGTTGGCGGGCAGCAATGGATGAAAAAATGGTTGCTCTTTGGGCCAATCACACTTGCGATCTTGTTCCCCTTCCCCCTGACCATTTCACGGCCAATCACACCTGGGATCTTGTTCCCCTTCCCCCTGACCATTTCACGGTCAGCTGCAAGTGGGTCTTCACTGTGAAACATCATCCTGATGGCACGATCGATCGCCTTAAAGCCCGTCTTGTTGCTCGCGGCTTCACCCAACATGGCATTGACTATGAGGAGACCTTCTCTCCTGTTGCAAAGCCCAATACTGCTCGTGTCTTAATTTCCCTTGTAGTCCATAGACAGTGGCCACTCCATCAGCTCGACATCAAAAACGCCTTTCTCAACGGCGATCTTCTAGAGACTGTGTATATGCAACAACCACCTGGTTATGCAACCACAGGGGAGTCTCTCGTCTGTCATCTGAAGAAATCTCTATATGGACTAAAACAGTCTCCACGGGCATGGTTTGATAAGTTTAGTCGGGTGGTTCGTGACTACGATTTCAAACGGAGCTCGGCAGATTTCTCACTGTTCATCCGTCGGCGTCCTACGGGCACCGAGATTCTTCTGGTCTATATTGATGATATCCTTATCATAGGTGATGATCTTCCTGGCATTACTCAAATCAAGAACCACCTAGCTAATCCGTTCCAAACGAAAGATATGGGCCGGTTCTGATACTTCTTGGGTATTGAGGTAACTCGACGATCTGATGGTCTCGTCTTATCTCGGCGAAAATATTGCCTTGATCTGCTTCATGACGCTGGGTACTCTGGGTGTAAGCCAGCGGATACACCTATGGATGTTAATCACCAGTTCTGTGCTCACAGCTCGAACTCTGATCACCTTCTCCCTAATCTGGAGTACTATCGCCGTCTTGTTGGCAAGTTAATCTATCTCACTGTCACACGACCTGGCATCTCCTTTGTGATCGGTGTGGTCAGTCGCTTCATGCATACTCTGCGGGTCTCTCATCTTCAAGTTGTTAAGCGTGTTCTTCGATACTTAAAGAATGCTCCGGGACAAGGGCTAGTATATAAGCCATCTACTTCTCTCTCGTATTGCTTACTGTGATGCTGACTACGCTGGGTTCCTGGACGATCGGCGATCCACTAGCGGCTACTGCACATATTTTGGCGGGAATTTGGTAACTTGGCGAAGCAAAAAACAGACTGTCGTTGCTCGGTCTTCAGATGAAGCAGAGTATCGCTCAATGGTTGACGTCGTCTCAGAACTCACATGGCTAGAAAGTCTCCTCACTGATTTAGGTGTCAAATTCCATCACCAGCTGTTCTCTTTATCGATAGTCAAGTTGCATCGCCGAGAACCCTGTGTTCCATGAGCGTACAAGACACATTGAGGTTGATTGTCAATTTATCAGGGAAAAAGCTCAACTTCGGCAGATGATCCTAAGGCATGTATGGGCCGCCGATCAAATCTCTGACATTCTCACCAAGGCCTTGCCTCGCTCACTATATCATCAATTCCTCTCTAAGCTTGGCGCCTACGACTTGTACGCTCCAGCTTGCGGGGGGTGTTACAGGAAATAAATACAAGCCCGTGTACTTAAGGCCCTTATAACCTCTTCTCTCTAACTCCTCCCTTAGTCTCACATCTTCAGATTCTTCACTTTCCTTTTAGCTCTCTCCCTCATCTTCTATATAAGGAGCCTCCTTTGTACATTGTAGGAGTTGAATGAATATATATAAAGTTGAGAACTTTTCCATTTTCTCTCATCGTGTATCTCTCTACACTTACAAACAGCTAATTAGAGTATCGAAGGCATGACAATGACAAATGATAAAATAAGTTTATTTAAGAAACTTAGTTACCTGGTCGGAATGTTTTGCCACTTAAAAAGGCTGAACTAATATTCAATTGAAGAAATGAACAGTAATAATGCTAAAGAGAGTTGGGAATCCGCAAAACAAAACAGTTTTGCAAATTGAGAAAGATAAAATGTAGTCCTCTGACTCTCCTTCGACCCTGAGGAAGACGACAACCCTACCTGTACCAAATACCAATGATCGTGATATTGATATCCCCTTGGAACCCTTCTCTGAAATCATACCTCCAATTTCCCAACAAGAAATCTCTCTTTACACACTCATAGGACAGTATTGGCTCTACACCCTCCATATAATCAGATATACCGATCCATTTGTATCGTTGTCCTCATAAATAGATGCAGCAACCAGAAAATCATTCAAACCCACATGGCCAAAAACCTTTGCGTCCCAATCAAACTAGTGGTCTCAATCTATGTTATGCTGGGCCTCAGGACCACAGCGAACAACTTTCTTATGTCATCATCTGCACCAAAGTTTCCTTCATCTTCTTCAATCAGACCTCCTATCAAGCCTTTTTATGTCCTTTCCCTCAAGGTGTCGATTTAGGTATTGGTGTAGTGTAGCTACAACAACTCGGCTCTATCACCACCGTTTATTCTCAGCTCACCATGAACTTCCACTACAAACACATCATATTACCCTCAAAAGCGCCACCACAACTGACCTCCACCACATAAAACCACTCATCTCTCCCCCAACCTGGTAAACTCTTTATTCACTTCCCTCTTCCTCCTTGTTTTCCATCCTACACAACACAGTCATACAAAACCGAGAACTTTACATCTTGAAATCCCCACATTAATACTAGCGTCTACCCTTACCTCCCTCTTCAAAATGTAGGAGTTGAAACAAAAAGCAGTTGACATGCTCACCAACGGCATAATACAACCGAACACTAGCTCATTCTCCTCACCACCTTATAGATCCACAACAAAGATAGATTTGGCACTTCGGTGAGACTACCACACCAACTCAATCACCATCAAATATTGCTTCCTCGGTCCCACTGCCAACAAGTTATTCAGCAAACACTGCGGACTCTCCGTCATGACATTCATCCCGAATCGGCTAGACGGCCATCTAAACATTGTTACTCAGATCTTATGCCTCACATGTGGTCCCTCACTACATGAGAGTAAGAATCCAACCTATTCGAGCCAAGCTAGTCCATCCAGATTGGGTTAACTTCATCGAGTTCATCCTTTTCGAGGTTGTTCAGAGACGATTCATCTATTTCAAGTGTCAACTAACTCAACTCAATATAATCTTCTTGTCAACAAGTTTAAGTGATAAATTTGAGTCATGTGTTTGCAAGAAAATCATGCACTATTTGAAGAATCTATGTATAGGTACCAAAATTCCTACTCTTATGGCACTTAATGCACAAGGTAATTAACCATTTCTCATTCCAAAAACATTGTCATTAATCATCATGAATCTATGCATTGTTTTGCCAATTTTACTCAACTGATTTGCAAAACAAACTTGTTACAAGATGAAAAAAGTAACGGACAATACAATTAGCAGAAATACCAACATGGACAAATAGGGGATAAGTGGATTCCTGGTTAAAAACATCATTTTAAATGCAATGGACATACACACAGCACAATAGCATGGTGAGGTTCAATAGAAAAGATGGGAGCTAGATAAGAAATGTCATCGAACTCACAATAAAATTTGAGTAACATAATAACATGTTTCTAATTAATATTGGTTTTTAAAAATATTTGTTTCAAATGTTTTGTGCATGTTCAATAATCGAAATGACCAGTAAACATGAACAAAATGCACAAAATACCCTACGAAACATAATATGCATCCAATAAGCATTTTGAAGGTAAACGCCGGTGCCTAATGTGTTAACCATCATTTTCCGCAAGTGAATATAAGAAATGAAATTTCAAGACAAATTGGAAGAAACGAACAAACCTTGAAGAGCAGATTCCAGTAAGGAAGCAAATAGAGTAAAGGTTGTCTCTCCGCCGTCTACCAACGTATCATATTCTTGTTTCAACGACTTTGGTGGATGGTTAGAGTGAGCTAAATTATAATTCCCATTGATTTCTGAACCACGACCTTGCCTTTTTGACGAATATTTTGTTTCAGAAGCAGTCTGCTCCAAAAGATCAAGATCATAATTCTCAGCTTCCTGTTTTATCTCTTCAATTAATATTGCAGCATTGGGTCTCTTCTGTATGTTGTTGCCCTCATACAAGAGTCCAGCGCCAGAAATTTTTGATACAGAATGTCCAAAATGAGGTGAAGTGCTTGAAGTAGACTGCCTTTTCCTGAATGCACAATATACTTTCAGATATAAGTAGTAAATCAAAATAGGCATGTTTACTTGGAGTTGAAGAAGGGTGAAGTGAAAATAAGAGAGCTACAACCACTTCAGCTAAGTTAGAACTTTCCATAAAATTATAACTCTTCCCAAATGCTCCAGAGCTACACTTAAGTGGACAAATTTGATACTATCACCAGCCCACAAAACACTAACCATATGCACATGGACAAATACAATGATTTATGTGGGTGCATATAGAAACATTAATGAACATCTGTGTAGCAAAAAAGGCATATATACAAAGCTATATGGGATCACAAAAAATGTTATATGCACAGTTCCTAATTTTAATGTGTAGCTTAAACAAACTAGTTGGCTAAGAAGTTTTCAATTTCTAACCTTTCCAGCAATAGTAAAATGGATGTGATAATTTTGGCTCCAAATGCACAATTTTATATCACAGACTCTACCAAATAAATAAAAATTTACAAATCTGTTTCTAAGCATTACAAAATGAAGGCCCGCGACTCTAAAAAGATTTCAATGTCCATCCAACAAAACGAGCTCTCACAAATTCCAACATCCGAGAAAATCAGAAAAGGGCAAAATAAAAATAAAAAAAACTAGCCCGCAAAGGCCCAAATCGCACCTGTAACGACGATACTGTTCCCTTCCGCTCAGATCTTCGGGGTTGAAGTAGCTCGGGGACGCGGACAAGTCATCTTCCATTCGAGAGCAGGAGCAGAAACCCTAAACCCAACACCTTTTGTCCGTTGCGCCTAAAAACTTGAATTAGAATAGCTTCTCGTCGAAACAACGCGCGGCTGCTTCAAATTTTACTGCAGAGAGTCGGGGAAAGAGCTGGTAGCTGTAATTAGGGATTCAACTCGGGTCGGGTCGGGGCGGATCGGGTCAGGTCGATTTTACTTAAAATCAATTCAAAATGACTCATGGACTTGAGTCAGTTCGAATTGGTTACACTTGGAACCAAGAACTGATTTATATAGGTTCGATTTTAACTTTTCAGAATGGGAACTGATTAATGTACTTAAAACTTAGAATCATATCTTAACCAAAAAATTTGATTCGTTTCAAATTTAGGCTGCGTTTGGCACGGCTTATCGCGGGCTTATTTGCTCCGGTGAGGTTGGACAAAAATGTCATTGTCACACTAAATCTTATGCCCCAAACTAGTTTATTTTTTTGGTAGCGGTAGTAACATTTGTCATACCAAACATACATTCAATGACAATGACGTTTATGTCCAACCTCACCGCAACAAATAAGTCACCGATAAGCCGCGCCAAATACAGCATTAGTTCTCAATCCTTCATTTTAACTTGTGTTGATCATTACTCAAATTACACACGTAATAATGCAAGTTGCACGTAAATATTAAAAAGTTATCTATAAATCTCAATATAACATGCTTGAATCAAATTTAACAGATTATTATCTTTCGAAGATTCAAATATTTTCAAAGTACATATAATGTATATTAATTTTAATGTATTATGAATCTTAAATAAAATTATAAATATTAAATTATATATATATAGTCATTTAACCACTAATTATCAATGAAAGATATATATTAAATATTAAATTTTACCTAAATTATTAATCAAATATAAATGTTTTATAATTCGGTTCATGAGTTGGTTCTCAGGTACGCGACCCCAAGAACTGAGAACTGACCCGAAGTATCGGTTCCAAGTTGTTTGGGAACTAGAACCGAACCGAGAATCACCAGAACCGACCTAAATTGATCAGTTCGATTCGGTTTCGGATCAATTCTCGCATTCTCGTTTCTTTTTGCACGCCCCTAGACTTATAATAATGATTAAATAAAATATATAATAATGTAGTAAAATAAGGGGTGTTATAGGCAAATCGGGTTTAGCTATTAACAGCTCAAAAAAACTCGGTTCAACTATAACGTAACTATAGCGAATTTTTGGAAATACGTCTTGTGTGTGCATCTTTAGGAAAATTGTTCAACACAAAAGTTTTAGAACTCGACTATATCTACAACTTTCGTGTTGAACACTTTTCCTAAAAATGTAAGTACAAGACTTATTTCCAAAAAATACGTAAAAATGCGATGCACATATCCAAAACTACGATGCTTTTAACAATTCCTGTTTTCTAAACACGGGTATATTTTAGGGCAATGTTATAGGCAGTCCTATTCTCGCTATTTGCAGTCTAATTTTTACGAGTTTTTCCGCGCTTTTTGAAAATACATGCATTTTTAGGAAAATTGTTCAACACGAAAGTTGTAGATCTCGTGACGAGATCTACAACTTTCGTGTTGAACACTTTTTCCTAAAAATGCACGCACAAGGCGTATTGCCGCCCTGATTGAAACATGTGTGTAATTTTTGTAAATACGTCTTGTACATGCATTTTTAGGAAAAGTGTTCAACACGAAAGTTGTAGATCTCGACGAGATCTACAACTTTTGTGTTGAACAATTTTCCTAAAAATGCATGTACAGAGCGTATTTTCAAAAAGCGTGAAAAAATTCGTAAAAATTGGACTGCGAATAGCGAGAATAGGACTGCCCATATTTTATTAGCAAACCATTCTCAGCCGACCAAACTCTACAGTCCTCGCTGTTTGTTTGCACGATTTTAGATCGGCGCGACTATTCTTGCCCGACGAGAGACGGAAACCCATATTTCCTGCTCGAAATCTATTCCTCCTAAGCGATTTCCTGTCGATCTTCGCCGCTGCTTCGGACAAGAGGCGGAATCGCCACTTTCCTGCTCAAAATCGCTTCTTCCTGCGCGATTTCCAGTCGATCTTCGCTGCTGCTTCGGACGACAGGCGGAATCCCTACTTTCCTGCTCGAAATCACTCGATTTTCCCTGCTATTTCTGACGAAAACCAGAATCACCTGTTCCATTCTCGAAATAGCTTCTTCCTGCGCGATAAACTTGTGATCCTCGCTGCTTCTTCGGACGATAGACGGAAGTTATGATCCTCGCCATTTCAGTTTTCAGTTCTCCCATTTAGCCTCAAAAACACCATGAGCTCTGTTATGACTCATCATACGGTCTCAGAGCTGATAACGCCATCCAACGGCGCAGTTTACATCATCATAAAAGCAAATCCAACGGCGACAGATTACCCAGGGACAACCAACGAAGATCCAGCCAACAACGCAGCAGCAGATCACGAGGAACAGCTCATCACGGACCATGGAATCACAGCCATAGAAACAATGGGACAAATCATGCCATCACCGCGAGCGACAGAAGTCAAACCACCGGAATATATTATAGTTAATTAATAAAGGGCATTGTTAAAGGCAAACCAGAAATGGCTATTGGCAAACCAATTTCTATGAGTTATTACGCGGCTTTTGAAAATATGCTTTGTACATGCATTTTTAGGAAAAGTGCTCAACACGAAAATTGTAGATCTCGTCGAGATCTACAACTTTCGTGTTGAGCACTTTTCCTAAAAATGCATGTACAAAGCGTATTTTCTTGTTATTTTCAAAAATTCACTATAGTAACGATCAGGGCGATTTTAGGGCCTTGTGCGTGCATTTTTAGGAAAAGTGTTCAACACGAAAGTTGTAGATCTCGACGAGATCTACAATTTTCGTGTTGAACACTTTTCCTAAAAATGCTTGTAAAAAGCATATTTTCAAAAGCCGCGTAATAACTCATAGAAATTGGTTTGTCAATAGCCAATTCTGGTTTGCCTTTAACAATGCCCTTAATAAAAAGACTTTATGTATCGGTTAGTGTGCCAGGTCCACTGCATGTAACCGTCGCCTGACCGGTCTATATATTCCAGTCATTGTATCCGTTTTGTTTTAAGTAAGAATATGTTTTAAGTTTTATCGTCTACTTCCTGCCTCCTTCGTCTTCCTTCCCCTCCTCCCAGCCAACCTCTCCTGGCTTTCATCTCTATCACCCCCGGGATCGTTACAAGCTCTTCCCTAAATGGCCGAGACATCACCGTCTCTGCGCAATTAAGCTCAAACCCCGGCAAGCATGCTCAGCGTCCATGGCAATGCTGGAGTGAGAAGAGAAGACGGCGGCGGCAATGCTGTTTTCATCCTCCCCTGCTGCTCCATTTGCCGAGTTCTACTGCCTCGGTTTCTTCATTGCCTAGTTCTACCTCCTCTGTTTCTCCTGAGAAATTATTTCCCTAATTTTGTTGACAATGCCGTTCTTTCCGAAATCAGTAGTGATGCATAGCATGGGCATTGAAGGGAAATTAATGCGATGAATTCCCAACATTTACTGTTTGATTTTGAGCATTTTCAATCTATTTTAATAAATTTTTCATGGACATTTGTTACTAGCTTCGGGTTAAAAATTTTTTTTTTTGCATGATTTGCTAATAAGATAATTATTTGCTAATAATAAAAGTTTGCTAATAGTTAAATGTGGTTTATATATTGTTGCGGATCACTCAAGGCTCTAGTAGATCGGATTAAATTTGACAGTCTTAGCCTGAGAGCGTTCAAGCGTGCAAACAGTCACAGAAAAAGAGAAATCTGACAAGTCAATTTTTGTAACGTGAAAAACTCGTCAACTGAGTGAAAAACCACGCGGCCGGGTCTGTGTTGTCAAAACCTCCACTATTTGTTGGTTGTTGTACAAAACTGTTTTGAAGAACTCGAGGGCGACAGGCCGACTCTCGTTACAATTATTGAGAGAGAGGTGCTCGGAGGGTGACAGGTCACCGCTCGCAGAGCTAATTAAGTTTTTGCATGTTGCAGAGGGGAATGCTGCGCTTTGAGCGCTCTGGAGGCTTCGACTGTTGTTTATAATTAAAAATGTTGGATCGATGTGCTCTATTCGTCTTTATCTCTGCGGCTTGTCTCATGCTGCGTGAGAGGAGTTTGGAGTGTTGGTCTTGCTGGAATGTTTGTTCTCGAGTGGCGGAGTGTTTGTTGTTGAGCACGAGGGGGCGCGCTTGGAGCGGTCTTGAGAACGGAGCGCGCTGTCACGGACTTGTCCCCTTGACAATGTCGCGTGCGGCCATAGCTCCTTTCCGCGCCCTTCGCAGTTAGCTAAGTCAGCCTTCTCCAACACTAATCGTGGCGAGATGAAGATGAGTAAGTGAGCACTTGAAAGAGAGAGCAAGAGAGCAAGAGTGAAGAAAGTAAGAATGTTTAGATTGCTTGAATTCTTGGATGATTTACAAATGAGGGGATCTCCCCCTTATATAGGCCCCCCAAGGGGTTTCCCTCCAAAAGATGGAAGGATCTAGAATTCTCTACCTCTTTCTTGTATCTACATCTTTCAAGAATCTTCTAGACTAATCTTTAGAATTCTATGTACAAGAATATTCTCCAAGATCCTAGATTTTTCTAGAAGTCTCCAGAGACTAACCCCAAGTTGTGACATCCTCCCCCACCTATCCTGGCGACGCCCTCGTCGCCTCGTACTGCTGGATGATGTCCTTGAACTGCCAGAGATCTTCTATGAATTCCCATGTTGCTTCGGACTCTGGCCTTCCCTTCCACTTGATCAAATATTGTGTGCTAGGTTGCACACCTCTTCTCCGCACTGTCCTCTTGGTGAGCACCTCATCCACCTCTCGATCAAAAGACTTGGTCATCACGGGTGGTGCTCTATGTGATGTACTCCTTTGAAGGTCTTCATGGTCTTCATGATATGGCTTCAACATGCTGACATGAAAGACTGGATGAATCTTCAAAGAGTTGGGTAGGTCAAGGCGATAGGATACCTTACCCACCCTTGCAATCACCGGAAATGGCCGTAAATAACATTCCAACAAGGAATTCACCCTCTCCGTCTGCCCATCGGTTTGTGGGTGGAAGCTGGTGGAGAAGTTTAGTTCTGACCCGAGCAAAGTGAACAACTCCCTCCACAACTTCCCTGTAAATTTGGGGTCTCGATCACTAATGATAGACTTTGGCAACCCCCAGTACTTCACCACATTCTTGAAGAACAGGCGTGCCGTCTCCTCCGTGCTAGTATCCCTTGTGCTAGGGATGAACGTGCCGTACTTGGAGAAATGATCGACTACCACCAAGATCGATCCGAACCCCTCCGATTTTGGTAACGCGTTGATGAAGTCAAGCGTCACCAACTCCCAAGGGTGCTCTGCTACCGGCAGTGGTTCCAACAATCTCGCGGGCTGCTTGTTGTCCACCTTGTCTTGTTGGCAAACAAGACAAGTCTTCACGTATAACTCCACTTGATCCCTCATCCGTGGCCAGAAATATGACTCCTCCATTAAAGCCAAAGTGCGTTTCTGTCCCGGATGTCCAGCCCACTTTGTATCATGGCACTCCTTGATGAGATCCCTCCGCAGGTTTTCCCACTTTGGGATGTATAATCGCCTTCCTTTGGTGTATAGTAGCTCCTCCTCTACCCAAAATCTTCTAGCTTGGCCCTCCTTGGCCAACTCCATGAGTTGCATGGCAAGAGGATCCTCCTTCAACCCTTGCCTGATTTTGTCCAACAACTCCCCACAAGCTGTGGACATTGCGGCTAGCTCAGCTTTGCGGCTTAGTGCATCAGCCACAACGTTGGTCTTCCCCGCCTTATGCTCTAACACAAAGTCGAACTCCGCCAAGAAGTCTTGCCATCTTGCTTGCTTAGCGGTTAGCTTCTTCTGTGTCTGGAAGTAAGTAGTTGCCACATTATCCGTCTTGATGGTGAACTGCGCCCCAAGTAGATAATGCCTCCACACTTGCAAGCAATGGATGATGGCTGTCATCTCCTTCTCTTGAACGGTGTATCTCCGTTCTGCCTCGTTGAGTTTCCGACTTTCGAAAGCTAAGGGGTGACCATCTTGCATTAGCACTCCTCCAATCGCAAAGTCTGATGCATCGGTATGCAACTCGAACCTCTTGCTAAAGTCCGGCAAGGCAAGCACCGGTTCGGTACAAACCGCTGCCTTCAAGTCTTCAAAAGCGCTTTGGCATTCCTCCGTCCAAAGTCAAGCCTTGCTTTTCTTCAACAGGTCCGTCAATGGCACTGCTCTCCTCGAGTAATCCTTGATGAACCTGCGATAGTAGTTCACCAAGCCAAGAAATGATCGTAAGTCTGGTACCTTCGTTGGCGGTTCCCAATCATCAATTGCCTTGATCTTTGTCATGTCCATCTGCAAGCTCCCATGCCCGATGACATGACCAAGAAAGTGTATCTCCTCTTGTCCAAATGAGCATTTGGACCTCTTCACATATAGCTCATTCTCCCGCAACACTTGGAAGACTCGACTAAGATGCTCCACATGCTCCTCGATGGTGTTGCTATATACCACTATGTCATCCAAGTACACCACCACAAATTTGTCCAAGTATGGGTGGAATATTTGGTTCATCAAAGTGCAGAAAGTTGTTGGTGCATTGGTTAAACCGAAAGGCATTACCATCCATTCAAACGATCCGTACCTTGTGACACATGTGGTCTTCGGCTCGTCTCCCTCCGCAATCCGCACTTGATGATATCCCTTTTGCAAATCCAACTTGGAGTAGATCTTCGCCTTCCCAAGCATGTCAAAGAGATCCGCAATGAGAGGGATAGGATACTTGTTCTTGATTGTCACCTTGTTTAGTGCCCGGTAGTCCGTGCAAAGCCGCAACGTTCCGTCCTTCTTCTTTTGGAAGAGCACTGGGGCACCAAATGGCGCCTTTGATGGTCTGATCATCCCAGACTCAAGTAGAACTTGAAGTTGTTTCCTCAACTCCTCCAATTCAGGGGGAGCCATTTTATATGCTGCCTTGGCGGGTGGCTTTGTCCCTGGCTCCAACTCGATTTTGTGATCCACCTCCCTCCGAGGAGGTAACTTCAATGGCAACTCCGCGGGCATGATGTCTTCATTTCTTGCCAACACGTCCGCAATGATAAGAGGCACCTCCTCCCTCGTGTCACCATCTTCCTCCTTTATGGTGGCCAAGTATGTTGGTTCACCTTTCTTGAATCCTTTAGCCAACTGCATGGCCGATAACTGTTTCGGCCCCTCTTTTGCTGGTCCTTGCACCGTAGGAACCATGCAAGGGTTTCCTTCCTCCAAGATGCAAACCGAGCGTTGTGCCGACATGACGATGGCTTGCATCTTCTCCAAAAAGTCCATCCCAAGTACGACCTTGAAGTCATCCATGGGCGCGATTGAGAAGTCCAGCCGGCCCTTCCAGGTGCCCATGCATAGCGCTCTACATGGCGTGTGACTCCTTCAAGTGGTTTTGCCTGACCGTTCACGGTCTTGATCCAACCTCCGCCCTTCACAACCTGCAAGCCCAACCTCTTGGCTTCTCCTTCGGTCATGAAGTTGTGTGAAGCTCTTGTGTCGATCAAGGCTTTTGTAGCCTTCCCCTTGACGACCGCTTCCACGTACATCAGCCCCTTGCTTGATGCGGCTTTCGTTGGCTGCACATTCAAAGCATTTAGTAATTGCAATGAACTCATTTGAGAAGTACCTTCTTCGGGTGGAGTAGTATTCTCCGCCATAGCTGCCAATGACCCGAGCTTTGGACAGCTGCTCATAGGATGTGGCCCCTTGCACACATAACATCCGCCTTTGGGTGCGAAGTTCTTCTTCCTTTCCTCGAATTCCTTCCTTGGATCGGGCAAAGTCTTTGATCCTCCTTTGAAGTGCGCCGACTTGTTGTCTCGCCGGTCTCCCCCACCTTTTCCATAGCCCACCTTGTCCTTCTTCTCCTTGATAGGATTTGGTTGACGCTGGAACTCAATAAGAGACTCGGCGATGGCAATAGCATCTCGGGTGGTCCTTGGGTCCTTCCTCTTGACCTCTTGTTTCACCCAATTTTGTAGCCCATCGATGAAGTTGAAGAGAAGGATATGTTCGGGGACATCGAATACCTGGAGTGATAAAGCGGTGAACTCCTTGACATAGTCTCTGATACTTCCCTTTTGCCTCAACTCCCTAAGCTTCCACAAGTTTTCATCCTTCACATTCTCAGGGATGAAGTTCCTTCTTAACTCTTGCTTGAAGTCCTCCCAAGTATCGATCTGGTAGAGTCCCTTTGCAATATCTGCTTGGATTTTCCTCCACCACAAGGAAGCAAGGTTCTCCAAGTAATAACCAGCATGGCGTACCTTTAGTGCCTCGTCTGTGATGTCATATCCTTCCAATTATTTCTCCATGTGCCAAAGGAAGTTCTCCACCTCCAACGCATCTCGCTTTCCCGCAAACTTCTTGGGTTTGGGCACATCAAGCTTTGCATTTACCATGGCTGCACCATTCCCACCATTTCCACCATTGGTAGCACCTCGCCTACGCAAGTCATCCACTTCGTTTTCAAGACTCGTGAGGCGCTCTTCCAAGTCGCTTATGGTGGTATCAAAAGCGCCTTCCGACTTACCCATAGTTTGCTCCTTAAGATGGTCAAGATCCGCCTGCAACTTCTCTTGCTCAACATGAAATGTGTCAAAGTACTTACATATTTGATCCACTTTCCGATGAAGGGTAAGATGTGCCTCCCGTAGAGCTTCAAATTCAGCTGGATCAACCATATTTTGCTCCGAGCTGGAACCATCGCGACCCTTGCTTTGGTCCCTCTTGTTCCTTCTATCTCTTTTCTCCTCGGCTGCCCTGCCGCGCTCATCAATAATGCTTGAGTTGTTGTTCCCTTCCAAAGCCATCTTACTCCTTGCACGAACCACGAACTCGAGTCGAACCTGTGTCAACCTGGCTTTGATACCAACTGTCACGGACTTGTCCCCTTGACAATGTCGCGTGCGGCCTTAGCTCCTTTTCGCGCCCTTTGCAGTTAGCTAAGTCAGCCTTCTCCAACACTAATCGTGGCGAGATGAAGATGAGTAAGTGAGCACTTGAAAGAGAGAGCAAGAGAGCAAGAGTGAAGAAAGTAAGAATGCTTAGATTGCTTGAATTCTTGGATGATTTACAAATGAGGGGATCTCCCCCTTATATAGGCCCCCCAAGGGGTTTCCCTCCAAAAGATGGAAGGATTTAGAATTCTCTACATCTTTCTTGTATCTACATCTTTCAAGAATCTTCTAGACTAATCTTTAGAATTCTATGTACAAGAATATTCTCCAAGATCCTAGATTTCTCTAGAAGTCTCCAGAGACTAACCCCAAGTTGTGACAGCGCGGAGGCGTGATGTGGAGCAGTTTTGAGAGCGGAGCGCGCGGAGGAGATGCGCTTGGGAGCGCGCAAGGCGCAAGGAAGAGGTGTGCTTGGGAGCGCGCAAGGAAGAGGCGTGCAAGGAATGGGCGCGCTTGGGCGCGCGCAAGGAAGAGGCGCGCTTGGGGGGCGCAAGGAAGAGGCGCGCTTGGGGGGCGCAAGGAAGAGGCGTGCTTTGGTGCACGCAAGGGAGAGACACGCTTGGGAGCGCACAAGGGAGAGACGTGTTTGGGAGCGCGCAAGGAAGCCGAGATGGTTCACGCAAGGAAGAGACGCGCTTGGGGGCTGCAAGGAAGAGGCACGCTCCGTTTAGAGCACACTGATCACCAATTTTACGCAAATGACGAGGCCGCCCCTGGGCGGTTATGGGCCCAACGGAAGAGCAACTGATCCTCCCACAAGGGGAGGAGAGGTTGGCGAGGCCGGCGGCCGGGAAGAGGGCTCCCGGTTGGGTTTGGGCGGCCAAATGGCCGCCCAACCTTGGCAGCGGGGAGGCCGCCCCCGGAGAGGGTGGCGGCCGAGATCGGGCGTCCAAATGGCCGCCTGATCTGGGCGAAAGGGAGGCCTCCCCCGGCGGGGGCGGCGGTCGTGATCGGGCGGCCAAATGGCCGCCAGATCTGGACGACATGGACGACGGCGGCGATGGCGGTGGTGATGGTTATGTGTCGGGTAGTTATGCCGTTTGTGGGGATACTTTGGATAACCGCCTCCTCATGAATGAGGTGCGGTTAGCGCCTTTAAGGAGACCCCATCATATATAATAATCCTCATCATAGATATTGAATTAAATACAAATGATAAAAATAATCTATATTATATGTATTCTAAGACAATGAGAAGCATGACGCATCAAAATAATAAGCATTGCCCATCTTAAATTTAGGCGAATGTTATGTGCAAACCTATTATGGCTATGTGCAAACCAATTCATTAAATAAAAGATAAGAAACAAATATCATATATGAAATCCAATACTTGTTACGTGCAAACCATTCTCCCCATCCAACGGAGAAACCCGCGCGCCTGGCGAGCGAAACCCTAAGTATCGCACGGAGAATCCATCGCACGGAGAAATCATCGCCCGACGAGCCTTCCTCTTCACTTTCGGATTTCTGGCGAGTCTTGTCCTCCTTGCTGTTAACGACGACATTCCCCTGGTTTTTATCGGGGACGAGGCCTTCCCCTACCTTGGCCGAAGTTCATCTCTTCCTCGATATCACCAAACTCCACACCAGAACTCATCCATTATTCAGGTAATGGTTTCCAGTGTGGATGTAGGTTTTATTCTTTTTATTGCCCAGTTTTTCCCTACCTTGGCCGAAATTTATGCTTTCATTTCCATTTGGTTTAGGGCTTTTGATTGCCCAGATTTTCAACATTCTACTCTCCATTTCAACATTCTAATCTCCATTTCATAAGACATTAAGTATTCAAGTAATGGGTTTCATTGTTGCATTTCTATATTGATCCATTTGGATTATCTACATATTGATCCATTGTTCTATTTGATTTAGGGATTACCATTGCCCAGATATTTCACCCCATTTCAGAAGACATCAATTTGGACAGTTCCCTCCATTTCGACATTGTAATCTCCATTTAAGAAGGCATCCAGTATTCAGGTAATGGACAATCCTCTCCATTGTTAACTGTAGGTTTGAGTTTTTTTTATTTTTATTTATGCATAGTTAAGGGTTTTATGTGTTAATGTTAGGTTTTAGTTCGGTATCTAATTTTTAATCACTTTTGAGCGCAATTTTTAATCTCTTTTGAGTTTATTGCATGTTTTTTTTTGCATAATTGTGTCCACGAGTTTAGAAATATTTTGAATGTTTTTATGTAGGCTAAATGAGTGGGACGGATATCTTGTTGTTGACGTACGGAGAATCCTCCGAACCAACACCAATTGATGTTGGAAGTCATTTTGTCACCTCTCAGTGCTTTGATTGTAAAGAGGATTTAGTTATCTGGGCCCAGAAAGTAGGAAAGGAATTGGGATTTGTGGTCACCATTCAAAGTGCTGACAAGTTAACTAGCAGATTGAAGCCTAGGGTTATCCTGGGTTGTGATAGAGCCGGTTTTTATCGTGAGAATCAAAGAGCCAAAGGATGGGTGAGAAAAAATGCTAGAAAAACAACCTCCAAGAGGTGTGGATGTCCCTTTTTACTACAAGGGCAGAGAAATGCGCATATAGATGAATGGAATTTACAGGTAAAGTGTGGGGTACATAACCACGAACTAGTTCATCTAGAAGCCCACTCTTATGCTGGCAAGCTTAATGAAGAGGAGGAAAAAATTGTGGAAGATATGTACGCTTCGGGGGTAAAACCTCGAAAAATATTATCAACCTTGAAGAAGAATAATCCCTCGAACACAACTGTTATGCGTACAATTTACAACAAGAAGGCAAAGATGCAAAGAGTGGAGTTGGAAGGGGGAACCCAAATTCAGTTTTTGTACAAATGTATCACGGAGAGTGGTTATGTTAGTTTCAACAAAGTAAACAAACAAACAAATCAGCTAGAAAGTTTATTTTTTGCTCATCCTGTTTCCATTCAGTTATGTCAAATGTTTCCATGCGTATTCCTGTTAGATTGCACGTACAAGACGAACAGGTATAAGTTACCATTGCTGAGTATAGTTGGTGTCACATCTACCAACCGAACATTTTATGCTGCTTTTGTGTTTATGTCAAATGAGGTGCAGGGGAGTTATACATGGGCATTGGGTTGTTTTCGATCAATTCTTGATCAAGAGAGATTGCCAGGAGTGTTAGTGACCGACAGAGAGCTGGTATTAATGAATGCCATTATAGATGTTTTCCCGAAGTCCAAAAATATCTTGTGTCGGTTCCACATAAGCAGGAACATATTGGCGCACTGTAAGAAGGAATTCAAGAAAGGTAAACTGTGGGAGGAATTCATAGCCAGGTGGCAACAGTTAGTTGAATCGGAAAGGGAATCAGATTTCTATGCCAATTTTCTAGCAATGAAGAAAGATTAAGAAAAAACTGCGGGAACTCATGGATCCTACATTCAGCCAAACATATCATCCTACATTGTCGATGTTGTCGATGTGGATGGGGACGGGCATTGCGGCTATAGAGTGATTAGTAATGGACTGGACATGGGGCATGATTGGTTGCAGGTGAGGGCTGATCTTACACGTGAATTGGAGCAACATACAAAACTATACGAGGAAATCTTTGGCACAATTAGAAAAACAGAACTGCTAGAATCTCTTGATTGCACGGTTGTCCCAGCTCCGTTGGATAAGTGGATGACAATGCCAGATATGGGGCCAGTCATTGCATCGTGCTATAATATTGTCTTAGTGCATTTCAGCATGTTCCAGTCATTCACATTCTTACCATTGCATTCAAAACCACCATCCTCCCGGAGAAAAATTTTCATCGGATTTATACATGGAAATCATTTTGTGCAACTGCATATGCAAGATGACTGTCCACTGCCTCCAATTATCTCTAGTTGGAAGAGATACCACCTTAAGATTGCAGAAAATTGGTAAATTATTTATTTTGTACGCACTGTGTTTTTCCTTAGTTTATATATCTAATTAATGTTGGCTAATGCATATTAATTTGATATGAGCCAAACAGAATAATAGCAATGACAAGCAACCTAGAGTATGTTGGAGAACAAGAAGCTGCAGGAAGGACTAGGAGCAGGTAAGCCAACTGGAATATTTTTAAATGTTAACATTACTCGATAGGTAATGTTTATTACTCAAACTGAAATTTATGAAATTTTTATGACATGCAGGAGGGTTATGTTGAAATCAGGGCAGAGGATTAAGAGGAACAGAAGGGGCTGTGTGATGCTGGCTATTTAGATTATCTTTTGATATTTTGTGTACATATAAACAGGACTTTTGCTACTTTAAATGTAGCCTTTTGTTAAACTGAACTGTTATTTGCATTTCACTTTTGTTAAATGATGCTACATGGCAATTTTGTAGTTTTTAGCAACTATCTAATCAATATTTGCTCTATAATACTGTTTTCCATATTGTGGATGATTGAATATACTTAATAGATTGTTATATTTAAAGAATTTTAAATATTTTAAATTTGGTTTGCACGTAACAATTTGAGCTGCACATAACGGTTTTTGGTCTGCACGCAGAATTTGTTTGCACGAAGCCAAAATAGGTTTGCACGTAACATCCGCCTAAATTTAAAGCCTTTAGGCTCCAAGGTTTTCAAAATTAGGTTCAGGGTCTAATTGGTTCAATCGGTTGAACCGATATTGAACCATGATTACATAACAAATATAAAAATGCATTTAAATTGCATTATATTTTTTATAACAACTCTCATAAAATATTAAAAAAAATCAATATTATATAAATACATTAGACAAGATATTATTTACAATATATTATTTAAATATTTGTATGTAAAAGAATCGGACCTGGTGATAGGCATGGTCTAGCGAGACGTTGGGGCGTGGGTTGTTGGAGAAATATTTTTATACGTGTATCGTTGCTACCTCTAGCCACGGGACTGTATTTTCCCTATTAATTACAGTTGTATTGAAAATACAGTTGCAAAAAGCTGTGTTTTCAGACATTTTTTGCAGGCAAAAATATAGTTGTATTTAACACTAACAAAAATAATTTTTCTACAGTAATATTTTTGAATATTTTTTATCCAAACATATGCATATGAGATCTTAAAATGATCGTAAAAAAATATGAATCGATATTAAGATTTTTATTTTGTAAAAAGTTATACATATTAGCCTACAAAATCATTTTCGCATCTAGAGGTAGCAACGATACACATTTACACTATAGTAAATGTTCTGATTACATCGTATTTTTAGAATATATGGTATAGAATGTGTGTATATACACACATTCTATACCATATATTCTAATCATACATATTTACACTATAGTAAATATTCTGATTACAAGAGTTTATGGTCAGAATATCATTTGAAGAGGAAGAAGAGGCGGTGACAGTCGAAAATATATAGAGCGGTTATGGATGGAGATGGAACGATATTTTCAAATGTCTCTCATTCAATTGGAATTAGACATAAAATGATATTTTTGGTTGTTGCGGGCCGCTTAGGGCTCTTGGTAGACCAGTTTACTTGAACCACCGTAGCTCGGGAGCGAACCAAGCGCGCAAACAGTCAATTTGAGATTCGTTGATTACACTGGGACTTTTTAGCGTGGAAAACCCGGAAAGGGTAAAAATTAGAGATTTAGAAGTCGAGCGCGACAGGCCGCTGCTCGTTACAATATTAGAGAGAGAGAGAACGTTCCGAGGGCGACAGGCCACCTCTCGGAAAAAACTAAGTCTTTTCCTTCTGAGAACGGTAGAGAACGAAAGTGAGAAAGCCTTGTCCGCTTTCGTGGAGACGAAAGTGAGAAAGCCTTGTCCGCTTTCGTGGAGACGAAAGTGAGAAAGCCTTGTCCGCTTTGGTGAAGACGGAAAACTTCAAGTCCGCGAAGGAGATCTTCAAGCGCCGAAGGAGAAATCCGTGGAAGTCTTCAAGGAGCTCTCTCTGGGTATTCAGGCCGGATCCTCTCAAATGAAGCCTAGGGTGTCCTTTTATAGCTTTGGCCGGGGGTAGCCTGGTAATTTTGCCGTTGTAACCACCATAACCACCTGGGAGGACGAATCATATTTTCCGGTTCAGAGCCCACGGATCACCATTTTTCGTAAATGACCATCCTGCCCTTCGAGGAAAGGCGACAAGCTGTTCCTGAAAAGTGAGAAACTGAAAAGACAAAAAGTGAGCGGGCCGAGTCGGAAAAGTGAGCGAGTCGGAAATGTGAGCGCGCTAGAAAGACAAAAAGTGAGCGTGCCCAAGATGTGAGCGTGCTAAAAAGTGAGCGTGGAGGTGTTCTGAGCGAACGGGAGTGTTCTGAGCGCGCTCAGATGCGTTCTGAGCGCGCAATGAGCACGGAGGTGTTCTAAGTGAACAGGTGAGCGGTGCTGGAACACAGTCGTCATGTGGTCGAGTTGTGGCTCCTAGCGAACGCATCTATTTGGAAGGCGGGAACCGAAGCCCTCCAGGGAGGAGAACAGGCTCCGCTTGCCCTAGACAGGGGGGATGCGGTTTCGACTGCATTCCCGCGACCCCGGGGGGGTTTGGCCGCACCCCCCATGGGTAAGGGTGCTGCGTGGCCGCACCCCCCATGGAGGGGTGCGGCTTGGCTGCACCCCATGGGGGGGGGGGGGGGGGGGGGGGGGGGGGGGGGGGGGGGGGGCGGCTTGGCCGCACTCCATGGAGGGGTGCGGCTTGGTCGCACCCCACCATGGGGCGCGGCTTACGGCTTGGTCGCACCCCATGGAGGGGTGCTGCTTGGCCGCACCCAATGGAGGGGTGCGGCTGGGCCGCACCCCATGGTGGGGTGCGGCTTAGCCGTACCCCACCGTAGTGGGGTAGGGGTGATGGCGTCGACGGCCCGCAACTTGAAGACCTTGGTGCCGCCACGCTTACGGATGACGGCCCGCAACACGAAGACAATGGTGACGCCACGCTTATGGATGACGGCGCCACCCCGACCAAGGACTTTCGTCATGATGAGCGCCAACGCCGCTACAACTTCCGTCCGCGGCGCAATAATATTTAAATGATAAATATAATTATCATATTATATTTATTAATTAACTAGTTTCAAATTTTATGTTTTATGCTAAAAACAATTTATGTGTGTTTTATTTTAATTTTTCATTTGGGCTTCATATAGCCAAATGTTGTTTATGTAAGCCTATAAATAGGCATGTTGTATGATGGATTGATTATTGATGAAGAAAAAGCTGAACCCTAAATCTCCCTCTCGTTATTTTCTCTCCCTCTAGCAGCCGCCCCTCCTCTCTCTCCCTCTCGTTCTCTCGATCGACCAAGGAGGCCGACTCCCCCCCTCTCCCTCTCGTTCTCTCGATCGACCAAGGAGGCCGACTCCCCCCCTCTCCCCCCTTTCTCTCAATCGACCAAGGAGGCCGAACTCCCCCCTCTCCCTCTCTTTCTCTCGATCGGCCAAGGAGGCCTCCCCCTTTCAGCTTCTCTCTTCCTCTCGATCAACCAAGGGACGACCGCCAACCCCCTCCTCTCCATCTTAGCCGCCAACTCCATCTCCCCTACCCGACTTCCACGTTTGGCTCTTCTCCCCCTCTAGCCGAGCAGCCCTATACCCGTCCACCTCCTCTTTTCAACACAGCCGGACACCCTCATCCACCGCCGACCCGAGCAGCACCCTACCCGATGGCCACCTCCCCATTTTGGGCCGTCCACCACCCCGTTACTTGGTCGGCCACTCTTGCTCCGGCGTGACGTGAAGAAGGCGATCGAGGTTTTCTCTCCATCCGACGTGCATTCCGGTGGAGCCGTGAAGAACGAGCCGGGCTAGTGCATGCTTGAGGATAATCCCATCTCAAGCGGGGTAACGAAAATTCTACTTGTGAGAGATCTGTGTTTTCTTGTTAATTTTTTGTGGCAAACTCGTGGCGTGATCTTCGAAGCTTTTGAAATTTTATCGCGGTTATCTTTCTTAAGATTTTACGTACTTCACCGTTGCTTTTCTCTTCGAAAGAGGCTTGGCGAACCTCGACTTTTTGTTGGGAGAGTTCTACCATTTTCCAATCGATATTTTCGGTAACTCTTTTGGTACAACACATAGCTCGATCGGACGCGAACATTCGTCCATTTAGCTTGATCGGATCCCGGTTTATCACCGACGGTTCGGTCTCGACGTGGAGTGGCTACCGCTCGTTGGCGTAATATTGATAAGAAAACTCGTAACGTGTGCTGCGTTTAGTCCTTGTGCTGCGTTATAGTTAAGACGTTGAGTGGTTAATGGGTGCGGATTCGACACGACGGTTGGGAGAGCCCAAGCCTGCATCAAGGGGGCTATCCGCACCCCACTTAGTGGGGTGCAGACTAACCGCACCCCAGTAGTGGGGTGCGGTGTTTGGCCTCGCTTGGCGCTGCTCCGGGCGTGAAATACACGCGCGGCGGAGTTATGATCACGGGTTTGACCATTCATCCCACTAACTCCACTCCTCCTTAGTGGGGCTTCTCCCTAACCGCACCCCGGATCTCCTATTAAGTGTATGGGTCTGTATCAAGAGCCCCCCAAACCTTCGGAGTCCGAGTCATCGCGTGGAGGAGTGCGGAGGTTTTGATTTCTACGCGGCAATTAGATCATTGTCATCTTCGCGACGTCTTGGGTCGGGATTGTTGCCGGTGGACTAGTTATTGTGACTTGCGCAACTATGAGTCTGTCGTTGTGCGAGCTTTCCTGAGGTCGCTGCTCGGCTCTAGTTGTGGGAGAAACTTCTGTCTCACCTTGTTTGGTTGCGAGCTTCTTGTCTTAGCGTCGAAGCCTGAGTAGTTTGGGGGCGATGCGACGAAGCAGCGCTGATGCGAGGTTCCCAAGCAGCGCTGAGGCGAGGTGCGCAAGGTGTGCTGCTGGGCGTTAGTACCGAAGATCGTGGACTTGAATAGGACCAATTTTAAGACCCCCAAAGTTTCTGCGAAGGGCTGACGCTTCGCACAGTGACCTAACATGAGGGCGAAGTGCGGACGCTTCGTGTTGTAGTAATGAGGTCACTGGGGGAGGAGAGCGAGCTCTCGCGTCTGGTGGACGTTGGGTCCTTTGAAAAATATCAGAGCCTCTACTTTGGGACACCCGGTCGTTCTGTTCGGAAGAGCTCGATGTTTTTGTATGACATATATAAGCACTTGTTATGGGAGAGGTCAGAGTCTCTTGTCGGACGATCTGAACATTCTGTTCTGGGAGAGGTCAGAGTCCGTTGTCGGACGATCTGTACACTCTGTTCTGGGAGAGGGCAGAGTCCTTTGTCGAACAACCTGAACACTCTTTTCTGGGAGAGGGCAGAGTCCTTTGTCGGACAACCCGAACACTCTATTCTGGGAGAGGGCAGAGTCCTTTGTCGGACAATCTGAACACTCTGTTTTGGGAGAGGGCAGTCGTTTGTCGGACAATCTGAACACTCTGTTCTGGGAGAGGGCAGAGTCCTTTGTCGGACAATCTGAACACTTTGTTCTGGGAGAGGGCAGAGTCCTTTGTCGGACAATCTGAACACTCTGTTCTGGGAGAGGGCAGAGTCCGTTGTCGGACAATCTGAACACTCTATTCTGGGAGAAACAGTACAATTGAAAATGGCGCTTGTGGTTTGGGTGCATGGTGAAGAGTAATAAATAGAATGATATTTGTTTGTTATATTGATGTTGAAAACACGAGATACAAGTAAATACGTTAGGCGTAGAACAGGCTATTCTTCGGGACTGTCGCTCTGGGGAAATCTCCCCTGCTGGATCATTCTTGACTTGTTGATTCAGGATCCTTGGTTTGGAGAAATTGTTCAAGGAGTCCTCGACGTACGAATCGTTCGATTTTTGCGCTCAGTCGCGAACAATCTTCTGTTTTATGCCCGCGACCTCGATGGTAGTCGCAGTATTTGGATTGGTCTCCAGAATTTGGTGCAAGAGCCCTAGGCCTCTGGAGAGAGGGATGATCGCGGATGGCAAGGAGAACGTTAGTCCTGGTTGTGTTCAGGGGAGTGTAGTCTTGATGCTGGCGAGATCTTCGGTCTCTGCTGGGATTGTCGTGATGCTTGTTGTTCTTGTTGGGAACTGTCTGCAGCGACGACTCATCTTTCTTCCTCTTTGAGCTCCCCTCGAACTGCCGGCGGTGTGCTTCGATGGCCTCGTCGGCGGCTATCTGAGCTTCAACTCGTTGAACGAGGTCGGGGTAACTTGGTACGGTTTCTCTCATGAGAGCTGAGTAGAAGCCACTTGGGCGGAGTCCTCCAAGGAAAACTCTCCGCAGGAGCTCAGGGTCAACTCCTGGGATCTGTCGAGCCTCCGTAGTGAAGCGTCGGAAAAAATCTTTAAGTGTCTCTCCGTCGTTTTGGCGAATCCCTGAGAGGTGGGAGGGATCTCGGACAATTCTGCGGTTGGCGATGAACTGGTCCACGAACTGCTGCGCCATTTCTGCGAAGTTGTTGATGGCCCCATCTCGCAGGGAGTGGAACCAAGTGCGTGTTTGTCCTTTCAAAGTTACTGGGAACACTTGACAGAGGAGCTGGTCGGGGGCGCTGTAGATCCTCATGATGGTGGTAAAGTGATTGACATGTTCCACTGGGTCGTCCGTCCCATCGAACGTTTTGATGTTGGGAAGCTTGAACCCGTTTGGAACTGGATGGGCTAGGACTTGAGGCGATAGTGGGGAGTCGTGGTGTGCGGGACGGTGGGCGAGAGCTGCGCGTCGTCCTGTTTGGACGTACTCTTCTTCTATCATATTGCGTATTTCTTCTCGCGTGGTTCTTTCGATTGCTCGATCAGGAGTCGCTCTTCCTGGGTGATGGTGACGGTGGTCAGCTTCTTGGTTTCTAGCTGGCGGGGCAGGGTGAGCGGAGCCTGCTGCACTGGAGGATCCTTCTGAAGCTTCTTCCTCCTGAATGGCCTCTTCATTCGGGGCCTGACTCGGAGCTGGGGGCGGCGGCACGTTCAATGCCGGCGGCTGAACTGGAACTTGAGGAGCCCCGAGTTTCTTACGAGAGCCAACATCTCGGCTTGCTGCTCTTCAATCTGCTGCATGCGTCCTTCCAACCTAGTTGCGGGCGCAGGCACTGCCTCTTCTGCAGGCGGCGTGTTGATGAGCGAGTGGGAGGGAGCTGGGTCGATGCGTCCTTCCGGTATTGATCCTTCAGTAGTGCGAGCACTCTTCCTTGCCATTACAGTTGGCCTTTAAAGAGTTTTGGGACTAGTTTCCCACAGACGGCGTCAAACTGTTGCGGGTCGCTTAGGGCTCTTGGTAGACCAGTTTACTTGAACCACCTTAGCTCGGGAGCGAACCAAGCGCGCAAACAGTCAATTTGACATCCATTGATTACACTGGGACTTTTTAGCGTGGAAAACCCGGAAAGGGTAAAAAACCACGTGGCCGGAGTTGTGCCGACCAAACTTTCACTATCTTCTGGGGGGTTACAATTAGATATTTAGAAGTCGAGCGCGACAGGCCGCTGCTCATTACAATATCAGAGAGAGAGAGAGAGAGAACGTTCCGAGGGCGACAGGCCACCTCTCGGAAAAAACTAAGTCTTTTCCTTCTGAGAACGGTAGAGAACGAAAGTGAGAATGTCTTTTCCGCTTTCGTGGAGACGAAAGTGAGAAAGCCTTGTCCGCTTTCGTGGAGACGAAAGTGAGAAAGCCTTGTCCGCTTTCGTGAAGACGGAAAACTTCAAGTCCGCGAAGGAGATCTTCAAGCGCCGAAGGAGAAATCCGTGGAAGTCTTCAAGGAACTCTCTCTGGGTATTCAGGCCGGATCCTCTCAAATGAAGCCTAGGGGGTCCTTTTATAGCTTTGGCCGGGGGTAGCCCGGTAATTTTGCCGTTGTAACCACCATAACCACCTGGGAGGACGAATCATATTTTCCGGTTCAGAACCCACGGATCACCATTTTTAGTAAATGACCATCCTGCCCTTCGAGGAAAGGCGACAAGCTGTTCCTGAAAAGTGAGAAACTGAAAAGACAAAAAGTGAGCGGGCCGAGTCGGAAAAGTGAGCGAGTCGGAAATGTGAGCGTGCTAGAAAGACAAAAAGTGAGCGTGCCCGAGATGTGAGCGTGCTAAAAAGTGAGCGTGGAGGTGTTCTGAGCGAACGGGAGTGTTCTGAGCGCGCTCAGAGGCGTTCTGAGCGCGCAATGAGCACAGAGGCCTTCTAAATGAACAGGTGAGCGGTGTTGGAACACAGTCGTCATGCGGTCGAGTTGTGGCTCCTAGCGAACGCATCTATTTGGAAAGCAGGAACCAAAGCCCTTCAGGGAGGAGAACAGGCTCCGCCTGCCCTAGACAGGGGGGATGCGGTTTCGACTGCATCCCCCGCGACCCCCGGGGGGGTTTGGCCGCACCCCCCATTGGTAAGGGTGCAGCTTGGCCGCACCCCATGGAGGGGTGCGGCTTGGCCGCACCCCACCGTAGTGGGGTAGGGGGCTATCCGCACCCCACTTAGTGGGGTGCAGACTAACCGCACCCCAGTAGTGTTGTGCGGTGTTTGGCCTCGCTTGGCGCTGCTCCGGGCGTGAAATACGCGCGCGGCGGAGTTATGATCACGGGTTTGACCATTCATCCCACTAACTCCACTCCTCCTTAGCGGGGCTTCTCCCTAACCGCACCCCGGATCTCCTATTAAGTGTATGGATCCGTATCATTGGTGATCAGAGATTTCAAATAGTGGTTATCCAAGGCACACAAATAGTGTTTTTTTCAATACTGTAGCGAAAAATGTTCAAACAAATAGTGACTAAGGATTTGTTTGTTTTGGTTTTTTTTCTTCATTTACGGTGGGGGAAAACATCACTGCGGGAAATACCTGTTTGGTAAACCTCCATTCTAAAGTCCCAACGCTCCAATTAAAACGCCATTTTTTTGTTTTCAACGTCACCGCAGTCTCCTCCCTCCATTCCCACAAGTCACATTCCTAACGCTCCAAAACGGCGTCCCCGAAACAAACATAGCCTAACATGATAGAGATGATTTCAAATTGAATTTCGCTTAGTATTTTTTGTATTTTCAATTAGTTTATGGAAATTAAAACAATTTTTGGTTAAAATGGTAAGTTTTGAGGACCGTGTGTTAATATATATTTGTTTTCCCTTTATCATAATTTCTAGGGTGCAACTCGGATCGGTTCCACCAAAAACCAAAAACCTACCCATATACGTTTGGTTCTGAACTTTTCGGAACCGAAACCAACCCATTTGCATAAGGTGTAGAACCAGATCCGAATCGAAAATCTCGATCCACTTCTCGGCTATACCTGATGGGGTTCTGATGAGCACTTTTTGTACTCATCTTTTAGTATAAGTTTAATATATTTTTAATATGAAATTATATAGTTTTCTAGGCTTTTCTTATTTAATTTATTATCTTTTCAATTTTATAAACTAACTTGAGCTTTTTCTGTGAATTTCAGGTTTTTCTGGACACATTGGACCAAAACTTCAAGTACACGCCCAAGGTCACGGGCGTGACCATGGGCGTGTAACCTGCGCGGTGTTCCATACCTGTTTCCGCCACTACGGGGGCATTCCGTGAAGAATTCGCCAAGTACACGCCCCAGGTCACGGGCGTGACCAAGGGCGTGCCCCAATGTCACGGCCCCGAAACGCTGAGATCGACGAAATGGTTGTTGCGTTCGACGAAAATGTTGTGTTGGACGAACGACGCCTGGCTGCTGCGTTCGACGAAAGTGCTGCGTTCGACGAACGACGCCTGGTTGCTGCGTTCGACGAAAGTGTTGCGTTCGACGAACGACGCCTGGTTGTTGCGTTCGACGAAAGTGCTGCGTTCGACGAACGACGCCTGGTTGCTGCGTTCGACGAAAGTGCTGCGTTCGACGAACGACGCCTGGCTGCTGCGCTCGACGAACGACGCCTGGCTGCTGCGCTCGACGAACGACGTTTGGATGCTGCGTTCGACGAAAATTCAGGAGATCGACGAACAGGCGAGAGTTCGACGAATGTTCAACATCGCTCTTTCCCGCCGAAGATTCCCGCCAGAAGCCAGATTTTAAGATTACACGCCCCAGGTCATGGGCGTGACCTAGGGCGTGACACGGCTGAAACGCTCGAATTTACACCAGAAGGCGCCCTCTCCGCTGCTGCTTCGATCACGCCCCTTACACGCCCTTGGTCACGAGCGTGACCAAGGGCGTGTAACCCAAAATTTTCAGCTATAAAAGACAGCTCTTCTAGATGATCAGTACACCTTGATTTGGAGTCCAAGCCTCCATTTTCTTGCTTATTTCCGTGTATTTAAGTACTCTAGCTTACTTTTTCTTGCACTTGTAATTTCTCTTTCAATAGTTGTAATTCTTTTTCTCGAATTAATAAAATTTGTTGTTTTTATTCATCCATTCTTCTATTTTGTCCACCTCTCTTTTCATTAGTTATAATCTTCTAGCATAGTTACTTTTCTTATTGCAACCAAATCAAAGTACTTTTTTGATAGAACAATAGAGATCGTCTTGAGTAAGAGTAATCAACACGCCCGGATTTTTATACAACCTTAGTTTTTATTAAGCCTGTACTACATCCGACACGGTACACTTGTCGTTGTCGTTTGCAAGCATAGTTTTGCTCATCAAGTTTTTGGCGCCGTTGCCGGGGATCTGAGTTGATATTTCGAAAGAGAATATCAATTGGCTTTATCGTCTCTTTTCTTCTCTTATTTTTTTTATTTTTCATTTCTACTAGGTGCAACTAAATTCCTGGAAATGACGCTTTGAGCTTCAATTCCCATCACAGCCTCTAGTACCTTGCGAGCTCTTCACCGGGTTGACCTTGGGAAGTCCAGGACTAATCTTAAATCACCTAATTAAAAAAAAATTATATACTAAATATATTTATCTAAAATTTTACTTTTTTTTCGCCTCTCTTTCTTTTTTCTTTTCTTTTTGGTTTATGACCCGACACAACTCTCCAGCTAATTTTGAATTTGGTTTTGATCCGGAAATCGAGCACACCTTGCGGCGACGTCTCCGATTTAGTGATCTACCAATAATTCGAGAAGAGTCAATCGGAGAGACTAACGAAGGTTTAATGGATAACCCCGGCCATAATGAAGCCCCGCTACGGACCATGTCCTATTATGCGAGGCCAAATTGGGAGGGTACACAATCTAGTATTATTCGTCCGGCAGTGGCGAATAATAATTTTGGAATTAAAACGAGCATCATTCAGATGGTACAACAAACCGTCGTTTTCGATGGTTTGCCGGATGAAGATCCTAACTTACATTTACATAATTTTTTGGAAATTTGCGACACATTTAAAACAAATGGCGTCACCGATGATGTCATCCGTTTACGCTTATTTCCTTTTTCTTTGCGGACTAAGGCCAAGCAATGGTTGTGCTCTCTTCCTAGAGGTTCCATCACTACATGGGCCGAGATGACGGAGAAATTCTTAACGAAATATTTTCCTCCGGCAAAGTCCGCTAAATTACGTACGGACATTCTCTCGTTCATGCAAATAGAATCGGAGTCTCTCTACGACACATGGGAGCGCTTCAAAGAACTTTTGCGGAGATGTCCTCACCATGCCCTTCCCGAAAGGCAACAAGTTCAGACTTTCTACAATGGTTTGAATCTCCAAACGAGGCAGATGATTGATGCAGCCGTGGGGGGGGGGGGGGGGGGGGGCCTTAATAACAAAACCCCCGAAGCTGCTCAATAGCTTTTTGAGGAGATGGCCATGAATGCCTATCAGTGGAATGCACCACGGTCGCGCCCTAATAAGCCGACCGGACTTTTTGAAGTCGAGGTCACCCCTAACTTAGCGCATCAAGTAGAAATGCTCACAAAACATTATGTGGCGGAGATGACTGCTTCCTCCGCCACAAATTGGGCTAATAATAATAATTTTAATAATTTGAATAATAATTTCGTTCATGAGCAAGTTGATTATATGGGGAACTCTTATCGCCCTCCTTACAACCCGAATAATAATCTTCCATTTAATAATAGTTATAATCCGGGTTTAAGGAATCACCCAAACTTTTCATGGAGCAACTCCAATAACGCTCAACGACCACCACAAGTGAATCCTCCCGGATTCGCTCCTCCACCACCACCACAAAAGCCATCTTCGCTTGAAGAGGTCCTCACTAAGTACATTGCCTCCAATGAGTCCAATATCCGGAATCTCACCGGATTGGTCAAAAATTTGGAAAATCAAATTGGACAGCTCGCCAAAATATTTTCTGAACGCCAACAAAGAGCACTTCCGGGCAACACTGAGCCCAATCCGCGAGAGAGCGCCAACGCAATCACCCTTCGCAGAGGAAAGGAGGTAACTTCTTCAAATTTGGTCGAGCCCGAGGTAAACGTTTCATCTTCTCTCCCTACTGTACCCTCTTCTACTTTACCGCAAGTTCTTTCTTCACCTACTTTACCGTCAGCTACTTTAGCTCCGCGCATAATTAAAAATTCTTCTATTTCTTATCCTTCGAAATTTAAAGATGAGCGCAATGAGGAGCAATATAAAAAATTTATTGAAATTTTGAAACAAATCCAAATAAATGTACCATTCTGCGAAGTTATTGCTCAAATGTCAAAGTACGCTAAATATCTAAAGGAGTTACTTTTAAACAAAAAGAAACTTGAAAATTTTTCGCGTATTTCTTTAAACGCAGAGTGTTCGGCGGCTTTATTAAATAAATTACCACAAAAATTAAACGACCCGGGACGGTTTTCCATCCCGTGTATGTTTGGTAATTTATCAATCAAGCACGCATTAGCCGACCTAGGAGCTACCATAAATTTAATGCCTTTTGCGTTATTTAAAAAGCTTAGTTTGGGCAACCCAAGCCCAACTAACATAAGCATCCAACTAGCGGATCGGTCAGTTAAATACCCAATAGGGGTCATTGATGATGTGCTAGTGAAGGTTGATAAGTTTATCTTCCCGGTAGACTTTGTCATCCTCGATATTGAAGAAGACGCTGAAGTACCCCTAATACTTGGCCGACCTTTCCTAGCCACCGCTCGAGCTATAATTGATGTAAGTAACGGAAAACTTCCCCTGCGAGTTGGAGAGGAAGAAGTTATTTTCAATGTTAATCAATCAATGAGAAATGCGCTTACTAACGACGATTCTTGTTTTATTTTAGAATCAGATTATGAAGAAGAATTATCAACTGTTGCGGAAATAATTTCCACTCTTTATGAAAATTCGGGGTTACAAACTCTATTATGTCCTGAAGAAACGACCCGGCAGGCAAATTTTGAACAAACAAATTTAAATATTTTTAAAATCAAAACATCTTATAAAGAATCACGAGTCTAGAATTAAAACAACTACCGGATCATCTAAAATATATTTTTTTAGAAGAAAATTCAAAATTACCCATGATTATTTCTTCTACGCTTAATGATTCAAAATTTTTTGAATTAATTAAAATTTTAAATAACCACCGTCACGCGGCAAATCTCTGATATAAAGGGTATAAATCACTCATTCTGCATGCACAAAATAAATCTAGAAAATAATTCTCTGATATAAAGGGAAGTCCAGGACTAATCTTAAATCACCTAATTAAAAAAAAATATATACTAAATATATTTATCTAAAATTTTACTCTTTTTTTCGCCTCACTTTCTTTTTTCTTTTCTTTTTGGTTTATGACCCGACACAACTCTCCAGCTAATTTTGAATTTGGTTTTGATCCGGAAATCGAGCACACCTTGCGGCGACGTCTCCGATTTAGTGATCTACCAATAATTCGAGAAGAGTCAATCGGAGAGACTAACGAAGGTTTAATGGATAACCCCGGCCATAATGAAGCCCCGCTACGGACCATGTCCTATTATGCGAGGCCAAATTGGGAGGGTACACAATCTAGTATTATTCGTCCGGCAGTGGCGAATAATAATTTTAAAATTAAAACGAGCATCATTCAGATGGTACAACAAACCGTCGCTTTCGATGGTTTGCCGGATGAAGATCCTAATTTACATTTACATAATTTTTTGGAAATTTGCGACACATTTAAAATAAATGGCGTCACCGATGATGCCATCCGTTTACGCTTATTTCCTTTTTCTTTGCGGACTAAGGCCAAGCAATGGTTGGGCTCTCTTCCTAGAGGTTCCATCACTACATGGGCCGAGATGACGGAGAAATTCTTAACGAAATATTTTCCTCCGGTAAAGTCCGCTAAATTACGTACGGACATTCTCTCGTTCATGCAAATAGAATCGGAGTCTCTCTACGACACATGGGAGCGCTTCAAAGAACTTTTGCGGAGATGTCCTCACCATGCCCTTCCCGAAAGGCAACAAGTTCAGACTTTCTACAATGGTTTGAATCTCCAAACGATGCAGATGATTGATGCAGCCGTGGGGGGGGGGGGGGGGGGGGGGGGCCTTAATAACAAAACCCCCGAAGCTGCTCAATAGCTTTTTGAGGAGATGGCCATGAATGCCTATCAGTGGAATGCACCACGGTCGCGCCCTAATAAGCCGACCGGACTTTTTGAAGTCGAGGTCACCCCTAACTTAGCGCATCAAGTAGAAATGCTCACAAAACATTATGTGGCGGAGATGACTGCTTCCTCCGCCACAAATTGGGCTAATAATAATAATTTTAATAATTTGAATAATAATTTCGTTCATGAGCAAGTTGATTATATGGGGAACTCTTATCGCCCTCCTTACAACCCGAATAATAATCTTCCATTTAATAATAGTTATAATCCGGGTTTAAGGAATCACCCAAACTTTTCATGGAGCAACTCCAATAACGCTCAACGACCACCACAAGTGAATCCTCCCGGATTCGCTCCTCCACCAC
This sequence comes from Dactylorhiza incarnata, assembly GCA_033032865.1. Lineage (NCBI taxonomy): Eukaryota > Viridiplantae > Streptophyta > Magnoliopsida > Asparagales > Orchidaceae > Dactylorhiza > Dactylorhiza incarnata. The sequence goes on along the minus strand of JAWHQI010000193.1, from coordinate 5,159,031 downwards.
CATCACAAAAGCCATCTTCGCTTGAAGAGGTCCTCACTAAGTACATTGCCTCCAATGAGTCCAATATCCGGAATCTCACCGGATTGGTCAAAAATTTGGAAAATCAAATTGGACAGCTCGCCAAAATATTTTCTGAACGCCAACAAAGAGCACTTCCGGGCAACACTGAGCCCAATCCGCGAGAGAGCGCCAACGCAATCACCCTTCGCAGAGGAAAGGGGGTAACTTCTTCAAATTTGGTCGAGCCCGAGGTAAACGTTTCATCTTCTCTCCCTACTGTACCCTCTTCTACTTTACCGCAAGTTCTTTCTTCACCTACTTTACCGTCTGCTACTTTAGCTCCGCGCATAATTAAAAATCATTCTATTCCTTATCCTTCGAAATTTAAAGATGAGCGCAATGAGGAGTAATATAAAAAATTTATTGAAATTTTGAAACAAATCCAAATAAATGTACCATTCTACGAAGTTATTGCTCAAATGTCAAAGTACGCTAAATATCTAAAGGAGTTACTTTTAAACAAAAAGAAACTTGAAAATTTTTCGCGTATTTCTTTAAACGCAGAGTGTTCGGCGGCTTTATTAAATAAATTACCACAAAAATTAAACGACCCGGGACGGTTTTCCATCCCGTGTATGTTTGGTAATTTATCAATCAAGCACGCCTTAGCCGACCTAGGAGCTACCATAAATTTAATGCCTTTTGCGTTATTTAAAAAGCTTAGTTTGGGCAACCCAAGCCCAACTAACATAAGCATCCAACTAGCGGATCGGTCAGTTAAATACCCAATAGGGGTCATTGATGATGTGCTAGTGAAGGTTGATAAGTTTATCTTCCCGGTAGACTTTGTCATCCTCGATATTGAAGAAGACGCTGAAGTACCCCTAATACTTGGCCGACCTTTCCTAGCCACCGCTCGAGCTATAATTGATGTAAGTAACGGAAAACTTCTCCTGCGAGTTGGAGAGGAAGAAGTTATTTTCAATGTTAATCAATCAATGAGAAATGCGCTTACTAACGACGATTCTTGTTTTATTTTAGAATCAGATTATGAAGAAGAATTATCAACTGTTGCGGAAATAATTTCCACTCTTTATGAAAATTCGGGGTTACAAACTCTATTATGTCCTGAAGAAACGACCCGGCAGGCAAATTTTGAACAAACAAATTTAAATATTTTTAAAATCAAAACATCTTATGAAGAACCACCGAGTCTAGAATTAAAACAACTACCGGATCATCTAAAATATATTTTTTTAGAAGAAAATTCAAAATTACCCGTGATTATTTCTTCTACGCTTAATGATTCAAAAATTTCTGAATTAATTAAAATTTTAAATAACCACCGTCACGCGGCAAATCTCTGATATAAAGGGTATAAATCACTCATTCTGCACGCACAAAATAAATCTAGAAAATAATTCTCGCGGCACTATTTAGCCTCAACGACGCCTTAACCCCAATATGAAGGACGTCGTTAAGGCCGAAATTATAAAATTATTGGACGCGGGGATTATTTACCCAATTTCTGATAGCACATGAGTTAGCCCGGTGCAAGTCGTGCCTAAGAAAGGCGGAATTACAGTAATTGAAAACGAAAATAACGAGTTGATTCCAACCCGTATTGTTACGGGTTGGCGGGTATGCATCGATTATAGGAAATTAAATGATGCTACCTGCAAAGATCATTTTCCGTTGCCCTTCATTTACCAAATTTTAGAACGCTTATCCGGTCATTCGCACAATTGTTTTCTTGATGGTCTTTCGGGATATTTTCAAATCTCAATCGCACCCGAAGACCAAGAAAAAACCACCTTCACTTGCCCCTTCGGCACCTTCGCCTATCGGAGGATGTCGTTTGGTCTTTGTAACGCGCCAGCTACATTTCAAAGGTGTATGCTGACAATTTTTAATGAATTAGTTGAGAACGTAATGGAAGTTTTCATGGACGATTTTTCAGTCTATGACGATTCCTTTAAAAATTGTCTAAAAAATCTTGATCGTGTTCTTCAACGCTGCGAAGACACGAATCTGACACTCAAATGGGAGAAGTGTCACTTTATGATCCGTGAGGGATTAGTCCTCGAACATAAGGTTTCTAGTAAAGGGATCGAGGTCGATAGGGCCAAGATCGAAGTTATAGAAAAACTCCCTCCGCCTACTAATATTAAATCTATTAGGAGTTTTTTAGGACCTGCGGGTTTCTATAGACGGTTCATTAAAGATTTTTCGAAAATTACAAAACTGTTAACGCATCTTTTAGAAAAAGAAACCACGTTTATCTTTAATGAAGAATGTTCTAAGGCGTTCATAAAAATTAAAAACGAACTTATAAAATCGCCTATTTTAATTTTGCCAGATTGGTCTCTTCCGTTCGAAATCATGTGCGATGCAAGCGATTTTGCCGTAGGTGCGGTCTTCGGCCAAAGGGTGAATAAATACTTTCACCCAATTTATTACGCAAGCAAAACACTTATATCCGCCCAAGCTAATTATACAACGACGGAAAAAGAACTTCTAGCGATTGTTTTCGCCTTTGATAAATTTCGTTCGTACATAACGCTATAAAAAATTATTGTTTTTACAGATCACTCCGCACTCCGGTACTTGCTAGATAAAGGGGACGCCAAACCCCGACTATTGAGATGGATCCTACTTTTGCAAGAATTCGATTTGGAGATCCGAGACAAGAAAGGAGCGGAGAACTTGGCGGCCGACCACCTCTCAAGATTAGAGAATCCGGCTGCAGGAGCACTTGTGGAGGCCGAAATTGACGACAAATTCTCTGAAGAGCGCCTCCTCGGCTCCTCGCCATCGAAATGGTAACGACTTCTTCCACCCCTTGGTACGCATATTTGGCCAACTATTTAGTGGCCCGGGTCCTGCCAAAAGATTTTTCAAATCAGCAAAAGAAGAAATTCTTTTCGGACTTGAAAAATTATTTTTGGGAGGATCCCTTTTTATTTCGTGTCTGCGCTGACCAAGTGGTAAGAAAGTGTATTTCGGACGTGGAAGGTGAACAAATTCTGCGGCACTGCCACGAAGGTCCAACCGGTGGACACTACCAAGCAAACCGGACCGCAAGAAAGGTGCTAGAGACGTGCTTCTACTGGCACACCTTATTCAAAGACGCTCACACCATTGTGAGTAAATGCGATAAATGTCAACGGTCAAGTAACATTTCTAACCGGGACGAAATACCCCAAAATATATTTTTAGAATGTGAAATTTTCAATTTATGGGGAATAGATTTCGTAGGTCCTTTACCATCCTCCTTTAATAATAAATATATCCTTGTTGCGGTCGATTACGTGTCAAGATGGGAGGAAGCGCAAGCTTTTCCCACCAACGACGCGAGAGTCGTCGTACATTTTAAAAAAAAATTTATTTTCACGATTTGGCACACCCCGAACACTAATTAGTGATAGTGGCACACACTTTTGTAACAACTAGCTTGCTAAATTTTTAGCAAAGTATGGAGTTACACACAAAATTTCTACTGCCTATCACCCACAAGCGAATGGACAAGTAGAGGTAGTAAATCGTGAATTAAAAAGAATTTTAGAAAAATCTGTGTCCGTTAACAGGAAGGATTGGTCGTTAAAATTAGACGACGCACTATGGCTTATCGGACAGCATACAAAACCGCCATCGGATGTACACCGTACCGATTAGTCTATGGAAAAGCGTGTCATTTACCGGTGGATTTAGAACATCGCGCATTCTGGGCGCTTAAATTTTTAAATTTAGATTTGAACTTAGCCTCCGATCAACGAAAGTTTCAACTTAATGAATTGGACGAAGGGCGCGCAAACGCCTATGAAAATAATAAATTTTATAAGGAGCGCACTAAGTTTTACCATGATAAGGAAATAAAATTTCCAAAATCTTTTTCACCGGGAGATTTAGTTCTTCTATATAATTCTAGACTAAAACTTTTTCCGGGCAAATTAAAATCCCGATGGTCCGACTTTTTTGTTGTAAAAGAGATTTGGCCATATGGGACCGTGCTAATAGAACACCCGGATCAAGGCCTTTGAAAGTTAACGGGCACGGGTTAAAATTATATCATTCCGGCGACCCAGCGCCCGGCAAAATTGAAACGCTTAACTTCACCAACTTTTAAGAAGAACGCCACTTAGTCAAGCTACGCGACGGTAAACAAAGCGCTTTTGGGAGGCAACCCAACGTTTTTTTTTTTCTTCTTTGTTTTGTTTAACTTAATTTTGCAGGTTCTATTTTCTGTCCGGCAACCTCGTCTACCGATCCGGGAAGCCCTCTTCACCCTTTAGTCACTTATTTGATTTTCTTTCTTTTTGTTAAATTTACTTCATTTGCTTCTTTAAATAAAAAAAATAAAAATAAAAAGTGTTATTCTTGTTTTTATCTTCTTACTTAGTTTTAAACATTGGGGACAATGTTTAATTTCAAGTATGGGGGTGTAGCATTGCTTTCTTTGAATTTCTATTTAGTTGAAAATATATATATATATATAAATATTTTCTATCTAACAAAAATAAAATTTCTTGGAAAGGACGCTTTGGGCTTGAATTCTTATCACAGTCTCTAGTACCTTGCGAGCCCTTCACCGGGTTGACCGTGGGAAGTCCAAGAAAAAAAATATCTTTATTTTTAGGCTAAACTTTTATACTTGCTTATTGGAAAATCCTTAGTACATTTACTTTTATATAGTGTCGTAGAGAATTTTTATACTTCATTAGATTTTGAATTTTGGAATAAAATTGTTGAATCGTGCAGTGTTCCTAGTTAAGCGCACGCGTTTGTAGAATTTTATGTCAAATTAATTATTCAGCATAGAATTAGATTTATGATTTTCTAACTGCGAGAAAACAATCTTTGTTTTACTCTTACCTTGAATCCGGTAGAATCTGCGAATAATTCAAGTGAGTATGTAGAAGCTTACTAGAGAAATATTACACATTTTGAACGGAAGGGTATTCTTTCTCGATGGCTAGAACTTGTCTCTAGCGATTCTCGAAGCATTTGCATAGGTTTGTCATAGTTTTTAGAAGTGATTTAGGCTATCTTTTGATCGTTTGTGCCTATTTGCTCACCTTTAAACATTTTTCATTACTTAAACACTTTGAGTCTTTCCTTATTTCCTTTACTACCTCCACCTTTCATTTTCACCAAAGTCAAAACATCCACCCCATGATCACACTAAACATTTGAGATTTATTAAAATTCTGCAATGGGTTCAATTGTGAAAATGAGGAAATTGCAAATTTTTATTTGGAGCTACAAAAAAAAGGATACAAATATATATATATATATATGAAAATTTATTTTGTTGGTCAATTGTGAAAAATAAAGAAAATTATTCATGGCCTTATGTTTGAAAAATATGAGAATTTTTGTATGTCTTGCTTCATGACAACTCTTATGCGAGGTTTAAATTCATGACCTTATGTTTGAAAAATATGGGAAACTCTCACCTTGGTTTAGTGTGATCCTTAGCCGTCATGTTTATCTCTTTGATTTCCAATTCCAAATCATATACCTAAGTCAAGCTTCACTCCTAATGAAAACCATTTTGATCTTTAAGCTATGACATTATACTTGTGTAGTGGAGAGAGTGCGACCGGGCAAGCCTATGGCCATCGTCATTGATGGATTTCTTTGGAGGCTATCTCGAAACTCAATTTTGGGTAATATTGATCTTAAAAAACACGCTACCCGCTCCCTGAATAGCATTCCAGAATTTACCGAGCTTTCAACTTAAAAGTAAAAACAATATTTTAAATCGCATTTTTGAAAATTATAAGCTAATTGTTATGCTGAATATGTATTTCAATTAGGACCTCTACACGCAGGCGTAAGACTTCGCATTTTTAATGCTTGAGTTCAAATTTCTTTTCTAGTATTTAAATTTTTCTACTCCTATGAAAAGTTGTTTGCTCGGGACTAGCAAACGAGTAAGTATGGGGGTATTTGATGAGCACCTTTTGTACTCATCTTTTAGTATAAGTTTAATATATTTTTAATATGAAATTATATAGTTTTCTATGTTTTTCTTATTTAATTTATTATCTTTTCAATTTTATAAACTAACTTGAGCTTTTTCTGTGAATTTCAGGTTTTTCTGGACACATTGGACCAAAACTTCAAGTACACGCCCAAGGTCACGGGCGTGACCATTGGCGTGTAACCTGCGCGGTGTTCCAGACCTGTTTCCGCCACCACGGGGGCGTTCCGTGAAGAATTCGCCAAGTACACGCCCCAGGTCACGGACGTGGCCAAGGGCGTGCCCCAATGTCACGGCCCCGAAACGCTGAAATCGACGAAATGGTTGCTGCGTTCGACGAAAATGTTGCGTTGGACGAACGACGCCTGGCTGCTGCGTTCGACGAAAGTGCTACGTTCGACGAAAGTGTTGCGTTCGACGAACGACGCCTGGCTGCTGCGTTCGACGAACGACGCCTGGCTGTTGCGTTCGACGAAAATTCAGGAGATCGATGAACAGGCGAGAGTTCGACGAATGTTCAACAACGCTCTTTCCCGCCGAAGATTCCCGCCAGAAGCCAGATTTTAAGATTACACGCCCCAGGTCACGGGCGTGACCTAGGGCGTGACACGGCTGAAACGCTCGCATTTACTCCAGAAGGCGCCCTCTCCGCTGCTGCTTCGATCACGCCCCTTACACGCCCTTGGTCACGGGCGTGACCAAGGGCGTGTAACCCAAAATTTTCAGCTATAAAAAGGCAGCTCTTCCAGATGATCAGTACACCTTGATTTGGAGTCCAAGCCTCCATTTTCTTGCTTATTTCCGTGTTTTCAAGTACTCTAGCTTACTTTTTCTTGCACTTGTAATTTCTCTTTCAATAGTTGTAATTCCATTTCTCGAAATAATAAAATTTGTTGTTTTTATTCATCCATTCTTCTATTTTGTTCACCTCTCTTTTCATTAGTTATAATCTTCTAGCATAGTTACTTTTCTTATTGCAACCAAATCAAAGTACTTTTTTGATAGAACAACAGAGATCGTCTTGAGTAAGAGTAATCAACACGCCCGGATTTTTATACGACCTTGGTTTTTATTAAGCCTATACTACATCCGACACGGTACACTTGCCGTTGTCGTTTGCAAGCATAATTTTTCTCATCAGGTTCCCCAAAAACCTGTCCAAGTAAGACAGACATGTCAAGATCGTGATCCCGATAGGACCGCCGAAACGGGTCGCTTCGACCGCGCAAAGTCTCGCACCCGCCGAAGCAAGCCCAGCGACAGAAACCCGTTGGCGTGAGAGCGCACACGTGGGAGCACCCCATGCGTGTGTGCAAGCCACACACGTGCTGGCCATGTGCGCTTTGGCCACGTGCGCGCGCACACTATCAGTGCACGCTTATGCGCGCACGGCCCCGCGCGCCCTCCCCGCGCTCTTCTACCCGCACGTCTCTCTCCACCACTGTTGCACCGTCTCGCCGGCGAACCTAGCTACCCAGACCGTCAGGGGTGGTGTGGTGTGGTGGAATGACCGTCATTTTCCAGAAATCGATGATCCAGGTGATCGAAATTGCTCACTCTCATTCACCCGTGCAATTTCCAAGAAGACAGGAATACGAGCCCCCTCCCCCAGAAAAACTATAAAATGGCGCACATTCCTTCATTTGAAGAGACAGAAAAAAAAAGAGAAGACAAATCTCTGAAGATTTCTGACGAAGATCTGACTCTCGGTTCATCCTCCTGAAAACTTTAACTCCTATAAACAACTACAACTGTTGGATTTTGTCAGAGCTGGGCATGACCCCGTGATTTTTCCTTTTTTGGATTTTTCCACTACAACATTAAAGAAGTAGTTTTGTGTTGTAGAATTAATCTTAGTCATCCAATAAGTGTCAAGCTTTTGTTCTCAACCATCCAATGAAGAGAGAGAAAGAAAGAGAGAAGAGAGAGGGGGAGAGAGGAAATCTTTATAGCCCTCTTATGCCTACATTTTAGGATAGGAGGGAGAGGGGAGAGAAGAGAAAGAGAGAAAAATTATTTAATAAAAATATGATTATTGATTCATATATTTTACGAGCATTTTAAGTACTTATATGTATATGTTTTAAATAAAAGGTAAGTGTTCATATGCGGGTGCAACTCGCTTATAAGCGGGCGCATCCCGCTCATATGCAGGCACAACCCGCTCATTTGCAGGCACAACCCGCTCGAATGCGGGTGCAACCCGCTCCAATGCTGGCGCAGCCCGCTCCAATGCGGGTGCATCCCACTAAAAGTCAGCGGGCACGAGCGAAGCCCATGCGGATCAACTGCTCGTGCGCGCGCGCGCGTGTGTGTGTGCGCACGCATGTGTGTGTGTATATATGTATACACACACACGAGTGACAGTGCACAGGGGGGCTCCCGTGCCCCGCGCTAGTACCTTGCCCGCCCCAGGTGGCCTTCGCCCTCCCCCGGCGGCCTTCGCCCGTTCCCGGCGGCCTTCGCCCGTTCCCGGCGGCCTTCGCCCGTTCCCGACGGCCTTCGCCCGTTCCCGACACGCACCTAGTTATATTTAATTTGTCTTTCTTTTTTCATATTTTTTGGAAATTTTAAAAAGAAAAATTATGTATTTTATTTTAAAATATCTCTGTATTTTATATAATATAATATATATATTATATATAATAAATAATTTTATAGGATTTTTTTTAAATAAATCCGCCGCTCACGCCGTTTCCCTTCACCGCCGCTGCCAGATCTGGGCCTCACGGTCAGGGCCACAGCCGGCGGTGGCCCTGCCAGAGCGCCGCTGGACTACTCCCAGCAGGTTCGTCGGGGTCCGGCGACCTCGCCGGGGGACTTCGGTCAGGCAGACGGTGGCGGTGGCGGCGAGCGGAAAAGGTGAACTGTTGCTCGGTCGGGCTGGTATCGAGAGGGATGGAGGGGAAGTTTCAGGAAAAGGTTATTTGCAGACCAGTTTGCAAATAACTGTGTTATGTTTTTAGATAATCCAACGACTCTGTTATGTTTTTTGGTACTAATTTGGCTTCAGTTTGGTCATTTATGTTTTTCTTTATATAATACGAGTGACAGGCATGGGGCTCCGCCTCTACTGACAAGCACGACAATACCCGGTCGGCAACGGTGGGCTTCACCCGCACACGGCGGGCTTCGCGCGGGCGGGCTCCGCCCGCCCTTGCGCCCACAACATATACATATGAGTACTCAAAATACCCGCACACAAATTTTAATTAATAATTAATAATTGTTTTTTTTCAATAATATTTATATTTTAACAAAAAATTATCTTAAAATAGGCCTAAGAGGTCTAATTACCTACCATAATAGATGTAAGAGGTACTAAAAAACTTTTGAATTTTATAAATTTACATCATTATTTTTATTACAGGGATATAGTGTAATTACACAAATAATTATTATATTTTATGAATTTCCATTTTTTCCATAATATATGTTAAATTATTAAAGTAAAAAAATGAGGCTTTATTTGACAATTTTAAATGTTGCACCAAAGACAACTTTCTTGTACATATTAGTTAAAGATAAAGACACGCACGCGTGCACACACGCACACACGGACACACGCACGTGCGCGCACACACACACACACACACGCACACACGCACACATGCCACACGCACGCGCTCTCGCGCGCACACACGCACACACACACACACACACACACGCACGCACACACACACACACACACACGAGTGACAGTGGACGGGGGCTCCCAGTGCCTCGCGCGACAGTACACTCGTTGCGATGACCTGCCCCTCGCCACAAGGTGGGCTTCACAACTCCTCTACCAGGCGGGCTTAGCTCGCCTCCGGGCGCCCCGCATACGGTTTGTGAATAACGACTCATTTAATGTTCGCATGTAAACCCTTATTGTAGAATCTGGTGGTCTGCAAATAGCGGTCAATGCAAGAAATGGTTATTCGTAGACCCCTGTGGTCTGTAACTAGCTACGTTGCAAAACCGTTTAGCTACTCGCAGACCCCTGTGATCTGCAAATAACGATCTGCACATATATATACATCTTGAATTTCAATTTATAAATGTAGTTACACTAAATTTTGAATGTCTGAATGTAGCCGCTCGACGAATGAATCCGCCAGCCGAATGATGCCACCCGCCGAATGATGCCGTCTGCCAAATGACGCTGCTTGCCGAATGTTGGCGCCCACCGAATATTGTCGTCCGCCGAATGCTGCCCGGGATAGAGGCGGAGTCTCGTGACTCACTCGTTTATATATATATATATACGAGCAGTTGTGCACGGGGGACCCCGTGCGGGGCGGCGACATTTGTCGTGGGGGCGACATTTGTTGTGTGAGCGATATTTGTCGTGGGGGGTGACATTGGTTGTGGGGGCCGACATTGGTCGGAGCGGCGCATTCGGTGGGGGCGGCGACATTCGGCGGGGGCAGCGACATTCGGTAGGTGGAGCATTTGTGCACTGGGGACCCGTGCGTGGGAGACGACATTTGTCGTAGGGGGATATTTGTCATAGGGGCAACATTTGTCATGGGAGTTGACATTTGTCGTGATAGACGACATTTGTCATGATAGACGACATTTGTCGTGGGGGGAGACATTTGTCATGGGGCGATTTTTGTCGTGGGAGGGCGACATTTGTCGTGGGGGCGACATTTGTCGTGGAGGGCGACATTTGTCGCGGGTGGCGATATTTGTCGTGGGTGGTAACATTTATCGTGGTAGGCAACATTTGTCGTGGTAGGAGACATTTGTCGTCGGCGGCAACTTTAGTCGTGAGAGGCGATTTTTTCATGAGCGACGACATTTGTCGCGGGAGGCGATATTTGTCATTGAAGGCGACATTAGTCATGGGAGTCAACATTTGCCGTGGAAAGCGACATTTGTCATGAGAGATGACATTTGTTCTAGAAGCGACATTTGTCCTAGGAGCGACATTTGTCGTAGTCTAATAAAAAAAAAGATTGTTTTATAGTCTAATAAAAAAAATAGTTTCATAGTCTAATAAATCCCAGTAGAGAAATAAGGAAAGAGATAAAAATTAACATGGAGAGGAATTGGAAAAATGGACATTATGTATTCATGGTGGCAGTCAGGTTCACGGGCCAGATAAATAAAATAAAGCATTCATTTATGGAAACAATTCAAATACTCTGAACATGTGATACAGATTTGGGTCGAATTCAAAGTAAGAGCACAAAGCTTGGTTCTGCTGCAAAATTTTAAAGATAAGTAGAGATTAGAATAGAGGTTTATCACAATTGGATAATCAAATATTAACTTAATAATTTGACAAATTACTTTTCTACCAAGCTCCATACAGGAGAATAACCAAGTAAAATAATTTTAATGTTCTTCTTCCATAGGTCTTTAATGACAAAATCAAAGACCACGAAAGTACACAACTGTAACACTATAAATATGTTTGACTTTCACTTACCTACTAACCAAACAACTATAACACCATCTTATAATGACTCAGAATATGTAAAAAAATGGAAAGGGCGCGATATTTGTTGTGAGTGGCCAACCAAAAACCTATGCTCTATACACATCCATAATCCATGTCTTAGACTCCTTACAAATCTTATAGAACAGATCTAAAATAGAACAGATGCAGGAAACTATGTGGCAGGAACAGAATTAGAAAACTCTTCAAATACATGAAAATAGGAAGGACGAACAACATAAAAATGACAGAAATGAAAGACCAAAACCATAAATTATACAACATAAGCTATATCTTCCCAATTTGCTAGAGAATGGAGCACAAAATATTTCTAAGAAAGTAAAGCCATACTGTTACAGTTCAATGTTAACCAGCTAAAACCTTTAGACATGTAAACGAACGATTGGCATGCAATAGTAAGGAATATATTACCCTTTCTCCTGTTGTAACAGAGTGTTGATTATATTGCCAAAGTACCTTCAACAAATTCATCATCAGAAACAGATGAATTCATAGATCTGGGCCTGGACATGACTCTTGAGAATCCATAACCCAGGGATCCTCTAGTTGCCTCACATAGTTGCAGAATAAAAATTGCAAAGGTAAAAAAAACAATAATAGCATGGATCAAACACAGAAAGTGAATTGAAATGCCTAATTATACAATCTTACCTTACAAAAACTAATCATGAAAAAAAAATCTAAAATTCATATTATGTTTGGGCAACATGTCTTAAGAAACCTAGATGATAAATTATTTGAATATAAATACCTTTAATCAATTTGAAGAGGCTGAAATTGTTTTCACCAAACTATACGCGCCACCTCTAATCAGTGAAACCTGAAGCACAAAGAACAGGGAATTAAGATTGCAGGATGATATTGTACCTGGGAGAGCATTCACTATCCCATTAAGCATACACAATTGAACTTAAATTTTTTTCTTAGTTAATGGTAGAAATACTACATGTATTAGCTATGTGAATGGACTCATGGTGTAACCTATTAGCAGAAGGCTTTGTGGATGGCGAGGCTTTCACCCAGTTATGAAGAAAAGAAGAAGAAAAAACCTACCGCAAAGTCGCAGACAGTGGCTAGCGGGAAGAGGAAAAACACCTACCGCAAAAGTCGCAGATGATGGCCGACGGGTTGAAGATGGATGGGGCAGAGGAAACGCCGGCTTTGGACACATACCTGGACGGAGACTGACGTCGGGGAGTTGGCGTGCGCTGGAGGGGTAAGTGGATGGCTTGGACGGAGACCATAGACGGCGGGCGGAAGCCTTGGACGCAGATGGAGGGTATTCTGCCGAGGAGGAAGAGGGAGAATATGCTTAAAGTGAGAGGAAGGAGTAGAAGCCCGGTTGCAGTCAGTACAAAAAAAAGAGGAAGAAATCGAACGCTAAGATATAGAAGGATCCCAACCTGGCGATGTCAAACATCGAAGAGGAAGCTGAAAGCTCAAAAGAGCGTCGATAGAAGCCTGATTGCAGTCAGCCCAAAAAAGAGGAAGAAATTGAACCCTAAGATGAAGAAGGATCCCAACCTGGCGATGTCAAACGTCGGAGAGGAAGCTGGAAGCTCGAAAGAGCAACTGGAGTCCGGCCCGCTATTCTTTCTTCTCTTCTTCCCGCTCTCTTCCCACTGGAATATCAAAGTACGGCAAAGAAAGGTGACCTGCTGGAAAAGATATGCAGTAGCAAGGAATTTGAGCTAATGAGAGGAGAGCACACAGATTGTTATTTGCAACCGTTGATTAGAAGCGATCGGACGGGTAGGAGTGCTCCTCTTCTCAAAATCCGATGAGAAGCTTGATGGCGTGACCTGCAAAGAAAAATAGGCAGGAAAAGTCAGGAAACATGAAATTGCATTAAAACCATTATTTTGAATTGAAAAGAGGATGAGAGGGGGTATTTTGGTCTCAAAAATGTTTCACCATCCATCAAAACCTCTTCCCTTATATAATAAAGATATATATATATTGTTGCTGTACAACCCTGTATTCGCCGAGTAGGTATTCGGGCCAAGAGGCATTTCGGAACATCGTTCCTCAGCAGGATCCAAGGAAGGGGGCGAGAACCCCAGTAAGGGGCGAGACCGGCCAAGGGGACCACCCCTGGCAGGGTCTCGCCCAGCCCCAGCTAAGGGGCGAGACCGGCCAGGGGGACCGCCCCTGGCAGGGTCTCGCCCAGCCCCAGCTAAGGGGCGAGACCGGCCAGGGGGACCGCCCCTGGCAGGGTCTCGCCCAGCCCCAGCTAAGGGGCGAGACCGGCCAGGGGGACCGCCCCTGGCAGGGTCTCGCCCAGCCCCAGCTAAGGGGCGAGACCGGCCAGGGGGACCGCCCCTGGCAGGGTCTCGCCCAGCCCCAGCTAAGGGGCGAGACCGGCCAGGGGGACCGCCCCTGGCAGGGTCTCGCCCGGCCCCAGCTAAGGGGCGAGACCCTCCAGGGGGACCGCCCCAGCAGGGGGGTGAGACCAGCAGGGGGGGATCCCCGGGTCTCGCCCCACCCCAGTTAGGGGGCTCGCCGAGCTCCGCGAGGTACCTCTCTCGCCCAGTTTCGGGGGAAGGTGTCGGTCTGCGTTTAGCATCCCAGAACAGCGGGATTTGGCTATTTGCAGTCCGGTTTTGGCTATTCACAGTCCAAATCCGAGGGTATTTTGGGTATTCTGCAGTCCAGTTTAGGTTATTTGCAGCCCAGATCCGAAAATCCTATAAATAGGACCAAGGGGCACCATTTGGAGAGATATCTCTCATCCTAGGCTAGCTCTCTCCTTCTCCCTCTCCCTCCCCAAGTCTCTCTAGGGGGTGAAGAGAGGCTCCAGTGGTGCCCAAGCTTAGTAGTGGCTTGGGAGGGGAAGTTCCAAGGGGACTTCCGGGTATGTGGCGGGACCTCCCCGCTAAGCCCTTGGTCCAGTTCTTAGTTCCAACACCTTCAACCTAGAGCTCTCCCTTGGGGGGAGTAAGGGTTGGTCGCCCCTCAGCCTCGCTGAGGGCCCCGAACTCCACAGAGACCGAGTTGTCGGTTTCAACATTTATGGTGCGGTGAGCGTGGAGAGTGGCCGATTCAAGAAATCCTCAAGATGAGCTCCATGGGCGGAGGTGGAGGAAGTTCCGACCCGGGTCACCCGCAGCCCCCGGTAGGGGGGGTGATGTTGGAGATGTTCGAAAATTTCAGGCAAGAGGTCCTGCAGACCTTACATGTGACTCTCGCCTCGATAGGCGAAGGCAGGAGAGGAAGTGGTTCGGAGGTCTCTCCCCGACAGGATGGTGAGATCCCTCTCGACCAACCAGCCAGAGAGGAGGTGCCAGGAGTTGGCGGGTGGGGAGGTCATCGACCCCCACTCGCCGAGACCCAAGTGGGCGAGTGGGGAGGTCCTCGACCCCCACTCACCGAGGCACAAGGGGGCGAGCAGGGAGGCGCCATGCCCCCACTCGCCCAGCCCCAAAAGGGGGCGAGCGTGGGAAGTCCTTTTTGTGAGCAGATCCTCTCAGCCCCGGTTCCGGAGGGGTTCAAGGGGGCGAAGATGTCTCACTACTTCGGCAAGGATGACCCCGTCTTACACCTGCAGTGGTTTGAAGACATGGTCTCCATCATGCCCATGTCGGCCGCTTTCAAATGTCGACTCTTCGCGACAACTCTGAAGGAAAAGGCTAGAGAGTGGTTCCACCAGCTCCCTGCGGGATCCATCTATGCCTTCGAAGACTTGCGTCGAGGTTTCCTGCTACGCTTCGCGACATCAAGGAAGAGGAAGAAAGACGCCGAAGCACTTTTCAAGGTCAAGCAAGAGCCAGAGGAGTCGCTGGCTCAATATCTGGAACGGTTCAGGGAAGAGGTTATCCTCGTCCAAGAAGTGCCAGGGTACACCCTCAAGCTCGCCTTCATGGTGGGGCTGCGGGAGGGCTTCTTCAAAATGGACCTCAAGAGAAGAGCTCCGGAGTCCTTTGAGGAGTTGATGGAAAGGGCGGCCGAGGAAGTTGAAAGTGAGGAGGCCAACCCGGAGTTCACAAGAAGGCTGGCCAAGTTGAGTGAGCCAGAGGCACGGCAGCAGGGGGGGAGAGTAAAGGCCCCCAAGAGGAAGTTCGACCAGGAGGAGGACAACTTCCAAGAGGAAGAGACTGACCTCCCAGGGTGGAGGCAGGAGTCGAAGGCGCCCTCTCCACCACCCCAGCAAACCATGACAATCGGTTGGGGAAGAAGGAGGAGAGCCAGGAAAGCAGAAAGAAGAGGAAAAAGAAGGGATGCAGCTAAGTTACCCTACTGTGACTTCCACGAGGAGGAGGGTCACACGACATCCACCTGCCCTGAGTTCTTGGAGTTAAGGGAGGCGAGGTGTCCAAGGCAGCAACATCAACAACCAGAGGAGGTCGAGGAAGATCAGACTTGGGAGTAGGAGACCAAGATGGTTTCCATACTTAGTTTTTTCTTTCTATCCCTAAGTCCATGTAAGATGATGTTTTGTTCCTGTGCTTAGTTTTCTCACATGTATTAGGAGGATTAATATAATGAAAATGTTTCAAAAGTACTTAGCCTCGATGCTGGCCCGCTGACCAGGCTCCCACCTAGCTGGCAGGGCCGGGAACCGCTCGATGGCAGGATGTTTCAAAAGTACTCAGCCTCGATGCTGGCCCGCTGACCAGGCTCCCACCTAGCTGGCAGGGCCGGGAACCGCTCGATGGCAGGATGTTTCAAAAGTACTTAGCCTCGATGCTGACCCGCTGACCAGGCTCCCACCTAGCTGGCAGGGTCGGGAACCGCTCGATGGCAGGATGTTTCAAAAGTACTTAGCCTCGATGCTGGCCCGCTGACCAGGCTCCCACCTAGCTGGCAGGGCCGGGAACCGCTCGATGGCAGGATGTTTCAAAAGTACTTAGCCTCGATGCTGGCCCGCTGACCAGGCTCCCACCTAGCTGGCAGGGCCGGGAACCGCTCGATGGCAGGATGTTTCAAAAGTACTTAGCCTCGACGCTGGCCCGCTGACCAGGCTCCCACCTAGCTGGCAGGGCCGGGAACCGCTCGATGGCAGGATGCTTCAAAAGTACTTAGCCTCGATGCTGGCCCGCTGACCAGGCTCCCACCTAGCTGGCAGGGCCGGGAACCGCTCGATGGCAGGATGTTTCAAAAGTACTTAGCCTCGATGTTGGCCCGCTGACCAGGCTCCCACCTAGCTGGCAGGGCCGGGAACCGCTCGATGGCAGGATGTTTCAAAAGTACTTAGCCTCGATGCTGGCCCGCTGACCAGGCTCCCACCTAGCTGGCAGGGCCGGGAACCGCTCGATGGCAGGATGTTTCAAAAGTACTTAGCCTTGATGCTGGCCCGCTGACCAGGCTCCCACCTAGCTGGCAGGGCCGGGAACCGCTCGATGGCAGGATGCTTCAAAAGTACTTAGCCTCGATGCTGGCCCGCTGACCAGGCTCCCACCTAGCTGGCAGGGCCGGGAACCGCTCGATGGCAGGATGTTTCAAAAGTACTTAGCCTCGACGCTGGCCCGCTGACCAGGCTCCCACCTAGCTGGCAGGGCCGGGAACCGCTCGATGGCAAGATGTTTCAAAAGTACTTAGCCTCGATGCTGGCCCGCTGACCAGGCTCCCACCTAGCTGGCAGGGCCGGGAACCGCTCGATGGCAGGATGTTTCAAAAGTACTTAGCCTCGATGCTGGCCCGCTGACCAGGCTCCCACCTAGCTGGCAGGGCCGGGAACCGCTCGATGGCAGGATGTTTCAAAAGTACTTAGCCTCGATGCTGGCCCGCTGACCAGGCTCCCACCTAGCTGGCAGGGCCGGGAACCGCTCGATGGCAGGATGTTTCAAAAGTATTTAGCCTCGATGCTGGCCCGCTGACCAGGCTCCCACCTAGCTGGCAGGGCCGGGAACCGCTCGATGGCAGGATGTTTCAAAAGTACTTAGCCTCGATGCTGGCCCGCTGACCAGGCTCCCACCCAGCTGGCAGGGCCGGGAACCGCTTGATGGCAGGATGTTTCAAAAGTACTTAGCCTCAATGTTGGCCCGCTGATCAGGCTCCCACCTAGCTGGCAGGGCCGGGAACCGCTCGATGGCAGGATGTTTTTTGAAGTATTGTTCCCCTTGGAAGGTTCCGCTGACCGGGCTCTCACTAGACGGCAGGCCAGGTTGACCTCCCAGGGAGGTTAGGTAATTTGCTCCCCTCGTTGGCTGACAAGGTAAGAAGGTCTCTCGGAGAGGTTGTGTTTTTCCCCGAGGTGGCTTCATTAGCCGACGAGGTTGGAGGATCTCTCCGGAATGCTAAGTGTTTTTCCCCAAGGTAGCTCTGTTAGTCGGATTTCCAGCGACACTCGTCGAATATACAGGGTTGGACATTTCTTTCCGAGCGTGTATCTCGCTCGAAAAGAGCGGGGATTGTGTACAACCCTGTATTCGCCGAGTAGGTATTCGGGCCAAGAGGCATTTCGGAACATCGTTCCTCAGCAGGATCCAAGGAAGGGGGCGAGAACCCCAGTAAGGGGCGAGACCGGCCAAGGGGACCGCCCCTGGCAGGGTCTCGCCCAGCCCCAGCTAAGGGGCGAGACCGGCCAGGGGGACCGCCCCTGGCAGGGTCTCGCCCAGCCCCAGCTAAGGGGCGAGACCGGCCAGGGGGACCGCCCCTGGCAGGGTCTCGCCCAGCCCCAGCTAAGGGGCGAGACCGGCCAGGGGGACCGCC
Source organism: Dactylorhiza incarnata (assembly GCA_033032865.1). Classification (NCBI taxonomy): domain Eukaryota; kingdom Viridiplantae; phylum Streptophyta; class Magnoliopsida; order Asparagales; family Orchidaceae; genus Dactylorhiza; species Dactylorhiza incarnata. The sequence goes on along the minus strand of JAWHQI010000193.1, from coordinate 5,140,942 downwards.
CCTGGCAGGGTCTCGCCCAGCCCCAGCTAAGGGGCGAGACCGGCCAGGGGGACCGCCCCTGGCAGGGTCTCGCCCAGCCCCAGCTAAGGGGCGAGACCGGCCAGGGGGACCGCCCCTGGCAGGGTCTCGCCCAGCCCCAGCTAAGGGGCGAGACCGGCCAGGGGGACCGCCCCTGGCAGGGTCTCGCCCGGCCCCAGCTAAGGGGCGAGACCGGCCAGGGGGACCGCCCCTGGCAGGGTCTCGCCCGGCCCCAGCTAAGGGGCGAGACCGGCCAGGGGGACCGCCCCTGGCAGGGTCTCGCCCGGCCCCAGCTAAGGGGCGAGACCGGCCAGGGGGACCGCCCCTGGCAGGGTCTCGCCCGGCCCCAGCTAAGGGGCGAGACCCTCCAGGGGGACCGCCCCAGCAGGGGGGTGAGACCAGCAGGGGGGGGATCCCCGGGTCTCGCCCCACCCCAGTTAGGGGGCTCGCCGAGCTCCGCGAGGTACCTCTCTCGCCCAGTTTCGGGGGAAGGTGTCGGTCTGCGTTTAGCATCCCAGAACAGCGGGATTTGGCTAATTGCAGTCCGGTTTTGGCTATTCACAGTCCAAATCCGAGGGTATTTTGGGTATTCTGCAGTCCAGTTTAGGTTATTTGCAGCCCAGATCCAAAAATCCTATAAATAGGACCAAGGGGGCACCATTTGGAGAGATATCTCTCATCCTAGGCTAGCTCTCTCCTTCTCCCTCTCCCTCCCCAAGTCTCTCTAGGGGGTGAAGAGAGGCTCCAGTGGTGCCCAAGCTTAGTAGTGGCTTGGGAGGGGAAGTTCCAAGGGGACTTCCGGGTATGTGGCGGGACCTCCCCGCTAAGCCCTTCGTCCAGTTCTTAGTTCCAACACCTTCAACCTAGAGCTCTCCCTTGGGGGGAGTAAGGGTTGGTCGCCCCTCAGCCTCGCTGAGGGCCCCGAACTCCACAGAGACCGAGTTGTCGGTTTCAACAGTTGCGGGTCGCTCAACGTTCTTTCAGACCGGGCGAATTGAACCGTCTTAGCCCGAGAGTGAACCGAGCGCGCAAGCAGTCACAGAGAGAACGAACAGGTGGCAAGAAGACGTTTTTACCGTGAAAAACCCGGAAAGGGTGAAAAACCACGTGGTCGGATCAGCGCCGACCAAATTTCACTATGTGGTGGAGCGTTACATGTAATGGTGCGAGAATCGGGAGCGACAGGCCGCTCCCGTTACAATTGTAGTTGAATGAATGTCTCTGAGGGTGACAGGCCACCTCTCAGAAAAACTAAGTACTTTTCTTGGCCGGGAAGTCTCCAAAGTCCGCAGAAGATCTTCAAGCGACGATGGTGATCTTCAAGCGACGAAGGAGCTTCGAAGGTTGAAGAAGGTCTTCGAGTGCTGATGAAGGTCTTCGAACGTTGAAGGAGATCTTCGGGTTCCGAAGGAGATCTTCGAGCGCTGAAGGAGATCTTCGAGTTCCGAAGGAGATCTTCGAATGCTGATGAAGATCTTCGAGGGAATTCCAGAGAGCTCTCTCCCGTGCAAAAAATTCCAAGTCCTTTGAAATGCAGCCCTGTGGTTCCTTTTATAGCTTTTGAGTGTGGTTAGGATGGTTAGGGTGGTTAGGGCGGCTACCCGCACACCATAACCAATTTATGTGTTATATGCACATTTATCATGAATATGACTATGCGCACACCAATTTGTATAATTTTGTGACGATATGTATTCATATGACGGATATAGTTACGCGCACACCATAACCATACTATTTGCTAGACGCAGACCGTATGCCTACTTATCATGAATATGACTATGCGCACACCAATTTGTATAGTTTTGTGACGATATGTATTCATATGACGGATATAGTTACGCGCACACCATAACCATATTATTTGCTAGACGCAGACCGTATGCCCACTTATCATGAATATGACTATGCGCACACCAATTTGTATAGTTTTGTGACGATATGTATTCATATGACGAATTTAGTTACGCGTACATCTTAACCATACTATTTGCTAGACGCAGACCGTATGCCTACTTATCATGAATATGACTATGTGCACACCAATTTGTATAGTTTTGGGATAATATGCATTCATATGATGGATATGGTTATGCGCACACCATACCATATTATTTGCTATATGCTTACCGCATTGAAATATTTTACTATTTACACCCCCATGTTGGAGGATTTTCACTATTTGCACCCCATGATGTGGAATTTTACTATTTGCACCCCATGATGTGGAGTTTTACTATTTGCACCCCATGATGTGGAGTTTTACTATTTACACCCCATGATAGGTGGTTACAGGCTTAGGGAGGTTTTGACTTGGTCGCCCTCATTTTCTCCGCCGAATGAGGCGAGAGAGGTCGGACGAGCGCGTCCGTTGGTTAAGGGAGGCCGACTGGGGAGGAGACAAGAGGGGTCGGAGAATGCGCCCGGCGGCGAGGGAGGCCGACCGGCACCACACCCACCGCACGGCCGCGTGCGGTGTCGGGCGATATCGCGCGCTAGCGCGCGATATCGCCAGCGCGATATTGCGCGGTGTCGTGCGGCGCTAGGCGTGCGGTGCCGCGCGGCGTTAGGCGCGCGGTACCGCGCTGCGCCGGGCACGCGGTGGGGCAGTGCCGCGCGGCCGGGCGGTGTCGCGCGTCCTTGCACGGTGCCGCGCGGCCCGGCGGTGCCGCTCGCCCGTGCGCGGTGCCGCTCGCCCGTGCGCGGTGCCGCTCGCCCGTGCGCGGTGCCGCTCGCCCGTGCGCGGTGCCGCTCGCCCGTGCGCGGTGCCGCTCGCCCGTGCGCGGTGCCGCTCGCCCGTGCGCGGTGCCGCTCGCCCGTGCGCGGTGCCGCTCGCCCGTGCGCGGTGCCGCTCGCCCGTGCGCGGTGCCGCTCGCCCGTGCGCGGTGCCGCTCGCCCGTGCGCGGTGCCGCTCGCCCGTGCGCGGTGCCGCTCGCCCGTGCGCGGTGCCGCACGGGCGTGGCGCTGCGCGACCGGGCGTGGTGCCGCGCTGCCGGGCACGGCGTCGCGCGGCCTTGCGCGTCTGCGGTTGGCGGTTGGCGGATGTGGCGGTTGCGGTTGCGGTTTCGGTTATGAGCGGTTCGTTCCCCTCTTTTGCCAATGCCTCCACCAGCTTAGTGGTGGAGTGGGGCTTTTGGCTAAATGCAACCCGGATTTCTCTACATAATGTATGACAACCCATAAATTGTCCCCCAAATCCTCGGAGTTCTTTATTGTTGCTCGAGGAAGTGCGAGGATTTTGTAAACTTTTGGTGTGATCTGGGCTTTGCGGTGGAGCTGGAGAAGTCCCGTGCTGAAGTTCGTACGAAGAAGGCCCTTGTGAGGGGTTCGGCTCATTTGTTGGAGGATTTGCGAGCTACAGTAACTCGTCTGGGGGCCGAGTTGGTGTCTTTGAAGACGGAGGTGGAGCGCCTTTCTTCGCCGGAGCGGGCTGCCGAGCTGAAGGCTGTTGGTTGGTTGCGTCGTTTGCATGGGGTTGGCGTTTAGAGGACGAGACCCAGGTAGTGTCGGAACCTACTACGTGGGCGAATGACAAGCAATTCGAGCCGGGTAGTGGGAGGTTCGCATAACCGACCTGGGGATGTCGTTGATAGTATCGGTGAAGGGCAGACGCTTCGAGCCGTTTGCGAGCGCGAGAGGGGCAGGCCCTGGCGACGCGTTTTAGAGGACGAGACCCGGGTGGTGTCGGAACCTACTACGTGGGCGAATGGCGAGCGATTCGAGCCGGGTAGTGGGAGCTTCGCATAACCGACCTGGGGATGTCGTTGATAGTATCGGTGAAGGGCAGACGCTTCGAACCGTTTGCGAGCGCGAGAGGGGCAGGCCCTGACGACGCGTTTTAGAGGACGAGACCCGGGTGGTGTCGGAACCTACTACGTGGGCGAATGGCGAGCGATTCGAGCCGGGTAGTGGGAGGTTCGCATAACCGACCTGGGGGATGTCGTTGATAGAAGCGGTGAAGGGTAGACGCTTCGAACCGTTTGCGAGCGCGAGGGGGCAGGCCCTGGCGACGCGTTTTAGAGGACGAGACTCAGGTGGTGTCGGAACCTACTACGTGGGCGATTGGCGAGCGATTCGAGCCGGGTAGTGGGAGGTTCGCTTAACCGGCCTGGGGGATGTCGTTGATAGAAGCGGTGAAGGGCAGACGCTTCGAACCGTTTGCGAGCGCGAGGGGGGCAGGCCCTGGCGACGCGATTTAGAGGACGAGACTCAGGTGGTGTCGGAACTTACTACGTGGGCGAATGGCGAGCGATTCGAGCCGGGTAGTGGGAGGTTCGCTTAACCGGCCTGGGGGATGTCGTTGATAGAAGCGGTAAAGGGCAGACGCTTCGAACCGTTTGCGAGCGCGAGGGGGCAGGCCCTGGCGACGCGATTTAGAGGACGAGACTCGGGTGGTGTCGGAACCTACTACGTGGGCGAATGGCGAGCGACTCGAGCCGGGTAGTGGGAGGTTCGCTTAACCGACCTGGGGGATGTCGTTGATATTACAACAATTGGCGCTGCTTGCAGTTGATCTTAACTGTGTTTGAATAGCATGGCTTGAAACAGAGAAAGCATTTCGAAATTTAACACACAATAGTTCTTGCGTAAGCGCAGGCTTACGACTTGTCTAGAATAACTATTACAAACAAGAGTTCTTAAAGACAATTTGACGAGTTTGGAATATAGTAAGACATTTCTGCCCAATTCCTAGCTCCTTTTGGGGCTTCAGGTTCTGGATGTGGTGCGCACAGGGCGGCTCCTTGTCCAGGCTCCATTTGTTGCAGATAGCACGTGCGTGCTGCTTCCTAGTTTCCACGAACAACTCCAATTCCCCCTGGGGTGACAAACTTCATTGCGAGGTGTGGGATGGACGGGATAGCTCCAAATAGGACCTGCAACGGTCGACCGAAAATCGCGTTGTAAGGCGATTTTGTCTCGATTACCACGAACTGCACGTCGCGGGTAGACCTCCTAGGGAAATCTCCTAGGGTAGCAGGGAGAGTGATGGTTCCTTTAACCGGGACAGGACTGCCGTTGAAGCCATAGATTGGTCCAGAAGCTGGTTGGAGACTTTCCGGTAGGATCTTCATGCTGAGGAGAGCGGTCATGAACATGACGTTGACGGAGCTGCCGTTGTCTACCAATATCCATTTGACGCGGAAGCTGGGATTGCCGATCTCTGCGCTGATGACCAATGGATCCTGGTGCGGGATGAGCAGTCTCTTTAAATCTTTATCCTCGAAGCTGATCGTCTCTGCCGGCAGGGTAATGGAATTGACGGTGGGGAACGGGACACTTGAGATGGTTTCCACCACCCCTACTACTTGTCTGTCGCCCTGCGCGCCTTGTCGAGCAGACAACTGTTCTCTGTTTGCGGGATGATTTTGCGTCTAGTCCTGTAAGAACCTTCCGAGGATACCTTGTCGAATGAATCTCGTCTTTGAGTTTGATGCATTCCTCGGTGGTGTGTCCTGCACCTCGGTGGAACTCACAGTACTTTGACTGATTTCCCCTGCCCTGGGGAAGTTCTCTTGGCCTTTGTAGTGTCGGGTTATCCTGTATTGCGTAGAGTACGTTTGTGCGGGAGGTATTGAGCGGTGCGTACTCCTGGTAGGTTCTGGGGGGCCTGTTCTCAGGACGGTCTTGCTGACGTAAATTTCCTTGGCGCTCCTCTTGCTGCTTCGGGACTGGCTCTTCTCTCTTCCTCTTTACCACTCCTTCGAATTGTCGGCGGTGAGCTTCGATCGCTTCGTCCGCCGCTATCTGTGCCTCCACTCGGTGCACCAGATCTGGATAGCTTGGTACTGTCTCCCTCATCAGAGCGGAGTAAAACCCGCTTGGGCGAAGTCTGTAAGACCCCATTTTTTTTTTCAAAAAACACCGGGTCTTAGGCCCAGAACCGCCGTTTTGCGGTGACACCCTCGTTCGGGAAGGTCGCCACTACAAAACGCCGATCCTGCCGGCCAATTCGATCACAAAGAAAAGTAAGGTTTAATGAAATAACAAACTAAGTCCACATCACGTATAATTAAACCATCAAGAGATGTCCACATACATAACTGAAATAGAAAGATACGATAACAAGGGCTTCTGCCCGATACAAAATAGACTCACTACAAAGGATCACTCGCGGAAGCAAATCAGCTAAAACAAACACTCACGGATCCTGTCATCTGTGCTCCTGAGCTAGACTGCCCCGCCTCCATTTGCACCGGTCTCTGGTGCTGCCCCGTCGCCGCGGTCTCCTAAAATGATAAGGTCCACCGACCGTCAGTCAAAATGACTCAGCCAATTCCTCACCCTTCCCCCCAAGGCTCCTAGGCACCGTATGAGGAGGAGGAAGCGGAGGACAAACAAGGGGTAATACAAAAGCAGATGACAAGGTGAATTCTACACTACACAGGCATATATATATATAAATGAAGCAGGAAATAGAAAGCAGCATGGTAAAAGTATATAATGAACAGTAAGCAATAAGTGTAGTGGCAAGTAAATATTATAAACTTAACCTTTGATTTATAGGAATGCCCATACAAACCTATAGACCAAGGGGTCGTTTAGCAGGGTCTATCGTATACAAAGTCCCATACCAATTTATACGATAGGTGACAGGGGTTGAATGATATGTTTATGCCATGACATGCAGAGTATGTTATTATGCTATGGTCATACAGGTGCAACTCACTCACTACGACTCTATGCGCATAGACCTTTAGTTTCCCCTTTTTGGAGCTAGCAAGACTCCCAGGATACCCCCGTAGTGGCAAACGAAAGCGGTGGGTTGGGCCTCGCCCACCTCTAGGTTGGTATATGCACTACCTAACCTAGACCTATCGTACGCCTCCGCAAAACCCGCGGAGCGCCTGCGTACTCTTACTGACTGGACCGCCAGACTTTTATGGCTAAGTGTAAATACCACACTTGCCGAGCCCAAGTATCAACGTCGGTGCAACGATTGCCAACACAAAGGACCCACCACCTTATGCACATGCAACTTAACTTCCAACAACTCCGAGCTACAAGCTCCCCGGGCTAACCCGCCCGTCACCAATAAACATTTCCGAATCACAAGTTCACCGGACTAAACCGGCTAGACTCCTATATGTAAACCTTCATATTACCTTACCCAAATTAAACCTAGGTGCTCTAGGACGCTAACGGGAAAAGACGATCTTTCGTCAACCCAGGACGACCTACCGCAAGGGTGGCTCCCCACCACCCTAGGACTCACCAAACCCTAATTACACCAGGGATCCTCACATAATTACATGACTACCAATTAAGCCTCACATCTCCAACCAAGACCACCAGTTTGACCCTTAATCCCCAAAGTTGCCAAAATGCTAAATGCAGACCACCCTCAACGTTTTGATGCTCATGAAGGGAGGTACACTAAATAATCAACTCTATGACCCAATGGATTTATTGGGGGTCCATGCTACTTATTTAAGATCAAATCCAGAGTTTCATAATTTTTCCCATAATATTAATATTTAAAACAATTTTTCCAAAGGGCAATTTCCTAAGGTTTGAGCTACAAGTGTACTTTTCTGACTTCCAATGCCTACTCCAATTTTTACATAAATCAAGAGTACCTAATAATCAGTGGATATGAATTTTTATGAAAACCCAGCAAGATTTACTATTTTTAAAAATTCCAAAACTCATTTATTTCCAATAAATTCCAAAGGAGTTACCCTCATATGATCTCAAAATCTTATGCAAATTAATACAGAGGTGATGCATACCAAAATAGTCAGTCCTACAAAGTTTGACTATGTTCCACAAAGGGTAAATTTGTAATTTCCACAGAGGATATATTTGCAATTAATTCCAAATTGAACTATAGGTACCAAAAATATTAATCCATAAATTATGAGGAAAATACTGTGGGTTCATGATAGTATGAAATGTCATCCAAAAAAGTTTCATGCAATTACAGAAAACTAACACCCTAGAATTATTTATCCCAAAAATTGCCAACAATATGAATAATTACAATTTGAGCCTCCAAAAGTTTTCTAATGGTTCTAATAGAATCTTCAGAGATTTATGACATCAAAACTAAGTTTTTGACAGAAGATGGTTAATCAATAAGTATTATTTCTCCCTAAATCCCAAAACCCTAAATATTTACAAATCTACCCAAGGATTTATTACCTAGGTTTGACAACTCCAAACCCCACCAAATTCTCACAGTAGCATTCTCTGGTCACCATGGCCATCTCCCCAAAATTTCAAGTCAGACCATTAAGGTTTGACCCCTCTTCCTTCATTGGCCTCTAATTGCACCCCTTTAGGGTTTAACCTAGGGTTTAGGTCCAAACTTCTCCAAATCCACCCAAACTTCTTGTGAGGGTATTATAACACTCATAGAGCCCAGAGGAGTCCATTACACACCTCTCCAAGGACAAACACTCTTATGTCCTTCACAAACCCTAAAGGACCTCCTAAGGTTAGCCACTAGGGTTTAAGGGCACCATAAGCCCTAGCTCATCCAAAATTTCTCCCTTGGGGTGTCCCATACCTCCCAAGTCAGTGACCAAGGTCACCCCTTCAAATCAGTGGGAGGAAGCCCCTCCACACTCCAAAATTTACTTAAGTTCACTTTTGCCCTAACATAACCCTTAAGCAAACAAATGTCCAAGGAAAACTCCCCACTTTGCCCAAGTCCAAACTACTCACTACACTGGTCAGGGGTCAGTGAAATGACCACCCATGATCCTACCAACATTTGGTGAGGAGTGAGGTTCTATTGGGTACCTAATTGGGGTGCTAATAGCATTTAGCCCCTTTTTGATTTACTAGGGCAAACCTCATCCAATGGCCACCAAATTTGGACCAAAGGTTGGCATGGGGGAGGGTGATGTGCACCCCAGATATGAAGCCATTTGGCTTTGTGGAAGAGTGGGGGCACTCACCCAAAGTTTTGCCTAAACCTAGGGAGCCTAAGGTTGTCTTGGTGAATTACCCCACCAAATCATCTCCATAAATTATGATATATTAACCAGGGACCCTATTTACTCTCTAGGACCACCCATCCAAGTTTGGAAGGGTTTTGAGGTGTTTAGGGCACCTAATTAGGTTACACAAGGATTATTGAACTTTTCCAAAAATTATAGGGAAAAGTTCTCCAATAAATCTGATTTTTGGACATGTCCTACATATGTATAAGAGTAGCCTACCCCCCAAATATCAAGTCATTTGGAGCTCTGGATTGGTGTGGGCATCAAAAATAAACTCTGGTTAGCCTTATAGACAGACCTCACCAAAATGAGTGATGTGCCCTAACCAGGGCTCCAAATCGAGTGATCTCAATTTTGGATTAAACTAGACATCAGGGGCTCCAGCTTTGATGTTGGACAGTTTTTCCCTAGGAGCCTCTAAGAATTTTTAAAAGAATTTACTAATCACTGCATTTTAATCACAGAAAAATAAGGATTATAACTATGAGGCGCACGAATCTTGGCGCAGATCTAACCGCGCCCGGTCATCGTCCCCGATAACCAACGGCTAGGATCTGCCGCGCCTGGGCCACCTTGATTGATGATTTCCCGGCCACCTGAGCGCCGCCCCGGCCGACCAACGCCACCACCACCTCCGTTGAGGTGGTGGTCGGCGATGAGCGGTGTTTGCTCGGTCGGAGGTGGCCGGAATCACGATTTGGAAGAAGAAACCCAACCCAATCGACGGGAGGCTTGGCTGGATTGATTCCCGGCCAATTGGCCACGAAACGAGCCGCCGGCGATTGGGATCTAATCCTCAGGAGTCAGGGAAGGGAATCGGACCTGCTGATGAGCTTGCCGTCGCGTTGTCCTTGAGTACACCATGGGAGCTCGGGGTGGTTGCGACGCCATGCCGATTCAGGCCTACAGCATACGATTTCCTCTGAAAGCTTGGGGGTTTCTCTCCTCTCCGGCTTCTGAAGGTGATGGGGGGGGGGGGGGTCGAATGAAGGCAATGGTGGCTTTAACCACCAATGCCATTAATGGCCCCTTCGAATTCCTCCCAAGGCCGGCCCCCATTCATTCCCCCTGCCTTAATCCCCCTTGGAAACTGCTGGAAACTCCTTGTAATCGGCAGAGGAGATGAATGGAAGAGTTAATGGGGGAGGCCAAGGGGTGAATCTTCTTAATGGCCATGAATGGCCTCTTTCTCTCACCTCAAAAATGGGGAAACCTCCATTTTCTCTCTCCTAATCACCATGACCGGTTTCTCTACTCTCTCCTGAGTTTAATGCTAGTCTACTTGGGCTGGTTGACCACCCAAAAGGTTAGCCCAAAGGGATTGGGTTAGGTTTAAGAGGTTTGACCTAAATTGGGCAATTTTGACTTTTGGTCAAATTGGCCAATTGAGTGATCCTAGGATGGGGCTTTTGGGTCCATTGGGTTCCAAATTAAGTTTAGAAACTATTGGTGGGGTCAATTTGGTCATATGGGTCTTGGTTGACCCAATCTAAGCTGATTTGACCAAAATAGGCTAAATTGACTTTGGTCAAATTGAGCCCTAGGGTTGACTTGGTCATGGGGCTTTTTGGTCCACTGGGTCCCCTATGATATGATAACACTATGGGTAGGGTCAATTCAATATGGTGATGGTCAATTAGGGTACTTTGCAAAGAATTGCCATTTTGACCTAAAAAGGGCATTTTGGTCAATTTGCACCCTTGGGGGTCCCATGATGGGGCTTTTAGGTCTACTAGGTCTCTTATGGTATTCTAGACCTAGATGTGTGATCAATTTGACATGATGAAGGTTAATTGGCTCTAAATAGGCTATTTTGACCAATTTGGGGTTTAGGCTGACTTTGGTCAATTTGGCCTCTTAGGTTGACCCCAATGGGCCCTTGGTGCGCTAAGGGGGCCCCTAAAGGGTTAGGGATACTATGGTGGGGTCAAAAGGTGAATTTGAGGCCCTAAAGTCCAACCCTAAGCTTGGTAAATGGAAATTGCTATTTGCAGACCAAGGTGGTTTCCTCCTTCTTTCCTAAGCTCTCAAGGTCAAATGGCTCTTCCTATGGTTTTGTCATGACCTAGTCATGACAAAACCAACTTAGGGGTCTAGCAGTTTGAGGGATGTTACAAAGTCCCCCCAGGAAAATGCTGCGCAGAAGCTCGGGATCAACCCCTGGGATTTGTCGCGCCTCGGTCGTGAAGCGACGGAAAAAGTCTTTGAGGGTCTCTCCTTCGTTCTGGCGAATCCCTGAAAGATGTGAGGGATCTCGAACGATTCTTCGGTTAGCGACGAACTGGTCCGTAAACTGCTGCGCGAGCTCGGTGAAGTTGTTGACGGATCCATCCCGCAGGGAATGAAACCAAGTGCGTGCCTGCCCCCTGAGTGTTGCCGGAAACACTTGGCAGAGGTGCTGATCAGCGGCGTTGTAGATCAGCATAATGGTGGTAAAATGGTTGATGTGCTCCAGCGGATCATCCATCCCATCAAATGTCTCGATGTTGGGAAGCTTGAGACCGTGCGGAATTGGATGGTCCAAGATTTGTTGTATGAGCGGGGAGCTGCGACGTAGGGGGCGACGGGCGAAGATGCCCCGACGTCCTGCCTGTCCGTACTCTTCAGCTATTACATCGCGGATCTCCTCGCGAGTGGGCCTTCCTATGGCTTGTTCGACTCCTGCCCCTCCTTGCTGATGATGAAAGGGCTCTCCTCTAGCTCCCCTGGCAGGGCGGACCGGATGCGCGGAGCTGGCAACATCTGAGTATTCTTCTTCGTACGTTTCTTCCTCTTGAGCAGCTTCCCACAATGGAGCCTGGTTTGGGATTAAGGGGGGTTAGATGATTGGTGCAGTAGGTGGAACGGGAGCTTGCGGGGCTCCGAGGTTTCTGAGGAGAGCCAGCATTTCAGCTTGCTGTTCCTCCATTGGCGGATGCGCCTTTCCAGTGCAGCAACGGGTGCTAATGGGATTTCTTCGGCGGGAACTGCGTTGATGAGTGAATGAGAGGGAGCGGGATCGACGCGTCCTTTAGGGATGGAACCATCAGTGGTTCGAGCGCTTCTTCTTGCCATCGTTGTTAGTCACGAGTATCGCTATGAAGCGAATACTGTCTTCGAATATCCTTTGCAGAGTTTTGGGGGACACTTTCCCACAGACGGCGCCAAACTGTTGCGGGTCGCTCAACGTTCTTTCAGATCGGGCGAATCGAACCGTCTTAGCCCGAGAGTGAACCGAGCGCGCAACCAGTCACAGAGAGAACGAACATGTGACAAGAAGACGTTTTTACCGTGGAAAACCCGAAAAGGGTGAAAAACCACGTGGTCGGATCAGCGCCGACCAAATTTCACTATGTGGTGGAGCGTTACATGTAATGGTGCGAGAATCGGGAGCGATAGGCCGCTCCCGTTACAATTGTAGTTGAATGAATGTCTCTGAGGGTGACATGCCACCTCTCAGAAAAACTAAGTACTTTTCTTGGCCGGGAAGTCTTCAAAGTCCGCAGAAGATCTTCAAGCGACGATGGTGGTCTTCAAGCGACGAAGGAGTTCTTCGAAGGTTGAAGAAGGTCTTCAAGTGCTGATGAAGGTCTTCGAACGTTGAAGGAGATCTTCGGGTTCCGAAGGAGATCTTCGAGCGCTGAAGGAGATCTTCGAGTTCCGAAGGAGATCTTCGAATGCTGATGAAGATCTTCGAGAGAATTCCAGAGAGCTCTCTCCCGTGCAGAAAATTCCAAGTCCTTTGAAATGAAGCCATGTGGTTCCTTTTATAGCTTTTGAGGGTGGTTATGGTGGTTAGGGCGGCTACCCACACACCATAACCAATTTATGTGTTATATGCACATTTATCATGAATATGACTATGCGCACACCAATTTGTATAATTTTGTGACGATATGTATTCATATGACGGATATAGTTACACGCACACCATAATCATACTATTTGCTAGACGCAGACCGTATGCCTACTTATCATGAATATGACTATGCACACACCAATTTGTATAGTTTTGTGACGATATGTATTCATATGACAGATATAGTTACGCGCACACCATAACCATACTATTTGCTAGACGCAGACTGTATGCCCACTTATCATGAATATGACTATGCGCACACCAATTTGTATAGTTTTGTGACGATATGTATTAATATGACGGATATAGTTACGCGTACACCATAACCATACTATTTGCTAAACGCAGACCGTATGCCTACTTATCATGAATATGACTATGCACACACCAATTTGTATAGTTTTGGGATAATATGCATTCATATGATGGATATGGTTATGCGCACACCATAACCATATTATTTGCTATATGCAGACCGTATTAAAAGATTTTACTATTTACACCCCCATGTTGGAGGATTTTCACTATTTGCACCCAATGATGTGAAATTTTACTATTTGCACCCCATGATGTGGAGTTTTACTATTTGCACCCCATGATGTGGAGTTTTACTATTTGCACCCCATGATGGGTGGTTACAGGCTTAGGGAGGTTTTAACTTGGTCGCCCTCATTTTCTCCGTCGAATGAGGCGAGAGAGGTCGGACGAGCGCGTCCGATGGTTAAGGGCCCGACTGGGGACGAGACAAGAGGGGCCGGAGAATGCGCCCGGCGGCGAGGGAGTCCGACCGGCACCGCGCCCACCGCAGGCCGCGTGCGGTGCCGGGCGATATTGCGCGCTAGCGCGCGATATCGCCAGCGCGATATTGCGCGGTGCCGTGCGGCGCTAGGCGTGCGGTACCGCGCGGTGCCGCGCGACGTTAGGCGCGTGGTTCCGCGCGGCGCCGAGCACGCAGTGCGGCAGTGCCACGCGGCCGGGCGGTATCGCGGTGCCTTGCGCGGTGCAGCGCGGTCGTGCGGTGCCGCGCGACCGCGCGTGGTGCCGCGTGGCCGCGCAGTGCCGCGCGGCCGTGCGTGGTGCCGCGCGGCCGGGCGGTGCCGCGCGGCCGGGCGGTGCCGCTCGCCCGTGCGCGGCGCCGCACGGGCGTGGTGCCGCGCGGCCTTGCGCGGCTGCGGTTGGCGGATGTGGCGGTTGCGGTTATGAGCGGTTCGTTCCCCTCTTTTGCCCATGCCTCCACTATCTTAGTGGGGGAGTGGGGCTTTTGGCTAAATGCAACCCGGATTTCTCTACATAATGTATGACAACCCTCATATATATATATATATATATATATATATATATATATATATATATATCGACCAATCACGATAGTATCTCAATCCCAACATATACGGGGCTCCGCTCATATCAATTAATTTATACAACTTAAAATAAACATACTATCAGTTATTTTACATTAATGCGTTTATTATCATGCATGTTAAATCAATTTTATTAAAGTTGATGAATTTAATGGTAGCTTCTAGAAAATACCACTGACATGCCTAATTACAGACTTTTTCGAAAAAACTGCTGACATGTGTAGTAATAGCCAACTATAGTAGCCAAGGTCTGGGGCTCTAACAAAAACTTTTTCTATTTTATGAATTTCCTTCAGGCTCCGTTCGTTTGGTAGGTTTTGAGAGACATGAATTAGTTTTGGCCGAAAACCTATGACACATAGGTTTTGGAAATGGGCAAAAACAAATTCTTATGTTCGTTTGGAGAAGATTTTGAGAGAAAATGATGATGAATAGTGTCAAAATGATGATGAACTCCGACCACAATGATGATGAACAGTGTCAAAACTGTCCCAAAATCCATCTAAATAGGTAAGTTTTGGGCATAGAAGGATTTTTCAAAAAGCAAAACCCATGAGTTTTGGGCCAAAACCAATCCGCTCTTTTAAAATAAGCAAACTAACACTAGAATTGATTTTAGTCAAACACATTCCTCCAAAACCCATAGGTTTCTGTGAATGCCAATTTTTTGATAAAAAATGTCAAACGAAAAAAAAATTGGTTTTGATATACCAAAAACCAATCTCTTCCTCTCAAAACCCGCGAAACATAAATGGTTGATTTTATTTTATTTTTTTAAAATATATTATAATATATGCTAAGTCATTAGAATAAAAAAAATAAGATTATATGTGACAATTTTAAATGTTGCACAAAAACCAACTTTTTCTCTTATAACAGATAAAAATATATAAATGTCTTGAATTTCAATTTATAAATGCACTCGAGGAAGAAGTCCTATCCCGCCCTTCTCTTCTTCTCCCCCACGTCTCTTCTCTGCCTCTCTCTCTCTCTCTCTCGGCGCGCGTACACCTGAGGGAGAGTGGAGGGAAATGGCAAAGAACAGGGACACGGAGAGCGTGATCGTCGGCGGGCAAAATAGTGCGGCGGAGCATCTCATCCGGCGGGAAGAGGGTAAAAACGGCAAGAGATCCATATCGATTGTTCTTCTCAGCACCATGGTTGCGGTTTCTGGCTCAGTTATCTTCGGATCCAGTGTAAGCTCCGATTGATTCAGCTCTATTTACTGTTCTCCGATCATGAATCTACGAAATCGACCCAAATCCCGACTAATACAAAGCTCCGCTTTCTCGTACAAATACTTGCGCCTATGGTTATTATTTCAGAATGAAAAATCAAAGTAGTTGTTGATCTGCAGGTCGGCTTTTCTGCACCAGCACAGTCTGGGATCATGAATGATATGGCCCTCTCCTTGTCTGAGGTTTGTCTAGCTATCCTTCCCCGCCATAGCTTAAAAAAGGACAAAAAAAGAGCTAAATAAAACAAAACCAGATAAAACAAAATTAAAACCAGTAAAATTACGCTTTTACCCTTTTTTTTTCATGTGTGTATAGAAAGCTAACTGGCAAAATGGTCATTACCAATCTTTTGACAGCTTTATTTGGGGACGATGCTCCTGTGGACTGCTAACGATTAACTAGTGATGGAAAAATTAAGAAAAAAAATAAAATTTAGCTGCGCCTAGTTTTAGGCGGGAGTTTTAGGTGGGAGAAACAATATAGCCGCACGATTTGATATTCTACGGCGGAGTTATTTTCACGGAATACTGCAGTATTCTGAAAATACTGTAAGTATTGACATTATTACGATCAATCATATTGTTTTTGCAGGAACCAACTGTTTGATGTGCGCGAGCACCGTGATCTTAGGTGGGAGAAATACAGCTAAAAATATCTAAAAAATTAAGGCTGGGTGATGGAAAAATTAAGGCGTTTTTGCTCAGGTGAGTTTAGACGAAAACGCCACCGTCGTAAAATAACAACTGACGGTTCATAATCACCACGTTTACGGCAAACCACATAGTATTTTTTAACTATATTTATTTAAAAAAATATAGCTGCAGTAGTGCTGCACCCATGTTGGCTGGAGCGTCCAAGTTTACCGGCCCCACTTTTGGCATGTAGACCACTGCAATCTAGTGTTTTTCGCAATTTCATGTAGGGCAATGATCAAGATAATTAGGTATTAATTAACATCTTATTTTTAAATTTTTTTTACATATAATGAAAAATTGAGTTGTTGTCGTGTGATCTTGAGGTCACGAGTTCGACCTGAAATCAGTCTCTTGCAAGAATGCATGGTAAGATTTGCCTACATTTCATCCTTGTGGTTGGAGCCTTCCCCGGACCCTCACTGTGCGGGGACGTTTTAAGCAGTCTCTTGCAAGAATGCATGGTAAGATTTGCCTGCATTTCATATTTGTGGTGAGACCCTTCCCCGGACCCTCGCTGCGCGGGGACTTTTTAAGCACCTGGCTACCCTTTTAATAAAAAAATTTATGAGATTTTCAAGCATCATATTTTTGATCGAAAATACAAAGTGATCGATGTAGGCTACCCACAGTGCTCGGATGTACTAATTTCTCTCGCAGATAACCACATATACGATCGGTGACTCGAAAAATGATTTTTGAGCCCGAAACTACATAAAATGACATTTTGGGTTGAAATTACCATTTTATAATGTATGTTTGGCATGAGCACCACTAAGAAAAGAAAACTAGTTTTGAACATAAAAGTGGACGAAGTTCCTTAGGTGAGGTCGGGCGTTCACGAACGACGATTCCGCGTTCACAGCCGCCGAATTCTACCTCAAACAGGCTTACATATCTCCGGAGTTAACATATATACATGCTTTTTATACTACATTAGCTTGCAGTTTTGTGGATGGTTAATACAACTTTGTCTTTGAATTCTATTCTACTTCACTTATGCGGTTAGCATTAAATATTGAAAGAGAACCAACAACATGTGCTGGAATCTGTCTGGCCTATCCTTCACTCAATTAATTCAATAGTCAAATCGGACCCATCACTTATGGTCAGGAAAAGACATTCATAAATTATAGATTTTACCCAGAGATCGTGAAAATTGATGCAAATGATTGTATGAAGAGTGGCATGACTACTTATATAGTTATATCATCCAGGGAGTGCAACTAGGAAATTTTTTCCAATGGCACGGGTGAGATGAAAAAAATATTTTTTATTAAATTTTTTTTTTACAGAATATTAATTAAGATTTTTTTACAAACATTTTAAGATACTATTTATGCATAAAATAAATATTTTGAAAACAATATCCGGCCGGACATCGGGCTTTTTTAAATTCGACCGGACATCGCGCTTTGTTTTTTTTTCCTAGATTTTGCTGGCGGTCCGATAGCAGATTCTCCCATACGCTACCCGCACGTAAAAATCTCTCGAGCAACTGACAGAGTGGCTGCGGTGAAAACTCGGCCATAGTCCTACTAATGTAGGGAATGTTGGGTTTCACACAGTTTTCAAGACAATCACAATAATGTGGAGAAAGAATAACGCACGATAATAAATCAGAAAAACTGTTATTTGGAGAGACGAAAATACCAATACGTTATAAGTACATCGCAGATGAGACGGATTAGCTTGATCCGCAGGAGGACAAACGATCTTGGACTGTAATTCTTTGAAGGACGCACAAGATTCGTACCAGAACGAATCTTCGTCGTTGTCAGACGAACAACCACCACCACCACCATTGACAAGAGATTGAAGTCAGGACTTCACCTTGTCGCGAACGCGCAACCCGCTAACGTCATCACTTCTACACAACCACCACTGCCTATGAGCATGCAACATCGAGCACCCCGCACCTTGCCGCAAACCCACAAATCTTACGCCTTGTCGCTATCCACACGCTTTATGTTCTCCGATGACTTTGCAGCCCGCAATCGCATATCGACGCCTGCTGGCGCCTACCACGTCCTTCGTCATGCACTGCCACTCCTCTTTAAGGCTTTTCTTTGGTGTGTCTTGGTGTGCTTCACCACAAGCCAAGTCCCCCTTTTATAGGGTCAAAAACAATTAAAACAAGGCGGGCATACAACACATGGGCTACCATGGGTGATTAGGTGGGATGGTTATGTGAGGTGATTAGGTGGAATGGTTAGGTGAGGTGATTAGGTGAGATGGTTAGGCAGGGTGATTAAAAAATATGGTTTAAAATAGCTCAACAATCACCACCCTGACTTGAATTTCACATCATATTCTGCACAAAGCACTGTCAACACCAAACAACTTCGTGAGGTACCAAACTGGACTGAGTATCTGCCCGAAGCACCACCTCACTTACTAAGGCGTCAATCGACCTACTCCAGTCGACTCCATCCTGCACCAGCTCAGCCTAGGAAAGTCGACGCAACCAGATTGCGGAACTTTGCTCGTTGAACATGAGTCCCAGGAAGGTGATCCACTCCACCACCACGACTGTCAACCCTATTGCCAACAGAAATCATAGGCCCACTACCTCGCATTATGGTCCACATCAACCGATATAGCCTACCACGCTATACAACTTACATGAGTACGATGTGACGTGTGTGTTGGGCTAGAGAGCACGCAAGCCCGACCAGAGCACCTGCAAATTAGTTCGAGCAAGTACCTACACGACCGCTTAGCGGTATGACGATACACAACCAAAAACACAGCACAAAATAACAACAATAAAGGTGACACACAAATATAACGTGGAAACCCAATAGAGTGAAAATCACGGGACGATTAGAGTCCAACCCGAAAAGCCACCACTAAAAATGTGTAAAACAGATAGACAATTACAAGGCTTTCCTCCTCGATCCACACAGGATTTTCACAAACTTCGCACCACACAATATTACACAATAAACAGTAACAGAAAAATTGCAAGTTAACGACAGTGGCGGACGAGACAGATTACACAAATCCTCTCCAAGATGCCTCTTCGAATCCTTGCTAAAGTCTGCTCCAGATCCAATCCGTGTAGGCGAAGTATTTCTCGTCAACGTCGCAGAGACGTCTGAAAGCGCTCCCCAAACTAAGACGCTTGCCACAAAGGTCTCTCTAGAAACTCTTTCAATGCTTGAGATGGGAGAGAAGTGGATGCCTTACCCCTCCCTTTTCATGCCTATTTATAAGGCTAAAACCAAGGGGTAGATGGTGGTAGATAGCATGTGGAGGAAGCTTCCTTGAAGCTTCCCTCGGTCAAAGAACACATGCCGAATAATATGAAGCTTCCTTTGACCACCTTCCTAGAAGCTTCCTTTAAGAGCACATGTTGACTTCACCACTTTCCAGGAAGCTTCCTTCAAGAGCATATGCTAATTTCATAGTCAAAGACGACTAGCCTCTTTTCACACTTAGGGGAAAATACCTCATCAGTGCGCCCCCGCATCACCGTACTCAGAACTCCACGCCTGGCCGTCAAGTTGTAGCCCTCTGAGTACGGTGCACCCCCGCTTCGCCGATAGGTTGTTGAGGTCGGGGCTCGATCTCCCGACCTCCTTGATAAGAGTCTTTCAACAGAGCTCTCATCGCCAACTGATCCGCGACCCTGCGGTGGAGCCGGGGATGGGTTGGGGTGTACGGTCCGCAAACTTGATAAGGCCTATTGGGTGGACTCCCGGTGGGACTCCTGGGCTGGTGCGACGCCAGACGCCAGGGTGGCAGGCAGGTGTGACGCCTGCCTGCATCAGTACTCTTCTCGAGCACTCCTACTGAGTACTCATACCGAGTGCTCATGTTGAGTACTCCTACTGAGGACTTCTGCCCTCATCCCGAGTACTCCTATGGAGCCCTACCCACCTATTCACCCACCCACCAGGAGAGTGCTCCTATTGAACACTTACTCAACAGGCTAGATGATGTACTGCTAATTTGACTTCAAGAGTTGGAAGTATTGTTTCATCTATAAGGAGTTAGGGTTTGTGCCTTGTTATCTTTTGGATGTTGGCTCTCGGCGATCATATTTTCTACACTACATCCATAATTTCACGGGGGTAATGTGTCTTACATAAGAAGACTGCCTAGAATATCTCCATCATTCATTTCCTTATTATAAGCTGATGCAATTAGTCCTCTTTTAAACTGAATCAAGTGCATGCAATACTGGAACCAAAAATTGTCATTGGAATCAAATGTCAACAGCATTAGCTAGCCTTGATCTCAAAACATGAAAAAGAAACCTACATGATGAAACAGAAGACGCTAAATCATCATTCAAAATGTTGAAAAAAATCAATTAAACTATCCAGGAAATAAATTTGCATTCTGACAGCAGTGTTACAGTTTGCAGTTTTTGGATCCATATTAGCGATTGGCGCAATGATCGGTGCAACCGCAAGTGGAAGAATTGCTGATTATCTAGGTCGAAAAGGGGTAATAAAATACTATGTTACCTTTTTGTCAAATGTTCAAAATTTCAATCCAACAACGATCGGTTGGTTTTTTTCCTACCAGGCCATGAGAGTATCAGCCATATGTGGTGTTGTGGGATGGCTGGCAATTTATCTAGCCAAGGTATATTGTGCTCAATCATACAAAATTCTCATGTTCTAATTTGCTAAGTAATATGCGCAGGTTAGACTAAATTCTAATGCTTAGCAGGGTGTTTTGTTACTCGATTTTGGGAGGCTTTCATCAGGTTTTGGAATTGGAGTTGTTTCGTATGTGGTATGCTACTTAGATATATTAAATTTAGATATAATGTTATGAGAAAAGTCTTGTCCCATGCCTGTTGCATATTTCTCAGTTCCAAATTATCCCTAGATATGCATTATATGCTATGTTTGTACGGATTTTTTGGTATTAAGTATGGAATTTATAGATTTATTTCACAATTAGGTACCTGTTTTCATAGCCGAAATAGCCCCAAAGGATCTTCGAGGAGGTCTAACTACATTGAATCAGGTGAAAGCACTGGGCCATGACTCATGATCCCCTCAATTGAAAACACACACAGACACTCACACATACTCTCTCTCTCTCTCTCATGTTATTTTTGCTCTCAATTAATGCATGACTCTTAATCTACAGTTAATGATTGTTGGAGGAGTATCAGTAACTTACATAGTGGGCACCCTAATATCATGGCGTAATTTAGCACTTCTCGGTAGGTCCAATCTCTATTTGAGTTAGCAGGGGATCTCTTTCACCAATACTCAGTTAGGATGCAAAACACTCTTTGGATTTCTTATTTATGGTCCGTTTGGCGCGGATGTGACGGTCATGAATAAAGTGATCGTGAACCGTCATTAGTGAATGCGTGACTTTGATTTAAAATGAGGTTGCAACCGTTGTCGTGCCAAGAAGATGTTTATGGAGGTGGCGTTTTGTCCGAAAGCACCAGGACAAAATCCGCGCCAAATGAAAAAGATAACAGTGTTCTCATTTAGTGCAAGAAAAAAAGCTGTTAATGGAACAAAATATAGTGGAATGTTTGGAAACTTAATGGGTCAGTCGTCATTGAGACTTGGTTCAGAGGATAACTTCAGTGAAATTTCATCTTTTCTTGAGCCGTAGTTCTACTCTGAAAGCTAAAAAATAGATTTTTGATGCAGGACTTGCGCCATGCCTTGTTCTATTTTTGGGCCTCTTTTTCATCCCAGAGTCTCCTCGATGGCTAGTAAGGAACCATGTCTGCATGAATAAACTATGATAAAACATAATCTTGTAAATAATTGCTTATATTCCATGCACATGAATACTGTATGCCTGCAACTTTCAAGACCACTTTATCAAACAACTTTTCTGTCTGCAGGCTAAAGTTGGTCAGCAAGAACTATTTGAAGAATCACTTTATCGTCTACACGGAAGAGATGCTGATATTTCTGAGGAAGCAGCAGAAATTCTGGTTTTTCATTTCAATCGAATTATCATTTTGCAAAAAGTGGATATATTTTTTGCCTATTCTAAAACGTTTGTCACAGGAGAATGTAGAGACTCTGCACAAACTCCCCCAGGGTAGAATTGTGGACCTATTTCAAAGGAAGTACATCCGCTCGGTCATTGTATGTGAAATGCTTGAAAATGATTTAAATTATATTGGTATAGTTCTCTGTTTCTTGCTTAGATCATGCAAACGAATGTGATTCTTGATCATCAGGTTGGTGTTGGATTAATGGCATTTCAACAGTTTTCTGGAATCAATGGAATTGTATTCTATGCGAGTCAGATATTTGTATCTGCAGGTACCATTTTCTTAACTAACACATTTGTATTGGAATAATTACGAAAAACTCTACTCCAACTTTGTGAAATTACATGGTCCTCCCCTTTTTCATAGTTCAAAATTACCAAAACCTCTCTTCTAAGGCTCTGTTTAGGACGGTGGTGGTGGTTGAAAAAGTTTTATTCCCACTATCACCGTTGTTTTGGAGATTTGATTTTTTGACGGTTGGAAAAGTGCTTGTGTTAAAATTATGTTAGGTCTTATTTGTAAAGCAGTGAACCCTCCCACGTCTAGAAACACTAAAAGAAATTTTCCGTGTTTTCATACTTCTCTTCCCGTAGATTGATATCTCATTTCTCCTCCTACTTTTCCCACCACGGTTTTTTTTGACAGCTCCAATTCTACCACCGCTTTCCCACCACTATGTTCACGCAACTTCAACCTTCCCAAATACAGCCTAATATAAATGGACAAACAAAAACGTGGATCGTTGACTACATGGGAGAGTGTCGAAGTAAATAAGATATAATAAAACTGTTCAGGTCATTTAATACCAAACATCAACCTAGCAACTGTTCTTCCAAACGGATAAAACTTATCTTCATTCCGAACAACACTGAAAAAAAGAGATTCTCCAAACATCATGTAGTTTTTCCTACCAAAGTTCTAGACAACTCCAATCCCACGGTTGATTTCCAACCATTATTTTTCCTGAAGCCACAACCATCCCAAACAGAGTCTAAGTGTTGGCGTGTATTTTAGGTGTGGTGTGCATTTAGAGAAGTGTAGAGGTATATATATATATGTTGCATATATGTTGTAAGGAGGAATAATACAAAAAAAGAGAAAGCCCTAATTCTACATGGTATCAGAGCCGGGGAAAGGGCGCTGCCAGTGCGATCTCGTTGGAGCATCGTTGATCGGCACGCCCCTTCTGTGATCTCGTCGAGTCCTTGTCGTCTCGCTAGAGCATCGTCGACGTGGAGTCCTCGTCGTATCGCTGGAGCATCATCGTCACTGGAGCCTCGTCGGCCCACTCCCTCGCGATCTTGTGGAGTCGTCGTCGCCACTGGAGCCTCGTCGATGACCCGCTCCCTCGCGATCTTGTGGAGTCGTCGTCGCCACTGGAGCCTCGTCGACGACCCTTCAGCGGGAAGCTTGGCATTGACAGCGTCACTCGACGAACCAGCGGCACTCGACGAACCAGCAACCCTCGACGAAGGCACTCGACGAATACAACAGCACTCGTCGCCACTGGAGCCTCGTCGACGAAGGCACTCGACGAATACAACAGCCTCGACGAAGGCACTCGACGAATACAACAGCCTCGACGAAGGCACTCGACGAATACAACAGCCTCGACGAAGACACTTGACGATGTCTGAATGTCCTCTCGACGAACCAGCTAAGGGGGGCCCCGTGTTTGCTTGATTGGTGTGGGCACTAGAAAGTGACGACGACGAAAGGATGGAGGACGTCCTCAAGAAGTTGGACCCGACAGAGGTGGTTGCTTTGTTGAAGCTGTTGGGCTCATCACCCCGACCTGTGAAGTTGGATCTTGCACCGGTTGACCTGAAGCTGGAAGGACCGACCACCTATCTGGGTTGGTCACGCCGCGTGAGGAAGACTCTTACAGCGCAGAAGGTTGGGGTTTCTTGACGGGGGAGTTGAAGATCCCAACTGCACTCGACGAATACAGTTCTCTAATCGCACATCACATCTAAAATACCGCTAACACTCCTCCTCAAGGTGGGTGAAAGATATTTACTAAATCCATCTTGTCAGAGTTTCTAATCATCTCCTTCGAGCAAAGACCTTTGGTCAAACAATCTGCGGCCTGATCATTGCTCGCAATGTAACTAAGCTCATGTAGCCCACTGTCCAAGTTCTCTTTTGTGAAGAACCTATCAATCTCGATATGCTTGGTCCTATCATATTAAACTGGATTGTTTGCAATACTGATAGCTGTCTGGCTGTCACACCACATCTTCATCTTATCTCCTCGATCCAATTTCAGCTCCATCAACATTCCCTTTAGCCACAGAAATTCAGCAATCCCCAATGCCATAGCTCGGTATTCTACCTCTGCTGTCGATCTGGCCACCACTGATTGCTTCTTGCTCCTCCAGGAGACCAAGTTGTCTCCTACAAACATGCAATAGCCTGAGGTGGATCTCCTGTCGTCTATGCAGCTTGCCCAATCAGAGTCACAGTAGCCCTCAATCTTTATGTGCCCGTTCCTTCTGAATAACAACCCCTTTCCAGGGGTAGTCTTCAAGTATCGAAGAATCTGGTACACAATATCCATGTGGAACTTCCTAGAGTCATGCATATAACGGCTCACCACGCTCACGACAAAGGAAATGTCCGGACACGTGTGGCTCAAGTAAATCAGCTTCCCAACTAGTTTCTGGTACATCTCTCGATCTACTGGTTCACCTGCCTCAACATCCAGTTTACACTTCTGATCGATCCGTGTTGCAGCAGGCCTGCGCCCCAACATTCCTGTCTCTGTGAGGAGATCCAAGACATACCTCCTTTGGGACTGAACAATTTTCTTTGCACCACAGACAATTTCAATCCCAAGGAAATACCTTAGCAAACACAAATCCTTTACTTCGAACTCCTTGCCCAACGCCTTCTTGAGGCGGACGATCTCCTGCTCATCGTCCCCTTTGATGATCATGTCATCCACATACACCGCGAGTGTAGCGATGTGGTGAGCTTCATTTTCCCTGAAGAACACCGTGTGATCAACATTGATCTGTCGGTATCCCATCCCAATCATGGTCTTCCTGAATCGGTCAAACCAAGCACGGGGAGACTGCTTCAAGCCATAGAGGGACTTCTTCAGTCTACAGACTTTGCCTTCAGTCTCAGCTGTGCCAAACCCCGATGGTATCTCCATGTACACCTCCTCCGCTAGCTCTGCATGAAGAAACACATTCTTCACATCTAGTTGATGCAACCTCCATCCATCATTTGCTGTCAAGCTTATCTGAGTTCAGACAGTGCTCATCTTAGCCACAGATGCAAATGTCTCATCGTAATCGATGTCATAGGTCTGGCTATACCCCTTTGCGACCAATCGAGCCTCATAGCGGTCGACAAGACCATTCGGGTTCTGCTTCAAAGTGAAAAACCATTTGCACCCGACAACCCTCTTGTTCTTTGGTAGGTGTGTCAGCTCCCAGGTTTTGTTCTTCTCAAGAGCTTTCATCTCCTCCATTGTTGCTTGCCATTTTGGATCAGTTTTGGCAACCTGCCAATTGTTAGGTACAATAATACTATCCAATGAAGCAATGAATGTTCCATGAGAAGAAGAGATATTATCGTAGGAGACAAAAGAAGCAAGGTCCCAACCGTACCTGTCCGGAGGGTTGCCCGCATTGCTGCGAGTAGTCCGCCGGACCGTGGTAGTAGGAGATGGAGGGGTAGAGGGAATGATCTCACCAGAAAATGACTGTGGTGGTGGAGGTGCTCCAAGAGTAGAGACTGGCGTAGACGAGGGACCAGGCACTGGCATTGTAGGCACGGGTACTGGTTCTGCAGTCTGGTTCCCTCTCCTATGATATGTAAGCCGTTCCCCCTGAGCCGCAGGCCTCACGACTCTCCCTTCCTCCTCCTGCTCTTCATTACTCCCATGCTCCTCCACTGATCCTTCATGTCATACTTCCAGATCTGTCACCAAACTCTCCCTCTCTCGCCTCGTACTTTCGGAATTTGGCAATTCTGGTGTGAGTTTGGCCTCCTCCTGTCGGTAGTACTGCTCCAGCTCTCTGAAGTGGACATCCAGGCTCACGAAACTTCTCTTCTCGACTGGACTCCAGCACACGTACCCCTTCTGAGTACCAGAGTAGCCCACAAAGATACACTTGAGTGCCTTCGCATCAAGTTTTCCAACACTCAGTCTGTTGTCCTTCGCAAAGCACACACAACCGAAAACCTTTAATGGAAGCATCCCTCCATTATGTCCTTGCTACTTTTGACACAAGGATTTCCACTCGAGAATGCGTGATGGCATTCTGTTGATCAATTGTGTTGTTGTTAACACAGCATACCCCTATAAGCTTTGAGGAACTTTCATGTGGAGCATCATACTCCTTGCCACCTCCATCAGATGCCTGTTTTTTCTCTCCGCCACGCCATTCTGTGCAGGTGTGTAACTGTGTATGCACTTGTTGTCTGATGCAGTATCCCATGGACTGATAGGTACTCTACCAATGCCCGATTAGTGTACTCCGTTCCATTGTACGACCTTAATACCTTTATCATTGTATCGTACTGTGTTTGGACATGCTTATGGAAATCCCGAAAACATGTAAAAATCTCACTCTTATTTTTCATCAGATATAACCAAGTGACACGCAAGGTGCAATCAATAAATGTCACAAAATATTTATAGCAATTCAAGAAACTTACGGCGCAAGACCCCCAAACGTCAGAATGCACAACATAAAAAAAGGAAGAGCTTATACGTCCCGTGCTAACATAAGAGCTTCTAGTAAGCTTGCCTAAATCGCATACATCACATACAAGTTTATGTTGATTTGTTTTTTGAAACAATACAGGAAATAGTCTGGCTAAAGTGCCGAAAGAAGAATGCCCCAAACGCTGATGATGTAGTAGAAGCGTATCCTCTGCACTCATCTTCGTTCCTCCTTCTGTCTCCCCCGTCATAGATGTAAGAGCTACGTCCAATCCTTCCCGATCCAAATATCATAGCCCATCATGCTAGGTCCCAGTCCCAAGTATCCGCCTCGTCCCTTTCTCCTGGAAGGTCACCTTGGGAATATCAAAATAAACAACACATTTTAGCTGAAGGATTATGGAACTGATAGATATAAGGCTAACCGGAAAAGAAGAAACATGCAAGACATTGGATAGTTTTACCGAACCTGTACAATTGACCGTGCCCTTACCGACCACTGATTGAAAAGTCTCATCTGTCGTCTGGATGCTATCAGCAGTAGCTAGGCGAGTGTAGGAGGAGAACTCACCCGCATCTCCTGTGACATGTCACGAAGCACCGGAGTCAACGATCCAATCTGATGTTCTAGACGGGTGGGCATACATAGCTAAAGCTAATGCCCCCTGGTTTCACTCTTGCTTCCTTCACCAACTTGTTTCCTCTTGAGGCCCTCCATCATGCTCATCATACTTAGTAGAGTCTGCTCCTCCTCGGTGTAAATAACATCAGCCTTCTCATCACATCCACTAATGCCTAGATTGGCACGATAGCCACCTCTGCCACCACGACCCTGGCCACGTCCACGACCACGTCCACGACCACCAAAATCCCCCTCCTTGGGTGGTCTGGGGCAAGCATACAACAAATGGCCTGTCTCTCCGTAGTTGTAGTACTGTCGTGTTTCCTCTCGTGGTTTTGGAATACCCGTGCCAGTAGACGCTAGTGCGGACTTTACGATAGCGAAATCCCCCGTCCCTGCCTGGAGTTTGAACCGGGCCTCCTCCTGAATCATGGCTGAGATGGCCTCTGACAGAGTGGGGATCTTCGTACCCGACAGAACTAAGACTCTCCTCTGATCGAACCGTTCATTTAACCCCTTCAAGAACCTCATGGTCCTCTCTTCTACTATAATCTTGGAAGCCTTACACTGCGGGTTACTGCAACACATACCACCAGAAGCATGGTCATAGTCCACCCATAGTCGTTCTAACTCTGATGTGTACTCCTGCACAGTCTTCTCACCTTTAACTGTTTCATCGATTTCTCCCTTCACCTGGAAGACTTTGAGAGTGTTACTCACGCCATCATATGTATTTCGCAGCCTGTACCAAACCTCCATGACTGTCTCCAGGCCATCAACCGTGGTAGCAATCGATGGGACAACCGAGCTGAGAAGCCACATGAACACCGTCATGTGGGATGATTCCCACTCATCTCCTGCAGTTGGGTTCTCTGGCTTCTTCAACTCCCCTGTCAAGAAACCCCCAACCTTCTGCGCTGTAAGAGTATTCCTCACGCGGCGCGACCAACCCAGATAGGTGGTCGGTCCTTCGAGCTTCAGGTCAACCGGTGGAAGGTCCAACTTCACCGGTCGGGGTGATGAACCCAACAACTTCAACAAAGTGACCACCTCTGTCGGGTCCAACTTCTTGAGGACGTCCTCCATTCTTTCATCGTCGTCACTTACTAGTGCCCACACCAATCAAGCAAACACAGACCCCCTTAGCTGGTTCGTCGAGAGGACATCCAGAAATCGTCGAGAGCTCCTTGCATTTAGCTGGTTCGTCGAGCGCTGTTGTATTCGTCTAGTACCTTCGTCGAGGCTGGTTCGTGATTTGTCGAGTGTCGTCGAGTGCAGCTGATTCGTCGAGTGCCTTCGTCGAGATTGATTCGTGATTCGTCGAGATTGGTTCGTGATTCGTCGAAGATCTTCGTCGAGGCTGGTTCGTGATCCGTCGAAGATCGTCGTCGACGAGGCTCCAGCGACGGGAACTCCACGAGAACTCCAACCACGGGTCGTCGATGAGAACTCCAACCACGGGTCGTCGACGAGAACTCCACGCCTACCGCGGGTCGTCGACGAGAACTCCACGCCTACCGGTCGTCGACGAGGCTTCAGCGACGACAAGGCTTCAACGATGACAAGGCTTCAGCGATGTCGAGAACTCCACGCTCCCGTGCTGCTCATAAAGGAGATCGACGATGCTCCAGTGATATCGCAAGGATGGCTCCCTCCCCCCCGCTCTGATACCATGTAGAATTAGGGTTTCTCTTAATTTCTTATCTCTATTACAACACTCTACACACATATATATATACCTATACAGTTCTCTAAACACACACCACATCTAAAATACACGTCAACAACAAGCGTACCTATCGAAATATAGCATAAGATATAAATAATATCATGATCGTATTAAAACTCGGGTCTATCGAGTACTGCTAATTCGAGAAAACAACTATTATTTTATCGGACGGAAATTTTATGAGAAATTATAAGAGGAATAAAAATACGAAAAAAAAACTAACTTGATCAGAACAACCCTTGAAATGAAATAAAACATAATAATTTATAATCGTCTAATCCGATCCTTGACCGTGGAGATTCCCGAAATATGAACGCATCTCTTTCGAGGATTACACCCAACTGAGATTAGGAATATTGACCGAACACTCGTTCTAATCGATAACCTAATACTCGCCTTACCGAAATGAATCCCGCTATAGGATTTGACTCCTATCCAGAAATTTTCGTTATCCTCTCTCGAGGGTTACGATCAACTCTTTTTATTCCCGAGCGATCAATTCGTACGCACGATCCTTTCGGCTACTAGAATACGAAAACAGATACGAAAGTCCACGCATCGACATATGAACCAGATATAAATCACGAATAAATCGAAGGTAGAAAAGAACGATATAAAGAGAACGATAATTTCACTACAAAGCTTGCAATGTTCAAGAACTAAATTAACATATATTAAATAGAAATGATATAAAAGAAGATAAAAACATTACTTGAAAATAAAACTAGATACTATTGCATTTCATAAAAAGAAATGAGTACAAGAACATGAAACTACATTGCATAAACAGGGAAAAGAACTTGAAAATAAAAAGCTACATAAAAAAACAAGATAGAACTGCCCAAACGGGCAGGGGAAGAGTGCATGAGAGAGTACGAAGAAATTATGCCTCTATTTATAGAGGAATGAGAGGATGAATGAGGGAGAATGTGAAGGGTTGACATGAATTAGCATTCAAGAGTGGAGATGAATGAGGCCATGGGGAGGAATGGTTCAAGAAAATCCAAAGGGTGGAATGAATGTGTAGTGGCGTGAATACAGATGAGGGAAGAGGTGGGACATCAATAATTATAATTAGGAATGAAATTAGAATAGGAGGGGTGGCAATTTCATGAGAATAATGGTGGGACTGGTGGAAGAGGAAAAGGAAGGTAGGCATGAAATTAAAGGTGTGAAACTTATTATGGGAAAATGATGGCTCGCGGTTTAACAAAAAGGGAGATGAAGAGAGTTCGGCCATGAATGGGAATAGGAGGGGTGTAGCAATGAAGAGGAAATAGAGTGGGCTGCTATACGAAGATGGTGGCATTAATTATTTTAAATAGGATCGATTCATGGCAGCATTTAATTTGATAATGACGGTTAATTAGGAATTCACGTGGAAGGCTTCATGGGTTTGTGTGATGTGGCAAGGTGTCCGGTTGCATCATATTGTGGTGTATAAAAATAGAAAGAGGAGAGGAGGGGCCGGCCATGCAATAAATAAAAGAAAAGGTGGCGGGTGATAAAATGGAGAAATGAACGATGATAAATAAAGCCGCACGCCATCAAGCCGCTGTCCCCCTTTAATTTCTTTTTCTTTTCTGCTCCTCCTATCCCATCAGCTAGCATCACATCCCCCACCCTCCTTTTACTTTATTTCATTTCATTTCCTTGTCTCTTCCTAACCGCACCCCTTCTTCCTAACCGCACCCATTTCTTTTGTTTTAAATCTCTTCTTTCCTTCACGTCGTACTATTTAATTACTCCTACTCCCACTTCTCCGATCTCCAATATAATTTGATGAACATTCATCTTAGTGTCGCGGATGCGTGCGTCCTCCACTCGATGCTGCTGAAGTGGTTGACGACTTTTCAAGCCTCCATGTCTCGGTTCGAGGCCAAGCTTGATCAATTGGGATAATTTGACGTTCCGCCACCGGCTGTTCCGCCTCCTCAGCCACCGGCTCCTGCCTTGCCGGTCTCTCTCTCCAAGCCCGCACAACTCGGGCTGCCTCCGCCGTTCTCGGCGCTGCCGCCGCCATCGCCGCAGTCCCCGCCTCTGCCCTTGCTCCGCTGGCCCCTGCCGTGTCGGTCCCTCCAGCCTCGTCTCTTTCTGCTTTGCCAGCCGCCTCACCGCCGGTTTTCGCTCTGCCGCCTCCGACCACGCCACTGCCTCTGCTGTCGACCACTACTCAGTCGGCCATTTCAGTTGCATGGCCGTTGTTGCCTCGCACCACACCGCTGTTTCCGCCGGACCCCTTCATTTTGCCGTCCGTTGCTCTTCGGTCGCCCTGCTACTCCGGCCTCCCGCAGCTCCGCCAGAACAAACGGCCTCATTCCTTTCGCCACTCGTCTTGCCACAGGCGCCGCCGCTACTCATCGCCGCCACTACCACCGCGACGACCTACCAGGCGCTATTTTGGCGCGAGATCAAAGAGCCAGAGAAGCCGAACATCGACAAGCTCAAAATGAGGGACGGGTGGATTGTTATGTGTTATAATCCTCCGCCAGTTATCTTATTATCTCGTTGCGTGTAAGAAGTCATGGTTATTAGACTCGTAGTAATGTTTTAGTATTTTAATATTGTTTGCATTTTATGTATTTACGGATATGCCACCCGGGTTCTATAAATAGACACTTCTCTTGTATTTGGGGATTATGAAATGAATTATGAAAGTTTCCTTCTCTCTCTCTAAATTCCTCTCCCTCTCTCTCTAAGATCTTCTCTCCTTCCTCCACCCTCTAGGGTTTTCTTCCTCTCTCTTCTCCTCCTCCATCATTCTAGGGCTTGCCCCTTGTATCCCGCCTCCAACAATCCGGCAACGAACCAAGCCCATAACACATGTACTGAATATGCGAATCAGGAAACTAGATGTGGGCAGCATAGATGTGGAATGAGCAGCAGTCACCTGCTTTGATGCCCCATTGCCAAAAGCCCAGTAAATAAGTATAGATCCAAAAGAAAGGTTACCGGTGTCGAACCCCCCTTAGAGCATCTTTTGCTGCATCATTGTTGGAGGAAGGAACGCCATGGTTAGATGTGATAGCCCCTTTACTGGGATTTGCTGATGATGTAGTAAATCAAGAACACCGAGAGATCATGCTCTTTTACCTGAGAAGGAGAAGTATTAGTCAAAACCAAAATAACTCAAATGCATCAGAGTCTCCATTCTGGGTTGTCACTGAAGAAGATTGGATTGTTGCCTTTCCTCTTGGCTCACCAAAGATAGGTAATTGAGATTAGGGCGTCTGTTTTCATTTTTGGGAGAAACATATTTCCCGACAAAGATGATTATTTTGGGGAGCGTTGCTCTCTATGAAAAGATCAGTCAAATCCAGCCACATAGTCTGAGTAGAAAAATCATAGGCTATGCTATCAAAATATGTCCTTGACCAGGGAATTGAAACGACAAGATATAACCATTGATTCACATTTTCCCCATACAAAGGCATTGTGTGAATCCACATCCAAACGAGGAAGAGTGTCATATATGAAACATGTTCTTGGCACAGAGCAGTGTTCACACTAATCTCTCATGCAAAATAGTTCTCTCCTATCAGAGTTTGTGACACTAGAACCGTATATTAGTAAGAAAATAAGGAGAAGATCAGTTGAAACTGAACTTAGAGGAGGAAATCATAGTCAGATTCACCATGTAAGTCCAGATCACTCAAGAAAGTTTGAAAAAAGAATTTTTTTTTTTAAATGTTGTGTTTTGGATACTATGCAAAACAATGATATTTATTCATATTGAGATGCGCATGATGTCTGCAACATCACAAGAAAGATGAAACTGACCTGTATAAATAGAATCTAATCTTTGATTAAATCAGATAAATATGTACAGAATTAAGAGAGTTATAAATGTCTCTTCTCAATAATATATTACAATTTTGTTCTTTATTTGCAGGATTTTCTTCAGGCAATTTCGGAACCATTTTGATGGCTGTCATCCAGGTTTTGAACCTATAAAGTCTTCCAACTAGACTATTTGCATTAAAATTTACAGAGTCATAATCGATTACAATATTCCTTGACCTTGCTTTCCTTGTGCAGTTTCCGTTAACAGCAGTGGGAGCAGTATTAACGGATAATTGTGGGAGAAAACCGCTTCTACTGGTAGGGCATGAAATACAATAAATTTGAAGGAAATTTTAAAATAAACTAAAATTTAACAAGATGATGGATGTATATTTCAGTTTTCTTCATCTGGGATATTTGTCGGTTGCTTCTTGGCCACTGTATCTTTCTTTCTACAGGTATTTATTTGTCTTGAATCCCTGTCCCAAACAACTTGGAGTTTGTGAGTTTTCCAATGTTTGCCTACGCAGGGACAAGGGTTTAAAGCAGGGTGGATCTCTGTGTTGACACTTTCTGGCATACTGGTGAGCATTACAAAGCTCATATTTGAAGTTATACTTTTTACCTCAAATTAACTACTAATCAAATCTTATTTAACTTGCAATTTATGTTAGTAATGGATTTGTTATTACTAATAAACGCCCAAGTCTTAATTACCTTTAATCGTACATAAAGTGATTTTTTTATCATAATTAATAACAAATGAGAGCTAATTAACTTTTAAAATTTGAATTCCTCCATCTATCATCATTATCCTTATCTCGACTATTTGAGTTGGGTTTGTGAAACTTGATTCTCTAGTCATTCCTGCAGAGTTCTCTCCACTATTTCTTGCAATGTGACTTTGATCTCCTACCTTTTCCTTTCTTACCTTGTATATCATTGTTATAATTTAAGCTTGGTGATGGTATTTTGGTAAATATCAGGTTCATAGTATGTATATGCATGTACTTGTGTCTATATCTATACTATATTAAAAGGGAAAATACCCCTTCGGTGAAAAGTTCTTTATACAACTATACCTCTCATTTTCGGATTTAATGACATCTATTTCCCATACATTTTCAAAACCTTTTTAATTTACACGTTTATTTTCTTCATTCTGCCTTCTCCCGCCCAACTCAAAGCCAACCTAACTCAAAGCCCGCCCCGCTTGACATTCCTAAGCCTAAGGAACGCGGCACGTGAGGGCTTGCTTAGCCACTACAGGTGTGTCGTAGTACCGGAACTACTCTCAAAAGGTACACTTAATTTCTTTTCATGGTCTAATATCTTGTGCTTCAGTCGATTTCTTCTTGTCGCAGCTTTCTTACATATTTCCGTTGTGCATAAGGTGCCAACTTCAATATTCACAATCCACATCTCCACTATACTGCATGTTGCAGCCGCTGTCTCCATCTCTGTTTGTGCAGTATGTCACAGTCTCTATAGTCGATTTTGACTTCCTACTATAACCTACCAACCTCTATCCTCGATTTTGACTCCATGCTACAATCCACCAACTTCAACTTTTGTCTTTGACTTCTACAATCTGCCATCTTCATGTTGTTGTCTTACTATAGCCAGCCTTTTTCATCGTGGTTTCCTTCCGCAGATGCAATGAGTCCAATTTCTTCTGAATTCATGCATCAAGTATTCCTGAATCAGAGATTGAGTATTGACGCTAAAAATTAGATTATCAACGTGGAGTGAGAGAGGCTATGTCAACCGATTCATTTAATATACCCAGTCCTTTGATTTCTCAATCACTTAGAGTATCTATAGTGGGCAAAATACTCCCATGAAATATAGGGGAAATTATTACAGCCACAATGGAAGAACCATGCTATGATGCATCTTTTTGGGTGGAAAGAGGATCACTTTGAGAATGATCCAGAATAAGGGGGAGTCTAGGTACTCCAGAGTGGATCAAGGGTGATGCTTGGCTTGTGGGTTACTTTGAGATTCAATGGAATACCCAATATCGTTTTTAGTTGGCAATTGCAAAAGAGATATGTGGCAACCATGCTTTTTTGTATTCAGGTCGGAGAAGCATCAATCTAGTGCATCATATTGTTCAAGCTATTAATGAAATAGAAATGAGGGCCAAGTTTGTAGCTAAGTTTTTGGAATGCTCAAGAAATTAACAGAGGAAATGGATTATTTGCTTCATTTATCCGTTGATTTGTAGAATATTCAAAAGCAATGTCATTTGCATATTATGACCAAGTTGAAGCTTGAGTTTGATGTGGTGTGCTCTCAAATCCCCGGAGAGTTGCACAATATAACATTGACTGACATATTTTCTAGAGTGCTAAGGATGAGTAGGATTATAAAATTGAGACTTCTCGGACGACTTGTATAGTTGATCACACAATGTTAACATCTCAGCTTAAAGAAAGTCGTGGAAGCTGTTGTAAAACTGATAAGGGAAAACTTATGTTTCCAATGTCGACACTAGCAACATCATTGTTGACAGTGACGAGAGAGATGAAGTGAAGTCCAGAAGTTGACATCCCAAAATCTTTGTAAGCACATGTTTGAGGTTGATGTATGCGACTTGGGTGGGTTGAGATATAGAAAGGAGTTTTAGCTATGGAGCTCCGGTGAATAGAACAACTATGGCGACATAGTATTGGAAAAACCAGTGGTAGTAATAAGTAAAGCCGAGGAAGCCATAAAGAGCTCACAGGGTTGCTGATGTTGGCTAGTCAGTAATGAAGACGATTTTGGAGGGATCAACTTGGACATCATCTTTAGTCGAGACTATGTGTCTGGGGTATTCAAGTTGTTGTTGGGCAAAGAGAAATTATGACATTTTTGTGAAGTAATGTGCATCGAGCAGGAGTTGGAGAACATGGGCACGGTGTTTTAAGTGGGCGGTCCATGTGGTACTCTAGAATGTCATCAAAGAAGACGAGTAAATTGACAGCTGAATGTATCAAATGTTTTCTTCATAGATTGGAATGTTGAAGGTGTGTTTGTCAATCAAAAGGGCATCACGAGAAGCTTCTAATGGCCGAAGAGCAAGATATTTGTATATATGAGGTCTAAATGTATGTGAGTTTGCTGGAAGCCGGAACGAAGACCGAGTTTGGAAAAGTAGATGGCGCCACAAAGTTCATCAAAACAGTTCATCGACAATACGGAAGGGGAATTGATTTTTGATTGTAATGGTATTGAGGGTTTGATGGTTGATACAAAAGAACATCAACAATCTACTTCACAGACTAATAACATAGTAAGGAAAAAGGATCGGTCATCGGTTGAATAATGCTGTCATTTAGCATGTGCTTCTTGTTTGTTGATCTTTTACTTTTTGAAATGGGGGTAGCAGTAAGAAAGAATAATAACTGGGATGGTGGCATGTTGAGTTTTGATGCGATAGTGATAGTCTCGAGGAATCAGGAGGCCATGCTGTTTGGTGAAGACTGGTTGACATTGGGTGAGTGTGATGCCGTCTAAAGTTGATCAACATTATGAGGGTTGTGTTTGATGGGGACAAGCAGGAATAAAGAGCCAATTGAGGATTTTTTCTAAGTTGTGGGCAAGTTGTGAGCATTGGATGGGATGAAGGGAGGTTGTGTTGGCGTCTTCTTGTAGAGTGTTGGGTTGTGATTGGTGGAGGAACATAATGATGAGGTTGGAGTAGTTGACAGTGACATGGTTGGATTGTTCTAGTCATTGCACACTGAGAAAAATATCAGCCCCATGGAGATTATGTATAAAAGTTCTGAAAATGATGTGCTGCAGATGCCGAGGGATTTGGGCGCAAAGCCCAACACATGATAGTTGTTCTTTACTGCCTACCATGACAAAGGAGGGTTGTTTCTTGAGGTGTTGTTGTTGTTTGTGTAGAATTAGGGCTTCTTATTTCTTATCATCTCTTAATCTATTACAAGTATATATATATGTACCCCAAAGGGTTCTACATTGCTAAATGCACACCAATATGGTTATATACACACCAACACTCCTCCTCAAGGTGGGCGAATGATGTTAACTAAGCTCATCTTGTCACAATTCCTCATCATGTCATTTGAGCTGAGCTCCTTTGTCAAACAATCAGCAGCTTGATCCTTGGTGGTGACTTAGCTAAGCTCCAAGAGTCCACTATCCAGTTTCTATTTTATAAAGAACCTATCAATCTCGATATGCTTGGTCCTGTCATGGTGAACTGGATTGTTAGCGATGCTGATTGCTGCTTGACTATCACACCATAGCTTCATCCCGTCTCCTCGATCCAACTTCAGCTCCATTAACATTCCTTTCAACCAGAGGAGTTCAGCGACCCCCAGAGCCATAGCCCTATACTCAGCTTCAGCCGTTGATCGGGCTACAACCGACTGTTTCTTGCTTCTCCAAGAGATCAGGTTGCCTCCCACAAAGACGCAATAACCCGAGGTTGATCTCCTATCATCAACACAGCTTGCCCAATATGAGTTGCAGTATCCTTCGATCTTTACATGTCCGTTCCGTCTAAAGAGTTGCCCTTTTTCCTGGAGCAGATTTCACGTATCGAAGAATTTGGTACACAATATCCATGTGACCCTTCCTGGGATCTTGCATGTAACGACTCACGACGCTCACAACGAAGGAGATGTCTGGACGTGTGTGGCTCAGATAGATCAATCGCCCAACAAGTCTTTGATATCTCTCCCGATCAACTGGTTCCCCTGCCTCAACACTCACTTTCTCTTTAGTGTCGATAGGCGCTGCAGCTGGCTTGCATCCAAGCATCCCTGTCTCGGTGAGGAGATCCAGGGCATACTTTCGTTGAGACAGAACAATTCCCTTCACACCATATGCAATCTCTATCCCAAGAAAGTACTTAAGAGAACCCAAGTCCTTCACCTCGAACATCTTCCCCAAGTCACACTTAAGACGCGCAATTTCCTTCTCGTCATCTCCCGTAATAATCATGCCATCCACATACACAACAAGTATGGTGATGTGATGTTTCTCATTATGTCTGAAAAACACAGTGTGGTCGGCGTTGGTTTGCTGATATCTCATCCCAACCATTGTCCTTCTAAAGCGATCAAACTATGCATGAGGGGACTGCTTCAGTCCATACAGTGCCTTCTTCAACCTACACACTCTGCCTTTCGTCATGGCTGTACCAAATCCAGGTGGGACCTCCATATATACTTCCTCAGAAGATCGTCATGCAGAAAAACGTTTTTCACATCCAGTTGGTGCATCTTCCATCCACCATTGGCCGCCAGGCTGATCAGGGTTCGAACCGTACTCATCTTTGCAACATGTGCGAACGTCTCATCATAATCGATGTCGCACGTCTGGCTGTACCCTTTCGCAACCAATCGAGCCTTGTAGCGCTCGATTTTGCCATCCGGGTTCTGCTTTACGGTAAAGACCCATTTGAACCCAACAACCCTCTTCCTCGTCGGGATCTGTGCTAGTTCCCACGTCTTATTCTTCTCCAGAGCGCGCATCTCCTCGTTCATTGCTGCTTGCTAGTTGTGGTTGGCTTTAGCCACCTACCAACTGTTAGGTACAGTAATACTATCCAAGGATGTAATGAATGCTCCGTGAGAAGAAGAAATAGCGTCGTAAGAGACAAATGAAGCAAGATCCCAACCATATCGATCAGGAGGATTACCCGCATTGCTGTGAGTGCTCCTTCTGATAGAAGTAGTCGGGGATGTGGGAGAGATAGACTCACCGGGAGTTGACAGTGGTTCAACTGGAGGTGCTTTCGGGATTGAGACGGGCATAGACGAGGGACTAGGCACTGTCGCTGTGGGTGCAGGTACGAGGTCAGGAGTTCTCTTTTCTCTTCTCTGATATGTGACAAGCTCCCCTGAAGCTGTGGGTATCACACCTCTCACCTCCTCTTGCTCTTCATTCGTCCCTTGCTCCTCAACGAGTTTTCCACTGTCTTTGCTTAAATCTATCACCAGGCTCTCCCATTCTCGGCCTCTATTCCTAAGATTTGTCTTTTCAGGTACGAGTAGAATCTCCTCCTGTGGGTAGTACTGCTCTTGCTCTCGGAAGTAGACATCCATGCTCACGAAACACCTTTTCTCGACTAGTTTCCAACATACATATCCCTTCTGAGTACCAGAATACCCCACAAATATACATTTAATTGCCCTGACATCAAGTTTGCCAACGCTTGTCCTATACTCCTATTATCCTTCACAAAACAGACGCACCCAAAAACCTTAAGTGGAAGTATACCTCCGTTATGCCCTTGCAGCTCCTGACACGGGGATCTCCACCCTAAGATCTTCGATGACATTTTATTGATTAACTGTGCTGCCGTTAACACTGCATACCCCCACAAGTGTTGGGGAACCTTCATGTGCAACATCATGCTTCTTGCCACTTCCATCAGATGTCTGTTCTTCCTCTCAGCAACGCCATTCTGTTCAGGAGCATACGCGCAAGTGGTTTGGTGCAGTATCCCGTGAGATGATAAGTACTCTGCAAGGGTCTTATTGGTATATTTCGTCCTATTATCCGGCCTAAGTACCTTGAGTACTGCACCGTATTCAGTTTGAACATGCTTGTGAAATTCTGGAAACAAGTGGGGACCTCACTCTTAGCTTTCATTACATATACCCACGTGACACATGAAACACAGTCAATAAAGGTCACAAAGTATCTATAGCCATTAGAGAAATTAACTGTAGTCGACCCCCAAACATCTGAATGTACAATATCAAACACAGAAGAGCTTCTATGAACAGAACTAGCATAAGAGTTTCTTGTGAGCTTGCCTAAGTCGCAAGCATCACACACAAGTTTACTTTTACATGCTTTTTCAAAAATAAAAGGAAACAGTCGTTCTAAAACACCAAAAGAAGAATGACCTAATCGTCGATGGTGGAGCAGAAGTGCCTCCTCTATACTTGTCTCCAGGTTCTCTTCGTTTATCTTCTCCGTTGCAGATACAAGTGCATTGTCCAATCCCTGCTGATCAAGGTACCACAGCCCATCACGCCAGGTCCCAGTCCCAAGTATGCGCCTCGTCCCTTTCTCCTGGAAGGTCACCTTGGGAATATCAAAGGAGACAGTGCATTCTAGTTGGAGTATAATAGAGCTGATAGACAAAAGACTAACATGAAATGAGGGAGCATGCAAGACATTAGATAGTTTTACCGAACATGTGCAATCGACCGTACCCCTACCAACCACTGGCTGAAAGGTCTCATCTGTTGTCTGAATGCCATCTGGAGATGCAAGGCGTGAGTAGGAAGTGAACTTCCCCGAGTCCCCGGTCACATGTCGGGATGCACCTGAGTCAACAATCCACTCCGTCGTTCCAGAAGGATGAGCATACATAGCATGAGATGGCCCCTCAATGGCGTCTCCAGTTTGCCTCATCTTGAGACCCTCCATCTTGCTCATTAGACTCAGAAGAGTCTGCTCCTCCTCAGTATAAATAACATCAGCCTTCTCATCACATCCACTAATGCCGAGATTGGCATGATAGCCACCTCTGCCACCACGACCATGGCCACGTCCACGACCACGTCCACGACCACGTCCACGACCACCAAAATCTCCCTCCTTGGGTGGTCTGGGGCAAGCATACAATAGATGACCTGTCTCCCCACAGTTGTAGCACTGTCGTATTTCCTCTCGTGGTCTTGGAATACCTGTTCCAGTAGCCGTTGGTGCGGACTTTACGACAGCGGAATCTCCCGTCCCTGCCTGGAGTTTGAACCGGGTCTCCTCCTGAGTCATGGTCGAGATAGCCTCTGCCAGAGTGGGGATCTTCGTACCCGACAGAAGTAAGGCTCTCCTCTAATCGAACCGTTTATTTAACTCATTCAAGAACCTCATGGTCCTCTCTTCTACTATAATCTTGAAAGTCTTACACTGTGGGTCACTGCAACACATACCACCAGAAGCATGGTCATAGTCCACCCATAGTCGTTCTAACTCTGATGCGTACTCCTGCACAGTCTTCTCCCCTTGAGCTGTGTCATCGATTTCTCCCTTCACCTGGAATACTTTGAGAGTGTTCCCCACTCCATCATATGTACTTCGCAGCCTGTCCCAAACCTCCACGACTGTCTCCAGGCCATCAACCGTGGCAGCAATCGATGGGACAACCGAGCTGAGAAGCCACATGAACACCGTCATGTGGGTTGATTCCCACTCATCTCCTGCAGTTGAGTTCTCTGGCTTTGTCAACTCCCCTGTCAAGAAACCCCCAACCTTCTGCGCTGTAAGAGTCTTCCTCACGCGACGCGACCAACCCAGATAGGTAGTCGGTCCTTCAAGCTTCAGGTTAACCGGCGGAAGGCCCAACTTCACCGGTCAGGGTGATAGACTCAACAACTTCAACAAGGTAACCACCTCATCCAGATCTAACTTCCTGAGGACCTCCTCCATTCTTTCTTCGTCGGGAGTCTTCTACAATTCGTCGAGAGACTGTCAGCTACAATTCGTTGAGAGCTCCCCCAAATTCGTCGAGAGCAACAATTTCGTCGATAGACTGCTGTAGTATCGTCGAGAGATTGCCAACTAAAATTCGTCGAGAGCTCCCCCAATTTCGTCGAGAGCGTATTTCGTCGAAAGCGTCAATTTCGTCGAGTATCGACGATACTCGCTCCCTTCCCCTTCGTCGACGAGGCTCCATAATCGACAATGCCTCCACGATCGACGACGATACTCGCTCCCTTCCCCTTCGTCGACGATGCTCCACGATCGACGATGCTCCAGCGAGAGCTCCTTGCCCGTCGTCGACGGTACTCGCTCCCTTCCCTGTCGTCGACGATTCTTCAGCGACGGGAGGTCTTCAAGGACGATGCTCCAGCGAGAGTTCCTTGCCCGTCGTCGACCAGTCTTCAGCGACGGGAGATCGTCGAGGACGATGCTCCAGCGGAATCGTGACGGCGCCCTTCCCTTTGATCTGATACCATGTAGAATTAGGGCTTCTTATTTCTTATCATCTCTTAATCTATTACAAGTATATATATATGTACCCCAAAGGGTTCTACATTGCTAAATGCACACCAATATGGTTATATACACACCAACAGTTTGATAATGCATACTTAAATGAAGTTGTGAGCTTCACACCCAGTTATCAAGTGAGATTTTTATGTTGTCTTTTATGTTTTATTATTGTTGTCTTGCATTTATAAGTTGTTGGGAGTTAGGAGTTGGGTTTGGCATGGTTAGAAGTTAGGAGTGCTATTATGTTTCTTGTAAGTCTATTTAAAGACATGTGTGTTTGTATGAAAGGTCAAGAAAGAAGTTAATCTATTTCCTTTTCTCCTTAATGAGATTGTGGTAGCTCTCTCTCTTCTCGAGAATACCCCGCCTAGGCAGTCGCGGTTCCAACTCCATTTTTTTATTTCCCGCCGTCATCCCCGCCTCCAGCCATCCTCTGGCGACTCTACTGACGTTATGGGCTGGACCCATAATAGTGTTGCATTAATCTACAGGAGAGAGACCACCGTGCCATGAATGTAACCAATGATGTGGAGGGTGAGGTGTGATGGTTTCTCCATACGAGCATGTGTGGTAATTTCGACTTTGGAGGTTATAGGACGTAGTGATTTAGGAGGTCATAGTTCGGAAATTGATTAAGTAGTAGTTGTTGAGAAAAAATGGTTGATCGTCTTTCCTTGGCGAGTAATTGGAGAAACTGGATGGTTTTGCAACAATGTCCACAGTGGAATTTGTTGACTCAGTTGAAGCAGAGGCCTTTCTCGCATCATTGTTGCTTTTCAGTGGGTTAAAGCGGTAAATGATTATGGTTAAATGATTGCTGGATTCCTCGGGTTTTGATCTTATCCAGCTTGATTTTGTGTTTAAGGAGGAGAGTGAGGATTCACACAAACAAAATTGGGAGATTAGTTGACAGAAAGAAAAAAGGTTAATGACTTTTTAGGATTGAGACCTTTGAATATATTCTTGTGCACAATTTCTTATTGAAGTCATATTTGTAAACCACGTATTCCAATCTTTAAATCAATGCTTCATCCCCAATTAGATTGGGGGGGGGGGATAGAAAGGTTACCTTATCTCTCTCTCTCTCTATCTCTTTCTCTCTATCTCTGCACCACCCTTACCTTTGTTTGAGGATGTGTACACCACATGCATTGATATGCCAAATGTGACCTCCTCTCGATGCCCGAGGCTCCTCCATTAATGATGTTGTCTTTTTGCTTGACGCGCATCCTCTTGAGTTGATGTATAAGGCTATGTGGCTCCAAAATCCCCATGTAGCTCTCCAAATTGGATTAGGATTAACCAAATGTGATGAAAAACCCTCTAATTTAATAGATCTTGGCCAACACCAAGCACCCTGAGGCCTTATTCAGACAGAACACATGAATAGATATTCTGTTAAATTATAGCTTACATTCTGTTCTAATTGATTTTACCAACAAAAATATTGGCTTTATGGGCAGGTTTATATTGGATCTTTCTCAATTGGAATGGGTGCAATTCCATGGATAATCATGTCAGAGGTGGGAAAAACTTTGAATTATATATCAGAGATATGGCAAATAGAGATTCAAAGAACTGTGATGGATCTGTTTGATTACAGGTATTTCCCATCAACATAAAAGGAACTGCTGGGAGCCTAGTGACATTGATGAACTGGTTTGGATCCTGGCTTCTCTCCTACACATTCAACTTTCTCATGGCATGGAGTTCTTGGGGTAATATTTTATGGAATTTATTTATCTATTTCTCGAGAAACTGCCATTATTTATATAACTTTTCTGCAGTTATTATAATTAGTTAAATCGTGATTGAAATGCTTTTCAAATGAAAATCCAACAATA
Organism: Dactylorhiza incarnata; assembly: GCA_033032865.1. Taxonomy (NCBI): domain Eukaryota; kingdom Viridiplantae; phylum Streptophyta; class Magnoliopsida; order Asparagales; family Orchidaceae; genus Dactylorhiza; species Dactylorhiza incarnata. The sequence goes on along the minus strand of JAWHQI010000193.1, from coordinate 5,097,211 downwards.
TTGGTCTGAATGCATGTTAACTCCTAGTTAAGCAAACATTCTTGCTTCCAGTGCTGACAATATTGCCTAAATCTGATTAATGGTGTGTGACATTAGACATTGGCAAACCAAAAGCTAGCTCAAAGGGGGGAGGCATTCTCTCACCCCTATAAACCAAACGCACCAGCACCTTCGACAAATGTTGTGAGATTAATCCAAGAATCACCCATCGTGTAGCGACCAAAACCACAATATCTGAGGTATTGTCCACTTTGGTTCAGTCAATTCATACTAAGCTAAACCACATTGTTTTATCTTTTTTTAGGTGACTTACGAGTACTTCTCAAGAGGTCACTCATTTCATAATTATTCTCATCTAGAGCACGCTTGACTATAGAGTTCTTAACATAACTCTAGCAATTGCTCTGAAAAGGAGCCTTTAGTATTCGAGGATCTAAACTATTACTCAAGTCCAATTATTTTTTCTTCAATTTCGATGTATGATTCAATTCATTTCTGCACCTTATTTTACATAAAAGTCTTCCATCCTAAAACCTATCAGGAGGTGCCTTTGTACGGGCTTCACCTCCATAAAGACACTCTCTGCCCTCATCGAATTCATGATGTTTCACCTCGCACATCATATCCTAGAGTGGAGGGAAACAATCTAATTTCTTGTAGATTATTATACAGATGTTGAACCATAGGCTTTGATACTAGTGTTTAGTGTTATTTGACCTTCTCACACCAAAAGTTAGCCCAAAGAGTAAGATTTCCTCTCATTCTTATAAACAAAACACCCGCCCCTTCTGCAACCAAATGGGAGACACTCAACAATTAATATTGAAATATCACTTTCATTGAGCTTCATGAGTAGAATAATGAGTTCAAAATTTGCATTGAGCACCAACAACAAAAGGGTATGGGAGAAATCCAAAAGAGGGACAAACTCACAAAATATCTATTAGAACCTACACTTGCAACTTCAAATTAATTATAGGCGGAGGGCTCGTGTTCTATATTAAGTGCACAATGCTACACGAGTTCCCTAATGTGGGACTATATTCTAAACACAACATTCATGTGTAGGTGCTTGGCCTTTATAGCTTGCTATTTTTTTTTTAATTAGACCGGACCTAGTTTGCTTTGATACCATATTACAACGTAGACCTCTTACTTTTGAAATTACAAAAACCTCCCATGAAGTTTACATTTCATAACATTAACCGCCCCTGCAGTTGATGTTTCTTAACATCTATGCAAAAAAAAAATACCCCCCTAAAAAATTGCTCCGAGGGGGTATTTTTGTGCATGGATGTTATGAAATGTAAACTTCAGGTGTTTTTTTTTTTGTAATTTCAAAAGTAAGAGGGGTGCAACCTGTAATTATGCTAACTTCCTGGGGAGGTTTTGGTAATTATTTCTTACAACTTATGCATCCAATCTAAAACAAATTTGTTATATATAGTGAGGCTCAATATCTATATTAAAGGCATATTGTTACTTGAGTTCTCTGATGCGAGACTATAGTTTCAACAATATCGTAAACATTTACCAATATGTTTTCTACTTGTGATGAATGAAAATGTCCGACTTCGCTCATATTGGACAGGTACATTCCTCATCTTTACCGTAGTCTGCGCGGCAAATATTGTTTTCGTGCTGAAATTGGTGCCAGAAACTAAAGGAAGAACTTTAGAAGAGATTCAGACATCCATGAATTCCTAGGCCTACTCACAAGGCAAATGAAAGAGATGATAATTAACTTCATGTTTTTCTTGTGTTACTATTCTTTAGTGAAGGATTGAGCTGTGATTTTTGAATTAATACTCTAGGAGTTTTATATTTCTTCAGTTTAAGCTTAAATATTCTGTATCCCTCTCTAAGCTCAGAAATTATTTTATTTTATTTTTCATAATATACTTTGCCTACATTTCACCCTTGTGACGGGACCCTTCCCCGGACCCTCGCTGCGCGGGGATGCTTTGTGCACCGGACTGCTCTTTTTTTCTTCATAATATATTTTGTTTGGTATTTTCGTCCCAATTTCGAACTCTATTTACCTAATTTATTCTTCAAAGATTTGATGATGCCCTAAAGAGCAAAAGCGCGACATCTCATGAAATTTTCAAGGGAAAAATTGAATTTAGTAGTTGCTCGAGAACAACCAGTCAGATCTTCGGGGGAAGGCGGATAAATGGACTCGAGTTCAGCAGAATGATATTCCAGTGGAAACCTTAACTCAAGGTGGCGATTATTGGGTTTGGTTCGAGGTTAGATTTAAAATATTTGTTGTTGTTTCTTCGAATATTTATTGCTTGGTTGTTTCTCTTGATAGGGATAAGTGTGTCGCGGGCCTTATCAGCCGCTCCGTTTGAGTTGATGTCGATGATTTCTTTGGCGGGGAGAATTGGCGAACTCGACTCATATTCCTTTGGCGTGGTCGTAGAGACGATATCGATTCCGTTCCTACGAAATGTTGATGGAACTTATATTGATCACATGTATTATGAATTGTGTGAGGCCTAATTTAAAAGTATTGTTGATGGATACTTAAGAGCTCATACAGCTTTTATGTGTTGTTGTATTATGAATCGGACCTCTCTCTCTCCCTCCCGATCTCATCGATCAAAATCGTGAAATCAAAAAAAAGTTTAGAGCGAAAAGTGCAGGACCCTAAATTCCGTCTATATTTGAATTCTGTCTATATCCGAATTCGGTCTACCCGACCTTCCAAGTCTTCCATGAATTGAAATCTTTGTAAATGTCAAAAGAGAGAAATTATGTTTATTTGATGTCACATATGCAATCAATACCATAAACCCTTGTAAACTTCAATATTTCTCTTTCTTAAATTTGACAGCACATGGATGAGACAACGACTCTGTTTGACACGGCGTTTTTACTCTGGTGAGTTTGGACAAAAACGCCGCCGTCATAAAATCTATGTTTGGCATGACAACGGTTAAGACCGCCATCAAGAAAAGATAACTTGTTTTGAACATAAAAGTGAACGAAGTTCCTTATGTGAGGTTGGACTTTTACGAACGATGGTTCATAACCACCGCGTTCACGACCGCAACCGCCGTGCCAAACGAAACCAATACTGACACGCTCTTAGACTCATTACAACACGAATTGAAATCCTCTCCATTTAGAGGCGAATTGATATATCCGACGGGTTGAGTAATCCCGTGCCTTTTTATTTTTCATAAAGATAAAATATTTTGCACGGTTAGATAAATAAGAGTCAATCTCGACTGTGAAATAGCCCCCTCCATTTGGTCCCGAATGGAGAGGATTTCCATCCTTACAACACATGCTTACTCGTAGTTTTATAATTAGAGCGTGTGGTGACATCATAGCGGTAGAGGGCGTAAATCAACATCAAATTTTCGTGCAATAAGGTTTAACGTACAATACCGGCACAGTTGCAGCTTGACCATATATCAAGGAGCATATGCGACTACTTTTCGTTACTTTAGACATCATGTGGGTTTATGTCGAGAAGGGAATTCAAATATTCGCTATTTTTCCAGTAAAGGATATTAGAACATATACACTCGGCCTAAAATCAATTGATCGTAGGCGGATGAACTCGAGGTCTATTTAGGAGAGAAAGATTATACAAGTTTTCCGATGTCGGACTATATGAGATTGGGTCTTTAATCTCTAACATGCGAACTTCGTCTTAATTTGTTTGGGATGGTGGCGACGGCGGAAAAAGTTTATTCCCACCGCGTTTGTTTTGCGATGGTAGGAAAATTGTCTCTGTTAGAAAATGTGTTTTCGTGTCTTTTTGGAAAGCATCAAACTCTCTCACTTTCAAATAAGTTAAAAAAGTGTTTTTCGTGTTTTCTTACTTCTCTTTTCGTAACTATACTTATCTTTTCTCTTCTGTTTTTCCCACCAATGTTTTTTCTTCTTCTGATAGCTCTAGTCTTACCACTAGCTATCTCAAATAGAGCCTAAGGCTCCGTTTGGCGCGGCAGTGGCGGTCGTGAACACGGTGATTATGAATCATCGTCCATTTTTATGTTCAAAATTAGTTTTCTTTTCTTGGCGAAGTTCATAATCGTTTTCATGCCAAATATACATTCTACGACGGCTGCGTTTTTATCCAAACACTTGAGAGCAAAAACGTCGCGCCAAACAAAGCCTAAATCACACTAGAGTTAGCCGTTAGATTTAATACCACATAATTATGATCTAATAAAAAACATAAAAAAAATCAAAGTATTAAAACCAATATCTTAAATAAATTTATCTTGAATTGATATCTTTACATTCTTGATATTGTGGGGTCTCCACTCACACGCGTACACTAAAACACAGAAGCTGTGGAATTGGAACTTTAGGCCACCAATGAATGCTCCAATTAAATAATAAATCATAATATGCTTCTTTAATTGCTAATTTATTAATAATCAGTGCCTAAAAGCATCAATTTTTTTTTAATAAATTAGGCACGTGGTTCCCTACTTTCCACGTCAGCATATTCCGCTGCATCTTTCCACGATCTCACCACACGTGTCTATTCGTAACAAGTCAGAGATCCAGAAAATGAGAGTAGGCACCGCAGTTTTGGCTAGTCGAACCGTAATTTCTATGAGTTATTACGCGTCTTTTGGAAATATGTCTTATACATGTATTTTTAGGAAAAGTGTTCAACACGAAAGTTGTAGATCTAGTCGAGATCTACAACTTTTGTGTTGAACACTTTTCTTAAAAATGCATGTACAAGGCGTATTTCTAAAAAATCGCTATAAATACACCCATGTTTCAATCAGGGCGGAAATACGTTGTGTGCGTGCATTTTTTGAAAAAGTGTTCAACAAAAGTTGTAGATCTCGACGAGATCTACAATTTTAGTGTTGAATATTTTTTCTAAAAATACATGTACAAGACGTATTTCTAAAAGACGTGTAATAACTCATAAAAATTACGGTGCCTTTAACAACTCCAGAGAAGATTTACGTTCCTCAGTGAGGTATATGATTGGTGGAGGGCTTAATTCTATTTCATATTATTTAAATAAATCGTAACCTTTTTGAGTTAAATAGTTATTTAGGGTTCGTTTGAGAAGGCGGCGGCAGTTATAAATTGTCGTTTGTGAACGCGACCTCGCCTAAGTAAATTCATCCAATTTTGTATTTAAAATTAATTTTTTTCTTGGTAGCGGTCATAACAAATTTGCCGGTCAAAAAACGCCCAGGTTCGTAACAACCATTTTCACGACCGCCGCCGTCGTGCCAAACGGATCCTAACTAGCCAGAGCAAACCCAAACGAACGACGGTTCGTAATAACCGTGTTCACGACCACAACTGTCGTGCCAAACGGACGACGGTTCGTAATCACCGCGTTCACGACCACAACTGTCGTGCCAAACAGACCCTAACTCGCCAGAGCAAAAATGCCGCGTCAAACGGACCCTAACTCGCCGGAGCAAATGCCGCGCTAAACGGACGACAGTTCGTAACCACCGTGTTCACGACCGCCACCTTCATGCCAAACGGACCCTAACTCGCCGATGGCGCGCCGGAACACAGGGACGACAGATGGAACAGCATAATTTGGAGACGACAAACAGAGGATGGGGCAAGAGGATTATGTGAAACTGTTTGAAGATCAGTTTCCCACCGATGGCGCGCCGGAACACAGGGAAGACACATGGAATGACATAATTGCCTGCGGAATGCCGCCGCACCGCAACGCCTCCCCGGGGAGCGAAGCCGTGCCGTAATTATTGATATAAAAGGTTATGCATCACAGTCTCTCCCTCCCCCCTCCCTCTCCATACAGTATAAATTAAAAAGGAAAATTTGGGGTCTTGTTTTTGAATACATAAGAGTACTATCATAAAATCTAAACATAATGTTGCTCTATAGTCTATATCCTATCTCGCTTGAGGGGATTGCGCGCGGGGGAGCAATGCCGAACACGATGAGCAATGTTCCATCGAGCGAAGAACGAGTTTTTTGTTGGTACCATATACTGTGGATGGGGACATTGAGTGATAATAAAGTATTGTCGTAGTTGCACATTGTTCAATGGGATGGTGAGCAATGAGGCCACTATCACGTCCAGAGTACTGTCACGGCCACACGGGGGGCCACAATGTTCCATCGAGCGAAGTAACGAGAGTCTCGTGGGAGCTGAAAAACATATCATATCTCTATCCTCTCTCTCTCTCTCTCTCCTTCCATACTCCCCGATGATTTCAAGCCCGGGACTAAGCAAAGAAGACGAACATCAAGTGCGTGCGTGTGAGTAACTCGTGTGAAATGGGAAAACCAATTGAACAAGTGCAAGAATTATACTTACAACTTGGAAAATATTGATTAAATGTTTAATGATTAAGTCAACATAATTTTTCCATAAACAGTATCTAGATAGAAGCACATTAATCAAAAAAAATATTTGAGAAAAAAATCCTTACAATTATTATACTTTATTTTAAATTGATTTTAAGAAAATAATAAGGTAAATATCACCAAGAACCCTAAATCTTGGCTACATTTTGGTCTGCATAATTGTAAACCATTTGCCAGAATGGTCAAACATGTTGACGCCTAACATGGGATCCGGGGAGGGTAAAGTGCAGCAAATGCACTTTACCGGGCAGCGCAGGCGATCTGACGGCTGCGAGCACATCTCAGCTCGCACAGAAATGTGTGCACGCTTTGAGACGTGTGCGTTGAGATGTGCACGCATCTCCGCGTACTCGCGCGCATCTCCACGCACTAATATGTTTGAAGTTTGTACAGTTGACTCTCCTTTTCAGTTAAAGTTCAGAATTTTAAGTTTGTTGACACTTTTTTAACTAAAGTTTGGACTTTTAAGTTTTGTGATCAAAATATCGGGTCTGTTTGGCGCAGTAGTGGAGGTCGTGACTGTTCTGGTTATGAACCATTGTTCGTGAACACCCGACCTCACCTAAGAAACTACGTCCATTTTTATGTTCAAATTAGTTTTTTTTTTCTCTTGGCTCATGACAATGATGTTTTTGTCCAAACTCATCGGAGCAAAAATGTCACGCCAAACGGACGACAGTTCGTAACCGCCGCATTCACGACCGCCGCCACTGTGCCAAACGGGCCCATCATCATCCTAGTCTTATTGTCATCTTCTAGGGTAAAATTTTTCCAACTGTCAATCTGAGCTCCGAGTAAATCATATTAGACTTGCTCGGAATTCTAAATGGTTAAAGCAACGTCGAGAGTCTCGAGAAACAATCATTGCAGACGCCAATACAAAGATCAGCGCTATGCGAACAAGGGAGAAACCGAAGCAGGGTCAAAAAGAAGATTCTAGACATTTCAACATACATTTGGTATTGTAAAAACCAAACCAAATTTTATTTTTTTTACTTGTAAACTGCTGCTGCTTTCCCATCAACAAAGTGGGTTGAGCAAGAGAACAAATAAAAATTCAAACAATTCCAGCACTAAGTAGGTCCTGAATTCCCCTCCAACTAATTAAAGTAGCTGAAAGCTTTAACTAGCTTTATGCAATGTGTGATAAAGCATCAAAGTGGGACCCACATATCGCACCGAGGGATGCCAAGTGTCGCCAGCCGAGCCACCGTCGTTCCGTGCTGACTCCGGAGATTTCCGTCAAAAAGACTGCCCCCGGCCCCCGCCTATTGGTATTCATTCCCGAGTGATTTGACGTGATTTCGATAAAAGCTGGAAAGGTAAACCTGCTTATTATACTGAAAGGGTTTATGTAGCCCTAAAATTTCTCTGCATGAAGAACAGTCTCTCGTAATCGTAATCGCAATAAGAAAACCATGGCGAAGCGTTTTGTGTTCATTTTGTCTCCAACCACCGCCATATAAATTTGGGTCATTTACCGGGACCTCCCCTCTAAGTTTGCTAAATTACAGGTTGCGCCCCTCTTACTCTTGAAATCACAAAAACTTCCCTGTAAGAATACATTTCATAACATCCATGCACAAAAAGACCCCCTTGAAAATGTACTCCAAGGCGTATTTTTGTGCATAGATGTGGTGAAATATAAACTTACAGGGGGGATTTTTGTAATTTCAAAAGTAAGAGGGGGTGCAACCTGTAATTATGCTAACTTTTAGGGGAAGTTTTGGTAATTATTCCTATAAATTTCAAAATATTTAAACTATGTAATTGACCACAACATTTCATACCTTGTTCATAAATGAAAACAATCAGATAAAAGCAGCCGCTTCGGGGACAGTCTGGGCATGAGAGCAGAACTGGAAGAGGTGGAAACAGAAAGAATATGTTCAACTTCAGTAGATCAAATAAATGAATTACGTAAATCTCGCTCGCTGTTGTATCTAAATTAACACAGTTGACAGCAAATGCAGGAATTTGAATGCACATGAACCTAGTGTAAGGACCCCACATCAGCCATGGAACTGTGAGACCCAATAAATGAGGTTGAAGAATCCAGGCTAAAAGATTTTGCAAATTAATATTCTTTCTTCAATGGTTTCTTATATGAACCCAGCCCTCAAGGCAAAGCAAAGGGCCAATGCAGCAAACGCGAAGCTAGTTTAAACTAGTGGGAGGGTGTTTGCCTCTAGAAGAAGAGGAGGAGAAAGAAGAAAAAGGAGGAGAAGTAAAGGAGGAGGAGGAGAAATGGCACGAGGAAAAGTGCAAATGCGAAGAATTGAGAACCCGGTGCACAGACAGGTCACCTTCTGCAAGCGAAGGGCGGGAATTCTTAAAAAGGTAAAGGAGCTTTCAGTGCTCTGTGATGCTGATATTGGCATCATAATTTTCTCCACCCATGGAAAGCTCTATGAACTTGCCACAAATGGGTGAGTGTGTCTCCTCCTCCCTACAATAGCTTTCAGCTACTTCCAGATTTTATCATAAGATTTACTTAAACAAGACATTATTTGATTTTTTTTTTGAAGGGCAATGCACGATTTGATTGACAGGTACAGGAAATCATGTGGAGAAACTGTAGGTGATATGAGCCAACCTCAGGTTTGTATTTGCTTGTCTTCTGACTTCTCTGATCTTTGAATCTATAAATAATCCCAGATTAGCCTGTAATGCAAGAACAAAAGTCATATGTAGGTTGACTAAATAGTTCATATGATGGAAGAATTCTATTATCATGACATGTCTATCTTTACCGATTAACCAATTTCTCGTCGTTGAAATTGATCGTACAGAAATACCACTTTCTCGTGAATTTATTTCGCATCTAATCCTTTGTTTATCCAAATTTCACCTTGAATTGGGAAATTATGCAGAATTTTTGGGTTTTCTTTTGAGGATTATATCCAATAACATGGTGTTTTTGCTCACAACCATTTAGCTATTTCAACTTTGTAATACAATAACATGGCTTTTTTTAGGATTACCCTGCAATTTACAATTTTTTGATTATCTAACAAGATTCTGTTTCATCTGTGAGGGCAATTCAGAAATTAACTATCCTGGGTATTTTTTTTGAAGATGGCGAGTATATAAATACGCAACGATTATGGCACTTATTTTTACGGTTTATTAAAAACTTTGATGTATTAGACTGAAGACATGAGTTCTGAAGACTTCATCAAGCCAGATGTATTGAATTTTGGAGTGAATATAATTGAATTTTGGATATAGATAAAAAACATCAAAAAGTTGGATATGTTGCTTTGGAAAATTTGTTAGATGGGAGCTTTAGTAAAGAAGATTTAAAATAGAAGCATAATGAAAGCCTTATCTATATTTCATCCTCAGTCCTATGGCAATTATCTAACAGTCAGCTTAGTGGTAACCAAGGCTCCATTTGGAGCGACGTTTTTGCTCCGGTGAGTTTGGACAAAAATGCCACCGTCATAGAATATATGTTTGACATGACAGCGGTTATGACCGTCACCAAGAAAAAAAAACTAGTTTTGAACATAAAAGTGGATGAACTTCTTTAGGTGAAGTCGGGCATCATGAACGACGGTTCATAACCACCGCGTTTACGACTGCCGCCGCCGCGGCAAACGGAGCCCAAATCTCACTTAAGTTTCATCCTCGGCCTTTCGCGAGCCATCTACATCCAAGTTAGAGTGTAGCACTAACCCCATTAAGCTCTCACCATCAATCCTCTATGAAGCACGGATGCTTACAACGATCTTACGTATCGTATCTGAAATGTTCTAAGTCAGGAAACTCTTGGAAACCCCTCCCCGAAATTTTCTAAAACCTTTTATTTTACTTTTAAATAAAATAATTTTTGGATACTAATGGATACTTTCAGATATTACCAAATACATCTGAGTATGCTCGAAAATGCCCAAAAATTATGTGTTTTGCGATAGTGACATGGAGAAAGACACGGGAAAGAAAAAACGTAGAATGCTAAGTGGTGAGATTCAATTGATTACATATTTTTATCGATGGCTCATATCTAAGATATGATACATTTTTGTGACACATACACCTTGTTTTCATTTAATATATGATGTGTGAGATATAATGATGAAAAAATGAAGAATACGTAGATTTCACATGTCTTCATATTAATTTGTACTTATATTTAAGTAATTAAAATTTTCAAGCATGTATCTCATATCCTAGGTTTTATGAAAACTACATTTCCCATATCCGTATTGTATCTTGTATTTCATCCCCTTTTTTCTCAAGTTAATCATTGACGCCTTTCAGGAGTATTTAAACTCATTTAAGATTTTTTCTTAACTCGATCGATTTATTATAAAATCGGCGTGTATCTCGAAAGCTAGTACCAATACATAGTTTACTATCATCAACTAACAAACAATTAATCTCACCAATTGGTTAGCAAAGCAACAACAATGCCTACGTTAAAACACTGTTTCAATTAAGAACCAACTGTCTTTGGAGGGACCTTCGGTCACTCCTAACCACTTTCCTTAACACCAACTAATTTGCTTAATCTGTAGGTTTGTGGAGCATATTAAATCTATTCTCCACAAACTTTCTTAAAACTCCCTCAAATGGTGATGTTACGAGCCTAACCTGTGAGCTCGTCGGTGGTGGCGGTGGAAGCGGAGATACAAGGGGAGCCAAGCTCAACCCACGGAGAATGCGAGGGGAGAGGAAGAAGGGGAGTCGTGCTCAACCCTAACCCTAGAATTGTGAGGACAAGGAACATTCATATTTCATTCATAACTGAAACAATGACCCAAGGGGTCATTTTAAAGACTTATAAGTGGCATGGGTGTAAATACCCAAAAATAAAAGTAGATACGCGAAATACAAAAATATGACGACTCGATACAACTCGACTCAATACATAAACTCAATATAATATAACCGCTAGATAACTGACGGTGTGAGACCCCTAACAGGTGATTTCAATTTCACATGTATAACGAGCAAAAACAATATCACCCGTTTTTAGACGTGTTTCCGCCCACAGGCAACACAATGAGATACAGAACAGGAAATCTATTGATCTACTTTATAGTACCATCTGAATCGCTAATTACATAACCCAATAGCTAAAACAAACAACTTCCTAATGCCTCCAAATACTGTCTAAAAAGACATCAGATAACCGAAATTTAAGACACTCTAGAGTCTAGACCCACATAAAATCAAATACATACAATAATAAATCCTGATCAAATAAATTCCAAGTGAAATCAGAAAATGAATCCAGTTTACATCACAAGAAAAGCTAGCTAATCTTCAATGATAAATTTTTGCTAAATTTTATCAGCTATTCTAACAGAATCTAATTCCTGCATCTACTTACACAAAGCAAATCTGTTGATGTAGAGTATATTATGCATTAAATTATGGTTTGTTATTTTTTTATATGATATAGAGTAGATAAGATGATGATGATGATGGCAGTAAATGTAAAAATGACGAGCACCGAATAATTGATCATTTCAATGTTCATATCATGTTTAGAAAATCAAATGGCATGGTTCATTTCAATGTTCATATCATGTTTAGAAGTCAATAAAATCGAGTAATTCTCAAAATGTGTCGCAATGCAGGAAATGAGGGAGGAGGTAACTACTCTAAAGAGTGAAATTGATCTACTGCAAAAGGGTCTGAGGTAAACCACATGCGCTTGCATATGCACTTGCATATGCACTTATGAACTATATAGTTTGTAGATGTAAACATGTGAATTGTTATTTCTAAAATTCATAAAAGTGAAACATGGGGTCCGTTTGGCACGGCGGTGGCGGTCGTGAACGCGGTGGTTAAGAACTGTCGTTCGTGAATGTCCGACCTCACCTAAGAAACTCATTCATTTTTATGTTCAAAATTAGTTTTTTTTCTTGGTGGCGGTCATAATTGTGGTCATGCCAAAAATATATTTTATGACGATGACGTTTTTGTGCAAGCTCGCAGGAGCAAAAACGCTGCGCCAAACAGACCCATGGACAACTAAAGACCTAAATAAGCATATGTCATTCTATTACAAATTACGTAGTAAATGGTAAGAATCAGATTTTGTGTACTATCCACTACATATCTATTATCTATTACTACAGAATAAAGCAGCTGTTCGAGCACTGTACATGATCAGTAAATATAGTTGCCATTTTCTTAGTGGCGGTTGTGAACGCGGTGGTTAGGAACTGTCGTCCGTTTGGCGCGATGTTTTTGCTCCGGTGAATTTGGACAAAAATGCCATTGTGATGAATATGTGCTTGACATAACAACGGTTATGACCGCCACCAAGAAAAAAAATTAATTTAAACATAAAAAATGAATGCATTTCCTTAGGTGAGGTTGAGCGTTCACAAGCGACAGTTTGTAACCAACGCGTTCAAGATTGCCACCATCGTGCCGAGCGGACCCCTAAGACTTATCATCAAATTCACTACAGAAATATTTATATCACTGTATTTAATTTACTGCTTGTGTATAAGCTTGTTTTAATGATATTTCATTTCTCATCTTTCTCAATGTTCTCCATCTCCAAAGTTATTTCTTCTTCTTGCTTTTAAGTGCAGATTATTCCTTACTAACTCAAGATGTGGGACTAAAGGCTGCTCGCTTTACCCATTTTATTTAATTAATCTTATTTGTTTCACTAAAATAAACCCCACATATTTTACTAAAACGGGCTCTAACCATTTGGTAAAGCCTGATGGAGGCTGTGCCACCATTGCCAGGATATTAGTCCGCACATCAGTAATTGGGCTACTAAGTACATCTGGTTTTATAATGTTCATGAACATAATATTAGGAAATATAGTTAAGCATATATTATTGTTTTATAACTTAATTTATGTACTACTACTACTACTATTAATAATAATACTAATTTTGACAAGTTGTATATTTAATAATAATATATTTATTTTATTGCATTCAAATATGATTCAACTGCTATTAATTATATTAATAATAAAAAGGATTATTACATTATTAATTTTTAAACATCATTCTTCTGAATTTATCAAATAAATATAATAACATTACATATAAAAAAAATATTTTAATGTTAGAAGAAAGTATGACATTCAGCTATCAAGGAGCAAGCACGTGCTCGACGTTCATGGATATCTAAGCCGGCATGAGCATGAAGCTCGACAATCGCTGGGCATGTCATAATACCAGGTGCAAAAAAGGCCCGGCGGGCCAAGGCCGGGACCCCGGGTCCAGGCTTTATGTTTGTCGGGCCTCGAGCATAGAGGGCTCAAACCCCTCTTTAAAAGGGGGCCTGGAGGAGCCTACCAGACTGGGCCCAGCCAGGCCGGGCCTGGTTGGCTCCCCCGCCATTTGGCAGCTCCTGCTACCAAATGGCAGCTGGGCATCCAGCGCTGGGGTGACAGCCCCAACATTTAATGTTGGGGTTGCCGCCCCTGCTTTATACACTGGGGTTGCCGCCGCTGCATTATACGCTGGGGCGACAACCCAAGCTTTTAATGTTGGGGAGGCAAGCTCCAACTTTTAATGTTGGGGCGGCAACCCCAACATTTAATGCTAGGGCGTGCCGCCCCAGCTTTAAAAGCTGGGGATATTTGGGCAGGCTACGCCTGCCCCGCGTGCCCCAAAATGGGGCAGGCTTACAACGGGCACCAGGCTAAGCCTGGTGCCCGAGCAGGCCTAGGCTCGGGACCAGGCTAAGCCTGGTGTCCAGGCAAGCCTAGGCTCGGGGCCAGGCACCAGGCTGGGCCCTAGCCAAATAAGGGGGGTCTGGTGAGCCCCTTAGGCCCGGGGTTCGCCTGGCCCGGGTCAAATTTGCACCTCTTTATTACCATCTCAACTCGCTTCCAAACAGCGGACAGAGTCAAGAGGCACCATATCCCAGCGCTAAAGTGTGTGTGTGCATGTGCGCGTCTATATCTGTGTGTCTGTGTACGAGCAGTTTGGCATGGGGGACCCCTGAGCCCTGCTCTACAGTACGCATGCCCCCCCCCATGCGCAGTGTGGTGATATTTGTACATTCGGTCATCATTCAATGTCTATCGTGCATAGGGAACGCAAGCGGCGAATGTATCGCGTGGGGCGGGCTGCTCGTTATTCAAAAAGTACATTGATTATGTGAATTAATTCGTAGGCGTGGGAAGTATAGTTTTTGCACACACAAGTGTAAACAATGATTCACTATAAACCTCTGAGACTATAATCCATTATTATGGATATTTGAGCAAAGAAAGAAGAAAATGACAAATATAGAATAACCTCTCACAAGAAACTGTGCGGTTCACCCTAAAGATAGGGCTAAGTCGATGGGTACAATATGTCTTCAATATGGAGAATTAGGGTTACAAAAGTAAAATGTAATTGACTGTGTTTTTGGTATAATCCAAACTCTACAAGTACATATAGCACTCTGCAATACAAAGGAATTTCCCAAAGTAGCTCCAAAATAGAAAATTTCATAAGAAACCTTTAACAAAATATACCACAACATATGCTCTCAGGCCGAGGGCTCCACCCTGAGGGAATGACAAATAACAAAAAACCATTCAGTATTCCCCTTTTCAGACATCATCCCATCCGTTCAGTATTCCAATTTTCAAATCTACATGTGCAACTTTTGCCACCATAGCTTTTAAAGCTTACCAAAATGGTCATTTACAACCCTAAATACCCAAAAGACAAATGACAAGGCAGACTTCAAACACTACAAAAATCTCACTTTTAACTAAAGACATCACATCATGTTACGGTAGTAACCCCCGGACCGGGCTGGGCCCCAGGCAGGCACATACATCCTCCCGGGCGATTCCCACGATTCCTGGCCCGGGTACCGTAACAGGGCCGCGGCCCATACACCCCAACCAAATCTCCGCCCCCATTTAATCAGGCGGTAGGTTGTTGAGGTCAGGGATCGAACCCCTGACCCCCTTGATAAGAAGTCCTTCCATGGACTCTCATCACCAACTGAGCCGTCCATGGAAGGACTTCTTATCAAGGGGGTCAGGGGTTCGATCCCTGGCCTCAACAACCTACCGCCTGATTAAATGGGGGCGGAGATTTGGTTGGGGTGTATGGGTCGGGGCCCTGTTACGGTACCCGAGCCAGGAATCGTGGGAATCGCCCGGGAGGATGTATGTGCCTGCCTGGGGCCCAGCCCAGTCCGGGGGTTACGACCGTAACACATCACCTCAATAGAAGTGATAAATCACTAGCTTACTCAAAATGTTTTCCAAATCTCAATACAATTTTTTTAATTAGTTAATAAGACAAAATAACGATGGCTATTAAAATATTTGCTTCCCAACTATGCACCCCATCAACATGATGAATAATCAGATTCCAACTCATATACTAAATTTGCATTCCTTAAAAAGAGAGTAATTTTAAGTACTATGACAGTAATACCATGCCAATAGGCAACTTTAACAATACTTTTAAGAAAATCATACTTTTATTTTATTTTATTTATATTTGTTGCTATATTTCGTACAATTGGTATGGTCCATAGGATCCGTTATTTTATATCTTGTCTAGTTAACTAAGTGTCGTGTAGGTTAGTATGGATGGCTTGCTGTTGTTTTATATTCAGGTATCTTTCGTATTTACTTTGAGTGCGTAGACTTAATTGAAAAGGTGTCACCATGTATTCCCTATTTATAGACCCATTTAGGTCATAAAATGAAATGAAGAAATATTTCCTCTTTCCTCCCTTAGTTCTCTCCTCCCCTCCTAGGGTAAGGGATAGGTAGCTCTCTTCCCCAAACTCCCCGCTAGGTATCCATGGCTCCGACTCCACTATATCTCTACCGGCCATTCAACATCCGACCACTGCTCCACTGAGCTCTTGATACTTTACAGGCTTACAGCTAACCCGTAACAACTTGGTATCAAATGCGGTAATTCTCGGATCTATGCTCGTCTATCGGCCGCACTAATTATACATGTCGAACATTGAGTCTATGTTGTACATCTCCAGATCAAAGTAGTTCATTGTTGTCTGATTAACCATTCACATTCCTGATCCAGAACTTACCGATTATGTGTGATTTCTTCAATAGTGTGTCAATTCTTCTCCCAGTCTGCAGAGACCCTCGTCAACTTTGCACGCATAGTACAGTCGTCGCTTAATCAATGTTCCCCAACTCGTGCCATGTGCGACCTCCCTCAAGACGCAACGGCGTCTTCCAACGCTCCTTCCAGATCGTCCCACCAATCCCCACGTCACAGCCATATGTGGCTTGCGTCATGTCAGATCCCAGCGGAGGAGTCGCCTTTTATCAATTGATCGTGCCTCTCCTTTTTTTACTCGAGCCTAGAACCTGCCAGATTTCCAGCGCAGGCCGCTTTTTGTCAATCGAGCACCGCCTCACCCTATTTTTCAACTCCAGCCCAATGCCCGCCAAATTTCTTTGATTAATTCATTAATTCACTAAACTGTTGTTTAAAAAGGGGGCATCTTTATTATTGAAAGCAGCAACCACAATTCACTTGTATGCCTAAGAAAATGACTTCTCTTCTCTGGGGGACAAGAAACCAACGGGGTTGGTGTCATAGAGCAACCGAGCTCACTTCAGTGCCTCAGGGATTGTCAACATGATGTCAGTCGAGGTTGCCCAACAAAACTATTTGGGTACAATGACAACGTTCAAACAGACTGCAAACCTAGTTGTTGCCCACAAGGCATCACAAGCATTGTATGCTACTCTCCTCGCCGAACTTGATAACCTTATAACTGCACAAGGTACCCAACCGTCCATCCCACAATCAGAATTCGTGCTCGACAAGCTATCTGACCCCGTTGAGGGCTACATCAATCACCTACACCTCGATACGTCAATCCCATCCAACACACTCCTCTCCAACCAAAAATCGCGACGACTTCGACTCCTTGCGCCACTTCCCATCCATCACCCCAGATATCCCTCCCCGACGAGTAGCACCACTCAAATGCATTACCACTGCCCTCTAGCAGGTCCCACCAGCTACTTCTGATGTTCGCATACCATGGCTCCTCTAGATCGACATTAGTCACTGAGCCGTCAGTCTGCCGACACCAACTACAGGTCCTGTCGATACGCAGGCGACGAGCTTCCTTCCACACAACCTTCTTTCACTATATCAGTGCATGTGAGTGGGGCTCACTGAGGAACGATGCTTCTACAATGGGGACAACAAAATAAGAAACAAATACATTGAGCTAGGGTACAACAAAATAAGGTAAATAACATAAACTAATTTTACATATGCAATACCAAATTTATTTAACCACAAAGGCTCATGTTGTCTGAATAATATTTATAATTTAACATGAGATAATTTTTTATATAAAAAATTTCTATAATATTCTTTCATTTGATTCAGACGACCTTTTAATTTGCTAGACAAGTAATCTAACCTCAAGTCAACCACATTCAATTAGGCAGAAAATATGCTCTTGCTGTGGACTTGAAACAATGGTTGGGAAAAAACAGCTTTTTTGGTGTTCAACAAAAAATAGTAAATATGGCTAGGTGAACTAATCAAACAAGAGCACCTCAGTCAAATAGTAGTAAAATGGCTTTAAAGTAGGGTCACAATCTCCACCAACTGAAGATAAAAAGGAAGAAAAAGGAGCAAGCATAACAATATATCCATCAGCCAAGAAGGATTTCAGTCTAACCTGTCGATGAAGGTTTTATCTTCATCACTCGTATGAATCGAGGGTTCTTTTGGTGCAGCTGTAGTGGTCATGAACTGTGGTTTATGAACGCCGACCTTGGCCCTGTCACTGCGGCAGCATTTAGGTTCAAAATGAGATTTGTTTTGAACGGTGTTTTAGCTCCTGTGCGTTCGGATAAAAACTCCACTATCTTTGTACACTTGTTTGGCACGGCAACGGTTGTGAGTTGTGACCGCCACCACACATGAGCATTTGATACATAAAATGGTGGCAGGTACATGCTGGGACAGGCAGAGATTGGGCATATGACTCTGGAAGAGCTGCATGCTTTAGAGAGGTATCTTGAAATCTGGATGAACAACATTCATTCTGTAAAGGTCAATATAATTTCCATCATCCCTTCTTCTCCTACAAATAATTATATGGCCAATTAATCTAATGAATGCTCCAATGGCAAACAGATGCAAATGATGTTCCAAGAGATTCAATCATTGAAAATTAAGGTAAGTCATAAACAACTATTTTAATCCAAATAGCACAACTATGGATTAAAACTTATAGTTGGATCAACATGGGCTTTAAGTACTGTTTGCTATTTGCAGGAGGGAGTACTGAAGGAAGCAAATGAATTACTTCAAGAAAAGGTGTGAACCATCCCCCTTCTCTATATATACATATATATATATGTTATATAAATATATATATTACGTACAAAGAAATATTTTTGCAGCCCGTGGTGTAACCTCTGAGGCCCTTCGGAAATCATTCTGAACTGTCCAAACTCGCTGAAATCAAATCTAGCTGTCTGATTACCTACGTTGTGTAATAGTGGAGCCCATGTTAATTTTACTAGATCTCCTATACCTACTATGGTAGGGTGTCCTAGGCCTATATTTTCAGGGCACGACTACCCTACAACATTAAATTATGATTTTGCCCCTATCTACATTGAAAATTTAATACTATTTATCAAGCTTTTGAAAACTGGACCAGCTGGTCGAACCGCCGACCGGACCCCTAGCAGTTGAAAAGGAACCGTTGGAATCAAACCGTAAGCGGGTAGTGTTGGGTTTCTCATGCATCTAATGCACAGTGGAAACCCATTTCTATTTGACCATGCAAAAACCAATAGATCAAGAACATAGTTCATACCTACGTCAAAATCACTATTTCGAGAAGAACAATTGCCGTTAGAGTACCCAAAAGTAGAACAAAATTCACGTCTCTACGAGTACCCACACGAACGCTGAAAACACCTCGTCGTCCGTCCAACAAACTCGGGCTGAAAGATGATCGTCCCTTCATCTCCACAAAGTATTAGTTTCGCCTTTTGGAGAAGATGCGACTACATATAGCAGCTTCCGGGTACGTGGTAGGACCTCCCTGCCGCAGCACCTGGGGTCCTGTTGTTGCTCCTTTAGCCCCTTTGTCTTTGCCTGCAAAGCCATCAAGTTGGATCGTTGGGCAAGTTACCTTCGGCTGCATTGATCCGAATATTTGGAGTCGGGAATTTCCTGGCTTCAACAATGATGGCTCATCTCTTCCTCTTAGTGGAACTCGTTGAATGATTCAGCTACTATAATTGTCTCGTGGGTAGTGCAGGGTCCTCTTAATCGTACCTCTTGTTTTGCCCATGTTTGCAGCCCATCCACAAAGTAGAACTGACGTTCATCCTTATCGAAAATATAATCTCATTATCTTAAAATCATGGGTAAATCTTAAGCATTTTCGAAAAGAGAAATAGCAACTATAGATTATTTCATGACTTATATCATTCCTTGGATCATCTCGATCGAGTACTAATAATATTTTAGCTACTCATGGAGATGGAGGAAATGAAAGAAATAAAAGAGTACATGATAAAAGAGAGAGTGGAAAAGAGAAAGAGAACTATTTTATTTTATTGAAATGCAAAAGAGATTACAAACTATGAAAAGGAAATTACAACTATTGCATTGAAAATTACAAATGCTAATAAGAAAAAGACGTACAAGAGCTACTAAAAGCATGAAAATAAAATAAGAAAAGGAGATTTGAACTCCCAATAATTCATCCCCGAAATTCCTCCCTTAACATCTGGTGAAGCTGACTTTAAATAGGCAGAAATTTGGTGTTACACGCCCTTGGTCACGCCCGTGACCAAGAGCGTGTAAGGGGCGGGATCGGTGCTGGTGCGGAGAGGGCGCGTTCTGGCTTCAATGCAGGCATTTCGGGCGCGTCACGCCCTAGGTCACGCCCGTGACCTGGGGCGTGTAATCTTAAAATCTAGTTTTGGCGGGAAACTTCGGCGGGAAGGAGCGTTATTGAACATTCGTCGGTCTCTGCCATTTCGTCGATCTCAGCGTGTTCGTCGAACGCAGCAATTTCGTCAAACGAAGGAGCCATTTCGTCAAACGCAGGAGCCATTTCGTCGAGCTCAGTGTTTTCGTCGAACGCAGCCTTTTCATCGAACGCAGCAGCCAGGCCACGTTCGTCGAGCTCAGCGGGTCGCGGCCGTGACATTGGGTCACGCCCTTGGTCACGCCCGTGACCTAGGGCGTGTACTTGGCGAATTATTCACGGAACGCCCCCTGGTGGCGGAATTGGGTCTGGAACACATCTAGGCTGTCACGCCCCCTGGTCACGCCCGTGACCTTGGGCGTGTAGTTGATATTTTTACTCAAAGTGCCCAGAAAACCTGCAAAACATAAACTAAGCTTAAATTAGTTGAAGAAATTAAAAAGGAACAGATTAAATAAGAAAATACATATAAATTACATAAATTCAATTTAAAACTATATTAAAATTATACTAAAAGATGAGTACAAAAAGTACTCATCAAACACCCCCATACATATAAATTACATAAATTCAATTTAAAACTATATTAAAATTATACTAAAAGATGAGTACAAAAAGTACTCATCAAACACCCCCATACTTGAGCTTTTGCTATTCCAGAGCAAAAGAGTGAGGAAAGAATTACAAGATATCGATATTATTTCAAATTAACTAAAATTTTATTAAACAAGAATAAGTCAAAAGCAAATTTTAGGAATTCAAGAATTAAGTCATAAATTATGTTGATAATTTAAAAAGAGAAATTTGTTTAGCTAACTACTTCTCAAGATAACTATTTAGCAATCGAAATTGTAGAAATTTTCAAACAAAATTAGATTGAAATTATAAACACTCTAACATAAAAGAAACTTAAGGAAAAGACACCTACCAAAATATTGCTCTCTTAATAATTTAGTTTAGGACTAGAAACAATGAAATTGGCTAGGGATGGGTTTGAACGAAATGGCAAAATGAAAAGATACTAAAATAAAGGTGATGAATTTTATCCTCTCACCTTATTTGAATACAAAATTTGTATATGTTTAGGAAAATAATGAATTTTTCCATGCCCTATAATCTTTTAAAAATTCTCTTCAATTAAAACCCAAAATGTATATGTTTAGATGTAATGAATTTTATCCTCTTACATCATGACATATAATCTTTTAAATGATTTTGGGTGCATATGTTTAGGAAATAATGAATTTTATCCTCTTATTCCCATGACATATGATCTTTTTTCTACTTTTTTTTAATTGCCAACAAAGGGTAAGGGTAACGAAATACATCTAGTTTATAAATTAAACTATTTTGAGAGCAAATTTTTGGAGGAATGAAATTTCCTAAGATCTTAAAGTTAAAAGAGAATATAATAGGAATCTAGAGGTGTTTAGCCAATTTACCACAAAGTGAAGCTATTTAAAATTAAACGGAGAAGTAGTGCTAAATTAATTCTCTAATCGAATTAAAAACATAAAATGTTTCTTAAAACTAAATTACTTCAAATTTAGATTTAACAAATTCTGATAAAATAAAATATTAGCTAAATTAAAAATGTAGCAATACTTATAATCGGACCTCAAACTAAATTTCTAGAACAATAAAAACAACAAGGCTAGGCATATTTATTATTATTATTATTATTTATATAATTTTTCTTGGACTTCCCGAGGGCTACCCGGTGAAGGGTTCGCAAGGTACTAGGAGTTGTGATGAGAGTTCAAGCCCAAAGCGCCCTTTCCAAGAAATTAGATTTTTATAATTTTTAAATTTTATTATTATTATGATTATTATTTTCAAATAAAAATACAATGAATGCTAAGCTACACCCCCATACTGAAAATTAAACATTGTCCACAATGTTTAAAACTAAGTATGAAGAATACATGAAAGAAAATAAACTTTAAAGAAAAATACTTAAAAAAAAGATAAGCAAGGGGTGCCTCCCAAGAGCACTTTCTTTTTCCCGTCTTTAAGTTAGACGATTATTGTTAGGAAAACGGAAATTTAAAAGAGAAGTGAACATGCAACTCCCCTAATTCACGCGTAGGTGAATGTGTCGGCGTTAGTCGCCCGGCTACTCCTCCGTTTATTTTGTGATTCTCCTCTTGTCCTTAAATTTGAATATATAAATCCAAATCACCTATACATACCTGAGGTGATTTGGAAAAATAAAGATGAGCGGCATATGGATCATTGATTATTTGGGGTGGCAACAGCTCATCCTTAACCTGAAAATTATTAGAATAAAGAGAATCATAAATAAACGAGTCAGAAAATTTTTCGCAAGGAGGAGGTGCTTGCGAAAATATATGATTTAGCTCCGGTTGTTCCTTTTCTAAAATTAAATTTTCTTTTGAAAAATCTGGTGCGTTACCAAGCGGAATAAAATTTTCGGACACAAAATTTTCATCAATTTTTGGTTTGATAGAAGAAATTCGCGAATATTTATGACAAAGGAAATAAAATCCGGGTGAAGTAGGGGAAGAAACTTGTTCTTCTTCTATTTCATCCGGGGTGCCCATAACTTTAAGAAATTCTTGGTAAAGTAATTTTTCTTCATCTTTGGTAAAAGAAGTTATGGGATTACATGAAACCACATGTTCCTCCATAACTAAATTATCCAAAGATGGAGAAAAGATACCAGGAGAAATAAAATTTTCCTCTAAATTTTTTTTTTTTTTTTGGGGGGGGGGGGTATCTATTTGAATCGTCGGACATTCCCCAAAATTAAAGTATGAAGGTTGCGGCGCAAAAGAATATGAACAAGAATTTGGATCGAAAGATTTATCTTCATCGCTCCGAAAGCTATCCGGGTGACCTTGCCACCAAGAATAATCTACTTCGGGGCTAGAAGAAAAATTATTAGAAGCCGAAAAGTTATTCTCGTGAAAATTAGAAAAGCACTAGACGAAATAATATTTTCCTCTAAATTTTGGGGGGAAGTATTTATTTGGATCTGCGGAATTTCACCAAAATTAGAGAACGAAAATTGCAGTGTACAAGAAGAAAAACAAAAATTCGGATCTAAAGATCTATCTTTATTTCTCCGAGAACTATCCGGGTGAGCTTGCCACAAGGAATAATCTACTTCAAAGCTAGAAGAACAATTATTAAATGCCGAAAAATTATTCTCATTAAAATTAGAAAAATTATTTTCATCAAAGTTTGAAAAATTATTTTCATTAAAAGATGGAAAATTATGATCGTAATTATTATCAAAATTATTTGCATAATATTGAGGAAAATTATTTTCATAATAATTATTTTGATAATAAGAATGTAAATAACATTCCTCACTTTGATGAGGCGCACCACAATAATGACAACTAAATTGGCATTCTCGTGCGGCTTGTAAGATATAAAGTTGGTTTCGAAGCTCGACAACCATAACGGCCAATTCAGATTCTTCCATAATAAAAATAAGAAAAAGAAACAACTTTCACTTAAATGAATGGAATTTTAAAAATATTTTTATTATATATTTTTTTTTCAAAAAGTAGAGTTTATGAAACTGCTATATGTAGTGCGTTTTAGAGTTTTTCGAGCATGCCCCGACGACTCTTGCATGTGACTTCTCAAATCAACATACGTCGAGTAGTCGTTTAACATCATATTCGAATCCAATTTAACATGCAAATATTCTCATTCATTATTTAATTAATTCCTAATTAATTAAACATCATTATAGGCTTGGTTCTTCACTTATATCCAATATAAGTAAAAATCAACACGATCATTTATCTATTTTCAGTACGTTCTTATGTGCGACCTCATAGGTTCATATTACGTTGGCAGTAAGAATAAATCCTTGATTACTTCTAGAACACAGAAGATTCCAATAGGTGGGTCTTGGGCGGGGCTAAGCCTAACTTTCTTTATGAATAAATTTTTTGAAAAAATCAGTCGCCTCCTGGATTTGATCCAGAACAAGTGGACAATCTGTATATCATTGAAATATAATATACATAATATAATGGCATACAATATAATATACATAGAATATAAATATAAGTCTATATAATATTTTATATTAAATATAAGTTTATATTATAACTTTTATAACTAATATAAGAAAATATAATATAAATTATATTACATATGAGTGATAATGCACGGGTGCGGGCGAACCCCGCTTGGATGCGGGTGAAACTCGCTTGGATGCGGGCGATGCCGACTTGGATGTTGCTCACTGAATGATGTCGTCCACCGAATGATACTGCCCGCCGAATAATGTTGCTTACCGAATGTTGTCGTCCGCTGAATGTTGCCGCCCGCCGCATGATGCCACCCGCCGAATGATGTCGCTCGGCGAATGGGCTGCCCATCGAATGTTGCCGGCCGCCGAAAGTTCGCCGCACGGGGGGCCTAGTGACAGTGCACTCAGTGCACGAGGGGCCCACAGTGCCCCGCGCGACAGTACCCGGCCCGCGAAGGCGGGCTTCGCCCGCCCCTGACCGGCGGGCTTATTTAAAATTTTTTGTTTAATTTATTTTTAAAGGTTTTAATTTTTTTTTTAATTTTTTTAAATATTTAAGTTTTATGCATTTATTTTTAAATGATTTTTTTATTTATTATAAAAGGTTTTTAATTATTAATTTTTTTCTAATATAATTTACTTTTTTTTAATTATTGCAATTTATTAATTTGAAAAAAATAAAAAAAATAAAAAAAATAATTATTAAAAAAAGAACCGCGGGGTGGGCGGTTAAGGCCTCCGGCGCCGACGGAGGAGCCGCCGCCGGCCTACTCGGATCCCACCGGCGGGTTCGCCTGATCCCGACGAACTCGTCGGGGGTTGTCCGGCGGCGAGCGGGCAGGGCCACCACGGCGGCGGCCCTACCCATGAGACCCTAAACTGGATCTCACGGTCAAGGCCACCGCCGAGCGCCGTCGGGATTTCACCAGCGGGTTCGCCGGGGCCCGGCGAACCTGCCGGTGGGCTCCAGGCAGGGCGTCGGCGGTAACCCAAATTTTTTTGAAAAAAATGCGTCGGGATTTCTGCATGAGGAGGTGGTTGCTGTAAATGGCTATTTGCAGTCCATTATTTCCTTGATGGAGCGCTGCGATGACAAGTTGGACGGCTGAGATTTGATGAATGAAAGTAATTCAGCCTCATTTTGGTCCTAAAAGTTTTTCTTTATAGAATATAGATATATATACATAGATATACTGTTAAAACTAAAAAATTTAGGTGGTCATGGTACTAAAATAGGACAATCAAATGAATTTGAGTCCTTCGATTTTAATTTCTCTAATTTTAATAAAATATGTGATTTTTTAATACATATATCTAGTATAAAATAAAAAAATATACATGTTATAAATACCAGCGACCGTGCATAGGATCCCCCAAGACGCAATGTGCGACGATAATAGTACTCGATCATGGCTCGAGTGCGGTTGGGCACTGTTGTCATCACACACTACGCACGGGGGACACTGTGCATGGCCTCAAGTGCGTGTCTGTCTGTCTCTCTCTCTCTATATATATATATACATATATATATATATTATTGAAATTTCCAACATGGTATTTGTTGGATTATTTATGTGATAAGTTACATGGTAAACTTCCTAATTGCCATTTTATTGTGTTGATGTTGCAGATGGTAGAGCAAACTGAGCATTTTGATATAACCCAAGTGATTGTAGAGCAGAACGATTTTTTTACTATGGCTCCAAACATAGCTGATGTTTCATACCCACTAACCATACAGAATGAGATATTTCAGTTCTAAACACTACTAAAATAGGGTAGAACTTGTACTAATATTATCATTAAGGCCATCAGGTCCATGTATGAATTTTATTCTATGTTCTAAGCGACAATCGTCATTTGTGCCGTGTACTATGAATAAATTTGTTCTCATATGAGATTGCAAACTTTTGTTGTATAATACATGATGTGGCTTGATGTCTTGCTCCATTCTATCTTTAAGAATACTTAGGCTCCGTTCGTTTGCAATGTTTTGACAGTCTATTTTTGTTTTGAGATTTTGAAAACCAAATTTCCGCCATTCGTTAGGCTATGTTTTTCGCCGTTTTGGTTTTGCGCTGAAAACGGTCTATTTTCATTTCCTTCTAAAATTGCCCCGCCTCAAAACAGACCTAGGGAGGTCTGTTTTGCGCAGTTTTGAGAATAGACGAGCAGTCGCCGGGCCTATTCCCTTCAACACTGTCAGCTCTGACACAGCCATTTTCCGGCAAAGGAAAGTGGATCTTAAGAGAGTATACCTGTATAACCCGTAATTCGTCGAGGTCAAAGAGGATCGAGGGCGGCTTAAAAGATCTCTCCCACCTGGGGCGAGTAGAGAAGATCTCGCAGGGTGCTGGCTCGGCAAAGTCCCAGGCCGTCTCAGCAGGGCCCCAGAAGGGATCAAGGGCTCGCCGTCTCGCGGCAAGCGGGCCGCGAGGGCGAAGCGCGCAAGGGCTCGCCGCCTCGCGACGAGCGGTCCGCGAGGTGGTCTTCGAGCCAGGCTGATATCCGTGCAAATGTAATGCGAGAGCGAAACAGTTGTGGGCTCGGCGCTTTTGGGGTGCATTCAGCAATGGCGAGTAAAGGAAGGGCTCGCCGCCTCGCGCAAGCGTGCTAGGCTAGTGTTTATGGCACTAGGGGGTTAGCGAGCGGTGCCCTAACGGGCCACTCGCAGAAGGGGATCTCGCGAGCCTCGCTCACGGAAGGACTCGCGAGTGGCGCATGGCGAGGCGAGTGGGGGCTCGCCCCGACTCGTAAAGTGGGGGCTCGCCCCGACTCGCAAAGTGGGGGCTCGCCCCGACTCGCAAAGTGGGGGCTCGCCCCGACTCGCAAAGTGGGGGCTCGCCCCGACTCGCAAGAGGAGATCTCGCGAGCCCAGCTCGCAGGGAGAGAGGCGAGTGGCGCTTTCACGGGCCACTCGCCCAGCAAGGGTTGACAGGTGAATTTACCCCAATACCATTGGTGGGCTGTCAATAGCCCTTCAGAACAACGGAGTTTGGCTGTTAGCAGACCATTTTGGTGTGCGTTTAGTAAAACCAAAAGGCGGAAGTCCGCTATTAGCAGACCAAAAGAGAAAATCTATATATAGATCTTGAAGGACACCTTTGGAGAGGATTCCAATTCCAAATCCAATTCTTGGCTTCTTCCTCCCTAGGTCCTTTGGTTGGCCCCTCAGGCTCTCCAAGGGTGCCCAGCTTCAGCTTTGGCTTGGGAGGGGAAGCGCTCTAAAGATCTTCCGGGTGTGTGGTGGGACCTCCACGTTGTAGCCAAGGGTCTGTGTCTAGCTCCAAGTCTCCGGCCAGGTTTCCCCATGGGATCAATAGATGCTAGTTGCCCCCCTTCACGGGGGTTCGAACTCCTCGTTGGGCCAGATACTGGTTTCAACATTTATGGTTCGGTGAGCGTGGAACGCAGCTAGTACAGGAAATTCCCAAGGAAGTGACATGGTGGGAGAGGACGAGCGAGATATCGGCCATAGCGGCTCGCCAGTGACGACAGGGATGCTGACGGATCTCCGGAAGGAGGTGCTCGAGGCGATCCAGCTGGCATTCGCGTCGGTGGGAGGCGACTTCACAACCCCAGCGCCCCGGGTAGTTCCGTCGCTGGGAGTTGGCGAGAACGCCCCGGGGCGGAGGGCAAGCAAGGAGTCAGTGTCCGAGGCACCAGGGCGAGACCTTGCCGGGCGAAAACTCTTCCCCAGCCCGGCGAGTGGGGTTCAGGCAAGCGCCATCCCGGTGAGTGGTCCCCCAGCAAGTGCGAGTCCAGCAAGAGCAAGTCAGGTCAGAGAGCTCGTGGGGCGGGTCGAGCAGACAGGAGCAGTGAGCGGGGGGAGCCCGTTCTGCGAGCTGGTTCTCTCGGCACCACTCCCGGAGGGGTTCAGGGAGCCGGATATGATGTACTACACCGACAAGGATGACACCGTCCAACACTTGCAGTGGTTCGAAGACATGGTCTCCCTTAGACCCGTGTCGGACGCTTTCAATTGCCGACTCTTCGCAACTACTCTGAAGGAGAAGGCAAGGGACTGGTTTCACCAGCTCCCAAGGGGGTCGATCTACGCGTTCGAAGACCTGCGTCGTAGCTTTTTGCTTCGCTTCTCGGCCTTGAAAAAGAGGAAGAAGAATGCCGAGACACTCTTCAAAATCAAGCAAGAGCCAGAGGAGTCGCTAGCCCACTATGTGGATAGATTCCAGGAGGAAGTCCTGCTTGTCCAGGAGGTACCCGGATTCACCCTCCAGCTTGCCTTCATAGTGGGGCTGCGGGAGGGGTTCTTCAAGATGAACCTGAAGCGAAAGGCCCCCTTGTCCTTTGAAGAGTTGATGGAAAGGGCGGCGGAGGAGATCGAAGGAGAGGCGGCCAACCCGGAGTTTGCGAAAAGGTTGGCGAAGCTGAGTGGGTCGGAGGTCAGGCAGCAGGAGGTCCGGAGAAGAGAGGAGCTGAGGGCTCCAGAGCCAGGGTGGAGGCAGGGCCTGAGACCACTCCTCCCCCCACCTCAGCACGCCATGGCGATTATCTGGGGAAGAGAGAGGAGAGCCAGAAAATCAGAAAGAAGAGGAAGAGGAGGGGCAGGGTGGCGTTATCCTACTGTGACTTCCATCAAGAGGAAGGTCACGCGACGGCTACCTGCCCAGAGTTTTTGGAAATGAGGGGGACAAGGGATCCGATGTAGCAACAGCAACAACCGGTGAGGATCGAGGAGGTCCCTGCCTAGGAGGAGAAGACGAATGAGAGGCAGGGGGATGCCCCGAGCTAAGCGGTGACGACCAGAGACGTTTCTACCCTTAAATTCATGTAGTACGACGATTTACTTTCAAACTTAGCTTTTCTTGCATGTAATATGATAACTAATGAGATGAAAGGTTTCAAAAATTACTTAGCCCCGATGCAGACCCGCTGACCAGGCTCCCACCAAGCTGGCAGGGCCGTAGGATCACTCGGTGGCAAGAATATTTCAAAAAGTATTTAGCCCCGATGCAGACCTGCTGTCCAGGCTCCCACCAAGCTGGCAGGGTCGTAGGATCGCTCGGTGGCAAGAAGGTTTCAAAAAGAACTTAGCCCCGATGCAGACCCGCTGACCAGGCTCCCACCAAGCTGGCAGGGTCGTAGGATCGCTCGGTGGCAGGGAGGTTTCAAGAAGTACTTAGCCCCGATGCATACCCGCTGGCCAGGCTCCCACTAAGCTGGTAGGGTCGTAGGATCGCTCGGTGGCAGGAAGGTTTCAAGAAGTACTTAGCCCCGATGCAGACCCGATGACCAGGCTCCCACCAAGCTGGCATGGCCGTAGGATCACTCGGTGGCAGGAAGGTTTCAAAAAGTACTTAGCCCCGATGCAGACCCGCTGACCAGGCTCCCACCAAGCTGACAGGGCCGTAGGATCGCTCGGTGGCAGGAAGGTTTCAAAAAAGTACTTAGTCCCGATGCAGACCCGCTGACCAGACTCCCACCAAACTGGCAGGGTCGTAAGATCGCTCGGTGGCAGGAAGGTTTCAAAAAGTACTTAGCCCCGATGCAGACCCGCTGACCAGGCTCCCACCAAGCTGGCAGGGCTGTAGGATCGCTCGGTGACAGAAAAGTTTCAAAAAGTACTTAGCCCCGATGCAGACTCGTTGACCAGGCTCCCACCAAGCTGGCAGGTCGTAGGATCGCTCGGTGGCAGGAAGGTTTCAAAAAGTACTTAGCCCCGATGCAGACCTGCTGACCAGGCTCCCACCAAGCTGGCAGGGTCGTAGGATCGCTCGGTGGCAGGAAGGTTTCAAAAGGTACTTAGCCCCGAAAATATAGTTGGTTTGGTGTAGACCCGACGGCCAGGCTCTCACGCAGCTGGCAAAGGACGGGCAGCACTCAGGAATGGGTGAACTTCACGGGAAGGAAACAAAGGAGGAGGCGGGTGAACTTCAACACTTATTTGCCGACCGAGATCTCGCTTACTCGCCAATGTAGTACAGCTCGGCGAGTGGGAAGTGAGTCTCGCGCGAGTAGTGGTAAGGTCTGCAGTTCAGTTTAAGGCGAATTTAGCAGGCGAGTGCTGGCCCCATCAGGCACTCGCCCGGAGGTGAAAGGTTAGCAGGCGAGTGCTGGCTCCATCAGGCACTCGCCCGGAGGTGAAAGAGAAGCAGGCGAGTGCTGGCTCCATCAGGCACTCGTCCGGAGGTGCAAGGGAAGCGGGGGAGTGCCGGCCCCATCAGGCACCCGCCCGAAGTTATGCTCCAACTCTAATCTATCCGAACCACGGGTTCTCCATTGTTTTTTCCGACCTCGTACCGAGTCCGAAAAAAAGCGGGGATTGTGTATAACCCGTAATTCATCGAGGTCAAAGAGGATCGAGGGCGGCTTAAAAGATCTCGCCCATCTGGGGCGAGTAGAGAAGATCTCGCAGGGTGCTGGCTCGGCAAAGTCCCAGGCCGTCTCAGCAGGGCCCCAGAAGGGAGCAAGGGCTCGTCGTCTCGCGGCAAGCGGGCCGCGAAGGCGAAGCGCGCGAGGGCGAAGCGCGCGAGGGCTTGCCGCCTCGCGGCGAGCGGGCCGTGAGGGGGTCTTCGAGCCAGCTGATATCCGTGCAAATGTAATGCGAGAGCGAAACAGTTGTGGGCTCGGCGCTTTTGGGGTGCATTCAACAGTGGCGAGTAAAGGAAGGGCTCGCCGCCTCGCGCAAGCGAGCCAGGCTAGTGTTTATGGCACCAGGGGGTTAGCGAGCGGCGCCCTAACGGGCCACTCGCAGAAGGGGATCTCGCGAGCCTCGCTCGCGAAAGGACTCGCGAGTGGCGCATGGCGAGGCGAGTAGGGGCTCGCCCCGACTCGCAAGAGGAGATCTCGCGAGCCCAGCTCGCAGGGAGAGAGGCGAGTGGCACTTTCACGGGCCACTCGCCCAGCAAGGGTTGACAGGTGAATTTACCCCGATACCCTTGGTGGGCTGCCAATAGCCCTTCAGAACAACGGAGTTTGGCTGTTAACACACCATTTTGGTGTGCGTTTAGTAAAACCAAAAGGCAGAAGCCCACTATTAGCAGACCAAAAGAGAAAATCTATATATAGATCTTGAAGAGCACCTTTGGAGAGGATTCCAATTCTAATTCTTGGCGTCTTCCTCCCTAGGTCCTTTGGTTAGCCCCTCAGGCTCTACAAGGGTGCCCAGCTTCAATTTTGGCTTGGGAGGGGAAGCGCTCTAAAGATCTTCCGGGTATGTGGTGGGACCTCCATGTTGTAGCCAAGGGTCTGTGTCTAGCTCCAAGTCTCCGGTCAGGTTTCCCCTTGGGATCAGTAGGTGCTAGCTGCCCCCCTTCACGGGGGTCCGAACTTCTCGTTGGGCCAGATCCCCTTGGGATCAGTAGGTGATAGCTGCCCCCCTTCTACTCCTTGCAGTATAAGGTGTCGAGGGAGATGAGATCGGGTTTCTGGAGGGATTCGAGGCTGGACTTGTAGCCCGCCAGTGATGATTTCTAGGAAGAGAGGTTGGCGCACGAGAACTCCACGACGAGTTCCCTTTTCCTCACTAATAATATGCAGAATTTAAAGGCAATTGAAAATAGGAGGCATTATAATATGATATTTATGATTTATCATCTATTACATTGTGGCACGCGAATGACAACGGTGAACATTTGAAGTTGCCCTGCCAAATCTTTTCATATCAGCTGCCCTGCCTGTAAAACGGACTTGAACATCATTTATGCAAACGAACAAAAGTTTTCGTTTTGGCCCAAAACGGACCTGAAAATCATATTGCAAACGAACATAAGTTTTCGTTTTGCCCAAAAACGAAAACACATGATTTTTTCGTTTTGGACCAAACCTTTCCTTTAGATGAAAACACTCCAAACGAACGGAGCCTTACCGTTTTTAAATTTTGGTCATGATATATATAAATTAATGAGTTTCATAGCCAAATAAGGTAGGAGATTGTCTGCTGATGAGAACATACTTCAGAACTTAAATAGCCATTTAAACTTGATATAAATCCTACCCCTCCACCTATGGTTGGATGCATAGGTTTTGATATGACATCGTTGTAGGCTAGGCCCAATGATCCACTTCCACATCACCCAATTAAAACAAAACAAAATTTCATGCGTTAGAAGTCAAAGACTCCACACAGTAGTGACGCTATGAGAATATAGTCTCACATTGGAACCTTGTGCATTTAATATAGACCATGCGTCCCTCCAACTACAAACAAATTATTTTAGACTGGATGCATATATTCTAAAATATGTGACGTGAGACGAATCTATAGGATGAAAATGCAGGAATGCACACATGCCAATGAACATTATGATCTAACACAAGGCGCCTAGCCGCCTATATGATTTAATCATGCAAATAAACATCGGGTGGGCAATTAATTAGAGAGCAAAATTTCAAGCAATTACAATTGATTACAAACAATTCAATTAAAACTAGCACGTATGCAACTGAAAGAGCTAAAATATTGAGTATCAAGTAAATAAGAAATATGCATTTGTTGAAAGGAAATCATCAAGTAATACGAGTAAAATATCACTAGTAATAAGAAGTGCATCTACACAATGTAATAAAGATCACGTATTGAGGGTAGGTCGACACTTATCGAAGCGAGCCAGGGCAAGCCCGCGAAGATAGGACCGTCATATAGATGTCCAAGCCCATAGTTGCATTTAGAGCCAGATAGGATATTTTATGTATTTTTAATTTTTTACTTTATCCAATATAAAATAACAACATTTATGTCCGGCTAATCTAGATCGTCCATAGCTGTTTCCCTAGACTAATTTGACCGTAAATAGGAGCTAGGATGTTGAATTCTGGATCGTAGAATTTGGACATGTTGGAAGAAATAAAAGGGAAATAGAAGTTATGATATTCATCCTCAAAGGGACTTTTTATAGAATTACAATCCGATTCATAAACACCGACACAAGATGTGGGACAAAACCCCCACTCCTAAAGACTCTAATAAACTGATATTGACTCGACATATTAATTTAAAACTAATAATTCCAACACTCCCCCTCAAGCTGAAGGGGGAACCTTCAGCTTGGACATATCAAACGGCAATGGAGGTAGGTGATGCGGGACAAAGCAACAGACGAGCCACCGGGGGTAAATCCAAACCGGGGAATCAAGCCGGGGACATAGCCACACACGACGCTGACCCACACACGACGCAGGTCCCACACACGACGTGGACTCGCAAGAAAGAAATCAACAGACGGGTTACCGGGGATACTCTCACACGATACACCCCGCTGGATAGAAAGGTCAACCAACATCACCTACACACACAACATGTGAAAGAGAACGAAAGATGTGGAGCACATCATCAAACGGGCAACCGGGGATAATCCGTCGGGGATAATCCGCATAACGGGCGGTCCCACACGACACCGTCTCACACGACACGGTCCCACAGGACACGGTCCCACACGACACAACCTGCTGAGATAATAACAATCAACACAATCGTGTCCCACACACGACCAAACGAAATAAAATATGGGGAGGCACATGACTTAAGCCTGGAGGCCGTGTGGAACAAAGGCGAATAGTCGGGAAAGATCATCCGAGTCGCCCTCATCCCAAACACTTCCCCTCACGTGAAACACACATGAACATAGGCAAAACTAGACCAAACAAAGTAAATACGAACAACAGCTAATGAAAGACACAAAGACGACTGAAACTACCACAAAGATGCAGAATCGGCGAGATATCAGCACCCCAGAAGGGGTGGAAGCAGCTGGATCTGATAGAGATTCGAGATGCAGCGGTTGGAGTCGTCTGGAATCATCAGAAGAATTAGGGCAGCGGCAGAAAGTGGCTGGAATCGTCTGAAGCACGAAGGACAGCGGTTGGAATCGTCTATAATCACCAAAAAGTTGAGGGCAGCGGCTGATCCGGAGCAGCCAGGAATAACTCTGCCATTAAATAGTAGATCCGGAGGGCCGGTGTTACGATGATGCATCCGCCAACGCACACCAGCTCGCAGGAGTCAAAGGAGCGCATGTGGAAACCTCCTTAGTTAATGAGTGTAATTAATTGGTATTAATTAATTAATTTGTATTAATTAATTAATATTAATTAAGTATTATTTTATTGTTTATTGTCTTGTGAGCCCCCTCCTCCCTATATAAGGAGGAGGTATGAGAGCGTTTTAGGCATCTTTGAGATCTTAGGGTTTTGGCTCTCATTTGAGAGAGGGGTCTTAGGAGGAACCAGCCTCCTAGATTTTGGCCGGCGTCCGCGCCGGATTGTATCCGTTTTCCCGTTTATTGCAAGCATGCCTCTTGATTTGTTCGATACTTCATCAATGGTCCGACCTGGCGCCCCCGTCCGCTCGTTCCAAGCCGCCGGGAATCAAACCACGTTGAACACCCGCCGCACCGCCATCTCCATCTGTGTCACGCTCGATCAGCGAACGGAGATGCTCGCCAACATTCTGGCCATGGCGCAGCGCCTCCACGATAAGCTCGATCGACTCCGACCGCCCGATTCCGCACCGCCTCTGCAGATCCTGCAGATCCCGCACAGCCATCTTCCAGCGGATCCTGCACCGCCAATTCCAGCAGTTCCCGCACCGCCCGATTCCAGCAGATCGCGCAGCTCCCGCACCGCAGATCCCGCAAATCCCGCATCGTCAACTTCCCGCACCGCAGATCCCGCATTGCCGATTCCAGCAGTTCCCGCACCGCCCGATTCTAGCCGATCGCGCAGCTTCCGCACCGCCGATCCCGCGGATCCCGCACCATCAGCTTCCAGCACCGCAGATCCCGCACCGCCTCCGGCAGCCCGATTCAACAAGGCTTCTGCCCTCCGCAGCTCCAGCACCGCCTCCGACCGCCAGCTCCAGCCCGCGCCGATTACGGCCGCAGCACCAGAAGGCCACGCCTCTGGCGCCCTCGTCCGCCAGATCCAGCCCACGACATCTCCTGTAACAGCAACGGGCGACCGCGACTGCCCCTCTCCACGATCGTCATCTTCCTCCGCCGCATGCGTCGACTCCTCTTCTGCCTCCTGCAACCGTCTCCTTTCCCGCTTAGCTGCTTTTCCCCTCCTTGAGCCGCACGCCTTCTATTTCTTTTTACTTGGGAATTCGCACTGCCCCTTTCTTTTTCTGCCTTATGCCGCCTCCCCCACTTTCCCAAACCGCCAGCTACAACCTTTCACTCCAAGACAACACCTTAGCCCGCCCCCCCCCCCCTCTTTTCTCTCTCAACATCTTATCATTTCTCCGTTTTCTCCACAGTCTCGCTACCCCACGGCGACAAGTTGTATGTCGTTTCCGTTCATAAAGACCCCGACATAATCTTTAGCCTTGACCTTGGGGACAAGGTCAATTTTCAAGTGCGGCATATTATTACGATGATGCATCCGCCAACGCACACCAGCTCGCAGGAGTCAAAGGAGCGCATGTGGAAACCTCATTAGTTAATGAGTGTAATTAATTGGTATTAATTAATTAATTTGTATTAATTAAGTATTATTTTATTGTTTATTGTCTTGTGAGCCCCCTCCTCCCTATATAAGGAGGAGGTATGGGAGTGTTTTAGGCATCTTTGAGATCTTAGGGTTTTGGCTCTCATTTGAGAGAGGGGTCTTAGGAGGAACCAGCCTCCTAGATCTTGGCCGGCATCCGCGTCGGATTGTATCCGTTTTCCTGTTTATTGCAAGTATGCCTCTTGATTTGTTCGATACTCCATCAGCCGGCATCAAAAAAAGAAGTGCGGGAGACGGCCGGAACAGCAGTAGAAGCCATCGTCGACTGGATCAACTCATGCGGGATCGACGAAGGACGGAAGTAGCTGCTGAAGTCATCTGCGACAGAAGCAATGGGCATGGTTGTCGGCAAAGAACGCAGACGAGCAGGGATCGGCATGGTCGTCTGGATCGGCAGTCGGGAACGAAGACGATGGGCTCGACGGGTCCAGTCGACGTTGACGAGAGGTTCGTCGGGTCCAATCGACGCAAACGGCGATGAGTGAGGCTCCCTCTGGTAGCAGTCAGACGAGAGGGGGAGACAGAAATATGAGACAGGATCGCGGAAGCTAAGTCGTGGACGAAGCCGCAGCAATGTCGCACGAGAGAACCGGGCGAATAGTCACCCTAGGAGCGTGGGAAACAAATTAGATTAGGGAGGAATCCATGTCTCTGATACCATGTTGGAAGAAATAAAAGGGAAATAGAAGTTATGATATTCATCCTCAAAGGGGCTTTTTATAGAATTACAATCAGACTCATAAACACCGACACAAGATGTGGGACAAAACCCCCGCACTCCTAAAGACTCTAATAAACCAACATTGACTCGACATATTAATTTAAAACTAATAATTCCAACATGACACATTTCCAAGCTCTCGTTATCATCCCGCTGTGTCGAGTCAAATATAAGATAACTACATCTTCGTCGGTATCCCACTACCCAATACTATTTTCCCCACTCAATAAAACCATCATAACTCCCTCCTACCCTATAATGTTAAAGGCGCACCTAAGGCTCCAGGCTCAACAGGCTCAGAGACTTGTGACTTCGTGCACTTTTTTTGCGCCTTTGGAGTATAAAAGGCGTGTCTGAGAGCGATTTCTGTTGCAAATCTTTTTTTCCCAAAAGAAAGAAAGAAATAATGTAAGAACTCAATATTTTTTGCATGATTTAGTGTTTATGGAACATAATCGAGTGTTAAGACATAGATATGATGCAAGTGACCACATTCATTCTATTTTTTAAGAGTTATAAATGATAGTAATGATTGATTAATGAGTAGAATAGATGAAAAATATGATCAAGAAGATGAACTGATGTTTGATGCTTATTTTTTAAAATGAGTGTGGTTGCGCCTTGCCTTCGTCAGGCGCGCGCCTTGCCTTCGTCAGGCGCGCGCCTTGCCTTCGTCAGGCGCGCGCCTTGCCTTCGTCAGGCGCGCGCCTTGCCTTCGTCAGGCGCGCGCCTTGCGCCTAGGCTCCAGGACTCCTTTGCGCCTTGGTGCGTCTTGCGCCTTTAATAACTAAGCTCCTGCCACTCAATAACTACCAAAGAACCATCATAAACTTCTTGTAACTGCTGCATCCCACTTCCTACAGCCAATAACCGTCCCTTCCCTAGTCTAGATCACATGGACGACCACCTGAAGGCTGTAACCGGCCATTTACCTAACACTACTCCCTGCTGTGCACCCTCAAGCTCCCATAATTTGATTTCTCTGGCCTTAATCTGCTGTTGATTTCAGTTTCTGCGCGAAAAAACCGTTGCTGCCAACCTCCCACAGCCCGCATCTATAGTAGCCGCATCTTAACTGCATCCATCCTCTGGTGCGAGCACTTCCAGGCATGTTTCACACTACCACTGTCAGCACCTCCTAAGACCCCATGTTTATGCCTACTGATTCGCCAAAACTCCTCGCATAACTTCCTCCTTGATTACTCGACCGTGGCAGCCCCCACTCCTACATGTCCGAGCCTTTTTACCCTCATTGTATTCATCCATCACTCTGAATTCATGTAAGTTCTTGTATGAAGTTATAGTTTGCAGTCATTGTTTATTTGGTGATGAACATTATACTTATAGATACTAGATTGTATGTGTATATCATTTGATTCGTTTGGCTTGAATTGTTTATTCGCTTAAAGCTTAATTGAATTGCTATCACTTCACTCTAACGGGAAATTTGTGGTTTATCTCTTGCTTCAATCTTAAGTGTGGCTATTCGTGGATGAAATTGATAATTTTCAATGCTAATTGCAATTAATCGTCACAATATATTTGCATGTGCATTGCATCATTCCTATTTCCTAGGCCTTCACGTCGGCATGCCACTATCATCACTCCACTAGGGTTTCCTTAGGGCAATTCACACACTCCACTTCATCCTACGTCATATTTGGTATCAGAGCCCAATGTTAGAGTCATTCGCATGTTGTTAGCGGTAACGTGTTTAGAAGTATCATGACTGGACCAACTCCCACAGGATGAGCAGGCCTCGATCTCTTATATTTTCCTCCACAAATAGGTTTTATTTCTTGTTTATTTGTATCTTAAACAACAACCTACGTCAGAGTATTAGCATAAATGCATTGAGACACCACAACACATGTTTTGATATTGCTATTTTATAATGAGGAAATATCTAAGGCACCAAAAAAGTTCACCTAAAATTCACGAGATAAAAAATGCATTGTACTTAGCTCTTCCTCATAGTTTTGGACAGACTAGTGTCATAGACTTGCTTAATTATAAGGGAAAAATTTCCATAAGTAGAATTTTGGTGAATAAGGAGCAGTCAAAGTGACATCTTGCGTAATTAAGGGTGTGTTTGGGGAGCCGGTGCAGCTCCATTTGCCTCCTGAGCGATGGAAGATGGAGGTGCTCCAAACAGTGCGTGAGCCTCCAGTGGAGTTCCTCCTCCGGTGGGAAAGGAGAAAATCTCTGGCGGGGCTCCATTGCCTACCGGAGAGGAGGACCTCCATTCTCCACCGGAATAAAGCCCCGCCGGTTTCCCAAAGGCATCCTAAATCTCTTCACAGCCACGGCGAACTGATCAAACCAAACTTGGGAATTCAATACAGAAAAGCAAATCAAACAACCAAATAGAATTCAATGCAGAAAAAACAAACAATCTCCTTAGAAATTAGTCCTCCGACGCCCGATTCAGAAGTGAAAACGCCATTTAAATTGCATATTTGGGCAAAAAAAACACCTTTGAATAAAACTAGGGAAATGGGGAAAGCACGGTAAAAGTAAATTTACAGCAGGTTATAAAAGAGAGAAGTAGTGCAAAGCAAATGAGGCGAATCTCCTCCATTACTGCACTTGCTGATGACCTAACTTACAGTGAAAATTGAAACCCCCGGGAAAGTACAGAATCGATCGCGAGGGAGAGAGAAGCGCGCTGAAAGCGCACCTATTCTCGCCCTCTTCTCTAATAAATGGTTTAATAAGTTTTAATTCTCGCTCTTATATAATCATATAATTTCCAAGAAAATTATAAATAAATAATAAAAATGTTTTTAATATAATTTTTGGAATGTAAAATGAGTGTGAGATAAAATGATGTAAAAAAACTAAAGTAAAAAATAGAGTCTGGGTATTAATATTTAATACTTATGTTATTTTAAATACTGAATTGTGGTATGAATCAGTGAAAAATTGGATTTATTACTTAAAAGATACATATATTGTTTAGTTCTAGATGCAAGATTTATGATCAATCTAAATTTATGAGAAAACCTTTTACGATCATAGATAAAACTTCTACATCATTGTCATTGATTCATTTCGATGTTTGTGATTCAAACAACTAACCTATCAGAGATTGAAATAAGTATTTTATAATTTTCATACGCGACTTCATAAAATATTGTTACATTTATTTACTAAAAACTAAAGATGAAATTTTAACTTATTTTAATATCTTTAAAGTTGAAAATCAAATGTGTTTCATCATCAAAACTCTTAGATCTGATCAAGGTGGTGTTGGGTGTGGTTCCCATCCGAGGCGGTTTCTGAAACAGCGAGAGAGAGACTGGATAGGATTAGGTTTTTGTTTTGTTTATATATAAATATATATCCTTTTATTTATTTTTTTCTTTTGTTGCCCCCACTTGGATATCCGCACTCCAATAATTATTTGTACCAATTTGAAATCACGAGCAGCACTTAGCGCGCCCGGTGGTTTTTACCGCCTCGAATGGGAACCACACCCAACAAATCTCCTCATTCACATCGAGGCGGAAGAAACCGTCATTCCGGCGATTCTAATGCAATGCTCAAACTTCCCCCTTGGCACAGTCTTGGTCAGCATGTCTGGCCCATTATCATCAGTGTGCACCTTCTGAAGTGAGAGCTCCTTCTGCTCTAGGACATCTCGTATCCAATGATACCGAGTGTCGATGTGCTTCGACCTCGAGTGAAACGTGGGGTTCTTCCCCAGATGAATAACGCTTTGACTGTCACACGGGAGTGTGTATCGGTCCTGAGTGAAACCAAGTTCTTTGATGAACCTCTTCATCCAAAGAAACTCCTTCCCAGCCTCAGTAACTGCAATAAACTCAGCCTCCGTAGTGGACAGTACAACACACTTTTGCAATCTCGACGCCCACGAGACAGCTCCCCCTGCAAACAGAATCATGTATCTGGACGTCGACCTCCTGGAGTCTACATCTCCAGCCATGTCAGCATCAGTGTAGCCCAGCAGCTCTGGCTCACTGTCCCCAAATCTCAGCGTCAAGTCGGACGTCCCCTGCAGGTATCTCAGTATCCACTTCACTGCGCTCCAATACTCTCTCCCAGGATTGGAGAGAAATCTACTGACAGTCTCAACCATATACGCAATGTATGGACGTGTACACACCATCGCATACATATGGCTCCCAACTATAGATGCATACGGGACCTTCTGCATCGCCTCAATCTCCTCGGGTGTGTTGGGGCACTGATCAGCGGTAAGCCTGAAGTGAGCTACAAGAGGCGCGCTCACTTTCTTCACCTGATCCATATCAAATCTCTGCAACACTTTGCTGCGAATGTACCGCTCCTGTGATAACCAAGGCAATCTGGCTCCCCTGTCTCTGCGAATGTGCATCCCCAAAATAGTCTTCGCAGCACCCAGATCCTTCATCTCAAAGGTGGAACTCAACTGCCGCTTCAACTCAGCAATGCGGGCAGTGATCCTCTCGAAGATCAGCATATTGTCCACGTATAACAGCAGAATGATGAAATCCTCTGGAGCATACTGCTTGATGAACACGCAGTAGTCAAGGGTGGTCCTGCTGAAGTTGATCTCCCCCATGAAAGAATAAAACTTCCTATACCATTGTCGCGGTGTAACATCCCAACTTTAAAATAGGGTCTAGCCGGTTCAATTGAACCATTGGAGAAGCTTAGGCCGGGTCAGAGGAAAATCACGACTCGACCTTCGCCACTTAATGGTGGTCATTTAGAGAAATGACTGTTTTAGGTAGCATTGTGCTTCGCCAGAACACCGAAATAGTACAGTGAGCATACATGCTCCGAATCGACTTCCGTCAGTTGCGTTAGACTCGTATGGTCGATACGAGTGCAACGAAATTCGTTTCGTTCCAATCCGAGGTCATTTGGTGAAAGTGACCGTTTTGAGTACTATAGCGCATCACGACGGCGCAATTTTAGAATATGGAGCATACGTGCTCCGAATCGACTTCCGTCAGTTGCGTTAGACTCGTATAAGTGATACGAGTGCAACATAACTCATTTCGTTTCGATCCTAGGTCATATGTAGAATATGACTATTTTGAGTATCGTAGCGTGTTACGACAACGCAATTTTAGAATATGGAGCATACGTGCTCCGAATCGACTTCCGTCAGTTGCGTTAGACTCGTATAAGTGATACGAGTGCAACGGAACTCGTTTTGTTTCGATCCGAGGTCATATGTAGAATATGACTATTTTGAGTATCGTAGCGTGTTACGACGACACAATTTTAGAATATGGAGCATACGTGCTCCGAATCGACTTCCGTCAGTTCCGTTAGACTTGTATGGTCAATACGAGTGCAACGGAGCTCATTTTGTTGCAATCCGAGGTCGTTCCGAGACAACGACGATTATTTTGAGTAACGTCGAGCGACACAACAACACCATTTTAGATTAATGAGCAAACGAGCTCCGAATTGAATTCTGTCAGTTGCGTTAGACTCGTATGGTCGATACGAGTACAACAGAATTCGTTTCGCTCAGTCCCGACGTCGTTTAGTCAAGTAAATAAAAATAAACGTTCGTAAAATTATAAGAATCTCGAGATACGTAAACACTTGATTTCGACCCCGTCACATCAAATGTTGACTCGACACTCAACGACGCGGACTCATGTTGACTTTGACCCGTATAGGGGGGGGACCCACTTAGGGTTGACTTGGTCAACCCTCTCCATAAGAGGTGAGTTTGGTGTTTCTTTTTAAAAAAAAAACACCCAAGCTCCTCTTAACCCAAGTCACTCATCTTCATCCAATGGCTAAGAGACCACAATCCCCATGCCATCCACTGATTGGATGTCCACAAAATCAAGACCCAAGAGTGCTCCAAGCCACACTCTCTCTCTCCCTCTCTCCCTCTCTTTCTCTCTTTGTTTTTCCTCACATGGATAATAGCCTAGCTAGTCTCATAGGTTGTACAACCCACCATTTAGGGGTTGCCACCTGTCCTGGAAGCTGGGAGGAACTCATCCCTCCTCCTCCATGGGGGATTAGTCCCACATCGAGGAGAAGAAGAGGGGAGGCTAATCCAACCCCTATAAAAGGACCCCCCCCTCCCTCCAGAGCAAGACACACCTTCCCTCAAGCCCAATTCCAGCCCCTACAAACCCCTGCCGGAGCTCCACCTCGCCGGAATCCTCCCACCCGAGCTCCACCACCCTCCACCACCACTAATGGTGAATTTCGCCGAGAGCCTCTGGCAACCTCGAAACAACGTGGGATCATCTCCTCTCCTTCCTCCCCACGTTTCGGACGCATTGCATGCGAACTCCGGCGGCCGGAGCGCCGCCGCCGCCTCCCCCCTCTCCTCCGTCCGAATCGGGAAGATAAACAGCTCTGGCGGTGGCCGTCGGCGGCAGGCCACCGGACCACCGCCGGAGGGAGCGCCCGCCCCCTAGGAGTCGGCGGCGGGCGGAGCCATGGCCGGCCGGCCGCCGTCCGGCGGCGGAGGAGGCCCGTAAGGGTGCGGTCTGGTACAGGCGGCGGGGAGGCTGTTTAACTTTTTATAAAAATTTATAATTTATTTATTATTCAACGTCTCGCCGTCCGACGGCGAGGAGTATCCCCAGTAAAAATTTCAGATTTTTATGTCACGGTTTAGTATTTTTAATAATTAAAATACTGTGATATTTTGGGTTTATGAATTATCAGAGG
The DNA here is from genome assembly GCA_033032865.1 of Dactylorhiza incarnata. Taxonomy (NCBI): domain Eukaryota; kingdom Viridiplantae; phylum Streptophyta; class Magnoliopsida; order Asparagales; family Orchidaceae; genus Dactylorhiza; species Dactylorhiza incarnata. The sequence continues at coordinate 5,054,068 of JAWHQI010000193.1, read as the reverse complement.
GCCTTAACACTAATGGAAAATTCTCGAAAAATTTATGAAGCTTCCTAACACTGATTTACACCCACTAGAATTATTTAAGCATTTTTGGAAGAGATTTACTATTTTTAGAGTGATAAAACCCCTGTTTTTAATTATTTAAGAAATAGTCATTCTACCAAAATCCCTCCAAAAATTATGGGAGGCTTTGGAGGTTGGATCACGCCATCTGAAAAAGTTTGGTTAATTTTTAAAGTACTCTTGCTATATTTGGGAATTTATTTGGCGGTTATAAGAGCCTTAATAAATTAGCAAAGACCACTTATACCTCAAAAAGCCTTGCAAATTTTATGATAACTCTTTAAAGATGTCATCAGCCTAGGATAAAAGTGGGATGATATTCAGATGTGGGATGCTATTCTAATGATCTTAAAATGGAATAATAACTCAACGAGCTGTGACTAGAATAATGCTCGGACATTGGGAATCGCCTCTTTTGAGGTTTTAAGAAACTCATAATATCGTTCCTCAGTCCGCTTAAGCCATGCTTGAAGGTTGCAATAAAAACCCAAGGTCGGGCAATAACAAAAGGCCAAATTTGGAAGAAGTTCCTATGAACGAAGATAGAACAGAACTTTTCTCCTAGGAACGGAGATGGAACTGAAGCCTCCTGATTATGGAGAGATTGGACTACTAACCTGTTTATTTATTTATTTCCTCCAGTCTCGTACTGGTCCTGCATTTACTGCTTTCAGTTAGTACTTTCAATTACTCCAGTCCCGCACTAGTTTTGCATTTACTGTTTTCAGTTAGTACTTTCTTTTACTCCAGTCTCGTACTGGTCCCGCTCCTTTCAATTTCAGTACCTTCTGTTTAGTTTCTTTTCAGTTTTACTCCAATCTCGTACTGGTCCAGTTCAGTTACTGCACTTTATTTCAGTATTTTAGTTACTGTACTGTATTTCAGTTTTGCCTATAATTTAGAGTTGACGTGAAGACGTGGTATACCCTTAGAATCAACTCTAAATAGTGCCGAACTGGCAGCCGCTTGTAGAGCAGAGCGGACAGATCGATGTTTTGGCTTTTCCTTCTTTATTGCCTATAAATTTAGAGTTGACGTGAAGACGCGGCATACCTTCAGAGTCAACTCTAAATAGTGTCGAACTTGTCGCCGCTTGTAGAGCAGAGCGGACAGATCGATACTTTGGCTTTTCCTTGTTTATTGCCTATAAATTTAGAGTTGACGTGAAGACGTGGCATACCTTCAGAGTTAACTCTAAATAGTGCCGAACTGGCCGCCGCTTGTAGAGCAGAGCGAACAGATCAATGTTTTGGCTTTTCCTTCATTATTGCCTATAATTTAGAGTTGACGCGAAGACGTGGCATACCTTCGGAGTCAACCCTAAATAGTGTCGAACTGGCCGCCGCTTGTAGAGCAGAGCGGACAGATCGATGTTTTGACTTTTCTGTCTTTATTGCCTATAATTTTGAGTTGACGCGAAGACGTGGCATACCTTCGGAGTCAACCCTAACTAGTGCCGAACTGGCCGCCGCTTATAGAGCAGAGCGGACAGATCGAAGTTTTGGCGTTTCCGTCTTTATTGCCTATAATTTAGAGTTGACGCGAAGACGTGGCATACCTTCAGAGTCAACCCTAAATAGTGCGGAACTGGCCGCCGCTTGTAGAGCAAAGTGGACAGATCGATGTTTTGACTTTTCCTTCTTTATTGCCTATAAAGTTAGAGTTGACGTGAAGACGTGGCATACCTTCAGAGCCAACTCTAAATAGTGCCGTACTGGTCGCCGCTTGTAGAGCAGCGCGGTCGAATCAATGTTTTGAAGTTTATTCTTGTATTGACGGTAATAATTATTCCTACGGGAATATATTGTGCCTTCGAGAAACAATTCCTACGGGAATGAAATGTTGCCTTGGAGAAAATAATTCCTACGGGAATGAAATGTTACCTTCGAGAAACTAATTCCTACGGGAATGAAAGGTTGCCTTGAGAAATTATTCCTACGGGAAATATATTGTGCCTTCGAGAAACAATTCCTACGGGAATGAAATGTTGCCTTGGAGAAAGTAATTCCGACGGGATTGAAATGTTACCTTCGAGAAACTAATTCCTACGGGAATGAAAGGTTTCCTTGAGAAATTATTCCTACGGGAAATATATTGTGCCTTCGAGAAACAATTCCTACAGGAATAAAATGTTGCCTTGGAGAAAGTAATTCCTACGGGATTGAAATGTTACCTTCGAGAAACTAATTCCTACGGGAATGAAAGGTTGCCTTGAGAAATTATTCCTACGGGAATTATATTGTGCCTCCGACATATGTTCCTTCGGGTATATATTGTGCCTTCCAGAAATATGTCTACGGGAATATATTGTGCTTTCGAGAAATATTCCTACGGGAATATATTATGCCTTCGAGAAATATTCCTTCGGGAATATATTGTGCCTTCCAGAAATATTCCTACGGGAATATATTGTGCCTTCGAGAAATATTCCTACGGGAATATATCGTGCCTTCGAGAAATATTCCTTCGGGAATATATTGTGCCTTCCAGAAATATTCCTACGGGAATATATTGTGCCTTCGAGAAATATTCCGACGGGAATTAAATGTGCCTTCGGAAAATGTGCCTTGGGAGGATGTCGGATGGCCGATGAGTTTTACTCTAAGGCAACCCACACGACGGACGGTCTGGGAGGGCAACCCGTGCGAAACTAATAGAACTACGTGGGTCTGAGACCGTATGCAGGATGATACGGAGTACGTAGGCGGTGGTCGTGGGAAGACTGCCTCGGCCCAATAAGAGTCCAGATATCCCCTCCCTTACAAATGTTATATTATGTCGGGTTGGATTCTGTTCGTGATTCTAATAACTTGTCTTTAGCACAGGTGACAGGTGCTGATAAGAGACAACACCCAAGTGTGGAGGAAGCCACGGAGTAGGCTACGTCAGGTACAAGTTGTTAAGCCGCATCCCTTTTGTTGTGCCCCACCTCACGACATCTATATATTGGCAATGAATCCTTGATGGACAAGATTTAATGCGGCGGAGGTTTGGAAATTATTCATACAGGTCTTGAGTTTAAGGTTTCTGTGATAGTTAATCTTCCGTTATAATACTACGTCTTCTGCTAAGTGCTATAAAGAGCACTCTTTGATGATGTCTTCCGCTAAGTGCTATAAAGTACACTTTTTGATGATGTCTTCCGCTAGAATACTGTTTCCCTACTTTGTTGATGTGTAGTGACTTTCGCTTAACACCACCTGCCTAGGCGTGACAACAGAGTGTTCAAGGAAGGGGGGTTGGAGAAGCTAGTACCTCCACCCTTCGGATCGTTTCGGCGTCGTGCTAAAAGGGTGGTGTGCGATAAGATCCTCCGGTCGGACCGCCAATTTGGGAAGGGGGGGTCTTACAAATGGATCAGAGCGCAAATGATCTTTTCGACCAAAAGTGATCACAGAAACAACACTTTCTCCACCGTTCGTTATTGCGTGGTTCAGGACGAACCACTGCAGCGAAAGCGGTGGTCGGCCTTAAAGTTAAAAGCTGACAACAAACTTGGCATATATTTGTGGATCGACACTTAAATGTCATTTACCACATCTGATCTCAAACGATGATTTACATTGTCCCCATAAAACACTTCCGTTAAACCCTACAAACGTCCACTTCAAATTTTGAACCCTGGGTTTAAGCCTCTTTGTTTTATTGGGGTTAAATTTTTGTTTTCAAAATTCCATTCGAGGTAAACTAATCAAAAGGAATTTTGTGTGCAATGTAAGGATTCTATTACTAATTTCAATCCCGGGTTTAAGCCTCTTTGTTTTATTGGGATTAAAATTCTCGTTTTTTCAAAATTTCATTTGAGGTAAACTAATCAAATGAAAATTTGTGTGTATATGGAGAATTGCTCTGATGATTGCAAATATGAAATATGCTTTGACTTGATATAACATTTATCAATTTGACGATCTGTTTAAAATAAAGTTGTGCAATTGTAGAAGAGCAATGATGAAATGTTAGTCTTTTCAATAACGTCAATATTTCAGGAAATAATTACTAAGACAATGTGCTGGATTGAAGTAAAATGGTGGCAAATTTAGAAAAGCTTGCATGCGCCCCATCCCAGAAGTACATTGTTAGCATTCATGGGACTTGCGATATTGCATACTCGGCCAGCCGGAAAGCCTCGTTAAAAAGGGTAAGTCACTGCGGACCCGAATATGTTGGTTGCCTGTTTTATTCATTGCTTTTACTGTAAATTACTTGCGGTGGAAAAGTGGCGGGTCGGTCATGCCCGTAGACCGTACGTACCGGTGCGGGAGGGTTGAGGACTCTAGGCGACAGGGAGATGTGCACCCCGGGAGCTCGGTTGTATCGTATATGCCCCGCTGGGTCCCTCCGCTGGTTGGCCAAATTCAATTATTGTCGTACGTCTCCTACGACCGAGAGTACACGGGGTTGTACACTAGGGCCTGGGTAGTGCGGTACATCCACACCCAGAAGTGGCAAGACCGGCCACTATCACCGACGGCCACATCGGTGAGGCCCACGGGGTTCGCTACCCTGCTGGAAGAAAAGCGGTCAAGATATGGCAACATAAGATGCAAATAATTGTATGTGATTATCGTGGCAGGTCGGTCATGCCCAAGGACCGTTCGTACAGGAATGGGAAGGTTGACGACTCACGAGGCAATATGGAGTGTGTGAACCCCGGGAGGTTATTTATTATTTCCCCGGGAGGTCCCTCCGCTGGATAGCCGAATCTCGGAATCGCCGGATGTCGCTCACATCCAAGAGTACACAGAGTTGTACGTTGGGGTCTGGGTAGTGCGGTACGTCCACACCCAGAAGTGGCAGGACCAGCCACTGTCACCGACGGCCACATCAGTGAGGCACGCGGGGGTCGCTACCCTGCTGGAAGAAAAACGGTCAGACTGTATCAATGTAGGGAGTTGTGATGAGTCATGAGTACTCGTCGTGTGTGGCTTGCATACGCATCATTTGCATCATTACATACATATTTACATGTACCATCAACATATAACCTTCGTATGTGAGTTGTTTATATGTTCATGGATTTACCCTGCATACTTACATTTCTGTTTAACTGTTCCATTAACATATAACCTTCGTATGAGAGTTGGTTATATGTTCATGGATTTTTCACTGCTTACTTGCATATTCTTGTTATCTGTACCATTAACATATAACCTTCGTATGGGAGTTGGTTATATGTTCATGGATTTACACTGCTTACTTGCATTTCTTGTTATCTGTTCCACTAACATATAACCTTCGTATGAGAGTTGGTTATATGTTCATGGATTTTTCACTCCTTACTTGCACTTCTTGTTATCTGTACCATTAACATATAACCTTCGTATGGGAGTTGGTTATATGTTCATGGATTTATACTGTTTACTTGCATTTCTTGTTATCTGTTCCACTAACATATAACCTTGGTATGAGAGTTGGTTATATGTTCATGGATTTTCACTACTTACTTGCACTTCTTGTTATCTGTACCATTAACACATAACCTTCGTATGAGAGTCGGTTATATGTTGATGGATTTTACAAAGTCTTATATAATTTGTAACTTTTATTTGTCCCGCTAACCAATAACCTCCGTATGGGAGTTGATCATATGATAATAGGTTTATACCGCTTATCTTCAGGATACCACTGATAAAATTTTGCGTACACACATTGGTAGGATTCGGTTATGCTTGAACAACTTGCTCAAAATAATTATCTAAGCTGGTAATTCATTTAGCGAACAATTTGTCGCACGAAATGTTCCCTCGAACAATGGATATCAGAATTACGACAAAATAGACATAGCTACGGTAAAGCTACCCTTATTCCACTTAAATTACTTATTATATTGCACAACAGAAGCAATCAATACAGCTCATTAGATAGGGCCAAATCTTTAGACCCTTAAGTTTTGGGATCGTTCGACACCTATAGTGGTCTACAGTAGGTCCCGTTTTGAATCCCCATGACCCACTCGTATTTTCGGGGACGAAAATTTTCTTTGTTTTATTAGATTGTAACATCCCAACTTTAAAATAGGGTCTAGCCGGTTCAATTGAACCATTGGAGAAGCTTAGGCCGGGTCAGAGGAAAACCACGACCCGACCTTCGCCACTTAATGGTGGTCATTTAGAGAAATGACTGTTTTAGGTAGCATTGTGCTTCGCCAGAACACCGAAATAGTACAGTGAGCATACATGCTCCGAATCGACTTCCGTCAGTTGCATTAGACTCGCATGGTCGATACGAGTGCAACGAAATTCGTTTCGTTCCAATCCGAGGTCATTTGGTGAAAGCGATCGTTTTGAGTACTATAGCGCATCACGACGGCGCAATTTTAGAATGTGGAGCATACGTGCTCCGAATCGACTTCCGTCAGTTGCGTTAGACTCGTATAAGTGATACGAGTGCAACAGAACTCGTTTCGTTTCGATCTGAGGTCATATGTAGAATATGACTATTTTGAGTATCGTAGCGTGTTACGACAACACAATTTTAGAATATGGAGCATACGTGCTCCGAATCGACTTCCGTCAGTGGCGTTAGACTCATATAAGTGATACGAGTGCAACGTAACTCATTTCGTTTCGATCCGAGGTCACATGTAGAATATGACTATTTTGAGTATCGTAGCGTGTTACGACAACACAATTATAGAATATGGAGCTAGCATACGTGCTCCGAATCGACTTCCGTCAGTTCTGTTAGACTCGTATGGTCAATACAAGTGCAACGGAGCTCGTTTTGTTGCAATCCGAGGTCATTCTGAGAAAACGACGATTATTTTGAGTAACGTTGAGCGACACAACAACACAATTTTAGATTAATTAGCAAACGAGCTCCGAATTGAATTATGTCAGTTGCGTTAGACTCGTATGGTCGATACGAGTACAACAGAATTCATTTCGCTCAGTCCCGACGTCGTTTAGTCAAGTAAATAAAAATAAACGTTCGTAAAATTATAAGAATCTCGAGATACGTAAAAACTTGATTTCGACCCCGTCACATCAAACGTTGACTCGACACTCAACGACGCGGACTCATGTTTACTTTGACCCGCATAGGGGGGGCCACTTAGGGTTGACTTGGTCAACCCTCTCCATTAGAGGTGAGCTTGGTGTTTCTTTTTAAAAAAAACCCCACCCAAGCTCCTCTTAACCCAAGTCACTCATCTTCATCCAATGGCTAAGATACCACAATCCCCATGCCATCCACTGATTGGATGTCCACAAAATCAAGACCCAAGAGTGCTCCAAGCCACACTCTCTCTCTCCCTCTCTCCCTCTCTTTCTCTCTTTGTTTTTTCTCACATGGCTAATAGCCTAGCTAGGCTCATAGGTTGTACAACCCACCATTTAGGGGCTGCCACCTGTCCTGGAAGCTGGGAGGAACTCATCCCTCCTCCTCCATGGTGGATTAGTCCCACATCGAGGAGAAGAAGAGGGGAGGCTCCTCCAACCCCTATAAAAGGACCCCCCTCCCTCCAGAGCAAGACACACCTTCCCTCAAGCCCAATTCGAGCCCCTACAAATCCCTGCCGGAATCCTCCCACCCGAGCTCCACCACCCTCCACCACCACTAATGGCGAATTTCGTCGAGAGCCTCCGGCAACCTCGAAACAACGTGGGATCATCTCCCCTCCTTCCTCCCCACGTTTCGGACGCATTGCATGCGAACTCCGGCGGCCGGAGCGCCGCCGCCGCCTCCCCCCTCTCCTCCGTCCGAATCGGGAAGATAAACAGCTCCGGCGGTGGCCGTCGGCGGCAGGCCAACGGACCACCGCCGGAGGGAGCGCCCTCCCCCTAGGAGTCGGCGGCGGGCGGAGCCATGGCCGGCCGGCGGCCGTCCGGCGGCGGAGGAGGCCCGTAAGGGGGCGGTGTGGTACAGGCGGCGGGGAGGCTATTTAACTTTTTATAAAAATTTATAATTTATATATTATTCAACGTCTGATTTTCTGGAGGATTATATATGGCCCTAATGGAAAAGTGGTGAACATAAAAGTTGTGCATAACAGTGAGGAGTATCCCCAGTAAAAATTTCAGATTTTTATGTCACGGTTTAGTATTTTTAATAATTAAAATACTGTGATATTTTGGGTTTATGAATTATCAAAGAGCCTTAACACTAATGGAAAGTTCTCGAAAAATTTAGGAAGCTTCCTTACACTGATTTACACCTGATGCGTGCTCATATTTATAACCCGGTTTGAGGTGGTTAGTGGGCGGTTTTCCAAACCCCCACTAACCCCACTCTCTCCATCATGTCCGGTCAAACGGCGTAACCGCCACGCGGCGTAACCGCCACGCGGCGTAACCGCCCACTACGGCGTAACCGCCACTCGGCGTAACCGCCCACTACGGCGTAACCGCCCACTACGGCGTAACCGCCCACTACGTGTAACCGCTCCTAAAGAGCCAACCGCCGAGCCCAACCGGGGCTAACCGCCGCCTCCTCTCTCTCGAGAGGAGGCCGGCAGCCGGCCGCCGCCCCCTCCTAGGAGGGGGTCGGCCCGGCCGGCCGCCCCTCCCTCTTCGAGGGAGGAGGCCGGCCGCCCCCTCCTTGGAGGGGATCGGCCCGGCCGGCCGCCCCTCCCTCTTCGAGGGAGGAGGCCGGCCGCCCCCTCTTTGGAGGGGGTCGGCCCGGCCGGCCGCCCCTCCCTCTTCGAGGGAGGAGGCCGGCCGCCCCTCCCTCTTCGAGGGAGGAGGCCGCCGGCCGCCCCTTCCTCTTCGAGGGAGGAGGCCGGCCGCCCCCTCCTTGGAGGGGGTCGGCCCGGCCGGCCGCCCCTCCCTCTTCGAGGGAGGAGGCCGGCCGCCCCCTCCTTGGAGGGGGTCGGCCCGGCCGGCCGCCCCTCCCTCTTCGAGGGAGGAGGCCGGCCGCCCCTCTCCCCTTGAGGGAGGGCGGCGGTCGGCCCTTCTTCCCCGCGAGGAAGAAGGCCGCCGCCACCACCGCCCATTTCTGGGAATCCGGCGGTGGCCGACGCCGCCGCTCCGGCGAGATAACCACCCGGCGGTTACCAAACCGCCCGATCATGGAAGGGACGCGTGTGGACCGTCCGATCTTTCTATTTTCCTATTTATTTAATTATTATTATTATTTATTTAAATAGAAGGCGCTATCCGCACACCATAACCACCATAACTACCCTGGAATCCTATAAATAGGACCCCAGGGGTCTTCATTTGGATCCAGACTCTCTCTCTCTGGGAAATATCTATTTCTCTCTTTCTCTCTCTACAGGAACTCTGCCACCGGGGAATCCTCCTACGTGCCTACTCCGTTCCGCGGAAGTGAGCGCCGCTCGTTCCGCCGAAGTGAGCACCGCCCACGCTCTGCTCCAGCAAGTGCACACTCTCAACGTGTGCACTCTTCCCCAAGGCTCGCACTCTCCCAGTGCGTTTCGAGACTCCTGTACAAGGCAAAACTCAGAGCGTCGGTAAAGCCATGATCTCGGAGGAGTCCATCCCTGAAACTGAAGTACCCGGGACTTAGAGAACTTTCCTAAGTTACTCAGCATCGCGAGAGGTGGCCTGTCACCCTCCGTACATCTCTCTCTCACCCAAGATTGTAAAGAGGTGCGGCCTGTCGCCCTCTGTCTCACTAAAGGTTGTAATCCCCAGCAAAATAGTGAAGTTTAGTCGGCGCAGCTCCGACGACGTGGTTTTTCATCCCGCCTTGGGGTTTTCCACGGTAAAAAGTCTCCTTGTCCATTGCCGTCCACTTTGACTGTTTGCGCGCACCGGCTCGACTCTCGAGCTGAGGCGGTCGATCTAGACCGGACTGCGGAAGAGCCGTGTGCGTCCCGCAACAGTTTGGCGCCGTCTGTGGGAACTCGTTCCCAAAAGCTCTAGAATTCAGAGGACAGTATCCCAGCATAGTGATACTCGACCGACGGAAATGACAAGAAAGACTGCACGAGCGACCGAAGAGCCCGCTCGCGAAGGGCAGCCGGGGTCTGCACCCTCTCCCTCAGGCGTCAACATTGCTCCCGTTGGAGAAGTGGTCGTCACGCCTATGGCAGCCATGGAGGAACCGATGAACCGGCTTGAAGAATTCCAAACCGAGATGCTCCTGCTCCTCAGGAACCCCGCAGCCCCGCGTGTTCCCAATCCTCCTCCACAACCGAATGATGTACCACCTCCGGCAGTGAGCCAACCCCGCGGCGGGTACACCGCCGACATACATCACGCTGCGAGAGATGGGCAGTCCGACACTTCTAGTTCCACCCATCCGCTCCACCACCATCATTCGGCAGCTACAGCCCCCGACCAGGAGATGAGGAGAATCACGCGGGAGGAAATCCGTGAGGTGGTGGCAGAAGAATGCAGACATCTGGGACGGACCCCCGCCTATGCTCGGGGGGCACTCGGACGTGGATCCCCGCTAACTCCCCAGATCCTAGCTTATCCGGTCCCTCATGGGTTCAAGTTACCCAGCGTGGAAACCTTCGACGGGACCAACGACCCTCTTGAGCACATCAATCACTTCGCAACGGTAATGCGCATCTACAATGCCAGTGATCAATTCATGTGCCAAGTCTTCCCAGCGACACTCAAGGGGCAGACCCGGACGTGGTTCCACTCGCTTAAAGAAGGGGTGATCAACAGCTTCGTCAAGCTGACCCAGGTGTTCGTCGAGCAGTTTGTAGCAAACAGAAGAGTCGTCCGGGATCCCTCCCACCTCTCCGGAATACGTCAGAATGAAGGAGAAACGCTTAAGGCCTTCTTCCGCCGATTCACCACCGAGGCTCGACAAATCCCCGGGGTAGACCCAGAGCTCTTGCGAGGGGTTTTCCTTGGCGGACTTCGACCCAGTGGTTTCTACTCAACTCTGATGAGGGAAACCGTCCCAAGCTATCCCGACCTCATCCATCGGATAGAGACTCAAATTGCAGCTGACGAAGCGATAGAGGCTCATCGCCAGCAGTTCGAGGGAGGACTAAAGAGAAAGAAGGAAGAGCCGAACCCGCGGCAGCCAGAAGAACGTAGGAACAATACCCGACGGCAAGATCGGCGTGGCAATAAAGGATCCAACGCATACCGAGAGTATGCTCCACTCAACACTTCTCGTGCTAACGTGCTTTATGCGATTCAGGACAACCCGGCGCTGCGAAGGCCGCTGGAAATCCAGCCGAACAAGGGAGATCCCTCAAAATACTGCGAGTTCCACAGAGCACCAGGGCACACAACGGAGGAGTGCGTAAAGCTCAAGGATGAAATTGAGCGCCTCATCCGTCAAGGCGTCCTCGGAAGGTTCATACAGGACCGTACCCGGAACCAGCCACCAGCTCCCCAGGGGGGCCCAGGGAACAGAGAAGTAGTAGGGATCGTAGAGACCATCTATGGATCACCTTACGACACGGTTAACTCCATCGCCGAGCACGAGGATTGGGGCAAAGACCGAAGCGCTCAAACCTCGAGGACAATCTCCTTCGGGGACAAAGACCTCGAGGGGCTGCTCACGCCGCACCAAGACCCCCTGGTCATAAGCGCAGAGATAGGAGATCCCAGCTTCCGCGTCAAAAGAATACTGATCGACAACGGTAGTTCAGTGAACGTCATCTTCATGACCGCTCTCCAGGGAATGAAGATCCCGAGGGAAAGGCTTCAGCAAGCTCCAGGGCCCATTCACGGGTTCAGCGGAAACCCGGTTCCCGTTGAGGGGACCATCTCCCTCCCAGTAACCTTGGGAGAGTTCCCGAAACAGGCAACTCACAACGTTCAGTTTGTGGCAGTTACAACAGAATCACCGTACAACGCGATCTTCGGTCGTCCTCTCCAGGTAGCATTTGGGGCAATCCCATCCATCCCGCACCTCGCCATGAAATTTGCCACCCCCGCAGGGGTAGGAGTCGTTCGCGGAGACCAAGAAACAGCACGAGCATGCTACCTACAGCAAGTGCAGCCCAACGTCCGAGCGACCTCGCACGCCGGCACTTCAAGCACTAGATAAACGACCTCCTCGACTTCACCTTTTATTTTATGAACTAATGCTTGTATTATGAACAGCCACAAAACTTAAAGGTCGCAAGTAGCCACTTGCGCATGAACTGTCATTCCGTTGTATGTGAACATATGCTTGCTCGTTCTCCTTGCTTAGTAAATGTCTGGCTATTCTCAGAGCCAATTTGCTTACAAATCACGCGCAATCGAGCATACACAAAACCGCATTATCTCCAAGGGCTAACCCTCGGGAGCTCCATACTAACACAACAAATGGCGAGCAAGCGACAGGACCCCCGGTTCTTCCTTGGTGGCAAGGTCGGTCAAAGGATCGCACCTACACCTGTAGAAGACGGACGACCGGACCCCCTCGGTCCTCGTCTAAGACAAGCGACAGGACCCTCGGCCCTTCCTTGGTGGCAAGGTCGGTCAAAGGATCGCACCTACCTGTAGAAGACGGACGACCGGACCCCCTCGGTCCTCGTCTAAGACAAGCGACAGGACCCTCGGCCCTTCCTTGGTGGCAAGGTCGGTCAAAGGATCGCACCTACACCTGTAGAAGACGGACGACCGGACCCCCTCGGTCCTCGTCTAAGACAAGCGACAGGACCCTCGGCCCTTCCTTGGTGGCAAGGTCGGTCAAAGGATCGCACCTACACCTGTAGAAGACGGACGACCGGACCCCCTTGGTCCTCGTCTAAGACAAGCGACAGGACCCTCGGTCCTTCCTTGGAGGCAAGGTCGGTCAAAGGATCGAACCTACACCTATCTCAATAGACGACCGGACCCTTGGTCCTCGTCCAAATCAAGCGATAGGACCCTCGGTCCTTCCTTGGAGGCAAGGTCGGTCAAAGGATCGTACCTACACCTATCACAACAGACGACCGGACCCTTGGTCCTCGTCCAAATCAAGCGACAGGACCCTCGGTCCTTCCTTGGAGGAAAGGTCGGTCAAAGGATCGTACCTACATCCACCTTAACGGACGACCGGACCGATGGTCCTCGTCCAAATCAAGCGACAGGACCCTCGGTCCTTCCTTGGAGGAAAGGTCGGTAAAAGGATCGTACCTACATCCACCTTAACGGACGACCGGACCGATGGTCCTCGTCCAAATCAAGCGACAGGACCCTCGGTCCTTCCTTGGAGGAAAGGTCGATCAAAGGATCGTGCCTACATCCACCTTAACGGACGACCCGACCATCGGTCCCCATCCAGATCAAGTGGCAAGACCCTCGTTCCAAATCACGCGAGGTCAGTCAAAGGATCGTACCTACGCCTATCCTAACAGACGACCGGACCCTTGGTCCTCGTCTAATACAAGAGGCAGGACCATCGGTCCTTCCTTAAACAAATTCGGTCGAAAGACTGCTACTACGCCAATCAAGACAAATAAAGTCACCACGGAGCTGATCCACAATTGCACCTTCTCAGGTGTCCTTTTAAACATGTCATCACAAAAACAAAGTAAGATGATATACAAACCCAGTCAACAAACGGGGACAGATATCGCGACAAACATAAAAACGCGCGAACAACACACAACTGGGCATAAGTACAAAGATACAAATGGCTACGCGTCAGACGCTGACCTCGCCCTCCGAGGCATCGGCATCATCTTCAGACAGGTCGCCTACCCCAAGGCCCTCAACGTCCGCACCACGGACTCTAGCAATCAGACGGAAAGCCTTCGCCGCTCCTCGACGGAAGGCGATCTCACGCTCATCCTCCAGCTGTGGCTCCACCTCTGAGCTCCAGATCTCCTCACGGATCTCGTCGGCATAAGTCACGCGATCCTGCTCGTAGTTAAGCGAGTCCCGGTACTCTGCAACTCCCGCAGCCTTTAACTCAGCAATCCGCTCCTGTGACGAAAGGCGCCCTATCTCCGTCTCCAAGCGAGCAACGTCTTCAAGGGCCGCCGCCCGAAGGCGGGCAGACTCATCGGCCTGCTCCTTCTCAGCACGAAGCTCCCCCTGTAACTGCCTAAGTTCGGCACGCAGACCTGCCTCAACCTGACGGAATCGCGACACATCGCGCTCCCATCCACCCCTGGAAGTCAACAGGGACTCTTGGGACTCCCGGAGCTCCTTTTGAAGCTGCTCATGGCTATCCTTCAGGCCAACGTAATGGTCATTCCAGGTATGGGTGATACTCGTCTGGACACCAATCTGCAAAAGACAAGAAAATGCTTAGAACACGAATGACATTAAAAGAGGAGAAAAAAGAGGATCGAAATCATGCCAACCGCAGCTTTCATCGCCTCCAACGAAGACGATACTCGTACTCCCTTTGTCGGGCGCCGGCGAGGGGCCTCATCAGGAACTCGGGGGGCCCGAGACTCGAGTACCTCCACATCTGAAACATCAGGCGCACCCGTGGCCTGAGACTCGCCAACCGCCACATCCTCTGCTTGCTCTCCCCCTCTGTCCGGGGAACGAGGGGCCGGAACGCGATCAACATTGCAAAAGACAAGGCGCCTCTTCGTCCCACGACCCAAAGGAGCCGCAGCAGAGCGTCCTGCGTCGGAAGATATCCCACATAGGAGCAAACGTTTCTCCTCCACGCCCTTCGACAGATGGAAAAGGGCCTTCGATAGCGAACCCGCATCCATAAAGCCAAGCATCGGGACAAACTCATGCTCTCGTCCAGAGATTCTGCGACTACGACCGGGAAGCGATCTCCATTCCTCTGGAAGAGACCAGGAATTGCGAACATATCCATATAAAGTGTTCCCATGCCGACGATCGACACGGCTTTCAAATCTAAGCCATCGCTTATTGCTGTGAACCTCGATGCGCCCGCCGCCATCTGATTCCACGAAGCACAACTCGCGGAACAAGTCCAACGAAATCCGGGATCCGTGCTCTCGAAAGAAGGCGGCCAAACCCATCATCCGCATCATGCCCAATGGCGTGTACTGAGAGACCAGACACGCAAAGAACCTCAGGATCTCCACCACCTCCTCGCAAGGAGGCAGGCGGAAGCCAGATCGGAGAGAAGAATCGCATATGGTCATCCATCCAGATGGAGGATTTTGGGCCCGCTCTTGGACCCCCGGCACCCTGATCTCTAAGTCGTCGGGTATATTGTACCGCTTCCTCCAGACAGCAATACCCTCGACATTCAGAAAAGAACGACTTCTCATTGGGCGCCCGGAACCTCCACGCTTGGATCCCTGCAAGAACAAAGCAGAAAAATAAAGATCAGAATCGTCCAACATTAGCCCCCGCACACGCGCCCGCACGGATCGCCCGGAGCATGCAAACCCACACACGTGGACCGTGGGTGCACTCACCCACGAGTGATCGCCCACGCGCGCACTCGCGCACGTCCACGCACACACTAGCACGCGCGCGCCCGCGCACGAGCTCAACCGCCCGTGCGCGCGCACCCAAGCACAGGCGCGCTAGCACGGGCGCGCACCCGTGCGTGCCCGACCGCCCCGTGCGCGCGCACCCGTGCGCGCCCGACCGCCCCGTGCGCGCGCACCCGAGCGCGCGCGCGAGCTAGCTCGGGCGCGCATCCGCGCTCGCGCGCGCTAGCTCGGGCGAGCATCCGCGCGCGCCCGACCGCCCCGTGCGCGCGCACCCGAGCGCGCGCGCGCGCTGGCACGGGCGCGCACTCGCGCGCGTGCTAGCACGGGCGCGCACCCAAGCGCGCGCACACCCGGTCGCCCCGTGCGTGCACACGTCGGCCCGGGGCGCGCGCTCGCCCGGGGCGTGCGCGCGCCCGCGCTTGCTTGCCCGGGACACGCGCTCCCGTGAGCACTCCCCCGGGGCGCGCGCCCCCGCGCACACTTCCCCGGGGCGTGCGCACCCATGCGCGCGGTTAGGAGCGGCGGCCCGGGGCGCACTCACTTGCATCCCGGCGGCACTCCGCTCACCACGCTCGCCCTTTCTCCCGCGACCTATCCTTACGAATGATTCACTTACCTCGCGAGCAATCTCCTCGCATCCCGCCATGATGGAAGCAAACGTCCGTAGAGGGAAGACCTTCTCCTCCTTAAGCCGAGCGTTCTCCCCGTCAAAGGTCTTGGGGGGCAATTGATGCGTGCTCATATTTATAACCCGGTTTGAGGTGGTTAGTGGGCGGTTTTCCAAACCCCCACTAACCCCACTCTCTCCATCATGTCCGGTCAAACGGCGTAACCGCCCACTACGGCGTAACCGCCACTCGGCGTAACCGCCCACTACGGCGTAACCGCCACTCGGCGTAACCGCCCACTACGTGTAACCGCTCCTGAAGAGCCAACCGCCGAGCCCAACCGGGGCTAACCGCCGCCTCCTCTCTCTCGAGAGGAGGCCGGCAGCCGGCCGCCGCCCCCCTTGCGGGGGCCGGCCGCCCCCTCCTTGGAGGGGGTCGGCCCGGCCGGCCGCCCCTCCCTCTTCGAGGGAGGAGGCCGGCCGCCCCCTCCTTGGAGTGGATCGGCCCGGCCGGCCGCCCCTCCCTCTTCGAGGGAGGAGGCCGCCGGCCGGCCCTCCCTCTTCGAGGAAGGAGGCCGGCCGCCCCCTCCTTGGAGGGGGTCGGCCCGGCCGGCCGCCCCTCCCTCTTCGAGGGAGGAGGCCGGCCGCCCCCTCCTTGGAGGGGGTCGGCCCGGCCGGCCGCCCCCTCCTTGGAGGGGGTCGGCCCGGCCGGCCTCCCCTCCCTCTTCGAGGGAGGAGGACGACCGCCCCTCTCCCCTTGAGGGAGGTCGGCGGTCGGCCCTTCTTCCCCGCGAGGAAGAAGGCCGCCGCCACCACCGCCCATTTCTGGGAATCCGGCGGTGGCCGCCGCCGCCGCTCCGGCGAGATAACCACCCGGTGGTTACCAAACCGCCCGATCATGGAAGGGACGCGTGTGGACCGTCCGATCTTTCTATTTTCCTATTTATTTAATTATTATTATTATTTATTTAAATAGAAGGCGCTATCCGCACACCATAACCACCATAACTACCCTGGAATCCTATAAATAGGACCCCAGGGGTCTCCATTTGGATCCAGACTCTCTCTCTCTGGGAAATCTCTATTTCTCTCTTTCTCTCTCTACAGGAACTCTGCCACCGGGGAATCCTCCTACGTGCCTACTCCGTTCCGCGAAAGTGAGCGCCGCTCGTTCCGCCGAAGTGAGCACCGCCCACGCTCTGCTCCAGCAAGCGCACATTCCCAACGTGTGCACTCTTCCCCAAGGCTCGCACTCTCCCAGTGCGTTTCGAGACTCCTGTACAAGGCAAAACTCAGAGCGCCGGTAAAGCCATGATCTCGGAGGAGTCCATCCCTGAAACTGAAGTACCCGGGACTTAGAGAACTTTCCTAAGTTACTAAGCATCGCGAGAGGTGGCCTGTCACCCTCCGTACATCTCTCTCACCCAAGATTGTAAAGAGGTGCCGCCTGTCGCCCTCTGTCTCACTAAAGGTTGTAATCCCCAGCAAAATAGTGAAGTTTAGTCGGCGCGGCTCCGACGACGTGGTTTTTCATCCCGCCTTGGGGTTTTCCACTGTAAAAAGTCTCCTTGTCCATTGCCGTCCACTTTGACTGTTTGCGCGCACCGGCTCGACTCTCGAGCTGAGACGGTCGATCTAGACCGGACTGCGGAAGAGCCGTGTGCGTCCCGCAACAACACCCACTAGAATTATTTAAGCATTTTTGGAAGAGATTTACTATTTTTAGAGTGATAAAACCCCTGTTTTTAATTATTTAAGAAATAGCCACTCTACCAAAATCCCTCCAAAAATTATGGGAGGCTTTGGAGGTTGGATCACACCATCTGGAAAAGTTTGGTTAATTTTTAAAGTACTCTTGCTATATTTGAGAATTTATTTGGCGGTTATAAGAGCCTAAATAAATTAGCAAAAACCACTTATACCTCAAAAAGCCTTGCAAATTTTATGATAACTCTTTAAAGATGTCATCAGCCTAGGATAAAAGTGGGATGATATTCAGATGTGGGATGCTATTCTAATGATCTTAAAATGGAATAATAACTCAACGAGCTGTGACTAGAATAATGCTCGGACATTGGGAATCGCCTCTTTTGAGGTTTTAAGAAACTCATAATATCGTTCCTCAGTCCGCTTAAGCCATGCTTGAAGGTTGCAATAAAAACCCAAGGTCGGACAATAACAAAAGACCGAATTTGGAAGAAGCTCCTATGAACGGAGATAGAACAGAACTTTCCTCCTAAGAACGGAGATGGAACTGAAGCCTCCTGATTATGGAGTGATTGGACTACTAACCTGTTTATTTGTTTATTTCCTCCAGTCTCGTACTGGTCCTGCATTTACTGCTTTCAGTTAGTACTTTCAATTACTCCAGTCCCGCACTGGTCCTGCATTTACTGCTTTCAGTTAGTACTTTCTTTTACTCCAGTCTCGTACTGGTCCCGCTCCTTTCAATTTCAGTACCTTCTGTTTAGTTTCTTTTCAGTTTTACTCCAGTCTCATACTGGTCCAGTTCAGTTACTGCACTTTATTTCAGTATTTCAGTTACTGTACTGTATTTCAGTTTTGCCTATAATTTAGAGTTGACGTGAAGACGTGACATACCCTCAGAATCAACTCTAAATAGTGTCGAACTGGCCGCCGCTTGTAGAGCAGAGCGGACAGATCGATGTTTTGGCTTTTCCTTCTTTATTGCCTATAAATTTAGAGTTGACGTGAAGACGCGACATACCTTCAAAGTCAACTCTAAATAGTGTCGAACTTGCCGCCGCTTGTAGAGCAGAGCAGACAGATCGATGCTTTGACTTTTCCTTCTTTATTGCCAATAAATTTAGAGTTGACGTGAAGACGTGGCATACCTTCAGAGTCAACTCTAAATAGTACCGAACTGGCCGCCGCATGTAGAGCAGAGCGAACAGATCGATGTTTTGGCTTTTCCTTCTTTATTGCCTATAATTTAGAGTTGACGCGAAGACGTGGCATACCTTCGGAGTCAACCCTAAATAGTGCCGAACTGGCCGCCGCTTGTAGAGCAGAGCGGACAGATCGATGTTTTGGCTTTTTCGTCTTTATTGCCTATAATTTAGAGTTGACGCGAAGTCGTGGCATACCTTCGGAGTCAACCATAAATAGTGTCGAACTGGTCGCCGCTTGTAGAGCAGAGCGGACAGATCAATGTTTTGACTTTTCCGTCTTTATTGCCTATAATTTAGAGTTGACGCGAAGACGTGACATACCTTCAGAGTCAACCCTAAATAGTGTCGTACTGGCCGCCGCTTGTAGAGCAGCGCGGTCGAATCAATGTTTTGAAGTTTATTCTTGTATTGACGGTAATAATTATTCCTACGGGAATATATTGTGCCTTCGAGAAACAATTCCTACGGGAATGAAATGTTGCCTTGGAGAAAGTAATTCCTACGGGAATGAAATGTTACCTTCGAGAAACTAATTCCTACGGGAATGAAAGGTTGCCTTGAGAAATTATTCCTACGGGAAATATATTGTGCCTTCGAGAAACAATTCCTACGGGAATGAAATGTTGCCTTGGAGAAAGTACTTCCGACGGGATTGAAATGTTACCATCGAGAAACTAATTCCTAC
Source organism: Dactylorhiza incarnata (assembly GCA_033032865.1). Lineage (NCBI taxonomy): Eukaryota > Viridiplantae > Streptophyta > Magnoliopsida > Asparagales > Orchidaceae > Dactylorhiza > Dactylorhiza incarnata. The sequence goes on along the minus strand of JAWHQI010000193.1, from coordinate 5,034,575 downwards.
GGGAATGAAAGGTTTCCTTGAGAAATTATTCCTACGGGAAATATATTGTGCCTTCGAGAAACAATTTCTACGGGAATGAAATGTTGCCTTGGAGAAAGTAATTCCTACGGGATTGAAATGTTACCTTCGAGAAACTAATTCCTACGGGAATGAAAGGTTGCCTTGAGAAATTATTCCTACGGGAATTATATTGTTCCTCTGACATATGTTCCTTCGGGTATATATTGTGTCTTCCAGAAATATGCCTACGGGAATATATTGTGCCTTCGAGAAATATTCCTACGGGAATATATTATGTTTTCGAGAAATATTCCTTCGGGAATATATTGTGCCTTCCAGAAATATTCCTACGGGAATATATTGTGCCTTCGAGAAATATTCCTACGGGAATATATCGTGCCTTCGAGAAATATTCCTTCGGGAATATATTGTGCCTTCCAGAAATATTCCTACGGGAATATATTGTGCCTTCGAGAAATATTCCGACGGGAATTAAATGTGCCTTCAGAAAATGTGCCTTGGGAGGATGTCGGATGGCCGATGAGTTTTACTCTAAGGCAACCCGCACGACGGACGGTCTGGGAGGGCAACCCGTGCGAAACTAATAGAACTATGTGGGTCTGAGACCGTATGCAGGATGATACGGAGTACGTAGGCGGTGGTCGTGGGAAGACTGCCTCGGCCTAATAAGAGTCCAGATATCCCCTCCCTTATAAATGCTATATTATGTCTGTTTGTTAGTAGGGGTTGGATTCTGTTCGTGATTCTAATAACTTGTCTTTAGCACAGGTGACATGTGCTGATAAGAGACAACACCCAAGTGTGGAGGAAGCCACAGAGTAGGCTACGTCAGGTACAAGTTGTTAAGCCGCATCCCTTTTGTTGTGCCCCACCTCACGACATCTATATATTGGCAATGAATCCTTGATGGACAGGATTTAATGCGGCGGAGGTATGGAAATTATTCATACAGGTCTTGAGTTTAAGGTTTCTGTGATAGTTAATCTTCCGCTATAATACTACGTCTTCCGCTAAGTGCTATAAAGAGCACTCTTTGATGATGTCTTCCGCTAAGTGCTATAAAGTGCACTCTTTGATGATGTCTTCCGCTAGAATACTGTTTCCCTACTCTGTTGATGTGTAGTGACTTTCGCTTAACACCACCCTTAGGCGTGACAACGGAGTGTTCAAGGAAGGGGGGTTGGAAAAGCTAGTACCTCCACCCTTCGGATCACTTCGGCGTCGTGCTAAAAGGTTGGTGTGCGATAAGATCCCCCGGTCGGACCGCCAATTTGGAAAGGGGGGTCTTACACGCGGGGCCTGCTTCAGGCCATATAGACTCTTCTGCAAGCGGCGCACCAGACCTTCCTTCCCCCTGACACTGAAACCCTCAGGCTGCTCCATGTATAGCTCTTCCTCAAGATCGTCATGCAGAAAGGCGGTCTTGACATCCTTCTGCTCTATCTCCAAATCAAGCATCGCAGCGAGGCCAAAGACAACATGAATAGATGACATCTTCACCACAGGTGAGAAGATCTCATCGAAGTCAACGCCCTGTCGTTGTCCAAAACCTTTCACCACCAGCCTGGCCTTGTACCTGGGAGTTGTGGAGGAATCTCCCTGCTTCACCCTGAAAATCCAATGATTCTTTAAGGCCTTCTTGCCCTTAGGCAATCTCACCAGGTCATATGTGTGATTCTTCTGCAGCGACTGCATCTCATCCTGCATAGCAGCCATCCACTGGCGCTTCTCTGTACTCTCCACAGCCTCATCATAACTCTCAGGCTCCCCCGCATCAGTCAGAAGTATGAACTCTGATGCAGAGTATCTGGTGGAAGGATGTCTGACTCGATTTGACCTCTGCAAGGCAGGCTCAGGGGCCGGTGCAGGCACATAATCAGTAATGTCCTCAGCGACTCCTGGTTCACCATCAGTGGTGATATCATGATCCAGAAGGGTATCAGTACCATGTGCTGGCTCAGGCTCAGTAGCCTCCTCAGTGTCTTCATCGCCAACCATAGGTGACTCTGTAGCAGTGCGAGATTCAACCTCAAACTCAACAGTCTCCTCAGGATCACCAACAGTCTGATCCTCACAGAAAACAGCATCACGGCTACGTACAAGCTTCTTCTCAAAATCAAAGAACCTGTACCCAAACTCTCCACTGTAGCTGTACCCCAAGAAAATACACTGTCGGGTCTTCGAATCCAACTTCGATCTCGCGTCCCTGGGGACGTGCACAAAGGCTTTGCAGCCAAATACCCGTAAGTGACTGTAAGAGAGGCCTTTCCCATACCAGACCTTATCTGGGACATCCTCCTGCAATGTCGAACTCAGCGAGAGGTTGATGACATGCGCTGCAGTAAGAAGAGCCTCGCCCCAAAACATTCCGGGCAGCTTCGACTCAGAAAGCATGCATCGAACTCTCTCCATCAGTGTCCTGTTCATCCTCTCAGCTACGTCATTCAACTGTGGCGTCTTCTGCGGGGTCTTCTCATGTCTGATGTCATGGTCCCTGCAGTACTCATCAAAGGGACCAATGTACTCTCCCCCGTTGTCAGACCTGATGCACTTCAGTCTCTCCACCTCAGCGTGGAATCTCTTGAAAGTATCGAGAACCTGATCTTTGGTCTTGATGGCATAGACTCAAAGCTTCCTCAAATGGTCGTCAATGAAAGTGACAAAATATGATGCTCCTCCTCTGGTCTAGACCTTCAGTGGTCCGCACACATCAGTGTGAACAAGATCCAATGGCTCTGATCTCCTGGTGTACGTGTGGCAATGGAATGAAATCATGTTCTGTTTCCCAGCCATACAGTGGTCACACCTCTCTAAGTGATCACCAGAAATATCACTGATCAGCTTCTTCTTTGCCAAGCATCCCAAACCCTTCTGGCTAATATGTGCCAGCCTCCTGTGCCATAAGGAGGTGGATACCTCATCCCTGACGGAGTTGGCCCGAGCAGCTTCAGGCCTCCCCTCCATGTAATACAGGCCAGAATCTCTATAACCCCTGACCATCACAAGTGATCCCCTGATCAGCTTCCATAAGTCTCCTCCAAAGACACTCAGGTGTCCTTCGTCTCCAAGTCTGCCAACAGATATCAGATTGAAGTGAATATCTGGCACATGTCGCACATCCCTCAGAACCAGTAGGGCACCAGTACTAGTCTTCAAGTGCATGTCTCCACGCCCAAGCACTTTGGATGTATCCTCATTGCCCATCCTCAACACCCCACAGTCATGAGTGGTGTAGGTGGCAAATAACTCCCTATTGTGGGAGACATGCGCAGAGGCTCCAGAATCAACGATCCAACATCGGTCGTCACACGCAAGTGCAGCTGTGACGTTGTCGCCAACAATAATGACGTCGTCCTCCTAAGTCGAAATGGTGTCTGCCGTATGACCCTCATCCTTGCCCTCAGTGGCAATCCCCTTCTTCCTCTGATCGTTCTTCAATGAATAGCAAAACTTCTTGATGTGACCCTTCTTGTGGCAATAGTGACATTCCACGTTCTGATAACGTGACTTCGACTTGCCTCTACTCTGACTCTTGTCCTCCTTCCTTCCTCGACTCTTACTCCTTCCTCTCCCCCTGGGCTCAGTAAAGAGAACGTCGGCTCGTGAAGAAGAGCCCGAAGTCCCGTGAGACTTTCGTCTCATCTCCTCATTCAAGATCCCACTCTTGGCGATCTCCATGGAAACAATCCCCTGGGGGAAGAATTGATCAGAGAAACTCTGAGCATCTCCCACGAGTTTGGAAGTGACTTGAGTAGGCATAATGCATTCACCTCATCTTCAAAAGTCACCTTCATGGCAGTCAGACGATCTATAATCCCCTGGAACTCATTGACATGATCCAAAATGGGTGAGCCCTCTCGGTATCTGAACTCTCCAAATTTCTTCAGCAAATACAACTTTTTGATGTCCGTGCTCTTGGCATACAAGGTCTCGAGAGTCTTCCACAGATCCTTTGCATCATTGATGCTAGCTACATTGTTGTAGACGTTCGGCGTCACAGAAGCGGCTCTGTCACTGAACCTGACTCTGATACCACTTGTTGGGAATGCGAGCAAACAAACCCGACCAGAGCACCTGTTGCAAATTAAAGCGAGCACCTGTGCGACCGCGTTGAGCGGTATGCAAATACGCAAACGAAAATACAATGCAGAAAATAATAAAAGCACACAGAAAATTTTATCGTGGAAAACCCAATTGGGTGAAAAACCACAGAACGATCGGAGTCCAACCCGGAAAGCCTCCACTTAAAATGTGTGAAAATCACACACAACAATTACAGGCTTTCCCACCGATCCACAAAGGATCTCCACGCTTCCACCACAAGCACAATCCACACAAGATTGACACCACCTTCTCTCCAACAATACACACTTTATTGGTGGAGTGCGGATATCCAAGTGGGGGAAGCCAAAGAAAAATAAAATAAAAGGATATATATATATATTTATATATAAAACAAAACAAAAACCTAATCCTATCCAGTCCCTCTCTCGCTGTTTCAGAAACCGCCGCCCACTATCCCTCTCTCCCTCTCGTGCTTGGAAACCACAGCAGCCCTCCCTCTCCCTCACTCGTTTCCTAGAAGGAGATCGCCGCTGCCGCTGGTGGAGGAGTGCCGCCAGGAAGTCCTTGGAGGAGTGCTGCCGCCAGGAAGTTTTGGAGGGGCTGCCGCCAGGAAGTTTTTGGAGGGGCTGCTGCCTGGAGGTTTTGGAGGGGCTGCCGCCTGGAATTTTGGAAGGGCTGCCGCCTTTGTGGTGTTGAAGTGGGCTGCCGTTTTTGAGGTGTTGAAGGGGACTGCCGTTTTTGAGTTCTGGAGGAACTGCTTGCCGCCGCCATCGATTGCAGAATGAAGTTGGGAGGGGCTGCACACAGCCATCCTCATTCGTGGTTTGGAGAACGTCATCTTTGACGTTGGGACGGATTTGTCAATATGTCCGGGTAACGCCTCTCACTTTTTTTTTCTTTTTCTGCAATACTGTGATTGTGAGTGTGTATTGTTGGAGAGAAGGTGGTGTCAATCTTGTGTGGATTGTGCTTGTGGTGGAGGCGTGAAGATCCTTTGTGGATCGGTGAGAAAGCCTGTAATTGTTGTGTGCGATTTTCACACATTTTTAGTGGAAGCTTTCCGGGTTGGACTCCGATCGTCCCGTGGCTTTTCACCCAATTGAGTTTTTCACGTTAAAATTTTGTGTGTGCTTTTATTATTTTCTGCATTATATTTTCTTTTGCGTATTTGCATACCGCTCAACGCGGTCGCGCAGGTACTCGCTTTAATTTGCAACAGGTGCTCTGGTCGGGTTTGTTTGCTCGCATTCCCAACGGGTGGAAAATATACGTCTCATGAACCAACTCAATTCTACCAAAGATATGAGATTGTTCGTTAATTTACCGCTCCTAATTCACCACAATCGATTGGAGTAGTCGAGCGTAAAAAATCGAACTTTTATGAACATGGGCAATGTTATGCTACGAGAGTCTGGTGCTTTAGAGAGTTTATGGGGAGAAACGCTACTTACTTCATGATGTCTTAAATAGAATTCATGTAAAATACACTGCAATAAAATAGGTCTAAAACGACGACGTTTTTTTACGACGCTTTTTAAAACGTCATTGTAGAAATTATCTTTTGTCGCGTTTTCTAGAAAACACCGCAATGTTCTACCACTACGCTCGCAATGGCAACGCTTTAGCGGTGTTTTTTAAAATGTCGCAGAAGCTTTTACGATGCTTGAAAAGTATCGCCGAAAGTCAACAAAAGTTTGGTGATAGGTTGTAGTGATATAGTGACAAGACCCCTTTCGAACTCTTTAAAACTAGTAAACTGAACCTTCTAATTCTTAAAGTGTTGGGTGTTTAGCTAAAGTATTTATTCTCGGACCTAAAAGACGAAAGATAGCTTCTAAGATGATAGATTCTATTTTTATGGGTTATGTCTCCGATGGTAGTCCAAACTCCAAACATATTTTTCATTACTAATTATCAAGTTAGTGAGATTTTTAATAACACTATTTTAGAAGCTTGTGATGCAGTGTATTTGGAAGATAAATTTCTATTAAAAAAAATCACATATTAACCTTCTAGTAGTCATATTTCGTTTTTACCTAGTTCTGATTCAGTATAAGATTTAAAACTTAGGAGTAAGAGGATTAAATTCGAGAATTCTTTTGGAGAAGATTTTTCACTTGCTTGGTTGAAGTAAATCGTAATACATTTGATGAATCCATGAACTCTTCAAACACTCCTTTTTGAAAAAAAAAACTATAAATATTAAAATGACTTATATTTTATAAATACAAAACTCATTTAGCTACTAAATGATATTCTAAAAAACAAGTAATATATTATTTTGACATATCTGCACTTATAACTAGAATTATGTCACTCCATATCCTGATTGCGTTAGCCATGATCCATAAAATCATTATTAAACAAATAGATGTTAATGTTGGAACCCGGATACCGGTCCAACTATGTTTGAGACTTGGGGGTGACCAGAGGCTACTTGTTTAACGGTCGACTCACGTGAGACAAGATGATAAGAAGCTAGGGAGCATACAAAACCACTCCAATCTGCCTATAAACAAGACCCGCGTGCTGCAGTGAGGAGGTCCCGCCACATACCCGGAAGTCTATAGGAACTTCCCCTCCTAAAGCCAATGCTGAGCTTGGCACAAGAGAGGCAGACAAGGTACTCGCCCACCATAGGGGGGGTGTGCCTTCTACTTGTGCCTTGGGGTCCTATTTATAGGTAAATCCAAATAGACTGTGAATAGCTTCTCCCGCCTTCTGAAATGGACTACAGATAGCGGCTCCCGCCCTCTGAAATGGGCTACAGATAGTCGCTCCCGCCTTTTTGACGGGATGAAAGTCTGTACTCGCCCAGGTGGGGGAGGTCTTCTGCATTGTCCTCATGTATTTCTGATCTCGACGAATTACGTATTATACACAATCCCCGTTTTTTTCGGGCTCGATACGAGCTCGGAAAAACAATGTAGGACCTGTGGTTCGGAGAGATGGGCACTAGATGACATGTCACTCAGTATCCCTCTCAAGCCCTTCGCTAGCTGAGCAAATTCAACTAAACTAGATGGAGAAGAGTCGACACCCTCTAGGAGCAAGGCTCAACTGAAGGTAGAGAAGAGTCGACACCCTCCAGGAGCGAGGTTCAACTGGAGGTGGAGAAGATTCGACACCCTCCAGGCCATTCGCTAGACGAGCGAGCTCAACTGGAGGTGGAGAAGATTCGACACCCTCCAGGAGCGAGGCTCAACTGGAGGTGGAGAAGATTCGAGACCCTCCAAGAGCGAGGATCAACTGGAGGTGGAGAAGAGTCGACACCCTCCAGGCCATTCGCCAGACGAGCGAGCTCAACTGGAGGTGGAGAAGATTCAACACCCTCCAGGAGTGAGGCTCAACTGGAGGTGGAGAAGATTCGACACCCTACAGGAGTGAGGCTCAACTGGAGGTGGAGAAGATTCGACACCCTCCAGGAGCGAGGCTCAACTGGAGGTGGTGAAGATTCGACACCCTCCAGGAGCGAGGCTCAATTGGAGGTGGAGAAGATTCGACACCCTCCAGGAGCGAGGCTCAACTGGAGGTGGAGAAGATTCGACACTTTCCAGGCCATTCGCTAGACGAGCGAGCTCAACTAGAGGTGGAGAAGATTCGACACCCTCCAGGAGCGAGGCTCAACTGGAGGTGGAGAAGATTCGACACTTTCCAGGCCATTCGCTAGACGAGCGAGCTCAACTAGAGGTGGAGAAGATTCGACACCCTCCAGGCCATTCGCTAGACGAGCGAGCTCAACTGGAGGTGGAGAAGATTCGACAACCTCCAGGCCATTCGCTAGACGAGCGAGCTCAACTGGAGGTGGAGAAGATTCGACACCCTCCAGGCCATTCGCTAGACGAGCGAGCTCAACTGCAGGTGGAGAAGATTCGACACCTTCTAGGCCATTCGCTAGACGAGCGAGCTCAACTGCAGGTGGAGAAGATTCGACACCCTCCAGGAGCGAGGCTCAACTGGAGGTGGAGAAGATTCGACACCCTCCAGGCCATTCGCTAGACGAGCGAGCTCAACTGGAGGAGGAGAAGATTCGACACCCTCCAGGCCATTCGCTAGACGAGCGAGCTCAACTAGAGGTGGAGAAGATTCGACACCCTCCAGGAGCGAGGCTCAACTGGAGGTGGAGAAGATTCGAGACCCTCCAGGAGCGAGGCTCAACTAGAGGTGGAGAAGAGTCGACACCCTCCAGGCCATTCACTAGACGAGCGAGCTCAACTGGAGGTGGAGAAGATTCGAGACCCTCTAGGAGCGAGGCTCAACTGGAGGTGGAGAAGAGTCGACACCCTCCAGGAGCGAGGCTCAACTAGAGGTGGAGAAGAGTCGACACCCTCCAGGAGCGAGGCTCAACTGGAGGTGGAGAAGATTCAACACCTTCCAGGCCATTCGCTAGACGAGCGAGCTCAACTGGAGGTGGAGAAAATTCGAGACCCTCCAGGAGCAAGGCTCAATTGGAGGTGGAGAAGATTTGACACCCTCCATGCCATTCGCTAGACGAGCGAGCTCAACTGGAGGTGGAGAAGATTCGACACACTCCAGGCCATTCGCTAGACGAGCTAGCTCAACTGGAGGTGGAGAAGATTCGACACCCTCCAGGACATTCGCTAGACGAGCGAGCTCAACTGGAGGTGGAAAAGATTTGACACCCTCCATGCCATTCCTAGACGAGCGAGCTCAACTGGAGGTGGAGAAGAGTCGACACCCTCCAGGAGCGAGGCTCAACTGGAGGTGGAGAAGATTCGACACCCTCCAGGAGCGAGGCTCAACTGGAGGTGGAGAAGAGTCGACACCTTCCAGGAGCGAGGCTCAACTGGACGTGGAGAAGATTCGACACCTTCCAGGCAATTCGCTAGACGAGCGAGCTCAACTGGAGGTGGAGAAGATTCGAGACCCTCTAGGAGCGAGGCTCAACTGGAGGTGGAGAAGATTCGACACTTTCCAGGCCATTCGCTAGACGAGCGAGCTCAACTAGAGGTGGAGAATATTCGACACCCTCCAGGCCATTCGCTAGACGAGCGAGCTCAACTGGAGGTGGAGAAGATTCGACACCCTCCAGACCATTCGCTAGACGAGCGAGCTCAACTGGAGGTGGAGAAGATTCGGCACCCTCCAAGCCATTCGCTAGACGAGCGAGCTCAACTGGAGGTGGAGAAGATTCGACACCCTCCAGACCATTCGCTAGACGAGCGAGCTCAACTGGAGGTGGAGAAGATTTGACACCCTCCAGGCCATTCGCTAGACAAGCGAGCTCAACTGGAGGTGGAGAAGATTCAAGACCCTCCGGGCAATTCGCTAGACGAGCGAGCTCAACTGGAGGTGGAGAAGATTCGACACCCTCCAGGAGCGAGGCTCAACTGGAGGTCGAGAAGATTCGACACCCTCCAGGAGCGAGGCTCAACTGGAGGTGGAGAAGAGTCGACACCCTCCAGGAGCGAGGCTCAACTGGATGTAGAGAAGGTTCGACACCTTCCAGGTCATTCGCTAGACGAGCGAGCTCAACTGGAGGTGGAGAAGATTCGAGACCCTCTAGGAGCGAGGCTCAACTGGAGGTGGAGAAGATTCGACACCCTTCAGGCCATTCGCTAGACGAGCGAGCTCAACTGGAGGTGGAAAAGATTCGACGCCCTCCAGGCCATTCGCTAGACGAGCGAGCTCAACTGGAGGTGGAGAAGATTCGACGCCCTCCAGGTCATTCGCTAGACGAGCGAGCTCAACTGGAGGTGGAGAAGATTCGACGCCCTCCAGGTCATTCGCTAGACGAGCGAGCTAAGCTGGAGGTGGAGAGGATTTGACGCCCTCCAGGCCATTCGCTAGACGAGCGAGCTCAACTGGAGGTGGAGAAGATTCAAGATCCTCCAGACCACTCTTTAGACGAGCGAGCTCAACTGGAGGTGGAGAAGATTCGAGACCCTCCAGGCCATTCGCTAGACGAGCGAGCTCAACTGGAGGTGGTGAAGATTCGACACCCTCCAGGCCATTCGCTAGACGAGCGAGCTCAACTGGAGGAGGAGAAGATTCGACACCCTCTGGGCCATTCGCTAGACGAGCGAGATCAACTGGAGGAGGTGCCAAACATTTTAGGCTCCTAGCGTCGACTAGGTGGCAACTCTCTACTCGAGTACTTAGAACTCGCTTGAGGGGCAAGTTGTCAGCCTGCATGGGAGGAGCCTTTCACAACCCGCATTTTCCCAACATTTAAAATGCTATCAGAGCAGGGGAGGAGCCCAGTGCTACGGTCTGGTCTACGACAACTCTCTGCTCGAGGACTTCAACTTGCTCGAGGGGGCAAGTAGCCGGTGTGCAGGAGAGGAGCTTGTGCAGTGACCTGGTCTACGACAACACTCTGCTCGAGGATTTCAACTTACTTAGAGTACCTGCGAATATAGTTTCATTCTCTCCCCTTGTAACTAGTGCCCGGGCAAAGAGAGTCGGTACTCGAGGAGCAGATCGACCAACATGCAAGGGGGGAGCTGATCTCGGCCGACAATGCAGAGGCTTGGACTTAGGATGGAGCACTGAACCCGAGACGTCATCTCATTGCTTGACCAGAAGTTTAAAAGGGAGAGGTGTGATCACACATCCTAAAATGCTTTTGAATATATCATACTATTTCGAGTGGATGCTCGATCTAACTCTTAAGAGTTTTGCAATATAGAGATCAATATTGCTATATGTAGTGAATAATAAGAAGAAGAATAAGTTTTACGTGACCTGATTCATGATGACTTTTCATCACCAAAGTGAGTTATGAATAATTGTCCTTTGAGTTTTCATCAGGAAGTATAAGCTGTTGAATAAGATCATCCCAAATAAAACACTTATCGCGAGTAAGCATTCGCCGAATATAGATTTCTTCTGGATCTTGTAGAGATGAGTAGTTGGATACATCCTCGCGAGTAGGAACTCGCGGAACCTAAAAAGAATACCATGAAAATATGAACTCGCTGAGTGTCAACTCTCGAGCTAGAACTAAAGAGAACAACATTGTTGCTGAAGTGATGACCTCGCGAGTACGGACTCGCGGAATTAATAGAACACCATAGTTGCTGAAGTGATGACCTCGCGAGTAAGGACTCACAGGATTAAGAGAACACCATATCTGCCGAAGTGGACCTTGCGAGTACGGACTCGCGGGATATAGAGGAAAACACCTGAATTGTTGAAGTGAATACCTCGCAAGTTGAATTCGCGAAATAAAGTAGAATGGACTCGCGAAATATACACTTTACCATGACCCTGTCATATGGATCCATCTGTGACGATTTTCATAGTGGTCAAGATGTCAAAGTAACACTATTTGCATATCAGATGAAAGCACTCATGAGTTTTACCAAAGCACCCATGAGTATTAATATGTACTATGTATGAATATATGTTAGCACCAACAAGAGGTGAAAATGGGGGCAAAGCAAGTGTCACCTTTGGCCTTATGACCCTCTACGCAGAGTTTTCTGTTAATAAAATGTGTTTTATGTTAATCATTCATCGCATAGATAAGTAAATATTATAAAAATCATGAAAAAAACATGTTACAAAAGGTGAGCAGCGAGAAGCAAATATAGTGAACGGTGAAGAATCGCGAATTAGAGAAGAAAACATTTGCAGCTGCGAGAAGGAAGAAAGATAGACCGCGAATGATAGGGGCATAACTTTCGCAAGCCCTCGAATAAAAGAGAAAAAACTGAAAGCAGAGAACTCGTTGTTAAGGCTCTGTTTGGCGCGGATGTTGGGCGGTGTTGAAACCAGCAACTGGTCTCTGTGGAGTTCGGGGCCCTCAGCGAGGCTGAGGGGCGACCAACCCTTACTCCCCCCAAGGGAGAGCTCTAGGTTGAAGGTGTTGGAACTAAGAACTGGACCAAGGGCTTAGTGGGGAGGTCCCGCCACATACCCGGAAGTCCCCTTGGAACTTCCCCTCCCAAGCCACTACTAAGCTTGGGCACCACTGGAGCCTCTCCTCACCCCCTGGAGAGACTTGGGGAGGGAGAGAGAGAAGGAGAGAGCTAGCCTAGGATGAGAGATCCCTCCAAATGGTGCCCCCTTGGTCCTATTTATAGGATTTTTGAAGTTGGGCTGCAAATAGCCAAAAACTGGTCTGCCAGATTACCAAAATACCCCTGAATTGGGCTGCGGATAGCCGAATCCCGCTGTTCTGAAATGCTAAATGCAGACCACTGGACTGCGAATAGCCAAACTGGACTGCGAATAGTAAACTGGATGAGGGGGGCCTCCCCTGGGCGAGAGGGAGGGGCGAGCTGGCCTCTCCCCTCTCCGCCGAATGCTGGGCGAGAGAGGGGGGTCGAGCTGGCCCTTTCCCTCTCCGCCGAATGCTGGGCGAGAGAGGGGGGTCGAGACCCCCCCTCCCCTCTCTCCGCCTCTTCCTCCTTTCTCTCTGTCTTGGATCATACTACAAACGAGGCACAAATGAGCTCTTGGGTCCCGGCAACCTACTCGGCGAATATAGGGTTGTACACAATCCCCGCTCTTTTCGAGCGAGGTACACGCTCGGAAAGAAATGTCCAACCCTGCATATTCGACGAGTGTCACTGGGAATCCGGCTAACAGTGCTATCTCAGAAAAAACATATAGCCTCCCCGAGAGTTCCTCCAACCCTGCCGGCTAGCGAGACCATCTCGGGGGAAGAGGACATTGCCTCCCTGGGAGGTCAACCTGCACCTGCCGGCTAGTGAGAGTCCGGTCAGCGGAACCATCCGAGGGGTAACAACACTTACCTCCCTGGAAGGTCAACCTGTCCTGCCGTCTAGTGAGAGCCCGGTCAGCGGAACCATCCGTGGGGAACATCACTTACCTCCGTGGGAGATCAACCTGGCCTGCCGGCTAGCGAGAGCCCGGTCAGCGGAACCATCCGAGGGGAACATCACTTACCTCCCTGGGAGGTCAACCTGGCCTGCCGGCTAGTGAGAGCCCGGTCAGCGGAACCATCCGAGGGGAACATCACTTACCTTCCTGGGAGGTCAACCTGTCCTGCCGTCTAGTGAGAGCCCGGTCAGCGGAACCATCCGAGGGGAACATCACTTACCTCCCTGGGAGGTCAACCTGGTCTGCCGTCTAGTGAGAGCCCGGTCAGCGGAACCATCCGAGGGGAACATCACTTACCTCCCTGGGAGGTCAACCTGGCCTGCCGGCTAGCGAGAGCCCGGTCAGCGGAACCATCCGAGGGGAACATCACTTACCTCCCTGGGAGGTCAACCTGTCCTGCCGGCTAGCGAGAGCCCGGTCAGCGGAACCATCCGAGGGGAACATCACTTACCTCCCTGGGAGGTCAACCTGTCCTGCCGTCTAGCGAGAGCCCGGTCAGCGGAACCATCCGAGGGGAACATCACTTACCTCCCTGGGAGGTCAACCTGGCCTGCCGGCTAGCGAGAGCCCGGTCAGCGGAACCATCCGAGGGGAACATCACTTACCTCCCTGGGAGGTCAACCTGGCCTGCCGGCTAGCGAGAGCCCGGTCAGCGGAACCATCCGAGGGGAACATCACTTACCTCCCTGGGAGATCAACCTGTCCTGCCGGCTAGTGAGAGCCCGGTCAGCGGAACCATCCGAGGGGAACATCACTTACCTCCCTGGGAGGTCAACCTGTCCTGCCGTCTAGCGAGAGCCCGGTCAGCGGAACCATCCGGGGGGAACATCACTTACCTCCCTGGGAGGTCAACCTGGCCTGCCGGCTAGCGAGAGCCCGGTCAGCGGAACCATCTGAGGGGAACATCACTTACCTCCCTGGGAGGTCAACCTGGCCTGCCGGCTAGTGAGAGCCCGGTCAGCGGAACCATCCGAGGGGAACATCACTTACCTCCCCGGGAGGTCAACCTGGCCTGCCGGCTAGTGAGAGCCCGGTCAGCGGAACCATCCGAGGGGAACATCACTTACCTCCCTAGGAGGTCAACCTGTCCTGCCGGCTAGTGAGAGCCCGGTCAGCGGAACCATCCGAGGGTAACATCACTTACCTCCCTGGGAGGTCAACCTGGCCTGCCGGCTAGCGAGAGCCCGGTCAGCGGAACCATCCGAGGGGAAAAATATTTCGGAAAGAACTTTTATTACATGAGTCATCCGGTTACATGCGGGAAAACTAAGTATGAAAACACTTCATTCTACTACATGGACTCAAAGAAAAAACTAAGCACGGAGACCGGGATTCGAGCTTCTACTCCCAGGCATGATCCTCCTCGACCTCCTCTGGTTGTTGACATTGCAGCTTCGGGCCCCTTGCCTCCCTCATTTCCAAGAACTCGGGGCAGACGGACGTCGCGTGGCCTTCCTCCTGATGGAAGTCACAGTAAGGTAACTTCGCCCAGACGCCCCTCTTCCTCCCCTACGATTTCTTCTTCTTCTGTGGCCGATCGCCATGGCTTGCTGGGGTGGTGGAGAGGGTGCTTTCGGGCTCTGCCTCCACCCTGGGAGGTCAGTCTCTTCTTCCTGGAAGTTGTCCTCCTCCTGGTCGAACTTCCTCTTGGGGGCCTTTACTCTCTCCCCCTGCTGCCTTGCTTCCGGCTCACTCAGCTTGGCCAGCCTTCTTGTGAACTCCGGGTTGACCTCTTCACTTTCAACTTCTTCGGCCACCCTTTCCATCAACTCGTCAAAAGACAAAGGTGCCCTCCTCTTGAGGTCCGCCTTGAAGAAGCTCTCCCGCAGCCCCAGCGTGAATGCAAGCTTGAGGGTGTGCCCGGGCACCTCTTCGATGAGGTAAACCTCCTCCCTGAACCGTTCCAGATAGTAAGCCAGCGACTCCTCTGGCTCTTGCTTGATCTTGAAAAGTGCTTCGGCATCTTTCTTCCTCTTCCTTGACGTCGAGAAGCGTAGCAGGAAGCCTCGACGCAAGTCTTCAAAGGCATAGATGGATCCCGCAGGGAGCTGGTGGAACCAGTCTCTAGCCTTTTCCTTCAGAGTTGTCGCGAAGAGTCGACATTTGAAAGCGGCCGACACGGGCATGACGGAGACCATGTCTTCAAACCACTATAGGTGTAAGACGGGGTCATCCTTGCCGAAGTAGTGAGACATCTTCGCCCCCTTGAACCCCTCCGGAACCGGGGCTGAGAGGATCTGCTCACAAAAAGGACTTCCCACGCTCGCCCCCTTTTGGGGCTGGGCGAGTGGGGGCATGGCGCCTCCCCGCTCGCCTCCTTGTGCCTCGGCGAGTGGGGGTCGAGGACCTCCCCACTCGCCCACATGGGTCTCGGCGAGTGGGGGTCGAGGACCTCCCCACTCGCCCCCTTCCGACACCTCCTTCCTGGATGGCTGGCCGAGGGTGTTCTCGCCAACCTGCTGAGGTGAGGCCTCCGGACCACTTTCTCTCCTGCCTTCGCTTATCGTGGCGAAAGCTACCTGCAAGGTCTGCATGACCTCCCGCTTGAGATTTTCAAACATCTCCAACGTCACCCCAGCCACCGGGGACTGCGAGTGACCTGGGTCGGATCCTCCACCTCCAGCCATGGAGCTCAGCTTGAGACTTTCTTGAGTTGGTCACACTCTACGCTCACCGCACCATAAATGTTGAAACCAGCAACTGGTCTCTGTGGAGTTCAGGGCCCTCAGCGAGGCTGAGGGGCGACCAACCCTTACCCCCCCAAGGGAGAGCTCTAGGTTGAAGGTGTTGGAACTAAGAACTGGACCAAGGGCTTAGTGGGGAGGTCCCGCCACATACCCGGAAGTCCCCTTGGAACTTCCCCTCCCAAGCCACTACTAAGCTTGGGCACCACTGGAGCCTCTCCTCACCCCCTGGAGAGACTTGGGGAGGGAGAGAGAGAAGGAGAGAGCTAGCCTAGGATGAGAGATCCCTCCAAATGGTGCCCCCTTGGTCCTATTTATAGGATTTTTGAAGTTGGGCTGCAAATAGCCAAAAACCAGTCTGCCAGATTACCAAAATAACCCTGAATTGGGCTGCGGATAGCCGAATCCCGCTGTTCTGAAATGCTAAATGCAGACCACTGGACTGCGAATAGCCAAACTGGACTGCGAATAGTAAACTGGATGAGGGGGGCCTCCCCTGGGCGAGAGGGAGGGGCGAGCTGGCCTCTCCCCTCTCCGCCGAATGCTGGGCGAGAGAGGGGGGTCGAGCTGGCCCTTCCCCTCTCCGCCGAATGCTGGGCGAGAGAGGGGGGTCGAGACCCCCCCTCCCCTCTCTCCGCCTCTTCCTCCTTTCTCTCTGTCTTGGATCATACTACAAACGAGGCACAAATGAGCTCTTGGGTCCCGACAACCTACTCGGCGAATATAGGGTTGTACAGGCGGGAGCGGATTTTATCCGCGTCGCTGAACCGCGGGTTTGAAATCTGCGCCCGACCAACCTCCGTGCCAAACAACAAAAATTTCTGCTGCAGATTAGAAATCAGATTTCTAATCCGCAACCGCTATCCCAAATAAACCCTACAAAAACATGTTGTATTGACAGCTCAAAAAGTCCTCAAAACATATTTCTTGAAAAAACTCTTTCAAAAAAAGCTTCTTATCCGAGCCCCTTAAAAAGCCCAAATCAAAATTGAAATTTCCCCCCCAAAAATAACATTATTACACATGTGCCAACCAAATTAACATTTTTACACATTTAAGCCATTAACCAATTTTTTGCACCAATTAAAAGTCAACCGATTAAGCGTTGACTTCTTTACTCGCACTCAGCATTTGACCTACGAAAGTTTCGCCGGCACTCCATCACCGGAATCCCACCTCTACGGACTTCATGCAATCAATGGCGCCGCCATCGCCTTTAGACTCACAGTCACGTTAACATACATCGCCGGAGTTCGAGTTCGGCCGGATTCACCTCGGTCCTCTGCTTCGCCGCCTTCAGCAAGGCTTTAACATACAGATTTTTGGATCTTTTTGCACGCGAACTCCATTAAAAGCGGGAGTAAATTAAATAGCCAACTAAATACTGTTTCGCAAACCCCAAAGCCAAGATGAAACTTTTAATGCGCCATTCTGGTTTCAAGGTTCTGTTCATCTTTACCCCGCATCCGACGACAAAGCTGGAAACAGAATTTGTATGCGAAATTCTCAAGGCGAGGAATCCGGATCATCGTCAATCAATTTCGCTCACAAATCACAATCCTCCATTTCTTCTCCTCTCTACGGCAACTTCTCAAAATGCCGCAGTAATTAGCTCATTTACTGCGGCATTAATCACCTCCCCAACTACTCCCCTGTTCTTCATCTTCTTTTACTGTGTACTTTACCTTGTCTTTATATATTAACTACAGTCACGAAGTATCCCCACATTGTTCGATCGGTCTACATCATGGCTTCCTTTACATGCTCTGTTTTCTTGCTTTTCCTGTTTTTTTGTAGCTTGGCGGCTGACTCACCGCCGGCCGGCAATGAGATGGTGCCGGCGATGTTTGTTTTTGGGGACTCGCTCATCGATAACGGTAACAATAACGCCCTTGCTTCCCTTGCCAAAGCTAACTACTACCCTTACGGAATCGACTTCGCCGCCGGCCCAACCGGGAGGTTCTCCAACGGATACACCATCGTCGACAGCATCGGTGAGCAAGATAACCGTTAGCTAACTAATATGCCATTTGTTTAATATGTATTCATATAACATTACTGGCATGCAGCCGATCTTCTCGGTCTCCCGCTCATACCGGCGCACTCGGTAGCCTCCGGCGATGGGCTCCTCTACGGCGTCAACTTTGCCTCGGCCGCCGCCGGCATCCTCGACATCACCGGCCGGAATTTCGTAAGCCCGCTTAATTAACACGCCACTTTACAATCCACTCTGTTCGCTGACTAATTAAACCACCAATAGCAGAGAGCTCTGTTTACTGCATTATAAATTAAGTAACCGTTTGGCGTGGCTTATCGCTGACTTATTTGCTGCGGTGAGGTTGGACATAAACGTCATTGCCATTGAATATATGTTTGGTATGACAAATGTTACTACCGCTACCAAAAAAATAAACTAGTTTGGGGCATAAGATTTAGTATGACAATGACATTTTTGTCCAACCTCACCGGAGCAAATAAGCCCCCGATAAGCCGCGCCAAACGCATAATAAGTAAAAACAAGGGCAATGAATTTAAGTATTTTTAGGACTGCGAATAGTCATTTTAGATGTTTTTAGGACTACGAATAGCAGTCGTAGGACTAACAATAACATCGCACAAAAATATTACTTCAATCCCTTTTAAAAAAGAGCGCTCTTATTTGACTATTCGCAGTCCACTTTTAAGAGAAATATATCTAATTTTTCATTTTATTCTCGACGCACCCCACTTTTATTCTCCGGCCACTCTACTTTTGTTCTCTTCTATCTAATCAAATCAAAGTGCAAATATTAACAAAAAATATATATATATCTCATATTAGTATTGTATTTTGACTCTAATGTAAGTACACATTTTGGACTGCGAATATACTTTTGGACTATAAATACAATTTATGCATGCATGCATGCAGATTGGACGCATTCCATTCAATCAACAAATAACCAACTTTCAGTCCACCCTCGATCAAATCGCCGCCGATCTCGGCGCCGCCGACCTCGCCGGAGCAATCGCGGACTGCATCTTCTTCGTCGGAATGGGCAGCAACGACTATCTCAACAACTACCTCATGCCGAACTACGACACCCGCAACATATACAACTCCGACCAGTTCTCAACCCTCCTAGTCCAGCAGTACACACTTCAGCTCACCGTAACTAATTCATATACATTCCTCACAATTCTTCCAATTAATCGCCGTGAATTGCCGATGAATTGAAAAACAAGTGTGGAATTGGTATTCAATGCAGAGACTGTATAATCTCGGAGCGAGGAAATTTGTTATATCGGGAGTGGGATCACTGGGCTGCATACCGAGCATTCTGGCCCAGAACATGCTGGACCAGTGCTCCGCTGAAGTTGATCAGGGACTTGTTCTTCCCTTCAATAGTAAGACGAAGAAAATGGTTAATGACCTCAACAACAATCTTCCGGCGGCCAAGTTCACCTACATCGATAGCTACAAAATGATCATGGACATCATCGACAATCATGAAAATTACGGTAACAGACAGTGACGGACGCATGATAAATTTTGTGTGGGCGGACTACTAATTTAATTGAAAATTTTAATTAGCAAATATAGAAATAAAATATATTTATAGTATGATAATGTCAAATTTTTCTATATTATATTCATAATTTGAATGATTTTTTTATACAAATTGTGTAAATATAGAGAAAATATTGACTATATTTTTACAAAAATTATTTTACAGTATGTCTAAATATAGAAAAAATTTATCTTTTTTTTGCAATTAATTATTTTATAATATATTTAGTTATAGAAAATATATCTACATTTTTAATGATCTTTGTCCTCTAAATATTGCATTTTTGGCAAAAATAGTTAAATATTGGTGTTATTAGAATTTGAACCCAAGATCTCTTACAATTTTAATAACCTTAATATGAAGTCAATAATCACTACACCAACTTAATTAATTGTCTATTTTTTTAATAGATATTATATATAATATCTATAACTATTATAACAAAATAATTTTAATGTAATATTCTTAGTCATTTTTTTTAAATTGAGTGCGTGCGTTCTATTTTTTCTGTTTTTTGGCACTTTGGATCTCCCATTTGCTCATGTTCGACACTTTGCAGTTTGCACCACCTATTTGTACACATTTTGGCACTTTGCATCACAGGGCATTGCAAGTGAGAGGTATTTTCGTCCAGCTTTCTTACCAATAGACATTTACGTCTCATTCATTCTCAGCGCCCCCAAATCCTTCAGACACAGACCCTTGAATTTAAAGAATTTTGTCAAACAAGAGCAAATGTGGGGTGCAATAATGTACCTAAAAGCCATTTTTTTCTTCTGAATTCTGCATGTATTGATCGACACAACAATTTGTTCTGCAGGTTTCAAGGTTATAAACAGCGGGTGCTGCGGCATCGGGCGCAACCGCGGCCAAATCACCTGCCTTCCGTTCCAGACGCCGTGCCCGAACAGGGATGAGTATGTTTTCTGGGATGCTTTCCATCCGACGGAGAAGGTGAACGTCATGCTGGCGGCGAGGGCGTTCAACGGCAGCGGCGATGTTGTGTATCCCATCAGCATACAGCAGCTCGCAAATCTGAAACTTGTTCAGAGCAGCGATTAGTGATTATTATTAGCTTCCATTGTTGTTATTCTTCGAATCTACATTTGATCTTCATGAATGGTTTGTTGGATTTGCTTCTTCGGCTTAGTCGATGCTAGATCACAATCAAGTTCTGATTTTTATTTAGAATTTTTCTTTATATGCTAATTGTAGTCAATTTGTCAAGAAGAAAGCCCGAGACTTTTAATTGATAGGTATCCTCTCCATTTGGAGAGATTTTGTTTTTGACGCGTGGAATAGTAGTTGGTTGAGATTAAAAATAAAAAATCGTACAGTAACGATGAACCCGTCTATGGAGATCGAAAATGAGCGTCCCGAACCCCCATTTGATCTCAAAGGGACGCAGTCCATTTGACGGTCCAGAAGAAAAAAGGAGTGAGATCCAACGGCAAAGATGAATGCCCTAAAGAAAAGAGGAACCCGTTTCGTTGGATCTCAGGGCATATAGTGCGTCCTTTCCGTGTTGTCACGGACTAGTCCCCTTGACTATGTCGCGCACGGCCTTAGCTCCTCTTGCCACCCCTCGCGGCTAGCTAAGTCAGCCACACTCTAAGAAAACTGTGGTGGAAATGGGAACGAGAACAAGAGCACAAGAGCACAAGTGCACAAGTGCACAAGAGAAGAAGTAAGCAAGAGAAATCAAAAGCTTATTCCAAACTTGGATGGTTACAAATGAGGGGCCCTCCCCCTTTTATAGGCCCCAAAGAGGTTTCCCTTCAAACCAAAGAATATTCTAGATCCCTATTATTTTAGAGTATTCTATACAATTCCGGTATATACAAGAGTCATGGACTCTCTAGATTGTTCTACTGCCTTCTTATGTACAAGACTCCAGATTTCTCTAGAATCTTCTCATGTATTAACCTCAAAGGTTAGGAGATCGTAACATTCTCCCCACCTATCCTGACGTCGTCCTCGTCGCCTGCTGAATAAAGTCCTTGAACTGCCACAAGTCTCCTAATGTCTCCCAAGTAGCATCGGACTCTGGCAATCCCTTCCATCTGACTAAGTACTGTGTACTTGGCGAGACTCCGCATCGCCGTACCACCCTCTGAGATAGCACCCGATCAATCTCCTTCTCGAATGATTTGGTAATGATCGGAGGCGCTCTATGTGATTCTCCTCGCCTCGGGTCTTCCTGATCTTCATGATAAGGCTTCAACATGCTTACATGGAAGACTGGATGAATCTTCAACGAGTTGGGTAAATCAAGGCGATATGACATCTTTCCTACCTTGCCGATCACCTCGAACGGCCCTTCATACCTCCTTATCAACCCCTTATGCATGCTTCGCATTACTTTGAACTGTTGGGGTAGCAGTTTTACCATCACTTTATCTCCTAGGCCAAACTCTTGTGGCCTTCTCTTCACGTCCGCCCATTTCTTCATGCGCTTCCTTGCTTTCTCTAAGCAGACTTTGGCCAAGTCATTTTGTTCCTCCCAAGACTTTGCCAACTGAAGTGCTCCTGGGCTCTTTCCTTCCCCAGGGTTGATGGCTAGCGCATGCGGTGTGAGCGGTTGACGCCTGGTCGTCAGCTCGAAGGGACTCCTTCCCGTAGACTCGCTCCTCTGCAAGTTGTAGGAAAACTGAGCAACATCCAAGATCTTTGCCCAGTCCCGCTGGTTAGCACTCACAAAATGCCGCAAGTAGCACTCCAACAAGCCATTTACCCTCTCGGTCTGCCCATCGGACTGCGGGTGAAAACTTGTGGAGAAGTTTAGTTGTGATCCCATCATCCTGAACAACACCGTCCAAAGTTTCACCGTGAAGCGAGGATCCCGATCACTCACAATATTTTGTGGAAGTCCCCCATGCTTTACCACTTGCTTGAAGAATACTTGGGCCGCTTCCTCCGCTGTGCAGTCCTTTGTGCATTGGATGAATGTCTCATACTTGGAGAATCTGTCTACGACCACCATGATTGATCCAAATCCCTCTGATTTGGGAAGAGCGCTGATGAAGTCCAACGTCACGGTGTGTCATGGATGGTCTGAAACTGGAAGAGGCTATAGCAATCCCGTTGGTTGCCGATTCTCCACTTTGTCTTGTTGGCACACAAGACATGTCTTCACATATACCGCGTCCACGCTTTCCTTCATCTTCGGCCAGTAGTACATGATCTCCACTAGCGCCATGGTTCTCTTTTGGCCAGGATGACCTGCCCATCGAGTGTCATGACACTCCTTGATCAATTCCCTCCGTAGCTTGTCCCACTTTGGGATGTATAGTCTCTTCCCCTTGGTGTAAAGGAGTTCATCCTTTACCCAAAAGTGTTTGGCTCTTCCTTCCCTTGCTGCCTTCATAAGCTCAATTGCCAACGGATTCTGTTGCAGCCCTTCCTTGATCCTGGTTAGCAACTCCCCTTTCACCGTGGACATAGCTGCAAGTTCAGCCTTGCGGCTCAAGGCATCCGCAACAACGTTCGCCTTCCCGGGCTTGTACTCCATCGAATAGTCGAACTCTCCTAGAAAATCTTGCCACCTTGCTTGCTTTGAAGGCAACTTCTTTTGCGTCTGGAAGTAACTTGTGGCCACATTGTCTGTCTTGACCACGAACTTCGCCCCGAGCAAGTAGTGTCTCCACACCCGTAAGCAATGTATGATAGCAGTCATTTCCTTCTCCGGGACGGTGTACCGCCGCTCCGTCTCGTTCAGCTTTCGACTTTCATATGAAATAGGATGTCCATCCTGCATCAAGACTCCACCAATGGCAAAGTCGGAAGCATCCGTCTGGACCTCGAACTCCTTTCCAAAGTACGGCAATGATAACACCGGCTCGGTGCTCACTGCTTGTTTTAGATCTTCAAAGGCTTGTTTGCATCCATCATCCCAAGCCCACTGTTCAACCCGTAATTCGTCGAGATCAGAAAAGCCTAAGGAGATGCCTATTCGCAGCCCGAGCTGGGCGAGCAGAGGGTGAGTTGGGCGAGCAAGGCGCGAGCAGGAAGCGAGTTTGGCGAGCAGGAAGCGAGCTTGGCGAGCAGGAGGCGAGCTTGGCGAGCAGAATGTGAGCTTGGGCGAGCAGAAGGCGAGCTTGGGCGAGCAGGAGGCGAGCTTGGCGAGCAGGAGGCGAGCTTGGCGAGCAGAAGGCGAGCTTGGGCGAGCAGGAGACGAGCTTGGCGAGCAGAATGCGAGCTTGGGCGAGCAGGAGGCGAGCTTGGGCGAGCAGAGCCAAGTATGGGTGAGTATGGTCAGGTAACTACCCCCCCCGGATTTGTCTATAAATAGACCCCCCAGGGGTACAAGAAAGAAGACCTTTTGGACGAGGTTGACCCCCTCAGGCGAGATACTCGCCAGGTCCCTGCCTTCCTTGTACCAAGCTCGGACATTTTTGGTTTTGGAGGGGAAGACTCCCTTGAGCTTCCGGGTATGTGGTGGGACCTCCCTGCCGCAGCACCTGGGGTCCTGTTTGTTGCTCTTCTAGCTTCTTCGTCGTTGCCAGCCAAGCCATCTCGTTGGGTTGCTGGGCGAGTAGCCTCCGGCTGCATCGGTCCGAATCTTGAGGTCAGGATTTTCCTGGCGTCAACACCCACGATCTATCCTTCTTTAGCAAGTCCGTCAATGGGGCTGTTCTCCTTGAATAGCCCTGGATAAACCGTCGATAATAATTTGTAAGTCCAAGAAAAGATCTTAGCTCGGTTACCTTAGTAGGTGGCTCCCAATCTATGATCGCTTGGATCTTGGCTGCATCCATCTTCAGCTGGCCATGCCCAATGACATGTCTAAGAAATGAGACCTCCTCCGTGCCAAACATACACTTTGACTTCTTCACATATAACTCGTTCTCCCGCAAGACTTGAAAGATAGTGCGAAGATGTTTCGCATGTTCCTCTATAGAGTTGCTGCAGATCACGATGTCATCCAGGTAAACCACCACGAACTGATCCAGGTAGGGATGGAATATCTTGTTCATCAAAGTGCAAAATGTGGCCGGTGCATTAGTCAAGCCAAATGGCATGACCAACCACTCGTAAGACCCGTAACGAGTGATGCACGTTGTCTTCGACTCATCTCCTTCAGCAATTCGGACTTGATAATAGCCCTTCTGCAAGTCCATCTTGATGTAGACCTTGGCTTTCCCCATCCTATCGAACAAGTCAGCGATCAAAGGAATATGATACTTATTTTTGACCGTTACCTTGTTGAGTGCCCGATAGTCTACACACATCCTCAAAGATCCATCTTTCTTCTTTTGAAAGTGCACCGGTGCGCTATATGGTGCTTTAGATGGACAAATCTTCCCCGTGTCAAGTAGCTCCTTCAGCTGCTTGCGGAGTTCCTCTAGTTCGGGCGGAGCCATGCGATATGCCGCCATCGCAGGTGGTTTCGCCGCTTGTTCCAGCTCAATCTCATGGTCCACCTCCCTCCGAGGTGGTAGTCTGTTCGGAAGCTCGGTTGGCATAACGTCTTGATTCTCCTCCAAGACTTGCCTAATGAAAGGATGTACCTCCTCATCCTTCGCCGCAGCTTCTTCCTTCAAGGTGGCTAAGTAAGTCACCTCTCCTTTCTTGACGCCTTTGGCTATTTGCATAGCCGATAGCTGCTTTCCTTTCGTTGGTGGCCCTTCCACCGCTTGTATCATGCATGGAGACCCTTTCTCCATAATGCACATGGATCTACAAAAAGACATATTGATAGCTCGTACCTTCTCGAAGAAATCCATCCCAAGTACAACTTGAAAATCATCCATCGGTGCAATGGAGAAGTCTACTTGTCCCTTCCAAGTTCCCAACTGCAACTCCACTCCGCGTGAAACTCCTTGCAGCGGTCTCGCCTTCCCATTCACCATCTTCAACCAACCTTCAACCTTAGAGATATGAAGACCAAGTCTCTTGGCTTCCTCCTCGGTCATGAAGTTATGCGTTGCTCCTGTGTTAAGCAAGGCCTTGGTG
This sequence comes from Dactylorhiza incarnata, assembly GCA_033032865.1. Lineage (NCBI taxonomy): Eukaryota > Viridiplantae > Streptophyta > Magnoliopsida > Asparagales > Orchidaceae > Dactylorhiza > Dactylorhiza incarnata. Next base: position 5,009,485 of record JAWHQI010000193.1, on the reverse strand, counting down.
GCGTTCCCATTTGCATATGCTTCCACGAACATTAATCCTTTTGGTGATGCGGCTGGAGCAGGTCTAATATTCAAAGCATTAAGTAGTTGTAATGATCCCATTTGAGCAGAAGTACCTTCTCCAGAATTTCCCGCATCATTGCTTTCCATGATCGCCGAAAGCGAACCCATCTTTGGACAGCTGCTCATTGCATGCGGTCCCTTGTCACAGACTAGTCCCCTTGACTATGTCGCGAATGACTTTAGCTCCTCTTGCCACCTCTCACGGCTAGCTAAGTCAGCCTCACTCTAAGAAAACTGTGGTGAAAATGGGAACGAGAACAAGAACACAAGAGCACAAGTTCACAAGAGAAGAAGTAAGCAAGAGAACTCAAAAGCTTATTCCAAACTTGGATGGTTACAAATGAGGGGGTCTCCCCCTTTTATAGGCCCCAATGAGGTTTCCCTCCAAACTAAAGAATATTCTAGATCCCTACTATTCTAGAGTATTCTATACAATTCCGGTATATACAAGAGTCATGGACTCTCTAGATTGTTCTACTGCCTTCCTATGTACAAGACTCCAGATTTCTCTAGAATCTTCTCATGTATTAACCCCAAAGGTTAGGAGATCGTAACAGTGTACTCGGATCCTCTCCAGTTTTGTTCAAATAGACAGTATCCATCTCACATTCCAGAGTAATTTGTGTTTGATCCGACGTGTTCATTGATCTCATCTACTTATATTTTTTTTAATCAAAAAATTATGCACCTTTAGATAAAGTGGGAATCAATTCTCATCATGAAATGAACCTCAATTTGGCGTCCCAAATGGAGAGGATCCCGATTCCCTTTCCACTTGGCCAGTAAAATGGATTGGGTCTATTAAGGCCAAAAGAATGAATTAGGATGCTCTCCATTTGAGCCAAATTGATACTATCATTTCACGACTGAGATTGATTCTTCTTTCATCCGACGGATTAAATAATCTCATCTTTTTTTTTATTTTTTATAGTAAAAAAGAGTTGCATCTTTAGATAAATGAGAATTCATCCTCACCGTGAAAATGGACCAAATGAAGGGGCCCAAATAGAGAGGATCTCCATCCCAAAAGGAGAGGATCACTAAAAAACAATTGGTAGAGCTCCACGGGTACAATTGGCTTATTGAAATGAAGATAAAATAGTGTTTTGAAGGTAGTTTCCTTCTTGCGGTTGAAATCAACCATTAAACTGTATTTTTATGGATTAGTGGTTTAAAATGGAGGTTATTTAAATGATCAAAAAGTAATATTTGCATCCCCCCCAAAGAAACCCATCAAACATAGCACGTTTAGCTCTCTATTTGTGGTCAAACCCTAAACCCTAAACCCTAAAGATCATCGTCCCCGATCTTTCACGAATATTTATACTCAAAACTTTGTAGAGCTCCACTATTGCAATTGTGTTTTTTTCAGAATATAATATCATGTGCTTGAACCCGTTGGCTTGTCACTTTTTCTAGAGAATCAGGAAGTTGACCGAGACATACCACTTAGGCTTTATTTGTTTAGGCGGCGGCGGGCGATGACGGCGGGTGGAGACGCTGCTTTGGGATTGGATGGGGGGGGGGAAGCGGGGTTCGAAATGGATGTTTTGGGGGCTTTTCCTCTGTCCGACGGGTGCAAACGGAGCAAACGCTGTTGGCGCCGTTTGTTTACCCGCCGTTCGGCTGCTTTTGTTCAAAACGTCCAGCAAAAACGCCGAAACAAACGAAGCCTTATTGACTTTACGGTTAGATATATAAAAAGGTAATCCTCTTTGCTCATGCTACATAGAGATCAATGAATCAATGGCAACACATAATATACAGAACATCTCGAAACAATACCCCGAGCAAGAGATTCAAATGGCGAGTTATGCTTTGCTGCGGGATGGCGGGTTACTTTGTATTTATGGAGAATAAATACGTCTATGCATGTAGTGCTGCTTGCGAAGGCATTTGGTTAGGGCTGATCTTACAAGAGTTGAGAAATGTAGAAAAAGAAAGATTGGTAATACAAATCGACAATATGCCGGCACTTAAACTAGCACAAAATCCATTATAACATGGGCGCCATTCCAAGCATATCGACCTAAAGAGCCATTTAATACGAGATTTGGTCTTCGTTTGGCGCAACTTATTTGCTACGGTGAGTTTCGTCAAAAACGACATTATCATAGAATGTATGTTTAGCAAGACAAATGTTATGACCGCTATAAAGAAAATAAACTAGTTTTGAGCATAAAATGCATGAATTTTTGTAGGTGAGGTCGGGCGTTCACGAACGACAGTTCATGACCACAGCGTTCACGACCGTCACCACCGCGCAAAGCCTTAGTTAATCGAAACGATTTGTCTCTACTATTGCCCCATAGAGGCACATTTAGCAGATATTATGACAAAAGTGCTTCATCGAACCAGATTTCAAAACTTGTTCAAGCAACGACAAATCAAAGTCTTTCTATTTCACGGGGGAGTGTTAAGAAAGAATAAAAAATAACACCAATTACAATACAAAAAAAATGAGCAAAGCATAACAAAGACAAAAACATCAACGATTGAAACGAAGCCCTAGATAATCTCGACAAACGAAGCGGCTTAAAAAGATAAGAAGAAGATAAGATAAGAAGAAATAATTTTGATAAAGATAAAAAGGATAAAATAGTTTAATCATGTAATCATTGGGCCAGCTGTCCCCAACTTTTGTTATATATAAATATGTAACATAGTTATTCCAATGTACTACAAACAATTAATAAATGAAATAAAAACATTGTTGCCTCTTCTCTTCAATATTCCTGTGAATACTCTAACCTTCTTGTTGATGCACATGAGAAATAAAAAGCAAAATTTTGAGCATTTCATAAACTGTCATCCCGATAAACCTGACAGAGCTTGAACTTCCCCTTCGAGACGGCCTTTGTCAGTATTTTCACTCCGTTGTCATCTATGTGCACCTTCTGCAAGCGACTCCTGCTCTAGATGTCGAGCATTTAGTGATAACATGTGTAAATATGTTTGGATATCGAGTAAAAGATAGGTTTTTCCTCAACTGTATGTCACTCTGGCTGCATAATAGCGTGTATCATTCTTGAGTGAATTAGCACGAAGATACTTATCAACTAATCAGTAACAATGAATCTAAGGATTTTTGTCGTTGTGAAGGAGGAGATCGGTCAGTCATGTCTGGGATTGGGTCCACAAACTAAATAAGATTCAAAACATTCATTGATTAATTTGTAATAAGGGAAGATTCAATGTAATTTTGTTTTTGATATCTTTTATGATAGAGTTTTGATTAGTATTGTAATTTATATATGTAGATTCAATGTAATTTTCTTATTTTTTTTATTGATTTGCATGTAACAATATGATCCACACTTAAATTTTGTAGATCTGCAGTTAACTATAATTTGCACCTAGCTAAGATTTGCCCTTAATTAACATTGTTTATATCTAATTAAGACTCCTTAGTATTACTTAATTATCCTTAGACAATCCATGCAGGTCTACAAAGTAAAGATATTCATGTTTGCTTTTTTTGAAAATTTTATGTGCTCCTTTAATTAGTTTTGATGGGGTTCCCCTAAAATTCATCTGAGTCAGACTAGCATTTTGGGATCGTAATCCTGACCGGATCGCTGAAAAGGGTCGCCTCGCCCGAAGCCCCGCCCCAGTCGAAGCAAGCCCAACAACAGAAACCCGCGCGCGCCCTTTCGGGGCGGGCGAGCGCGCGGCCACATGCTCTTCTTCCCACACGCCTCTCTCACCACCGCCATCTCGCCGACGAACCTGCCCGGGCCGCTCAGATTGTCTGGGCCGCCCGTGGGGCATGGTCGGATTTTCCAAAAAATTGATGATCAGGGTGACCGAAATCATGCATTCTTATTCGTCCATTCAAAATTTAGAAGGGCGCAATTACTAGTGCGCCCCTCATAAAAACTTTAAAAAGGCGCACATGCCTTCATTTTTAAGAGGGAGACTGTTGCTCAGCATTGGCTCTGCCTGCTACAATTCCGCTACAGTGACTGCTGCTCTTTTTCTCAAAATACTTGTAAAATGAGCGGTGACCTGTCACCCTCCCGAGAACGCTCACTCTGGTAACCGCCTGCAACTATTGGCTTTTGTTGGACATCCTACCCCATGATTTTTTTCCTTTCCGAATTTTCCACGTAAAACGTCTCGCTGTTCTGATGTTGGTTCTCTTTTGACTGTTTGCGCTCTTGTCTCACTCTCGAGCTAAGACGATCCGATTCGCCCGATCCGTGGGAGCGCTAAGCGACCCGCAACAACAAGTCTCTAATCTCTATCATTCTCCTCAAAGTTCTCAATTGGATTTGTATTGCTTTATTCGTTAGCATTTACGCTACCCTTTTAGCTATGATCATGTGTACCGGGCAATGTGTACGAGAATATCGAGCGGCGATACCGATACTATATCATTCATACACTGCGCACGTGGAACAATGTGAGCGATGAAGTTGCCGGGCATGGGAGAACCTCATTATGATTGTTCTTATTATAAGGAGCCATCAAAAAGACAATATGACATGTACATTGAAATTTTGAATGAACCAAATTTCAAAATTAAATTTTTATAATTTAAATGGTAGACCTCTTTGAATTTAATTTCTATTGCCTAGTTTTTTAGTATAACATAAAACAAAAAAGATGTGTTGTGTTATATTTCTTGTAGCCATTCCCACAAATCTCCCGTGTGCGTGTGCAAAGCACAATGACAATATAACTCAATTATCGCTCAAATGATGGTCAGGTAATGCCTCCGTCGCATATAACATATTTGGGCTCTACGCACGACCGTTGGTATGCTTGAAAAGGAAAAATATGTACAACCTGTTGGATATTTATTAATATGTCCGCGCGTGTCGAAACTGACTCGGTAGTTTTTATCGGGTTTCGTGTCATCCTAGGGCTAGACTCTACGTTGAAGATACTATATAATATCATTCCAAACTAGATGCGTACCATAGAATATCTTAAGCAAATCCTAATCTTAACACAACCATCAAACAAAGGAAAGCCATCCAAATAATAATGAAAGAGGGTGATAAATTCCGACTCCATCTGATCTCCGCTCTATCCCTCTCCCTTCGCACTCGAAGATCGTCGAGCTTGCGCTTAACCCACTCCGTGTTTGTCCACTCAAAAATCACGGAGCTACAGTGTAGATTTTTATGGTAAAATTAAGAAAAATTATTACTTATTAGTGTTTATTAATAACTAAATATTTGTTAATTAATGCAAGCAGTCTTGCAAGTAGTTAACTTGTGCCCAAACAACGATATTACCCTTGCAAGTAGTGAACAATTATGTTTCACTAGATATAAAATTGGGGACGACAAGCGGCTACGATGTTGCCACTGCAGGTTCACGAGAAACCCGTGCAAGACTGTGTGTGTCGTATGAACGAAAAGACGAGATTGTTTTCACGAGTTTTGGTGTTGGTCTTTGATGTCAAATGGTATCTATGTTAAAAAAAACTAATTTTTGATTTGAGCCCTCCAGCTACCGGATCAATGAAGGTAACTTGCCACCGAGCACAATGCGGTTGGAAGGTGAGCAAGTCGACGCATCGATGCGTCCTGCACTGAGGTCATCAAGGAATCAAAATGTTCAATCATCTCGAGGGTGCATGCAGTGGGAGGGTGCGGGCTTGAAGGAGGCGATGCGCATGATCATATATTTGATCGAGAAACACGACTGCGGTGACAGTTTCAAGATCGGTCTTGATCAAGAGATTACAAAGATTCAATGCGTACAAAAGTCGAATGACGGATACACGCTAGGAGAGGAGGGGAATGATCTTGCACGCTTCCCCCAAACATGGGTAGACACCACATCCCATTGGCCAAAGTAGCAAACGGGTGGCTGTGACACTCTGACTATCGCACAATTATTCGGCGGTGCTTGCTTCACTTGAGGCAAAGTCGTCTTTCATTGGAAAATTATTCCTATATTTTTGAAAAAAAAATTAATTTAGTAAGTCTAAAACAATTGAACGACACAAGCGGTGGAGCATGTGGTTTAATTCGATGCAAAACGAAAGAACTTTACCATGAATTGACATAGAGTGAATCTCCTTGAAAAAGAGGGGTGCATTTGAGAGCGCGGTCACATGTGGCGCATGCTTGTCTTCAGCTCAGGCCGTAAGGTGTGGGGTTAATTCCCGCAACGAGCCAACCCTCACGTTTAGTTGGCACTATTTAGTTTGAGATCATGAACAGACTATCGACGATAAGCCAGAGAAAGGAGGAAGACGCCAAGTCATCACGACCCTTATGCCTTTGTGCCGCAATGGCCGATGCAAAGAGTCACGATCCCGTGAAAGTGTGCTAACTCCAAAATCTGTCCCCATCTCGGATTGCAAGCTGTAATTCACCGCATGAAGTCAAGAATTGCTCGTAATCGCCGATCAACCATATGACAGTGAATTTCTTACTGGGCCTTGTACATACAACCCATCACACTATAAGAACCCGCCACGCACAAAATAGTTACCCTAGCCACAATGAGGGGGATGCAAAAAATAGAGCTATTGACTGAAGTGAAGTCGTATAAAGTTAGTCGTATCAGAAGAAACGTGTTGTAACCAAGAAATTGGTTCACAAGAGTTCAAATAAAAGGGTAACCCGAGGTTACTGATCTTGCGGTCTAACACCACAAATCTGATGACCAGAACAAGAGAGAAAGTGAGCTCTCTACAAACACGACTCAAGTGCTGTAGCGAGGATATCCCACCACGTACCCGGAAGTCAAAAAGAAGTTCCCCTCCAAAGCCAAGAACTGAGCTAGTCACAAGGAAGACACAAACTAAAGAAGTATAAAGCTTGGGAGAGGGGCAACGTACCTTTATTGGTACCCATGAGTTTCTATTTTTAGACAATCAAAGGTGGAATTGGTCTGCAAACAGCCTCCCCGACGAGGTCTCTAGGAGGTCTCTATAGTTTGCCGAGTTGATTTCTGCATGCTGCCGAGTTGATTTCTGCATGTTGCAGAGTTGATTTTTGCAGGCTGCCGAATTGATTTTTTCAAGCCGCCGAGTTGAATGGCGACGAGCTGAATTCTTCGGAGCTGAATACCTGAGATTGTCGAGGTCTTCCATGACGAGTATTAAATATGTGTATTTTCTTTGTTGCCCAAGCAAAAAAGATTAGATGACAAAAAATAAGATTACAAGAAAAATAAAATTTAACCAAAAAAAAGGACAGTTTCCTTTTTTTTTTTAATAAAAAAAAAGGCAAAATGTCTATTTCAGTCCCTAACTTTTACCGCCTTTATTATTTCAGTCCCTAACTTTTAGTTTTGAATAAATCAGTCCCCAACCATTCATAGCTTTTCATTTCAGTCTCTTATTAACACTTTTCCATTAGAAATAACGGAAGTGTGTTGGCTGAGCATTAATATTGGAAGGTGTAACTGAATTCCTATGTCATTAATGATAGGGTATTGTCTTTTAATGTCAGCCAACAATAGAAGCTTTATCATTTCATTTTCAGTCTTTTAAACGAAAATTTGCAAAACCATAAGCTACCAAAAATGTGGCCTTAAATTAAATTGTCTTTTAACCCTAAAAACTATCAAAAACTAAAACAATGGTCCAAAATCATCAAAATAGACAAGGCAAGAAGCTATCAAAAATCTGGCATAAAATTAGATTGTCTTTTAACCATAACAGACTATCAAAAAATGGAAATAGAAGGTCAAAACCATCAAAATTAGCAAGACAAGAAGCTTCCAAAAAACTGGAATAAAATAAGATTGTATTTTAACCATACAAAACTATCCAAAAACTGATAATAACAGTTCAAAACCATCAAAAAACTGATCTGCCACAAAATAATACTGTATTTTAACAGCCCAAAATCATCCAGTAATAAAATTCCTGTGTCTATTTAAGCAGCCAAAACATAAATTTCAAGTTGCCAAAAAAACAAATAATTGAATTCTTGTTCATCTTTGGATAAGCTCTCCTTCAAGCCCCTGAATTCCTAATTTCAAAACAAACATGAAATTAGATAATTATAAGAAATTTGATACATAACTGATTTCACATGAAGAAAAAGTAAACTCACTTGCAAGTTTTTTTATTATGACCAGGTAGACCACATTTTGAGCATTTTACCGTTCCAAATTTGCGCGACATCTTAGATTGACTCTTCTCCTCGTCAGCTTCCATGTGTCTTTTCTTTTTGGGTCTACCAGGAGCTCGCCGGCGAATTGGCGGTAGAATTTGAGTATCTCCAACGTTTCCCCAAAAATTTGGTCCATTGGTTGGCCAAATACTATGTTTGTAACATTCATTGTAAATAGATTTTTTGAAGCAGTCGGGCACATAGCAATCAATATTTATGTTTAAATAATACATACAACTTATTGAGTGTCGACATGGAAGTCCGCTAACCCGCCATTTCCCGCAAGAACAATACCAACTATCTAAGTCAACTACAAATTTATCAGGAAGTCGGACCACCTCAAACACTTTGTTGTTGCTCCACAAAGGCATCCATCCTCCACTCTGCTTTGCCTCATCCTCAATATTTTTGCATATCTTAGGATTAACGTCCTTTGTTTGTTTGTCCACCCGCTCCCTAATAGCCACCCAACGATGCATCATGTACAGCCGAATATCCTCACACATGGTCAATATGGGCTTATCTCTCATATCCAATATCACACGGTTAAATGCCTCTGACATATTATTTACCACTACATCACACCGTGGAAGACCACTAAAGGCATGTTTGCACCATAGTATTTTGTCTATACCAATTAGGTAATTATAAGCATCGTGTGATATGGAATAAATTTCATGCATTACTCTAACTCACTCCTCTTCGTAAGTTGCATTTGATGCTTTCCATAACAAGCCTTTCAAATTCTTGCTTGGATATTTCTTTCTAAAGTTGTTGTAGAGATGGCGCACGCAAAAACGATGATCCACAGATGGTAGTAACTCCTTGAATGTTTGAACCAAACCCTGCAATGTAAAATTAAAAGTAAATATGGACTATGCAATGTAAAATTAAAAGTAAATATGGACTATGCAATATAAAATGAAAACCTTTTGTTGATCTGAAATGTAGGTAACACCAACATGCCCAATGTCTCTAGTTAAATTGGTTAAAAACCAAGTCCAAGAATCTTTGTTTTCCACTTCTACCACGACATAAGCAATAGGAAGCATCTGATCATTTGGGTCTCTGCCAATAGCAGTTAATAATTGGCCACCATAGGGGCCCTTCAAGAAACATCCATCCAATCCCACAAATGGTCTGCAACATTTAAAAGACTCACGACATCCAGTAAAACATACATATAACCTTTGAAAATGAGGGAATATAGTTCGTGATGTAGTTGGTGTGTCTTGAAAATGTTCCGCTGGCCAAGTAAATTTCATAAAAACTGAACTTCCTCTGTTCGATCTTAATAACTCTGCACAATAACGGTTCAAGTTATTATATTGATCCCCTTCATGACCTTCAATCATTGTCGTTGCTTGGGCCTTTGCCCTAACTGCTTTACCTCTTGAAATGCCTGCAACCCACTTAGCTTTTACCTTATCAACAATTTTGTTGACTTGAATATTTGGGTTATCACAGACTTTAGACTCAATTCGTTTGCTTAACCATTTTGCACTCAACAATTTATTATTAAATTCACTGCTACATGAATGCTTATCAATAATAGTCCTTACTTCCCATGTATCCTTATTTTTCATGGGGGCGGCATAGATTTCCCACTCACAACCAGGTTTGCATTTGAACCTCACTCTCTTGTTGTCATTCTTCATCATTTGTAGCCCTACACCCATATGAATTGCATATGTCCTGACAGCATCTTTAAATTGATCTTTTGATTTGAACATTAGGCCAGGTTGCCATTGCATCTCTTTCATATCCTTCAACAGTGCGAATATTGGTTGAGTATATTTTTTACCATTAGTTGTTTCATCATCACTGCCAGAATTAATAGATTGAAGAGAATCCGACGAATATTCATCGTCACCGTGACCTCTATTTGGGCTCATATTCACATCTATATTCTTTGTTGGAATCGTGATATTTGTGCATTGATCAATATCATCGTTGAAAAGATCTTCACCCTCAAAACATATATCCAAGGCACTATCAATACTATCAGAGTCACTACCATCCACAAGAAAATCGTTTTCGCACATACTGAATAAAGCAACACTAGATTAGTGAACCTGAACCCTTACTGCAACACAGGATTTGTCATTGCATTTAAACACATAAACCAATGTTTCTATAAATCAAGCAAGAATAAGCAAACTCATGTTTCTAGGAAGAGATTGATACACTGCACATGCCCACACAAACAAAATTCTAAATATCAGAGAAGAGATTGATATATAAATTTTTCTCTTTTTTAGAGCAATAAAACTTTTATTATTTGTAAAAAAAAAATAAAAAAAGCTGGACTCATCCATCACCATGAACTTGATCCAGAAATCACGACATCATTTAACAACTCCCATCTCAAATCTATAAAAGCTCCCCACCATAATGGCCCTCCAGTTCTTCCCTACACTAAATTTATAAAAACCCTCCACTCCCATTTCAAATCTATAGAAGTCATCGTTGAAACAGGGGAAACAAAAGAAACCCTAAAATACCATAATGGCATCTGGAAACAGGGGGAACAAAAGGAGAAGAAAAGATCCATCGTAGAAAGCTAAGCCCTAAAATCGATTACCTCCTGGAAATAGCCGGAGCGGTCGTCGGAGAGGTCGTGGAGTAGTGGCGTGGAGTCGTCGCCGGAGCAGTCGCCGGAGCAGTCGTCGGAGCAGTCACCGTGGGCATTCGCCGTGGATTTCTGTCTCGAGCTGGTTGCGTGGGAGAAGGGAGGAGAAATGACGGTATTTTCTGACAATCGGGAGAGATGACGGAAGGTAGAAATCCCGTCTATTTTAGGACTAAAATAAAAAGCTGGCAAATGTTTGGGACTGATTTATGCAAATAAATAACTTTGGGACTGAAATAATAAAGGCAGTAAAGCTTGGGGACTGAAATGACTATTTTGCCTAAAAAAAAAGCATGAATAGTGTTCGGAGACTCAATTAAGGGAAAGGAATGATTATGAATTTCTTATAGAAGACGTGTTAGTCATGGGAGCTGTATTTTAAAGTTTCTGCGGCGTGGAAGTCTTGCCGGCCAGCTCCAGCGAGTCTTCTCTTTCGTCTGTAATCTCCATTTGTCTCCTTGGCCCTTGCGGGCAGCTGCACCTCTTACCTCTTCATTCCTTCCTCAATCCATGTCGTTTCATGTGTGGGGAAATCTTCCCTTTGGTCACGGCCTTCACAGCGCGGTACAGAACCCTATATTAGTTTCTCCGACGGATCGGCGAGGCCCTAGAAGATTACGGGGAAAATGGCGACCCTAGAGGAGCTTCTCGCTGACGATGGATTCAAAAGAGAGAGGCATAAGCTGAAGCCTTGGCCGAGAGGCGGTACTGCCAGTTTGAGTGCTTCGAGCTCGACTGGCCGGCGACTTGGCAATTCCGACTCCGGAATTCGGCCGGTGGGAACCAGATCGGATGTTGTTGCCCGAAAATCCCTCTCGTCGCTGCAGGAAAAAATTGGGAGTTTAGTGCCGAGATCGGGTAATGCCGCTGCTAGAAGGCTAAGGTCCGTGCGTTATTACGATGAACAGACGCGCAAATCCCGGGAACCCGATGATAGGGTATTTAGTTCTGTAAAGCTGGGCGGTATCGGTTCTATCGAGGATTTTAACTCCGACGGGCCACATGACAAATTGGGATATAAGTATAACAGGCGTTTTAATAAGAGTAGGTTTAATGAGAAATCCCAAATTTTGCCGGCGAAACCTAATTTTAAAGATGTTAACGATGAATGTCCTCCTGCTCCTGCGATGGAAGAAGATTCGTTGAAAGCAATGTCTTCTATGATAAACAGCTGTGTTAGCCAACTCATTGAAGATGGAAGTTTCCGGTTATCCCTCCATCAATCCTGTGCTTCTTCATTGAAATCAAGCTCGGTACAGGATATGCCGCCTAAGGTAAATGGGGCGTTGTATACTCTTAAAGAAGCAATTAGATCTGTTGAAAGAATAATCACTGAGGGTTATAATCCTACAGAACTAAAGAGATCTTCATTCAAGCTGAGCGTCATCACATGCCTAAAATCAGTGGAATCGGATAATGGACAAACTTGTGGGATTCCAAACTCACATCTCGCTGCCTGTGGCCATCTCTACCTCAGCATTATTTACAAGATTCAGAAGAAGGATAAGGTTTCTGCAAAGCATCTCCTACAAGTTTTCTGCGATTCTCCATACCAAGCTCGAACAGAGCTACTTCCAGGACTTTGGGAGATCCTTTTCTTACCTAGCCTTGCGCATTTGAAGGCATGGTATGACAAAGAAGTAGAATCTATTCCAGTGACCCATCGAATGAAGGCGAAGTTGGAGTTTTTGGAGAAAGTGTATAATGATCTTTTGGATATGGGTACCTCTCAAGTTGCAGTTTACTACAAGGGTTGGCTGATGGAGGAGAAAAGTCCTTCATTCCCTTGTATACCTATCCCTTTTACACCTGTTCATGTTGCAGCAGAAGATGCCAACGAAGTTGTTTCAGTTGAATCTCTCAGTTCAAGCAATTCAGTTCCTTCTAAGACTATGATTAGCAGAAGATTATATGAATCTGTTTTTAGCCATGTGAAGAGAAACGAGATAAGCCATGAAATAGACAGTGGGGAGGAAGAGGTGAAGGATGTGGCGGTGGATGAAACTAAAGAGGAGAAGGCAGATTTTTGGGGAAGAAATAATGGTGATTCCATGCAAAAAGATAAGGAGAGACAGTCTAGCGCAGCAGAAGAGTTTTTTGAATATTATGGCACAAGATCTCAGGATTCGGCTACATCTTCTGAAGTAAGTGATATTGTTCATATATTGATTTTGTTTATTTCCTCCTCATTTCTCACTTATCCCAGTGTAATACTTCCAAAGATGCATAGCGAAGAAAACATTGATTCTATAATTTTTTTCATCTTTTAGACCCTATTTCGGGGAGTGGTGCCTGTGGCTCTAGTGAAAAATGCATTTCCAGTGAGAAATGAAGCTCAAAATTATGATTTTGACCTTTCCCACCACACTAGAACTCAAAAATGAAGGTTATCCATTTACGTTTATTTCTCTGATAAGACGAATCAGAAATGCCACATAAGCAAAAAATAGTGTATTACACGGAGTCTTATACATCTACTTTTACCTTATAGATATATAAGCAATCATGCATGCAGTTCAGTCGTGGCCTGGCGCGATTTTACATCCTCCGTTTGTCTTTTCTGTAGACTTTTTTATCATGTCAAATACAAATTTCCATAAAATTGGGGGGATGATGACACACTTAAAATTAAATAAAAAATGTACACTTTTAATGCACTTATAAAAAATTGAAAAAATCATAATAAAGAAGGGTAAAATTAGAAAGATGAATGTTTCACCAAATTATGTTTTTGACGCAGGACGAATCTATAGGCGGCGGATAAACCTCGACCTAACCCTACATGTATGCAAATCCGACGGTTAAGCCACAGTTAGATAATAATTAAAATATCACACGCAGATAAATTCACAACAAGATACAATAATTTATTAGGGCAAAAGCTTAGGCTTTCCTCCGCGTGGAGGGCCAAAGCAAGAGCGTGCGGCGAATAATTCCTGCAAATCACAAAATAATCTAAAAAACAAACAACTATCATACAAGAGATCCAACAAGAATAAGATCAAACTGATAATAACAATGCTAAAAATATTAGTCCAATACAACAAAACTCACCAAGTAGTGGGCTGACCAAGGAAATGGAGATTTCGGAGACGGAAGTGTTTTGACGACGATCCAATGTGGAACCGGAGGTGGGGAGACAACGTAGACGGTTGGATTTGGCGGTGGAAGACGGAATTGGGCCGGAAATGAGTAGATCCGGCTATATGGAGGCGGATCCAGGTAACGGGAGGGTGGGTCCGGTGATTTGGAGCGGATCCGGGCTATGCAAGGTGGTCCGGATAGAGGGGGATGGCTGGATCTGGGCTGGACTGTCCAGATCTGGAAAGATCTAGTGGTGGAGGGCTGTTTGGAGGTGGTTGTAGGCTGGCGGCGGGATTAGGGCAGCAGGGATAGGGGCGGCTGGTTATGGACAGCAGAGAGAGGGGGTGGCTGTAGGCTGGCGGGGCTGTAGGGGAGTGGGCAAGCAACGGCAGTGAGAGGGAGGAGGGGCTAGGCGGCGGTCTGCTGGGAGGGAGGGCTGGGGCCGACGACTGAAATATGAAGTTTACTGTTCACTAACTATATTAGTGAACAGTAAATTTCATTTTCCAACAGTATTTAGAAGAGAGAGGGGCTGCTGGTGGAGTTTCTGGACAGCAACTGCTGTGGCGGGCTGTGGGGGCTGCAGATGAGGGTTTTGGAGGGGGAAGGAGCCTAGGGTTAGGGGGTACCTTGGGGAGGGAGATACAAGCCTAGGAGTCGTCACCTAGGGTTCCGTGGGATGATCGCTGGAATCCGGGATTTCTATTCTCCAAATTCTGCAATGCCAATAATCAGCCCCCTACCTATCTATTTATAATAAAAGGAGGGTTAGGGCATCCCTCATCAACGGCTATGATTGGCCGGAGGTGAGGCAACCAAAATACATCAAAATACATGCAAACATAGTAAAATAATATATCAAATCGATTCGCAACGCGAATCCGGACACATCTGTGGAGTCCGATCGTCGTTCCGGGCACGCCATATATGGTAAGTCGCCAAATCAGCCCCGAGTGGGCCCAAAACTCGTCCTCGTGTTTGCTCCGCATCAATCTCCCCGGCTTGAAAGAATTCATCTCCCGATGAATTTGGATTAGAATTCTCTCGATGAATGCCAGGTACAACTCGAAAAGGTCCACCAGAGGTCGCCCAAGTGTCGTCGATGGAAGAGTATCCTCGCCACTCGACTTTCCCCGACTGAAAAGTTGTCATCTCCGGTAAATGGAGACGGTCGTACTGAAGTCGAAGTCCAGGGGTGAATCGAAGACGCTCTGCTGCAAGTATCCAAATGTCATCAACGTCTGTAGTAGGAATGTACTGACGGAATATGGTCTCCGTGATGCTCTCAACGCTCAATTCACGAGTGGTGGATCCCGGTGCGATCGGCGGCGCCGTGTGTAGAACCAAAGAAGACAAGTCCCCAGATGGGTGGGTGTCAGAAGTGGGTGAGTAGTGGTGGCCATCAGACGTGGGTGGGCTATGAGGGTGGTAAGGCAACGAGAGTGGAGCTGTGGGCGGATGGAAGTCCCCACTGCTTGGGTCCACATACTCGCGAGGCTCGTAGTACGGCGCCTAACGCTCATGTTTTTAGCAAGCCTCGCACGGAGCCTCACAACGCAGATTTTCACCATCACCTGCTCGCCTTCATGAAGTACCTGCACTTGCCAGTGAACATCCGCATGTGATTTAGAAGATTTATTATCAATATGGATTATTCGTCGGACCGACTCATGACGCACATGCAAACGATGAACAGACAACACAACTGACTCATGCAGATGATGAAGAAACGACTCAACATACTCATGCAAATGAGACATGACCGACACAACATGCTTTCTATGGGAAAATCTAATAATGACCTGGAAATCTATCGCAGGAGGTGGCCTATCAGGAGGCTCTCTCGGGGGAGTGTAGAAAAACTCATCCAGTGTACGACGAGTGTTCAGATGTTCGCGTGAGACATCTATACTCAAATGCGAGCTCGTAAAGATCCAAGTGTCTCTCAGTGAACGTGGCAAATCAGGGGCTCACCAGGAGGTGTGCAAGAAAAGTCATCACGAATGCGACGACCACCTGAATGAGAATCGTGTATACCGACTAAAAAACGTGACTCTCGAGTGCGGTGCGTGCCCCCGAAAAGAAAAAGCTCGTCTGGTGGTTCAGCAGGCGGTGCATCCCAAAACTCAGCGAGAGTGCGATGTGTCAGCAGGTGGTGCCTTAAATATTGGATGCTCCTCATAATATCCATCCTCTGGGGCGGGGTCAAGGACGATAATGGAAGAGGCTTCCATAAATTGATACTCATACATGCGGGGCTCACCTGAATCCCATGCTCATCAGGATGTGGCGGATCATCCGAAGGCTCAACTGGGGGCTCTTCGTAGAACTCGTTACTAGGATCATGGTCCTCCAGATGAGTACCATCGTAAGGGTCAGTGTCCCCGTGAATGGATGAAACAGACACTACGAGATCAACACCAGGCTCACGTCTCTCGGTCGTGATGTGACTCAGGGTAACGACAATGGGAGAGTGACATAGATCTACGCTCAAGAATGGGTCTGTGGGTGCGGTGTCAAGACGTGAGTCCAGGGTAGGGGTGCTAATCAACCCATGACATGTCAGAGGTGGTGGTGTGGGTGAGGGGCACGACACTATAGGCTCAGGAGGTCGCTCAGGCTCACTCTCAGTCGGGGTCGCGGGAGACGGGTCAGAAACAAGAGATAGGCCACTAACTGGGCTAAGCGCCTCACTGGGGTAAGAGCAATCTGCATCAGATATCACTTCTGCCATGTCTGACGGAACAATGGTAGGCAAAGTGGTGTCCTCGGTGTTGGAGGAGCTCGTACTGCAGAGGTCAAAGTGAGGATCCAACCGACCAGCTCTTGTGGATCTCAAAGACTGTTCGTAACGAAGTGCAAGCTGATACGTCTGCTCGAGGGACTTCGAGCTATGATAAACCACCTCAGTACGAATGTCTGATCGAAGGCCAGACCGAAATCTGCAAGAGGTCATGGCGGGGTCCTCTCGGATATCGCTCCTCACAACTAACTCATCAAAACGATCCCTGTACTCAGCGACGGACATGGATCCTTGCTGAAGGGAAAATAATTGGTCGAGCAAGCGACTCCGATACGACGAAGGCAGATACCTCTGACACAATGTACGCTTCATGTCCACCCAAGTAGTGACGCGATGTAGATGGTCTCGCTCGCGTGTCCTCTCAATGCTAGCCCAATATGCCCTCGCCTGATCTAAAAGTCTAAGTTTCGCAAACTTGACGCGAGGCTCACCGAATAACTCAAAATGATCAAAATAATACTTCATATCCACGAGCCAATAACTGAAAGACTCGGGACTCGATGAGCCGTCAAAGGAAGGGGCAACAGTATGAAACTGACTCTCAAGATCTCTCTCGAAACGACGATCCTCATAATAATCATTCCTAAGGTAGCCGAGTCGTGTCGAAGGATCAACACGATCAACTCGCGTGTACGGATAAGAACGACGACAATCATCATACTGATCGTCTCTAGCATAGTGGGGTCGTGTCGGTGGGTCAACACGATCTCTAAAAGTGGTGTGCTGCAATCGAGAATAATCGTCGTAGTAACGTGAAGAATCTCCCTGACGGGGCTCTGTGAGAGCGGGTGCTAGTGGACTCAAGACCTCCAAAGTGAGGAGAGGAATAATTGTGACACCTAGACATAATGAAAAACCTATAGACTCTACGACTGCGTATCGAAAAGTGCGCACAACCTAGCTCTGATACCAATTGACGCAGGACGAATCTATAGGCGGCGGATAAACCTCGACCTAACCCTACATGTATGCAAATCCGACGGTTAAGCCACAGTTAGATAATAATTAAAATATCACACGCAGATAAATTCACAACAAGATACAATAATTTATTAGGGCAAAACAAGCTTAGGCTTTCCTCCGCGTGGAGGGTCAAAGCAAGAGCGTGCGGCGAATAATTCCTGCAAATCACAAAATAATCTAAAAAACAAACAACTATCATACAAGAGATCCAACAAGAATAAGATCCAACTGATAATAACAATGCTAAAAATATTAGTCCAATACAACAAAACTCACCAAGTAGTGGGCTGACCAAGGAAATGGAGATTTCGGAGACGGAAGTGTTTTGACGACGATCCAATGTGGAACCGGAGGTGGGGAGACAACGTAGACGGCTGGATTTGGCGGTGGAAGACGGAATTGGGCCGGAAATGAGTAGATCCGGCTATATGGAGGCGGATCCGGGTAACGGGAGGGTGGGTCCGGTGATTTGGAGCGGATCCGGGCTATGCGAGGTGGTCCGGATAGAGGGGGATGGCTGGATCTGGGCTGGACTGTCCAGATCTGGAAAGATCTAGTGGTGGAGGGCTGTTTGGAGGTGGTTGTAGGCTGGCGGCGGGATTAGGGCAGCAGGGATAGGGGCGGCTGGTTGTGGACAGCAGAGAGAGGGGGTGGCTGTAGGCTGGCGGGGCTGTAGGGGAGTGGGCAAGCAGCGGCAGTGAGAGGGAGGAGGGGCTAGGCGGCGGTCTGCTGGGAGGGAGGGCTGGGGCCGACGGCTGGAATATGAAGTTTACTGTTCACTAACTATATTAGTGAACAGTAAATTTCATTTTCCAACAGTATTTAGAAGAGGGAGGGGCTGCTGGTGGAGTTTCTGGACAGCAACTGCTGTGGCGGGCTGTGGGGGCTGCGGATGAGGGTTTTGGAGGGGGAAGAAGGAGCCTAGGGTTAGGGGGTACCTTGGGGAGGGAGATACAAGCCTAGGAGTCGTCACCTAGGGTTCCACGGAGTCGGCACCGTGGGATGATCGCTGGAATCCGGGATTTCTATTCTCCAAATTCTGCAATGCCAATAATCAGCCCCCTACCTATCTATTTATAATAAAAGGAGGGTTAGGGCATCCCTCATCAACGGCTATGATTGGCCGGAGGTGAGGCAACCCAAATACATCAAAATACATGCAAACATAGTAAAATAATATATCAAATCGATTCGCAACGCGAATCCGGACACATCTGTGGAGTCCGATCGTCGATCCGGGCACGCCATATATGGTAAGTCGCCAAATCAGCCCCGAGTGGGCCCAAAACTCGTCCTCGTGTTTGCTCCGCATCAGTTTTCCCCTTAATATTGTATAGATGCATAATTTTTTTATTTTTCCTGTGTAATTTTTGTTTGCCTATTATCTGTGATGAAGTTATTATCTATTGTAAATGGGAAAAAAGTAGTTTATGCGGAGATTTTATTGGCTCATTCTGACCATGTTAATATCCTAGCTAATTCAGACCACGAAGTTTTATGTAGTTTATGAGGAGATTTTATGTCAGCGAGTAAAAATTTGTTTGTGAAGTGATTTTTCTCGTCTAAGCGACATAAGCTTCTTAAGATCTTCCTTCATACTTTTAATGAACATTCATGGGCTCTATTAGTTTGTGGGAACTTTATTGAATATTCTTGAGCTCTTCTGCTGAAGTTGAGTATCGTTAGATGACATCTGCAGTTTCTGAACTCACATGGTTGAAAAGTCTTCTTACTGATTTTGGTTTAAAACTCCCCTCTCCGGCCATTTTTTACTGTGATAGTCAAGTTGTCATCCATATGCCGAGAATCCCATTTTTCATGAACATACCAAGCACATCGAAGTCGATTGTCATTTCGTCCGGGAAAAAAATCAACTTCATAAACTTGATTTGCGACATGTATCCGCTATCGAGCAAATTTCTAATGTCCTCACCAAGGCCTTGCCAAGTCCACTATACTGACAGTTCGATTCCAAGCTTGACGTCTGCAATCTGTATGCTCTAGCTCGCGGGGGAGTGTAAAAGTTCTATAAATAAGCCCATGCAAAGGCCCTATTTTCTCTTGTATAGATTAGTCACACATCTCTGTTTGGTGTCGAGCTTCCACTCATCCATCCTATTAATGTGTACTGCTTGTATCGTGTGGACATTTATGAAGTAATAAAAATCTTAAGCTTTGTATTCAACGTTTGAATAATAAAGGTATATAACCTATTGAAAATTTTAAGTCAAAAGTTATTTAAGGTCTTGCACTTAGTCATAAGTTATTTAAGGTCTCAGAGAAAATGAATAAAGCTTGACAAAATTTTTACTGTATTTAAAAGTTAATGTTAAATATCAATCTTTCCTGTGAATTGTCATTCCTCTCCTAATTTGTTCATTTGTTTTGTACTTATTCTCTACCCTTTTTCTATTAGTCAACTTCAATTTTCACTTTAATTGCAGGAAAACTACCAGACAGAAGAAAATTATGGTTGCTTAAGTACCTCAGGCATCCCCGAAACTGAAGAAATTAAACTCAAAAGTGAAGTTCAGTTTTCCCGGGATGTCAAAGGATATTTTCGTGTTGGTAAGTGTGATCTGCAAAAACATGAAAATGAGCTTAAACTAAAAAAACTCGCTCAACTAGCCTTTCAGTTGACAGAAGAAGCACGAGAAAAGCTCTCGACGGATGAAACTGTCACGACTAATGCACTTGTTGGCTCATGCTCAGTGAAGAAAGAGTCTAGGTGTGGCCTAGTGACATGTAACTCTTGTTATCTAAAATGAGCGTGCTTGTTGTTAGTTAATATTTTCTTCTGAAAAGTGTATGATCTTCTATTTTCAAGCTTTCTTTTTGAAGAATTGTTCTTCCTTTTTGTATTTCCACAGGGATATTTTGTCAAGAGACCTTGAAGAAAGTGATCAAAGTTCATTATTTTCTAGAATCCCAAAAGAATTTATCTGTCCTTTGACCGGCCTGTTACTTATGGACCCTGTGACTCTAGAGAGCGGGTATACGTTCGAGCTAGCTGCTATCCAGGACCGATTTAATCAAGGAAACAGAACATGCCCTGTAACTGGAGAATTGTTGAAGTGTTCAACTATTCCAGACATGAATATGCTATTAAAACACATGATCGATCAGTGGATGGAGAAGTGCTTTAAAAATTCCACCTCTCTTGCCACACAAAGCACGTCCATGCCATCAAAACAAGCTTCCAACTCGAATTATGAATTGTCTTTATTAATCATCAAACAGACTGGGAAGGAAAACATTGAGCATCTTATTTCTCTTGGAGGTATGAAGTTTCTCACTCACATGTTGGAATTTGGGAGTTTGGAAGAGAAATCGCATGCAGCAGAAGTTTTAGTTCAGTGCATTCAGGCTGATGGATGCTGCAGGAATCAGCTCGCTATGAATATCAGCAAATCTTCTCTAGTTGAACTCATCCATAGTAAGCAAGTTCATGCAAGAACCAGTGCAACTTTACTTCTGATTGAATTAATCTGTCTAAACAGGTTTGTCAGTTATAAGAACCTTGATTTTTTTTTTTAAATTTAAGAAGATTTTGTGTTGGAAAAATTGTTTTTTTTAGTTTTCCTAAATTACATGAATAATGATTGTAACCTTCTCAAACAATAAAGGGATCCACTTGGACCTTAAAGCTTTACACTGATATCTCTCATCAGACCCAAAAAATTGTCCACTGTGGTTTTAAGATGGTCCTTTGGCTTTCATACTGGCTCCAGCGTTCCAGGCTTAACAGTTTTTTTAATATAACCCTTTTTTGATTACTTTAATAAATAGATGTGCGTGAGGTATTTGCTACCTAAGGCTTTGCCTCATAATGCTTGTTTTCATAACCTTCATCAAAACCCTTATTCAATTATTTCAGGTTAGCTTTATGAATCATCATTTTCTATGTAGTCATGTCAATTGTTACTTAATATTTTAAACCTAGGTTTGGAAATTATCTTTAACGACCTTCATTCATGCCATGCTGTGTTTATACAATTTTTTAAGTTCTTATTGGCTTGAAATCAATTAATTATCTAGTATTGACATAATTTTTCTAGATCCATGCTCCAGAACTCTTTCTAAAGCTTCATCGTTTGACTAGTAAGTTTGATTCCTCTATAATTAGTATAATATTGGACTTCTCATTTGCTCTTAAATATTGACATCTTTGTCTTCAATATTCTTTTGAAAACTCTTTTCAGTCACTCAATTGCAATTTCCTCCATAACTCAATTCTCAATAGGTATCTCATCGGGATCTAAGATTTTACATTTATGTATTTTCTTCAATATTAATTCCACCCCATCTTTCTTTATCAATCTATAAGTTACCTTTACCTCTTTGTTTTGCTTATGCTCTTCCAAAAAACTTTATTATTTATAACTTTTAGTTAGTAGCAAAATGGCATGCTTATCTCTCATTGAAGTTTGTATCATTAATTACTATTATGTTTTATTTTAATGGATCTAACATAATTAAAGTCCCTAGATCTTATGTCTCTAACCTTGATCATTTTATTATATCTCTCTGTCCTTAGTAGAAAGTTTATTGTATAAATATGATATGTATTGATACGTATTTTGTCATGTAGTGTCTTTGTCCTATGGTGGGGCATCCATCTATATGAGAAACACCTTAGGTAGTGAGAGTTTTCTTTGAGTGTTAGTCTTTTGGTCTCTCTTTGGAGAGGGGAGTGCTTTGGTGGACCCAACCTCTAGGTGTTTGGCGAGAGCTTGTCTCCTGATTGTATCAGTGTTTACTTTTATGCATTGCATATTTGTGTTCCTTGTTTTTAGATCTTGATACGACTAGCCCGTATCAATTGGTCCGATCTGTCGCTAATTTAGGGTTTCGACCGAAACCCTAATTGGACAACATGTCTGTTCCGGGACTGTCTCCGTTTCACACCCTTCGCTCGCCTTCCGCTCCATCGCCTTCGACGACTACACCTTCGAAAAAATCTGCATCGCTTGTGCCGCTACATCGACTTCACCGGCATCTGCCTCGGCATCGCCCTCCGCAACTCGGCTCCCACACTTCTTCCAAGCCTTCAACGGCTCCCACACCGTCGACTGCCTCATCTGACCCTTCCGCCAATTCCATTGCCCGACAACGCGCCTTCTGCTTCGTGCGACTTCGTCCGAGTCCAACGATTCCAGCGACCTTCGTCCTTACGCCGGCTTCCGACGATTCCAGCATGCTCCTCCTCTTCTTCTCCAGTCGATTCCAGAGGCTACTTCGAACGACTTCGCCCGAGTTCACCGATTCAAGCGATCGTTGCCCCTACTACGCCGACTTCCGATGATTTCAGCCTGCTCCTCTTCTTCTCCATTCGATTCCAGTGGCTACTTCGAGTGGCTTCGCCCGAGTCCTCCAATCCCAAAAGCCGGTCAACCTCCGCCAACCCTTCTGCCTTCCAACGCTGCTCCAACCACCTTCTCCAGCCGCTTTCCAGTGTCGCCCCAGCGCCTTTGGCCATTGTCGTGTCCATCCCCCATTATTGCGGCTCGTGCAGCCTTCCGTCTCTTCTCGCCGCTACGCCCATCCGTCATTCCATGCCCGTGACTCGTTCAATGGCCCCCCACACCGACGAGAACGCCTACGCCACTATGACACCCGCCAGACGATCAATGTCTACGAGCGTCTCAGCTTCGTGCGCCAGTCTGACACCGTGGCCACTTACATTGAAGGGTTCATCGAGGTCGTCACGCACGTATCCAGTCTATCCTCTGACCACTACTTGGGATACTTCCTTGGGGGTCTACAACTCCACCTTCGGGCGCGCCTCCAAGTCCACAACCCAACTATTCTTTCTCGCTCCATAAAGCAGGCTTGTTGCCTCAACGAAGAACTTTACACCACCCAGTCGTTTTCCTCGGTCCGGTTGATACGCTGAAAATGGTTTATACGCAAGTGCACGTGTCAGATCAAGTAATAAAGTGTGAATAAAGATCATTCCCACGGAGAAGTGATTAATCTAATGATTGCAAATATTAGTTACACCATTTTTTTAAATCCAAGTAGATCAAATGAGGTGATTTTGAAAAATAATAAAAACTCTAAATAAAGATTTAAACTAAATAAACTATTTAAAAATACATTTTTATCAATTGGGAAAAACAGTCTTGTATTTCTGATTTCCTATGTCTATTATGATGATGTTTGAAAATAATATCCTATAAAATTTTCTTTAATTTATTTATCTTGCAACGATTTTATAGAAGAAGTCCTTATCTCTAGATATCAAAAATCTTGATATCTTACACTCCCTTAGTCATCTCTAACTTAGGCAGAATGAAAATATTATGAAGAGTAAAAAATCAAGGTCGCTAGCAAGAAGAGAAAATCTCTTTTTCTCTTTTATGCTATAGTGAACTTATGAAACACTTACACTTCTCTCTCGAATCTTGAAGCGCAGTAAAATTAAAGAAATTTTGGTTAAAAATTCACACCACTCATCTCTCGATTCTCGCAGTGCAATAAAATAGCCTTTGAACTAATACTACGCAACTCATCTCTCGATTCTCGCGACGCAATAAGAGATAAAAACATAATCCAAAGATTTTATTATCAAATTCATAAGTTCCATAAAGATAAATTATAAAACAAACTGAAAACCTAAGAGAAATTCATCATCAGAACACATATAGTACTATCATCATACAAGACTATGGGAGTTTAGTTCATAACTGAGATCAAACACAATGAAATTAGAGAGATCTTACAAAACACGATGTAAAAAATCTGAAGTCTTTCTTCTTCAATGGTGTCTTCTTCCTTCAAGAGCCGCCCAAACCCTAGATCTCCAATCCCTCTTGTGTGGAAATGTCTAAAGATGCTTCATTTTTCTCCTCTTTTCACATATATAGCTGTGCGACCCCTTAGGAAACTCAGATTGGTCGAATAGATGTGTCTATTCCCTTGTGTAACTGCCAATTTGAATGATTTTCGGATTTAAAATTTTAGGATTCACGGATATGTTGCAACATATTTAAAAATGTTGCAGCATATTTCTTTCTGCCTGCTTCTCTGCGCCCAGTACCAATAATTATGTTGCAACATAGTCGCAATATTTTTCCAGCACTTCTCTTACGTCTTCTCTTCGACCCCTTCAAGTTGCTTTCTTCGGAATTTCTACAATAAAAACATACGAAAATAGTGATAATATCTAAACTGGACCATAATTATAAATTTTTCATATTTAATACATTTAAATCCATATTTATCAAAAATATTAGACAAATTGGTCAAAATTATGGATCAAGATAACTTCTTTATGAGAAGTTATCACACCCCCACCCTTAGCTCTTTGCTAGTCCCGAGCAAAGATTAATCATTATAATTAATAGAATGAGCGAATATTTATCAACACATAAATTTGAGTCACCTTACCCTTGAGCATAATTGACTAAGATTACTCAAGTGATTCACATTAACAATTGGTGGTCATGTCAATCGTTAAAATTTCAAACATGCACAAATCCATTAGTTTGATAAGAGTTAAAACTCAACTATGATTTCCTAGTGTTGTCTGTGTCATTCCTTAAAATTATTCACTCCCAAAAAATTTAACTCATTAAACTTTCTTATAATTGGAAAAGATAAGAATAAGCCGTGTCTTTGATTTAGCCTCCACAAGAGTTTAGTAGTTTAATTTGAAAAGAAATCATAAGGACTTGCGGTAGGAATGATTTTGGCTTGGTAAGAAACTTATGGATAAATTTTGATAGTGGACAAAATTTTCTTAGTTAATATTCTCAGTAACTCTCCATACTTTGAGGTTTAGTTCTCAATCATCATTTTAAGTCCATAGTTGGGATCATTCAAAGTAGGTGTACACATACTTAGACCACATATCACTATGTCACTTGTATATTTTTCCCTCTTTTTTATGATCATAATTGGGATCATTCCAAGTAGGTGTACGCATACTTAGGCCACATATCACTATGACACATTTTTTTTCTACTAAACACCATAAGTTGGAAAGTTTACTAAGAAATAGCTAGTAAAATTATATGAAAATTATTCATGGTCAATTTGTATCAAAATGACAAGGCTCAAGCTCAAAGAATTATAGATAATCAAAACAATTGTAGGCTTTGTGGTGAGAAATTATTCAAAGGTGTCATTAATCATTTTTATCAATTAACTACATACACTCTATGTCTTAGCTTACAACATTGACTCAGTTCTTGCTCATTCTTCCACCATTATGTTTATAAGTTAATAAATATATTTTGTAGGGAGCAAACTCTTTTAGAGAATATAATGCATAAAAGAAATACTTAAGAGAGCTCTAACATATCTTACTAACTTCAAAATCATAATCTGAACTCTTAGGATTGACTAGCTTACCAATCAATTCAAATTGAATAACTTGAATAGTGAATACTTATTAAGGATAACAAGAATAAAACTTAAGAGAAATTTATCATCAAAACACACATAGTACTCTCACCATACAAGACTATGAGAGTTTAGTTCATAACTGAGATCAAACACAACGAAATTAGAGAGATCTTACAAAACATGATGTAAGAAATCTGAAGTCTTTCATCTTCAATAGTGTCTTCTTCCTCTAAGAGCCGCCCAAACCCTAGATCTCCAATCCCTCTTGTGTGAAAATGTTTAAAGATGCTTCCTTTTTCTCCTCTTTTCATATATATAGTCGTGTGCCCCCTTAGGAAACTCAGATTGGCCGAATAGATGTGTCTATTCCCTTGTGTAACCGCCAATTTGAATGATTTTCGGATTTAAAATTTTAGGCTTCACGGATATGTTGCAACATATTTAAAATTGAATCCATATTTATCAAAAATATTAGACAAATTGGTTAAAAATTAAAATTATGGATCAAGATAACTTCTTTGTGAGAAGTTATCACCGGTCACCCCACAAGTCGCTGTCGTCGAAATCCCCACCGCCTCCTGCCCGCTTAGATCACCTACCCCCGCCTGGGCTCCCGCTGCTAGGCTCGCCACCAGTTCTGCCACCGGCGCCCCGACGACCACACTGCTTATCTCACGAGTAACACCTCGAGCTTCGCCGCAAGGGCCTCTGCTTTCGCTGTCAGCAGCTGTACTGTCCCACCCACGTCCGTGCAAAGACTTCCGCGTTCTGGTGGGATCTGAAGAGGACAGTCCTGACATTGGGGACTTGGAGTCACTGACACTTGCGGATGACCCCTGTGGACCTCCACCTTGAGGACAAGGTCGTTTTTTCTGGGAGGGGAGTGTTGATACGTATTTTGTTATGTAGTGTCTTTGTCCTGTACTGGGGCCTCTATCTATATATGGAGCCCCTTAGGTAGTGAGAGTTATCTTTGAGTGTTAGTCTTTTGGTCTCTCTTTGTAGAGGGGAGTACTTTGGAGGATCCAGCTTCCGGGTGCTTGGCGAGAGCTTGTCTCCCGATTGTATCAATGTTTACTTTTATGCATTGCAAATTTGTGTTCCTTGTTTTTAGATTTTTTATACGGCTAGCTCGTATCAAAATAATCAAAAGATGTGGCTATTTTAGTAGCTACTCTTAAAAAGACTTTTAGCTTTCTAATAATTCACATAAGTGCTGGCGGTATCCAGTTTTAACTATTTAGTAAGTTTATTTCCCTTCAGTAATTTTTTGTATTTATTTCATCATTCTGCTGGGCTTATGCAAGATATTTTGTATCTTTCTTTTGGTTTTCAATGTATTAAAATTTGAAGACATGTATTGCTTCCTTGTATGATCAACTCCTCCTTTTTGGATGCTACAGAAGGACGGATATCACGGTTTTTGTAAATGGGTTGAAGACACATGATATTGGGAACATCAAGCATGATCTTCTTTTGTGCCTTGATAGCTCCCTTCCTGAAGACAAAGCTCTTGTTGCGGTTCTTCTCTTACATCTTGATTATATGGTAATTTTTCTACTCATTTCTTGTTTTACCGAATCATTACTTATTTTCCACTAGGTTCATGTCTCACCACCGAGAGATCTGAGGCAGATACAGTAAATTTCCTGTTAAAAAAAGTTTTATTATAATGTCATAGGTTTATTGATTTTTGATTAAGGGATCATTTCGTTGGTTGTATTTAACAAAAAATGATTAAAACCACATCGATATATCAATTTGTTGAACCAGTATAAAGGCACTTTGAACCAAGTATAAAGGCACTAGGCCCTATCAAGGTGATATGGTTCTGAATGCATGACCCTACTCACTTACCCGAATAGAATGACTATAAAAGAAATAACTCTTATCACTTGAACTTCCTAGAGTGTGATGAACATTTTTTAAGAGTATGGTGATATTCATCACATATTATTTCAGTTATGCATTTTTAATTCCGATGTGTTTCAAGTTCAAAATTCTTAGTAAATAAATTATCCCAAACAAGTATTCTAAGTTGCTCATTTGTAGCTTGCATAGGCTTGGGAATCAAATTGTCGCTGCTATCTTATGGGGAATGCTTGGGAGCTCTATATCCTTTCCTGCTAGTAATCTAGTATACATAGCTGAGTGCGAAAAACATAATACTTGATATAAACCGAAACAACAAATCGAGTCTTATGCGCAAAATCACACTTGGCATTTGAAATTTCATGACTCGTTAATCGTTATTTGAGAATGAAACTCTCGAATGTTTAGTGCTCGAACCGAGGCGGTGTCTCTATGTTGACGGAGGACGGTCCTATGTGATGGGAAAACACATGAATGAACTCCTACATGCAATCATACATATCCGACGAATTTAACTTGCAATAATAATTAGTTTTATAAATCAAAATAAATGTATGTCACAATAGTTAAAGCTCTCAAATATGGAAACACGTGAAGTCGTATAAGTGCAAGAGTGCCAGAAAATCCAATACTATTTAAATTGGAGATTACAAAGACTAAAACAATTGAATTCAAACTTATAAACCACTATCTCTACAAGTAGAGAACAATTACGAGATCCAATGATAAAGAAATCGACACACAAACCTTGATTACCAAGACTATAAAGAGGGGAGGGTTGGAGACGCTTTAAGAGGGCTACCGGGACTGGATTTCAGCAAGCAGGGACTGCACTTGGCTGTCCAGGAATGGAGACAGCAAATAGGAAGGTGCAGGGGGCTGTTTTCAGCAGCGAGCAAGAGGAGTCTGCTGTTCAGGATGGTCTGAACAACAATCGGGATGGTAGGGTGGCTGTATGAGATGAGTGGAGGCTTGACCGGGCTTTGGATGGTTGTAGGGTGGCTGGATTGCATTCAGGCAGCAATTACAGGGAGGTTTTGGGGGCTGTTGGAGGTGGTAGAAGGTGGTTCCACGTGAGATTCTGAGGGAGAGGGCTGCTGTAGGAAACAGGGAGGTGGTAGAAGGTGGTTCCACGTGAGGTTCTGAGGGAGAGGGCTGCTGTAGGGAAACAGGGGGAGGAGGTTCGGCTGTCAGGATGATGAGGGAGTTAGAGGGCTGTCAGTTAGGGGGATTTATACGTGGTTCCATGTGAGAATTAATAGAGGAATAAACGTAGGGGTGACAACAATTTGAAGGGGAAGTGAGGAGTTATGGCTTGAAATTAGGAAGTAACTCCTTTAATTTAGGAGGTGGAGTTAGTGGGTGGTTAGAGATAGTTATGGTGGTTATGGGTAGTGGTGAAGGGTGGTGGCTGGTGGTGGCCGGAGGTGGTTTCCGGCGGTGGTGGAGGTGGTTACCAGTGGTGGTGGAGGTCGTCGGAGATGTTTTCCGGCGATCGCCGGAAAACGCTAAATGTAGGAAATATGTAGAGGAGGCGTGGGAGGTCCACCGGAGATGGCCGGAGACAAACTCCGGTGATCGCCGGAGATGTTTTATGGGATGTTGGGGGCTGCTTTTTGGAGGAGAATTGGAGGGGAAATATGAGGGTTGCTGCTAGAAGGTGGAGGAGGGCGGTGGGTTGATGAAGGAGGCTCTACGACAAGGTGAGGGAGGAGGGAGATGGAGGGTTGCTGCTTGTGGAGGAGGAGTGGTTGTTGGCCGGCTGTTGTAGGTGGTGGAGGGGTTGGTTGGACGGCTGCTGTAGGTGGAGGAGGAGGGATTGTTGGCCGGCTGTTGTAGGTGGTGGAGGGGTTGGTTGGCCGACTGCTATAGATGGAGGAGGAGGTGTTGCTGTAGTCGGCCAAAGGAGGTGGGGGAAGGGGAAACCAAGGCTTCACGCCAAGGATGGATGGGGGGGGGGGGATTCCAAGGCTTCGCACCCGAAACTCGGCTTCGGCACCGAAATGACCAAAGATTAGGCTTCTATGCTCCAATCTTCAATGCCTAAAATGAGAGCCCTCACCCTCTATTTATAGATTCCTAGGGGGCAACGGACGACTATGATTGGCCGAACGTCCTGACTCAAAAATACATAAAATTACAACTCGAAATAAAAAATGACAAGAACAAAAACTGCCACGATTGACGATCCGCATAAAATGAATGGTTCTGATTCCCCATCAATTCCCCCCGCCTTGAAATCATTCACCCCCGTGAATGAAGATGAGCGTGCTGTCGTCTGAAGGCAAGGAGAAACCCTGTAGCTCTAAACTCGTAGGTCGCTGAAGTTGATGATGATGATGGAACCGAGGATGGTACTGCTGAAGCTGACGATGGTACTGTAGCTGGTGCTGCTGCTAAAGAGATGATGTCGAAGATGTCGGGGACGGAGTACTGGGCATCAATGCTGAATAAGGTACTGCTACTGTCGTCGACGTCAAACACTGTATTGTACTGCTGTGGAAGAAGCTAGATGATGTGATGGACGATGGCCCACACACGTATATTCCCGCCGCAAGCGGGCGTGATTTTCTGATCCTGCACTTTGAGGGCCCTTCCGGACGATCCGAGCCCGTGGATGCGTCCGGAAGGTCGACGAGAGTATATTTTGTATTTTGTTTTATCTTATTCGGACAAGTTTTGACATTATTTTGGCACCCGGAAGATCGGACGATCTGAGCCCTTGATTCCGGATGCCCTAGCTTTTACTTTCTATTTATATGGAGCCAAGAGGAGGGCTTGGGACCGATTGTTTGAGAGACTCCTTCAGCCGGTCCGTTGGTGCGACGCCAACACCCCCAGGTGCGACGCCTAGGGCTTCCCGATCTCTGCCGTTCGCCCCTTCCCCCCGCTTCCGCCAGCCCGTCCTCCGCCGGTAAAACTCCTACGCCCCTATTTCCACCCCGTCGGCCTGCCCCCTGCCCCTCACAGCACCGGCGAGCCTTCCTTTCCCCTCCCTCCAGCCCGACGTCCACCGCCAACCCTCCTTCCTCCCCCACCAAGCCTCTCCCTGCCTCCCAGCACCATGTCGACCACCCTCCAGCCTTCCCCCTACCCCGTCGACCACCCTCCAGCCTCCCCTCTACCCTGTCGACCACCCTCCAGCCTTCCCCCTACCCCGTCGACCACCCTCCAGCCTCCCCTCTACCCCGTCGGCCACCCCAAGCCCTTCCTCCACCCCGCTAACCCTACGTCCAGCCCTCCTGCAGCCGGACAGCCCTAGTCCCACCCTCCACCACTCCTTCCTCCCTCCGCACAACCACCATACCCCACCGCCGTTGGCCACCAACGACCCGGACCCATTCCTCCCCACATTTGGCACCCCGTCCGATTGACTCCTTGCATGGTTGTAAGTTGTAATTTGATTTTGAGTTTAAACTTGAATTTTCTTGCTTAAATCTCTAATTACCTTGTTTGTCAATTAAGTGATATTTTGGATTACTTGAATTTGTGCTAACCTTGCAGGGCAAATCCGCTTAGCATTTAAATCTTTGTGCTCCCGATTTTGCAATCACGCCTACGTGTTTATCTTCTTACTTCAAAATCTTTTGTGGAAGTCTGCACAGGTTTAAATTACACATTTAACTCGCTATAATAATTGTTTGGATTTCGTGAAACTCGTGCCGTGCTGGTTTTCCACGCTACAAAACCCGTAGTTCTTCTAGTCTCCCAAAACCCTAGCCTGCCCCTGCGTCAGATTGGTATCAAAGCGTCAGGTTGTCTCACTTCGTATGTTACGTAGTGGTAGGCATTTTCGACGAGATATGTCTGACCCAAACGTCATCGGTGAGCGGTCCAATGGCACCAACGCGGAGGTGTCCTTCGCAGACCTCCAACGTTTGATGTTAGATCGATTCGATCAGATGGGAACCCAGATTAATGAACTTCGGGCACGTCAAGACCACTATGAGGGTCAAGGTGATCACCCCAATCCTGGTCGTCGCCTCCATCGACAACCAGGACCTCCTGACTACGGCTATGACCCCCCACGAGACCCCGAGCCAGATCGTGATGATCACGCCCGACACGACCGCTATGACGGTTACCACGATGACATCACTCGTCGTGTTCGATTAGAAGTCTCCTCTTTTGATGGTCAACAAGACCCCGGGGCATTTAGTGATTGGCTTCGAGAGATGGAGCATTACTTTGACTGGTACGACATGAGCGACGAGCGTAAGGTTAGATTTGCACGAGTAAAACTAGTGGGATCTGCGATGAACTACTGGACCAGTGTCGAGCGAGCCTTAGAGCGGGATGGCTATCGACCCATCATTAGGTGGGAAGATATGAAGAGACGTCTGAAAGAAAAATATCTCCCCGCATCCTATCGTGATCGACTACTTGATCAGGTCTATGCGCTACGACAGGGCACATTGTCGGTAGCTGAGTATATGACCAAATTTGATGATCTGTTGGTGCGGAGTGACCTTCGGGAAGAGAGCAGTGCTGCAGCTTCCAGGTTCCGATACGGCTTACGACCTGAGATTAGGAGGGAACTGATTCCCCATCGCCGGGAGACAGTCGAACAGATCTACGAGTTGGCCCTGGAGTATGAGCTCTACCTCCGGACTACTGGCCCCCGCCAGCAGCCCCCGAGGACTGATGGCCCTGCGTTTAGGAGACCTACGCCTCCTCATCCCCAGGCCCCTGCCCCTTCCCGCACCCCTGAGGATGTGAAAGGGAAGGCTGTTACGACTGGGCCCTTCAAGCCCAGTGGGCCTCAGTGCTACAGATGTTCTAGGCGTGGTCACTATGCGGCACAGTGCCCCATGCGGAACCTATTAGTTGAGGATGAAGAGGACGAGAGGGTAGACCCCGTAGAGGGAACAAATGATGATATAGTAGCCACCGTGGATGAGGATTGGGAGAGCGATGCAGAGAGGTCGCTAGAGTGTGGAGTTATACGCCGCCTCCTGCATACCCCGCGTGCGGAGGATGACTGTCGTCGGTCCACCATCTTTTACACTTATTTTCATAGCGCAGGCGGCCCCTGCAAACTTGCTATTGATGGTGGGAGTTGCGTCAATATCGTTGCTAAGAAAGCGCTTGAGCGGATGCAGCTCACCCCTGAGCCACACCCTCATCCCTATCGTGTCCTATGGGTGGACAAATCTGCTATCCAGGTCACCCAGCGATGC
Organism: Dactylorhiza incarnata; assembly: GCA_033032865.1. Classification (NCBI taxonomy): domain Eukaryota; kingdom Viridiplantae; phylum Streptophyta; class Magnoliopsida; order Asparagales; family Orchidaceae; genus Dactylorhiza; species Dactylorhiza incarnata. The sequence continues at coordinate 4,976,447 of JAWHQI010000193.1, read as the reverse complement.
TTAGTGCCATTACGGTTAGCGTCCTTCGAGGACAAGGTTTGGTGTGATGTCATCCCGATGGACGTGGCCCATGTACTCCTAGGTCGACCCTGGTTGTATGATCGAGACGTTACGTGTTTCGGGCGATCGAACACATGCGTATTCTACGACCGGGGCCGAAAGGTCACCTTGTCCCCGACCCAGCCCAAGGACTCATCCAAGGGCAAGACCGATTCCCCCGTCAGTGCCGGGCCCCCCAGGCCTCTGCACATGCTGAGGATGCATGATTTTATGAGAGAGGGCCTAGACTCGGGGATCGTATTTATTGTAGCGGCCACCCTGGCTCCCGACACTCCTAGTGGAGGTGCCGTCCCCACCGACCCTGATGTACAGCGACTGTTGAGAGATTATACGGATATCACGCCCGAGGAGCTCCCCGATGAGCTCCCTCCCTTGAGAGATATCCAGCACGCGATCGACCTCGTGCCTGGGGCATCTTTGCCCAACCTCCCACACTATCGTATGAGTCCGACCGAACATGCCGAGCTGAAGCGGCAGGTTGATGAGTTACTTAGGAAGGGTTTTGTGCGCGAGAGCTTGAGCCCATGCGCAGTCCCAGCCCTTCTCACCCCGAAGAAGGATGGGAGTTGGCGCATGTGCGTTGACAGTAGAGCCATCAATAAGATCACAGTGAAGTACCGTTTCCCGATTCCCCGCCTCGACGACTTACTTGACGCTATGGCTGGTGCCCGTATTTTCACGAAGATCGACCTCAGGAGCGGGTATCACCAGATTAGAGTCCGTGAGGGAGATGAATGGAAGACGGCCTTCAAGACGAAGGATGGCCTATTCGAGTGGCTAGTGATGCCCTTCGGATTGTCGAACGCCCCCGGTACGTTCATGCGGCTGATGACCCAGGTCCTGCGGCCCCACATGGGCAAGTTCCTAGTTGTGTACTTCGACGACATTCTTATTTACAGCCAGGAGCGTACTGACCACCTACATCACGTCTGTTTGGTGTTCGACATCCTTAGGAGGGAGCATCTGTTTATCAACATGAAGAAGTGCGATTTTCTAGCTGAGTCGGTGCACTTCCTTGGGTACATTATTTCTGCGTCGGGCATCTCCGTAGATCCCGACAAGGTGAGAGCTATCCGTGAGTGGCCCGTTCCCACCACCATCCATGAGGCCAGGAGTTTCCATGGACTAGCCACCTTCTACAGGAGGTTCGTCCGCGGATTTAGTGCTCTTATGGCCCCCTTTACGAGCTGCCTACGTAAAGGAGATTTCGTGTGGACCCCGGCCGCCACTAGAGCATTCGAAGAGATCAAGAATCGGCTAGCGTCTGCCCCTGTCCTTAGATTACCAGATTTCAGCCTCGCCTTTGAGGTCGCATGTGACGCTTCAGGACTGGGGATTGGAGGAGTACTTAGTCAGGAGGGCCACCCCATTACTTATTTCAGCGAGAAGCTGAACGAGGCCCGCCAGCGATATTCTACATATGACCGGGAGTTTTACGCGATAGTCCAGACCCTGCGGTACTGGCGGCACTATCTCCTACACAAGGAGTTCGTGCTGTATTCTGACCATCAGGCCTTACGTTATCTAGAATCCCAGTCGAAGCTTAGCCATAGGCACGCTAAGTGGGTAGAGTTCCTGCAGAGCTATCACTACGTTATCAAACACCGCGCGGGTGTTGATAACAAGCCTGCGGACGCCTTGAGTCGCCGGATTAGTCTCTTGCAGACGATGAGCACTCGTGTCATTGGGTTTGAGCGCCTTGTTGTAGAGTACGCTGAGTGTTCTGATTTTGGGGATATCTATAGGTCCCTCACTCGAGACCCACCTGATACGGTCGAGGGATTTACTGTTTCTGAAGGATACCTGTTTTTCGGCACCCGACTCTGCATCCCCTCCACTTCCCTTCGTGACTTTCTGATCTGGGAGATGCACGCAGGAGGTGCCGCGGGACACTTTGGGCGTGACAAGACTACTGCCTTAGTGGAGGATCGTTTTTATTGGCCCTCACTGAAGAGGGACGTGGCACGTGTGACGAGGCACTGTAGGACATGCCAAGTGGCAAAAGGCTCACGCCAACCCAGCGGCCTGTATTCCCATTTACCCATGCCTCATAGGCCTTGGGTTGACATTAGCATGGACTTTGTTCTTGGGCTGCCCCGTACGCCCAAGAAACATGACTCCATTTATGTTGTCGTGGACCGTTTCTCGAAGATGGCCCACTTCATCCCGTGTCGCAAGACGGCCGATGCCTCCCTGGTTGCCGCCCTATTCTTTAGGGAAATTTTTAGGTATCACGGGTTACCTTCCTCCATAGTGTCTGATCGTGATGTCCGATTCATGAGCTATTTCTGGAAGACACTATGGATGAAGACTGGCACCACTCTCAAGTTTTCCACCGCCTACCACCCACAGACGGATGGACAAACTGAGGTGGTCAATAGGAGTTTAGGCTCCCTCCTACGTTGTCTTGTTGGTGAGCATGTGTGTACTTGGGATTCAGTGTTGCCCCTAGCAGAGTTCGCGTACAATAGCTCGGTGAATAGGACTACTGGTCTTAGCCCCTTCCACATCCTGTTAGGATACGAACCCAGGAAGCCGATCGACCTAGTTCCCCTCCCACTTGAGTCCCGTCCTAGCGAGTCGGCCGAATCCTTTATCCAGCACATGCATGAGCTTCACGAATCCATCCGAAAGAAAATCGCAACAAGTAATGATAATTATAAAGCCTATGCGGATGTACACGGGAGGGAGAGGAGCTTTGAGATTGGCACACAGGTGTTGGTTCGTCTTCATGCTGAGAGGTTCCCCTCAGGAACTGCAAAGAAACTAAATGCTAGGCGGATGGGTCCTTATACGGTGGTGCAAAGGATAGGGCCAAATGCTTATGAGATTGATATTCCAAGGCACATGGGGATCAGCAGGGTATTCAATGTGGAAGACTTGACTCCATACTACGACGAGCAAACTTATGAGGATCCTTTCGCACCCCTTCCCTCAGAGCCACTACTTGAGCCACCACTTCCCCAGTTGTCACCGTTACCCTCTCAGTCCCAGCCCACAGCGACACCACCTGGGGACCTGGCAGTACCACCGGCTGTGCCACCACCGGAGAGTTCATTAGAGAGTGAGCCACCACCTGCAGATTCGGATACCGACCTGGAGACCATTGAGGGCATCTTAGCCCATGACTACATGACAACAACAGATCCGAGCACTTTGCGATACTTGGTCCACTGGAGGGTCCGTCCCAGCTTTGATGACACTTGGATCGCCCCGGGAGAACTTGCGAGGATTGCCCCCGAGCTACGCCAGGAGTATGATCACCTCCATTCCTCGGAGATGAATGCTTCTAAGACGGGGGGAGTTGATGGAGATCAACAGCGACGATGGCCCACGCACGTATATTCCCGCCGCAAGCGGGCGTGATTTTCTGATCCTGCACTTTGAGGGCCCTTCCGGACGATCCGAGCCCATGGATGCGTCCGGAAGGTCGACGAGAGTATATTTTGTTTTATCTTATTCGGACAAGTTTTGACATTATTTTGGCACCCGGAAGATCGGACGATCTGAGCCCTTGATTCCGGATGCCCTAGCTTTTACTTTCTATTTATATGGAGCCAAGAGGAGGGCTTGGGACCGATTGTTTGAGAGACTCCTTCAGCTGGTCCGTTGGTGCGACACCAACACCCCCAGGTGCGACGCCTAGGGCTTCCCGATCTCCGCCGTTCGCCCCTTCCCCCCGCTTCCGCCAGCCCGTCCTCCGCCGGTAAGACTCCTACGCCCCTATGTCCACCCCGTCGGCCTGCCCCCTGCCCCTCACAGCACCGGCGAGCCTTCCTTTCCCCTCCCTCCAGCTCGACGTCCACCGCCAACCCTCCTTCCTCCCCCACCAAGCCTCTCCCTGCCTCCCAGCACCCTGTCGACCACCCTCCAGCCTTCCCCCTACCCCGTCGACCACCCTCCAGCCTCCCCTCTACCCTGTCGACCACCCTCCAGCCTTCCCCCTACCCCGTCGACCACCCTCCAGCCTCCCCTCTACCCCGTCGGCCACCCCAAGCCCTTCCTCCACCCCGCTAACCCTACGTCCAGCCCTCCTGCAGCCGGACAGCCCTAGTCCCACCCTCCACCACTCCTTCCTCCCTCCGCACAGCCACCATACCCCACCGCCGTTGGCCACCAACGACCCGGACCCATTCTTCCCCACATTTGGCACCCCGTCTGATTGGCTCCTTGCATGGTTGTAAGTTGTAATTTGATTTTGAGTTCAAACTTGAATTTTCTTGCTTAAATCTCTAATTACCTTGTTTGTCAATTAAGTGATATTTTGGATTACTTGAATTTGTGCTAACCTTGCAGGGCAAATCCGCTTAGCATTTAAATCTTTGTGCTCCCGATTTTGCAATCACGCCTACGTGTTTATCTTCTTACTTCAAAATCTTTTGTGGAAGTCTGCACAGGTTTAAATTACACATTTAACTCGCTATAATAATTGTTTGGATTTCGTGAAACTCGTGCCGTGCTGGTTTTCCACGCTACAAAACCCGTAGTGCGTCTAGTCTCCCAAAACCCTAGCCTGCCCCTGCGTCATGATGCCTGTGCCGGAGAATGTGGTACTGATGAAGATGGAGGAACTGCTGGTGACGAACGAGATGTAGGAACTGGAGAAGCCGGATGAGCAGTCGGTGCCGAGGACTCAGGCTGAGGAGGAAGCTAGGTGGTAGGTGAAGGCTGATGCTGATGCGGCGAGGTGGAAGGAGAGAATGGTGGTAACTGAGGCTGTGGTGGAGTGATGAATGCAGACAGAGGCTAAGAGGATGTGGAAGTAGAAGACGAAGGGTACATGTAGTCATGCGACTCAAAGTATGAAGTCAAATCTTTCATATTGAGTACAAGTGAAATCCCCATACTCGGTTCCAGCTCATAAGCATTTGCTCCAATTTGTTTAAGCACAGTGTAAGGACTCATTCGCTTAACATTCAATTTTCGAGCAATTCCTTAGGGAACCTCTCAACACATATACAAATCAACACTTGTCCTCCTTCGTTGAAGTTTTGCAATCTCCTGTAGCTATCATCAGAAGATTTATAAATAATTTTATTGCAAGTACTCTTACGTCGGATAGACTCATGCATGTTACACAGTGACAATGAATGATGACCGACAAACATAACATAACGGCTATGTAGAGACTCTGCATCCCTCCAGGTGTCATACTAGAGGGGCACATGATCAGGGGGATCAGGGGGTGGGGTGTAAAAAAATTCATCGCGAGCGCGATGATCATCTAAATAAACACCTGAAATGTCTGTATTAACAATGATGGAACTAAACCCAAGATCATCGAGAGCACTCTCATCCTCGACTAATTCAAAGATAGTGGACACGTACCTAAATAGTAGTGGCTTATCTGGAGACTCTTTTGGTGGAGTATAAAAATACTCGTCGAGTGTGAGATAAACACCCAGAAGGCTATGCGAGACTTTGGTATTGAGATGCCATTCCATGATGTGTAGAATGCTTCCATAAAGTAGAAACTCATCAGGTGGCTCACCGGGAGGGGTATAATGAAATTTGCCGCAAATGCGACGACTACCAACATATGTTCCTGGAATATCAGGAGTGACCTTAAATATAAGAGGAGTCATCACTGAGGACACAACACTAGACTCTCGACTCCCGATAGTAACGTTGATGATTGACTTTCTAGTCGTAGGGGACACTAGGACTAAATGAGGTGCATAGAATGGATATACCATCATTGTGTCACTGGGTCGTTCGTCCTCGCCCTCGTGACCATGTTCACTAATCATACTAGTGTCGCTCTCCACTGATATCACATGATCAAGATCGGACTCGACCCCAAAATCAAGTGGGCGTTGAATCTCCTCAATATGAGAGGAATCAAAATCTAGCGTCGGGTCTCTCATATCAGTGAGAGCACTACTAGACACATTGGTGGCTTGACCTAAATCCTTAAGTTTTTTTCTACAGGTTCCCTTTGAGGTATTCTTTATGTCATCGAAATGAACATCCGCGATCAAATTGATCACTGACCCATCGTTGAAATTTGGCTACCGACATATCCGTTTTCGGAACACTAGGGAGGCCACTACACGTGATGTTATCTTGATGGTGGTGACCTCTATAAGGCTCTTGATATTCTTCAAGGTAATTACCTCTAGAAAAATCAAAGTGTGAAAAAGGGTTAGCACGATTTCTACGAGTGACGTATTGGGGACGAGGATTATCATGATAGTATGAGGGTCCTCCCGAGGGAACTCTATGTGCATGATCAGTGGTGGAATCCGGTTCCTCAAATAGAGGATTAACGAAATGAGTGGACTCATGTTTATCAATTAAAGGATTAGAGTAGCAATTGCTACTATGATATGACATGGCGAAACATATAGGTTCTAGTCCCGCGTATTATAAACTAAGCCCGAACCTCGCTCGGATACCAATCTGACGCAGGACGGTCCTATGTGATTGGAAAACACATGAATGAACTCCTACATGCAACCATACATATCCGACGCATTTAACTTGCAATAATAATTAGTTTTATAAATCAAAATAAACGTATGCCACAATTGTTAAAGCTCTCAAATATGGAAACACGTGAAATCGTATAAGTGCAAGAGTGCCAGAAAATCCAATATTATTTAAATTGGAGATTACAAAGACTAAAACAATTGAATTCAAACTTATAAACCACTATCTCTACAAGTAGAGAACAATCACGAGATCCAATGATATAAAGAAATCGACACACAAACCTTGATTACCAAGACTATAAAGAGGGGAGGGCTGGAGACGCTTTAAGAGGGCTGCGGGGACTGGATTTCAGCAAGCAGGGACTGCACTTGGCTGTCCAGGAATGGAGACAGCAAATAGGAAGGTGCAGGGGGCTGTTTTCAGCAGCGAGCAAGAGGAGTCTGCGAGCAGCGAGCAAGAGCAGTATCCTGTATAACAGAGGGAACGAAAGTTTCGTTCCTCTATTTTACCCGGCTTCCCTTTTTTGTTTTCACGGGGGCTTTTAATGGGGAGTCAAAATATTTTCTTTTGAAGCCAAAATATTTTCTTTTGATTTGTTTCCAAAGTCTTATTCCTCGAAGGATTTTTCATTAATGGAGAATAACACAAGATCTTCTAATTTTTAATTATTGCCGACTTAGCCTTAGGTTTCCTTTATTAAGTTAAGCTTGACTTTTTCATCCTAGCTACTCAAAATTGTTGGACCATTTATTCTTGGTCTCACCGGGTGGTCAAACCGGTAAGCCGGAAAACTAAAAATAAGACTAATGCGCGGAGAAGAAAGATATATGATATAAATGAAAAATAAAAAGTATACGCAAAATGGTATCATACATCCTCGGATGCGACAAAGGGTGCATCAGTACTCCTTGACTTCCCATGATTTCTAAATTTATACCTTTCTTATAGGTGGAGAATATGCTCGACTATTACGAAAATCATATATCTCAAGGCAAGCCTTTCAAAATCTAGAACATTGACTTTTGGCTCTCTTCTTTCCCTATTCTCAAGTGACATTAGATTAACTGTTTAAGGCTTCATTTCCTGCTAGTATTTTGGTTTATTGTTTCTGTATTTCCTATAATTTTTGAGCTTATAGTGAATTAGTCGACTTCATTTACGAAATACTCTCTAGTGCAAACATGTTTGTTTGTATGGTTGTGGTCTCAGAAGTTAAAACTAAATTATACTGTACTCACTTCCGCTTGGTATTTGTGCTTGAGTTCTATGCTCTGTAACTATTTCGAAAAAGCCAATATGGATTTATTCTGCTAAACATGTTTGGCATGTGAAGCTAAGGAGTTTAAAAATTAAATTTTTTGTGAAAATTGTGATGTAGCTTTAACTTAATTGTTTGCTCGACAAAGGTCATCATGGACACTCCTAGGGCCTGTTTGACGTGGCGTTTTTGCTCCAGTGCATTCGGACAAAAATGTCACCGCCGTAAAACAGTTGTTTGACATGGCAAGGGCTGCGACGGCCATTGCAGAAAAATCCCAATTTTAGCATAAATGCATAAACGGTTCCAATGATGAGATTTTGGGCATTCATGATAATCACATTCATGACCGCCACCCTCCACCAAATGACTATCAACTGTGATAACTATTCTAAAGACATTTCTTAACAAGGCTACTCTTTATGAACTCAAAATCAATATTTATCAGGAAGAATCCCGGACGTCTAGAGCTTACAAAGACGTGGCTGAATCCCGTACGTCTAGAGCTTACAAAGACGCGGCTGAATCCCGGACGTCTAGTGCTTACAAAGACGCGGCTGAATCCCGGACGTCTAGAGCTTACAAAGACGCGGCTGTAAAGTGCATAACCCAAACTCTTGAGAGCTGCATGTCCGATGAGAAGTTTATAGCAAATTGCCGGAGGGCTCTTCTCATCCTCGGAGGCCATTTCTCTCACTCTGGAGAGATTGTGACAGAGAATTGGTTGTTGGAGAAAGCTGGGTACGATTGTAAAAAAATGAGTTTCAATGATGAGGATGATCAAATAATATCAGAGGTATAACTCAACTTCTATCATTCTTGGGATATGCATATCAAATTAATTTACCTTTTTCAGTTCACCTTAATGGATTTCATCCGTACATAAAACATTAAAAAAAAATGACTTGCACAATGCATGAAAGTTCCTGAACCATTTTATGCCAAATTGAAAATGGATTTCTTTTTTCTTAATGCAGGAAGAAGAAAAGAGTAGAGAAGACTGGTTGAGAAACATGGCTTTGATCCTTCTTCGATATGGAAATAAGTCGTTCCAGAAGACTCTTTCCAAGTGCTGGAAGTCGGGAAACCCGGATCTAGCCAGCATGTGCGTGGCAACAACCGCGTGGCTGAGCCATGCACTTTCTTCTCGCTACGTTCCCGCGATACAAGTCTCTGTTTTTTCTTCTCTTGCGCCGAGGTTGGAAGAATGTTTGAAAAGTGATCAGGATATCAAACACAGGGTACTTGCTTCCTTCAGTCTCCACAACTTCAGCAAGATTTTGGGTAAGCAGCTAAACAAAACTGTCATCTTTACTCGTTTTTTAGATGAAAACCTATAAAAAAAACAATGACATTGGTTGCATGCACATATTATCATCGGTGAAAGCGCGGCATGCATAAACATTCACCAAATTTTGCTACATTTCGCTCCAGCGACCCCTACAACTCGCCTGCTCGTCTCTTTCATTATTAGTGTTTGCTTCCTAACTACAACTCCCCGCTTCCCTGCGCAGCATCTTAAAATAACGGAATACGAGTAGGATTTGATGCGGTCTTCTGACTTTTTCCCCTTGATTCTAAATTGTTTGTCCAAGTGTCTTTACAGCCTGTTATGAATATGGGTTCAGCAGCACCTATGGTGGAAGATGTAAAGGAAATAAATAGAAAAATTTCCATTCATTTTAGTAAAAAATTGAAGGTGTAAAGAATGTTACTTTTTTTTAGACCTTTTCCTTCTATAAATGGCTGACAGCCATCAAATTCAAATCGCATGGCTTTCACCAATAAGCCTGCCTTGTTTGTGGCGTGCGCGATGGAGACTGCTTAACACGTGAAACAACATGTCGTCATTATTTCGCTAAAATTTTACCATCAAATGAACCTGAGCCTTCCATGTTAATTTATCGTATACGAAGAAACGTGCGGGTTTTTTAATTCTAGCAGCCGACACATGGTCCCTCCATCTGTTGGGTGCGGTGACAGTAGCACTCGGTCGTTACTCGAGTAATGACCGGGTTACTATCGCAAAATGGGCACGATGGAACCCCGTGCCCAACCGCTGGTGTGCGTGGGCGCGCGCTTCTGGAGATTTTTGTAATTTCAAAAGATGAAGTTTGGGCCTAACAATCTTTATTTTCTATATTTATGAATGCAGAGTGTAGGCTCCCTCTCATATCAATTGCTGATCAGATCCATGATCCCCTCAAGAGCCTTCAAGTGGTAACCTGGACTGCCAAGCATCTTTACAATGATATCTTTGGAGCTAATCTGTAATATATATATATATATATATATATATATTTAGATTTATATATATTTATATATATATATATAGAGAGAGAGAGAGAGAAAGAGATGTATAATTTTGTAAATGAGTAATGTTCAGCAGCTTATATGACAGGCAGCAATAGCTTGATTTAATAATCTATTGCAGCATTTTCCCCCTTGAAGAAGTTGCCACTAAAATTTCGCTAACTGGTTAAGGCTTCTTTTGGCGCGGTGGTGGCGGCCGTGAACCGTCGTTTCATGAACTTCTGACCTCACATAAGAAAATTCATTCATTTTATGCTCAAAATTAGTTTATTTTCTTTACGGCGGTCGTAACATTTGTCTTGCCAAACATACATTCTATGATATACAATCTATGATTATGATAACGACGTTTTTGACCAAACTCACCGGAGCAAATAAGCCGCCCCCAACGGAGCCTATATGATCTATATTATGTGGCCATGATTGCGTCGACTTTTAAGACGAGAGACTGAAGTCCGAGACTTTAGCGTGAGTCGGTCAACGTTCAGTTATCCCCCGTCAACTGGGCTCGAACTGGTCAGTGACCATTCATATACCTAGTTGACTGCAGGGCTGCTGAACCCGGTCAACAGGCTGGTTGGGTTACTTTAAAATTTGCTTCTTTTTTGTTTCTGTGGAAAACTTGGAAATCAAAGCAGGATAATATTTTTATTCTCTCTTTCATCAATAATATAAGAATTTGTACTTTAGCGTGGCTGCGGATAGCAAAACTACTTCCATTATAAGAGGTGCTCATAATGGAGGAAGTGGGGCCACTTAGCGGCCATAGTGAAGGAAATCGCCGCATGACACGCGCCAAGCAAACACGGCTCCTACCGCCGCCCGATAGCTATCGCCGCGCAGTAGCTACCGTGCGACGCCTGCCGCACTGTGCGGCACCTGCTGCACCACCTTGGTGCAATAATTGTCGCGCGGTAGCTGTCGTGCTACCGCACCGCCTTGGCGCGACAATCGCACCATCTCATGTGCACTCCTGACCGTGCTAACTCGGCTGGCGTGTTCGCCTCCAAACGCCCAAGTACTGATTCTCACAAGACATCGGCGTTCGTGACACTCTCAGAACACCTCGGCGTTAGCGGCACGCTCAGAACACCTCCGCGTTCGCCACACGCTCAGAACGCCTCGACTGAATTCGGGCCTTGCCCAGAATGCCTCTGCGTTCGCAGCGCGCTCAGAACGCCTCTTCGTTCGCGTCGAACGCCTCCATGTCCGCGGCGCGCGCCGAACGCCTCTGCATCCGCGGCGCGAGCCGAACACCTTTGAGTCCACGATGCGCACGACAGTCAACTTTCTTTACTTCTCAGATTATAGGTTTCGTTCGTTGCCGTCATCGCCGCCAACCGAAGTGCCCGAACTGCCCGGGGGAGGAGGCAAAAACGGTTATATCCAAAAAAATGGCGATCTTTGTGCTCCAGATTGTCAAACATGATTTACCCATCAGGTGATTATGGTGGTTACAACGTCAAAATTATTGGACTACCCCTGTCCAAAGCTATAAAAAGAGCTCAGAGCCCTCATTTAAAGGGATCTTGCCTTCAGCACCCGAAAGAGTTCTTTCGAAGATCCTTCAAAATTCTCCTTCAGCGTTCGAAGAATTCTTCGAAGATCTTCTTCAACCTTTGAAGATCTCCTTCCCTTCGAAGGAGACTGAAGATCTCTCTTTCGCCTTGGAATATCTCTCTTCTCTTTGAGATTCTTTCTTTCTCATTCTTCTTTGCACCCCCTGCAATGAGCGATGGTCTACCACCCTCTTGCGTTCTATTACTTGTAACTCCCAGAGATATAGTGAAATTTAGTCGGTACCATTCCGGCCCCATGATTTTTCACCATTTTCGTGTTTTCCACGTTAAAAAGTCTTCTTGTCAGTCTTCTCTGTGACTATTTGCGCGCTCGGCTCACTCTCGAGCTGAGACGGTTCAATTTGACTGGTCTATAAGAGCGTCGAGCGACCCACAATAGTTTGGCGCCGTTTGTGAGAAGGTGTTCCCAAGCTCTCTGAAGATTCTCGGAAGACAGTACTCATCTAACAACAGGACTCGTGACTAGCAGTGAATGACCAAAAGAGGGACTAGTACAACCCAAGGGTCAATCCCTGAGGGCACGTCGAGCCAGCTCCCTCTCACTCTCTTATCAACATACCTCTCCAGAAAGTGGCAATGATCGCGCTCGTAGCTGCACTGAAAGGGCGCGTGCGCCAAATGGAAAAAATATAAGGACGAGATGCTCGCCCCACTGAAAAACTTGGGAGCTCCTCAGGCTCCCAATCCAGCCCCCGAGCCAGGCAACCAGCCTCCGCTAGCTCCGAATCGTGTTCTGACTGAGCACGCCGCTCGCGACTGTCACGGCGCTGAAGAAGAGTTCTCTGACGCAGCTAGTTCAACGCATCCATTCCGACCTGCTAGAGAACCCGAAGCCCACCATCATCACCATCACCCGGGCAGCGGGCTTCGGGCAGGCTATCAGAAGACTCACTTGCGAGAAGATTCACAACGTTATCGCTGAGGAGTATTGCTACGGTCGTAATCCCAGCCCTGGGTGGGCAATACGACTGGTTCCGCCCCCAATCCTAGCCCCCAATCCCAGAGCATGGGCACTATAATAGGGTCGCGCGCGACCCACACACCCTAACCAAATCTCTGCCCCCATTTAACTAGGCGGCAGGTCATGTGATGACCGAAGCTGGATTGTTGATTGAGAGGCTTCTGCACATGTCTCCCACAACAGGGAGCTATTTTCCACCTAACTACTCACGATTGTGGGGTGCTTAAGATGAGCAATGATGACACGTCTAAAGTCATTAGAAGAGGATATATGCACATAAAGACGAGCATTGGAGGATTGATGATCCTAAGAGATATGCGACATGTACCTGACATCCGCTTCAACCTAGTTTCAGTTGGGAAGCTAGGTGATGAGGGACATTTAAGTGTCTTTGGTGAAGATTTTTGGAAGTTGATCAAGGGGTCGCTGGTAGTGGTTAGAGGTTATAGAGACACTGATCTTTACTATATGGAGGGGAGATCTGAAGCTGCTCAGTCCAACACCGTTAGAGATGGGGCATCCACATTCATATGGCACAAGAGACTGAGTCACATTAGCCAGAAGGGTTTGAGATGTCTCTCCCGAAAGAAGATAATCTCTGATCTATCAGTAGATCAGTTAGAGAGATGTGACCATTGCATGACTGGGAAGCAGAATATAGTATCATTCTAGAGCCACACTTCCACCAGAAGATCCGAGCCACTATAGCTCGTACATACTGATGTCTGCGGGTCACTGAAGGTCCAGACAAGAGGAGTGTCTTACTTCCTGACGTTCATTGATGATTATTCGAAAAAACTTTGGGTCTATGCTATTAAGACCAAAGATGAGGTTCTCAATACTTTTCTGAAATTTCACGCTGAGGTCGAGAGGCAATCCGGGAAGAAGCTAAAGTGCATCAGGTCTGACAACGAGGGAGAGTATATTGGTCCGTTTGATGAGTATTGTAGAGAGCAAGGGATTAGACATGAAAAGACTCCGCCCAAGACACCGCAGCTGAATGACGTAGCTGAAAGAATGAATAAGACCTTGATGGAGAGGGTGAGGTGCATGCTATCTGAGACAAAACTATCTGACATGTTTTGTGATGAGGCTTTATACATAGCTGCACAAGTCATCAACCTATCTCCCAGTTATGCATTACAGGAGGACATTCCTGATAGGGTCTGGTACGGGAAGGACCCTTCATACAGTCACTTGAGGGTCTTCGGCTGCAAAGCCTTTATGCACATCCCTCGAGATGAAAGATCGAAGTTGGATTCCAAGACCCGTCAGTGTATATTTTTGAGATATGGACGCAGCGGCGAGTTTGGCTACAGGTTCTTTGATCCAGTTGAGAAGAAGCTTGTACGCACTCGAGACGCTATATTTTGTGAGGATCAAACTATGGTTGATCCTGAGAAGATTGAGAAGGTTGTCTCTCACACTGATGCAGAGTCTCCTGTGACTGGAGGTGATGATACAGAGGAGGCCGCAGAGCCTGATCCAGTGCATGGCAGTGAGCCACTTCCAAGTCATGATGACACTACTGATGGCAAGTCCATAGAGAACATCACTGATGATGTGCCGATACCAGCAACTGAGCTCGCTCCATGGAGGTCTGATCGAGTCAGACACCCATCTTCGAGATACTTCGCTTGTTGGAACCCGGATACCGGTCCAACTTGTTCGAGACTTGGGGAGTAGCTTGAGTTACTTCTCTCTTCGTCAGATCCCTAGAACTAAGTATTCTGAGCTAAGAACTGACCCTCACCGGTTGGTAGGTAGCTCCTTAAGAATGACCCACTGGCTGCAGCGAGGAGGTCCCGCCACTAACCCGGAAATCTAACTTGATTTCCCCTCCCGAAAACCAGAAGCTGAGCCTGTCTCAGACAGCACAAGGAAGAAAGCACATGCTCTCTCAAGGGGGGTGGATCTGTGCTGATCTGAGACATAATGGGTCCTATTTCTAGGCAAACTCTTATGAGGGTAAAATGGTCCGGATGGCCTGCGGATAGCGTAGTTCCGCTTTACGTTTCCGCTAAACGCACCCCAAGTTGGTCTGCTGATGGCCGGGCTCCGCTGTTCTGAGGAGCTATGGGCAGACCACTAAGGGCATCCAGGGAACTTTATCTCAAAAAATCTTCCTGGGCGAATTCTCCCGACCTGGTCTCGCCTGAAAACGGGTCCACTCTCCTGGAGGTGTCGGCCTACTCGCCGGACGCCCTCGGATCTACTCGCCAGGGGGTGCCAGCCTACTCGCCGGACACCCTTGACTCTACTCGCCAGGGGGTGCCAGCCTACTCGCCGGACACCCTTGGCTCTACTCGCCAGGGGATGCCAGCCTACTCGCCGGACACCCTCGGCTCTACTCGCCAGGGGATGCCAGCCTACTCGCCGGACACCCTTGGCTCTACTCGCCAGGGGATGTCAGCCTTCTCACCGGGCACCCTTGGCTCTTGTCTGCCGAATAGGGGTTGTACACAATCCCCGCTCTTTGCGAGCTCGTCAGAGGTCGGAAAGAAGAGTCCAACCTACTATTCGGCAGGGCTGCGCGCTGACAGGGCCTTCTTCTATAAATATGGTGAGGGTGTACCATGATCCCCTCATTCCAAGATGTCTTCTGGGGCGGGTTCTTCTCGGGCTGATAACCGGGTTCTCGCGGACGACGAACCCGAGGCGGCCGCGGTCCTAGACATCCTTGGCGAGTTTTCGACGCCTCGCCTCCCGGGTTCCGCGAGAAAAAGGAAGCCTAAGAGAAAGAGGGCGGAACCCGAGCTGCGTGAGAAGTCCTCTACCGATCCCGACTCTACGGCCCGGTGCGGTCTCCCGCTTAAGAGGCCTACCGCTTCGCCGATCCCTGAAGAGCCCCACACTGACGTTCCTCGCCGAGAGAATGAGGGCGGGGTCGAAGTCACCACCGGTGGGTCTGAGGACGCGAGAGTGCCTCCAGTCCTTACGACCGGCCTGCTGCTCCCTCCTGCTCCTACCGTCCTGACGTTGGGAAAGGCTACGGTTTTCTTCCGATTATATCTACCAGGTCTTGACTTCATGCTCCATGCAGCGCTCTCTACTCGCCCTCCTTCACAAGGGCAACCTGCTGCGGCGCCCTCAGCGGATTTAGCGACCGCGTCGTCTTTGATTTTGGGGCGGGCTGGTTCAACTCCGGCTCCTCGCTTGCAACAGCCCCTGTCTCAGTCTGGGATAGGTCAGCCCGCCCGCCCAACCTCTGGAGGGAAGTCACTGACGATGGGCCCCTTGCCGGGGAGGACTGGTGTGGTTCATCGCCTATCCACCTCCACCGGGGGGTTGCGGACAGATCCACCTCGGCTTCAGGGGGAGGACAACGCATTGGAGGGTACTCGCCTCGCTTACCTCGTCTCTATTCTCCTTTCCGTCTTACCCTTCTCGCCTGACTTCTCGTCTTCAGGCAGCCACGGGTCCCCCCCCCCCCCCCCCCCCCCCCCCCCCGTCTAGTCGTCTACCGTCTTCTGACTCGATTCCGGGGTCGCCGCCGCCAGCGGCGTCCACTCCCTTGAGGGAGTTTCTCGCGGACCCCCCTGCCTTCAACGAAGAGTCATGGACTCGCCTGATGGCTGTCCTTCAGGCCCATGATTCCTTCTTGATGACCATGCCGCCGGCTGAGGTGAAGGCCCAATTGGTCAACCTTGGTGATCGCCTCGCCGAAGTGGAGGGACTTCATGACAACCTGCAGGGTGAAGACGGCCTACTTGGCCGGATGGATGATGTGGAGGCGAGGTTATATGAGGTGGAGACTCGCCAGAAGGCTACCGATGACGATCTTCATCGCTTTGCTCAGGTGGCGGGCACCGTGGGGGAGGCCTCCCTTTTGGAGGAGCACATTAGGCGAGGCGAGGAACATATCCGCCAAAGCGAAGGGATCCTGGTGAGGGCTCGCGAAGACTTGCGTGCGGCCCAAGGCATTGCCTGGAGAGCTCGCCACCCCCAACGTCCTCGCCGTCGGGGCCGCGGCCCGGTGCATCGTGGTTGAGATCTTCAGGGATAGTCCCTGTTCTTACTTTTGATTTTTTGAGAGCCTGCTTAACAATCTAGCTCGCGACCCACGGGTCCTTGTAATCCTCAGGCGTCATTTTATGTCTCTTTACTTGTACTCGCGCTGGGCGTCCCAAGAATGTTTATCATATATTTACATGTGTTCTTTTTGTGCTTGTATGGTGTGCTTCCTTCGTTCGTTATTTTTCCATTTTTTTGATGGGCATGCATTCTTTCTATATCTATTCGCTGCTTAGGGCCTACTCGCCACGCTTGGTGACCTGCTCACGCGCGGTTAGGCCTGGGGGCAGGGTCTATAAATAGAGGGTCCTCCTGCGCTGGAAGGTACGCTTCCCTACCCCTCCCAGGCATCCTATCTCTGAACCTCCCCCACCGAATTCCCTTGCTCCTACTCGCGGCCCGCTATGGGGAAAGAACCATCCGAGGAGGGGCGCGCCTTCTGCGTCCGCAATTTCAGGGCGCACAACTTTCCCAGCTCGCAGACCCTCGGCGAGGAGTTGGCGGATGTCGAGAAGCGTTACCTGCCTCTGGGCTACACCGCGAGGCGGCCAGGACCGAGCGAGTTTCTCAACTCGCTGTATAGTGGAGAGCTCGCCATTCCCTTGGCACACTTCCAGGTAGGGTTGAGGCTGCCCCTGTGGCCTGAGGTTCGTCAAGTCTTCCGGTATTTCGGGATGATCCCTGCGCAGGTCAACCCTAACGCGATCAGCGTCCTGGTCGCTTATGTCTGCTACCTCCGCGGAGAGAAAATAGAGTTCAACCTCTCCACCTTCCGCAAAGTGATGACCCTGAAGGCGACCAGCGACGACACCTTATTTTTTCACCAGCGTGTGCGTCAAGGTTGCCGAGACCTTCAATAAGGTCCACCATTGGATGGACAAATTCGTCCTGGTGCGAGGCGACTACGGCAACATTCCCTTCGCCCCCATCCAGAAGACGGAGGCAGAGTACCGACCGCCTCGCCTGAGGGGGGACGCGCTCGAACTCTACCGTTTCCTGAAGGATAAGGTCTTGGACGTCGTTTTCCTGCGGCAGGGCGTGGATCAACTCGCCTTCGTTAATCCGGAAGCGGGTAAATCTTACTCGCCTCGCGGTATTGGTTATCTGTTCCTGGTGGGGGTGGTTACTAACTGCCTCGTGTTTAAATGCAGGAGAGCTCACCGTCCCCCTCTTACCCCCTCATGACGCTTCTCGGCAACGGTCCAGTGAGCCTTCCAGGGAGGGGTCCCTCGCAGGGGTGGTGGTCATGGTGGACAGCGGGCCGGCCTCGCCGGTGGACAAGGGCAAGGGGCAGGTGGATCCCGAAATCGCCTCGGCGAGCGAGCCGAGGCCAAAAAGGCAGAAGACAGGGGGTTCTTCCTCCCGCCTTCCGGCGAGTCCCCCTCCCGACCCTTCCACTCACCCGCATTACAGGCTGGGGATGCGGAGTAAGGACTCCCGGGGTGACCCCCTCATGATATGGGATCACGAGGCGAACCGGGTTTCCGTGAGTGCGCTCCTCCCCTCTTGGGAGGATTTCGAGGAGGTCGGCGATCAGACGTTCAATCTGATATTTGGGTTGTACGGGCGAGATGACGCCGAGGTACTCGCGGAGGTTCCTATCCGCGAGTTGGCCAACCTGAGTTGCCGCTCCGCCCTCCGGACAGCCGAGCTGATTCACCAGACAGCGCGGCGGGGGATTCAGTCGAACAGGCGGCTCCGCGACCTGGGCACCGCCCACGCGGAGTTGGAGAAGAAGATGATTGAGAGGGATGGGGAGATAGCTGAGCTCCAGGCAGAGGAGGTTCCCCCTCCCGAGGTATTTAGCCCGCCTCGCCTCCGTCCTACTTGCTTAACTTGGGGTTAGCTAATGTCTCGTTTCTCAGGAGACCGCGGTGGCGCTAGTGACGCGGATATCCGAACTGGAGGAGCAACTCGTCGCCTCGCAGCGTCAGGTCGATTATCTCGGTAATCGCCTCACCGAAGCCGAATCTGAAATAGAGGAACTTCGCCACCCCAGTCGGGGGGAGTCGTCGAACGCGCCAACCCTCCTCCAATTTACCCCTGCTCAAATCGCCGAGACGCGCCGGAAGCTGGCGATTGCGACCGTGGTGTTCGTGCGGGAGCGCCTCCGGCACCGCTTCATGCTTACTGCTGATGGGGCCCAAGTTGATCTCGCCACTCTTCTTCCAGAGTTAAACCGCGAGGCGGTGAATCCTGCTCCCATCGAGGCCCAAGATGAGAACTCTTCTAGCGGGTCAGAAGAAGAGGGTCCGGACGTCTAACCCTTTTGGCTTTGTAACAATAAACTTATCTTGGCGTGTTTATTTTGGGTGTACTCGCCCTTCTCCTCGTATTTGCCTTGATGCGTTTTGCTTTATTCTATTCTGCGGTTATGTCGCTCATGCTTAGGATCAATTTTTACGCATACACATTTTCTATTCGCCCTTAGGGTGTACTCGCGCGTGACTGTGACTCGCACAGGAGGGTTCTTTTGTAGATTCGGCGCCCAGGCCCCCCTTCCCTGGCCACTAACGCGAGGAGGCTGGCGGAAGACTCGCCGCTCTGGTTGCTCACGCGTTCGCACTGGGACTTCCTTCGAGGCGGTAAGATGGCGGCGGTGTCGGACTCGCCTCGGAGGGATGTTAATACCACTCGCCTCGCCCACCTGTTCATCCTCCCCTGAGGTGGAAACAAGGTTCTAGTACATTATAGGGCACAACCCTCACTCGAGGGGGCAAGTAGTTAACCTGTAGGGGAGGAGCCTAGTGCTACGTCTTGGTCTACGGTGACAACACATCTCGACGACTTAGAACTCACTCGAGGGGGCAAGTAGCCGGCCTGCAGGGGAGGAGCCCAGTGCTACGGCCTGGTCTACGACAACAACACATCTCGACGACTTAGAACTCACTCGAGGGGGCAAGTAGCCGGCCTGCAGGGGAGGAGCCCAGTGCTACGGCCTGGTCTACGACAACAACACATCTCGAGGACTTAGAACTCACTCGAGGGGGCAAGTAGCCAGCCTGCAGGGGAGGAGCCCAGTGTTATGGCCTGGTCTACGGCAACAACACATCTCGAGAACTTAGAACTCACTCGAGGGGGCAAGTAGCCAGCCTGCAGGGGAGGAGCCCAATGCCACGTCCTGGTCTACGGCAACAACACATCTCGAGGACTTAGAACTCACTCGAGGGGGCAAGTAGCCAGCCTGCAGGGGAGGAGCCCAGTGCTACGGCCTGGTCTACGGCAACAACACATCTCGAGGACTTAGAACTCACTCGAGGGGGCAAGTAGCCAGCCTGCAGGGGAGGAGCCCAGTGCTACGGCCTGGTCTACGGCAACAACACATCTCGAGGACTTAGAACTCACTCGAGGGGGCAAGTAGCCAGCCTGCAGGGGAGGAGCCCAGTGCTACGGCCTGGTCTACAACAACAACACATCTCGAGGACTTAGAACTCACTCGAGGGGGCAAGTAGCCAACCTGCAGGGGAGGAGCCCAGTGCTACGGCCTGGTCTACGACAACAACACATCTCGAGGACTTAGAACTCACTCGAGGGGGCAAGTAGCCGGCCTGCACGGGAGGAGCCCAGTGCAACGGCCTGGTCTACGGCAACAACACATCTCGAGGACTTAGAACTCACTCGAGGGGGCAAGCAGCCGGCCTGCAGGGGAGGAGCCCAGTGCTACGGCCTGGTCTACGGCAACAACACATCTCGAGGACTTAGAACTCACTCGAGGGGGCAAGTAGCCAGCCTGCAGGGGAGGAGCCCAGTGCTACGGCCTGGTCTACGGCAACAACACATCTCGAGGACTTAGAACTCACTGCTCGATGTCTGTCTCCTAGGTGCTGAGACGTTATAAGTTTGCCATAGAAAGCGTTATTATTTTTAAGCATAACAAGGATCGACTAAGTATTACATTAATGCTAGGAGTAGAAACGCTTCAAGTCGTCTCCACTCCAAGTGTTTCCTAAGAGTTCTCCCTCAACGTTCTGCAGGCGGTACCCGCCGGTTCTCAACACCTCGAACACAATGTAGGGGCCTTCCCAATTGGGATGAAGTTTTCCCACCGCGACGGATCTTCCTGTGGCGTCCACCTTCTTGAGAACCAGGTCTCCCTTGGTGAACTGCTTGACTCGGACCTGCTTGTCAAAGTGCTTTGCCATCCTTCGCTTGATCTCTTCTTGTCGGATCGTCGCCTGGTCGTGAAGTTCCTCCACGAAATCTAAGGCGAGTCGTTGCGCCCCTTCGTTCTCGAGTCTTCACCCTTCATCCCGGTCTTCTGCTGCTACCACCCTGGGACTCCGGACTTCGAACTCTATCGGGATGAGAGCCTCCGAGCCGTGCGATAGCTTGAATGGTGTTTCGCCGGTTGCCGTGGTGGGGGTGGTCCTCAGGGCCCAGAGGACCGAGGGGAGCTGCTCCACCCAATTTCCCTTCAGGTTTTCTACCTTCTTCTTGAGCAGGTTGAGGATGATTTTGTTGGCTGCTTCAACCTGGTTGTTGCTTCGCGGGTGATGAACTGAAGCGAAGCGGAGATCGATGCCAAGTTGACTACAGAAATCGGTGAGCTCAAGGCTTGCGAATTGCGGGCCGTTATCGGTGACAATGGCGAGGGGTAGGCCATGTCTACACACGATCTCCCCCCAAATGAAGTTCTTCACTACCAGGGAGGTTGTTTTTGCCAGGGCCTTCACCTCCATCCACTTGGAGAAATAGTCGATCATCACCAGGAGGTATCTCCTTTGCCCGCTTGCCGGGGGGAATGGTCCTACCAGATCCATCCCCCAAATGGCGAAGGGCCAGGGGGTGGTGATTGACCGTGTTGGAACATGGTCTTCCGCATCTCCTAGGTTTGAGAATAACAAATCCTATGTGTATTTGATCTTGTGTGTTCAAGTGTGCAGGTTAACATAGTCCATATGACTCAAGGAGTACTCATGATGACTGCCCACAAAATTGAGGCCAAAATTCGAACAAGCTCACTAGCGCCGGCGGTAGCGATAGCGCCGGCGGTAGCGATAGCGCCCGGCGCTAGCATTGATTAGCTTGATTCCGGCGGCATTTTTAGAAGGAGCTAGCGCCCGGCGGTAGATACTAGCGCTGGCGGTAGCATGGCGCACAAGAGGCATAGAGCAAATTGTTGCCACAGATGGGAGATTCGGCCGCGCAAGATCATTCCTAACCTGGGCTAGCGCCGGCGGTAGCGTGAAGGCTATAAATTGGATGCTTTGGCTCCGAATTCTTCATCCTCCTCCAATCCCAAACTCCAGAGCTTCATGCCACAGCAGAGAGAGGAAGATTCAGAGCGATACTCCCACAATTCCATAAAGCCTTAAGGAGATCCGTGGAGAAGATTTCAACACGCTTCATCATCGTGACGAAAGACCGCATCGACTACGATCATACTCTGCGTCTTCGTCTACTTCTCCAAGAGATCCAAATAGAGGGAGTTTTTATATTATTGTCTTTTTCATTTCACATCTTTTTCATTTCACATCTTTTCTTGTAATCGTTTAAGTGAAATCGCCTCGTGTTGGCGACTAGGTCTGGGGTAGGACTTAGGGCTGAAATTCGCCTCGTGTTGGCGACTAGATCTAGGCTAGGTCTAGGGGGTGCTCGAGGCCTTTCTGGGGATAGATTGGCTAGAGCGGCTTGAGGTCGTATCTGGGGAGAGATCGGCTAAAGCCAACCGGTTCGTGGGGATACGAATCGGTATAGAAAACGAAAAAGAGTTTTTATTATTCGCCTCCGATCTCTAGCGCCATTGAGATCAAGTTTTGTAAAACTTATTTAATATCAATAAAGCTTGTCTCTCTTTTTGTTTTACTTGACTTCTTGTTTTATTATTGCAATATTCCGAAGTTTTCTAAATAAAATATAAAGTTTTTGAAAACCCTTATTCACCCCCCCCCCCCCCTCTAAGGGCGCCGACCGATCCAACAAGTGGTATCAGAGGTAGGTTATATTCCAATCGGCTTAACAACCGGGAATAATGTCGTCTCATGATCTCGCTTCAACTAGTGGGGCAAATTTCTGTGAAGATGAAATATCACATAAACCACCTTTGTTTGAAGGAACAAATTATAAAGGATGGAAAATTTTAATGGAAAAATTTATTAAAACAATAGATAATGAAGTATGGAACTTAGCAATTATAAGACGTGTGGATGAATCAAATAAAAAGGAACTTCATTTAGGTGCAAAAGCTAAACATTATCTATTTTGTGGTCTCTCAAATGAAGTTTTCAAATTTGTGTATTACTTTTCTAGTGCTTATAAAGTATGGAAATTTCTTGAAGAAATGTATGATCTTCCTCTCGCAGGTATGGAACAAACACAGGAGGAAAAGAACGTACAAGCATCCATTATCATTCAAGAAGATCTCTCTCAGAGCGAAGCCATGGAGAATATTGAAATAGAAAAGGAGAATAATGCACCAAGAGAAAAAGAAGAAGAAATCTTACTTTTGGAAGAGGAGTGCCAATGGGAAGACAAAGGAACAATATGTTCAAATCCTCCCTCATCCAAAAGCAATGTAAGGAAATCAAATTCTATCTTTTGTACTTCTATCTCTTCATTACAATTGTTACAAAATACTAAGCGCAAAATTAAGAAATTAAAGAATGCTAATAAACTATTGCGCTTAGAAAATAAAAATTTAAAAGCAAAAGTTAAAGTAGTATCAAAATCCGATTTATCTAGCTTTACTCATATCACTTCAATTGAAAATATAAAATCTTGTCTTGATTGTAATGATATTAAAGAAAAATTTAAGGAACTTGAAAAAGAAACTATTTTTATAAGAGAACAAAATGAAAAATTATGTTTAGAAAATTCATCTTTAAAAATTAATTGTGCTAAGTGTAAGGACTATGAAATTGAAATAAAAGAGATGGATGGAACATTTGATGAGTATAGGGATAAATATGAAAAACATATTGACTCAATTGTTATCACTCTTAAAAATAGCACAATTAATTATAATAAAGCTAGACATAATTTAAAAATTAAAAATGATGAATTAAAATAAAAAATCAACTTACTTATGAAAATTGTAAATACAAATTCACAAAATCAAACAATATCCAAAAGCAAGATGAATACAAATATGAATATCTTACTTAAACCTAATATTGAGAATAAGAAACAAAAAGCTTTTGGAAATCATAAACCAAGTCTTGAATGGAGACCAAAAAGCAAAAATGAAAACTTAAATGCAAGGATCCATTCATCACATTCTTTTCCCAACTTAAATTCAAATGAAAACAAATTTCCATTATATAATAAATTCAAGAGTAATGATTATGGAAATTTGAAAACAAAAATTACATTTTTTTTTTCATGGTTCGAATGGAAACCCATACTTAAGAATGACACATTAATGTCAAACGAAAGGGCCCATTCAAACATATCTCCCCAAAAGAAAACACGATGCATTTGAGTACCCAAAGGAACCGTCACACCCGGTCCTCTTTGGATACCTAAATCTCTTATTCATTAGTATCTCATCATTTGCATGAAGTAGAAATCAATTAAAATAAAATATCATTTCCCTACTTCATGATGTGCTTAAACTTTCTTTTTGTTTATTTTCTTTTGTTTTTTTCTTAAAACCATCATGATATGATCACTTTATATATCTTGTAATATGACTTTCATAAATTAAACCATAATTCATAAATGAATCAAATTGAATAAAATTGAATAAAAGTCATATCATTTTTTAGTGATCTACTTATCATTTTTATTTTTACCTTCTAAATCCATTACTTTTAAAATGTCTTGAATTATAAATTGTAAATTGAAATTATTGTCAAGACTAATGATATTACTTTAATGGATTTAAATGGTTTATTAAAGGGCTTAGGCTAAAAATTAAAATGCGAAATGCATTGATCATGTTTTGTTGATTATGATAGCCTTTATAATGAAGAGAAATATTTTTCACAAAATACATGATTAATCCTATGTTTAACATTGCATCCGAACTCATCATCCTAGCATCTCGTGTTGGTCTATGCTTATATATCTATGTTAGGTACAACATTTATGATGTTATTCATATTTTATGACAACTATGTGATTTGAAATCATAATAGAATACTAAAATTCCATCAATCACATAGTTTATGGATTAATCATTAGAACATGTATTATTTGGCTGATTCAAACATGATGTCTTGTGTTTACAGTCTCTATCTATTTTCAGTTTACATTATTTTGGTAAACACAAGCCTTTGAAATATCATAATAAAGATATAAGAAAATATGTCTCATGCGATGGTTAGGTAGTCTAGTCATATAAGAAAATCGCTAACATTTCATGCAATTTGCACTATCTAAACATCTCCGAAAAATCTGAAACTTCAGCATGAAACTACTAATGGGACACCTAATCAAGTTCAAGCATCAAAATTTTTAAAACCCTAAAAAATCACTTACTGTTTCCCGCGCTAGCGCTAGCGTCGGCGCTAGCGTCGAGGTTCATTTTTCTATATTTTTTAAATTTCTAAAAATCCCTTAAAATATATAAATCTATATTTTCTACTTAGTTTTTGCACTTCTGTGTTTCTTTATTTTTTGAAAAATCAAATACAAAACTACAAAATCCAAATTACAAAAAAATATGTTCTGTCTTTTGTTTTTTTTGTCATTTATTTAAATTCTATTTCCTAAAGCAAAAATCAAATACAAAAATATAAAACAAAAAAAATTTATCAAAAATCAGTTTTTGAACTTAACTTTTTACTTGTATCTTGCGAAAGGGTGATTGGGCTATCATCCCATCATATCACCTAGTACTGGGCGAACCTCTCACAAGGTAGTCCTCGGGAAGTCCAAGATCAATTTTATAAGTTCAAACTTTAAATAAAAATTATTTTTCAAAAATATCTGTATGGACTTTATTGTAAAAATCAAGCATGATTTAATCTATTATTCAAAACTTCTATAATGTTGCAATTTATCTTTTCAAACTACTTTGAACATTGTTTTCATCATGCTTAGATATATCTATTAATATGTGCATAAATTATATTGAAAAAGTTGTGTAGAACTATGCGTAGCATGCCTCTAAGTATGAGTAGTGTTTTATGTTTGATAATGATCGCAATTCACTCACTTATTTTGGCATTGTCTACTTATGTGTTTAATCTAAGAATGTTTGTGTATGTTTTGTAATAGTACAATGAATTAAAATTGCACAAGTATCTTACCTACACAACCTTTATTTGCACTTTTAAAAGTTAAGAAAAGTGGTTATCTTTTTCATAAATTATATTGGTTTGCAAAACAAGTGTATTCGGAGAACTTTGTACAAAACAAAATCATAAAATAAAGTGACAAAGATAACTCCACCAAGCACTACTTGAATCTCCTGATAAGTCTTAATAAACATTGTGAGGTTGAGCACCTTGGAAAGAATAATAAAGTATCTTGTGCAAACCATAACTTTCTTTCAAAATAAAAACCACTTATTCTTAAGTACATCGGATCACAATAAAAATCAATCTTGAAGAATAAAACTATGTGATCCCCCAAGCACTACTTTGCACCCTGATAAGTCTTGATGAGCATTGTGTGTGCAGAGCACCTTGGTAGTTGTACATTTTTCTTTGTGCATTGAAGTGAGTGGAAGTAAAATTATTTGTGTTTTATTGTGCTCTTTACTTTACATATTACTTGTATTTTTGATTAAAACATTTGTTTACTCTATTCAAAATACACTTTTATGCACATCATTATCTTCCATAACACTTCTTCTCATGAGTATTGGATCCTAATGCTAATTCTAGACTACTCTTTATTTATGAAATGCACTAGATAACCTAGCATGCTTTCTACAATGTTTGGTATGTTTTGAAATTGTGAATTAAAGTAACATTGTAGTAATTTCTTTTTGATAAGATTGTTTCATGCTTGGTTACTGTATTGTCAAAACAAAAATTTTAAATGCAAAATGATTTACAAAAACATCTTCTTTTTGAAATTGAACTCATATATCTTTTTATGAACCATCATTGATTACCATAAGATGTTTTTTGTACTTCTATATGTCTTCCGCATCATTACCATATAATTGTTTTACCTTGCACTTTAATACTTATTTAAAATCTTTCATCTTGTGTGCATCATCACTTGAATCTTCAAATTCCTTTCTTGCAACAAGTGGTAGACTTGCTTGGTAAACTTTATAATGGTTGAATTTTTTTTTTGTTTATAACTCTGATCTATTTCTATCCTAAACACTCCTCCAACAAGTGAAATATTGCTTATAAAACATCTCTTTTTTAACTTAAACTCTTATTTAGTATTATGATGTTTCTTTTTTGAAATCTTTCGCAATACTCAAACTCTGATTCATTCATGAATTTCAATATAGCTATGTGAGTTTTATTTCAAAAATTCAAATAAAAATATAAACCCATATGCTATGATATTTCCCATTAGATTTAAATGCTTAATGTTTCCAATAATTGTTATCCATGACTTCATTTCTCACCATAGCGGGGGCGTAGGGTTGTAGACATTAGATAACCTTATCTCTAGTCATGTCTTGTCCTTAACCGGGGAGGGTTCCAGTGGGGCCTTGCGAGGCACTAGGGGAAAAGAGTGCTAGGTTAAGTTTTTGTCTAGTGTTTGCATATGGGATTAACACCCCAACCTACGGCATGTTTGCAGCTCCTCATGCCCATCCGTCACTTAGTACGGGGCTGGGGTGTTGACATATTGTCTGGATAGATTGGTTACTTGGAAATCATGATTGTTTTTAGGCTTAAAACTCTTATTTAAAGGGGAAATCATTATTTTTTGCTTAAACTCTGATATATAAAAGGGGGAGAACTACAAACAAAAGGGATAAAATAAGTCATAACTCTGATCATTTTCAATGAAAGACAAGTCTAAAACTCCTTATCATTTACTTAAAAAGCTCGATCATGCCTTCTCTTTTATTTACACATTTTTTGGTGCTTTGTTTCCCTACCCACTTTTGCTAATAACAAAGGGGGAGAACTAACATGATAAAATGCAAAAGGGGGAGAACTAACAATGATAAATGTAACCCGCTATCATAAACCCAACATGAGAAATTCAGTTGATAACATACATATTAAGGGAGCATTCACATAGGGGGAGCATATATTTAGGGGGAGCAATTCTAAATGCTAAAATCAATAATCATCCTAAAGTCATCACTCTCACACACACACAAGTATAGTCTCATCATGCTTATTTATTAATGCTTTGATTTATCATTAATGGATTTGTTATTATCAAAAGGGGGAGTTTGTTGGAACATGGTCTTTCGCATCTCCTAGGTTTGAGAATAACAAATCCTATGTGTATTTGATCTTGTGTGTTCAAGTGTGCAGGTTAACATAGTCCATATGACTCAAGGAGTACTCATGATGACTGCCCCCAAAATTGAGGCCAAAATTCGAACAAGCTCACTAGCGCCGGCGGTAGCGATAGCGCCCGGCGCTAGCATTGATTAGCTCGATTCCGGCGACATTTTTAGAAGGAGCTAGCGCCCGACGGTAGCTACTAGCGCTGGCGGTAGCATGGCGCACAAGAGGCATAGAGCAAATTGTTGCCACGGATGGGAGATTCGGCCGCGCAAGATCATTCCTAATCCGGGCTAGCGCCGGCGGTAGCGTGAAGGCTATAAATTGGATGCTTTGGCTCCGAATTCTTCATCCTCCTCCAATCCCAAACTCCAGAGCTTCGTGCCACATCAGAGAGAGGAAGATTCAGAGCGATACTCCCACAATTCCATAAAGCCTTAAGGAGATCCGTGGAGAAGATTTCAACACGCTTCATCATCGTGACGAAAGACCGCATCGACTACGATCATACTCTGCGTCTTCGTCTACTTCTCCAAGAGATCCAAATAGAGGGAGTTTTTATATTATTGTCTTTTTCATTTCACATCTTTTCTTGTAATCGTTTAAGTGAAATCGCCTCGTGTTGGCGACTAGGTCTGGGGTAGGACTTAAGGCTGAAATTTGCCTCGTGTTGGCGACTAGATCTAGGCTAGGTCTAGGGGGTGCTCGAGGCCTTTCTGGGGATAGATTGGCTAGAGCGGCTTGAGGCCGTATCTGGGGAGAGATCGGCTAAAGTCAACCGGTTCGTGGGGATACGAGTTGGTATAGAAAACGAAAAAGAGTTTTTATTATTCGCCTCCGATCTCTAGCGTAATTGAGATCAAGTTTTGTAAAACTTATTTAATATCAATAAAGTTTGTCTCTCTTTTTGTTTTACTTGACTTATTGTTTTATTATTGAAATATTCCAAAGTTTTCTAAATAAAATATAAAGTTTTTGAAAACCCTTATTCACCCCCCCCCTCTAAGGGCACCGACCGATCCAACAGACCGGAGACGTTGGGCTGGCTGTAACCGGAGCGGGGCGTAGAGTTGGCACTTTGAGCATCTCTTTGCGAACTCTTCAGCGTCTTTCTGGATGGTGGGCCAAAAGTATCCTGCTCGGAGTACCCTCTTCTCCAGGGTTCGGCTTCCCGAATGACTGCCGCACTCGCCTGCGTGAACCTCCTCCAAGACCCGGGAGGCCTCCTCTTCGGACAGGCACCTGGCTAGGGGACCGGATGGAGTCTTCCTGTAGAGCACCCCGTCTGTTAGTAAATAATAAGCGGACTTGTACCTGAACCGTCTCTTGTCTTGAACCTCCGCGGGCAAGCATCCTGTGGTCAAGAAGGTGACCAGGGGATCCATCCACGAAGCGGGTCGGTCGATGTCCATCACCTCTCCCTCCTCGATCGAAGGCCGAAACAACTCGGTGATTGCTTCCCCGACCAGGGGGCCATATTTGGCCAGCCGGTCCGCTCGGGCGTTCTCCTCCCTTGGCACGTGTTGTATGGAGAATGACTTGAAGACGCCCACCAAGTCTTTGACTTTTACCAGGTAGCGTTGCAGTACCGGCTCTTTTGCTTCAAACTATCCTCGGATCTGGGAGGTGACCACCAGTGAGTCGGAGTGGACCTTGATGTCATGGATTCCCAACTCCTGGGCTAGGCGTAGCCCCGCGATTACGGCCTCATATTCTGCCTGATTGTTGGTAACGGGGAAGCGAATGCTGACGGCCTGCTCAATTCTGGTGCCCTGTGGGCTGATCAGGATGATGCCTCCTCCACATTAGTTCCTCCCCGACGCTCCATCCACGAACACTTCCCACGCCACCTGCTGGGGTATCTTCTCCTTGCCTACTTCTGTGGTATAGTCGACTAGGAAGTCTGCCACCACTTGGGCCTTCATGGCTAGTCGGGGCACGTAGGTGACGTCGAACTCGCTAAGTTCTACTGACCACTTCGCCATCCTGCCAAAATGCTCTACTCCTTCTAGGACATTCCGGAGAGGGTGGTCGGTCACTACCTTGATCGGGTGGGCCTGGAAGTAAGGTCAGAGTCTCCGCGCCGATACAATCAAGGCAAACGCCAATTTTTCCAGGATGGGGTACCGCAGTTCTGCCTTCCGCAGGACCCGACTTACGTAGTAAATGGGGAGTTGGCGCTTCCCCTCCTCGCGGACCAGGACCGAGCTTACCGCTTTCGACCCCACCCCTATGTATAGGAAGAGGTCTTCTCCCTCTCTAGGCCCTTGTAACAGGGGTACCTGGGCCAACTGGAGTTTTAGGCTTTCGAAGGCTCCCTGACACTCTGCCGACCACTCGAACTTTTTATTGTCTCGGAGGGTTTTGAAGAAAGGTGAGCATTTCTCTCCTGCCCTGGAGAGGAACCTGCTCAGCCCGGCTAGGCGACCTGTCAGGCGCTGAACTTCCTTGACGTTCCTGGGTGCTTCCATCTCCATGATCGCCTTTACCTTGTTCGGGTTCGGTTCTACTCCAGCCGGAGTCAAGAGGTGTCCCAAGAACTTCCCCTTTCCAGCCCCAAACACGCACTTGGCCGGATTTAGTCTCATCTTATACTTCCGCAGCGTGGCGAAGGTCTCCTCCAAGTCATGGAGGTGCTCCCCGACACTCTTGCTTTTCACCATGAGATCGTCGACATATACTTCCAAGTTTCGCCCCTTCTGCTCTTTGAACACCCTGTCCATCATGCGCTGATAGGTTGCTCCTGCATTTTTAAGCCCGAATGACATCATTTTATAACAATAGCATCCGTCGTTGGTAATGAAGGATGCGTGCTTCACGTCGGGTGGATGCATGCGGATTTGATGGTAACCAGAAAAAGCATCTAAAAAACTCATGACAGGGAATCCGACGGCCGAGTCTACTAGCTCGTCGATTCTAGGCAAAGGGTAACAATCCTTGGGGCAAGCTTTATTTAGGATAGAAAAGTCAATACACATGCGCCACTTCCCCTCTCCCTTCCTCACCATTACAACATTGGAGACCCAGCCTGGGTACTGGATCTCCGACACAAACCCTGCTTCCAGCAGCTTCTTGACCTCCTCCCTGATGGGCTCGGCTAGGGTGGTGGCGGTTGCTCTCTTCTTCTGTTGGATGGGGTGGACTCCTTTATCCAAGTTGAGATGATGGCAGGCGACGTTCGCGTCGATGCCTGACATATCGGCTGCGTTCCACGCAAAGATGTCAGCGTTCCTCTGGATGCAGGACATGATCTTCTCCTTGTCTTCCTCTTCCAGCTCCCTGCTGATCTTCACCTTTCCCGGCCTCCCGCCTTCAGCTAGGATCTCCTTCTCCTCCACTTCTTCAGCTGCCTCCAGCCTTGCCGTCTCCTCTGCTTCTTCGGCCGCTTCCTGCCTCGCCATCTCCTCCATCATCAGGTCCACCGCCTCTGCCTCCTCCTTCCAGCTGATCATGTTGACAGCGTTAAGATAACACTGCCTTGCCACCTTGGGATTGCTTCGGATCCGGATCTGCACACCTCCTTGGTTATACTTAAGACACTGGTGGTAGGAGGAGGGCACACACTTGTAGGCGCTGATGAGCGGCCTGACGAAGATGGCGTTGTAACTGCTGGGGGCATCCACGATGACGAACCTGCAGCACTTGGTGGTTCCTCCCAGCGTCACCACCAACTCAACACCCCCATCTACTTCCTTTCTTTCTCCCGCAAATCCAAAGAGCGGCCCTTCCGTCGAGGTAACCCTCTTCTCTTCCACCTTCATGGCATCAAACGCTTTCTTGAACACGACATTGACGGAGCTCCCGTTATCCACCAGGATGCGAGAGACCGTATAGTTTTCTATCGCGGCCTTGATCACCACAGCGTCGCAGAAAGGGTTTTCGTTCCCCAACATGTCTCCTACGAGAAAGTGATCTCTCCTGACGGTGGCAGAATCTGGGAGGTAGAGGCCACGCTCTTCCGATACACGGCGTTGAGGCTCCCCTTCTGGGTCGCCTCCAACCCTGCTCCTTCGTGGATGACCCCTATCCCCCCATGGGCTCCCAGATCCCCCCTATCCTCACACCTCCTTGGGGCGGGGGCTCCTCCCCCTTCGATCCTCAACATGTCTCTTTCTCTCCTCTCATGCCCTTCCTGGGCTCCTCCAGCTCCCCTCCTCAACTCCAAGAACTCAGGGCACGTGGCCGCCGCGTGGCCCTCCAACTGATGGAAGTCGCAGTAGGGCATCGCCCGACGCTCTTCTCCACCTCGAGGCTGTCGCGACCTTCCTCCTCTTCCTCGTCCTCGTCCTCTCCTGATCACATTAGCTTCTATGGGCGGTGTTTTGTTTTGCCTCCACTGACCTTGCCTCCGCTCGGGGGAGTGACAACGGTCTCGTCGCTCCGGGGAATACCTCCCTCCTGGTCTCCCTTGGTAGCCTCCTCCAGCAGGTCTCCAGGCCGGCCGGCGGGGCGGAGCCTGGAACTTCCTCTCCTGATCTCGCTGATCCCGGTTCTCCCGGGACCCTCCCTCTTCTCGCCTCCTTAGCTCACTCCTCTTCTTGGACTCGCGCCGGCCGCTCCCCTCTCCTTCTTTCTCCCCTCCCTCCAATCTGGCTAACTTGGCTACGAACTCTAGGCTGGTTGCCTCCCCCGCGATCTGCCTTCCGGCCCGATCGACTAACTCCTCGAACGATAGGGGGGATTGCGAGTGATCTCCATCTTGAAAAACCCTGGCTGCAACCCCAGCTTGAATGCCAAGATCATGGTATGTCCAGGGACCTCTTGGACCAGGAGGATCTCCTCCTGAAAGCGATCCAAATACGACCCGAGCATCTCCTGGGGTCTCTGCTTGACAAGGAAAAGATCTTCTGAACCCTTCCTCCTCTTCTTGGACGTGGAGAAGCGGAGCAAATAACTTCTGCGCAGGTCATCGAACCCGTAGACGCTTCCCGCCGGTAACTGGTGGAACCAATCTCTGGCTTTTTCCTGGAAGGTTATGGCGAACAACCGACATTTGAAGGGATCCGTCATCGGCTTGATGGAGACCATATCTTCAAACCACTGTAGATGCTTGACGGGATCTTCTTTCCCGGAGTAGAAACTCATGGCGGGCTCCGTGAATCCTGCAGGAATGGGAGCGGACAGCACCAACTCGCAGAACGGACTGCGCAGGGCGAGTTGGCGGATGGGACGAACTTGGTCGTACTCACCCTCTGACTGGCGAGTCTCCGTCGGGCTGGCAAAGAGCACTCGCGCGCGGAGCGACTGGTCTTCCTCCCTTAGGAGCGCTTCCTTGTCGAGGCTCTGACTAGGACCTGCCTCCGTGGGCGAGGCGACTGCGACAGGGGGGGATACTCCCACCTCTGCGCGAGGCGTGAGTAACCTCCGGATGGTATCCTCCATCGCCTTCATCCCCTGCTCGAAGACACTCTTGGTCACGAACTCACCCGAAGGCGGCGAGTTCTCCTGGCCGGTTCTCAGCTCGTCACGTTCAGTCATGGGATCGTCAGATGAGATTTTCTTCTCTCGCTACAGTCCACGCTCACCGCACCAAAAATGTCGGAACCCGGATACCGGTCCAACTTGTTCGAGACTTGGGGAGTAGCTTGAGTTACTTCTCTCTTCGTCAGATCCCTAGAACTAAGTATTCCGAGCTAAGAACTGACCCTCACCGGTTGGTAGGTAGCTCCTTAAGAATGACCCACTGGTTGCAGCGAGGAGGTCCCGCCACTAACCCGGAAATCTAACTTGATTTCCCCTCCCGAAAACCAGAAGCTGAGCCTGTCTCAGACAGCAGAAGGAAGAAAGCACGGGCTCTCTCAAGGGGGGTGGATCTGTGCTGATCTGAGACATAATGGGTCCTATTTATAGACAAACTCTTATGAGGGTAAAATGGTCCGGATGGCCTGCGGATAGCGTAGTTCCGCTTTACGTTTCCGCTAAACGCACCCCAAGTTGGTCTGCTGATAGCCGGGCTCCGCTGTTCTGAGGAGCTATGGGCAGACCACTAAGGGCATCCAGGGAACTTTATCTCAAAAACTCTTCCTGGGCGAATTCTCCTGACCTGGTCTCGCCTGAAAACGGGTCCACTCGCCTGGAGGTGTCGGCCTACTCGCCGGACGCCCTCGGATCTACTCGCCAGGGGGTGCCAGCCTACTCGCCGGACACCCTTGACTCTACTCGCCAGGGGGTGCCAGCCTACTCGCCGGACACCCTCGGCTCTACTCGCCAGGGGATGCCAGCCTACTCACCGGACACCCTCGGCTCTACTCGCCAGGGGATGCCAGCCTACTCGCAGGACACCCTTGGCTCTACTCGCCAGGGGATGCCAGCCTACTCACCGGGCACCCTTGGCTCTTGTCTGCCGAATAGGGGTTGTACATCGCTACTGAGTATATTTTGTTGATTGATGCAGGGATCCAGAGTGCTTTGATGAAGCAGTGTAGATCTCGGAGAAGAAAGAGTGGATGGTTGATATGTAGGAGGAGATGCAATCTTTGCATGAGAACCATACTTATGAGCTGGTACGATTGTCTAAGGGCAAAAAGGCTCTGAAGAATCGATGAATTTTTAGAGTAAAGTTAGAGCACTACCAGAAAATGGACTTTTAGCCAGGGCAAATTGTCTGGCCAAAAGCCCAAAACCATGACAAAAGATTTTTAGCCACGGTTTGCTCGCGGCAAATGGGCGTGGCTAATGCGAGCGTGGCAAAAGGTATTTGCCACGCTCAGTCCATGACAAATAACCTTTTGCCACGACTTTTAGCCACAATTTTAAACTGTGGCTAAGTGTCTTAATTTCAGTAGCTATTTTTGCCACGAATTCTCTGTCGTGGCTAAAATTTCATCATTTGCCACAGTATTAAACCGTGGCAAATAATTGTCTGATTTAAAAAAAAAAGTATTCGCCACGGTTTAAAACTGTGACAAATACTTGATTGGTTTATTAAAAAAAATATTTGTCACTGTTTAAAGCCGTGACAAATACTTGTCCGTGTTATTTAAAAAAAATGTTCACCACAATTTGAAGTCGTGACTGCCACGACCCGTCTCGACAAGAGTCAGAGTGCGCTTCGGGCGGGCCGTGATGCCACAGGCACGGGCGGAAGGAAAATTCATGCCTGCTAAGGCGGATGCAGAGAAGCTGATAATAAGCTCAAGAATAATTAATTTGAAGAAAAATGGTTTGTTTTGTTGTGGAAGCTTTAAAATATGATAGTTGAGACAGGTGCACATGCATTTTGCCAAAACAACTTATGATACAAGTTCTGGAACAGAAATGTATGCAGTGATCATCGCAAATGAATGAGCATGCAAAACATGTCAATTTCTAGTACATATAATATTTAGACTAGCAGTTATCCATGAAACAAGAGAAAATGGCTGATCGTAATACTACATAACAGAAATATCCGACAGTAAAAGAAATGAAACATAAACACAAAACCTGAAGCTTGACGCAGATCGGCCTCAGAGAGCAGGCGGCGCAGGCACAAACACTAAGGCAAATTCCAAAACAAGAAGGAAAAACCTCAGAACATTGAAATACACAAGAACAAGCAAAATAAAATACGAGCAGAAGAGACACGATATTTGTGTACCGCTTTCCATGAAGCAAAGCTAACAAGACATGCAAACAAGTGAGACAAACAGAAATGTCTATAATTATTAAACTAGTCCGAAGTAAAGCATAATTGCAACGACATAAGCTGTAATCGTTGAAACGCGTAGGTGTTTGCAGTGGGTGCACATGGTTCATACTCAAGTTCAAGTGTAAGGCTTATTAGAATAAGAGTATTTCTTGCTTACCGTGACCATGCAATCAAGACGATGCACCATCTAAACCCTAGCGTCCAAGATTTGCTTATGACACACAGGACCTAAGTGATTCAGAAATTTAAGCTTGCTATGACCGGTCCTTTGTTCTCATTAGGGATTCAAGAGGGAACCCAAGTCAAGGAGTTTCATCAATTAAACCCTACCTTTCAATGTTAACTTACGTTATTAACGACTTAGCGCAGAATTTCATGGATTCTAGCATATCAAGACATGTAACCAAGATACTGATTCAGATATACAAGAGTATATTTTACAAACGTGAAACGGGAGGAATCAAGTTATAGAAAATTATTTACTCGAGTCTTAGAACCAGACAGGCATAAGAAACAAGATTTGATGACTCAAAAAACTCGATAGAGAGTTTTGAAACTTGCGGATTCAAGTATTCACGAGAATAAGATTAATATGCATCATTTTCTAGTATATCAAGTATTCCCTTAGATTACGTCATTCAAGGACATGAATATCTTCTAAGTAAACATGTGTACGAGCCGAATATTTTATATCAAGCACAATTCATCTAGTTGCTAGCAGGATCTTAACATTTATCACTATAACAATTAATGTTTCTGCCCGAAAAGATCTACTAGTCTTCCATTTATCCATCAAATGAGATGCAATTCAATTAAGTGAAAATCCAATTTAAATTACTTTCGTTCTCTAACTCGTCTTCCAACAAATGAGACACAATTCATTCTAAGTGAATATTAAAGTAACCATCATTCACGTTCACAACTTGTGACATTCCAAACACGTGATCCTCAAACTAAAAACAAGTCTGTTTAGGGATTCAATGTCTAAATTCATATGATGAAACAAGCATTCAAGGGTGAATTAATATAAATATAAGAACAGACAAGACAATTAAGTTCAATGTTTGCAAGAGAGGATGATCTCTACTTGCCTTAAATGAGGCTGAATCTGACGGCGACGGCTAAGCGGCGCAAGCAAAAGCAGACATTACATTTGAACCTGATCAAGCACAACGAAAGCGATGCAACATAAATTTACTATGCTAACTCAAGCATTCTACGACGCGGAAATTAAACAAAGAGAGTTTAGCGGATTTTACCTCCCTCAAAGGTGAGGGGAGAAGAGATACCACGAAAAATCGGGAACTTGGCGGCGCTTAGGTTGCGGAAACCCTAAATCGGAGAGGGTCTTGGAGAGATCCCGCCAATTAGGGCGACGAATTACGCCGGGGAGCAGGAAAAACCCAAGGAGGCCAAAACCGAGCCCAAGGAGGCACATCTCGCAAACACCGACCCAATCAGAGAGGAAGAGGGCTGCCGGAGGAAGAAACGGTGGCTTAAAAAGGTGTTGCTGGCCTGAGGAAGAGGAGGAGGAGGGTGGCTGTCGTCCTGAGGCAGAGGCTGCCAGCCCTTGGAGGAGAAGAAAGTTGCTGGAATCGGAGCCCAAGGAGGAGAGGCTGCTGTCGGAGAAGGAGCAGGAGGAGCTTCTATTGCCGGCCCCTTGAAGGAAGAAGAGGGACTAGGGCATCTTGCTGCCGATCCTTGGAGGAGCTGCCGGCCAGAGCAAGAGAAGGCGCAGGCCCTAGAGGAGGCGGCGAGCGGCGGCGGCTAGCAGGAGGGAGGCGGGGATCGGGAAACCTAGCAGAGCGGGATTAATACGGGGGGAGGCTTGCGGGATTACGGGATTTAACAGGAGGCTGGCTCGGGATTTAATCAGGGAGGCTGGCGGGGTGTGGATAGCAAAAATAAAGGAAAATACGGATTGTTACAGTGACAAATCAATGCTTTTAAAAAAAAAGTTATAAGCACACCAATACCGATTATTCAAAGTCAAATTAAATTCACGACCAGAATAATAATATTTGCACACCAACATGTTATTGGTGGAAGCGAAGAGCAGCAGGCTAAATTAGGTCCAAGGGTGATGTCAGTATTCATAATTAAATAAATTATATACATAAATAATTATAATCAACGTAATGAATTCTTATAATACATACAGTTCTGTGAGTAAATTGGAGATTGCGTGCACTCTAGCCCAACAGGTTCCACATCAGACAAAGAAAGAAGTGAAGAAGGAAACTGGAGATTCTTCTGAGAATTATTCGGTTTGCTTGTTTTTTAATTCTGTGAACTTTAACATAAGTATGTCATGCAGATGATGTTTTTTCGTGAAATTTCTGTTATGAGTTACTTGTTGAAGCCAGATAAATCTTAGCTCTAAATGTACGGACCAAAGTGTAGTCTGAGGCTACTGATTCCGCGATCCGACAATCGGGATCCGGAGGCTATAGCTAAGGAGATGAAAGAATAACTACAAACAGACCCCAGGTGGCTTTGACAGGGAGGTCCAGCCACGTACCCAGAAGTTTAAGAGAAACTTCACCTCCGCAACTACAGATGACCGAGTTTGGCACGAGGAAGACACTAACTTGATGAGAATCTCGCCTGGGGGAATAACAATCTCTAATTTTTAAGTGTCATTCTTGGTACCCCTGATGGTCTATTTATAGACAAATCTTAAAGTGGTGGGGGGAGGAATGTAAGCGACTATACCCGACCCCTGCGAGATTGTCTAGCTGGACATGGCGAATTGGGCGACTATTGAAGGATCTCGCCCACGCCTGGCGAGATGCTATTGATAGTCACCACCTAAGCGAGTAACTCCGAGGTTTGTTGATAGTCGCCAGCTTGGGGCGAGTAACCCTGATACTCGCATCTGTCATTAAATACCCATGTGGGCTGCTCGCTGATTCTGACTTGACCTTTGACATGGACTTCTTCTGCCCACGTGGCATGAACGAGTTCTACCCTTGAAGAATATGGGTTGTACACAATCTTCGCTCTTTGCAAGCAACGAAGCGGCTTGGAAAGAAACATTCAACCCTTATTCTGCGAGGGTCTTCTGGCGAGTATCGGTCATACTCGAAAGTATGGGGGGGGGGGGTCCCCTCCGACATCTATAAATAGGAGAAGAGGGGTCTTCCCTGTCACACCCTTTTTTGATCTACGATGAGATATTGACTCCCGAGGAGATAGTCGCGAAGACCCAAGCGTTAATGAATTTGTTGAAGAAGACGCGGGGTGGTGCTCCTCGTCAAGGCGGGGGTCAGAAAGGCGCAAGAGAAAAAGGGACGATGTTGAGCGTCCGACTAAGAGGACACCGAGGGAGGACGCTCCGTCGGGAGGTCCCGCACAACCTGTGCCTAACCCGGTCCAAATTCAGCTGAGCGAGGCGGATTTGGACGTGGCTATATTTGATCCTTGGAGTGCAGATAACCAAAAATAGTCTGTATTTTTTAATTTCAAGAACTTTTACTAGCAGAGCAAAATGTCGGCTACAAGAACAAGCTCCCGCAGTTTCATGGCAGGAATCTACTTCTTTGAAGTTAACCTTTCTATATAACGACAAGAAGTCACTCTCTTCCAGCTCGGTCCATCGATTCCCAGGCCTTCGCCGTCTCCCTCGCTATTTTTCGCCACCACCAATTTAGGGCTCCGTTCCCTTCCCGGGTCCTGGAATTGGATGGTTCCAGGCCGCCGCCGGATTCATGATTTCTTGAATCGTCATCATCTTGGTTGAAAGTTGGGGCTCTGATCGGAGGACCGATGCGATAGTTTCATGGGCAACGCATGCCGTGGCTCATTCGGAAGCAAGTACTTCCAAGGTGAGACGAAGGGTTCGGAATCTACGCGCAACTCCTCCTCCCTCACGCATTCAATCTCTTTAGACTCCTACAACCAACCGTCGGAAGAGGCGCCGAAGCAGGCGGTGAAGGCCGATAAGGAGGCGGTGGTCGGAGGTTTCATGAGGCGTGGCATGGACCCGCTCGGGAATTCGGTGCTCGGTCATAGGACGGACAACATCAGCGATCTCTACACCCTCGGTCGGAAATTGGGCCAGGGGCAGTTCGGAACGACCTTTCTTTGCACGGAGATCACCACCGGGGTCGAGTACGCCTGCAAGTCGATCTCGAAGAGGAAGTTGATCACGAAGGAGGATGTCGACGACGTCCGCCGCGAGATCCAGATAATGCATCATCTCTCCGGTCACAAGAACGTGGTCCAGATCAAGGGAGCCTACGAGGATTCCCTTCATGTCCACATCGTCAT
This sequence comes from Dactylorhiza incarnata, assembly GCA_033032865.1. Taxonomy (NCBI): domain Eukaryota; kingdom Viridiplantae; phylum Streptophyta; class Magnoliopsida; order Asparagales; family Orchidaceae; genus Dactylorhiza; species Dactylorhiza incarnata. The sequence goes on along the minus strand of JAWHQI010000193.1, from coordinate 4,936,600 downwards.
GGAGCTCTGCGGTGGAGGGGAGCTCTTCGATCGTATCATCGAGAGGGGGCATTACAGCGAGAGGAAGGCTGCGGATCTCACGAAGATTGTTGTGGGAGTCGTCGAAGCTTGCCATTCTTTAGGAGTCATGCACAGGGATCTTAAACCGGAGAATTTCTTACTTGTGAACAAGGATGACGATTTGTCTCTCAAAGCCATTGATTTCGGGCTTTCCGTCTTCTTCAAGCCAGGTAAGAATCTTTGCAGAACAAGAAAAAGGGCATGCATTAAAATCTTCTTCAAACCTGTATGCATTAAAATCTTCCCTCCTGGACTTCTGTCAGCTACTTCAAAACTGTATGCATTAAAATCTTTTCTCCTGGAACCTAATAGTAGGAAATCTTGAAAGAATAATTATCTACTTTGTCAGCTTTTTCTTTCCATAATTGTTGAAATCAAAACAATGACTGGCTATTTGCAGATTTCTGTTGTCCAAAACCAATTTTTTAGTTTTTTTATATTTTATATATTAAAATTTTATATGAGTATGAAATAAGTATGGTTCGGCTCAAAGTTTTAATGTTTGTTTGGATGGAATTTGAATTGATTTCAAGAATTAAGATCAATTCCAATTCTTATAGGAATTAGTTTGAATTATAATTTTGTTCTTCGACTAAACAATGAAATTAAGCATGTAGAAAAGAAATTGGTTAATTCTGCTATTCCGACGGTAATTACTGGATATCGAGTAATTGTATGGATCTTTAGATGATAGGAATCAACTTTCATGAAATTTGAGGACAATTCGATAACTTCCATTTTTTCGGCGGCAGTGGTCTAACAGAGATCCCAAGATTGCGGGGGATCCGACCATCATATATTGACGAACCGTCACCATTGACAATCTTGTAATGACGAGAATTAGCTTCTCTAAATTTTTTATGATGATCCCACATCTTCCATGTTTTCCAACGACGACGATTCTGAAACATTTGTTCGAGATCCGAAGATTGGATCGATGAGCCGTCACCACCAACAATCTTTCGAAGATTGGACGATTCTGCAGAGGCCGACAGTTTGGGCTTCAGAATCCTAGAAATTTAGATAAAAGATTTCAGAGTCTTGGCACAACCTTCTCACTTGATGCTAGAAAACTCATGTTTTAGCGTATTAAGGATCCGTTTGGCGCGGCGTTTTTGACCCGGTCAGTTTGGACAAAAACGCCGCCGTCATAGAATGTATGTTTGGCATGACAACAATTATGACCTCGACCAAGAAAAGAAAATTAATTTTGAATGCCAAAGTGGATGAAGTTCCTTAGGTGAGGTCGGGCGTTCACGAACGACGGTTCATAACCACTGCGTTCACGACCACCACCGCGGCGCCAAACAGAGCCTTAAAAGTGCCGGGATAACTTTTTGCCCTTGCATTTGGTATTTTCATGGTAATGACAAAGCCTCAACAATGTAGCTCGCTCACCATAGTTTGTAGCTCATCATATTTTGTATCTTCAAGAATCAAAGAAAAATTTCCCCCAATCTTCAACAATGTAGCTCATCATATTTTGTATCTACTACAGGCCAGATGTTTACTGATGTGGTTGGGAGCCCATACTATGTAGCTCCTGAGGTGTTGTGCAAACACTATGGTCCAGAAGCTGATGTCTGGACAGCCGGCGTCATACTGTATATTTTGTTGAGCGGAGTCCCGCCTTTCTGGGCTGGTATGACTCTGAAACATTTATATGATTATCAATTGCCTGAAACTGAAGCATTTATTTACTATCTTTTCACAGAAACACAGCAAGGGATATTTGATGCTGTTCTCAAGGGCCATATCGATTTTGATTCTGAGCCGTGGCCCTTGATATCTGATAGCGCTAAGGATCTTATCAGGAAAATGCTCTGCTCTCGACCTCGGGATCGACTGACTGCCCATCAAGTTCTATGTAAGTTTTACTTTTAACCATTTTCGGTCTGGAATTCATAAAAATGCTCTCCTTTCGTTTCTCACCTTATACTATTTAAGAAATTGATGCTACTGAATTACGAATGATGATGATGCAGCTATTAATGAACTGCTAGCTCCACAATGAGCATAGGATAAAAAGACATCAATTCCAAAAGTCTGTTTTTTTAATTACTTCATGCATGCACGAAAAAATACTATTTTTTGTTGCATCCAGATATCGTTGATCTATGCGAAATGTCAAGGCTAACCTACACAGTAATCCGCTTCAGGAATTTAGGCATCAAAATTGAAGCTGCTTGCTCAGTACGTGTGATAACTGTGAAAAAACTGAAAAAAGATGGGAAAAAAACAAACTCAAAATAAAGCGAAATGATTGATTTGCTCAAAGGGAATGTTATCTCTATAAAATTATTTGTGATGTTTGAGAATGGATTTGTTGCTCAGGTCATCCATGGATTTGTGAGAATGGAGTTGCTCCTGACCGAGCTCTAGATCCTGCCGTCTTGTCCCGTCTCAAGCAGTTCTCAGCAATGAATAAATTGAAAAAGATGGCCCTGCGAGTGAGTGTAGTTAATCAAGCAGTTTTCAGACTCTAGTATCATAATAATTTCAAACATAGATTTTCAGTTTATTATGCGAACTGTTTTTCCAGGTTATAGCAGAAAGCCTCTCAGAAGAGGAAATTGCTGGATTGAAAGAAATGTTTATGGCGATGGACACAGACAACAGCGGAGCAATTACATTTGATGAGCTGAAGGCTGGTCTCAGAAGATGCGGCTCAACATTAAAAGATACAGAGATCCGTGATCTGATGGACGCGGTGAGTCGATATTAAAGCCTTCCACTTCATTTTCCTCATCAACCCCAAACGTCGAACCCATTCCTACTAGAATCTAGTGGTTTGATCATTCCCTTTTTCATTGTTTAGGGTTTAATTTACTGCTCTACTCTTCCAGTGCTTCTTTAACAACGGTGGTTTTAAAATATGTTTTAGTATTTCTGTCTATTTAAGCTAACAAGAAGGCACTTCAGGCGGATGTTGACAACAGCGGCACAATCGATTATGGGGAGTTCATTGCTGCCACCGTTCACCACAATAAGCTGGAGCGCGAAGAGCATTTGGCAGCGGCATTTTCATACTTTGACAAGGACAGGAGCGGCTACATCACCGTGGACGAGCTGCAACAGGCCTGCAAAGAGCACAACATCACCGATGTTTTCATCGAGGATATTATCAAGGAAGTTGATCAGGATAATGTGAGCTCATCGCGCTCTCATCAAATCCCTCTGCGTATGACTTTATGTCTTCTAATGATTGTTCGTTCTTGTTTCATCGTAGGATGGTCGGATCGACTATGGAGAATTCGTGGCGATGATGCGGAAGGGAAATATCGGAAATGTGGGGCTCGGGCTTGGGGGGAGGACCATGCGGAATAGTCTGAGGATGAGCACGAGAGATTGAGGAGCAAGAAAGCAAGCACTGGGAGAAGAACAAGTACACTGATAGTTTCCAGTTTCAGAATTGCGCGGAAAGAGAGAAAATTGATCGACAGATGAGATGTAGAGGCTAGCAGCAATTATGTAAGTTCAAATTCTGTGCAGAATTTCATATAAAATTTCAGATGAGCACGGAAATTATTGTTGTTAAACTCCAAGCAATTATGAGCTGTTTTAGATGAAGATTCTTCTCGGCTTTAAGATCACAGAGCATATTTTTAATGTGTTAGAAATAATGACATCTTGCTGCTAAATCTAAAAACTGCATCATCGTGATAACAACGGTCGTTTTGGAGACCAAACGGGCAAAAAAACAGTGTTGGTGTTTTTTCAAAAGCACAATGGAGAAAAAAAGCCCAAACAAACATGCCCAAGTTCATTAATTAATTAATTACAAAAGGTATTTAAATGTTAATTAATTATCTTCAATTAACACCAATTAATTAATTAAATGTCCTTATTAGATGTCATTTATTGCAACTAATTAAGAAAAGAGTCATTCCTTTATTTCTCATGCTAATTATGTGTCTTTATTAATTGTCATTATTGTAACCAATTAAGTAAATATCAAGTAATTGACTAATAACATTACTAACTAATCTATGCGTTGATGACACACTATTTTCTAATTTAGGACGTATATCGCGCTTTCCATGTCATCGGACAAACTCTAGCTTTGAGTCAGTAGACTAAGTTATGAGCTCATTGCAGCTGAATCTTGCTTCTCCTTAAAGAGCGAATAAACAAAATATGTACTCCAATTTCTCTCAGAGCACGAGGGGACGAAGAAGGTTGAACCCTAAGTTTCATAACTATCTTTCACAATCTCTGCCAAAGGTTCATAATAACTATATCAATATTCCGGCAACAAAGAAGTCTGTCTCTCCACCACATTAGATCAATATCTTCTCAACTACTTATTCCTCTACAAGGAGGGTGGGTTCCTTCGAATCGGCAATGGGAGAGATGAGATAAACGTGAGTGAGTCGGCGATGGGAGAGATGAGATAAACAGGAGAGGAAGTTTTTACTACACAATAATTACTTGGAAATCAAAAGCCTCATTTCAAATGTTTTCATTAGCAACATCAAAACAAAGGCTATTTCAAAGCATTATTTAGATTCAAAGGAGAAGATTGTTACGTATGCGCAGTCCCATGGCGAAGATGCGCTCCCTCCTCATGACTAGCAATGGCTCTCAAAGCATCTCCTAGTTATCTTCAGTGATCTTTCGGAGTCCTAGAAAATTTACCACTTAGGGGCATTTGAGTAATTTAGTCATTAGGGTGCTCTCCTCTATTATAGGGGAAAAGAACAGAGTCTCAGGGATCTTTAGGAGTCCAGGTTAGGATCTCAACCACCCCTCAGGAGCTTGGGAAAGGAACACAATTCATAAAAGGGCAGTTTTTTTTTTAAAACTCCTGCTACAAAATGATAATTTTCTGTCATTGACGATCTAAAAAATGGTATTTTTGGGTTTAAAAATATGCATCGGACCCGAAAGATGCATTCGAAGAAAAAATTTCTGCCAAAATCTACTAACCTTCCATCACCAGTACTCGCAGCAAGAGCACGACCCATCCTTAAAATGATGAAATCGAATCGCATCCCTCACAACAAACTCCCGCTCACAGACCAAAGATATCAACTTTATCACATCGTGGCAGTCCCCGCAGATCCGGAGATTCTTCATAACATGGATCGGCATCCATGCCGGATTCATCATCAGCCCAAAAGCCACCGCAAGCTTCTCACTGTGATGTCTTTTGGATCTGTGCAAGCTGTCCCGATTCACATAACCAACTGCTCTGATCCTCTCAATCAGCTCTCCCAGAACTCTCAAAACATCATTAATCTGTGGGTGGTTCAAATCATCAGCAACGAAGACATGAATCCTGTTCTCAATCTCTATCCAGCTGCACCCGGGCTTCTTCCTTATTCCTCTCTCCTTCATAAGTTTCCTCACTCCCGCTGAATTCCCCAAGTCACCGGCATCAGCATACAATTTCGCCAGCAGAATGTAGCTCCCCGAATCGCTCGAATCCATCTCAAGTTGATTCTTGGCTGCGAAATCTGCGAGCTCGGTATTATTATGAAGCCTGCAAGCTCCGAGAAGAGCTCCCCAAACCTCTGCAGTAGGCTGGATGGGCATGCTTTCTATCACCCCCTTCGCCTCTTCGAGCAACCCGGCTCGGCCGAGAAGGTCGACCATGCACGCGAAATGCTCCGTCCGCGGGACAATCCCGTGAATTCGAGTCATTTGTTCGAAGAGGGATTTCCCCTCCGACACCAGCCCCGAGTGACCGCAACCTGAAAGCACCGCCACGTAGCTGATATAATCCGGCTCAACCCTCCCGAGCAGCATTTTCTCGAAGGTCTCCACCGCCTCCGCCCCCAGACCGTGCTGAGAATACGAGGAAATCATCGCGTTCCAGGAAACCCGATCCTTCCCCGCTATCGAATCGAAGGCTCGTCGGGCGTCTTTAATCGCCCCGCACTTGGAGTACATTGTGATAATACCGTTGGAAATGGAGGTGCTGGAATCATTGTGCCCAGATTTCATAGTATGAGAAATGACTTGAGTGCCGAGTTTTAATGCTCCCAGGTCAGCAGCTGCACTCAAAAGCCTCACAAATGTGACCCAGTCTGGCCTCACATCATCCTCTCTTAACATCACAAGGAATAGCTTGAGAGCCTCTTCCTCCTCCCCATTCAGCACGTAAGCCCCAAATATCGCGTTCCAAGTTACAACATTCCTCCTCGGCGTCGAATCGAAGTATTCACGAGCTCTGTTGACGGCGCCGGATTGAGCATACGCGGTGATCATGCTCGTCCACGATACTACGTCTTTAGAAGCCATTGCGTGGAAGACGGATTCAGAGCTCTCAGTTCTTCCACATTTAGCATAGAATGTCAGCAGAGCATTTGAAACTGGAGTTGATGGAGCATATCCAGTTTTGAGACAGAGACAGTGTAACTGGCAACCAAGATGCTCATCTGGATCTCCACCATTGTAGCAAGAACTTATGACTGTTGACAGAGTGAATTTGTCAAAGGATATCTGTTTTCTTCTCATTCTGCTGAACAACTCGGCGGCTTCTTCGACATTACCGAGCTGAGCATATCCGCCGATGAGAGAAGTCCATGAAACAGTATTGTGGGCGGGCAGGGAGTCGAAAGTTCGCCTCGCAGAATCCAAGTCGCCACATTTTGCATACACATCGACCAATGCACTGCCGACGAATACGTCGATGCGTTTTTCCGACTTCATAACACGTGCGTGCAGATGCCTCCCCCAATCCAAATGGGAGATCTGCGAGCAGACGGTCAAACCGCATGTGTAGGTAGTTGAGGTAAGCTCGACGCCTTCATATTGCATGGATGCAATCATGGAAATTGTTTCCAGGCAGCGACCTTGCTGTGAGAGAATCGAAATCATCGTGTTCCATGAGACGATATCTCTTTCAGGCATATTGTCGAACAGCGCGAGTGCGCGTTCTACTCCATGCAATTTGAAGTAGCCCAGGATCATGCTGTTCCAGCAGAAAATATCCGGGCTTTCCATCCGTTCGAATATTTTTGCAGCCATATAAGTTGATCCGCACTTGATATGCATGTCAATTAGCGACCGTTTGATTTGAACGTCTCCCCCAAGCCCCAATTTTTCTGCCAAACCATGAAGCTGCAGAGCCAATTCGTAGCGTTGAAGAGAGCCGGCGGCTTTCATGGCGACTGTAAAAGAGAAAATATCAAGAATTTCGTGTGCTTCGCAGATCATTGAAGTAAATATCTCAATCGTCTCTCCCGACATTCCGTGACAGAAATAACCAGACATGAGAGAGTTCCATGAAGCAGAATCTCTAACTGGCATTTTGTCAAATACCTGGCGCGCTTCTTCCAAATGCTCGGATTTGGATAGTCCAGTTATCATAATGTTGCAGGAAATTGTATTTGCAGAAGAAATAGTTTCAAAGAGAAGGCGTGCATCGCGTACGGCGCCGAGGCGGAAGTAAGAGTGGAGGAGAGTGTTCTGGAGGAAGACGGAGGAGCAGAAACCTGTGCAGATGAGTTGCGCGTGAATCTTCTGCGCTTCCGAGAATTTCGAAGAGGACTTCATGGCTTCGGATAGATCGCAAATGTGATCTAGGGAGGTACTCCTCGCCGGATAGGGGGGAGCTTCGGCCGGTGCTCCGGCGAAGGCTTCGTTGAAATAAGAGAGAGGGGGGAGGAGCTGGGAGAGAAGAGGGAGTTTCCGGCGAGCCCATGAGAGCTTTATCATTAAAAGTCAGAATCTGGAACTGAAGGTGGAGCTGATTCATAGAGGGAGCGTAGTTTCTTTGTTTTCCAGTTACCGTTTCAATGAACGAGACAGAGATGAAGATATACCCGTTTTATTGCCACCCGAATTTGAATTTTATTTGGCTATTAGCACTCAAAATCATGATTTCTTAAAGTTGTTTTTTTTCATATTCGCACTCTTACCAATGGTCTTCTTCTTCCCTGTGAGATCATGCCGGGAAGCAGAGCGTTCGGCTAAACTCAGTAAATCAATCTTGCCCAATCACACTGCTAACCAGATGTGAAGGCATTGATAAATAGGGTAAGCAGAGAGAGGGGAAGCCCTGAAGCGAAGCTGACATCAATAACAACTAGAAGATCAAGGCTATGTGCTGGAGAATGATAAGGAGAGGCCCTGACTCGATCTTAAGGTCATACCCATTCTCAAAACCGCCCAAAATAAGAGGAATCATTGTCTTCCTCGTTGAAGAAAGACTGAAGGAATTCACTACATGTATCATATCCCCTGAACCCAACCCTAATTCCCGGTCTCCTCCATTATCCTGAGAACCGACGATGGATATGCAATGGTGCAAAAGAACCCAGACACGACTTGTTCTCTTATACCTCGTTTCCTCCTTTGGTCAAACTACTGTAATGGCGAACATGTGTTGATGTCGATACTTCCCGCCAATGCAATTTCGCCTCAACCACTCCTGAGCCTGGGACTTATCGTGTGACTAGGGGGCAAACAAATTAGAGGCCATGAAGCTAAGCATTCATGATTTATCTACTATGTTTATGTTTATGGTTTTCTTTTTTAGGGAGTACTATGATTTATCTAGCTATTTTTGAAATACATGCTCACGGATAGCCAAAAGTGTGGATACCAAAAAATGCTGATAGTCAAAAGTGTGGATAGCCAAAAGTACAGATAGCTAAAAGTACAGATAACCAAAAGTGTGGTGCAATAACAATGCCATTTTATTTTTACTATTAATTACCCAAAATTTTCACCATTTTTTAATATTCTTTTTTCGCCTTAAGACGACAAGTTCTTGGATAATCATAGTCTTAAGGCGCAATATAATGCATTAATATCTAGAAGTGTAGGCTGAAACTGACTAATGAGTATGACACAAATCATAGAAGCAAGTTACAATCAAGAATATCGGTATTAACTTTTGGCTCTGTTTGTTTGAGCATTTTTTTTCGTTGCAATGCAAACGTAAGTTTTTAAATGTTGAATAGCTTTTATTTGGAATCAGGTGCTGATCATCTGATCAAGAATACTGTTTTATCTTCAGCAGCTCCATCTCCATCCGCAACCGTCCCACCCAAAGAGGCTCAAAATGATAAGACGAAGGTAACCAGAAAGACACAAAATAGGCTCAAAATGATAAGCTGAAAGTAACTAGAAAGGTGCGGAGGACTGGAAAATACTTAGGTACGCATGACATACCTAAATGATAGTGCGCTTATTGTATTTGTAGGCCAAAATACAGTGTTTTTAAAAAAATAAATTATAGAATATTAATTTAATTATTTTTATGATCATTTTAAGATCTCATATGTATATGTTATTAAAAAGTGATTTTTTTAAATACAGTTACAGTTGTATATTACATATGTTTTTACGACTGTAAATATAACTATGAATACAATTACAGTTGCAATTTCAACTAAAAATACTGTCCCGTACCATCCTTTAGGAATGTTACACGTACAGAAAATTCTCTCGCGGAGGACTTGGGTGGTTCTGTAAGGCTTCGTTTGATTCGGCGGTGGCGGGAGCAAGCGGCGGGTGGAGACGCCGGGTTGGGACCGGAGGGGAGGAGGTGGGGCTCGAAATGGAGCGTTTTGCTCCATTTCGCAGGGCACGGTGGGAGGAGACGCGACAAACGCCACCGCCGGTTACCCGTCTTGCGGCGGCGTTTGCCGCAAAGGCCGCCTCTAAACGCTACGCCAAATGAAGCCTAATTCTACATCCACCTCTAAGCCTAGTCCTTGACCTTGGGATTTTAATAAGGAATTTTTTTTGGCAAAGGACATCAATAGCAAGTGGAGAAATATATGTTATAAAAATAATTCAAGCATCTTCTTTAGTATTAGAAAGAGCGGTGTCTTGATTCAATAAGATTATCTACTCAATAACTAAATGAAATAAATATTTTGCTTAAATAAGGAGATATCTTAGAGCTTTGTCTCTTATGGCTCTGTTTGATGCGGCATTTTTGCTTCGATAAGTTTGGACAAAACTCATCACCTTAAAATATATGTTCGGCGTTAACCCAAATTCTATAGCCTCGGCTAGTACCATCTCTGCCGGTCTCAGAAGTCCAGGCGGATTCCAAGGCGTATCTGCATCGCATTTCAGAGAGCATCTTCTTTAGTCCAGGCTCTGCCGGTCTCAGAAGCTCTTCCTCAGAGTGCCCGCAGACTCTTTCCAGGACCTCTGTCGGTCATTCGGTTGCCTTCTATTTTTCAGCGCTCTTGTAATATCCTGTAATAGATCCTTGTTGTATCAAAAGCCCGCAGCAAGAGAGGCATTCGTCACTGCGGGCCAATCTGGTGTCCACCGTTGCTAGCAGCATCCGTTTTTTCCGTGCTTTGTTCACCTCATCCAGCGGGTTAGTAAGTAGCTGTTTGCGGTTCTCGATCTCGCTCTCTCAATCCCCAGAGTGTTTGCTGAGTGTGAAGTGCTGGTGACAATTTTGGAGCCAACATTCGGCATGACAATGAATATGACTGCCGCCAAATAAAAAAGTTGTTTGGAACATAAAAGTGATGACTTTTCTTAGGCAAGGTTGGGCGTTTAGAAAGACAGTTCAAAACCACCGTTTTCACGACCACACGAAACATAAGCCTAAAATATTTGAAAATAAGCTTCACGTTTTGCTAAGTGACTTTGAAATATTTATGAATGTTTTGAAAATCGAACATTAGGAAGTCGATGAAACTAGATACTATAAATTTGAAAATTACGATTTTTCACTCCAAGGTTAACGAGCTCGTTGAAAATACCTCGAAAGGATTTAACAATTGATGCTGGTTTCTCAGAATTGGACCGAACAACGAACGGGATGAACAAAAAGGTTGAACATCCGATCGGTCCAACCAATTTGATCCGAGTTGAACCGCAAATACATAAAAAACTATAAAATTAAGTAAAATAATAGTAATCTAAAGATAAAACACAACGTAATACATTATTATACACATTGAAAAAACTTATATCTTGGCATTATCATATAATTTACTTGATTTAATTTATAAGCATGCATCAATTAGACATAAATTAAAATATTTAAAAAGTAGGTTGAGATATAAAATAATTAGATCAACAAAGGTTAATCAATATCCTATGGTTAAAATGATCTAATTAGGGCTAGAAAGATATCCAATGGTTATATTTAAAGCACAATGACTAGATCTAACTCTAAAGGTGAGTTCTATTTCAAAGGGTGATATTAGGGTCAATGAAAATGCATATATTAAAAAGAATTTTACATAAAATAGAAAAAAAAAAGTAATTCTAATTACGTTATATTTGTTTAATTTCTGCACATTTATCCAAATTTTTCGTATTTTTCTTCAGTTCAATCTTCTAATGTATTATCTATACGTAAACTTGAAATATGATTACCAATATATCATTCGTTTTAGCCATCATACAAAATTAACGAGACTGTAATAAATATAAATCTTCTCGTGCATTTTATCTATTCAAAAGTGAGATTTTTTTTTTAATGTTTGAAGTAAGCGATATCGTTCTCAACTTACCTCTTCAATCAAAACAACCATCTTTCTCTCATTGTCTCTAAAAAAGTGTGAGTAAGATCCAATCAAACTCTAAGGAAGAGACCAAAGGATTTAAATGAGCAAGAAACCACCACAAGCTTTTGCTTTCTAGTTAAGTATAATTCAACTATCTTATACTTAATAAATTTAGGCAAAATTCTCTAACTTTAATAGATTAAGAAAATAAGTAGCTTAATATTTCATTAGTCGGTCGATCTGTTGAAATGGAAGAACAGAAATATTGTGTGCAATTTATTCATCACTCAAAAGAGCAGTATATTGGGCAATTAAAGTTTATTAAAATTAAAATTATGATGTGAGACGAAACTCTAAACACAAAGACTTTTACTAATAACTTCAACAAATATTTTAGTCTTTCTTCTATTGTCAGATTTATCAGTCAACAATATAGTAACATTTTTTTAATGAAGTTAACTAAAAAATAAATTATCAAAGAAAGAAAATTTTCACATCTTTAAATACTATCAAGTATAATGTTATTTACATGAATTAATTGTTTTGACTTCAAAAAAGAAATTTTAAAAATAAATGATCATTTCTAATTCTAAAAATATGGAGTTATATTATAATTCTTTTAATAAAGACAAAGCCCACCAGTACTATTACGTAATATTATAGGTTCACATTTCTTATTTTCAATTAAATATTTTAATGATTAAAACTTAAAATAGTGAATAAAATATAATATCTAAATTTTCTCATAATTATTTCTCACGGGCTCGAGTCCCGGAAGCAGATCCTTGCAAAATGTGCGAAATTATTAGGACCGGGTAATGGGCGATCGAAAATGATCGCGCGCGATCACCAAACAGGTTTTCCACGCCCTTTAGACTAAACTCTAAACACACTTAAAGACGTATTGTCGCCCTGATCGCAACTATAGCAAATTTTTGAAAATACATCTTGTACATGCATTTTTTGGAAAAATGTTCAACACGAAAGTTGTAGATCTCGACGAGATCTAGAATTTTAGTGTTGAACACTTTTCCTAAAAATGCATGTACAAGATGTATTTTCAAAAGGCGCGTAATAACTCATAGAAATTGGTGTGCGGATAGTCAAAATTGGTGTGCTTATAACAATTGACTTTTTTATTTCTTAAATTAGGAAATGATTAAGAGAAGAATATATTTTATTTTCCTTAATAGCAAAATTTATTTTTTAAAATTAGGAAATTGCCCCCTCTTTCTCGCTAATTCTCCGGTCCATATCTCCCGCTCCTCTCCATCGTCTCTCTCTAATCTTGGGTTTCGTTTTCTTCTTCCGGGTGCGGGCTTGAAGGATTTGGGGATTGGTAGGAGGCTTCTCCAGGGATTCCGACGATCTGAGGACGATCAGGGATTTCGCTGGAGCTTTGAAATGGAGTTCGCTCACTGTTGTATTTCTTTTTGAAGATTTCACAGATAGATTACTGCTATTTTTGTGCGTTCTTGGTGATTTTGTTGCCCAACTTGTCTCTTTCCCGTGGTAAAAACTGAAGATTCCAGTGAAAAGGAGTCGGAAAGGTAGGTACGGAAAAAGATGGGTCTCACGATCTCTGCCAATCTCCAAGTTCCGAGGGCGTACAGCTAATATGATCGAGGAGATCTCTGGGTCTTTTATATGTTTCTGAAAATCTTTCCAGTTGAATCTAGCTTTGCTTCCATTCTCCAATCGGATATGTGCTATCTTGATTAATTTCGATCCGAGATTATCATTGCTCGTATTTTGCTTTGTATCGTGGTCCTGACGGCGGAGGCCGGTAGAGAAAGAGTTTTACAGGCGTCGCTTACAGGTTGGGCTTTATATATAGTTCGTATCCGGCGACAATTTTTTGTCGCTTTTCCTTTTTGCTTTCGAGTGACGGCATCTTTCCTCGAAGCGCAAGTGGATTCTGTATTTTTGAATGAATTCGATTCTTCGAGGATCTTTGATGATTCTTCTGCCGATTGACTCTTAATTTTTCACGATGAAATTTAATTTCTAATTCTTCGTTTTTCCTTTTTTTCCTGATAACATCAGAATGGTGCTTTGATTGCAGATTGTTCTTACTCGTGACTGCCAGATCCATTCCCCGACGGCAAGATGGACGGAGCTGTTTTTATCGCCATAGCCGCCAGCATAGGCAACTTGTTGCAGGGCTGGGACAATGCCACCATTGCAGGTATACTCTATACTTGTGTTGAAAACATCTTAAAACAGATTTTTTTTACGTTTAATCTCTTCTTTCATATCCTTCAGGAGCTCTTATCTATATTAAAAGGGAATTTAAGCTGCAGACAGAGCCTACTATTGAAGGATTAATTGTTGCCATGTCTCTTATTGGAGCTACTATCATCACCACATTCTCTGGACCTGTTTCAGATTGGTGTGGCCGGCGACCCATGCTAATCCTCTCTTCCATCCTCTATTTCTTAAGTGGCCTGGTGATGTTGTGGTCTCCAAATGTCTACATCCTCCTCCTGGCCAGACTCATTGATGGGTTCGGTATTGGCTTGGCTGTCACACTTATACCAGTGTATATCTCCGAGACATCGCCGCCGGAGATAAGGGGGCAGCTGAATACGCTCCCGCAGTTTAGTGGTTCGGGTGGAATGTTCTTATCGTACTGCTTGGTATTTTCGATCTCTCTTCTTGCGAATCCGAACTGGAGAGTGATGCTCGGAGTTCTCTCCGTGCCTTCGTTGGTGTATTTGGTGTTAACGATATTCTTCTTGCCGGAGTCGCCGAGGTGGCTTGTAAGCAAGGGGAGGATGTTGGAGGCCAAGATGGTTCTGCAGCGGCTTCGCCGGAGGGTCGACGTGTCCGGTTTGTGTTTTCATGCCATATGCTTTCTTCATTCCTTTGAGTTTTGATTTTTAAGTTGAAGTTGTTTTACCTGTGATTTTTGCTGATTTTTTATTGTGATCTCATAGGTGTAATGTGCCGCGTGGTCATAGGCTTATATAGTATTTAAACTTCTAGGCACCCATCTTCTGCATTGGTGAAGTATTTTCAGTTGATTTTAATGATAAGCTACTTGTCAGTTTACCTAGTTCATTAGTTTCCCTCATTTAATTGATTTAAAAATGATGTTTGCCTGTTTGGTGGCATAGAGAAGTATATTTTGTGCATTTTTATTGAAGCGTGGGGATTCATGCTCTTATTTTATGATTTTCATAGATACATACTATTTGTTCCAATATCAAGACCTACTTAATGGAAATACAAAGACTAGTAAATAAAGGACTTGTATCATTTATGGTTGCGAGTTTGGCCTGCATTAGTCGTTGTGCCTTCCTTACTCGCATGTGGCTCCTTCTATCAAGTTGACTTGCACATACGTATTAATACTCCCCGCTTGAAAATCAACTTTGCCATCAAGGTCAAGTTAGGGTAGGAAACTCATCGTGCTCAAAAGTTTTTAAGTCAGCTAGGGTGATGTCTGTCTTCGGTGCCGATTAGCATGCTCAATTCTTTATTTGGGTATTTGTCTGTAGAAAAATGAGGTTGTTTGAAGCGGTAAAAAGGGTAATAATGGAATCAGTGGTATTTTTGGTGAAATCAACACTGGGATTATGGATTTGATTTTGGTGGAGGTTCGAGTGAGCGTGGTGGAAAAGTGGTTAGCAGCAGAGAAGGTGGCAATGGAGGTTCATGTCGGTGTATTTGTAAGCTCCAAGAGGAAACATGTGAAAGGTGAGAGGAATGTCAATGTGTCGGGTTGGAAGCTGATAGTGTGTCGGGGCAGTTATCGAGAATGCATATAACTCATTTTCAACGGAACGTGTTTGCTCTATTGCTTGAGGAAGAGTGTCGGTGGATTGAGGATGTGAAGGCGTGCGTGTATGTGGGGTTGTAACCCAATGAGGAAGTAACACAAGTGCTCTGTCGAGAGCCCTAGAACATATATGACATCCTCGTTGAAATCGTCGGTGTAAGAGGTTTCTGATTCCATTTGGAGAATTGTTCTGAGTCGCTTGGAAGCCTTGTCCGCTTGGAGACTCATATCGATGTATATGCTGCTCTTGGAGTAGTGTCCACCTTAAGGATGAGTTGTTTTAGCGTCGCGGGTTCGATGGAGAGCAGGATAAAGGAACCTTCTGAATCTTAAGAGTGCTTTGTAGTTCAAAAAAATCCTCAACATGAGCAATCCAACCTAAGGGGCGGTGCTATCAAACATGTGAATGTCGAGTCGATGAAGATAGCTTGCATTGGGGCTAAAGATGGATTGGAGTATGTCAACGAGCTTTGCTGTTGGAGCGGGCAAGTTGACGGTGGGAGGATGTGCAGTCATGAGAGTCCTCGATGGTAGTGTCGGGCGACAACGAGGGTGTGGATTTTTCACAGTGATTTGGATGTCAAACAAGGTATTCTCAACGTGATTCATGCTTCCAGAGAGGGAGGTGACTGGGAGAGAAAGTTCATCAAGGGCAGTCATTAAGTGGGTGATATGCATGAAATGAAGTTCTGAGGTGGGGAGGGGTTGAAGAAATCAGTTGTAAGAGTAGAATGACGTCGTTGAGCGATAGTGACGACAAAAGATTGATTGAGTTGGTACGGAGTAAAGATGAGTTGTGAGGAACCGGAACTGAGCATCGACGGTTGGTGTTGAAGCAAGCAGGACATTTGTAGAAGGATGTCACACATCAATGGGAGGAGACAACGGTAGCATCAGGATCTATGGTGGAAGATCCGTGTGTGGTCGTCGAGAAATATGATAGGGTAGTGGGTTGCTTCTGTATAGTGATCAACATGTGAAATGCACACTAGAGTGATTGTGCAAGTACTATTCAAAGATATCGAATGCTCGAAAAACCACAACATGTGGAACGATCGACGAGCAAGTATACCACCCGGTGACTGAGAAATTTGCGGGTGGATATGGTGATATCAAACCAATTGGTGCAAAGTTGAAGGCGGCTTTAGATATATATATATATATATGAGAGACAAGCTTCTCATCCCAAGTCCTAGGGCTCATTTTCCATTCTCTTAAACAAAATAAGCGTACTTCCTTCATACACCATTATCTCATAGGTATAGGTTTTAAAAGAACATCAAATACCTACTTGAAAAGAAATACAAAGACTAGTAATAAAGAACTATTATTAACTATGGTCTCCAGTCTAGCCCGAACTATTATTAACTATGGGCTCCTTCGGTCTTTTTGACTTGTGCACACATAATTTTGCACTTTAAATAATATTTATTTTCATTTATGTGTCCGAATCAAATCGTCAAGACAAATATGATGTATAGTCATTAAAGAAGTACTTTATGATCACTATATACAAGGACGTTTACTGTGTCAGTTAAATATACAGGAATTAAATTTACCATTCAAGAAGTTATAAGAGAGGGTAATTGATTTAAGCTTAAGAATACTTTGTTTACACGAGAAGAAGCATAAAATGAGTGTAGAATGATCTTGCATTTTTTTTCTTCAGGAGAATAGCAAGTCATTGAGAAGAAAACATGTGCGAGGGGCATGTCAAAGCTAACTAAGGTATACTTGGAAGTAGTAGTAAGCTTCTATTGGACTTGAAAATTTTACATAACCATTTTTGTTGGAAGATTTGTATTTGGTGGGTAATTGTAAAACAATTTATTCTGGAGGATATTCAGTCCATAACTTTTCAACAATTACAGGGATGAGGATGTAAATGTTTATTTGCTTCCAGGAGAAACATTTTGAGGGTCCCTTATTGTAAACTTATATTGGATATAATGAATCTACATAACCCTTTTTGTTGGTGAAGTGTGGTGTTTGATGTGGGTAATTTTAGGACAGTCTAGTTTAGAGGATATGCAGTTCATAACTTTTCACACATCAGGGATGTGGAAGTAAATGTTTATTGTCTTCAAGGAGAAATATTTAAGTGTCTTCTTTAAATATTTTGAGAAAGTTGAAGTGCAAGGAAACCTTACAAAATTGGATGTATATTCATTAAAGATAACCGATTATATCACAGCATTTACGAATCTAAAGGATACTGCGACAAGTAATTGTCGGGACTCAAAGCTATGAGCCTTTATTAAAATTATGCAAGGGATTAATTGGATAAAGATAAGTAGAATATTGATATAAGAAAATCGTTTTTGCTTTATGATAGGGAATCATTTCTGAAAGATATTTTTAAGGAAGAAAATTATAGTTGTTGAAAGGCTCTTCATTTTTTTTACAATGAAAATCAATTCCATGTAGTTGCGTAGGACTTGATTTGGTATGTGCTTAGGAAAAATGTATCCGAGTTTGTTGAAAAAACTTGTAAAGAGAAGGGTGAACAAACTGTTTATATTATAATGCAAATTTTCTGGGTTTGAACACAATGAATGGACAAGAGAACAAAGGATATCCTACGGTATATTTGCAGCTTAGTTCTATGACATGAAAAAAACGAGATATTGGTGAAGACGTAATTGTTAAGTCCAATGTTATGGCTTAACATGTAGAGTTGCCTTTGGGTGACATGGGTTAAACAGAGTATCACTTGAAGTTGAAAGAAAATCGCCTTTCAATAACATGGGTTTTGGAGTATCACGTAGAGTTGAAAGAAAGTTTGTATGATCCCAAAGAAACATCCTTCATTTTATAGATTCAGAGTGCCGGGCAACAAAGCGCCTCCAAAATCAAGTTCGGTATTATAGTAATGAATTTTATATAGATTTGTGATCAAAATTGAAAGCATTCCTGAAATGATTATGCTCATAGATTTTAGGAGTAGCATTAATAAAAATGATATTAAAAGAGCTTTTGGTGTTTTGAGCATTTAAAATGGAGTGCTGAAGTTATATCAATAAGAAAGGAAAATAGAATGAATGCAAATTAAATAAAGTTTTACCTAAGGTAACATAAGTAAAAGGTTAACGCCAGTGCATGGAGTAAAAGGACACTGAAATCAACTCCAAATAGTTGAAATGGAACTAATGATGATTATGATGATCATAATGATGTTAGTTTTGTTTAATGATTGTTAATTCTTTTGGGCTTTTTATGATCATTCTCTTACAGTTTTTGTGTTGTAATATTCTATGAAATACTTAATTAAGATTTGAAGGATGAAATTTTTTTTCACTACTTCTTACTGTTGTGGTTTTCTTTTTCTTCACTTATTTGTGGTTGAGGTTTTCAGCTTTTTCAGGTTGTGTTGTGTTCTCTTTACACACTTTAATTAATGTTTTCAGAGACATTTCAGTAACTGATTATTATGTTGATTTGTGTTATGGGCCTACTCGTAGGTTGCCAAAGGAGTGGTCGGAGGTGAAGATGACGGCGAAGGTCATACTACGGAGCCTTGACCGCGGTTGCATAAGCAGGATGTGCTCAAGAGAGAGAGTTTCCAAAATCTCCAGGGTTTAGGAAAATAGACTTTCTTCATTGATAATCCCTAACACAAGGCTCCATGAGTTTATATAAGATCCCCAATGGCATGTGTGTAAATAAATCAAAAACATAAAACATAGCGGACTCGGCGCGACCCTAGTTGTTAAAAGCGCGCCTCAGGCGCGCCTAAGGCTCCAGGCTCAACAGGCTCAGAGGCTTGCGCCTTCGTGCGCCTTTTTTGCGCCTTTGGAGTATAAAAGACGCGTCTGAGAGCGGTTTCTGTTGCAAACCATTTTTTCCCAATTGAAAGAAAGAAATAATGTAAGAACTCAATATTTTTTGCATGATTTAGTGTTTGTGAAACGTAATCGAGTGTTAAGACTTAGATATGATGTAAACGACCATATTAATTCTATTTTTTAAGAGTTATAAATTATAGTAATGAATGATTAATGAGTAGAATAGATGAAAAATCTAATCAAGAAGATGAACTAATGTTTCATGCTTATTTTTTTAAATGAATGTGGTTGCGCTTTGTCTTCGTCAGGCGCGCGCCTGCGCCTTGAGCCTTGCGCCTAGGCTCCAAGACCCCTTTGCGCCTTGGTGCGCCTTGCGCCTTTAATAACTAAGGGCGCGACTAATATAACGAAACGATTCGACTAATACATTTGACTCGATACAATAACTTGACTCAATAATAATAATAAAACTAGATAACTAACGTATATTATCCATAACATCCCATCCATCCTCGAAATCGAGTTTGGCCTCAAGCTCGAACTTTGCGTGGATGACCGAGTCATCTGACATCTTGATCTCTCGCCAGAATAGCGCTCGGTAGTGTGTCGCATCGGTGGTTGCTTCGACGAGGACCGTAGGTGCCGTCGGAACAACGGGCAGCGGACGGAATGTGTCCGGTGGGGCTGTCGGAGCTACAGTGAATTGTAGCAACAAGGAGGACGGAGGAATGACGGTCGACATCAGGAACGGATCTTGAGGCGACAACGGTAAGGCGGCCGAAGGGACCAGCAGAGCAGGGGCCGGTAAGGCTGGAGCCTACAGAGCAAGGTCCGACAAAGCAGGGGTCGACAAAAGAGTCGGCGAGGTGACGATAGCGGGAGCTGGGGAGGCGGTGAAATGACGAGTGTTGGAAGAGGGGAAATTAGAAAATAGAAGTGATACTACATTCATCCACATAGGGGTTTTAAATAGAAAATACATAGACACAATAACACACAATACACAATGTGGGACTAAACCCAAATATACTTAAAACTCTAATAGACCGACATTGCGACATTTCCAACACTCCCCCAGTCCCCCTCAAGCTGAAGGTGGGACCCTTCAGCTTGGACACCACAAATAACGGCAATGGAGGTAGATAATGCGGGACAAAATATCAGACGAGCCACAGGGAGAAATTCCAAACCGGGGAATCAAGTCGGGGACATAGCCACACACGACGCTGACCCACACACGACGTAGGTCCCACACACGACGCGGACTCGCAAGAAAGAAATCAACAGACGGGTTACCGGGGATACTCCCACACGATACACCCCGCTGGATAGAAAGGTCAACCAACATCACCTACACACACAACATGCGAAAGAGAACGAAGATGTGGAACACACCATCAAAGGGGCAACCGGGGATAATCCGTCGGGGATAATCCGCACAAAGGACGGTCCCACACGACACAGTCCCACACGACACAACCCGCTGAGATAATAACACCAACATCAATCACGTCCCCAACACACGACCAATCAAAAGAAAACATGGGGAGACACATGACATAAGCCTGGAGGCCGTGTGGAACGAAGGCGAAAAGTCGGGAAAGATCATCCGAGTCGCCTTCCTTCCAACACTCCCCCTTATGTGGATAACATGTGCATATAGACATACAAACAATGGGAAGCAAAAAACACTGACAAACAAATGACTAAAAAACACCACAACATCATCATCGACGGGATAAGCATGCAGCGGCAGCGAGATCCAAAATCCCCGGTGGGATCAGCAGTAGGATACCTCCAACAGTCAGCAGAAAGAGGCCCAAGCAGAGATCTGAAGCAGTTGGGGCCATCGGCATCACCAGAGGATGGAAACATCGGCTGACAAAGCAGCGGAAACCTATCAGAGCTGCGCCAGATCCATTGGAATCGTCGACAGAAACCTGCATCGATGACGCAAACGGGAGCCCAAACAGGCGCAGGCTCGATGGGAGAAGCTGTCAGCGAGAACAACAGCCATACGGGAAAAACTCCAGCGACGCAGTCGACGACAGGATCGAGCGCCGGCTAAAGCAGAGGGCTCGACGGGAAGACGCAGTCGATGTTGTCGTCGGGATCAGACGCAGACGCAGGCGCAGAGAGAAGAAATAAAAACCTCCGTCGATGTTGTCGTCGCAGGCAGAGCAGAGGGGATCGAGGAGCTTCGATAAAGGCTACAGAGCCGCTCCCGTCGACGGACACAGAAGCCGATCGCGTCGGCGGGAGCGGGAGCAGAATGGGATGACGAATACGGGC
Organism: Dactylorhiza incarnata; assembly: GCA_033032865.1. Taxonomy (NCBI): domain Eukaryota; kingdom Viridiplantae; phylum Streptophyta; class Magnoliopsida; order Asparagales; family Orchidaceae; genus Dactylorhiza; species Dactylorhiza incarnata. Next base: position 4,915,238 of record JAWHQI010000193.1, on the reverse strand, counting down.
CGGGCTCGTCGACGAAATCGAGAAGCAGAGCAGAAGGGGAAGCGACTCACGAGAGAAAAGAATTTTTTTAGGGTTTCAGATCTTTGCCTCTGATACCATGTTGGAAGAGGGGAAATTAGAAAATAGAAGTGATACTACATTCATCCACATAAGTACATAGACACAATAACACACAATACACAATGTGGGACTAAACCCAAATATACCTAAAACTCTAATAGACCGACATTGCGACATTTCCAACAACGAGTAATTTGTTACTTTTGCGGGCAGCGATCAGATCGGTGAGGAGCGTGATGATGGCAGCGCTGAGACGATGTGACTCGGGAATGAGTTGTGTAGTCTCCGAATTGTATGGTGTGGATCTAAATTGTGCAAGGAGGTCGTTCTTGGTGGCGTTGAATGGAACTGACATCTTAATTAAGTAATTACCTAATTAATTCACTATAAGAATTAATTAAGATAATCAATAATTTAAGAAAAAACCTTGAATAGGGTTGCTGCGGTTCGGGGCTCGAGGAAAGGAACGATGTTACGCGCACGCGCCTCCTATTCTATTATTGCTTTTCTTTAAATGTATTAATTAATGTGAGCGCCCTCCCTATATAAGGAGGTGGTTTTGGGGAGTTAGGTCATCTTTAGATCTATTGTCTTTGTCTCTCATTTGAGAGAAGGCTCTTTGGAGGAACCAGCCTCCAACAGTTGGTCGGAGCTCACTCCGGATTGTATCCGTTCTTCATTAATTCAAGCATTCTCTTTCTCCCGCAACCGCGATCTGCTAGCCCGCCAGCCCAGCGTCCAGCGCCCGCTTCCACGCTCGACCGCTTCCACGATCGACCAGCATCCAGCGCCAACGTCCACGATCGACCGCTTCCATGATCGACCGCATCCAGCGCCCGCTTCCACGATCGACAGCTTCCACGATCGACCGCTTCCAGCGCCCGCTTCCACGATCGACCGCTTCCAGCGCTCGCTTCCACGATTGACCGCTTCCAGCCGCTTCCAGCGCCCGCTTCCATGATCGACCGCGGCCAGCGTCCAGCCGCCTCGGCACCGCCGCTCTGCCTCGCCCCATCGATCCGACGCACCGATCATCTGCTGCTCACCTCCAGTTCCTTAGGCAGCGCCTACGCTTCTGCCTACTCTTTTGCCAACCTCCAGCTCGGCGCAGTCGTCCTCATATGCCAAAGAGCTGGATGGAATCCCTCGTGGAAGCCCTTGAACACTCCCTCGCCACCATAAACACCCGTCTCGAGGTACAGACCGAGCAGTTCGCCTCGATTCTTACCATGCTCCAGAACTTACAACCCAGACAACACTCCGGGCCTCCTGCCGCCTCGGCTGTGGGATCACCCAGCACTACGATCCCCGATACACCCACAGTGGTCGCACTACCTACTCCACCGTACCGTGGACCTGACATCTCTACATTCAACGGGACTGACCCCCTTGGGTGGATTGCCCGCGCCGAACAGTTCTTCGACATCCACCAGACCCCTCCGGCGCAACGGGTCTCCACCGCACTTATCGGCATGGAAGGGTCTGCCCTCCATTGGCTCCGCCAGACCTCTTCCGCCCTCACCTGGACAGATCTCATCGAGGCCCTGATTCAGCGGTATGACGACCGCTACTTCCGGCCTCATGATCGAGCGACTTTGCGGGGTCCGTCACACCGGCTCCATTGACTCGTACATTGATGCCTTCGTGGAATTGGTCACTCATGTTCCCGGACTCCCCCAGACCATTACTTGGGGTTCTTCATGAACGGTTTGCAACCCCACTTCCGCTCCCGTCTCCGCACCCTCAAACCATTAACGGTCCACCAAGCCATCAACCTCTCCCCCCTTGTGGAGGCGGAATTCCTCGCGACGTCCGACGACATTCCGTACCCATCACCTTCCTCCAGACATCCCTCCCAACCTTACTTCTCGACCCATCCCAAACCTCCACCTCTGCCACCTCCCCTACCCCGTTCACCAATGATGGGTCCTCGCAACAACTGTCATGTTCCTACCCACCGCCTGTCCAACCAGGAGTACAACGACTTACAAAGCAAGGGCATGTGCTTCTGCTCCAAGCACCCCTACTCTCCTGGTCATGAGTGCTCGGTGAAGGAGTGTCGAGTCCTCATCGGCGACGATGTGGTTGCGCTCTCCGCCGCCGACTTTGACGCCCTGCTGCTCTCGGACGGACTACCGGACGACGCCCCGGGCACCTCGACGGCATCCCAACCGCGAGCATATCACTACTGACCGGCGGGCGGCGCTCCGACCTTGGGGTCAAGGTCGCTTTTCTGACGGGATGTATTGTTACGAGCACGCGCCTCCTATTTTATTATTGCTTTTCTTTAAATGTATTAGTTAATGTGAGCCCCCCTCCCTATATAAGGAGGTGGTTTTGGGGAGTTAGGTCATCTTTGGATCTATTGTCTTTGGCTCTCATTTGAGAGAAGGCTCCTTGGAGGAACCAACCTCCAAGAGTTGGCCGGAGCTCGCTCCGGATTGTATCCGTTCTTCATTAATTCAAGCATTCTCTTTCTAGTTCGTATTAAACGACGTCTTCCATATTGGGAATAAATAAAAAGAGCTTGGTGATAGAAGTGAGCACAGGAGTCGAGGGACCAGGTCTGCTGCTCGGGGCTTGAAACAGGAGGGTGGATTGCTCGAGGGAACGGTGAAGTAGAGAAAAACGTGCGAGGCTCGCAGAAAGTTGGGTACGCAGGAGGCTTGAAAAAAATCATGTGCAGGGCGCGGGTGGAGGTGGTCATCGTCGATCAGAGCGGGGAAAACGTGATGGCGTCGAGTTCTGGGAGGAGAAGAACGGTGGAAGCCGATGAAGTAGATATTTGGAGAAGCTTGAGGATTCGACCGAGAAGAACAAGGGTACGACGTCTATCAGCGGAGCGAAATGAACCCGTCGACGCGTCGACGAAGAGGCGCTGGAGATGGACGTCGGTGTGTGTGAAGGAAGAAGTGGATGAGCAGAGGACGATCGAAGCAGTGGCTATTTCAGTTGCCGTCGAGGATCAACAGAAGGTCGATGGGTGAAGGGTTGGCTTCAGAATTGTCGAAGTGTTTCCGGTGGAGGAGGAAGGATAACTCTGATACCAATTTGTTATGGGTCTACTCGGAGGTTGCCGGAGGAGTGGCAGAGGTGGAGATGACGGTGGAGGAGATACTATGGAGCCTTGACTATGGTTGCCTAAGCGGGGTGTGCTCATGGGAGAGAGATTCGAAAATCTCTTTAGGGTTTAGGAAAATAGACTTTCTTCATTGATAATTCCTAACACAAGACTCGATGGGTTTATATAAGACCCCCAATGACATGAGTGTAAATAACCCCAAAACATAAAACATAACGGACTTGACGCAACTAATTAAACGAAATGACTCGACTAATACATTTGACTCAATACAATAACTTGACTCAATAAAGTAGATAATTGACGTATATGATCGATAACAATTTGCGATCAAGTAAATTACAAGGCAACCATCTGTTTGATTTGACTTCCTGCCAGATGATGTGCTCCTAGGTTTGGTTATGTATTTCATTGTGATTTACATCACCTTAAAGTTTATTTTCCACTCAATTCAAGCTCTTATTATGTTAATTTGGTGATTGTTGATATCTTTTTTTCATGTCATCTCTTTGCATTCACTGTACAGGATCATCAAATGAATTTGAACCTTTCGATTTTAATCTCTTTGATCTGTGTTTTTTTAATACCTAAGGCTTGCATTGTGTGTGTGTGTGTAGTTTATAGATACTAGTGGCCATGCACAGGGTCTCAACAGTCAACATGCGATGTGTGCGGCGGCAATAATACTCAGTCATCGCTTCAGTGGCGGTCAAGTAATGTCGATGTCACACTGCCAACTTCATTGATGTTCTACACTTGAATTAATTAACTTGCTAATCGACATGAGAAAAGCCCGTAAATCTCTTAATTGATAGATGAAAAGTTGATATTAGGTTGTCCTTTCTCCTTGTCATTGAAATATTGCATTATGATACGGGCCTCTGATTGGGAGCGGTGTGCGGTCTTGAGAGAGAAATCTCGGAGAGGATCGTCACGACCCTTCCTCGACCTAGTCTTCCCAATGGTTGTGATACAATGGGAGCCAGGGTCGACCGAGAGAGGAGGGAAGAGGGGAGTCTTGCTCAACCCTATCCCTAACCAAGAAAATGATAGGAGGAGGAGATTCAAGAGAAAGGAAATTAGGGTTTTATCTTCATAACCATCAAGCTCGCTCTCCTCACCTATATATATTGAGACGAAAGAGTTTTACAAAATTGGAGCTACATAATGCGTGAGAAATAAAAACGTGCGGAAATGAGGAGAGAATAAAAGTACGCGACAAAAAAAATTCAATATAATGGCAGATACATGTCATCCCGGACACGCGTCGTCGCTCCCTGCGCGGGCCCATAAGATCTCCCCATTGTTCGGCTAAAGCTTGTCCACAAGCTTGAAGTACGGGGGTCCCACCGAGCCAACATTTCCGTCCTCATCATTCGGGGGTGTCGTCCACTTCGAGCCCAAAAAGACGCTTGCACATATGTTCGGGCCGAATATGGTTCATCACAGTTGAAACAAAGGCCTTGTGCATGACGTTCTGCCATCTCTGCCCGTGATAGTCGCTTAATGGCGGGGGTGGCACCGGATTCCTTACCCTTAATTGGGGTGGACAGACTGCTAGAATGGGGAGTGTGTGTCCTCATGCCGATTGTCCCCGTACCTGCCGTAGTGTCCGCCAGACGGGGTGTTCATGAGGAAACGTTTCTCACAAATGCGGGCGAGGCTCATGGTTGTGCTAAGGTCCCGTGGGGTCGGAACTCAACATCGAGGCGCAGCCGATCGTTCAGGATGACAATGAAGATAGATACTTGGTGCTCTGACAAGATAGAAAGAGCACTGGCAAGTAACATGTGGAAGCTCTCCAAGTGACCATCCACATGTCCAGATTGCTTGAGATTGACGAGGTCGCCCAGGGGGTTGCTGCGGAGAGGCGGCCCAAAACACATATTGCAGACGCGCTTGAAGGTGGACCAAGTCAAAGTAGGGGTCTCTCGCGCCAGTTGGTCATACCATAACTGTGTCGAGTCCAAGAGGTGGAAGGAAGACAACCCAATCCAATATTCCAATGGCATTAGCTGGTTGGAGAAAAAGTGCTCACAACATGTGAGCCATGCCAAGGGATCGCTCTTGCCGTCAAAAAGGGAAAAATCCAACTTCACATCATGTGGGACACTACCTCCTGTGGACCGAGGTGCGTGAGACTCGGAAGGAACGGTTGGTGCGCCCTGATTAGAACTCGTCGCGAGGTGAAGGGATGGTTCGGAGGTTCCCGACAGGGGAACGTTCTCTAAGCGGTTAGTCAAAGCCGCGATCGAGGCTTGTTGTTGAACCTGAATAGCCATCAGCTTTTGCATGGCCTCAATGATGTGCGTGAGGGTAAGACCGCTCTTTTCCATGGTCGCAGGAGGTATGTAGGGGACGTCCAGAGGTGGGAGAAGTGGGGGCAACGGGCTGGAAGTGTGGATTCTGTTGACTGGGCACTCGACTGGACGTGGAAGCAGCAGAGCAGCGGTGTGGGAGGGCTGGGACGCTCGTCGGTGGGCTGGAGAAGGTGAAACCGTGGCTGGAGTCGAGCTGGGTAGGGTTGGTCGATCGAGCGGCAGTTGCGTCTCTATCGGGCTGGAAACGAGCAGTCGAGGCGTGCGGGAGTCATCTACGCCAGGCGAGGTGCGGGGGTTCGGCGAAGGGTGGATCGAGCGATAGTTGCGTCTCTATCGGTACGGAAACGAGCAGTCGTGGCGTGCAGGAGTCGTCGACACTAGGGGAAGTGCGCGCGGGATTTGTCGAGGCGGAAGGATCGGTAGCGGCATTTGTAGAGTGCTCTGATACCAAGATGATAAGAGCATCCGATTGGGAGCGGGTGTGTGGTCTTGAGAGGGATTCGTAGCTCGTCGAAGGAGGCTTCACCAGAGTTGGAGATGATGATAACGGAGATACAATTGGGCTTCCGCTGCAGGGAGCAGGAAGCTCTAGGGAGAGAGTCCACACAAACCGAATAGTTACAAAAATACCTGTACATAAAAAGAAAAGGGACAAGACGCACATATTTAAATTCATTAACAACACAAACACGACACTTGATTAATTAAACAAGAGACATTATAATGGATCCCTACACACTCCATAGCATCTTCTATCTACTATTATCTTTTTTCTAATATTATTTAAGCTAATATTTTATAATGAAGGCATGGGACTACTCACTATAAGCTCTTTGTTTCATTTTGATGTACAGGAGAGATGGCCCTTCTAGTGGAAGGTCTGGGTGTTGGGACAGATACGTCGATAGAGGAGTACATTATCGGTCCTGCTAATGAAATCATCGACGACCAGGATCAGAACGGCGATAAGGAACAAATCACACTCTATGGCCCTGAAGAAGGTCTCTCTTGGGTTGCACGCCCTGTTAAGAGGCCGAGTGCCATTGGCGTTATTTCTCGCCACGGAAGCAGCTTCGAAAAACAAGGCAGCATTCCTCTCATGGATCCTCTTGTCACTCTCTTCGGCAGTGTGCATGAAAAGCTACCTGTTGCAGAAATGGGAAGCATGAGAAGCACCTTATTTCCAAACTTCGGCAGCATGTTTAGTGTCGCGGGGCCCAAAACGGAGCAGTGGGACGAAGAGACCGGGCCGAGAGAGGGGGAGGATTATGCGTCTGATGCTGCCGGAGGCGATTCTGATGACAATTTGCACAGTCCGCTGCTCTCTCGGCAAGCAACCGGGGCAGGGGAGAAGGACATTGTGCATCCACATGCTACCCATGGAAGTTTATTTTAGCATGAGAGGGAATAGTGGTCTCATACAGGGTAATGGTGAGTCTGTCAGTAGCATGGGCATTGGTGGTGGCTGGCAACTAGCATGGAAATGGTCCGAGGGAGAGGGTGGACCGGACGGCAAGAAGGAAGGAGGGTTTAAAAGAATCTATTTGCACCAAGAGGGTGTGTCTGGCTCAAGGAGAGGGTCAATTCTCTCACTTCAGGGTCAAGAAGTTCCAGAAGAAGGTGAATTTATCCAGGCTGCTGCTTTGGTGAGCCAGCCTGCACTTTACTCTAAGGAACTGCTGCTAGAACAGCACCCTATTGGGCCAGCAATGATTCATCCTTCAGAAACAGTTGCTAAGGGACCTTTGTGGAGAGATCTTCTTGAACCTGGCGTCAAACAAGCACTAATTGTTGGTGTTGGTCTCCAAATTCTGCAGCAGGTATCCATTCACTCCATTTGTTACAAAGTTTACTTTTTTAGTATACTAGTTTCCTTAAATCCTGTTTGGGAGAGCGGTTGGTGAATGGTGGTGGTTGTGAAGGCAGCTATGAAAAAGCATGTAGCGTTTGGATAAGTAAAGTCACAAACTTTATTTTTCTAAACTGATGTTTTAGGACAAAATGACAAGAGTTAGCGGTCATGAATGCCCGGACCCCTGAAAGTGAATTTTGAATCAAAAAAGTTGTCACAAAAGTGCCAAATGCAGGTAAACCGATGCCACTTTGTTTGCTACCGTAGTTCCGCACCATCACTGCTCAAACACCACAACTTCTCCACACGCCTAAGCTACTAGCATCCTGCGAGTACTTTATATTTACTTATTTTTACCGAAGGCTAATTCATCTCTTCTCATTCATTTCTAGTGCATTTCTAGTCTGAGATGCAGAAAAATTGGGCAATCAATAAGCAAAATTTGCAGGACGCGGTTTATTACTCATTGCTTTTGATGATAGTCAAGAACACGAAAAAAATCAACTGAAACAAAATCCAATAGTTTTCCGCTGGAAAGCAGGTCAATTCAAGATCAAAAAAGCCACGCAAATGCGTTGAAACGCATTTGTTGAGAATTAGATATATGCATGTCATAAAGTTCTATAGTGTGATAGTAATAATGAGTTGGCAGAGTTGCCTTTTGTTATTATCATTGGATATTTATTTCAATATTAAAAATCTCACGTTGCCAAGTGTACTTGTATATTATTCGGCCTCTCAACTAGCATAAATTAGTTTTATATTTGATGCTTCAGTTCTAACATTGTATCAAAGCAGGCTTGGCCATGCCCCTCTTCTTCTTCTTCCGCCATGTACCATGTGTTCCTACATTAAGGGCATCTTGCCCTACGTGTTCCTACACATGAGGGAACACGTCGGACATTTACTCCCTCAGCGAGACTCTCATGTTGTCTTGTGTACTTATATGTTCTTAGGTCTCTCCACCCAGTATCAATTGGTTTTAGCTTGGGTTCATATGTTGAATATTATTTTGTTTTTATCCCTCCATGCTGACATTTTCTTTCATGCAGTTCTCCGGCATCAATGGTGTCTTGTATTACACCCCTCAGATACTCGAACAAGCAGGAGTCGAAGTGCTGCTCAAAAATCTTGGACTTGGTTCTGATTCATCATCCATCCTCATAAGCACTCTCACTACCCTCTTGATGCTTCCTTCCATAGGTGTTGCCATGAGATTAATGGATATATCTGGAGAAGGTTTAAGATCTTCCCTTTTAAATTTGCAGTTTTTCTTTAGCGCCCCTAAATCTCTAAGTACTCATTTAGACTCTGCTTGCCACGGCAGTAGCGGTCGTGAACGCGGTGGTTATACACCGTCGTCCGTGAATGCCCGACCACTCTTGTATTCAAAACTAGTTCTCTTTTCTTGGTGGCGGTCATGACCGTTGTCATGCCAAACTTACATTCTATGACGGCGGCATTTTTGTCCATACTCACTGGAGCAAAAACGCCACACCAAACGAAGCCTTAGTTTCTAACTATAAATACACTATTTGGTTATGTAATTAGACACTAGCAATAAAATCAAACCTCACAAATTCTCTCAAAACTTACCAAAAAAAATGGTGATTTTGTTTTCACTGATAAAATGAGTGAGAACAAAATCACCATTTCTGAAAGATGTTTTCTATCTACAAATTTGTGGAAGGGGAAAACTCAGTATAATCAAAACCAGCAGCACGTAATGTATATAACTGCTCTTGTAACAGCTTGTGCTCCATCCACCCTTGTGCAGGTTTCTTCTCCTTTCCACCATCCCAATCCTCATTTGCTCGCTCCTCGTTCTGATCGTAGCCAATGTCGTCAAGCTCGGGACTGTGGCTCATGCTGTGCTGTCCACGGGCAGCGTGATTGCCTATTTCTGCTGCTTCGTCATGGGATTCGGTCCAATTCCAAACATTCTTTGCTCCGAGATTTTCCCCACCCGGGTCCGCGGAGTTTGCATTGCCATATGCGCACTCGTCTTCTGGATCTGCGACATCATAGTCACATACTCCCTTCCTATTATGCTCAAAAGTATTGGCCTCGCCGGCGTCTTCGGGATTTATACCATTGTCTGCGTCATCGCATTCATCTTCGTCTTCCTCAAGGTTCCTGAGACCAAGGGCATGCCCCTTGAGGTCATCACGGAGTTCTTCGCAGTTGGTGCGAGACAAAAGCTGCGGGCTTCTGCTGACTAGTGAGAGGCACGGAATAATTGAATTATAAGGTACGCAATAAGGGAGCGAGAAGACAATATCAAATGAGAAGAACGAAATAAAGGGGCAGAAATGGTCTTTCTTTTATGCTCGGCGGCATTCTATTCATTTCGGATTGTGAGATAAGTTCTGTAATCTTTGCTCTCATAGACGAATATTTGCTTTCCTTTTTGTTGTTGTTGTTTTTTTCATCCTTTGATGTTTTAATGTGGGGATACTGCTTAAATTTTTCTAGCTTGGTTTAGGGGAATCCCTTGACCTAGCCTTATTTAACTAAGGGTTTATCTTGAGGGAAGGGGTGGGATTTGGAAGGTCGCGTCTTCCCTTCGCCTCGTTAATCTTGCAAGTATCAATTATTTTTTCTTATTTGATCATAAACCCTAAATCCCAGACTCTAATTTTCTTTTAACAGGAAAGGTAGTGAAAAGTCTTCGTTTTATTTGTCTGGCTTATGAGGTTTAAGGTTTAGGGTTTAATCGAGAGGTGAGGATTGGAAGTATGATTTAGTCATTGTGGGATATCTTGAAGGGCTTAATCATGGGGTGAGATAAAGATTGTCAAATTTTCACTTTTAGTCATTACGGGATGTCTTAAAGGGCGAAATTGCATTACTAATCATCTTTGAAGTCCTTGCGAAAATGCCACATCAGCCCTAGCTTTAAAGGATCGGTTAAGAGGGTGTGGGAAACCCTAGGGTTTATAGGGGAGCTAAGAGGGGGCTAAGAGAGAATTAGAGCATCAATTTTTTTGAGTTTTAGTTCGTGTTTTTATGAGCGCTTCGCAAGGGTTATGGATCATCTGGTATCTTGTGTTTGGATTCAGCCCTTTTTTTTAGTTTTAGCTCGTGTTTTTATGAGTGTATTTCGGCAAAAGCTTATTTCTAAAATATTTGGTGTAATTGCTCATCTTTGTGTTTCTAGAGTGCGCATTTCTTACTGTTCGCATCGTATAATACCATTTTTGTCAAAATTGCATGAACTAACTCATGATAACTTGCATTATTTTTGTGGATGGGAGCATGCTAATTAGAAAACTTAATCCGGATAATATATATTTATGAATTCCTAATATATATTTCATTTTTGTTATTTCAATGATTGATATATTGATGGCTTAATTACCCTTTTCCATTGAGATTACTAGTTGTGCACCGGTTCTCATACCCTCCATGAATAAAATAAAATAAAAATGCATCAATTAAAACCACTCATAAAAAATAAAAATTGTAATAAAGGGTAAAATTAGAAAAACAATGTTTTTCCCTATATATATATATTGAATAAGCTAGAGTGAATGTTGTTATAGTATCTGTTTGGTAGGGCGGTTATGATCGTGAACATGGTGATCAGACCACATGAGATAATGTTCATAGTAATGATCCGAGAATTTTAAAGAGCTATATTTGATTGGAAGATCAAAGATTGTTAAAAAATTGGCGCAATTTTTAGCTAATGGATCGAAAAAAGTAGAATATTCTAAGAACATTAGTTAAAATTTAATTTTTATTTGATAGGAAAAAATATCTTTTTCAATTGTACATTTACCAACACCAAAAAAACTCATAATAACTAAAAAAATTTGAATGAAAATTTTAGAGAAGGGTAAACATACCTGACATATTGTAGATGAATAAAGGGGTAAATTAAAAAGATGAATGTTTCGCCAAAGAAATATTTCTCTATGAATATATTGTATAAGATGAATAAGCCAAAATGAACGTTGTTATAGAGCCCGTTTGGCAAAATGGTGGCGGCTGTGAACACATTGGTCACGAGCACATGGGATACTGTTGATCATAGTTAAGATAGCTCAAAAATTGGCTCAATTTTTAGCTTTTTTTGAGCTCAATTTTTAGCTTCCAATGTAACCCAAATAATCCTAGGCATAGCTAAAACTCGAGATAAAATTTTCAATCAGCCTCAAATGGGATCAGGAAAAAGTAGAATATTCCAAGAACATCAGTTAAATATTTAATTTTTATTTGATAAAATTTAAAAAAAAAATCTACTTTTGAATTGTATATTTATTTACCAGCACCAAAAAACTCATTTTAACATAATAACTGAACTTTTTTGAATGAAAAATATAAAGAGGGGTAAAAATACCTGACATTTTTCTCAATTATTTGATGCAGCTAGAGTTTCATTTGAGCTGCTCCTGAACCTGCAGCTCTTCTAACACGATTCTTAAAATTCTTTGCATAATTTCTGCCGCCCCAAATAAACAAGAATAACAACACTCAGAAACTACAACAATACCCGTATATTTTACTAGAAATTACATTAATGGCATCTAAATTCCATTATTATACAAATACAACCCAATAATATTATTGCTAAACACCTGGGTCATTCTCCTCAACTCCTTCTAACTGTAATTTCATCTCTCTGTCCAACATCTCCAAGTAATCGAGCGCCTGATCATCATGGCCGGTAAGAGCATCGCCGCGCGCTTCTGCATTGGCTTCTGCGGTTTCATCTGCGCACGATTTAGCCGAGCCCGCGTCTTTTTTCGCCTTGATGTTCGTTTCCTCGGCCACTTCTTGAATTTAGCCGACCTCTTCGCCTTCAATGGCTTTTCCGCATCGGGCGGCCGCTGCTCGGTTTCCGCGACTTTCTTTTTGCCGGGGAGCACGGTGTAGGCGGAAGTGCCGTGACCCCCGGCCAGAGATGCAGCTGAGACAGGAATCGGCGAACATAACGACGAATGAGGAAACAAATTTTGTGCGGAAAAACGATGAATGAGTAAACAATTTTTAAAATCATTTTTCATATATATGTATAAAGAGATCGCGAGTGGTGGCTAGGTGCCACAGCCGCCGCATATTGCGCACGGGAAGAACTCTGCGCACGATCGCTAGTAATGACGAGCGTTTCAACAACCTAAAAACTTTAGGTGAAATTCACATTCTTGAATTTCGTCGGAAACTTGACTAGCGAAATCCGCCAGAATCATCCAAAAATGATCCGGAAGCACAAACTTTAAAACATGCCATGCAGGGGGATAATAAAATCAATAATTCGGGTTAAAATGATAAGAGTAAAAGAAAACATTCCGGGCGGAATTAAAAAAAATAAAAGTAACGGTAACACGTACTCTGAATTGCTAGAAGAGCAGTTCGCGCAGCTTTGATTTCCGCTTCCTTCTTCGTCTTGGCAGCAGCTCCAATATATTGGATGCCATGAATCTCAACTGTACAGATGAAAGAGTTGGTTCCTGAGGTCTGCTTGGTGCAGCTATATAAAGGGATTGCATAGTTCATCTTCTGAGCATATTCTTGAAGTAGATTCTTGCATAATCCTGTTTCATGCTGGACAAAGTAGTAGCTTTTTTAGGGATTTGAGGAGAAAACATTACAGGTAACAAAAGAGAAATCATTTCCCCTTCTGTACCAAGATTATCAACATAAACATGTCATTAAGATATATCACTAAACAAGGATTTCTCGGTTAAAAAGTCCCGTTGCGCAAAATATCTGCAGGGCAGCCCGATGCACAAAGCATCCCCACGCAGCGAGGGTCCGGGGAAGGGTCCCACCCCAAGGGTGAAATGCAGGCAAACCTTACCCTACATTTTTTGCAAGAGGCTGCTTCTAGGACTCGAACCCAAGGTCACACGGCAACACCTCAACCGGTGCACCAAGGCTCCTCTTCTGCGCAAAAATTTCTATGAAAAAAATATACTTCCTGGGTTTATGAAGCACTCCCTGTTAAACATTCAAAAATTATCGCAAATTATTGTATGGTGATCGTGCTAGGGTTCTATAAAACCATGGAAGTTTGCCGATATAAAAAATGTTGGTAAGCATGCCACGATATTGTTGGACCCACTGGAGTGTGGCAAAGAAAAATTCGAGCTCAAAAGTAATAGAATTTGGCAAAGGCGTCACTCGACACCTTGAATAGACGCTAAACACAGAATGTGGATAACTAAAGCCGACTCCGTATATACGAAACAAACATAAAGAAGTCCTACGATATTCTTAGAGCGCAAAAATCAAGGAAATAAACACTAAAAAATAAATAGAACTCTAATGCTTAAGATAATTCTCAGAATCACCACCAACATACAACTTGCATATATAAATACACTATTGTACGAGTACACGAATACTTCAAGAAACGCGTCTTTCAGCAGCCAGCACACGAACAATCTTACTAAATTACTTGCAACGTCGATATGAATATTTGCCTCAACATAAACAAAGATTAGTTTATCTCCACATTTGAGCTATATATTATGACTGAAAGCTTGTAGATATCCTACACGACAAACCACCACATATCTACAGAGAGTACAGACATGATCTTTTTTCCATTTATTTTCTTGAGGAATACTCGTGTATATGCATATTTGCCCGTTGGGAACAATAAATCCATATGATACATATATATATATGAAGACTGCATGAGCACCATTCACATGCAAATCAACAAAGTTATTCTCATGTGCAAGCTAAGTTCTCATGCTCACTTGATATTACAAGTATATGTAAATTTACTCCCATGCAAAAAGAGGCAGGATTATGTGAATTATCATTTGGGCTGTATTTATCATTCTTCAGGAGCATATCTTCGCGAAAAATCTATCACTCTGGGAATGATTTTCCTAACACCTTGCCACATTTCAAATTGATATTTTGTTGTCATACCATTGTTCCACGGTTTTGGTAAGCTTATAATCACATTTTGCGGCAACCAAGAACCATATTTTCAGCCATAATCAGGACTTTATTTTCGCAATTTTATCAATTCAATTCATATCCATTCTTATGGACTATGGTCAATGCAAAATCGGGCAAATGTGAAATTACAGAAGAAAAAATAGGGGATGAGATATACAAATTATTATCACCTAATTAATGCAAATGTTATCAAGCGACTCTTCATCCTTAGTTCTGATGATAAAATCCTCGCATTAGTGGCGTATGATTATCGAGGCCGATTACTGAACCTAGTTAGGTGATGAATAATTTTGTGGTATGTGAACCATATGGGTCACCAAATCATACCAAGGGAACAACAAGTTTTGACGAACGCAATTTATTATCATTAGTGAGGTACAATAAATCAGCCTATGTCGGTCCCAAGCCCGGATGAAAAATGATGAGAGTTGTGTTACGTAGATGACAAGCGTAAAATTTAGTTACTCTTACGAATATGGATCGTTGGAGAAATTGTCCAAAAGTTAGGTTGTTCCTCATAGGGAATGCGACGTCTCGCCAAGAACCACTGCATCTCCAGGACTTGGATGTAGTGTTAAATATGCAAGAGTCCTCGTTGTATGGTCCAAATGTGGCGTCTTGGCAAGGGACACTGCACCTCCAAGAGGATTTAAGTGTAGTGTTAAATATGCAAGAGCTCTCACAAGGAAAGTAGATCGTAGGATTTATGACCAACTTAGGTTTAGAAGTTGAAATATAGATACGCTAACCGGAAAAACGATGGAAGTAGTGAATACAATGATTAGGAGAAGAATAAATATTTTGTCTGCAAGAGACTAAATGGGTGAGTAAGAAAGCTAAATTTTAGACAATTCAAGTTTTAAATTATAGTACACAGGAAAAAATAAAACAAGCAATGAGATATGTATTATTGTGGATACTACTTGGAGGGATGAAACAATTAACATAAGTAGAAAAAGTGATAAAATCTTAGCACTTAATTTGGTCGCAGAAAATGAAAATATTAATGTGATTAGTGTTTTGCCACAAGTAGGATTAAGCAAAGCTATTAAAGTGCAATTTTGGAAGACTTACATGATTTAATAAGAGAAATCCCACAAATCGAGAAGATTTTCATGGGAAGAGACTTAAATAGACATATAAAGAAGAAAAATATGGATTATACAGACGTTTATGGAGGATTTGGGTATGGAGAGAAATGAAGAACCATTTTAGACTTTGTCATAACACATGAGCTAATTGTGAATACATTCTTCATGAAGAGGGAATAACATTTAATAATGTTTAAGAGCGAACCAAATAAGCACAAATTTGACTATTTTATGACTCACAAAATGGATAGAAAGATTTGTAAGGATTGCAAATTCATACTAGGAGAAATTTTAACACAACACAGGCTAGTGGCGTTGGATGTGCAAATTAAATATAGTAAATTTACGAGAAGGACAAAAGTATTGCCAAAAATTTGATGGTGGAACTTGAAGACGAAAAAACAAGTTACTTTCAAGAAAGCTGTTATGGAACAACTAAAGTATGATCCTTATGTTGATCTTAGTATCACAAAAATTATGTCTTTACATTTAAGGATAAGTGAAAATAACGTACTTGGAGTGTCGTGTGCCCCCACATAAAGAATCTTGGTGGTGAAAAGAGGAAGTGCAAGAGAAAGTGAGGGCAGCGTGGGCTAGCTATAAAACACTCTACACTTGTAGGAATGATAAAAGCTTGACAAGTTATAAAGTTGCCAAGAAAGAAGCTAAATAGGCAGTAAGTAAAGCAAGAAATCAAGCTTATGAAAAATATTACGAGCGACTACATACCAAAGATAGAGTGTGATATATATATAATTGCTTGAGCTAGAGAGAGAAAGAAAGTGGATTTAAGCCAAGTTAACTGCTTACAACATGTTCAAATTTTTGCCCTCGACCCTCGGGTTGCGCTTGCCCTAATCTCTTGCTTTGGAGTCTGTCTTCTAGCTCTCAACCAAGAAACTATTGGACAGATGACATCCATCCTAAAATGATCATACAAGCACAAGCAAGTTGCTCGCTTCAATATTTATATAAAAATGTATGTTTACTATATTTATTATAATCGTGCTCGGGCGCGAGTAGTATTGGGATGGGTGACCTCCTGGGAAGTCCTTGTGCTGCCCGCTTAACTGGAGTTTCTCTCATCAAAGGAGGTCTACGGTTCGAGACCCAATCTCAACAACCCACCATTTGGAATTGGTGGCTGCGGCCAATCACATCTGTGGAGATGGGTTGAGGTCACTAGTCTGCAGACCTGTAGCGCACCCGCAGTAAGTCGGGGCGTTACAGGCGAAGCCTCCGACAAGTTACGGACTCAGTTTGTAACAAACAGACAAGGGGCAAGGCAACCCTTAAGGAAATAAAGAGAGCTACCCCATTATCTCAGGTTTACCGATATCGGCATATTTGTCCATAGAGGTCCTTAAATGTTCATAGATAAATATTGTGAATATCAATGAAATGTGTTCAGAAACACAAGTTAAATAGAATTTAACATGAAATAAACTAATCAAGGAATAAATCCTCGAGCAAACTACAAACCAGTTGCTACAACTAGCAATAAATATATAGAGATTGAATTCAAGTAGGATACAAATGTAACCTTGAAATGTTATAACGACCCACAAATTAATTTAATGAACAAATTCATGCTAACAGTAGTAAAGAGAATAACACAGGCTTACAACTGTAGGAATGGACTCTGTAATCTGGCCTGCTTTACTTAATTCCAAGAGTGCCACCTCAGCAGCTGACTGTTCTGCCGCCTTGCGGTTGAAAAATCCAGGCAAGGAATTATACGTAACATTGTTGACAATTACAGAAGACCTGAAAACAGGTACATGTGAAGGACCTTCCATGTATGTATCATACACAGGAGTTGTAATGCCTACTTTCTGCGCGTACTCTTGCAACCTGCTTTTGAACACATAGCAATTGGCCACCACTAAGAACAAAAAAGAAAGATATAAATTAGTACAAACAGAACCAATTCTTCAACAGGATCTGACCAATGGTAAAAACGAATGATGCTGGGGAATAATTAGATGATCAAAATAACGAACGGACTAGGAAAAAAAGAAGGTTTATGAACTCACAGCATGGAGAAGCAACTTCTATAAACTTCATAGCACAGCATGCATATAAATACCATGAATAAAGCACACGTTATGGGGAGCATAACTCCAAGGAAGAATGGGATCATAGTTATCAAATAAACTAAGTGACGCGGGACGGTCCTATAAGGATAACTAAAGGTTATATGCGTACACAATTCGACAAATACTTGCTTGCAATTAGAGAAATTTTTATAAACCAATATTTATTTTGATTTGCCACAAAAATTTAAAAGCCATTAAAATAAGGAAACAAGAGTCGAAGTACAAACGCAGGAGTACGTGAAAACAAATGACTAGATAAATAGGAATACACAACGCTTCAAACGTTTTGAAACAACGATTACAAACCACTATTCTTTTAGTAGAAAATTCAGAAACAATTCAACATAAAATAAATGACAACCAACCTGAAACTTACATAATTAGTAAATAGAGGATTGAGTGGATCGCCAGCAAGTCTCCGGTGGCCAGAATGGAAGAATGGGACTGGATTTGGACTCCTGATGAACCTTTGGGCTGCTGGATAGCGAGCAGCGAGGATGTACCTGGAGTTCCCAGGGCTGTAGGGAACTGTCGGCTATGTGGAGAATACAATAGGGGTGTTGGATGAAGGGGTTGGGGACTCGGGGTTGTATCGATGTTGGCTGGGTGCAAGGAGATGGCCCCGGGCTGGAGAGTCCAGGAAGATGAAATTTTGATGTTGGAGTTAACTTTCAGAGGCAATCAGGGAGGGAATCAATGGGTAGTGGGGTTATCCGGTTATGGGGTTTGTTTGGGTTCACTGGAAATGGATGGTGGAGCCTTTGGCTTGTTCAGTTGGCTGTAAGTACGAACGTGGGAACAGTTGCAACAATTCTCTCGGTAGAGACATTTTAGGTGAGTGTGGGTTAAATAAAAGGAAAATGTGGGATGGAGGTCAGTTAGTAGTAGCCGGCAGGTTGGAAGAGTGGAGGGGCTCGGTTGGGAAGATGGGAGGTGATTCCACGTGAGAATGTAGTGGGGTAGTGGAGGGAGATATGATTATGAGTAATTTTAGGATAGTAGGGAGTTAGGAGGTAGTGGGTTAGTGGGGTAGTGGGGGAGGTACTTAAGGTAGATATGGGGTAGTGGGGTGGTTACAGGTGGAGGTAGAGGTGGCTGGTAGTGATCGCCAGAGGTGGCTTCCGGCGATCGCCGGAAAACAAAAAAGAAAGGGAAAATGATGGAGATGATGGTGGTGGTAGTGGGAGGCCGGAAAAGTTTTTCGGTGATCGCCGGAAACTGAATAATAGAACAATATGGAGGGGAGGGTGGTGGAGAGTGGCCGACCTAGGTAGTGGGGAGCAAGGGGTGGTTGGACAAGGGGGTTGGGGGTGAAGGTGTAGTGGTTCCACTGCAAGGGAAGGGAGGAGGGAGGGCTGCCGGCAATTGGTGGTGGAGGGAGAGAGGTGGCCAGTCAAGAAAAGGGGCGGGGATTAATCCAAGCTTCAGCACTTAGATTCCGGCTTCGGCACTTAGATTCCGGCTTCGGCACGTGGTGATCAAAAGGAGAGGCTTCTCTTTCACTCAATTTTCAATGCCTCAAATATGAGCCCTCTAAGCCTTTATATAGACTATGAGAGAGACAACGGATGGTCGGGATCCTCAGATCGTTGTAGCTCTAAAAAAATATACATAAAATAAGAAAAAGTGCAAGAACGAAAAATCCTACGATCGGCGATCCGCTCGTGATGAGAGGCTCCGATCTTCACTGGGCCCAAATGAGCCGTGTAGCCCGATCCCCATCACAAAGCAGTGTCACTATATAAGACTACAGTTAGCGCTGACCTAATTCTATGTGAGAATGTAGGCCAACATGCAATCGATGTACATATTTAACTAAAATGCAATGTACATGTATAAGTCAACATGCAATAATATTTGATGCACAATTAATTAAATAAAATTTTAAAACTTGTGCAACTAATCACAATTGATTACAAATAATTCAAACAAAACTAATCAATAATAATTGCAGGCTGATGAAAGAGCCAAAATTTAAACACCAGAGCAAATAAATCTTGCAAGTCTAGTGAAAGAAAGGTAGAAAATGCTAAGAACCTAATACCACTAACAAATACAAGTGCGCCGTACAAAGAAGAGAAATATGAAACTAAATATAAACTCATCGAATAATATTAGTCAATGTTGAACGGGAATCAGAAACAGATTGAGGTGGTGGTCGGTTGTAAAGATAATGGAAGAGGTATGACTAGGGTTTTGGGTGCTAGGAAGGTGGATGCAGGGAGGGAAAGTCGGTGGTTGGTGGGAGAAGAGGGGAGAAATATGAAACTAAATATAAACTCATCGAATAATATTAGTCAATGTTGAACGGGAATCAGAAACAGATTGAGGTGGTGGTCGGTTGTAAAGATAATGGAAGAGGTATGACTAGGGTTTTGGGTGCTAGGAAGGTGGATGCAGGGAGGGAAAGTCGGTGGTTGGTGGGAGAAGAGGGGATGGAGGCGATGGTTGTAGAGATGGAGGGATACTATGAGATGCATGGCTTGGGGGTAGAGGAAGGAGGTGGCTTGGGGCTGGTGTATTACAGACTTACAGTAGGGTTGAGGCAGGCTAAGAAGAAAAGAGAGAATTGACCGTTGTTAGAAATGTTATGGTCGGCCATGAGAGGAGGCTCCAAGAAGAGCTAATGTCTACAGGATGGAGTGTCGGCAGTGAGAACTCCCGACACTTTAAGTAGGAGGGAGCAACGAGCAGCGGTTGGGCGGCAGTTTTCACGCGAAATGGGAGTTTCCTCGGCTTCGGCACATAGGAGAACTACCGGTTCTATTCAAAGACAACATATGATCATTAATCGGTCTTAACACTCGGTACTTATACTGTTACGCCGCCGCTACGCTTTACGGGATGTCACTATGTTCGGAGGAGCAAAGGCGCGCTAAACAACGGGGCTGAACCTTCCGGTTCAGCCCCCACTCAATGAACCGGCCGGCCAGGGGCTGAACCAGGCGGGTTCAGCCCCCTTTATGGGTTATGCAGAATATTATCAGGTAATTTCTTCTTCCCTCCTACAAACCCTAATCCTCTCTTAGCTTTCTCAAGATCTCTCTTAGTTGCTCTATTGTCCTAACATTTGGTATCAGAGACGTTCATCTCTCCGACATGGTGAACACTCGCTCTCAAGAGGAGTCCTCTCGGATTGAAACCCTAGAGGAGAACGTTGTTGGCCTAACCGACTCGATGGCAGCCATGGAAGGGCGGATGGAGGCTCGGATGGAGGAATTGAAGGCCTTGTTGAAAGGGAAGACACCGGCGAGTGAAGATTCGGCCGGATCGGGGGCCGATTTGGCGGCTACGGGCGCGCGGCTTGCGGACGGCGTCGGCGGCATGCGGCTGTCGGAAGAAGAGCGTGTGCGGGCCAGCGGGATCCCGCCTGGCACGGGCTGGCAGGGGTCGGGAGCTCCTGGTACGGCGGCGTATGTGGTAGCAGCGGGCTCGACAGCGGCGTATGGGGGTCTGGCGGGGCCAATTCCGCCAGGATCTGCAGCGGGGGGGGGGGGGGGGGGGGGGGGGGGGGTCGCCGATCCCGGATCGGGCCGGGGACAGAGCCGGTAGGGCTGGGCGGAGCCGGCGGGGCTTCGTCGAGGCTGGGAAGAGCCGGCTGGGCTCCGGCGACCTCCAGATCTCGCGGGATACCAAAGGGGGGGGGGGGGGCTTTTCCCTCCTCCCCGTGGGTTTGGGCCGCCGGGCATGGCCGGATTTGGCCAAGCGTGGGCTGGACAACAACAACCTCCTCCTTGGGGAAACGGTCAGCATCAAGGCTACGGCGGATTCGAGCAAGGTGAGCCCGCAAGACGGGAAGGAGGTCATGGGGCACAACGCTTGACTCCCGGATTAACTCGCATGTACTTTCCGGAGTTCGAGGGCGGCGACGCATTGGAATGGATTCAAAAGGCTGAACTTTTTTTCCATTACCAGGAGGTGCCTGAAGGTCAGTGGGTACAGTTAGCGTCCTTCCACCTGAAGGATGACGCTTTCCAGTGGACGCAGTGGTTCCTACGGGGACGGGAGTACGTGCCATGGGGAGAGTTTGTGGATGGATTTACGGCCAGATTTGGGCCACTAGAGTACGAGAACTTTGAGGCCCTCCTTCAGAAGCTTCATCAGAAAGGGTCGGTGTTGGAGTATCGCACTGAGTTCGAAAAGCTGGCGAATCGGGTTCAGTGGCCGGAGAGGACACTCTACAGTTGTTTCATATCTGGCCTCAAGGAGCACATTCGTAACGAGGTACAGGCACTCATGCCTCGTTCATTGAACCACGCCATTACTTTGGCGCGCATCCAGGAGGAGCGGTTCAACAGGCAGCGAGCACGCATCACGAGTAGACCGCCTTCGGCTCCTACCACAGCAGCACGACGGGAGCAGCCCACGGGTAGCAAACCGATGGTGACTCGGTTATCGTGGAGTGAGTTGGCCGCTCGGAAGGAGAAGGGGCTGTGCTTTAATTGCGATGAGAAGTTTGTGTCTGGCCATAAATGCCAGAAGATACAAGTCTTCATGTTGCATCAGGATGTGGACGAAGAGCCGGCTCCAGATGAGGAGTTGGAGGTGGACTTGGAGGAGACGGAGTTCGGGGTTTGTCTTCATGCTCTTGAGGGTTGCGCTCCCCCGCTTACTATGCGGCTGGCGGGCCGGATCACCCAAGAGAAGGTTACTATTCTGGTGGACAGTGGTAGCACTCACAACTTCATACATCCCGACGTGGCACGGCGAGTTGGGCACGTGGTTGACAAGGGGAATGCCTTTCACGTTATGGTAGTGGATGGCAGCAAGCTGCAATGCGAAAGGGTGCTGAAGGGAGTGGAGCTGCGGATACACGACTATGTGGGACGGACTGACGTCTACCTGTTGCCTATTCGGGGTTCAGACATGGTGCTGGGAGTTCAGTGGTTGCGCCAGTTACAGCGGGTGACTTTCGACTGGGAACACATGACTATGGAGTTTGTGCACGGGGAGAAGCAGTTTTGCTTGAAGGGTCTCATGTCATCTCCTGTTAAGGAGGTTTCTCTTCGCAGCATGCAGCGGTTGAGCGGGGATGGACAATTGATGGCCGTCCTTCGGGAGGTCCAGACCGGTGATCCCACGCCTTCTGAGGTACCGGTTCAGTTACAGTTACTTCTGACAGATTATGCTGATGTTTTTCAGGAACCACGCACTCTGCCACCGCCGAGGTTCCGCGATCACCGTATTCCGCTCAAGGCGGGTGCTGAGCCTACGAATGTTCGTCCATACCGCTACCCACACGTCCAGAAGGCGGAGATCGAGCGCAGTGTCCGCGAGATGCTAGAGGCCGGCATCATTCGGCCGAGTACGAGTTCCTTCTCGGCCCCCATTATTCTGGTCAAGAAAAAAGACGGGTCCTGGAGATTCTGTGTGGACTACCGTGCCTTGAACGACGCTACTGTCAAAGATAATTTCCCGATTCCTCACATAGAAGAGTTACTGGATGAGCTGCATGGGGCGCAGCGGTTCACCAAGCTGGATCTTCGTTCCGGATATTATCAGATTTTGATGGCTCAGGAGGACGTCCATAATACGGCCTTCCGGACACACGACGGCCATTATGAGTTCTTGGTTATGGCCAATGGGCTGACTGGAGGGCCCGCTACATTCCAGGCCAACATGAACGAGATATTCAGAGACTTTCTGCGGGTGTTTGTTCTGATATTCTTTGATGATATACTCATCTACAGCGCGAACTGGGAGGACCACGTGGGCCACGTGGAACAGGTCCTTGCCAGACTTCGTCAACACCATCTCTATGCAAACCGTTCTAAGTGCTTCTTCGGTCGGGAGGAGTACTTGGGCCATTTGGTCTCTGGTCAGGGCGTCAGGGCCGACCCACGGAAGATTCAGAGTATGCAGTCCTGGCCGCGACCGGTTACAGTCCGTGCCTTGCGGGGCTTTTTGGGGCTCGCAGGGTACTACAGGCGGTTTGTGCAGGACTATGGGAAGATAGCCCGGCCATTGACCCAGCTGCTGCAGAAAGATTCCTTTTCTTGGAGTGAGGAGACTGAGGAGGCATTTCAGGCTCTCAAACGAGCCATGACCACCACACCAGTCCTTGCCCTACCAGATTTCACGAAGGAGTTCGTTCTAGAGACGGATGCGTCGGGGGTCGGCATTGGGGCGGTGTTTATGCAGGCGGGGCGGCCGATAGCCTTTTACAGCAAGGCACTTGCTCCTCGTACTTTGGGTCTCTCGGCCTACGAGAAGGAGATGTTGGCAATCATTCACGTAGTGGCTGTGTGGCGGCCCTATTTGTTGGGCCGGCACTTTAAGATCAGGACGGACCACCAGAGCTTGAAGCATTTTCTGGACCAACGGGTCTCTTTGCCTTTGCAACAGAAATGGGTTACCAAGCTTCTGGGCTACGACTATGAGATTGTTTATCGTCGCGGCACAGATAATGTGGTCGCTGATGCTCTCTCCGTCTTCCAGAGGCTGCTCTCTCTCATATTTCGGGGTCGTTGGTCGATTCCTTGGAGGATATTCAGGAGGAGGTGCTGCGATCAGACACGCTACGCCCGCTGGTGGAGGCTTTACAGCGGGGAGATAGAGGCGCCGCTGGCTATCACTTGTGTAATGGCCGGCTTTACTATCGGGGCCGGGTGGTCGTGCCCGCCGATTCAGCGTGGAAGACAGTTTTGATGCATGAGTTTCACTCTTCGCCGACGGGAGGGCATGCGGGGGTGCTCCGGACCCTTCAGCGGGCGAGCGCAAACGTTTTTTGGGCAAACATGCGACGGGACATTCAGCAGTTTGTTCGCCACTGTGAGATCTGCCAGCGGCAGAAATATGAGACTTCTTCTCCTGCAGGGCTGCTAGTGCCAGTGGACATCCCGCAGCATATTTGGAACACGGTGTCCATGGACTATTGATGGGTTGCCTAAGTCTAAAGGAAAGTCAGTTATTCTGGTCGTGGTGGATAAGCTTTCCAAGTATGGCCATTTTCTGGCACTCAGCCATCCGTATACCGCAGAGTTCGTGGCCGCACTCTTTGCTAGAGAAATCGTTCGACTGCATGGCCTCCCCCGTGCCATTATTTCTGATCGGGACCCCACCTTCGTCAGTGGGTTCTGGAGGGAGCTGTTCAGGTTGCAGGGTACTCGCTTACACTTCAGCACGGCACATGACCCGCAGTCGGATGGCCAGACGGAGGTGCTCAATCGGGGTGTCGAGACGTATCTTCGTTGCTTTGTGATGGATGAGCCTCGGAGTTGGCCGGATTGGTTACACTGGGCCGAGTATTGTTACAACACGGCATATCACTCAGCCAGCAGGATGACACCGTTTGAGGTGGTTTACGGGCGGCCGCCCCCTACTTTAGCCAGCTATGAGCCGGGCAGCACCGCTCTTCCGGCGGTGGATCGTGCGCTTCTGGATCGGGATCGCATGTTGGTCAATCTTCGGGAGAATCTCCGCCTGGCACAGGATCGCATGAAGACCCAGGCGGACAAGCACCGTACGGAGCGGGAGTTCGCCGTTGGTGACGAAGTTTTTCTCAAGCTCCAGCCGTACCGGCAGTTGTCCGTGGCTCGTCGTGGCAACCAGAAGTTGTCCCCGCGCTACTACGGCCCCTTTCAGATCATCAGCAGGGTGGGACCGGTAGCTTATACCTTGGCATTACCGGAGGGTTCCCGCATCCATCCTACATTCCACGTTTCCTTGCTCAAGCGGAAGGTGGGTCCTCATGTCCAGCCGAGTACTTTACTGCCTGAGGTTACTTCTGCGGGTGAGCTGCGGCCGCTTCCAGAAGATATTTTGATGCTCAAGTGGAAGAACCGGGGCACGGAATACCGGCCCGAGCTCTTGGTCAAATGGAAGAACCTGTTGCCAGCACACAACTCTTGGGTGGACTTCTTCGATTTCAAGGAGCTCTACCCTGACTACCACCTTGGGGACAAGTTGGTTCTTGATGGGGAGGGGAATGTTACGCCCCCGCTACGCTTTACGGGACATCACTATGTTCGGAGGAGCAAAGGCGCGCTAAACAACGGGGCTGAACCTTCCGGTTCAGCCCCCACTCAATGAACCGGCCGGCCAGGGGCTGAACCAGGCGGGTTCAGCCCCCTTTGGAGGGGCCGGCCGGCTCCCTCCATGCCCGGGTATATATATACCCGGGCAGCCCCCTTTATGGGTTATGCAGAATATTATCAGGTAATTTCTTCTTCCCTCCTACAAACCCTAATCCTCTCTTAGCTTTCTCTAGATCTCTCTTAGTTGCTCTATTGTCCTAACATATACACAATTAGAATTAGGTTAAATGCCATGAAATGACCAGATTACCCATTAGTGACATGCATCTGATGTTTGATTGCAACAAATTGGAACCCAATTGAATTATATCCTAAACCACCACTTTCATGAATGTTTAGATCTTATGTATAATTAGCAGAATTAGTCTATCATAATATTTATATTACCTAAACAATTCAATTTTGATGTACTTGCACTTTACTGTAGTATCGCATAATATATCAAAATAAACCTGAACCAAGCAAAACCAAACTTTCATTAACAGAAATTTTTATTTACATAATATAACAGAGCCAAATTTTCATTAGAATAGCCTGCATAACAAAATAACTAATAGAGCCATACAGATCCTTTAAATAAACCTTACTGCGGTTGCAGAATTACAGAACCGAGTAAACCGAAAAACTGACGGAGACTGCGTAAAACTGAAAAACCAAAAATTGAACTGAGTAAACCGACCAAAAAATCGAACCGATGTATATCGGTTCGGTTTCGGTTTGAGTCCAAACCGGCCCAAAACGAACTGCTTGCACCCCTAGATGGAAAGTGTCGACTGCTTTGTCGATCTCTGGTCCTACGCGACATAGACATTGGTTGGGCGAAGGGCATGGCTGGTGGTAAGTTGTGCTCAGAGGAAAATAACCGAGCACACGTTGTTCGTTGAAGCACCCAATATGATCAAACGCGGTCTAATCATCAATCAGTTGGAACGCAATATCGGATGGAACTCTCACGCAGGGTCCCATACTCATACAATGAACGGACAGAGATTGCTAGCGATTTTTGGTCTATTGATCTTTGGTCACCCTGTGGCCTGTGGGTGAGGTATCCCAATTATGGTTGTAAGCAACGCTCAGGCAGATGGACAGACCTCTCCTACTGCAACGAGGGAGAGAGGATTCATGGGCAGTGGGGGCGTAGGGAGTGGCTTTGATACCAAGTTGTTATGTCGAGTGTCAATGTCTCATCAAAGAGGTAGTCGAAGGTAGCGCGAGGGAGGCGGAGATATAAGGGTTTTGTGCTCAATCGAAGGAGAAGAATAGTAAGAGGGAATTTTGCTCAACCCTAACCCTAATTTGAGGAGGATGAGAAGATTGAGAGAAACTGAGATTAATTCATTTCTTCCAACTCCAAAGAATGATGCCGATATGACACTTAATTAACACATAAATAGAATTAACAAATAATGAATAGTGTGCCCATAACAAAATATAGCTTTATTGTCACTATCAAGACTCCGGTAGAGAAATCTAGAGACCGATAGAGACAATCTACTGGCACTCAGAAAGAGATATCGGGAGCTTGATAAACCAGATAAGACTTCTCAAGCGGGTTTAATCTTCCTACGAAAAGTGGTACCCCAAAACACATATATTACAATCAACACAAAGGAGTTATTCACACTGTCACCCCGACATTTTTCCGTAGATTATTAAGGGATTCTTGTCATGGAAAATGTTTCTATATTATATGTTTTTATTTAGTTTTTGGACATTTTATTACATGTTATTTGCTTTTGCATTTTACTATTTGAATTTACAGCGATGTAGGTCTATTCTCAATTTCTCATTGATGTGGCTACTTGATGAGTAATTTATTTACTCATCTTTTAGTATAGTATTATTACAATTTTATTATGAAATTATGTTATTTTTATAAATTATATCGTATAAATCTTTCCTATGTTAATTCCATAAGCTAACTTATGTTTATTTTATATTTTCAGGTTTTCTGGACATTTGGAGCAGAAAATGCATTTACACGCCCCAGGTCACGGGCGTGACCATGGGCGTGTAACCTGCGCAGTGTTCCAGACCTGTTTCTGCCACTCCGGGGACGTTCCGTGAAAAGTTCGTCAAGTACACGCCCCATGTCACGGGCGTGACCAAGGGCGTGACCCAATGTCACGGCCACGACCCGCAACAAGCATCCGGAGCACGTTGCCACGTCAATTAAAATAACACGCCCTCGGTCACGGGCGTGACCGAGGGCGTGACAGCATGTCACGGGCGTGACTTGCCTAGCGCCCTTCCCGCCGAAGTTTCCCGCCAGCAGCCACTTTTGAAGATTACACGCCCCAGGTCACGGGCGTGACCTCGGGCGTGACACGCCCGAAACGCCTGTATTGAAGCCAGAACGCGCCCTCTCCGCACCAGTACCGATCACGCCCCTTACACGCCCTTGGTCACGGGCGTGACCAAGGGCGTGTAACATCAAATTTCTGCCTATTTAAAGGGAGCTTCTCCAGAACTTCAGGGGACGAATCACTAGGATTAGAACTTTCATTTCATGTCTTTATTTTCATGTTTTAGTAGTTCTAATGCTTCTTTCTTTTTGCAATTGTATTTTCATTTCAATAGTTTGTAATTTTCAATTCCTAGCTTGTAACTTTCTTAGCAATTTAATAAAATAGTTCTTTTCTTCTCTCATTTTCTCCCTCTTTTATCATGTGCTCTTTTATTTATTTTGATTCCTCAATCTTCATGAGTAGCTAAATTATTATTAGTACTCGATCGAGATGATCCAAGGAATAATATTGGTTTTGAAGTAATTTAGAATTGCTCTTTCTCTTTTCTAAAAACGCTTAAGATTTATCCTTGATTCTAATGAAATGAGATTATATTTTCGATATATAATTCTCGTTCTTGTTTTCGTTCTTTAGTTAGCCGAACAAGCTCGTAAGGCGAATCGATCATTCAAGGATAAAGAGAGTTGCATGCAACCTCGAATGAGGATGACATAAATCTCCCGGATTTGAGTCAAATCCAATAGTGGGATTCATCTCGTAAAGCAAGTATTGGGTTATCGATTATTGAATGAAAATTCAGTAGATATTCCTAATCTTAGTTGGGCGTAGCCGTGAACATAAAGCCCGATCGGGCCGGCCTGAACCGGGCCCGATCGGGCTTTTTCCTGCATCGGGCCGGGCCGGCCCGGTCCTCCCCTGTTATCGGGCCGGGCAGGCAGCACTAATGTGCTGCCTGCTCCGGCCCTTCAGGCCGGGACGGGCAGGACCGGGCCGGTCTCGGGCCCGATCCGGGCCGGCGCGGTTTTTTCTTTTTTTTTTAATTAAATTTTAAATTTTTAAATTTTTTATTTTTATAAATAATAAATAATGAAATTTTGAACAAATAATATTGAACAATTTGAACGAAAAATTTGGAACAAAAATTTTTATTAATATTGAAAATTTGGAACAAAAAATTTAAAATATTACAAAATTGAAGTCGTACATTTGTACAAAATACAAAATTGAAAATACAAACTTATAAAAGCTATGATTCTTATAAAATTTAATTAAAAAATTTACATATTTTAAAAAAAGTACATTTAGATTGGACTGCGGATTTAATCATCATGTAGATTCAAGTTCAACGCGTCCATTTCGTCTTCTATCTCCTCCGAGCTATCCTCCAATGGTGTTATGTGTTGCTTCCTCTTTAAGTTGTCCAAGTAGTCCTTGTAGCATATGCAAACCTCCAGCGAATCTTCGTTAAGCCGGCTCCTCCGCTCGTTCAAAACCCTGCCACTAAGAGAAAAAGCGGACTCCGAAGCTCTTGTACTAGCTTGGACAGTTAATAAATCACGGGCCATACAGGCCAAAACAGGATAGGTATTAGCTTTACCTTTCCACCAATTTAAGAGATCGAAGTTTTCGATCTCGTCCGAACTCATAAAATCGCTAAATTGAGTTTTTGTGTATAATCCTAATTCATCTAAACTACCAGATGTGCGCGCTTTTTTCCTAGAAGCTAAATCTAAAATTTTATTTTTAAGACTATCCTTCGTTTTGGGTTGCGTTATTTCTTCGCGGGGCCGTGACCCGTATAAGTTATTGTAATAATTATAACTTTGCGTAAAAAATTAGTAAAACTTGTACTACTAACGGGGTCATCCTCATCATAATTTATATTTAAGGTTAGATTAGTATTGATTTCGTCGATCAAATTTTCTACGCCTTCTACGTTAAGTAGCGGATTTAAAGCGGCGGCGCACGAAAACATAGGCGGTATTTCTCTATAATATTTTAAAAAAATTTCTTCCATTACTTTAATTAAAGGAGCCCAACCTTGGTGTTTTCTATAATAACTAAATCTTTCTGTGATATGTACGAAATGTTCAATTACTAATGCGCTCGTTGGATAATACACTCCAGATAAAGCAACGGTGGCCCTATAAAAACACTTTAGTAAATCTACATAATATTCTATTATGGCCCAATCAGTTTCACCTAAACCGTGTTCAATATTAAGTAAACTATAATATTCCATTAGAAGATCTTTTTGTAGAAGGGCTCTTTTTAACATTTTATAGGTTGAGTTCCATCTAATAGGCATATCTAATTGTGGTTTCAAATATTTCTGATTTTGTGCTTTACAAAATTTTCTAAAATCTTGAGCTCGTTGTTTAGTACAATAAATAGCTTTTAATATGTCGCGAATTTAATTAATATATTGTGACATTGCCTTTAAATTATCCTGTACCACTAAATTTAGGACGTGACAAACACATCTAGTATGAAAAAACGCGTCGTTGAGAAATGGTTTTAAATCTCGTTTTAACAATTCAATTGCGGCGCCATTATTGGAGGCGTTATCAAGAGAAAAACTAAGTATTTTATCGTTAATTTTAAATTCCCGCGCACATTTCATAATAACCTTATATAAAGCTATAGCCGTGTGCGGGAATTCAAAACCCGTAAAACATATTACGCGTTTATTTAGCTCCCATGAAATGGGATCAATCCAATGACAAGTGATGCAAAGATAAGCTAATCCTAAATTTAAATTACTCGTCCAAACGCCGCTCGTTAGACTCACACGTCCTTCGAAATTTTCAAAATACGTAATTAATTCTTGTTTTGCTTCTAAATATAACCTAATCGTGTCGCGCCTTAAAGTAATTCTACTAACCTTTTGGTATTTGGGCTGAAGCCCCCCATGCATGTACTCTGTGCCGTCGTCATTGTCGAAGACGCTGAATGGCAGCCCACGTTTGATGACGAACTTCGCCTGCATCTCTCGCCGTCGCATTTGATCGTACGTTCAAATCTGTCCTGCTCCAGAAATTTGAGCTTGACTTGACTCGGGAGGAGCTTGTTTCGACTCTCAAGATTTTTGGTGTCTAACGAGCGTCGAGTTACCGCTGATGGATAGCAACTTCGAGCACATCTTGCAGCGCGCTTTTCTTTCGGTGCCGACTAGGACCATGTCGAAATGCTCTCAAATACCCGCTCTACGGTTGTGCTCCACCACCGAAGCCGTACTTTGAGAAGACGACGCTGGAGTTGTGGAGGACGACGCCATTGGGAGAGCTAAGAGAGAGAGAGAGAGGGGGGTGGGGTGTGAGAAAAGAGAGAGGGGAGGGGGGTATTTATAGGATTTTTTTTGTTTTTTTTTAATTAAAAAATTAATTAAAAAATAAAAAATATATAATAATATATTATATTATTATAAAGAGCAGCCAACGGCTCTAATAGAGTCGTTGGCTGCTCTTTCATGGCAGCATGGCTGCCACATGGCAGTCATGCTGCCATGATGAGCCTAACGGCTCTAATAAGAGCCGTTAGGCTCAATCGGGCCTAGCCCGAGACCGGTTCGGGCTTTGCCCGGCCCGGTCTCAGGCTAGCCCGATTATCGGGCTTTACCCGGGCCGGTCTCGGGCTAGCCCGATTATCGGGCTTTACCCGGGCCGGGCCGGGTAACGTCTCCAAACCGGGGCCCTGTAAGGGCCCCGGGTAAGTGCTCGGCCCGGTTCGGGCCTGAACCGGGCCGGGCTTGACCGGGCCTTGACCGGGCCGGGCCGTCAGGCCCGGTTTTTTTGTTCAGGACTAGTTGGGCGTATCCTCGACCCAAGGTACGTTCATATTTCGGGAATCCCCACGGTCAAAGTTATTTTAGTAAGAGATTGCGATTTTATTTCTTATTCGTATTCTTTATTCCGCGGTGATTCAAAGATCGAGTGCTACCCTTTTTTTTTACTCTTCTTTTTAATCTTATTTTTATTTCCTTTTTGCAAAACCAACCCTCTAAGTTTTAATTGATAAGATAATTAGAGATTTTCTTGAAGTAAGAGTACTCAACCGCCCCGAGTCTAATACGACCTTGGTTTTTATAACCTATACTACATTCGATACGGTACACATGCCGTCGTCGTTTGCGGATATAGTTTGTCCCATCACTACTTTAAAATTGTGTTTGTATTCTAGACTTGACAGAGCAATATTTATTTTATTATGGTCGAATTGAATAGAGCTTTCATCTTTTTTCGGTATTTTTTCGAAGTACTGAGTGGGTTAGAATTATTTTTATGGCGATATAGTTGTATTTGCATATGATGTTAATCAACCTGGATAAGGCTTATGATAGGGTTCCAAGAGAGGTCTTGTGGAGAGTCTTAGAAAAGAAAGGTATAAATGTATCATACATTGACGTAATCAAAGATATGTATACAAATTCAGTGACCAGGGTGAGGACACCTGGAGGATTAACACGGGAATTCCCTATCGATGTTGGCTTACATCATGGGTCAGCTTTAAGCCCTTATCTCTTTACCCTTATCTTAGATGAGCTCATCGGACATATCCAACAGGCGATATCTTGGTGTTTATTATTTGCAGATGATATTGTTTTGGTCGATGAGACGCGTGAGGGTGTAAACGCGAAACTTGAATCTTGGCGAGACACTTTAGAAAAGAAGGGTTTTAGGTTGAGCAGGACAAAGACGGAGTATATAAAGCTTAAATTTAGTAATGCAAGAAGGTCGGATGACTCCATCATTAAATTAGGTGACCAAGATATTTCCCGCAGTGAGTGCTTTAAATATCTGTGATCGATAATTCAAAAAATGGAGGTGTAGATAAAGAGGTGATACATAGAATCCAAGCAAGTTGGTTGAAGTAGAGAGGCGCGTCTGGGATCTTATGTGATCGTAAAGTACCATTAAAACTAAAAGGCAAGTTTTATCGTACTGCAATTAGACCAACAATGCTCTACGGTTCTGAGTGTTGGGTAGTGAATGGTGTACATGAGCAAAAAAAGGGAATTGCGGGGATTAGAATGCTTAGGTGGATGTGTGGTCACACAAGACTGGATAAAATTAGGAATGAATGTATCAGGGATAAGACAGAAGTGGCGCCAATTGTAGAGAAGATGTGAGAAGCTCGTTTAAGATGGTTCAGACATGTACATAGGAGACCATTAGGCACCTGTTGGGCATTGTGAGAGTTTAGTCACTAGACATGTTAAATGGGGGAGGGGTAGACCAAAAAAGACTTGGAATGAAACTATAAGGAAAGACATGATGTACTTAGGCATAAGTGAGACTATGATTAAAGATAGGGCGCAATACAGAGGATCGATATAGCCGACCCCACTATGGTGGGATAAAGGCTTGAGTTTTGTTGTTGTATAGTTGTATTTGCATTAACGTGGTTACTTTAAGATTGTGCATGCTTGTGTATGCATTTTAGAATAGACATATATATATTTATTCGGGCTTGGTCGGATATATTCAAAGTTTCATCCCCTTGTCCTATGTTCTCGAGACTTTGAGAGGGATGGAATAATTTTGATCCAACTTTTGGTCTAATTCATGGACAGCGATATGGTTCAAGGGAAAAAAAATAAAAGTGAAAATAAATCAAAAATCTGAATTTTAGATTCAACCAACCGTGTATTGAATTAGGTCGACTTGGTTTTCCCTTGGACTGTTTTCTAGGATAGGCACAATTTACTTCCTATTGGATTTGCAAATTCATATTAACTTTTGTTGACTTTGTCAACTCAAATTGAGATTGCTTCCTGATTTTTAACCAGATACTGCCACTTATTATGAGGTTGAGTGCTTGTTCATGAGCTGGTGTAAGTTGCAATCATGATACATGGAATACACATGTTAATGCTATGATATAAAAGAAAAACACTGAACAACAAAAATTAGTAATTGAACTATTAAACCCTAGGTCTACCAAGCCATCAACTACCTATCAAGAACGGTGATTCTACTCCTCATTCCCACTTGATTTCTTCTAACATTAGGCGGGCTTTTGCTAGCCCTCTAGTTCTATTTGCTAGATCCAGGGAATGGGCCATTTCTTCTCTCCAGAGTTTCCACTCAGTTGTATCATTCCTCTATTTAGTTTGTTATTCTTTGTGCGCCTCATACTACTTTGGGGCATTTTATTGAAAAATCTTTCGAATTACCTTTGGTTCTACGTCCAAGTTGACTTTCCCTGCCTCCATGCATGGTGAATCATTGATGATCCGAGTGTTTTATGCTGTTATTTATTTTTAGACACTGCTTAGATCCTAAATAATTCTAAGACTCATTAGTTGTTTATCTTCCATTGTAATATGCCTTTTATTTCGCAAATCCAAGAATTTTACAAAACAATTCATTTATTAGTTTGTCATTTATTATTGTTTAGAATGTTTCTCATATTAAAATGATTTAGCTTCCACAGAATTTGTTCATAATTTTCTCCAATTGAATTGGGCACTCATTCTTATTTTAGTTAATATTTAATTTAATATGTTTGCAATTATAATTGTATCAAATTGTATCAAACATCTTTTTTCAACTAGCTTTTCATCGAACTTGAATGGATCCGAGTTGATCGGTCCCATCACATCAACATATTTGTGTGCACAGTGGCCTCGTTGCCACCAACATAGTTGGAAATCAGATACCTGTGCATCCCCACCTAGCTTACCTCCCTTTAAATACTCTAGTGTGATTCAATCAAGTCAAAGTGCTCCTTTAATGGAAAGAAACTAAAGACATTAGTGATTTGTCAAGTATTTTAAAGAGGTGACAAACTTTCTCAAAATTATTCCAACCAAATGACCAATATATCAATTTATTATCGGCCAACACTGCAATGCTTGTACAATTGTCGCATATTAGGAGGTATACTCATAAAGCTGATACAAAGCATCATCAGTAGAGGCAACGATCAATCACTACATATATATACTTTAGTAGCTCCACGCTTGGGTGGGAAAATTATGTCAGGCCAAAGATAACATTGTATAATCATGATTAAAAGGGGAGAGCACAGTAAGTATTTCTCGTTTTATCAACACAAGAATGTTCAAAATAAATATCAGAATACTACCAATAAAAGATAGAAATAAATATTAAAATCATTTCATTTGGAAAAAGGATCAAGTTTTGAATACAATTCCATATCCATCTGCGCCATCTCCAATGAACCTTTGGCAACCAAATAGCACATCATTGTCATTTTTTTTGCCCCACGGCTTCACCTTAATCTGATAATCTCCATTGGAGGCCATCATTATTAGGATAGGTACAGTCATTGTCACTTTTTCTAGGTTTGTGTTTCCACGGGCTTCGGGTTTGAAAAACTTCGTCCTCTCGATCATTATTCATTAACCACCGTGGTCTATAAGGTTATACCAAAGAGGATAAGAGCTACATAGAACTCTTTTAATATGCTAGTTGCACTCTTATCAATTTTGTCTTGCTCTCTCAATAATGGCATCAGACATGTTGTATACTATAATAACCACCACATCGTCACCATCTAAAGACAATATACTTTTCAAGTCTCACTAATTAATGCAACATGATTTACACCAACTCTAGTTGTACATTCTATAATTTGCTTAATGTGGAGACATAATTGGCTCTATTAGATTACAGTTACATTGTGTTTACAACAATGAGCCTCGAGTCTGCTCATTGGGTTTTTTACCTACATAAGAGTTATCTTGTGCTAAAGCCCCTATTAATCAAGGGCGGGCTTAGTGAATCTCTGTTTGGGCATTTCCCCTTCCAAACCCTTGTCCCTTCTACAAAGTGTATGCCAATAAGTTCTAAGCAATGACAAAGAATGATACTAAAATTTGCTAGTTCATAGAAGCCACTTTGGCAAATAACAAGCCCAATATCCAAAAGCTTTGTGAGTCGACGTAGAATATTTGCATATTCCACAACACTGCATGCTCACACAAAGTGACAAAACATAACATCACAATTAGATAAAAACACAATTGTGAAGGATGAAGAGCAGAAAATAAATATATTAAAAAGCTAGTCTATAAGGAATTGCCACTAAAGGAAGATGCAGAAGAATGATGTCATTTGGTCAAGTTGCAACCATTATTGTCTCTTGACAACCTATTTTTGAATGAATGTGGCTCTTGCAATTCCCAAGACTATACATCGGTAGTTATTTGCAGATAAGGGAATGTCATCAAGGCATTTTCATAGAAAAAAAATGTCATTCTCTGGCTAGTTGTGACATATTTGTCACTTGACAATACATTTGTAGCTGAACATTGTATTTGCGGTTCCCAAAGCTATACATTGGTGGTTAGTTGCAGATAAGGATGTGTCATCAAGTTGCAGATAAGGATGTGTCATCAAGTTGCAGATAAGGATGTGTCATCAAGTTGCAGATAAGGATGTGTCATCAAGTTGTGAATAAGGGCATGCCATCAAATTGTGAATAAGGCCGTGTCATCAAGTTGCAGATAAGGCCGTGTCATCAAGTTGCGGATAAGGCCGTGTCATCAAGTTGCGGATAAGGCCGTGTCATCAAGTTGCGGATAAGGCCGTGTCATCAAGTTGCGGATAAGGCCGTGTCATCAAGTTGCGGATAAGGCCATGTCATCAAGTTGTGGATAAGGACATGCCATCAAGTTGCGGATAAAGATATGTCATCAAGTTGTGGATAGTGAGGGATAGAATTCCTCCGTAGAAGAGATACACAAGCAACAAAGAGGTTAGTTGTTTCAATTTAGGCTTCTAGGTTTAGGGTTTTTTTTACAAACTTTTGAAAAGAAAAAAGAGGAGGGTGCAGAGAAACTCTACTACAGATTTTAACAAGAAAAATATTGAGCAGTGAGGACGGTGAGGACACGACAATGAAGGGAGACAATGATCCCTAACAATGGCACATTGAACATTGACAATCTCTCATGAATCGGTAATACGTTATACATACAAGGTAAGGTTTTAAGAACTGGAGTGGACATTAAATCTGAAGTAGAAAAAGGTCTAAGATACCGCTTCAAAAGTTCAACCAAAGTTTAATCGTGGTAACGGACAAAAATCATTTCAGTCCCTAAGGTTACAAGATAATGTCAATTTGGTCCCTAAATTTTTAAGTTGTCATTTTCATCCTTTGGCCAACATCCGGCTTCATTTTGAGTGCAATTCAAGGACTAAAAAAAGTTCATAGATGAGAAGTTCAAGGACTATTTTGACAACTAAAACTTTAGGGACTAATTTGACATTGGCTTGAAACCTCAGGAGCTGATATGATTTTTACCCTCGTGGTAACACAATAAATACTAAAACTATTTAATAACTATGCAAATGATTTAATATTTCTAACAATGATGTTGTAAAAAAATAATCATGAAAGCATAAAATATATGCATGGAAAAGTATTATAATCACATAACACCTTCATATTCCAGTTAATAAACAGTCAAACGAATAACAGATTAACATAATTGTGATATTTGGTGGTTCATCGTCTAAAATAGCAACAAAACTTAAACTTGGGTACAAGTACATGAGGTCAATCAAAATACAAACATTGCAAACAATAGATAAAAAGTTAACAAAGAAAACATTACCATCAAGCAAAGAACCATCAACAAGCAAATTCATGCATCCATTCGAGAGGCATTAGGCTATGGTTTTAAAAACATTGAACTCTCACCGGAGGGAGCATTGTTAAGTGATATCCCGGTGCTGGAGAGAGTCTGTTGAATGCCAGCGTTGATCTTTCGGGTGTCACCGTAGGCTGAGACGGAGAAAGGGTCCAGGTAATCCATCGCCAACAGCGTCGTGCTTATATTTATTTTTTGCGAAGAGGTGCGCATATCATGCTTTAGGGAAGTTTTCGAGATCCCGCCGCACACAATTCTTCCATGTCGCGTAGGGCAGACGGCGGAGGGCGAGAAGTTATGGCGATCTGCAAAGTGAGGCTGTCAGGTCGCCTGAGAGACTGTCTGCTCTACTGAGCAGATTACTGGGATACAACGCAAGAGTCTAATGAAACTACGAAGCTGCAAAGTAATTATCATGAACAGATGGAGAAATTAGGGCCGTTTCATTTGATTTAAGGCTATTTTGAGAACAACAACTAGAGATGTACGTCGATTAGCCGGTGAGACAGGCGGTTTGCGGGTCAGGCAGTAGCGTCGAAACGATTTGGAGGTGGAGACCGAGAAGCGATGAAGATAAGGACCGCTCTGGAGGATTCGGCGGGTTGAGTGGCCGGAAGCGTGTGAAGACCCGAAGGTCGGCAGCGAACCACGCAAGCAGAGGGATCCAGCAGTGGGAGATCAGGCAAGGCGATGCTTCGGAGGGAGCAGCAGGGCAGATGATACTCCGTCGATCAGTCAACAGTGAGAACAGAGAAAAGGACGCATGGTTTGAGAGAGCTCTATAGCACTTGGCAGCGCTCGGTGGAGAAACAACGGGAGAAAGAAAAACGAAGCCTGGTTCGCGACGGCTGCGACGGAGGCCGGGAAATAGACGGAGGTGTTCTGCTCTTCGCGAAGAAGTTTGTCAGCAGAGAGTCGTCAGCAGCAGAAATCAAGAACCCTAGCGGGCTAGCGGCGCTTCCGCGGATTTTAGTCAACATGTTCTGCTGGGAAAAATAAATTCCGGCTCTGATGAGTCCATGTCCGACGCAGACGTCTGACGGCCGGAACGCCACCTACACAGCCAGTTATATATTAGGTGATTGTTAATCGCCACCCGATGTTGGTTTGTCGCACCCAAATGTTATCCGCAACCCAAAAATTTTAAAAAATTTATCTGCAACCCGATATTTGACTTACCGCACCCCGTTGTTACCTGAGGAAGGAGGCGTCGGGCAGCTTCAACGAGAGAAAGATGGGCCAAAGGGGATACGCGAGGGGTTTAGGGTGTGACTTAAGACGGGATACACGAGGGGTTGAGGTTTTAAATTTTGGGTTACGGTTAAACACAAAAAAATGAAGTGTTTTTTAAAATATTGGGTTGCAGATAGCCAAAGACGGGTTACGGTTAACAATCATCGTATATGAAGCCTCAGTTACATCTAACTTTTTTTTGGAAATATCTGCTTTTATTTCTGAAATATTTGAGATATTACCTCTTTCCACGTGGCGCAATTTGATTAGTTTCGAATCGCTCTCATACACGAAAGACGGTTCATAACCATCGTGTCGCTGTCTGCCACCGCTGCCAATGGAGTCTAATACTAGTAGTGGGGCTCGGGCTACTACGACAAATAATAATCCTGCCAATTTTTAATTTTAAAACAATTCATATATTAAAATAATAATAATCCTATTTTGTAACTTACAAATTTATTAAACAAAAAAATTGCTCAGGCAGCCCAATTTTTGCTATAAGTAAATCATTTTTTTATAAAAAAAATCAAGCTTTTATTTCCCCACATTAATCCATATTGGCAGCCCATTCCCTAAACCTAAACCCCCAAGAAAATCTCGCCCCAAGCTCCGCCTTCGCTTCCGACCTATGGAATCGCAAGCCTCCCAACGCCGCCCGGCGCCGCCGACTTTAGCGTATTGTTGTTGTGTGCAAGCATGTTGAATTTGTGAGGAAATATAAAGAGGATTTTGAGCGCGATCTCGATCTCGAGAGAGCAAGCACATTTTCGGCTACCCTCTTATAATTAACGGGTTGAAGCACTGGAAAAATATTCTGCATAGCACTTGATGATTATGACAATTTGTATCCCGAGCGTTTTAATTTCTTTTTCAAGGCAAACGGATCAGATACATGTGTGTGCATAATTCTGCTGCTAGAAAAAAGGTGAAGGCTGACTCAGCTATTGCGAATGACGCAAAAAGAAGCTCAGGTCGCACGAATCAAGCTGTGTCGTATAGTATTTTGTCATTGATGGTGAATTGTGCTCAAACTCATTGACATTTCATCAATATTTGACAGAACCACGTTTTGGCTAATAACATAGTCATTCAAGCGGGGAACATTATTACGTAGAATGTTGCAACACAAATACCGCTGGATCAACATGGGCAAAGATATTGAAGCATTCACTAAAAGGTGTCAGGTCTGTCGAAAGTATATATGCTCGTCTTCAACTCCAACCAACGCAACACATGCAACCAATACACAAACACCTATCCATTTGTAATTCACAGAATGAACCTCGCGTACTAATATTTGTGCCAAAGCAAAGAGCGGAATATTTCTCAATGCCATCGGGTTAGCGATGAATCATTTTAGTAACAATCGATTATTTTATCGAGTAGATAGAAGCACGGGCACTTGCGAACATATATGACCCGTGATCAAAAACTTATTTGGAGAGAAATTGTTTGTCGACACGGGACTCCGTACGCGATCATAATATTTGACGAAAACATTAGAATATAATTTTCTTTCCAAAGAATGGGTATGGTTATGTGATTTGCCTCAATCATTTTGAGAGCATTTAAAGTGTTAAAGGGGAGGGACAAGTTACTAGCTCATGGGCCACTGCATCATGTTAAATCAATTGCAATGCAAATAATTTAATTAAAATAAACATGAAGATTTGGGGGTGATCGCGTTTTGCTCTAGATTAATGGTACGTTTGTTTGAGCATTTTTTTCTCCGTTATGTTTTCAAAAAACATAAACGCTATTTTTTGCCCATCAATCCAACATAATGTCGTTTTAGGTCAGATTCCAACCGCTTGGAGGGAGCTCCATTCAAGAACTGTTTTATCTACGATTTAATATTTGCAATAATCTACGATTTAATCTGTGTTCATCTACGGTTTCATCTCGGTATTTATCTACGATTTCATCTAGTGGTTTATCAATATTTTATCTAGGAGTTTATCTTGGGATTCATCTAGAGGTTAATCGATGAGTTCTTATAGGGGATTATAAGAACATAGCAGTTTTGATGGGAGGACGGCAATTCCCAAAACTATAAATTAGTTTTGAACACTGTTTTATCTTCATTTCTAACTGCATCTCCCATCAAAACTGTTCATAAATTTATTATCTTGAAAATAATTTATTTTCATTTTGTTTGTATTTGACTTTGTGATTCTTGGCTCTATGGTCCACTAGTAACCCTTTGGAACGACGGCGGCGGTCATGAGCGCACCGGTTACAAATCGTCGTTCATGAACACCCGACCTCACCCAAGGAACTCCGTCCATTTTTATGTTTAAAATTAGTTTTTGTTTTCTTTGCCGGGCGCGGTCATAGCCGTTGTCATGCCAAACATATATTTCACGACGATGACATTTTTGTTCAAACTCACATGATCAAAATGCTAAGGCAAATTAAACGGACAACAGTTCGCAACAACCGTACGTGCACACGACCGCCGCCGTCGTGCCAGGCAGACTCTAGGTTGGGATGTTGCACTCCCTCCTCTCTAACTCTTCAATTTATCCACCTCCCACCGCTCTCCTTAATTCAAACAACCTATAAATCCGAAGCTCGATCTCTTCACACCCAATGTCACCTTAAGTCCGTTTGGCGCAGTGTTTTTGCTCCGATGAATTTGAAAAGCAAAAACGTCATCGTCATAGAATATACGTTTGGCATGACAACGGTTATGCCCGCCACACAAAAAAAACATTAGCTTTAATTTGAACCTTAAAATGGATGAAGTTCCTTAATTATGTGAGGTCGGTCATTCACAAACGGCGGTTCAGAACCACCACGTTCATGTACGACTGCACCACCGTGCCAAACGAACACCTTATCTCCCTCATCCTCTTCACTTTATCTCTCTCCTAATCTCAATTCATTC
This sequence comes from Dactylorhiza incarnata, assembly GCA_033032865.1. Taxonomy (NCBI): domain Eukaryota; kingdom Viridiplantae; phylum Streptophyta; class Magnoliopsida; order Asparagales; family Orchidaceae; genus Dactylorhiza; species Dactylorhiza incarnata. The sequence continues at coordinate 4,873,776 of JAWHQI010000193.1, read as the reverse complement.
TAGTCTCCATATTCTTCTTGATCCCAACATATTTCGCTATTAAAAAAAAATCCATTTTTCGCCGCATCTCCGTCGGTTCTTCCCAACCAACTCCGACAAAGCGTTAGACAATGAAGCGGTAAGAAATATAGGGGTGATTGTGTTCTCAAAAAAAGGTCAAAATGGTGTTTTACAAGGATGGCATGACAACGGTGACAGTGTTTGGTTTGAATTTCAAAAGCAAATAGTCACGTAACAGCTTATTGTGCGCACATGAGAGACACTAATAAAAAAAATAAACTCTCAATAATTAAATAAACTTTCAATATCTGAATCCAAATTCGAATCCAGGATTTCGGAGCCGATCCGAATTTAAATATTCGAACGAATCTGAATCTCTGCATTCTATGACAAGTGCAAATTCGATTTAAGTGTTGTTCAATTCGATTCGTGAACTCTGGAGAACGGCCATGCGGCGACCCCGCGCCGTGCTTCACCATCACTCACTCTCCCCATACATATATTAATATGCTGCTGCTTTTTCTTTTCGATTCGATTCTTCTGAAACTTTTTCTTTTTAGACTCTAATAATTAAAAAAAGAAAAAGAAAATAAAAGCCTGTGCAGATCACGACCCTGCCCATCCATGCTTTTACAAGGGGAAAGGAAAAGAGCAGCAGCAGAATAAAGCGTGCCAGCGCGAATCTCGACGCACGGAAGTTACCATGCTTCCCGCTGAAGCCGCCATCAAAGTTTATGCGCATCTGCTTTGATTTATTCCGCATTCTTTTTTTGTTGTTTATTAATTAATTGTTTTTTTTACTAAACGCAGAACAATCAAATAATATCTGGGCGGCGAATGCGGAATGATCTTCGAAGGAGTCCGATGGAGCTCTCTTGGGCGTCGAATGCAAGATGAGTTCAAAAGACTGCCTTAGGGTCATTTTATAGATTTTAAGGGTGTCATTTCTGTAATTAAGTGGCTAGGGAGTTCGGCCATTCACACACCCGTGATAGGGCATTTGGCTATACGCACACTTATGATAGGAATTTCATTATACGCACACCAATAATGAGAATTTTGGTATATGCACACCCATGATGGGAATGTTGCTGTACGCGCACTCATGATGATGGATTTTACTATTCGCACCCACATGATCGAGAATTTTACTATATGCATCTCATGATGGAGTATTTTATTATCCGCACTCAATGATGGAGCTTTTACTATTCGCACCCTCATGACGGGAATTTTACTATTCGCACCACATAATAAAAGATTTTACTATTCGCACCCCCACCATGGAAGATTTTATGGATGATGTGGGGGGGGGGGGGGGGGGGGGGGGGGGGGGGGGGGGGGGGTGCTAGTGATGAGCGGAAGTTGCATGGACGAGGTAGTGGAGGACGGGCGGCAGAGGTCGGGTGGCAGCCAAGGGGCCGGTCGGGTGGCGTTGGCTGGCTGGCAGAGGCCGGTCGACGGTGGTATGCGACTGGATGGCTGGCGCGGACAAGGAGCCATGCGGCCGGGCCCCTGAGTACTAGGTTGTGTGCCTGTTCATTAGTTTTAGGATTAATCGACGCCCGAGGTGTTGTGTTTATCGTGAGGAAGAGTTATTAGTTGCGTGCAATCCATTGTGAGACGGCGAGAAGGTTGAATGAGCGCGGAGGGGTTATTGACCTTGAAGATATTACCGAAGATCGTAATTTATAAGGCAAAGACTTAAGAGAAAATTCATTTAGTTTGAGCTAACGAATACACAGTCTTGAGTTTAGGGACTTCACATGCTTAAGATCAATAGAAACTTTGTAATTATATATAGTTCCTTGAAATTGACTTCATCGTGAGCCAACTTCTTTGTCATGCCACCTCATGAAATCATACTAACGGCATTGTGTACGTATTTATCGTACGTACCAACAAGTCCTATTAAATGCTAAATTTTGAATTATATCGTACGTACCAACAAGTCCTAACGAATACACAGTCTCTTCGTTTGCACCCATGATTTTGCAGGAAGATTTTGAAAAATAAATTTTAGGATTTGCAGCCATGGTTTGCACTCATGGTTTTGAGGATAAGGCGATCGCACATGAAGGAAAACCGACCTAATTTGTTCGGTTTTGGAGATAGGTAAATTTCTAAAGTTTCAAAGCCAATCCCGTCCATAAAAATGTCCAAACGAACAACATAATTGATTTTGGTCCAAAACCTTCCTCCCAAAATCGATCGGATCAATTCCATCCTCTAAACACACGAAACGAACACAAATATTAGTTTTGATATATATATATATATATATATATATATATATACCCAAAACCAATTCCTTAATTCCTCTCAAAACCCGCGAAACGAACACAACCTAATGGATTAGGCTTAGGGTCCGTTTGGCGCGGCGTTTTTGCTCAGGTGAGTTTAAACAAAAATTATAATATTTGAACATAAAAGTTGACGAAGTTCGTTAGTTGTGGATAGATATATTCACGACTGCCACTGCCGTGCCAATCTGACCGTTACAGAGGTGAACTTAAGATCTAGCACGTGAAAATGATCGCAATGACGACCTTTTATCTTAGGTTCATGAAAATGATCGCGATAAATGACTGAAATCACAAGTGATATATCATGTTCTTAATGGAACCCTAACGATAAATACTACAAAAATATTGATCTTTATCGACTAAAAATTTTATCGCCAAATATCGATTTTTCATCATTGAAGAAGATTAGTGGCCAAATTTTCTTCCTACACAAAATGATGTAATGATGTAGTCATGAAATGTATTTATCGAACAAAATACTTTTTCACTAAACATACAATTTTCATGATTAAACTAATAAAAATTTATTTGCATATTCATTTCCCTACATTTGCAAAACCTTGGCGTGACAATTAAAATTCTCATATTTCTACGAAAGGCGGTGCATTTGACTCACGCCATCGGTGACAAAAATATTGGAATAACCTTATATTTTGGGTTGAGGTTGTATAACCCGTAATTTGTCGAGATCAGAAATGCCGAAAGAGACGGCTATTCGCACACCGCGCCAGTAGAGTGTTGAACATCCTCAAGGAGGCGAGCATGGGCGAGCATCTGTGAGCTTAGGCGAGTATGGGCGAGTACCCACTGCAAATCGCGAGCTAGTATGATCAGGTAACTATCCCCCCCCCCTGATTTCTCTATAAGTAGACCCACAGGGGTACCAGGAAAGACACGTTTGGATGAGGTTGACCCCCCAATGCGAGATACTCGTCAGGTCCATGCATTCCTCATACCTAGCTCAGCCTTTGGTTTTGGAGGGGAAACTCTTCTAGACTTCTGGGTACGTAGCGGGACCTCCCTACTGGAGCACTTGAAGTGTGCTTATAGTTATTCTCTCTCATGTTTTAGCTATCCGAGCCGTGGAGTTCGATCGCAGGATCAGTAACCTTCGGCTGCATTGATCCGAATTTTGGAGTCGGAATTTTCCTGGCTTCAACAGCGGTGCAACGGAATTTTTCAAAATCTCCCTTTTTAACTTCTTTTACAACCGCCGGTGGGACTCGGATTATGTGTGTTCTAGAACCGAATCGAATCGAACAACACATCAACCGAATTCAAAATATGGATATACTGCAGAGATTCAAAATCGTTCAAATATTTAAATTCGGATTCAGATTCGTCTCGAAATTTTGAATTCGTATTTGCGGATTCGGGCTTCCAGAAGTTTAATTTGTATATTAAAATTACATTATGGCTTATGAGAAGTTTAATTTGTTTAAATTATTCACGAATACTTTTAATAGAGATAATATTATTCGGATTCAGATACCACTCGAATCCGAATTCGAAAAATACAAATTTTAGTAGAATTTTCACGAATCAATTTCTGAATTGTTCACGAACTCACGAATCAATTTCCGAATTGTTCACGAACTATTTGGTTTTCGAACAGCCCTAGGCGGGAGACTATTTTTCATCGAGGCCACTGTTACCACTCACCTAAACATGAAATTTTTTTATGTATGCTGAGCGTACGATGCACATCGCACGCTCCGCTCTTGCCCGCAGTTCGATCAACAAATTGCGAGCGCACGCCTTTTTTTAAATAAAACTCCATTTTTTGCTCGCGGCCCGATCGTAGATCCGACGAATAAAATTCTCACCACACAATGCTCATCTTACTGGGAACATACCTGCTTATTTCTCCTTAAATAGGGACCAAGACATTAATCTCAACCATAATGGACTAATGGAGTCAAGAATCTTGATCATGAATCAGCGGTCCCATTCTCTGGTCCCAATTCCGCGTGGTAATACCACCACGCCACACAATTTGAATTCTCCCCTGTTTCTTCTTTCAACCTCAGACAAACAACACGCATCATTGCTCTGCTATTATTCATCTCCCCGGTCCCAAACATCAAAAAGATCACAAATTGCTAAACAAACACAAATCTCTGCCTGTAATTTATTATATATTCATCTAAGAAGCAGATTGAGAGAGAGAGAGAGAGAAAAAAAGCTTCAACATAACGAATCACGAGGAAAAAAACAGAGGCAGGCTGCTAACTTTTTCTTTCTATGGTCCCTCTGAAATTAATTTTTTATTTCATTTCTACCATTGACCGACTGAATTCCATCAACTTTTCTAAGAATCCTCCCCTATTTAAGAGCTGCCTCTGGTTTTGTTATGATTAATGAGTGAATGCGAGAACAGAGGAAGGCAGCGTCAGAGATGATGGCCATGGAGAACTGTTTCATGGCGGCCGGAGTAGTTGGGAGTTTTCATGAACCATATTCCATAGGTACACATGCGTTCATGCACGTTCTTCTTTCTTTGAAGTTGATAGAGTTCATGGTTTCTTATAATTTTTTTTTACATATGAACTGTTCTCCAGTTTCGTCGCCGGAGGTATCGACTGGATACTTGGAAGATGCGGTGGTGGAATGGGGCGAGAGGTGCAAGCGGCTGAGAACAGCTTCGTCTCCGGCGTCGAATGAGGTGGCGGGGACGACGCTGGTTGCCGAAGACGTTCAAGACCTTCTACAAGTAATCACACAAACCATTAACGTGGATTATGCATTGCAAAGAATCACCTTTTTGTGGCCGATTAATTTTATACAAACACGTTATATTAATTGCAGCTGTTTTGGGGTTCAAATTTTGCTGGGAATATCTACGGAGACTTTGAGTCCTTGTTTCATGAAAGCAGCATTGTCTCAGGTTCTTCATTACAACGGCTCTGTTTCTTCAGTCAATTCGAGGAAGCTTTTAATTAATTTAAACGAATATTTTCCATGTAAAATTGGTTCAGATGAGAATAAATTCATCAACCGGGAAGAAGTAGAGGCGAAATCTGCAGCAAAAGCTCAACTTGGAGAATTACTCTGCTCCTCGCCGGCGCCTTCTTGCCCTGCAAACTGCAATTCCGCCGCCATTGCTGCGACTACGAATACGGGCACTGATAATTCCTCAACTGCGAAGCTTCGGGAAGAGGAGGAGAGGAGGAAGACGAGGAGGAGGAGGAGGAGGAGGAAGAAGAAGGTGGTTTATCCGTTCACTATTTTGAAGCCGGCGGGGATCAGCGAAGATGAGGTGACGCTTGAAGAGATCAACGAGCGGATTCTGATGCGGCCGACAAGGCCGGTTAGGCATCCGGTGGGGGAGTTCGCATGCTTGCCGTGCGTGCCGGACGCCGGCGGAGGGCCTGGGCTCTCCGGCAAGGAGGTGGTGGGGCTCACCAGGATTCATACGCAGGGGAGGGGGACGGTTACGATAATTAGAACAAGAGGGTGAATTAATGCCATTTTTGTTCGCTGTAGAGACTGTAACCCGTATAAGGAGACAAGCTGCTGAAGTGTATATATCTCTGCAATATTATATATTTTTAAAGATAATAATTTAAATAATAGGCGGACGTCAGCAATTAGTTTAATTACAATTAAAATAAAATTCAATAAATTTCATCATAGATGTAGAAAATCAAATAAACGGAACGTGAGAAATTATGTGAGAAATCGTCTTTCTTCCTCAATTCGGTCTCTCTATCCACGCATTTAATTTATGAATCACGATTCAAGCATATATTTAAGTGCTGAGAAGGTCGTCGGAGATGTTACTTCGTTGTTGGGCTCTGCTCAAGAGAACGAAGGCATCGGCTGCTCAAGTTTAAAATTGGTCTGCGAATAATAAGAATAACAGTTGTCTTTAAATAATCTCTTCCAATCCCCAAGGAGGTAGAGAGGTAGGTGTGTTCCTGGTTCAATGCGGGATTTTGGGCCTAAACTACAACCTCATCTTAAATGCGCAGGGGCTAAACCGCAATGCACCAAAAATGTGCGGAATTTTTTTGCGGTGTGGTTGTGAATGTGCTGCTGTTTTCTAGTGTGCAAATTACACATTATAAAAAAATGAGCTTATTTTACTTTTCGGTGGGTGCTGAGAGAGTAGGACTTGAGCATTGAGAGGCATCACTTTTTAGGCTTCGGTGAAATAGTTATAATAATGTAGTTTAAATAAACTAAAAATAAATTTCATAACTAATTTAATATAATTGATGTATCGATAGTATATTATAAACAAACTTTGGACCAATCAAAACAATCTTAGGCATTAATCATGATCCTCAATTAAGATCATTACATAGGAATTTCATCCACTTTTATGCTCAAAATTAGTTTTTTTTATGACAGTCATAACCACCGTCATGCAAAACATACATTCTATGATGGTGGTGTTTTTTCGTCTAAACTCACCAGAGCAAATAAGTCGTGTCAAACGGATCCACAATCTCAAACATCCAGATTAATCAACTGTTTAAAATGTGTAATGGACGCCGACTACTTGTCATTGCATGATGCACATGAGAGAACAACATGATTGACACCACACAATATTATTAAAAAAACACAAAGGACCATCAACTCAATCTCATTCATTGGTCATGAACTGTGCGTGGCGACAACAACGCTCCATCGTCGCTCGTTCGATGGTTGGTTATTATCGTCGCCGCACAATACACACGCAAAAATAATGAAATATCAAAATTCAAATATATAATTATATAAGGGATGATAAAGTCTAAATTCTAATAACAGTATAAATTCTAGGCAATAGGCGATGATCAAAATTCAAATATATACTATTTATTGTGTCAGTGACTGTTAGAATGTGCAAAAATATCGTTAGACAATAATTAAATCTCTAGGTATATATAAATATAATAATAATAATAATAATAATAATATAGAATTAAAAATGAAGAGGACTGGGAAGAATGATTAGATTCGCTGAGGAGCGCATGCACGAAAGCAAGAAAACAATCCAGTAAAAAGCAGGCAAGCATGCATTCATGCAAATGCATGGATAGCCCACACAACTACCCTTCATGCCTACATACATGCAACCGTGCTTTTTTTTTAATTACTTTTTTATATACGCACACATGACAGGGAGGCCCTACGGCCAATCGTGACAATACTTAAATTTTGATAGTGCACAAGAGGGCAATGCCCCGTGTGACAGCACTCTGGCCACGATATTTTTTCGGTGCGACGATGCTCCTGCTGCTCGCAAACCTCCGAGCGCTATACTCCGCCCGTTGCTCGTTTTTTTTGCGGTGATTTGCGAGCGGCGGAAATAATTCATTTTTTTAATGTACATTTTTTAAATTAAAATAAATAAAAATAAAATTTTTGTAATAAAGATCAATAGTGTGAAAGATAAAAATAATAAAATTATATACGATAATTTTGAAGGTTTCGTCAAACACAATTTTTTTTCTTCTTTTAATATTATATAATAAAGTTATATTATAATGATTTTAATAATGTAATGACATCCCATCAATAATTATGATATTTTAAATAAAAAGAAATAAAAATATAATAATAAGTTCTATGGATTAATTATTATTGATTAAAATTTAAATTGTGATATAATATAATATTGTCTTATTTGTTGATTATTTATCAAAATAGCGTAAAAATTGACCCACAGAGCAGAGATGCAAAAAAGACCCTGCGGGCCCATTTTTGTTGCCGGGCCCAGGCATACATAGAAAAAGGAGTCTGATTGAGCACTTTAGAGCGGCTTCATCTACCCTTACAGATGAACAAGAGCATGGCCGGTGAAGAAGAGGCTCGACGAAAAGCCTCTAGAGTAGCTGAGGAAAATAGCCACGAGATGTAAGGACATCTGAAATAAAAAAGGGGGTGGTCGGCGCCGAGGAAAAGCTCTGGAGCAGCGGAAGAAAAAACGCGAGAGATCGAAGAAGCTTGGGGTCGTACAGGGTAAAGATCTAACGCGGCTGATGTGCGGTTTAGGAGTCGTGAAAAAAGATCACGACTCAGAAAGAAGCGCCATTTTTTCAAGATTGGCGGGGGGTGGATTCTCTCGCTGGACGTGCATTCATCTGGTTTTGGCGGAGCTGTTCAAAAATCGGCGGCACACTGCACCTAAACAGCTCCGCCTAATACATTTTACAATAAGCAAAGTTTTTTATTTTATTTTCAAGTAGAGGCTTGTTATAGCTTTCTTAAATTTCTTCCATAGCATATACGATAATACGATAGTTCACTTTCATGTTTACAAAAACATTTCTTCTATTCTCTTGCATCAATCTATTGCTCGTGGATAGCAATTTCTGAAATACATATCTGCCTTTAGCCAGAAAAAATGCAGTGCCATTAGCAACCCCCGCACAATAAATAAAGGCGATTGTTAACCGCAACCCAGTTTTGGCTAACCGCAACCCAATTTTTAAAAATTACTTCACCAATATTCTCTTTAATCGCAACCCTAAAAGCCCAAACCTCATTTCTTTTTTTTTCCGCCCGCTCCCTCGCTGAAGCCGTCGCTCGTTCGACACCTAGACCTTCTTCCTCCTTCCGCCGAACCCGTCGCCGCTGCCATTTCCATCTTCCTTCGACCAGCCCCAAATAAACCCCATTAGAAGCCCACCGCTCTCATCTCTACATCTTCGTTGAAGCCGCAGTGCCGCACGACGGAGGCCTCCCTCCTCTCCTCTCTATCGTCGACGGAGGTCACAAGCTTCTCCATGCTCCCGCCGCAGGCCGCAATACATTGTGCCCTAAAATCGACGATGATGCCGACGAGTGACCTCTAGCTGCAACGTCGACGAGGGAGCTACTCCTGGTTCTCCGGCCGTTTCATCTAAGGCAGTTTCCAGTTGCAGATCTCCACCTTACTACATTTCTCAGTTCCAGAATTCCGATGGCCCAGGCGAGCTTGTCCAGGTTCCATTCCAGATTTCTAACTCCACTCTAGATTTTATCTTCCAGTTCCAGATCTCCACCTTACATTGATTTTTAGTTCCAGAAATATGGTGGCCTAAGAGCCCTTGTCTAGGTTCCATTCCAGATTTCCAATCCAATCCATATTTCAATTTTCTGTTGTTGGGCACCAGTCAGTCCGTCCTCAGTTTTGATTCATGTGTTTTTTTGGTGTTGATTAATGTGTTTTTTTTTTGTGTTGATTCATGTGAGCTTAGTTTTTGATTAACACTTAAGTTCCATTCCAGATTTTCTACTAGTCTATGAATCTTACTTTTAATTTTTCGGGCTGGAAAAAAAATCTGAAATGTGTTTAATTTTCCGGGGTGCGGCAATAAAAAAATCGGATTGCGGTTAACATTTTTCAAATTTCTGGGTTGCGGTTAACATTGGGTTGCGACAAGTCAAAATCAGGTTGCGATTAACAATCGCCTAAATAAATAGATACAGAGTATCGCCGAGAAGCGAGAAGTTAAGCGCGTGACAATAAAACATAATTGAAATTCAGAGATAAAAGAAAAAGGAAGCTGGATTTCTTTAAAAGAAGATCAAAATTATTGCGTCAAAGATGCGCGAGGGGTTCGGTGCAACCGCGCCAGCACCGTTGATATTTCTGCATCTAAACTCGCGGAGGCCATCCAGCCATCCATCCAGCCATCCATCAATCAGTCACATTGATCGGAGGAACTTTGTCAAAGTGCGTGCATGGTAATGGGTACGGCTGCAGCAAACGGAGGACCATTCCCCCCATCCCCCCACTTGCACGCTATTCCTAGGCCCGTACCCCCCCCCCCCCCCCCCCCCCCCCCCAACACTCTGAAATTATTGCGTTCAGTCTCTAAAGTTGTAACCGGGATATATCCTGGCGTTCAGTCTCTAAAGTTGTAACCGGGATATATCCTGGCTCTGATGTATATATATAGGCGTTTTTGTTAACAGCACCCTAACTTTGGCTGATCGAAACTCAAAAGTTTAAAAAACACATCTTTATTCTAGTGTTTAATCGCAACACTAAAAGTTTAGAAACCCCAAACCCTTTGCTCCTCTTCGCTGAAGCCGCTCGATCGCGATCGAGACCTCCTTCCGCTGAAGCCACGCGTTGCTGACATTTTTCTTCCTCCTTCAACCGCCCAGGACCAGAAGGCAGAACCGAGAACTTCTTCGTCGTTCAAAACCCTAAAGGCCGTTTACTCGCTCCTTTGTCGTTCAGAACCATAAAGGCCGCGTGTTTGCTCAACTCATATTAGGTTCTTTCAGCCCCCCGTCGGAGTGCCTGACTCGCCGGAATCTGCCACTTTCAGCTCTCCCTCTCCATTTCCCAAAGTCGTTGATGGTCCTTGCCTAGATCCCATCCCTCGTCGGTGCCCGCCGAAGATCTAACTTGAAGAGTTGTTTTGATTAGCCTCTTTGGTCTTCTTCTCTTATTGCCCCATCCCATTTTCTGTTCAAAGATTAATGCACGTAATTCCCTAGATTATTTAGTGCATGGCATTTGAATGTTTCTTTGAATGGAAGGAGAGACTTCTTCCAATCTTTCTCTATCTTTTACAACGGGTGCGGAAACCCAAAAATTGGGCTGCGGTTAAATTTTTGAGTTGCATTCTAAAAAAAAAATATAGAGTTTTGGAGCAGCGGTGGTGGGAATTAGAGGGTTACCAATAAGTTTTTTGTAGCGGCGGGCGGCGGCGTTTCCCCCCTAATGGAGATGGAGCAAAAATGCTGAAACAAACAAACCCTTAATTGGCTTACTTAAGTGCGTTAAACTAAGAGATACGCACACCAAGTGAATCCCATCCCCACGAAACCTCAAACCATGTCTTGTGAGCAGCACCACTTCCGCCACCTACTCCGCGACGCGCAATCTCTACATTGATTCCTTATGATGACCTATGGGGGCAGCCCCCCACTCGGCCGACCCCCTTTGTGGGAGGCGAGTGGGGGCAGCCCCCCCACTCGGCCGACCCCCTTTTGTGGGAGGCGAGTGGGGGCAGCCCCCCACTCGTCCCTCCTCATGCGTTGATTGTTCATGGTCATGGTCGGACTGCGGACAACATAATTTTGGCTATTCGCAGTCCAATTTTGGCTATTCGCAGTCCAATTTTGGCTATTCGCAGTCCATTTTTGGCTATTCGCAGTCCATTTTTGGCTATTCGCAGTCCATTTTTAGGAAAGTCTATAAATAGACCCCCATGGGTACCTTGGGAAGGCTTGGTTCCTACCCCCTCCCTCGCGTGTGAGCAAGCACTACCCCTCCCCTCCCCCTGTCATTGAAGGTGGACGGTGAGGTGATCCTTAGTGCCCTCCAAGGTGCCCAGGCTCAGCATTGGCTTGGGAGGGGAAGTTCCGAGTGGGCTTCCGGGTGTGTGGTGGGACCTCCACGCAGAAGCTTAAGGGGTCTGTTCCTAGACTCCAGTTGTTATCAAGTCCGAGTCTCTTAGTTCTTAGTGACCGGTCAAGAGTCAAGGCTTAGGTCAAGTAAGAGTTAATCGCAACCCCCTTTCGAACGCTGAAACCGGGAAACTGGTTTCAACATTCTGGTGCGGTGAGCGTGGAAGCGGCTAGTTCAGAAAGCTCCGAGCCGAGTCTCATGGCGGGAAGCAAAGAACCAGGGAGGTCGCCTCCCCCAGCATGTTGCGGTCGTTGACAGGGGAGGAGGGGGCAGATGAGGCAGATCGTGTGTTGGGTGATCTGACCAAGTTGGAGGTGGCAGAGGAAGTGACTGAGAAAGAGGTCATTAGCAGCAGTGGAAGGCCGGAGAAGGTGCGAATTAGCGGGAGGCTGAGCGGGCCAGATCAAGAGAAGATCCGAAGATGTGTCCAGCAAAACATAGACATCTTCGCATGGAGTGCTGCGGAGATGCCAGGTATTGACGCGGATGTGGCATGTCATCGCCTCAACCTCGACCCGAACGTCCGCCTCATTCGCCAAAAGAAGAGGAAAGTGTCGCCCACCCTCGCTGGGCCGATCAGAGAGGAGGTGGGGAAGCTGCTCGAGGCCGGGTTCGTGGAAGAAATCCAATACCCAGGGTGGGTTTCAAACGTGGTAATGGTGAAGAAGGGAGATGGGAGGTGGAGAATGTGCGTGGACTTCACTCTGTTGAACAAAGCATGCCCTAAAGACTGCTACCCGTTGCCCCGGATCGATGCGTTGGTAGATTCAGCAGTCAGATTCCCGGTGATGAGCTTCTTGGACGCGTTCTCCGGCTACCATCAAATTCGAATGCATTTGCCCGACGTCAAGGACGTCTCGTTCATCACAGACGATGAATGTTATTGTTACAAGATGATGCCGTTTGGGTTGAGGAATGCGGGGGCAACCTACCAAAGGATGATGGATCGAGTCTTCAGAGAGCAGAAGGGGCACAACTTAGAAGTCTACGTGGATGACTTGATGGTTAAAAGCAGGGATGTGGAGTCCCACCTGCAAGACCTAATGGAGACCTTCGCTACCCTTCGGAGGTTCAAGATGAGACTGAACCCTTCCAAATGTGTTTTTGGAGCAAGTCGAGGAAAGTTCTTGGGTCACCTACTCACCCCGGAGGGGGTCGAACCCAATCCAGACAAGGTAAAAGCCATTTTGGAGCTGGAATCGCCGAGGAATGCGAAAGAAATTCAGAGGCTGACTGGGAAGTTAGCAGGGCTGAGTCGGTTCCTCTACAGGGCGGGAGAGAAGTGCTCTCCTTTCTTCAAGGCCCTGCGCCAGGGTCAGAAATTCGAATGGACACCAGAGTGTGAGAAAGCCTTTCAGGCCTTGAAGGAACAACTAACGCGAGCCCCCTTGCTCCAGGGGCCGAGGGAAGGAGAAGACCTTTTTCTCTACCTAGGGGTAGGGGTCGAGGCAGTGAGTTCGGTCCTGGTCCGGGAGGAGGGGAAGAAGCAGCTGCCGATCTACTATGTTAGCAGAGTCCTGAAGAAGGCAGAGCTGAGGTACCCTGTCCTGGAAAAGCTAGCATTTGCTTTGATCATCTCGGCCCGGAAACTCCGCCCATATTTCCAGGCTCACTCGATCAGGGTGGTGACCGACCACCCCCTTCGCAACATTATGGAGGGAGTAGAGCATTCAGGCAGGTTGGCAAAGTGGTCGGTGGAGCTCAGCGAGTTTGATGTCACCTTCATCCCCCGGTTGTCGATGAATGCACAAGCGGTAGCAGACTTCCTGGCAGAATACGTCAAAGAAGTGGACGGGCCAGAGCTCGCCGGATTGGTGGCATGTGATCTGTTCGCGGATGGAGCATCAGGAAAAAGTTCCCTCGGCGGAGGGGTGATCTTGGTCAGCCCGCATGGGACCAGGATCGAGCAAGCGATCCACATTCGGTTCCCTGTGACCAACAACCAGGCCGAGTATGAGGCAGTGGTGGCAGGGCTCCGTCTGGCAAAGGAGCTAGAAATCCGGGACGTGAAGGTTTTTACAGATTCAATGGTGGTGGCCTCCCAGGTTCGAGGGGAGTTTGAAGCAAAGGAGCCAACCCTCCAGAGGTATCTGGCGAAGGTTAGGGACCTCGTCGGATGGTTCCACACCTTCTCCATTCAGCACATTCCAAGAGAGGAGAACGCCCGAGCGGACCAGTTGGCGAAGCACGGTCCTCGCGCGGGAGGAACGGTGACCGAGCTGTTCCGCCCATCCATCGAGGAAGGCGAGTTAATGGAGATTGATCAAAGAGCCTCGTGGATAGACCCGATCCTCACCTTCCTGACCTCAGGCAAGTTCCCGGAAGGAGACCTAGATAAGAGGCGGTTCAGGTACAAGTCAGCATACTACATGATGCGTGAAGGGAGCCTGTACAGGAAGACCTTGGCCGGGCTCCTAGCAAGGTGCGTGACGGAAGATGAAGTTCCGAGGGCCTTGGAGGAAATCCACTTCGGAGAATGCGGGAGCCATTCAGGAAGTCAGACCCTAGAAAAGAGGGTGCTAAGGCAAGGATACTTCTGGCCGACTCTGCGGAAGGATGCCATGGAGTTTGCAAAAAAGTGTCAGAAGTGTCAACTCTTCGCACCGCTCCAACTTCAACCCGCGCAGAGGCTCAGAACGATCACTGCGCCCTGGCCCTTCGCCATCTGGGGAATGGACTTGGTCGGCCCGTTCCCTCAGGCTAGCGGTCAGAGGAGATTCTTGTTGGTCATGATTGACTATTTCTCCAAGTGGGTGGAGGTTAAGGCCTTGGCAAAGACGACCTCGCAGGTGATAAAGAATTTCATCTGGGGAGAAATAATTTGCAGACACCGACTCCCCCTTGCCATAGTAACAGACAACGGGTCACAATTCGCTAGCGATGAACTCATCACCTTCTGCGGTCAAGTGGGCATCGACCTCCGCTTTGCCTCTGTCCACCATCCTCGAAGCAATGGGCAGGTGGAGGCCGCCAACAAAGTCATTGTCAACTTGCTGAAGAAGAAGGTGGAGAACCTGAAGGGGAACTGGGTAGAGCAACTTCCCTCGGTCTTATGGGCCTTGAGAACAACTCCAAACACGACAACGGGCGAAATGTCATTCAAACTCTCCCACGGGTCAGAAGTCGTGCTCCCAGTGGAGTTCGAGGTCAGGTCCCCTCGGGTCGTAGCTGCCGAGGAGGGGGACGAGGACTGGAGAATGGGCAACGAAGATGAGCAACGACTCTCGCTGGATATGGTTGAGGAGCTCCGGGACCTCGCCACGGTTCGACAAGAGGAAGTGAAGCGTCAGATGGCCAGGTACTTCGATAAGAACATTAGAATCAAACAATTCATCCCAGGAGATCTAGTCCTCAAAAAGGTCGATGCCGCGGGAAGGTCGGCGAACGTAGGAAAGCTCCAACCCAATTGGGAGGGGCCCTATGTGACCTTGGAGGCCCTGAGGTCAGGGGGGTATCGCCTTCAGAATGTTGAGGGAATCCCCCTTGGTAATACTTGGAGTGGCGACGATCTTAAACGTTTTTATCCCTAATGAATATGTTGATTGTCTCTTTGGTCATACCTCTTACTCCAGCTTAAGATAGTTACTCTGGCCGATGGGAGCACAGGTTGGTAAGGTTCCACGAAGAGGAATTGTATCGCGAGAGCATCGAGCACTTCCACCTCCAATCGGTAAGTGGACTGGGAAGGCGTTGAGTTCCTCTACCTCCAGGTGAAGTTAAACACCTAGGACGTGGATGGGTACTTCCACCTCCAGTCAGATTGAGAAGGCGTTGAGTTTCTCTGCCTCCAGGTGAAGGTAAGCACCTAGGACGCGGACGGGTACTTCCACCTCCAATCGGTAAGTGGACTGGGAAGGCGTTGAGTTCCTCTACCTCCAGGTGAAGTTAAACACCTAGGACGTGGATGGGTACTTCCACCTCCAGTCAGATTGGGAAGGCGTTGAGTTCCTCTACCTCCAGGTGAAGTTAAACACCTAGGACGTGGATGGGTACTTCCACCTCCAGTCAGATTGGGAAGGCGTTGAGTTCCTCTGCCTCCAGGTGAAGGTAAGCACCTAGGACGCGGACGGGTACTTCCACCTCCAATCGGTAAGTGGACTGGGAAGGCGTTGAGTTCCTCTACCTCCAGGTGAAGTTAAACACCTAGGACGTGGATGGGTACTTCCACCTCCAGTCAGATTGGGAGGGCGTTGAGTTCCTCTACCTCCAGGTGAAGTTAAAGACCTAGGACGTGGATGAGTACTTCCACCTCCAGTCAGATTGGGAAGGCGTTGAGTTCCTCTGCCTCCAGGTGAAGGTAAGCACCTAGGACGCGGACGGGTACTTCCACCTCCAATCGGTAAGTGGACTGGGAAGGCGTTGAGTTCCTCTACCTCCAGGTGAAGTTAAACACCTAGGACGTGGATGGGTACTTCCACCTCCAGTCAGATTGGGAAGGCGTTGAGTTCCTCTGCCTCCAGGTGAAGTTAAACACCTAGGACGTGGATGGGTACTTCCACCTCCAATCGGTAAGTGGACTGGGAAGGCGTTGAGTTCCTCTACCTCCAGGTGAAGTTAAACACCTAGGACGTGGTGGGTACTTCCACCTCCAGTCATATTGGGAAGGCGTTGAGTTCCTCTGCCTCCAGGTGAAGTTAAACACCTAGGACGTGGATGAGTACTTCCACCTCCAATCGGAAAGTGGACTGGGAAGGCGTTGAGTTCCTCTACCTCCAGGTGAAGTTAAACACCTAGGACGTGGATGGGTACTTCCACCTCCAGTCAGATTGGGAAGGCGTTGAGTTCCTCTGCCTCCAGGTGAAGTTAAACACCTAGGACGTGGATGGGTACTTCCACCTCTAATTGGTAAGTGGACAGGGAAGACGTTTAGTTCCTCTACCTCCAGGTGAAGTTAAACACCTAGGACGTGGATGGGTACTTCCACCTCCAGTCAGATTGGGAAGGCGTTGAGTTCCTCTGCCTCCAGGTGAAGGTAAGCACCTAGGACGCGGACGGGTACTTCCACCTCCAATCGGTAAGTGGACTGGGAAGGCGTTGAGTTCCTCTACCTCCAGGCGAAGGTAAACACCTAGGACGTGGATGGGTACTTCCACCGCCAGTCAGAATTGGGAAGGCGTTGAGTTCCTCTACCTCCAGGTGAAGTTAAACACCTAGGACGTGGATGGGTACTTCCGCCCCCAATCAGATTGGGAAGGCGTTGAGTTCCTCTGCATCCGGGTGAGCTAAGCCCCTAGGACGTGGATGGGTACTTCCACCTCCAGTCAGGTTGGGAAGGCGTTGAGTTCCTCTGCCTCCAGGTGAAGGTAAGCACCTAGGATGCGGATGTGTACTTCCACCTCCAACCAGTAAGATCCCTGACTATAGACCATTCTCCAGGCTCAGTCATGCCGACAGATGGGAGGTTCATCAGGTTGACTCGCGGCAGGTACGACCTCAGGAAGGAAAATCTGTTTGGTAAGACGGTTGAATCCCTTCGTCCCTCGGTGAAGGTAAGCACCTGGGACGTGAATTGGTTCTCCGCCACCGGATAGTTCGGGCAGGTGTGGAGTTCCCTCCCCCTCCAGGTGAGCTCAGCTCCCTGGTAGGAGTGGAGTTTCCTCCCCCTCCAGGAGAGCTCGGCTCCCTGGTAGGTGTGGAGTTTCCTCCCCCTCCAGATGAGCTCGGCTCCGTGGTAGGTGTGGAGTTTCCTCCCCCTCCAGGAGAGTTCGGCTCCCTGATAGGTGTGCAGTTTCCTCCCCCTCCAGGTGAGCTCGGCTCCCTGGTAGGTGTGGAGTTCCCACTTTCCACCGCAGGCCGAGTTCAGCTCGGTTAGAGGTGTCAAGTTTCCCTCCACCTTCGGTTGGGCTTAGTCCGACCTCAGGTGTTGAGCTTTCTCCACCTCCTGTCGAGCTCGGCTCGCCGGAGGGGTGTTTAGTGGGGAAAGGTTCGTTCCCCACCTCGGGTCGAGTTCAGCTCGACTAGAGGTATCGGGTTTCCCTCCACCTTCGGTTGGGCTTAGTCCGACCTCGGGTGTTGAGCTTTCTCCACCTCCTGTCGAGCTCGGCTCGCCGGAGGGGTGTTTAGTGGAGAAAGGTTCATTCCCCACCTCGGGTCGAGTTCAGCTCGACTAGAGGTATCGGGTTTCCCTCCACCTTCGGTTGGGCTTAGTCCGACCTCGGGTGTTGAGCTTTCTCCACCTCCTGTCAAGCTTGGCTCGCCAGAGGGGTTTTTAGTGGAGAAAGGTTCGTTCCCCACCTCGGGTCGAGTTCAGCTCGACTAGAGGCGGGTTTTCGTCCACCTTCGGTTGGGCTTAGTCCGACCTCAGGTGTTGAGCTCTCTCCACCTCCTGTCGAGCTCGGCTCGCCGGAGGGGTGTTTAGTGGAGAAAGGTTCGTTCCCCACCTCGGGTCGAGTTCAGCTCGACTAGAGGTATCGGGTTTCCCTCCACCTTCGGTTGGGCTTAGTCCGACCTCGGGTGTTGAGCTTTCTCCACCTCCTGTCGAGCTCGGCTCGCCGGAGGGGTGTTTAGTGGAGAAAGGTTCATTCCCCACCTCGAGTCGAGTTCAGCTCGACTAGAGGTATCGGGTTTCCCTCCACCTTCGGTTGGGCTTAGTCCGACCTCGGGTGTTGAGCTTTCTCCACCTCCTGTCAAGCTTGGCTCGCCGGAGGGGTTTTTAGTGGAGAAAGGTTCGTTCCCCACCTCGGGTCGAGTTCAGCTCGCCGGAGGGGTGTTTAGTGGGGAAGGGTTCACCCTTCGTCTCAAAATGGCTTCAGCCGAAAGGCTTGGCAGAGGTTCCCCGATGGCAGATCCCTTCGTGGATTCCCCTCAGGTCCCACCTACTCGTCAAATAGGTGGGTTGGACTTTCTTTCCGAGCTTGGGACAAGCTCGCAAAGAGCGGGGATTGTGTACAACCCTCATATTTTCCGAGCTGGTGTGACCCGACATGAGTAGGGTCGCTGTGTTACCCGTGACTCGTCAAGACCAAATCGAAGGTTAAGCTGACCGAGGCAAGCCGGTCGACCTCTCGGAGGCGACCGAGACCGAGTAAGGCCGGGAGATGACCCAAGAGAGGGAGAAATAACTAAGCAAGCCGAGTGGGGGAAGTCCCCCCCCCCCCCCCCACTCGGCCCACTCCCTTGTGGGAGGCGAGTGGGGGCAACCCCCCCACTCGGCCCCCTTCCTTGTGGGAGGCGAGTGGGGGCAACCCCCCCACTCGGCCCCCTTCCTTGTGGGAGGCGAGTGGGGGCAGCCCCCCCACTCGGCCGCCCCCCTTGTGGGAGGCGAGTGGGGGCAACCCCCCCCCCCCCCCCCCCCCACTCGGCCCCCCTTCCTTGTGGGAGGCGAGTGGGGGCAACCCCCCCACTCGGCCCCCTTCCTTGAGGGAGGCGAGTGGGGGCAGCCCCCCACTCGGCCGACCCCCTTTTGAGGGAGGCGAGTGGGGGCAGCCCCCCACTCGTCCGACCCCCTTTTGAGGGAGGCGAGTGGGGGCAGCCCCCCCACTCGGCCGACCCCCTGTGGGAGGCGAGTGGGGGCAGCCCCCCCACTCGGCCGACCCCCTTTTGTGGGAGGCGAGTGAGGGCAGCCCCCCACTCGTCCCTCCTCATGCGTTGATTGTTCATGGTCATGGTCGGACTGCGGACAGCAGAATTTTGGCTATTCGCAGTCCAATTTTGGCTATTCGCAGTCCAATTTTGGCTATTCGCAGTCCATTTTTGGGAAAGTCTATAAATAGACCCCCATGGGCACCTTGGGAAGGCTTGGTTCCTACCCCCTCCCTCGCGTGTGAGCAAGCACTACCCCTCCCCTCCCCCTGTCATTGAAGGTGGACGGTGAGGTGATCCTTAGTGCCCTCCAAGGTGCCCAGGCTCAGCATTGGCTTGGGAGGGGAAGTTCCGAGTGGGCTTCCGGGTGTGTGGTGGGACCTCCACGCTGAAGCTTAAGGGGTCTGTTCCTAGACTCCAGTTGTTATCAAGTCCGAGTCTCTTAGTTCTTAGTGACCGGTCAAGAGTCAAGACTTAGGTCAAGTAAGAGTTAGTCGCAACCCCCTTTCGAACGCTGAAACCGGAAAACTGGTTTCAACAACCTCAAAACAACTAATGGCGATAATGTCCCCGTCGTCACCGACAAAACATCGAACCCATTGCCGTCTTTCCAGAATCTCTCAATCTCCCGCCTTCCATTTCAAGCCAAACAACTTCTCATGCGAGTCCGACCCTATAAATCACATCTAATTGCTAGCTCGCAAAAATGAGTTCCCAAGAAAGTAGAAAACCTAGGGTTCGTTTGGAACGGCGAAGGCGGTCATGTAAGTGATAGTTATGAACCGTCATTCGTGAAAGCCTTGCCTCATCTAAAAAAATTCATCCATTTTTATGTTCAAAAATACTTTTTCTTTTCTTGGGGGTGGTCATAACAGTTGTCACATATTTTATGACAGGCATTTTTGTCCAAACTCATCGGAGCAAAAACACAGTGTGAAACGGACCATTAGTCTTGTGATTTTTTAGCTTCCATCTCCCATGCTTTCCCATTTAACAACATCACCCGACATCTAGTTAGCATCTGTGCTCGTCATTAATATGCCTCCGCATCTAAATTCCTCGATGCTCCTTCGCAGTGCATTGATCTAAAATACACCCTTTCCACACCAACCTCACAATTTCAACAAAAAACACACGCCCTAAAATTTTCGCCCCACGGCCACCACTCTCATAATGAGCACAATGGGAAGGCAACTCCGACTATCTCCGCACATTTGCCCACATGCGCACAATGCCACTCCGTCTTTCTCCGCACATTTGCCCACACGCGTACAATGCCATAAGTGTACAATGACATTCTGTTACCGACATCCAGTCAGATGAGCCGGAATGGCAGGTGTATTCGAGAAGGGCGCGCGCGAGAACAAGCGACAGCACCGAGCCCCGCACCGAACCGGGCGGTTCCGCGGAGGCGGTCTAAGGAGGCCGACCGGCCCAAGATAATCTTCCCCTGCAACTTTTATTTGATTATGTTGTATTTGCTATTATTTTAGTAAACTCTTTATTATGTGGTGGGTTCCCCCTATATAAGGGATCACCTTAGGGTTTTGTTTTCATCTTTCGATCAATTGAGTAAAGTGGGGATGCTCCCCTTCCTCTCTCTATCTCTCTCTCTCTCTACCTCTATCTCCTGTCTATCTCTCTCCCCCTCTCTATCTCGCCCGTCCGCACCGCCCCCTCTCGCTGCCGCTAACGCCCGCCGTCGGCCCCGACGGAAGCCCTATCGCTGTCCTCCTCCCTACCGGCTACCCGATACCCCGAGCGGTATCATTGGTCCGACCTGCCGCTCCGCCCGCTCTCTCTCAGCCGCCGGAAACCCTAATGGCTCCGAACACCCGCCTTCATCCCGCTGACCCCTCCGCCGCCGACGACACCACCCTGGTCGCTGAAAGCATTGCGCTCCACGGCAACCAGATCGTCGGTCTTCAATCCACGGTGGAGGCAATCCTCGTGACCCAGAATGCCATTCTATCGCGCCTCGAGGCTCTGCATCCGTCGCCGAGCACTGCGCCACAACCGTCGGCCCCAGCCGACACCACTTCGGTGCTCGGCACCCCACCCTTCCCGCTCGCGCCCGGCCTCCGTGCGCAAGCCCCATTCCCGCAGTTCCCTGCGATGCCTCCAGTCGCCGCCATTCGAACCCCACTTGCGCTGGACGTTCCCCCCTTCTCCGGGACGGACCCTATGGGGTGGATCGCCCGTGCGGAGCAATATTTCGACCTCAACGATACTCCCCCGACGGATCGCGTCGGCACCGCCATGGTCGGCATGGACGGCTCGGCCCTCCATTGGGCACGTTGGCTTCACCAAGTGCAACCTCTCATCCCATGGCACGAGTTCAAACACGAGATGATTAGCCGCTATGATTCCCGCTACACCGGCTCCGCCATCGAGCGGCTTTGCTCCGCCCGCCAATCAACAACGGTGGACGCGTATATCGATGAATTCGTTGCTCTCTTCACGCAAGTTCCCGGACTCCCGCCCGACCACTACCTGGGATTTTTCCTGCAAGGCCTCCTACCCAATATCCGCTCCCGCATTCGAACTCATCACCCTCGCACGGTCTCAGAAGCTCTTGAACTCGCCCGTGCGGTCGAGGCAGACATCGGCCCCCGGCACACCGGCCCCGCACCTTTCCGCCATCAACCACCGCGGGACACCGGTCCCCGACCGGCCACCTTGCCACACGCTCGGCCGGCCCGCACGGACGGCCCGCACCGCATCTCCACCGTCGACTACAACGACCTACGGCGTCGCGGCTTATGTTTCCGATGTCGCCAACCATACTCGCCTCAGCATGTTTGCCCCGTCAAAGAATTCCACGCCATCTTTAGAGACAGCGAGGGGTACGCCGTGACTGAGGACTCGCAGCCATTGGAGCCCCGACCCGACCCACCTACGACTGATTTCGAAGACGCCCCTCTCAATGTGTTGGAACTGCCGTTCTATTCCGTGGGGGAATTAACTGGGCCGCGCACCATGAAGCTGGCCGGCGAGATCCAGAACCGACCCATCATCGTGATGGTGGATAGCGGGGCAAGTCACAACTTCATGTCCGCCCATCTGGCCCAGGAGCTCGCCATACCGATTGATCCGTCCCCTGAATTTTCGGTGTGCCTGGGTGATGGCCGCCGCCGGCCAACCTTGGGCCAATGCAGGAGTGTTACCATGTCGGTGGGGCAGTGCCGGGTCACGGCTGATTTCTACATGTTCGAGTTAGGTGGCCTCGACGCTATTCTCGGCGTGGCCTGGCTCGAGACCCTGGGGGACGTCCGCGTGAACTGGGCTTCGATGACGATGGATTTTCAGTAACAGGGCCAACCGTGTCGTTTGGTGGGTGACCCTACCCTACAACGCTCGCCGCTGTCGTACTTGGCAATGACGCGCGTCGCCGAAGTTGACTTCTCGGCCTGGCTATGGCCCCTTCAGGAGAGTCTACCAGCGCCGGCCGCACCCGTCGACGCCGACATGGCCGCCGTCCTAGCGGAATTCGAGGACATCTTCACCGCCCCCTCGGGCCTTCCACCCACACGACCGACCGACCACGCCATCGTCCTCCACCCGGGGTCGGCGGCGGTGTCCGTGCGGCCCTACCGTTACGGCCACGCTCTAAAGGATGAGATAGAGCGACTCGTTCGGGAGATGTTGTTGGGAGGTATCATCCAGCCCAATGCTAGCCCTTTCTCCAGCCTGGTGCTTTAGTCCGCAAGAAAGATGGCAGTTGGAGATTCTGCGTGGACTATCGGGAACTCAACAAAGCCACAGTACAAGACAAATACCCAATTCTGGTGATTCAGGAGCTCCTAGACGAGCTACACGACGCGACTTTCTTCACCAAGCTGGACCTCCGCGCCGGCTATCATCAGATTCGGGTTCGCCCGGAAGATGTGCCAAAGACAGCTTTCAGGACACACGACGGGCATTTCGAGTTCTTGGTCATGCCGTTTGGGCTCACCAACGCCCCGCTACATTTCAGGCAATGATGAACGAGATATTTCGGCCCGTTCTGCGTAAGCATGTCCTTGTTTTTTTTTATGATATCCTTGTCTTCAGTCACACTTGGCAGGATCACCGCGGTCATGTTTGGGAGACGTTCGCCACTCTTCGCCGACATCACCTCACGGTCAACCACAAGAAGTGCACTTTCGGCACGGCTACAGTCAGCTACCTGGGCCATACCATTTCAGCCCACGGCGTAGCCATGGACGAGGATAAAATTCAGGCGGTGTTGCGATGGCCGACCCCGGCCTCCTTGCGCGACGTCCGGGCCTTTCTCGGCTTGACCGGGTACTTACCGGCGCTTCATCAAAAACTACGGCGGGTTGGCCCGCCCCCTCACCCAACTGCTGAAGAAATCGGAGGAGGGACCATTCACATGGCCACCGGCGGCCATGGAGGCCTTCGCGGCGCTCCAATCGGCCTTGGCCCACGGCCCGGTTTTGGCCATGTCGGACTTCCACCAGCCGTTCGTCGTAGAGTGCGACGCCTCGGGCACAGGCGTCAGCGCCGTGTTGATGCAGGCCGGCCGACCAATTGCATATTATAGCCGGGCTTTCTCCACAGCGGTGCGCAGCCGTTCGGCGTACGAGAACGAGCTCATGGGGCTGGTCTTGACGGTCCAACATTGGAGGCCTTATCTCCTGGGGCGGCCTTTCGTGATCCGCACCGATCACCACAGCCTGAGATACCTCCTCCAACAAAAGATCGCCACGCCGACGCAACAAGTATGGGTGGCCAAGCTACTCGGATATGACTTCACGGTGGAATTTCGCCCGGGCAAGACCAATCGGGCGGCCGATGCGCTATCCCGCCGCCCGCACGCGCCAGAGTTGACTGCTATCTCCCGGCCGGTATGGGATGACGCCGCGGCCATTCAACAAGAGGTGGACCGGGACCCCCAACTTTAGGATATTCGGGCGACATTGTTGGCCGACCCCTCGTCCCGGCCTCCCTTTACGCTTATCGGGGGCCGTCTCTTCCACCGGGATCGACTTGTTATATCAGCATCGTCGGCGAAGATTCCGTCTTTGTTAGCTGAGTTCAATTCCACACCGTCAGGCGGCCACGCGGGAGCATATCGGACTTACCGACGGTTAGCGGCATCGCTTTATTGGACCCACATGCTTCGCCAGGTCAAGGCCTACGTGGCGGCCTGCCTGCCATGTCAGAAGGCCAAGTACGAGACTATGTTCCCCAGCGGTCTCCTGCAGCCCCTGCCGATCCCGGAGCGTGTCTGGGAGGACATCGCGATGGACTTCATCACCCGGTTACCCCGCTCCAACGAGTTTGATTGCATTTTGGTGGTCGTGGATCGCCTAACAAAATACGCGCATTTTGTCCCGCTCTGCCACCCCTACACTGTGGCGTCGGTGGCCGACAGTTTCATCGCAGAGATCGTCCGTCTTCATGGGTTTTCCCGTTCGATCGTGAGCGATCGAGACCCACTTTTCCTCAGTAGCTTTTGGACCGCTTTGTTCCGTCTTCAGGGTACCCAACTCAGGATGAGTACGACATATCATCCTCAGTCGGACGGCCAATCCGAGGTGCTCAATAGGTGCTTGGAGACATATCTGCGCTGCTTCATCGGGGAGAGGCCCGGTTCGTGGGCCAAATGGCTGGGCTGGGCAGAGTACTCCTACAATACCGCATACCATCACGCCGCCAACACTTCGCCATTCGAGACGGTCTATGGCCGGCCACCGCCGACCGTGCTCCGACACTTGCCCGGGGAATGCCCGGTGGCTAGCCTGGCGGATCATCTACACGATAGGGATGTCATCTTGGACAGTTTGAAGCATCATCTTCGTTGGGCACATGCAAAAATGGCGTCTTTTGCCAATCGGAAATGCAGGGACCTTACATTTCAAGTGGGAGAGCGAGTGTTCATCAAACTCCACCCCTACCGACAGCTCACGGTGGCCCGCCGCGCTTGCCCCAAGCTCGCCCCGCGCTTCTTTGGACCATTCGAGATTATCAGCCGCATCGGAGCCGTGGCCTACCGCCTCCGCCTCCCGGACACCGCTCGCATTCATCCAGTGTTTCATGTATCACAACTTCGGCGCGTGATAGGCGATCATCCCGTCTCCGACCACATTCCGACCGACTTGGACTCGACCAGCTCCGACCCACTCTATCCGGAAACCATTATTGATCGGCGCAACCACACGGCCGGAGATGCCCAGCCCAAAGAAGTACGGGTGGCCTGGCGAAACCGTCCCCTTACCACCGCGACTTGGCTCCTTCGGGATGATTTTCGCCGACAGTTTCCTGATTACTGCCTTGAGGACAAGGCCAATTTTCCAGATGGAGGTATTGTTACCGACATCCAGTCAGATGAGCCGGAATGACAGGTGTATTCGAGAAGGGCGCGCGCGAGAACACGCGACAGCACCGAGCCCCGCACCGAACCGGGCGGTTCTGCGGAGGCGGTCTAAGGAGGCCGACCGGCCCAAGTTATCTTCCCCTGCAGCTTTTATTTGATTATGTTGTATTTGCTTTTATTTTAGTAAACTCTTTATTATGTGGTGGGTTCCCCCTATATAAGGGATCACCTTAGTTTTTTTTTTTCATCTTTGGAACAATTGAGTAAAGTGGGGCTGCTCCCCTTCCTCTCTCTCTCTCTCTCTCTCTCTCTCTCTCTCTACCTCTATCTCCCGTCTATCTCTCTCTCTCTCCCTCTCTATCTCGCCCGTCCGCACCGCCCCCTCTCGCTGCCGCCAACGCCCGCCGTCGGCCCCGACGGAAGCCCTATCGCTGTCGTCCTCCCTACCGGCTACCCGAAACCCCGAGAGGTATCACATTCATTCATTCATACGTAGTTGAATGCTTCATTTGCCAACAAACTAATCTAATCACAACCCACCCGTTTGAATTACTTTGTTTCTTACATCTACCACATTAGAGTCTGGTAGACATCACCATTAATTTTCTTCTTCTTCTTCTAGAATTACGACTCTTACTACAGGTAATTTCTAGAGCAAACATGCCCATTTTATTAGCACTCCCAACTCATTTGTTTGCTTACAACATTGCTAATGTCTTCACCACTAATATGGCTACTAGAGTTCAACACCTTCAATGTACAGAAAAAATCCATAAAATCACGATGCACTTTCAAGATCTACTTTATGAAAGCTAGATGGTGGGATTGATATTATGCAGTACCTATTTTACGGAAAGCTGGACGCAGCAGCAAGCGCGTAACATATGAGGATCAGCATCAGGACTCCTTTGCCTCTTCCTGCATAAGGATTTCGTAGATGTCGGTTCTCAGGCGGATTTCTTTGTCGCGCATGACTTCCTGGAGATCTGACAACTCCTTCGCAGTTAGCACCGAGCTTAACTTCTCAAATCCATCGAGCCATAATCTCTTCGACCTATTTTAATTGAAGTGAAATCATCACAATAGTAACAATAATAAGAGCCATTAATGAGCGGGAGGGGGAGAAGGAGAAATTCTACCATGGGCATGCATGAATAGCCCTGAAGAAAATTCGTCTTGCCGCAGAAGGATTGCGCGCTATTTCTACCTCATAAGCTAGATAGCAGCGCCAAAGTAGCACCGACTTGTGCAATTTATTGTGCGAGACGGCTTTCTCAAACAAACGATGAACTCTGTGTTTGGTTCCTGATTTGCCCAACTCAAATGCCAATGCAAAGAGCCACACAAGCACAGATGGTGTCCTGCAACCCAAAATAAAAAATTGTATGAATTCAGCTAGTTATCCAGATTAGAACATTTTTTGATAGAATGCTACAAATATTGATGAAGAGAGACAAAAGCCTTGCATGATCTCAACCCAGTTCGCATTTTCAGGAGCTTGCACTGAAGGTTTTGCAAAGGTAATGCTAGCAGTAATAAGAATATTTAAAGCATATATTCAATAATCTAATTAAAGAAAAGGTAGTTCTGGTGCACATAAGTGCGCTGCTTAGGAAGCACCGGTACGGGTACAGATGTGAGTGTACGACACGTACCAGATACAATAATACACAATCTAGAAATCAAAGAGAGCGTATGAAGGGATACGACTTTATGGAAATACACACGGAATAAAAAAAAAGAGATTGAATGATATGCAACATAACCATATTGAAACAACACAATCACAACAGATTAAAATATTTTCCCAGATACATAATAAGCAAATATAAACAAATGTAAGCCAAATTGTCTATAACTTCAAAACATTAATAGGGTTAGTAAGATAAAAAGAGCAAAGGAAATGGAGACAAAAATGCTTAGACTAGCCAATATATTTTCATCTTAGTATCTCCAAAAACTACCATGCTACCCGACAATGACGCCAAAAACTTGATCGCTGCGACACATGGCTACAAATCCAGAAGGAGATGAGATAGATGTGCACCAGCGGAAGTAAAAGTGATATGGAAATATCGAGTATCGAATGAGCAACGCGAAGCGGAGATTTCTAAGAGGCGAATATCTCGAATTATATAGGTGATCGATTATGGAGGGCTGTTGATTATACTACAACCAGAAAATAACCCACACTAAGATCGCATTCATCCACCAAAATTCATTTCACCACGAAACATTGCATTTAACAAAACTAAAATCAATACTATAATGAAAGATATCACAGTATACGATTACAATACTATCCAATACAAGATCCAACCATCCATAAAAGATTAGGAGAAAAATGGTAGATATACCCTAACATTGCGAAAGAATAGAAGAGGAATACGGAGAATGCAAGCGACTTTGCCAAAGGTACCAAACAATAGCTCTGGGTCGTCACTCCGTGCCTCCTTGTGATCCTTGGTTGCGTCCGGGGTCGAGAGAGTGTTGTCACCAACTCTCCAATGTTATCCGTCTTCTCTTGGGGTTTGCACGCTCCACTTTCTTCTTCCTTTCCCTCTAGATTGGCGAGTAAGAGCCATAGATTCCTTCTTGTGGAATCTTTGAATGGTGGAAGAGAACCTAGGGCTGAGCCCTTGCCAGGAAGAGGCAAAACGAAATGAAAAAGGGCGAATGAAGCGAAAGATCCAGACCACACTCGTCAAAATGACATATATAGAATGACCGATTTTTAGTCGTGCACGATCGGGCGCATGGTCGTGCATCCTATCGTGTGTGAAGGCAGAGTTATGAGCGGGAAAGCGAGAATGAAGAGGCGGTTGAAAATGATTATATGCACCCCAACGTGCGCTCATCGCACGGTAGTCGTGCCCGATCATCCCAGGTCTACTATAGGCAAGAATGATTAAGAGAAGAGGAGAGGAGATTACTGGGGTGCAGGTCCTGTGCTAAGCCTAGCATAAGGACCGTGCACCATGTTCATTAATGTAGGGTTTGTCTCCCCAAGACCCTTAATTGACTAAGAGTACTCCTTTTTGCTCGAATAGTGCTCCTGTATCAGCTTTCGAAAACTAAGAGTAGTAATAAGGAGCAATAAACATGATAAAGAGAGCAAAAAAATGCCTAAAACACTATAGAAAACTCACTCATCACTACTCTGGTGCTTTCGATCGACTGCCACCTGACAAAATCGACTACAACATGGGGATCGACTACAGTTGGGGATCGACTACAATAGAGGGAATACAATATCAACTAACATAATCAACTTGGGGATCAACTAAGGTAGGGAGGTCGACTGACAGAAGCGATGAGATCAATGATGATAATATATCAAAGAGGTGAGATTGACGAAGTTTTGCGTTAAATGAATTCGAAGCAACCGGACCAACGTTAAATCCCTCCATTGAGGTACCTGTCCATTTTCAAGCGTACCTATACTAAAAATGTAACAGATATGGTCACATAGATAAACTAGCACATAAAGCTGGACAATATACGGTGGAGCAGGCAGCCCACATGTTCACACAGGGAGGGGAGAAAGCTTTTAATGTAAAGGAGGGAATTGAGGAATCATTTTAGGAAAAAGATCAATAGTATTAAGACCAGAATATGAAGAGTTATATGGTTGCCATGAAACAAGACATTAATAGGAGTATTAATTATGATTTTTTTATTTTAATAAGTCTTTTATTTTCTATTCAAGGAGATATGTAAGAAGATATAGGCAGCCAAAAGGCAAAAAGTGTCTTGATTTTTTCAACCTTGTGCTGGATGAGTCGTAGTGTTTTAATCAGCCCTATGGTTGGATGTGAGTCCTCTTCTGAGAGGTTATCTTCTTCCAGCATTTCACGTATGCTTCCTTCCTCCCTCTCATGAATCCATGGTTGTATCAATAATATTGAAAGATTTGCCATTTACGAGACTTTTGCACATTGATAATACAATACAAATAAATACGCATAAAACCCCAAAAGGTTTTAGTACACTTAATCGAAATAACAGTTAACTACCTATTTCATACTACCTATTTCATAGCATCAGACCACAATTTGTGTTTATAATGCACTTTGAGGCTATCTAATCTTTTGTTGAATAGAGCAATAATAATATCTATAATCTTCCAAGTCAAAAACAGATTATTTATTGCATGACAATTGAGGGTCCATAGAAAGTTGATACATAAATTATTACCCCTCATTGCAGTGGGGTTGTCTCCATGACCTGGGCCATGACATCCAAGTTACAATATATGTAATATAACAACTGAGCTAACCCCCCTTCTTATAAGTATTCCAATAACATAAAAACAGAATTTGATAGGATTCTACCTTTGCATATATTCATCAAATATTTGTCGAACTTTGTGTCCGGAAGTGAAAAGAGAGCCAACTTCCACCATAGTACTGTAACTTTTTGGATTATAAGGATACATTTGCAAGCTCTGTGCTACAACCTGCCACACTTTTGAGAACCTTAACTGCTTGATATATTTTTGAATGAATCCTATGTAATGCATCCACAGCGATTCAAGTTGAAAACTATGGCTTCTTCTTTCTGCAGAAATATTTCATGAACCAGAAAATACTGAGATGAGAAATATAATTTAGATAAAATGTAATAAAAAAAGGCAGCCCGGTGCACAAAGGCATCCCCGCGCAGCGAGGGTCCGGGGAAGGGTCCCACCACAAGGGTGAAATGTAGGCAAACCTTACCATGCATTTTTGCAAGAAGCAGCATTTTTGTTCAAAGAGTTGAAATATAATTTAGATAAAAGATAATAAATAAAACAAATTTAAAATGATCTTTGCTTTTCATAATATAGCATCAAATGTAACAAAGATAAAGTATATGCATGTTTTTTAATAATGATGAATTTCTAGATGGAAGATGACAAGTTGTGGTACAAGAACAGTTAAGGATGATGACGGTTAATGACAAAAAATTCATAATCTTCACATTAGTTTAGTGCTTTTAAGATTTATCCATTTAAGATCTAGAAAGTATCCGCAGAGTGGAGTGCTTTGGATATATAGCACAGGCATCAGGAGACACCTCGGACAAGTTGGGAGCTAGAATTACTTCAGAAGGTCAGGAAAGGAAAGTAAGAGGACAAAGCTAACTGGGTAGAGATCTCAAAAAAAGTTGGATAAAACTGTGAAATTTTTCGTAAATCTAGGAGTGAGCAGGAATCGTACAACTTAAAGTTACAGCCAACAACCAGACGCACATGAAGCAAAGCAATTTTTATTGATAATAGCAGAAATCTTCATTACAGAGCGAGGTATACATGGCGAGACATGATTTCGCCAGTACACAAAACAAAAGGAGAAAAACAGAGCTGAAGAAAAGATAACTGCGGTCTGAGCACAGAGACCGACAGACCGCGCGACCTGGGTGTCCGCGCGACTAAAAAACAAGACCGCCCGAACAGCCTGCCGCCGACTTGATCAACACCAACTGAAATCTGCGACCTCCCGAACTCCACTGATTCTCCCGAACTCCAGCAACTCGCACTGCAAGCCGCGAGACCGCCCAAACACCTTAGAAGAAGAGGTGACTGTTGCTGCCCGCATAATCCGCAGAAGCTGCACAAGAAAAGTTCAATAAGCTAACCGGCCGGTCACCAAAACGAGACCGCAAGGAATAGGCGCGAGCTCAGCTTACACTTGGTGCAATTTTATTTTGCTGATATAGTGACTCCTATTTATAGGCGTGCGACCTGATCCAGTCACCACCCTATGAGATAGAGTCACCGCCCTGACCGCGTGACCAAGACCGGTCAACCCGCGCGGTCAGAAGATCGCTCTGCGCATGTGAGCTCGCCGACTTCAACCCAGACCGGAGATCGCCACTCCTCCAAGAAGCCGCGCGATCATGACAACTTGCACGGTCATGACGCCCACCACCAGTGTTCGCAAATACGAGACCTCCTCCAGAGACCGCGAACACATCCCGGAGACCGCGCCACTAAGAGAGCCTTAGTCCGCGCGCACCATCAAGAACCCAGACAGTCACCAGATCGGACTGTCGGATACAGAAAACAGACCGCGCGGTTAACAACTTAACCCGCACGGTACAGAGAACAGCTCGCCACGCGGTCACACGAGCCAGACCGCACGGCCTCACCTTCCTGAATAGCAACTCGCCACGCGGTCACACAAACCAGACCGCGTGGCCTCACCTCAGTAGCCTTGGACAGAAGAACGGCGGTCAGACCGAATAGACCTGCGGCTAGACCGAAGAGGTCAGACCGCAGAAGGAGACCGCAAGACCGCGCGACCTCCTCCCAGACCGCCAACTTCCACTTCAACATTTTCAACACTCCCCCTTGAAGTGGGAAGTTGAAAACAGCCCAAGTAAACTCCTCAGCCGAGTGAACGACCCCTTCGCTAGCGCCTTTGTAAATATGTCAGCAACGTTGTCCTGACTCCGAACATGCTCAACCGAAAGAGACCCCTCCAGCACCTTCTCACGAATGAAATGATGCTCGATCTCGATATGCTTGGTCCTTGCGTGACACACTGGATTAGTAACCAGTTTGAGTGCACTCTCATTGTCGCCGCGGAGCAGAGTCGGACCCCAAACCTCCTTATGGACGTCTCCCACCAACCTCCTAAGCCAGATGGCTTCTTGAGCTGCCAAAGCCGAAGCCTTGTATTCCGCTTCCGTGGTAGAGACAGACAAGGAATCCTGCTTTCTTGCTGCACCATGATATAGCCGTGGGGCCCTCCATGAAGAGGAATCCAGACGTCGACTTCCGATCATCCGAATCTCCCCCGTAATCAGCATCCATGTACCCATGCACCTCGAAGCCCACATCCCTTCTGTATAGGAGACCCATATCCGAAGTCGCCTTAACATACTTCAAAATATTCTTGGCTGCTAGTAGATGAGGCATCCGTGCAGTGGCGGAACTAGGATTTTGAAGTGGCACGGGCACAATGTTAGTTCTGTCCATCGGTGTGTTCGGGGGGTTCGGGGGGCAGCGCCCCCTGATTGGGGGTTCGGGGGTAGCGCCCCCGAAGCTTTTTTTTTTTGCACCAACGAGATATTTATGTATGGAAAATATTGAACAAAATATTACAATCAAACGCAATTACATGAAAATTCCAAACAAAACATTAGAAAAACTTACAGATCAACATGATACTTTACGTTGACACATACTCTGAAAACGTGAAATAATTTCTTCAGTTGTAATTGTATCTGCAACGTCTTTTTCAATATAAGTCACCAAACAATCATTCATCCATTCATCTCCCATTCTATTTCGCAGACGATTCTTTATTATCTTCATCGCAGAAAATGTTCTTTCAACGCTCGCTGTTGCAACAGGTAGGAGGCAAGCCAACTTTAACAATCTGAAAACTAGCTGGTAATTATCTTCTTTTTTTAATTCCACTAATTTTTGAAGAAGTCCACTGATTCCCTTAATTTCTGAAAATATGTCCGGCGATGCAGATTGCATGTCAAAAATATACATGTCAAGTTGTCCTTCAAGTAACTGCAACTCTATTGGAGTAAAATCATATGGGTATAATTCAGCAAGATGAATTAGTTTTTGTTTATCATAAGCAGCAAATTGATTCTTTGGGTCCAGACAAGCAACACACATCAGCAATTCTGTGTTGACTTCATCAAAACGGACATTTAGCTCATTTAACATCCAATCCAACACTGCATTAAAAATTTCAACCCCGAAAAAATGTAAATTGGTAATTTCACGTTTGTTTCGTCTTGATCTTCCTTGCCCACGCAATTTAGATATACTGAGACCATTTTTCATAAATAACGAATCAATGACAGATTTTAAGGACACTGCTGTAGTATCGGCTACATGAACAAAACCAAGTAAACGCTCTATAATCTTGCCACTGGAACTCACATAGCGTAAAACAACAGACATCTGCTCTTTCGTAGAAACATCACGGGATTCATCCACTAGAACTGTAAAGCAATCTTCTCCAATTTCACAAAAAATTTGCTTTGTTGTCTCTATTGCAATTGCTGAAACTATTTCTTTCTGAATCTTCGGCGATATGAGTTGACAATTTTGAGGAGCGTTTTGAAGCGCAATAGCTTTGATCTTATCATTATGCGATGCAAGGAAGTTCAGAAGCTCAAGTCTTTAGTCTCATCATGACCACGGAATGAAAGTCCTTGTAGTAAAAGAAATCTAACGCAATCAATCGAAGCACATAAACGTGCACGATAATCTAAACTTTGTTGTTCTTCTTGTCTAGCAAAAGCAATTTGAATACCTTGCTTTTGATTAATCAAAGCCTCACACTGTTTTCTAGAAGCATTGTGTGGAGTAGTGTGATTTCCAACATGTCTGTCCAATACAGTTTTCTCTTTCCAATTTTTGAATCCTCTAGTAGTAAAAGTAGGCTCACAACCTCTTTGAGGGAAAACATAACAGTAAAGACAAAATGCTGCATCTTTTTCTATACTGTATTCTAACCAGCCTTTAAACTCGTTAAACCAATTCTTGTTAAAGCGTCGAGCTTTGTTTCCAATTTCTGTTTGGGGAAAACTTTGTAAATGAGGTTGACAAGGACCCTTCTGCAAGTAATATCTTCGTATTGACTCTTGAATATTTGCATCGTAGGAGTTTATTGGATTTCTTAGGCCAGGATCTGAAGGTAAATCTTCTATTTTGAACTCTTCTACGCGACTTCTTTTACCAGTGAGAACTAACTCCTGAGAATCTATCGAACTTTGACATGCTCCCTTTTTAGAAAAAAATTTCTCCATTGGCCACTAATTAAACACGCTGCAAAAAACCGACGGGACATTCCCGTTAGCGCAACTAGGGCTAATCGATATGCACATCACAAACATCACAGGGACGGACTAAATCAAGAGGAACATTCCAGTTTAATATCATAAACTGGAAATCATAAAACTCTTTTGAAAATTCAAAACAAAACATTGAAATCATAAAGCTCTTTTGAAAATAGTTGAATACGTGTTTAAAAATAGGTGTTAAATTATATCCTACCTAAATCTATACCAAACTGGATTAAATCACAAACCTAAATCTATATCTATCTCTATATAATTTATATCCTACCTAGATCTAAGTGAGGAAGAAGAATGGACCTTGCGAACACTCCAGTTCTTGTGAACACTCCAATTTCTTGAGAACACTCCAGTTCTTGAGAACACTCCAGTTAGTGTTGAAATCTGAAGAAGAAAAAATCAGAAATTAATCAATCCTAAATTGAAATCAGTCCTAAAATCAGAACCAGAAATATGTGATTCAACGGATTTCAGAAATCTGTGATTCCATAGATTTCATTAATTTGTTGCAGCACAGATTTCAGAAATCTGTGCTGCAACAGATTTCAGAAATCTGTGCTGCAACCGATTTCAGAAATCTGTGCTGCAACAGATTTCTGAAATCTGTGCTTCTACAAATTTAAACCCAATTTCTGAAATTGAATTTCTAAAATCAGGATATGGTAATTGGGCTGTACTGAAATCAGGAAATCATGAATGGTTAATTGGGCTGTACTGAAATAATGAAATAATGAAATTAGGAAATGCTGTACTGAAATAATGAAACAATGAAATCAGGATGAAATAGGTAATGAAATCAGGAATGAAATCAGGAATGAATGAAAATGAAATCAGGAAGAAGAAGAAGAAGAAGAGGAAGAGGAAGAGGAAGAGGAAGAGGAAGAAGAGGAAGAGGAAGAAGAAGAAGAAGAAGAAGAGTACCAGCAGGAATGGCAGGAAGAAGAGTACCAGCAGGAATCGCAAATCCGCCAGGAGGAGGAGGCGTACCGGCAAGAGGAGGAGGCGTACCAGCAGGAATCGCAAATCGCCCGCTCCCGCTCGCGAACCCTAGCAGAAATCGCCCGCTCCCGCTCCCGCTCGCGAACCCTAGCGAAAATCTACTGTGCCTAATGCAGTTTCTGCGATTTTACGCTCGGGCACGTGCCCGAGCGTGCCCATATCTGGGTCCGCCCGTGCATCCGTGGTTCCGCCATATAACGACTCACCATGCCAACTGCATACGCAATATCCGGTCTAGTGATCGTCAGATAAATCAAGCTCCCAACCAGAGCTCGGAACACAATCGGATCTTCCAGAATCCTTCCCTCATCTTTCCGAAGTTTCATGGCCTTCTCCAGAGGTATAGAGATGCATTTCCCTTCCTTCATGCCGAATCGCTCCACGATTCGCTCCGCATATCCAGCCTGGGACACCAACACTCCACTTCCCTTCCTATGCACTTCGAGTCCAAGGAAGTGGTGGAGTTCACCCAAATCCTTCATCTCAAATCTGATAGATAGCTCAGCCCGAAGCTTTGCTACCTCCTCCTTCGAATTCCCCGTCACGATCATATCGTCGACGTAAAGCAGTACGATGACCTGAAGCTCCCCGCTCTTCTTGACAAACAAGTTTGAGTCAGAGTCTGAAGCACTGAATCCACAGAATAAGAGATATTCTGCAATCTTCCCGTACCACGTCCTCGGCGTTTGCTTCAACCCATACAGGGCCTTCTTCAGCATACAAACATAGTCTGGAAAATCTTCAGATACGAAGCCTGGCGGCTGGATCATGAAGATATCCTTGTCAATCTCGCCGTACAAGAAGACATTCTTTACGCCGAGTTGCCAAATCTCCCAACCCCAAAACGCCGCCAAGGCAATCACAAACCGAACTGAAGTCATCTTCGCCACCGGACTGAATGTCTCTTCATAGCCTTCACCGTATTGCTGTGAGAAACCACGAGCTACAAGGCGAGCCTTGTATCGCTCGATACTGCAGTCTGCCTTCTTCTTGAGCTTATAGACCCACTTGCATGTCACAGGGGTGATACCCTTGAGCTTGGGCACCAGAGACCAAGTCTCATTCTTCTCAAGAGCTGCCATCTCTTCTTCCATAGCCGAATCCCACTGCTTCACGCCTTTGGCCTTCTCAAAGCTCACTAGTTCCCGCTCATCCAGGGGACTAGCAAAGAAACACGAGACAAAACTCGCCATGTTTCCTCTTGTATATCGATCAGGGGCAATGATCGTTCGCTTCGATCTCCTCAACTCCTTCCCCTGACTCGCATTACCTTCAGCTGCTTATTCTCCAGCTTCCCTTCCAGACGTACTAGGAGCATCACTCCCCCTGCTTCCTGATCCAGAAGCCTCCGTCACAGAACTAGAAATGGATGGACCACCTGGTGACAAAGGCAGCTCCACCTGAAGATTTTCCACAGCTCTTTCCGGCTCCTCCACCCTGCTTTCTGGTAATTCAACACCAGAACTTCCCTTGTAAGACGTCACCTCGTCAAACACGACGTTGCGAGATACAGCAAATCTCCGCGTCTCCGGGTCCATGCACTTCCAGCCCTTCTTTCGATCAACATATCCTACGAAGACTAGCTTTCTTGCTTTCGCATCTAGCTTCATCCGAAGCGCATCTGGAACGTGCACATAGCAGGTGGAACCAAACACCCGAAGGTGTGCCACGCTTGGCTTTTCCTTGAACATCATCTCATGCGGGGTCAACATGTTGATGGGACTGAGAGGCATCCTGTTGATGACGTAAGCGGCACAAGACATTCCCTCCGCCCAAAAGGACCTTGGGATACTCTTGGCATGCAGCCAACACTTGCAGGTCTCCGTCAGATGACGGATCTTCCGCTCTGCAACTCCGTTTTGTTGTGGAGTATGGGCACAAGTAAGCTCCCTCCGGATGCCCGCCTTCCTGCAAAAACTAGAGAACTCACCAGAGGTGAACTCCCCCCCCCCCCCCCCCCCCGTTATCAGTTATCAGCTTCTTTATCCGCAGACCTAGCCGGCCCTCCACTAGCTCCTTGAACTCCACAAACTTGACGAACGCCTCCGCCTTCTCCTTCAGGAAATAAACCCAGACATATCTGGTGTAATCGTCGATCAACACCAGCATATACCTGCTGCCTCCGAGGCTTGGGGTAGCAGTTGGTCCCATCAAGTCATCGTGGATACACTCCAACGACACACTACTCCTTGTCTGCGACTTATCAAACGGTAGTCGATGAGACTTGCCGAACTGACATCCCGCGCAAACATGACCGTCACCGTAGGAAGATAGACTAGGCAGGCCCTTGACCAGACCTTTTACCGCCATAGCTTTCAGCTTATCCATCCCTACATGCCCCAACCTCTCGTGTCATATAACGGCACTATCATTTGTCCTCATCTTGTCAACATAAGAACTTGTCGATAAAATGAACAAGTCTTTTGTCCTTCTCCCGACATGAACGACATCAGCCTTTACCGCCTCAACGTTTCGTAGAAACCTCACTTCTGTTGGACCGAACAGAACGTGATACTCAGCGTCTACAACGTTGGTTACGGAGAAGAGGTTTTTCCTCATT
Source organism: Dactylorhiza incarnata (assembly GCA_033032865.1). Classification (NCBI taxonomy): domain Eukaryota; kingdom Viridiplantae; phylum Streptophyta; class Magnoliopsida; order Asparagales; family Orchidaceae; genus Dactylorhiza; species Dactylorhiza incarnata. The sequence goes on along the minus strand of JAWHQI010000193.1, from coordinate 4,835,911 downwards.
CCGGACACATGATAGACACTCTTCAACGTTAATGGCCCCCTATCACTGCCCAAGGAAACAACCCCCACCTTCTCGACAGTATGCACAGTATTATCAGCAGTTATGATGGCATCATTACCTGAGTAAGGCTGCGCTGAAGAAAGCTTCGACTCGTCTCCGGTGAGGTGATGACCACATCCCGAGTCCACGATCCAGTCCTCCTGATAGTTGATAGGAGCCGCAGCTCCAACAGAAGCCGAGAAGGCTCCTCCCCATCCTCCATCATTTTGCCTGGCCTCAGCTTCCTCCTTCCCTGTAGCAGCATGCCCTGACTGAAGATTCACCCGGCAATCCTTCCTGATGTGACCAAGCTTTCCGCATCTGAAGCACTTGGGTCCTTCTCCTTTCTTCTTCCCTTCAGCCTTGGGAGCATAACCCCTCTCCTGCTGTCCAGAAGTTGAAGGCCCATTGCCTCCAGCGGTCTTCTTCTTCTTATCCCATTTCTTCTTCTTCACTGTGAAGAGAACCTCGCCTTCTCCCCCAGACACTGACACCCCCGCCATTTGCCTTGCCAGGCTCTCCTGCGATGCAAGCAGATTCTCCAGCTCCAGCAGAGACGGCTGATTTGCCCAACCCTGCACCGACGTCACAAAGACAACATACTGCTTCCGCAAGCCGCGGATGATGTGCCTCTTCAGCTTCGCCTCAGAAATTGGCTCATCAGGATTCAGTGCTGAAATCTCAGCGCACAGGTTCTTCATCTTCAGGAAGAACGTAGAGATAGAAAGATCTCCCTGAGCCGACCTAGCCAGCTCATTTTCCAGGAACTGTAGCCTCGCTATATTCTTCTTGTTAAATAACTCATCCAGGGCTCTCCAGATCTCCGCAGCTGATCCACACCCCAAGATGTGATCGAATATGAAAGTGTAGGTTAGATCTTAAATTAACTCTAGAGGGGGGGGGGGGGGGGGGGGTGAATAGAGTATTAAAACTTTTTCCCTTAGTTTTATTGCGGAATTGAAAATACTGATATAAGTATAAGTGTAGCAGAGTGATTTAATAAAGCTAAACAAAATAAATCAGCACAACACAAAGACAGAAAATAAAACAAACACAGAAGACACAAGAAGCTATAGTAGTTCCCCAATAAATCTGAGTACGTCTACTCTTCTACCACCCAAGGTAGAAATCCACTAGGATTTTTGATCAGGTGCCCTCACACCAAGGGGTTTTTGTTCAGGTGTCCACACACCACAGAGCTTTTGATCAGGTGCTCAAAACCAACTAGATTTTTTGATCAGGTGTCTTGCCACCAAGGAGGTAAACTTTTGAAGGGAGTTTTAACCCTGTACAAGATGGGATAGAGAGGGGTTTAGATGTTCTTCTCTGTCAAGATGCTGAGAGAAGACTCTAGTGGATATGTCGAAAAGCTCCCTGTCTGATATGAAATTGTTTGACAGTAGATTGGCTGGAGCTTTCTCTTGAATCAAATGATCTTCCTGTAGCTGATGAATATAAGAAAATAAATTCTTCAGATTATTGTTGCTCTTTTGAGGATCTGATCTAGCAGCAAAGACTGAGAGATGGTGTTGATGATGTTCTCAGTGAGATTGAGTAGGTGCTGCTTGAGGAAGAAGATGAAGATAATCTGTTTTTGTTCTTCTTGTTCTTCCTGTATTTTTCTCCTTTCTTTTCCTGTGCAGAAAATCTGTAATATGTTCTGTATCCTTTCTGTCGTGAAAACTGAGAGGTAGTGCTGTATATCTTCTTTCCTTTTCTTTTGATAAGATTTGAAAATCAAATCCCTTGAATTAAGGAATAAAATAATCTGTAATCAATCTTTTTGGGAACTGTAGATCTGCTGCGCCGTAATCTCTTTCCTTTTCCATGAAATGTCCTTTTCCGAGGAATGTCAACGGCTATAATCTTGGAATAATAAATGAAATATATTATCTTAGTTATCTGATAGAAAGAACTGTTGCTGTAGTCGATCTGAGTTCAGAGAATGAAATAAATATAATCCTTCTGAAATTTTTGAACTTAAATAAGAATTCTTCGATCTGAGTAAAATTCGTCGATCTCAATAAATTTCGTCGAACAAAAAATTTAGTTCGTCGACCTCAAATGAATCTTGCTGGAAGAATTAATTTTGTTGAGCTGTGGAGAACTTTCGTCGATCTGAAGGTATTCGTCGAACGCAGACTTGAGTTCGTCGAACGGAAGGATTCGTCGACCGCTGAGCCTGGATAAATTCGTCGACCGCTGAGCTTGAGCAAAATCGCCGACCGCCGAGCTGAGCAAAATCGTCGACCGCTGAGCTGAGCAAATTTCGTCGATCGCTGAGACGAGATCTGTTCGTCGACCGCTGAGCTGAGCAAATTTCGTCGATCGCTGAGACGAGATCTGTTCGTCGACCGTTGAGACGGGGTCTGTTCGTCGACCGCTGAGACATTCTGTTCGTCGACCGCTGAGCTGAGGCGATGAGATAAAAGCAAGCCATTCATCGAACGTAGAGAGCATGTCGTTCGTCGAACGCAGAACACAAGTCGTTCGTCGAACGCAGAATGCAAGTCGTTCGTCGAACGCAGAATGCAAGCCGTTCGTCGAACGCAGAGAGCATGTCGTTCGTCGAACGCAGAGAGCATGCCGTTCGTCGAACGCAGAGCGCAGTTCGTCGAACGCAGAGTATAGTTCGTCGAACGCAGAATCTGAATGATTTCTCTAGTTCTAACAGCCTAAAGACCCATAAACTATACATTGGGGTCAACTTTGATTCTAATCAGCAGATAGTGATCCTAGCCCAAAACATAAATAGGGTTGTTCCAACAGAATAGGTCAGGTGATATTGCCCTCTTTAAAGTGAATTCTGCTTTCGCATTAATTTTTCTCCAGTTCCTCGCCTCATGACCATTATCCCCAACTGGGACAACTTCCTCTGTACTGTCTCCTCCAACAACCTCCCAAAGGTCCTCGCCCAGAAGATAACTCTGCATGCACGACTTCCACTTCTTGAAGTTAGTCGACGTGAGCATCTCAATTCCAAGACCTCTTGCAAAACCTGCTTCCATGGCTCTACCACCGGTTCCTTCTTCACAAAGGCGATGACAACTTTAAGTTGTTCGCTGCTCTATCCACTCCAACCTACCTCTGATACCATGTGAAATTTTTCGTAAATCTAGGAGTGAACAGGAATCGTACAACTTAAAGTTACAGCCAACAACCAGAAGCACATGAAGCAAAACAATCTTTATTGATAATAGCAGAAATCTTCATTACAGAGCGAGGTATACATGTCGAGACATGATTTCGCCAGTACACAACAAAAGAAGAAAAACAGAGCTGAAGAAAAAATAATTGTGGTCTGAGCACAGAGACCGACAGACCGCACGACCTGGGTGTCCGCGCGACTAGAAAACAAGACCGCCCGAACAGCCTGCCGCCGACTTGATCAACACCAACTAAAATCCGCGACCTCCTGAACTCAACTGATTCTCCCGAACTCCAGCAACCTGCACTGCAAGCCGCGAGACCGCCCGAACACCTTAGAAGAAGAGGTGACTGCTGCTGCCCGCACAATCCGCAGAAGCTGCACAAGGAAAGTTCAATCAGCTAACCGACCGGTCACAAAAACGAGACCGCAAGAAATAAGCGCGAGCTCAGCTTACACTTAGTGCAATTTTATTTTGCTGCTACAGTGACTCCTTTTTATAGGCGTGCAACCTGATCCAGTCACCACCCTATGAGATAGAGTCATCGCCCTAACCGCGTGACCAAGGTCGGTCAACCCGCGCGGTCAGAAGATCGCTCTGCGCCTGTGAGCTCGTCGACTTCAACCCAGACCGGAGATCGTCACTCCTCCAAGAAGCCGCTCGATCATGACAACTCGCACGGTCATGACGCCCACCACCAGTGTTCGCAAATACGAGACCTCCTCCAGAGACCGCGAACACATCCCGGAGACCGCGCGACTAAGAGAGCCTTAGCCCGCGCGCACCATCAAGAACCCGGAAAGTCACCAGATCGGACTGTCGGATACAGAAGACAGACCGCGCGGTTAACAGTTTAACCCGCACGGTACAAAGAACAGCTCGCCACGCGGTCACACGAGTCAGACCGCACGGCCTCACCTTCCTGAATAGCAACTCGCCATGCGGTCACACAAACCAAACCGCGCGGCCTCACCTCAGTAGCCTTGGACAGAAGAACGACGGTCAGACCGAATAGACCTGCGGCTAGACCGAAGAGGTCAGACCGCAGGAGACCGCAAGACCGCGCGGTTAGCCAGACCGCGCGACCTCCTCCCAGACCGCCAACTTCCACTTCAACATTTTCAACAAAAACAACCTAAATATAAAATTGCAACTCTTTGAATAATAAATGAAAATGACAAATCCACGCATTTAGCAAAAAGATGCAGTATGGGATGGAGAAATTAAAACTAAGGTTCAAATAAAACACAGGTACATTTCCAATCTTTCTGCAATGCAGAAACACTGCCTTTGTCAGCATGCAACCTGATTGATTCAACACTAGTTATTGTAAGTACATATTACAACACAAAGATCCATGGACTACCAACTATTAGCATGCCTAATCAATTCATAAAGGATTCTTTCATAGATCTGATCTATATCCAGTCCCAAGGTTTGGACTGAAAGTCTTATCACTTGATTAGCATTCAACAACATACTTTCACAATGCCAAATGAGAGTAAAACAAATTACTAATAAAAACTGTTAGAGAATATAGAAAAGCCTATGTAAAGGCCCATATATTAGGCCCATTTTTCTTTCTCTCTTTTAGTCCCACATCTCCTGTATAGGATTTCTTCCTCCTCTCTCTTCCTATATATTTGTACTCATACTTGTATTTTCCTCTCAAGTGAATATACTACAAGGTTTATACCATTTCTCTACATGGTATCAAAGCACTCGGTCCAAAATTTGAGGTCACTACTTTTCTGACCGCCCCCCCCCCCCCCCTGCTGCAATCTCGCGGTCTCCTTTTTCTGAGACCGCTTCCCTGCTGCGAAAATCTCTGCTTCCAGCATTGCACCCCCCAAGCTTCCTCTCCTCTTCCTGGCTTTTATAGCCTGCATCGTGGGACCCACCGCCTTCTCCTTCCCGCAAAGGCTCGCTGCGATCTCCGCTCCTGCTCCTGCAATCTGCGATCTGCTCGCCCGTTCTCTGCTAAGCCATCTCTGCTGCGATCTCTCCTACCGTTCGATCTCCTACCGTTCGGTCTCTTCTGCGGCTTGCGATCTCTGCCTAGCGATCTCTGCTAGCGATCTCTGCCAGACCATTCCGCCAGCGAGCTTCCTGTCTCTGCTCGCTGCGATCTGCTCTGCTCTGGACGCCCCTCCTGACCGCTGCCCAGATCGCCTGCTTCTCCAGATCGCCTGCTTCTCTCGCGGCCTCTCCTGCTTCTCCAGACCGCCTGCTTCTCCAGACCCGCCAGCGACCTCTCGCGACCTCGCCTGCTTCTCCAGACCGCTGCTCTGCCTCCTCCAGACCGCTGTTCGTGCGAAACCAGACCCGCCAGCGACCTCGCTGAGACCTGCAGCTCCTCCAGATCGTTGTCCTGCTCCCTGCCGCAGCCGGTCTCATCATCATTGCCGTTGCGGGCTCCTCTCTTGTCGTTGCTCCTTGTATCTAGCCGGCTTCTCTTCCACTGGTCTCCCTTCCAATGGCCCTCGACGATTCCTCCTCCACTACCATTCCGTCGCCCGCTCCGACTGCTGCTCCGGTCCCTGATGTTCGTGATGAACTTCGAATTACCACTATCTCTCTTACCGGGAAGCGTAACTTTGTGGAATGGGTGCACTCGGTGCGTCGAGTCTTACAGACTAAAGGGCTCCTTCATCACCTCATCCAGGTCACTACTGCGCCTACTGCTGACTGGCTTAAGGATGATGGTCGTGTCCAAACGTGGCTTCTCAACTCCATGGACTCGGAGCCGTACAGGATGGCTATGTATCATGACACCGCCAAAGCCATGTGGGATGAACTTCATGCCTTCTACTCTGGGCAGAACAGTCTCCAACATCTGTATGACATCATATCTGACCTTCAGAACCTTAAGCCTGGCGTGCCCGATGACATGCTCTCTCATGTCGCCAAGGCAAAGACTCTTCATGAGGCTTGGCTTCAGCATCAGCCTCCCACTCCGGATCTCGCTATTCAGCGATCACAGAAAGAGGCAGTGACCATTGCTATGCTACTCTCTAGCGTACCTCCTCATCTACATAGCGTTCGAGCTCAGATACTCTCCTCTACTACCACACCGTCTCTGTCTGCTGTCTGCTCCATGCTTATCAAGGTCACACCTCCATCAGAGGCCCTGCAAAGTTCTTCTCCGGCTCTTCTCCAACAGCCGCTCCTTCCAACACCTTCTCCTGGTTCCTCTGCTCGCGGTGGCCGTTCCCCGTCTCGGGGACGAGGCCGTGGTGGCCGACCTCCTTTAAAATGTACTTACTGTGGCCGTGACGGTCATCGTGAAACAACCTGCTACCGTAAGCATGGTCTCCCTCCTCATCTTGCTGCTACTTCGGCACCTCCTGCCGCGTCTTCCCCAGCCGATCAGCCTGGTCCTACCCGACAGGAATATGATGACCGACGCTCCCAGTTCCAACAGCTTCAAGGCAGTCTTGGCCGTTCTCTTGGCTCCGTTGCTTCTTTCTCTACTGAAGGTATAACCTGCCTATCTCACTGTTCTCATTGGATCGTAGATTCTGGAGCGACGCATCATATCACCTCCCAGAAACCACCTCAGTATATACAGACGTCTCACCCTCCGTCTATTGTTGTTGCAAATGGCGCTACTACTCCGGCTGCTGGTGCTGCTGATCTGCACCTCACTCCCACTCTAATGCTCTCCTCGGTTCTTCATGTTCCGGGCTCTCCTTTCAACTTACTCTCTGTGAGTCGTTTGATACAGGATCTTGATTGCTGTGTAACCTTCTCTTCCTCTTCTTTTGTTTTTCAGGATCGCCGCACACGGAGTATCATTGGTAGCGGTAGGCTGATGAATGAGCTCTATCTCTTGGATCTCCCACCTACCACTCTCCTGACTGTCTCCACAGCCGACTGGCATCGCCGCCTTGGGCATGCTCCTCTTCCAGTCCTCCGCAAAGCTCTCCCTGATGTACCTCTTCACGAGTTTACCTGCGAAGCCTGCATCTACGGCAAGCAACATCGCTCTTCTTTTTCCCCTTCATGTACCCGGAGCACGACTCCGTTATCTTTAGTACATTCTGATGTATGGGGCCCTTATAAGGTCCCAAGTATTAATGGCTATCGTTATTTTGTATCTTTTATTGATGATTATTCCCGTGTTACCTGGTTATATTTACTTCATGATCACTCTGAGCTACCATCTGTGTTTCGTGTCTTTGTAACTGAATCACGGACACAATTCTCCACTACACTTAAAATAATTCGAACTGACAACGCTCGCGAGTACACTGGCCGCTCCTTTTCCACTCTCTGCACAGAGTTTGGCATAATTCACCAAACCTCTTGTGCCTATACCCCCAGCAAAATGGCGTTGCCGAACGGAAAAATCGTCACCTTCTGGATGTTGCTCGGGCACTCATGGTTCAAATGCGGGTTCCTACGGAATACTGGAACTTTGCCGTCTCCACTGCTTGCCATCTCATTAACCGCATGCCCTCCTCTGTTCTTAACTTTGCCACTCCCATGACACTACTCTTCCCTCCACTCCTCTTTTTCCTATTCCACCTCGCATTTTCGGTTGCGTCTGCTACGTCCACCTTCTCGGTCCGCCTATCGATAAACTTGCCCCACGAGCTGCCAAGTATATGTTTGTCGGCTATTCTCGGACCCAAAAAGGATACGTGTGCTACTCTCCAACAACCGGCAAAACCATTGTCTCACCTGATGTTACGTTCTGTGAAGATCAATCATTCCACTCTCCCTCTGTTCCAAGCACATTACCTTCCACTACTGTTCGTCCTTTTGTTCGGACGGACGCTACACCCTCACCATCTCTGCCCCCTACGGTACCTTCACCATCTCCATCTCCTGAACAGCCTCCTCCCATCATTCAAGTATACTCTCGTCGTAAATCTAAGGATGGTCCCCGTCAGACGCCCTCTGCTACTGATGCCTCTCCATCAGCGGTTGATCCGGCCTCCGCCTCTACAGCTCATCCGATGGCAAACCACGTGTCTCTCCACCGGCTATCTCCACCTCTTCACCGGTTTGCTACCTCTCTTTCTTCCATTTCCCTCCCTAACTCTGTGCAGGAAGCGCTACAGCATCCGGGGTGGCGTGCTGCGATGGAGGAAGAGATGGTCTCTCTCCGCGCTAATCACACTTGCGAGCCGGTACCTCTTCCTCCCGGCCAACACTGTGTCAGCTGCAAATGGGTCTTCGCTGTCAAACAAAATGCCGATGGGACTCTTGACCGCTTAAAGGCTCGTCTCGTTGCCCGCGGTTTCACTCAACAACAGGGCTTGGACTACGATGAAACCTTCTCCCCTGTAGCCAAGTTAAACACCGTTCGTGTGGTGATCTCCGTTGCTGTCCACCGCCGTTGGCCTCTTCTTCAGTTAGATATCAAGAACGCCTTCTTGAACGGTGATCTACAGGAGCCAGTGTATATGTACCAACCTCCCGGGTTTGAGACCACGGGGGAGTCTCGTGCTGCTTATGTTTGCCGCCTTCTGAAATCTCTCTATGGCCTCAAACAATCTCCGAGAGCTTGGTTTGAAAAATTCTGCAAAGTCCTACTGGCACTTGGTTTTCGACGAAGCTCTGCTGATTTCTCGCTATTCATCAAAGAAGGACTCACGGGAACTGTGATCCTCCTTGTGTATGTTGATGATATCTTGATCACTGGGGACGACATCTCTGGGATACAACAACTCAAGGAGCATCTGAACTCGGCGTTTCAAACAAAGGATCTTGGCAATCTTAGATACTTCCTCGGAATTGAAGTCGCTCGTCGACCCGATGGGTTAGTCCTGTCCCAACGGAAATACTGCATTGACTTACTTCAAGAGGCAGGTTTCTCTGGCTGTAAACCTGCAAATACCCCTATGGATTCAAACCAAAAATTATGTGTTGCTGGTTCTGAGACTGATCAACTCCTTGAGAATCCAGAGTACTACCGTCGTTTGGTTGGGAAGCTGATTTATCTTACAGTTACTCGACCAGATATTTCGTTTGCCGTCGGCGTTGCAAGTCGCTTCATGCACACTCCGAGGACTTCTCATCTCCAAGTTGTTGAGCGCATTCTCCGATACTTGAAAACTGCTCCTGGACAAGGCCTTGTCTACAAACCATCCACCTCGCCATCTCTTCTTGCTTACTCGGATGTTGACTATGCTGGCTCTCCTGATGACAGGCGTTCCACGACTGGTTTTTGTACGTACTTTGGTGGACATCTTATAACATGGCGTAGCAAGAAACAGGTTGTGGTTGCTCGCTCCTCGGCTGAGGCTGAATATAGAGCTATGGCTGCTGTCGCATCTGAATTAACCTGGCTTGAAGGACTTTTGGGAGATTTAGGTGTCAAACTCTCCTCTCCGGCAACTCTTCTTTGTGACAGTCAGGCTGCTATTCATATTGCCAAGAATCCTGTGTTTCATGAGCGGATAAAGCATATTGAAGTTGATTGTCATTTCATCCGGGAAAAGGTTCAGTCAAAGAAGATAAAATTGGAACATGTCCCAGCAGTAAAACAAGTTGCTGACATCATGACTAAAGCTCTTCCTCGGCCATTATACTACCAGTTCTTATCCAAGCTGGGTGCCTACGACTTGTACGCTCCAGCTTGCGGGGGAGTGTTAGAGAATATAGGAAAGCCTATGTAAAGGCCCATATATTAGGCCCACTTTTCTCTCTCTTTTAGTCCCACATCTCCTGTATAGGATTTCTTCCTCCTCTCTCTTCCTATATATTTGTACTCATACTTGTATTTTCCTCTCAAGTGAATATACTACAAGGTTTATATCATTTCTCTACAAAAACAAAAATAAATGAATCAAAACTTAAAGAAAGCTTTAAAACAAGTTGTGATCATACAAGTTACTGAGCACATAAATATTGAACATTGAAGTGGTCACTTAGAAAATCATTGCCTTCATTTTTCCTATGTAACCAAAAAGAAGACAGCCACTGATGAAGGCAAGTTGCGGAGCTGAAGGGAAAGAAATTAAGATTACAATAAGCATAAATACCATTCGTGTTGACATGTTCAACCTGATTGAGTTAGCTCTAACCAGTACAAGTACATTACAACATAATGATTCATGGACAATCAATTATTAGCATGCCTAATAAATTGATAAGGAATTCCTTCATAGATCCACATCCCGCCCCAAGGTTTAGACAGACGCCTTATTACTTGCTTAGTTATGCAGGTCCTTCATGGTTGTGTTTGAGGTGACAATTGATAGGAAAAGATCCAAAAATGTACTATTCACCGAGTGTAGCGATGACTTCTCGTGGGTAGCGACGCGCTGAAGGATCATCCACAGGACACTCACTGGAGGAGACATGCACTGAGTCTGGGGGCACTGGAGGCAACGGAATAGAAGGAGGACGACGAGTGTGGTGATATGGAAGAGGAGGAACATGGTCCCAAGTGTACAACTCATCAGAGGGAGAAGTGGGTGACGGAGTAGACTGCGGCAAGGGAGGAGGTGACGAAGTAGACTATGGCAAGGGAAGAGGAGGTGGATATACCAGCGGAGAGGATACATGAGGCGGGAGATGGGAAGAGTGAGAAACTGCACGTCAGAGGGAGTAACAGATGAATGTGAGGTCAAGGGGACAGAGGACACAAAGAAAGGGTGAGACTCGTCAAACGTGACATGGCGTGAGATGCGAAGTCGACGTGCAACAGGTTCATAACATCGATAACCCTTGTGCTCAGTACAGTATCCAAGAAAAGCACAAGGAACAGACTGAGCAGAGAGTTTTGTACGCTCACGTGGAGGGAGTAGAACATAACGTGGGGGTCGAAAGTACAGAAATTCACCAGGATTCTGGCCCAGAACGAAAGTGGAAGATTGCAGGTTAATAAGATAAACAACGGTGGAAACAGCCTCAGCTCCAAAAAGAGGAGGAATGTGGGAGGAGATGAGAAGGGTGTGGGTTGTCTCAATAATGTGGCGATGTTTCCTTTCAGCGGTGTCATTCTGAGTGACGGGACAGACAAGCTGAGGGAGAATGTCGTGGATAGCTAGCAAATCGGGAAAAGCATGAGAGGTACTCCCACCCTGAGTTAGAACGAAAAATACGCATGGAAGCAGAAAACTGGGTGCGCACCATTGCAGAAAAAGTAACATAAATCTGAAAAATTTTAGAACGAGAATGCATAAAGTAGACCCAACAATAACGAGAATAATCATCAACAAAAAGAACATAATACCGGTGTCCGCCCATGGATATAAAAGGTGCGGGACCTCATACATCAAAATGAACTAAATCAAAATGACGTTGAGACCTAGACTCACTAGATTGATAGGGGAGTTGTAGCTGTTCACCAAGCTTACAACCTGTACAAGAGTGGGACCGATCAACATAAACACGACCAAGAAGACCATGACTGATGAGAGAAGCTAGACGCAAACCACTGGGATGACCGAGACGGTGATGCCACTGAGAGAAGTCCGCCGAAGGAAGACAGAACATAGAAGCCGCCGGTGGTGATGGAGTAGATGGAAGATGGAGGCGATCAAGGATGTACACCCCGATGCGACGACGTCCAGCTCCAAGAAATGTCCCTGTCAGACGATCATGCACACGACACGCAAACTCATCAAAAATAACAAGATAACCGTGGGATGTGAGTTGGCTGGCGGATATAAGGTTCATGGATAACTTGGGTTTGTAGGCAACATCGGGAACATGAAAAAGGCTGGTATGAAGGAGGCCACGGCTGATGATGGGGAGAATAGTGTCATCGGCTACCATGATTCTAAGGTCATAAGAGACGGGTTGACAACACGAGGTGGGTGACATCATAGGTTATATGAAAAGAGGTTTCGGAGTCAAGCAACCAGTCGAAGGGAGAGATACTTTTAGGGGTGGAGACAGTCGGCTGAGAGGCAGAGGCGTCATAAGCATCCGGCGAGAGCACAGAGGCAGAGGAGCGAGGCAGTGAATTGTGAGAGAGCTGCAGGGCAATCTGATGGGCAAGCTCAGAAATAGAGAGTGACTACGCTAGAGCAGAAAAGTGAGCCGAAGATGCACCAGGGGCACGCTGCTGACCAGACTGATGAGCCCTCTAAATCTTGCGACACTCAGATTTGACATGACCAAGGCACTTGTTGAAACCGATTTCTCGGTCTCTTGTGAAGCTCGGGCCCTCAACAAGTTGAGGGGCGGCTAGCCCTTACTGGTCCCTCGAAAGGAGCAGACTGGGGACTCGGAAACAGACTAAGACCTTAGTCACAGCGAGGAGGCCCCACCACAAACCCGAAAGATCATTGAGCGTTTCCCCTCCCAAGCCAAAGCTGAGACTTGGGCACCTTGGAGAGCTAGAGAGCTAAACCAAAGTAACCGAGGGAAGGAGAAGCTCAGAGAACTGAGATTGGAATCCTCTTCCCAAGGTGCCCATTAAGGTCTATTTATAGTTTTTTGCTCATAGTCTGTTAATAGCGGAATTCTGCCTTTTGATTTTACTAAACGCACCCCAATTTGGCTTGTTAACAGCCAAACTCCGTTGTTTGGAGGGGCTACCTGCAGACCACCAGGGTCAGAGGAGTAATTCCACCTCTTTAGCCTATGGGTAAGTGGCCTATGAGAACGTCATTCGCGAGAGCTCCCGCGAGTCTCCTCGCGAGGATGGCTCACAAAAACCCCTTATAGGCGAGGACTCTGCGAAGGCCCCGCTCGCGCCTTTTCTGGTGACGGCCATCGAGGCCAGGTCTCGCACGCCTTCCTGCGAGCTCCCCTCGGCCTTGTGTGAATCTGCTGAACCGGCTGGATGGCTGAGTTAGCCGAGCTGAGAAGCCAGTTCGTCGAACTGAGCCGTGACGCGAGTTCGTCGAACGGAGGAGCCCGTTCGTCGAACGGAGAATTGATTTCGTCGAACGTCGTTTGAAGCTTGTCGAACACGAAGACTTGGAAGAAATCCGACTCGTCTGCCTTCTCGCGAGCAGTCGGCGAGTACTTGGCTCGCCCGCCTTCTTGCGAGTTGACCTTGAGGTTCGGGCTCGCAGGGACACAGCTCGCGCGCCTTCCTGCGAGTGACCCTTGAAGCTCTGGCTCGCCTTCTATGTTACCTCTTCCACCTGTTGGATCTGAAACCCCTCTTAGGCGAGCGGCCTGTGAAGACCTCGTTCGCACTTCTACCGGCGACATCCACCGAGGTCGGGTCTCGTGCTTCCTCCTGCGAGCTCTCCCGCTGAGATAGGGTCGGGAGCCGCTGAGAAGGTGCCCGAGCCCGCTGATACAATTGCTTGTCTCAGCGGGTCCGCTGGGACGGGATAGAAACAGCTGCTGAGACGGCCGGCCCTCCCAGCCCAGCCGCTGAGATAATTTCGCTGAGGCTGAAGCGTGGCGTTCGTCGAACTAAGAAGCAAGTTCGTCGAACCGAGAAAGGATGTTCGTCGAACGGATTTCTTCGAGCTCAGAACAGAGTTCGTCGAACACTGAGACTCAGAGAGAAGTCGGCTCGCCTATGAGGCCGCGGGTGCGGCCCACGAGGATCTGGCTCGCCTGCTTCCTGCGATTACCCATCGAGAGTCCTGCTCTCTCGCCTCCTGCGGGAGGGCTTTTACCCTTGGCTCGCTGTTCTCCCCAGTCTCTGTTTACCTCAAGGCGAATACCGGGGTTGTACATCACTGACAGTAGTGGCAGCGGACAGGCAGGCGACGAGGAGCACCAGACTGAGCAGCAGAGGGCGCCAGTGGAGAAGGACGAGAAACAGGGGGTACCAGAGCACTATAACCAGTCGAGGGTAGCATTGGAGCACTCACAAGAGAGGACAGTGGTAGAAGCTGGGGAGTTGCTAGAACATGAGGCATCACACCTGGAGGAGTAGCAGTGCCTAAGGAGTGGAGACGAGTCTCCTCAACAACCACCAAGGCCAAGGTATCGCTGAGAGACGTCGGAGGATCCCGATGCAGAATCTGTGCTCGAACAGGCTCGAACTAGGGGCGTAAGCGCATAAGAAACTCATACAAACGTTGAAAGTCACGATCCCGAGATGTAGCAACACACTGAGTGCAAGTAACGCAGAGGGAAGGTGTCATCTCATCACACTGATGCCAGAGGCCCAGGAGCTCAGCAAAGAAAGCTTGTACAAACCGATCACGCTGGTAGCAGACACTAAGGGTCTGAAATAGGGAGTAGCGCAGAGCCTGGCTAGATGGTAGGTAGAGGCGACGCAAGTGATCCCATATCGCCATGGTCGTAGGTAACTCGTAGACGGTCATGGGAATGGGGGGCTCGCAAAACTGGCAGATGACGGCTATCGTGCAAGAGTCGTCAAAGCGCCACCTCACCCAGTCGGAGCGCTGGGAGGAAGTGGTCGTGCTGACATTGGAAGAGAGGGAGTCTGCAGGACTGACAGGCGTTTGAGTGTCCGTAGAATTGGCAGCCGGTGGGGGCGGCGCAGGCTCAGTGTCGTCAATGTGGCCCTAAAGATCGAGACCACGGAGGATCACGCCGACTGTGGTGGACCATGCCTTGTAGTTCCGCCCATAGAGGATGACATCAGCCTTCTGAAGGAAGGGAGATGAGGAGTGAGGGGATGCCATCAAACTAATGGAGGACGGAGGTGGTCGCCTAGGGCAAAAGTGCGCTCGACGGAGGAGACCGGTGAAATCCGGTGGGCTGCAGAAGGAAGCAGAGATCGGCGGGCTTGGGCTGCAGAGGGCAGCGGAGATCGGCGAGCTTCGAACAGCAGAAGGAAGCGGAGATCGGCAGGCTTCAGATGGGACGGAGGAGGAGGAAGGGGTTGCGAAAACAGCCAGAGGAGGAGGCGCGAGACCTTCGGTTGTTCGACAGAGAAGGGGGCGAAGTCGTCGCAGCCAACTCGCACGACGCAGATGAGATCGGCGGACTGCGGATGCTAGCGAGACATGTGATCGACGAGCCGGAGAGAGACAAGCGCATACTAGATCGGCGAGCGCGTCGTGCAGGAACAGACGAGCGACAGCGTGCGAAACCCTAGCGCTCTGATACCATGATAGGAAAAGATCCAAAAATGTACTATTCACATTAACAATAGTGTTATATATACATGTGCAAGAGAGGGTGCTCACAACACCCATGGTGAGCCTAAGCTATCTCTAACATATAGAATGCATATTATATCTAACAACAATATACACCTTCAACAATGCAGCGGTGCACCCTGAGAGAAGGGGAAATGAGTCTTGTAAAACGAAGAGATCCACATAGCACAAATGCATAGAATAAGGATAATGGAAAGAGAAAAAAGGAATGCTCTATCGAAAAGCAGCATAAAATGAAAATTACAGCTACGGAATAATTAAGTCTTAACATCAAGACAAAAATTACAAAATTTCCCTTGATTCAAAATGAACGTCCCCATAGGGCCACTGACCAAGAACAACTAAATTTGTATAAATACCCCTCCCATCATCCAATCCATGACCTCAAAAGTTTGCATAAATACTCATTCCCATCATAGATAATTGCTGGTAACTGCCCATATTTAACAATTTTCACCCTTCCGTCCAGAATTTCCTGCTAAGGAATCGTGAAAATCACCATCATTTCACCCCGCGATCCCACATAACTGTCAGCCTTCCTCAAAACTGCCTATTATTCCAATTTGAATCCAGTAACTGTACATTACAAGTTTTGCAACTGCCTTCCCCCAACCAAACGAGACTTCAACATGCATCGCTTCTGAAAGAAGACACCACGTTGCTGGTCCTCCTCCCCAACAGACAGATACTTCACCTCTCCAATAATCCTGTTTACAACAGCAATTCTGGACTCCATGCTTTGTTTCCCTTCCTGCACCAACACTTAGTGACTCTCATCCCATCTCTGACCCTATTCGACCTGGTTGATCACTTCCATTACATCCCCCACAACCCTCCTGCCCACATAGCAGACAGATACATCACTTGCACCTCGTCCCGACTGCAGGAAATCTGTAATCAGTGCTGGAATTGTGCCAATCTGTCCAGATCCAAAATCAGCAAACATGGAACCTTTATGGACTCGGATTGCTAACGTGAATTCTTGTTTGAAGTCACTATTACTTGCTATTGTATATTTGATAAACTGACATATTCTTCAGGATATTAGTTTGTATAAGTTTGCACATTAATTGTTCAACTTGCCTGGATCATTTGCCTGAAATTTAATTGAAGCACTGTTAATCTTAATTCAATCTGAAATTGCTTGGTTATCTATTGTTCTAATTTCATTTGTGAATGTTTGTGGATAAAATTTTGTTAATTTCAGCACTTATAGTAATTATTTGTTGGATGCTTGTGCATCGCATCAGTCTTAGATTTTTATGTCACTCTACTAACACCAGGGTAAGGGGGAGTAAAGTGCGGGGTGCACTTTACGGTAAAGTGTGGGCATCCAACGGTTTGCGTGGATGCCTGCACACATCTTAAAGCGGACACATCTCAAAGTGCTTTGAGATGTGTGCGGGCATCCATGTGGAAAGTTGGATGGCCGCACTTTCCAGTAAAGTGCATCACCCGCACTTTACCGCCCCCTTACCCACTAACACCAACTCATTAGAGTTCCCTTATGTCAATTAGGCCACACACTACTTTCGTCCTGCCTCAGTTTGGTATCCGAGCCACATGTTTGGGCTTAGTTTAGAATACACGAGACTAGATTCTATAGACCATTCATGGAAAATCAAAGCAGTCGTCAGTTACGGGTCGATATTATGGTCTTATTATATTATTTATTTCTTGCTTTCATATCGCATTCCTATTTCGTCGTATGTCCAAGTGTGTCGTTATTTTCATTAGCGTTATTTTCTTGTAGCTCTTTCCTTTTTGTGTCGATTGTAAGAAGGACTCAGTGGGTTTTGTATTAGTATGAATAAAGAAAGTCTATTTCCCCAAACCCTAAAGAGATCTTGGAAGCTCTCTCTCTCGAGCACGCCCCGCTTAGGCAGCCTCGATCAAGGCTCCGTAGTATTTCCGCCACCATTATCTCCACCTCCGGCCACTCCTCCGACAACGTCCGAGTAGGCCCCTAACATCTTGGTATCAGAGGTCTCGGTCCTCTTCCGCCGAAAGCCAATGTTGGGATCCACGACAGCACCACAGCAGCCGCATCATCGTGCATCGTCCAGCATCATCAACCATCGTCGCAGTCGCCACAGTTTCCGACTTCCTCCTGTCGCCTGAAGCCCGTCGACAGCCCCGATAGATGCCATATCCCAGTTGTCGTGTTTCCAGCGTGTCGTACACACGCCTACGACCAACACGTCGTTCCTCTGATATGTTCCCGTCGACATCCAGCAACATGCCGCACGTGTCGCAAACGACAACAACACCCCGTCTCCGCCTTTTCCAGCAGCACACGCCGCCTTCCTATGGTCCGAGCAGCCCGCCCCTTCGCCAGACAACAACTTCATCCTCTAGTCCGGCACCGCGACTTGTTGTAGCTTCCATCGCCATCGACATTCCGCTAAGTGACGGCCGTGTCGCGTCCCGCATAGGTCGCTGATTGTGCTCCTTCCAACGACGGCCAGCACACGCACGCTCCTTCCAGTTTTAGCCAGCACTCACGCGTGGGGATACATAGGAATTAATTCATTCCTATTCTACATTCATGATTTAATTTCTTTTAATTCTTAATTGAATTAATTAAGTAATCAAATTTGCGCCGCCATCATTGGGAGATGACGCGACACTCGTGGCAACACAAATTCAGTCGCCTCCGACGACTCTAGGCGTCCAGTCACCCACTCCTTCTCTCGACAAGCAAGTCAACCGATGGTGACTCACAAGATTTTACAGCTGCTCTCCAGTATGTGCTGCAGACTGTCATGACGTGCCAAGTGGAAGCTTTACCTTCCAGATGTGCTAATACGATTTTAACCTTCATGTGATCCTACAAATTGACGATGCTGAATAATTGCTCACATCAATAGAACAACTAGTTCGTCGAATCTCCTGAAAATGCAAAAACTCAATCCGCGAGTATCCCATAAGTAGTTGATAATGTGATGCAGATATTTAATAATGCATTGATGATGAGGAAGGATGCATATGCATTCTAGTGCATGATTGAATGCGGGAGCTGCAATCATTTAGAGCAACTCCTCCAGATCTCAACACTGTTGATCATTATGCTCCTGCAATGAGCGAGCCATAGCGCCCAAGATTGTAAATATCGGATGGGCGACATGTCAAATTGTGTTATAAAATGAGGATGTCGGATGCCAGAGCATGTTGAGGATATTTTAAAAAGTCAAATTGTCACATCTTATAAATAAACTTATATATTAAGTAAACTTATATGTTCTAAAAGTAAAACCTTAGCATAATAAGTAGACAAACAACGAGTCATGTATTGTTAGGGGTAAGGCTTCACCCGTACCCGTGGGCAATACCAGCTGCTCAAATACCGCACCACGCGAAGCAGTCCACGACAATGATCCATAGTGGCCCCCAATCGGGATCCCCTAACAGGGTCGCGGCCCCCACACCCCAACCCGTCTCCTCAACCAGTTTAATTGAGGCGGGTTGTTGAGGCTGGGATTCGATCCCCAGTTGGTGATGAGAGTCGTGTTGAAGGCTCCTTATCAAGGAGGTCTGGGGATCGAATCCCAGCCTCAACAACCCGCCTCAATTAAACTGGTTGAGGAGACGGGTTGGGGTGTGGGGGCCGCGGCCCTGTTAGGGGATCCCGATTGAGGGTCACTATGGATCATTGTCGTGGACTGCTTCGCGTGGTGCGGTATTTGAGCAGCTGGTATTGCCCACGGGTACGGGTGAAGCCTTACCCCTAACATGTATATTCTAAAATAAAGTCAAAGAGAATTCAACAACAAAAAATTAGTACCACACCACGATACTAAATATCCAAAATAAGTACAAATAAATAAATTGTGAAAATTGTTAATATTGTATAATAATTTTATTTTGAAAACACTAAGTTTTAAAGTAGCAAAGAAGATTTAAAAGTTAAATGTCCTATTGATAATAAGTATTCTTATTCTTAACAATTTTTTTGTTAAAAGCATATAAATTTTTAACTAATAATGTGAAATTGTTTAATATAAACTAACAAATCTATACAGTAAAATGATTATACAAACATAATTGTAAAAATAACACATGAAAGAAAACAAAACAATAAGCATAATCGATTTAAACATATATAATACAATACATAGAGGTGGTTTAAGTATGCATACTGCCAACATAGCCTAAAATAAAATAATAGACAATATTTTAAAAAGTTGTGTCGAGCAATATGTCAGAAAAAATCAGATGTGTATGCCTATATTTTACCAAATGACAATCTATTTTTTGAGAAAAAATATTATTTCCCCCTCAAAACTTACATGTCGGCGACATGTTGGAAGACATTTAAAACAATGATATAACCATAGGTGTGGGGTTGACTGCTCTGATATTACTGATGCAGGTCTTTCACAACTGCGTTTGAGGCAACGATATACTCCTCTGAAAATGCAACGGTGACCCTCCGAGAGAGAAGGAGAAATGAGTCTTCTAGAAAAGAGAATTAGATAGCATAAATGCGAACAACATGGACAAAGGAAGAAAAAAAAGAGAACTGTTTTATTAAAAGTTGGCATAAAAATGAAAATTACAAACAGGAAATGATCAAGACTTAACATCAAAATTACAACAACAACAACAGAACCCATATAGTCCCCAATCATTGGGGATATGGGCGGGGGAAGATTGGAAACAGACCTAACCTTTGGCACTATGCACAAAGTGGCTTCTCTCAGAGGAGAAAGACCTAACTTTTGACAATAAATGCACAAAGTGGCTGCTCACAGAGTACCACTGAAATAGTGGCCCCATATACCGTCGCGTTTGTTGCGGAATCATGCCCTCAAATCAAAGCCAAAGACATCAGAGAGGGCAGACCCAAAATCCATTTTGATTTATGTGCACATAACCATGCTTCCTTCATTCCGCATCCAGAGCATTGGTTAACATCAAAATTAAAATTAAAAAAATTGCCCGATTTAAAACAAATTTCCAGCTATGTATATTGGCCAAGAACGGCGAGGATTGCATCAATTAACTTTCAATTATATATTTCCACAATGACAAATTAGAGTAAAATAGAAACATTGTCTAATAAAACCCAACAATAAATAAAATGAACCAAAATCTAAGGAAAGCATACAAAGTTGTTATCATACAAGTTAATGAGATCAGGAAAACTGAACATTGATGTGGATCACATACACAATCATTTTCATTTTTCTACGTAACAAAAAGAAAAAAAATCACCGATGAATAAATACACTATCCTAAAAATTTAAACCCTAAACCCTAAAATTCTAAACACTTCTCTCCCATAGACTCGACTTGTAGGATTTGGAAAGAAAGGAACGATTGATGATGGAGGAGATGAGAGATTGGAATGGAATAATTCGAATAAAGGGATGAGAGCAGGGCATGATATAAAGGTATGTGGCAGAGCTAAGAGGAAAATAAATTAAGAATACAATAATTTTTTATTTATTCCAACCAGTAAAAAAAGGTGCAGCAAAAGGATTTGAAGCGAACAAAATTAAAGCTATTTCCTTTACCAAAAAAGACAAATAAAACCTCTACTGACCTGGAAGTGCCATTGAGAAAGCTTCCTCAAAAATTTCAATACCAGCAGACCACCCAGTGGTTAATAGCTCAAACAAAGATGCTGAGCAAATAAGAGCAACAGAAGATTCCTTTACATCGCCATGAGCCCATGCAGAACGTAAGTTTTTAACCTGCGCTTTGAATCCTTGCCGTGCTCTCAAAACATCCAAAGCCGATGGCTGGGATGAAAAAGGACTGTACTTAGCATTGCTACCTAGGCAGGATAATATATGTACAGCATGAGGTGAGTACTGTTCTGTATTGCTGCTTGAGTTGCAAGCTGACAATTCCATTTCTGCATACCAAAGGTATAGAATTGGAATGTGCTCCATAAGTTCCTGCTAGGTTGAATTTCCAACAAGAAAGTATTATGTTCCCTACTTTAATTAGGCAGCTCAGGAAAGACATCTAAAATAAATAAAAACTAACTAGTTAAACTGCAAAGAAACTACACAAATAGATGCTTGACTAAAATGACTACAGGAAATAGGATATTAACTGCAACAACAAAGAAGCTAGAATATATCAAAAGAACCCCAGTAGATACTTCAACATATGAAAAGGTCTGCTGGTAACACTTGAACAAATGTTCAAGTATTTGTACCATACCCCTGCAGAAAAAAAATAATTCAAGAACATATATAATTAATAAACATGAAGTTTTACGTGTAGCTAGAAAATTTTAAGAAACATAAGAACTCAAGTAGAAAGGAGCTCTTGGAGTCCAATGGGGAACTGGAAATAAGCAGGATTGGGAGATCTTCCAGGAAGAATGAGAATTCTGAAGGTACAAAGAAGTCAATTTCAAGAGTTATTACATATCTCCATGTACCTATACTAACAACAATAAATTTGGAAACATTAGCTTCCGAGCAAAATTGAATTTGTTAATCCAGGTAAGAAATAGAGAGACTTAAGGACTGATGCTAGGAAGAAAGTTGATCATAAAACTTATACCAAGAGACTAAGGATAATAAGATGATGATGACAATGATACAGGAGTTTGAAGTCAATCTAAACCAATGCAAAATAAAAGCCTAAAGTGATAACAGCTTTTCTAATAACTAACAATTTTCCTAATAAATCAAATAACATTTTCCTTATTAACCGAGCTATTGATATTCTGATACGAATTGGAAAAGAAGATTGCAGTAGAATTAGAAAGTGATACAAACTCACAAGGCATTATTACCATTACTCTTGGGGCAGGTTCCCTCTAAGATCTACTCTCTATAAGAGAGATAAAAAGCTCCACAAGATAATCCTTAACTAATCTAAGCTCGCATTACTTAAAGAGGGGCACTCTTAATTAGACAAAAAAGGTTAACAAAAAATTAAAATAATAATACAATTTTAATATTAAATGATGAGCATTGGAGAGAAGGCTTTGAATCTTCTCTCGTTGTGAGGATCCCCCGAGAGTGCGCACACATATCAATACATATTTCCTGAAAATCAACACTTCCACAGGGTCAAGTTTCAGAAAAATGAGCCATGGGGAAATGATAGAACGTGCGCACGAGAGTAATTTTGAGTGACGATGATTGATTGTATTTGTCTGGATCTCCAATAATTTTGGCTGCGTAGAGAATTTGACGAGGAGATGGGGTCGTAATCGGTGCATGAGATTGGCATCAGAATGACGTGGATGCCCTTGGGTGTACTTGTAATAATTGATAGGAGTGTTATTGTGTATAGTTCAGTGAATGTGGTTATGGGTGTTTTCATTTGGGAAAGATTTGTTGAAAATGGATGGAGGTTGTCTTTAGCATGACGAAAGAGAGTCTGGGGCTTGATTGTTTGGAACATGGTAAGGGGAGGAATGGGAACCTCATTAGCTGGAGTGTCATGAAAGTTGAAGCCAAAGATATGTTGAGAGGAAATGTCAATCAAGATGTGTTGGGAAGAGGTTTTGTGGCGTGACTTGGAGAAGGGTAGGAAAAGGAATGGAAACGCAGCAAAGTTGCAGATGTCGAATGTCGGGGATACGTCAATTTGAGTTTTTCATGTCGATTTTAATATGTCAAGGAATATATGTGGGATATTTTATATATCAGGTTCAATATTTAATTAAATATATACATAACTATATATAAATATAATCATTTTTAATATATATATATATATTGATATATAAACAATTAAACATTCATTGAACTTCTAAGTCAGCCAAACCAGTATAAACATTTTATGTTACACAAGTAATATTCGTATAACGCTATAAGTAACAAACATGCACACATTTTAAAAATAATGATTTTGTTTCTATGTATATTAAACCTGAGACGTTAAATAAAATAAAATAAAAAACATAGCTAACTGATATATCCTTGGGACGTACCAGTTGATAGGCAATATATCGGTTGATATATTCTAAAATGGTATTTTGCAAAAAAAAAAAAGAGAAAAGATATCGTGTCGTTTTGTCCATGAAACTTTTATGTCAGCTGACATATCGACCGATGCCTACAACACTGAAACCTTGTCAAGTACAATATCATAAAAGATGAAGCTAAATAAGCATCGGAGAAGAGGTCGACAAAGATGTGTTGGGGTCATAGGTAAGGGGGTTTGGTCGGAGGAATAGGAGGCGTACGGGTTCTGGTTTGCGGCCTAAAGAGAAGGAATAGAAAAGGATGCAAAACAAAGAGGAAGATGTAGCCATAACTAGGTTAGGACTTAGGAGTCAGTGAAGCGAAGAAAATAGGAGTATTGGGGAGTGGGGTCAACGAGTGTGGGGGTGTTGGCAGTGCGTGATGTAGTTGATGGCTGCTTAGAATAGAAGCTAGGAGAGGAGTCTACAATGGAGTTGGAGTAAGAAAGAGGGATGGGGCATCTGTGGTATGGTTGGAGTTGGGCGGTGCAAAAGCAATATTGAAAAAGGGAAGATAACACATACTGGCCATAACTCTCGCACACTATTGCTAGTATGTTGGCATGGTGATTGTCGATATGATAAAAACTGGATAGTATAGAGGCGACAATTGTGTGCATTGTGACAAATGAAGTGGCAGTTGGATCTCGACGACAAATGGAGACGAGGAGCAGTGAGTGATGGGTCAGACCAATTGAAATAAATCAGAAACATAAGATTGCATTAGAATCTAAAAAGAAATGCAAACTCACGAGCTACATATTTTACATAAGATTATTTATCACTTAGTTACTTAATTTGAAATATCAGTAATTGAATATGACTCAATTGTGCGAGCTACATATTTTACTATTTAAATGGCATATTGGAAATACTTGCACGATTTAATCACTCATGAGCACCACATTAGTCTATAGTTAGTCGTCATAAGTTCATCGGATTGCGTGCATGCATTCGTTTACATCTTTAGTTTAGTCGGTCTATAGTTCTATTTGTATTTGTCGCCAAAATATTTGCATCCATTTAGGGTAAGGGCATTGCACGTCTGCACCTGTAAATTCGTCCTACGTCAAAAATCTTGCTATGCTTGGAGCATTTGTAGTGTTTCAGCGCCGACCATGTGAAACTGTGATAGTAAATGCAGTCGTGGAGTTCGACTTAAGTTTGAAAATTTTGTGGTAGAGCTTCTGGACCAAATCTATTTTTTTGGTTCAAGCGTTCTCTATAATGGCTAACCACAACTGGTTGACCATGATGGTGATTTGGCCAAAACGCTGTTTTGGAGAAATGACATTCGTGACAAAAACAACCCAATCACTACTTGTGCTTTTTATCACAATGCTCAAGGCTATCACCGCTATCCCGCCACTCTCTCAAATAAGTCTAAAACGACTATGTCTACATCATAGTCAGTCAAGCCAAAATTCAACACTCTATAAAGGCACGATATAAAACTGACAAAAAAGGGCAGCCCGGTGCACAAAGACATCCCCGCGCAGTGAGCGCCCGGGGAAGGGTCCCACCACAAGGGTGAAATGTAGACAAACCTTACCTTGCATTTTTGCAAGAGGCTGCTTCCAGGACTCGAACCCGTGACCTCAAGGTCAGGTCACACGGCAATAACAAGGCCCAGCTTAGAATGACATAGAAGAGAGAGTCTCAAAATGTAAAAAAAAATGTAATAATAAAATAAAAGCCAACTTGCATATACATCCCTCAATTTTGACACAAGTAACAAGGCCCAGCTTATTGATAACATGACAAAATGATATAGAAAGAAACGGCTAAAACATTTTCACCCTGGACAAGAAGTATCGACGGGATTATCGGGACTCCTTCCACCTCTACTCTTGTCAACTATCTTGAAAAAAAATTCGGATATCCACACCACAGTTTTGCCATCACAACCTCACCGCCAACTACGTCATGGAAGGCTGCTCATCCCTAAATAAATGATGGGGAGATAGTCGACCTCAATGATGATGTCCACATCATCAAATAACAATTATTAATTATATTAACAGGCAATCATTTCCTTCATTAAACCATTTTCTAGTGATGTTTGAAAAATAGAACTTTGGTGGGCTATGTCATGACTTTGTGGATAAGATGTTTGAAAAATAGAACTTTGGTGGGCTATGTCATGACTTTGTGGATAAGTTATACGAATTAGGTAAGTATTCAGAAGTATTATCAATGCTAATAACTTGTGTGGCGGAACTAAATCGAATTTGAATAAATTTGGTAAGTTGTAACTTCAATTTATTATTTTTAAGAGACATGTTACGGATGTCGATGAGGTGAAGGGGCATCTCCCGGTGTACTCAGTATATCAGTGCCGTGAAAGGCACGTCGAGGACACATCGGCGGAAGAAGGCCATTGGGGCATGCGCATCTATTTAAACTCTATGTATTTTCTTTATGTTGAGGGCAGTTTAGGTATTTACCATTAGCCCATTTGCTTCAACCTAGAGGGTGTTATATAAACCATCCTTGCTTTGTAAAAGAGCTATCATGGAAGTATAATGAAATTGGAACCCTGAGGCTTTTTCTCTCATCTCCTTTTCTCTCCCCCTTCTCTCTCTCTCAAAATCCTCCGAGTACGCATTGGTCCGACTAGTTGAAAGAGGAAATAATAATATTGTGTTATAATAAAACCCTTTTCTCATACATATACTCGAGTAAGGGAGGACAAAAGGACGTAAATAATCTTGTTGGGTAATACAGGATATAAACGACTTGAAGTAATATATAAATTACAACTCTCCTCCTCAAGTCGGACAGAAGATATCAGTCATTCCAAGTTTATGGATGTCATCAATAAACACATCGCATCCCAAGCTTTTGGTGAAGACCATCGGCCAGTTGTTCTTTAGAATGAACAAAGGGAGTGACCAAGTTTCTTTTATCCAGGCGGTCTTTGATAAAATGTCGATCGACCTCAACATGCTTAGTCCTGTCATGTTAACTGGATTGTGAGCAATATTGATAGTTGCTTTATTGTCACAGTAGAAGGAGAGGGGGACATTCGTTTGGAGTCCCAGATCTTCTAACACAGTATGCAACCATGGACCTTCACAGAGACTTTGAGACATTGACCGATACTCAGCTTCAACACTAGATTTGACCACCATATTCTGCTTCTTGCTACACCATGTCACCAAATTTTCACCAACAAAGGTGCAATACCCATTGTCGATTTCTTGTCGTCATGACTTCCAGCCCAATCAACATCAGTAAAGACTTCAATTTTTAAGTGGTTGTTCTTGGAGAGCATAAGCCCACGACCAGGGGCCTTCTTTAAGTGTTGTAGTACACGATAAACAACCTCTTAATGTCTGATCCTGGGAGCATGCATATATCTACTTAAGATTCCTACAACATATGTAATGTCAGGACGAGTGTGAGATAGGTATAAGATCCTCCCAACCAATCTCTGATAACTCGAGACATCAGTGCGGTCACCGTCACCATCACTGTCTTCATCAATCCTATGATTCTCCTCCATATGAGTGTTAGCTGGAACACAATCGAGCATACCAGTCTCTTTTAAGAGATCCAAAACATACTTATGTTGAGAGATTAAAATATCTTGATTTGAACTGGTCACTTCTATTCCCACGAAGTAGCGTAATCTTCGTAAGTCCTTTACGTCGAACTTAGCAGACAAGAGGATCTTGAGATTTGCGATTTCCTCTATGTCATCGTCGGTGATCGCGATGTCATCAACGTAAACAATAAGTACCATAGTTTTTTGTTCACGTTTTTTGATAAACAAAGCGTGATCAGACTGTCCCTGTTTGTAGTCAAACTTAAGCATGACTTTAAGAAACCTGCCAAACCAAGCCCTGGGAGACTGTTTCAGGTCATACAACGACTTCTTTAAGGGACGGGTAAGCCCTTCTTGTCCCTTCTTCACAAATCCAGGAGGGAATGTCATGTACACTTCTTCATCAAGCTCACCGTGCAAGAAGACATTTTTAACATCCAGTCGGTGAATCTCCCAGCCCAAGCAAGCAACACAAGACAAAAGAACACAAACATAGTCCATCTTTGCTACAGGAGCAAAGGTCTCCTCGTAGTCCACTCCCCGAGTCTGGGTGTATCATCGAGCCACAAGGCGAGCCTTGTAACGCTCAACTTTACCATTTAGCAATGCAAGGGAAACATACAGATCATCGCCAGAATTTGAGTCCAAAGCAGGCACAGGTAGTGGGGAAACGACAACGGGCTGTTTACCTGTTTGACGACGATGGTAGGAAAAGGAAAGCTGAGAGAAGAACATAAGGGAGACTGTGTAAAAGACGTAAGGGACGTAGAAGTAGCTAGGGTGGAAGAAATGGTAGGAGTAGAAGGAATCAAAGGGAGAGGAACAGTAGAATTAGAAGTAATGTCACCAATCTCCTCCTGACGAGTGGAATGAGTCGAATCCATGTAATAGGATTCCTCCTAGCGGAAAGTAACATTCATGGTACAAAAAACACATCGGGATGGAGGGTGATAACACTGATATCCTTTCGTAGTGCAGAATAGACAATAAAAATACAACGGTGAGCTCGAGGGTCAAGTTTGTCACGAAGAGGCTGATGTATGTGAACAAAACATACACAACCAAAGACACGGGGTGGAAGATGAGAAGTATGAACAACAAACATAGTGGAGAGACGGGCTAGAGGTGTAGCATAATCTAGAACACGTGAAGGCAGACGATTGATAAGATGAGCAGCGATTAGGATATCATCACCCCAATAAGATTTCGGAAGGTGCATGGTGGTGAGAAGGCATCGGACAATATCAAGGAGATGTCAGTTTTTTCGTTCAGCAACACCATTTTGGGTAGAGGTGTAAACGGAAGTGGTTTGATGTAAAATACCATGACTTGTGAAATAAGAACCAAACACTCCACGATCATCATATCCACCCCCCCCCCCCCACACACACACCATTATCACTACGAAGAACACAAATATTACCATTGAACTGAGTCTGCACCATTTTATGAAAGGCCTCAAAACAAGGAAATATTTCATTTTTTCTTTAAAAGATAGACCCAAGTAGTGTGGGAAATTGAAGAAGAACAGGAATTGTGTCCCTTGCCCGCAATGGGGGACAAGGTCTCATTCGCCGAGAAACCTTGTCCTTACCAGACAAGGGGATGTAGGAAACAAAAACCAAGGAGGATCCTGTCATATGATCGGTGACTCCCGAGTCAATGATCCAATCGAACGGAGGAGTCGTGGCAGCATGAGCACTGGACATAGCGATAGTAGAAAAGAAGTAGAAGTACCAAAGGCAGCGTCAGACTGGGAGTTTAGAAGACGGCAGAGAGCATCCAATTCATGTGCGGTAAAATTTCCTGGAGACTGACAGTCTTTATAGACTTCCGTAGAGTAGACAACATCATGAGATTGAGAACCACCCTGTCGAGACCCCCTCCCCCCCAACCTCGTCCGGATCCACGACCACAACCGGGTCCTGGTGGATCAAGGTGAGGATGAAGTTTGAAGCAAAAATTCCGAGTGTGGCCCCTGCGGCCACAGTAATCACAAGTAGGAACAATGTTGGTGGGGTTGGTGCTACCCCGACCAACATTAGTAAAGGCAGAGCGATCAGGAGGGGCAATCGTGCTGAGGGACCTACGACGGTCTTCATCGCCAAGAACTATACTGAATGCCTCCCGAAGAGATGGGAGAGAGGAGCGGTGAAGAATATTAGTATGAACCGTATCCAATTCTATGTTCAAACCCATCAGGAAGACATGCAGACGGAAACGTTCTTCCTTTTCTGCAACAGGACAACATCGACAGTACAAGCAGGAGTAAATTGTTCGAAGTAATCCAATTCCTGAGAGAGATGCTCAAATTCAGAGAAGTGTGTGAACACAGTCATAAATCCCTGTCTCAACTCCAAAATACGACGCGTAAGCTCGCAAATCTTGGTGGAATTTTCGATCTGAGAGTATGTTTCGCGTGCCCAAGTCCAGATCTCATGAGCAGAGTCCATCATCATATAACTTTGGTATACTTTAGGAGACATAAAATGGAGGATCCACGAGACGACAAGGGAATTTTCAGAATTTCAACGCTTCTAAGTAGAATCATCCTTAGGGGGTGCCACGACCGTCCCATCTATATATCTGAACATCTGATGAGTGTGAATTTCATGTTGAGCAGCACGAGACCATTGAAGGTAATTTGTCCCATCCAGAAGCACAGTGGTAATCTTCAATGATCTAGTGTGACCATGAGTCTTCTGAGTGTCACTCATCTGGGGCGCACAACACTTGGTGAGGAGGCAGAAGAATCAACTGTGGCACAAAGAAAAAACACTATAGGAAGCCAGATCTGTACCGGAAAGAACTCCGGGAAGGCATAGTGGGAGCAGCGACGGGGGCAGGGCAGCCAGAGGAATCAGATACGGGCTGGAAAGACAAGAACAAGCCGCAAAAAAATGTGCGGACGACATGGAGTGGGCCCGGGAGGGCCAAGGAGAATAATCTCCTCCATTTCTATTCTATCATATCCTTAGCCAATCAGTAAGACAGCTCCTATGTAAGAGATGGTAGCCAACCAACACTTGGCTGCCTCCACCCCACATACTCCTGTTACCAACCACCATTTAAAACTTCATATAAGGATAATAATCTTCCTAAAATCCACTATCCTTCCTCCATGTCCCCCATCTTCATACCTGGCAAAAAATCTCCCCATCCCCCATCATGTTGCCCAACATCCTCAATAGAAAGACACCTCACTCCTTCATCACCCATCCAATCCAATAGTTATCTCTCACCTCATCTTCCAAGTCTAATTTCACAAATATCCCCACCTTATACCCTCATGGCATTCCAACAAATAGCATCTATGAAAAATTGCACGAGTACACATGAACATGCTTTAGACATTTAAGAAACTACAATAGCATGCAAAAAAATTGCTCCACCACGATCAAATCAAATAATGTTATCCCTTCGGCATGATGTTTACAGACAACTAAGGGCACACAAGTTTCCAAACGGTAAAGTAGAATTTAACATTCGCTGCCCTTTAAACTACCTATTAAAATCAATATGATACAATAAAACCTGCAACAAAAGAAACACTCAATTCCAAAACTTAACATAAGTATTCTTACCATTGGTAGTCCATTGGCAGATGATAAAGCCATGTCAAAAATTTTCCTTGCAACATCAATGTTCCCATAAGTAGCTTCACTTCGTGCATAGACACCACAAAGTAACAAATCCTACTCCACAAAAAATTAAATAATTATATGAAAGGACTGGATTCTAAAATCTAAAGTAAACATGTATTTATATGTGGATAAAAAGAGACATAGTAGTAAAAGACAAATTTCTCTAAAGAAATCATTAAATAATACAGCCGCTACAAAATTACAAATCAGCAAAACTCCTCGCATTAGAAAGAATTGCATGAAATTGTTTTACTTTTGAGAAACATCAAAGATTACTCATGCGATATATTATGCTGAGAGAACATGAGAATAAACTATCATAATTAGCATCACTTGAAGTTATCCACACTACCAATATAAGGCAAGCACTGAAAGTGATCTGTCGCTGGAAGAAAAGATTGACTTGACATTAAGCTAGGAATTACAAGTATAGAACCTTCTTAACTATTATTGGTATCTCACTGAAACCTTTTTGTTCATCTATTACGGAGTGACAGGTTAAATACAGATTCAAATAATTTCACATGATAGTTTGAATGATGGAAGATTAAAGAGCACTAGCAGAAGCAACACTGAAATGTTAATGTGCCAAATTATGAACATCTAGCAAATATTTCAAAACTTATACATAGGTCTAGTAACAGAAAATATAAGCAATATCTTAACAACTGACAAGAATGCATGTTTTCTAGTTTGCACTTTTTTGTTTTAGATCTTTCTCTATAAGATTGCGAGTCCTTACTATAAGACCCGAACCCGAACGTGTATAAATGTTTATATTTTAAAATATAAGAAATAATATTCCCCTATGATGAAAAAGAGAGAAAGATTCAGTGCCGATTCGACGTCGCACGTTTAATTTTTAAGTTCGACCTTATTCGGAGATTTTGCGACGTTAGTTTCATTTTGTTTTGTTTATTTGCTGTCAAATATGTTGATGATGGCTGAATTAATCAAGTGATATGCCGGATGACTTGGATCCACTTGGATGGCTGAGTTGGGTTCATGAGCTATAGGGCTGATTTGGGTTTATGTGATAGCTGGTTGGCTGATTTATTGATGGATGGGAGAGTTCAGGGCTGATTTTGGGGTTCATTTGACTTTCTCCTAAACTATTGGGTTGGCTGGTTGCTAATTAAGCTTAAGCTTTAAGCTTCATGTTAGGAAGGGCGGTGGATTAGGCAGCTATTATATCCTTTGCGTTGGCCTTTCTCTTGATATCTTTCTCGCCGCTTGGAGCTTGGCGGGCTGGGAACTTCTAGGACAGGCTGCTCTCCTCCTTCCTTGGCCACGATTTTCTCTCTTCCTTGGTCGTTGGTGCTGGGAGAAGGTTGTTGCTACCTCCTTCTTGCATCCTTGTTAGCTGGGCTAGTCTTGTGCTTGTTCTGGGCTTTGACCTTGCTCTGTAAGCACTTTTGCTTCCTCTTCCCCCTCTTCTTCTCTTTAATTGTTGTTAAGGTTATTAAGGGATAAAATAATTGTTGTTAAGGTTATTGGGGGATTGATTTGGTGGCTGGCTTGGGTTCCTGATAAGGGACTTTTTCTGATTTAAGCTTTATAAGCAACTCCCCCTCTCTTTTTCTTTCTTTAATTCCTGAAATTGTGGGCTAATTTTATTGTGGTTTGGATGTGTCATGATGGGGAGAATTTGGCTACCAATTCTTTTATTGGTCGGCTATTTCTGCTAATTACTTAGTCGTTATTGCTTGAAATGTGATTGTTGGTTGTTCCATGTTGTTGTTCCTTTGATTTCTGCCTTTGCTGGTTGTTGTTTATGCTGGCCGACTATTTTCCCTTGGACTTCTTGACTGCTATTGTCTTAATTAATGTGAGTTGTCGTTCCTATTAATTGCTCCTGCCATTATAGGCTCTGATTTGTTGTATTGGTGACTGTTTTTGGATAGGTTTTGGACTGCTAGTGGCCGCCATTGGAGTTGTTGTTGGTAGCCCTTGGTGTTGCCATTAGCAGCCCTGAATTGCCCTCTTGTTAGCTTGTATTGGTTGTT
Source organism: Dactylorhiza incarnata (assembly GCA_033032865.1). Taxonomy (NCBI): domain Eukaryota; kingdom Viridiplantae; phylum Streptophyta; class Magnoliopsida; order Asparagales; family Orchidaceae; genus Dactylorhiza; species Dactylorhiza incarnata. The sequence continues at coordinate 4,803,573 of JAWHQI010000193.1, read as the reverse complement.
TTCTAATGGCGTTTTAGCTCCCTGCTAGGCTGTTATTTGGGCAACCTTTATTAGCTATTGTGGGATGCTTTCCTTGATTCTGATTGGCCACTAAAGTGACTGATTTTTGAAGAGTATCGTGGCAGAATTCTGAGTTTCGTAGAGCTTAAAATCTGATTTTTACGAGTTCCTTTCGAGTCACCAAGCTTGTCCTTCCCTAGGCAACTCCTAGAGGTCGTAGTTGTGGCCATCTTAGGAGTCTGTTCGTAACTATTTAACGATGCAACCCTAAAGTAAATGATTTACTTGATACTGCAGAGGATGGCGTCCGGCGATAGGCGCGACAAGAATCCTACGAAGGACAAAGGCAAAGAAAAAGTTGCAGTGAGTCCTTACTGCTTTGATTTCGTATACATTTAAATATTTTGACCTATGAACATGTAGAATTACTTTACTTTGAGCTATTTGTTTGCATGGACACGGAATATGAATTGCATTGAATTAAAGAAATTTGAAGATTTGGAATTACTGAAATTATGAAATCGCTAAAAGGTTAAATATGGATTAGCAAGCGATATAATATCTGAGGAGAAATTAATATAATTATTTCCTATATTTTATGAATAAAATATGAAATGAAATGAATAAGAAATAGAGAGTGTGTCGACGTATCGAAACACTAAGGGCCATCCTAGTAAGGGGTAAAGCTTCAAACTCCTACACCTAGTGTGTGTGTGTGTGTGTGTGGGGGGGGGGGGGGGGGGGGGGGGGGTAGATCTCCTACAGAAATTGATGCTGAAATGTCTAATCTAAGAGGCGTGAAAGCCCGTTGCGTTGTTGAGCGCCCTAGAGCAGACATTGATTTGATGGACCCAGATATTTGATTTGAGAATGACCCTCGGTATTTCGAAAGAACGAAAAGTAATATAATAGAACATGAAAATGAACAAGAATGAGATATAAGAAAATAAATAACAGAAATGGTTTGTTTATGTTGTACTAGCTCACTGTACCTGTTTACTTTATTTTTTGTTCTACTATACATGTTCATACAGTTCATATAGAAATATATAACTGCCTATTATTGTTGACTCTTCGTGTTTGCTTGTAGTACGGTTGAAGAAGTAAAGAACTCACTTAGTTTTCTAAACTAATTGGTTGTTAATCTTATTTTTTTAGGATCAGACCGTCAGAGCTCGACCTCGGGTTAGAGTGTATTTCAGCTTGTTGTAGATTTCAGATTAGTCTGTATTCAGATATGTCGTAGTATGTACTTCAGTTATTTTGGTTTTCCCTGTATTTCTGGACCTGATGTATATTAATAAAATGAATAAAGAGTATTTTTATGTCTTCTTATGGTACCACTCATGATCCTCTTAGCTGCATTATTTAATTGTGCAAAACCTGCTCAGAAGAAAGAAAGATTTAAATTGTGGCGGACTTCGGGCCGTTACACTTACAACAGGGAATATAAACAAAAAGGAATGCATCCTCAGATTTTTTACTTATTCAGGTCCCTCAACTAGCACAAAGGAAATGAGTCAGAAGGATACAACTCTCAATGTGATTGTAACTAGTACGTTTATTCTAGAAGAGTGGGAGATGATCGAGTTTGAGCAGCAAACTTCTGGAGGGTGCCTAAGGGCTAGTTTGGGAATATGATTTTTAATATTAGTAAGGTCTTCCTGTATCCGAAAATACTCTTTAGCTACCATTATATTTTAAGGCGGCATAGCGGGACCATTCACAATTGAATCTTCTATGAACTCATAATGATTATGATCGGCAACAGAGCAAGTCACAATCTCCCGTCCTACAGTTTAACCACCTCTCTTAAGCATCTAGTTGATGATCTAATTGGATTTCTATTGAATCTTGGAGACGACATGTGAGCTCCAACAGACAACCAATGGTCAACTTTGATGTTGCTCTAGGTATCTACATATTCAGCTTTAGGCACCCACACCTTCACAACTAATTTTTATATGATTGGTTTAAGCAGTGTTGATGCCATCTTTGGCGTTGCATGGTTATAGACCTTAGAAAAAGTTAAAGACAATCGATCTAAACTTACCATAGCCTCTGAATTTCAGGGGATACATCACCACTTATAGGGTAATGTTTCGTTATCTCATACTCAGGCAGTCCTTTGCTCCATCCTCTGAACCGAGGATTCAAATTTCTCATCCACCATTTGACATTGCTACACCATATACACAATTGACAATTATGAACCTAAGAATAAAAGACATCGTTCATAACTTTGCCTACGTTTTCGATGAACCGATTCGCGACTTTGTGACTAGCACATACCCCTCGGTCCAAGATCCATTGCTATTTCAATTTGGCCACACCATTATGGCGATGCTCAGAAAGATGAGATCGAATGACTAATTGTGGAAATGCCAACCAAGTTTCAACCCTTTCTTAGCAAGATAATATAATTCTTCCTATCAAGCTCTTTGATGTTGAGGCTTACAAAGCAAAGAATCCCGATGCCTTTGCAATTCAAGCCCATGAGAAATTGGTAAAAGAGGATTAGTATGCTCCACAAATGTTCATATTCCTTATGTTAAAGGCAAGAAGGCTAAGCTACAACTAGTCTCTTTTGTTAGATCCTCTTCCTCACGAGCTATTCAAGTCAAGGTTGAATTACCTGTTGTTGCTCCTCATGTTTCTGAATCCCCTACTTCCAGAAGGATTTCTCCAGGAAAAGAGAATGAAGCAATTAATGAAATGTGTGCAAGAATAATTGACAAGGGTTTCACTGTCAGTGATGTTTATTCAAAGGTTGATGATGACTTAAGAAAGATTTTCAATTAACCAGAGACATGGAAACTCATCTACACAGGGTTACTCCAAGAATTACTGAGTTTGTAAAGCTAACTCAAGACAAGTTAATTTCTGCCCTCTCTTCTTTTCCTGATCGCCACTGAAATATTTTCAAGTATTGCATATCTCTTCTCGTGTAAAGGTTCATGATGACATTGTATGTAATGAAATGCCTGAATTTTTTAAATAGATAATTGTCTATTTACCTCCTTGTTTATTCCCGTGTCTATCTAAAACCATTTCTCTTTCTTTTGTAAAATCATTTATATTGTAAAAACTGTTATATCAAATAATGGGAGATTGTTGAGAAAAATCTCTTAATTTGATATATCAAATTATCCAGAAATCTCTTAACTGTGATCTAGAAATTGTCTAAGTTTGTAAAGAATAGCAATATGTCTATGTTGTCAAAGTGATTAGAAATCCTGGTTGTCAAAGACTTCAAAGTTCTCAAGAAGGTCATTCGACTCAAGTTAACTTTGTGCGTCGAGTAGTAATCGACGCACGTCGAAGACTAGACTACTTCCTTTTGTTGAGATCTCCAGTTAAGGAAAGTATTCTCAGAGCAACATTTCAACGTACTTCGAGTAGTATTCGACGTTTAAGTAATCTTATGTTGAATTCTCTCCTCTCCTTTAAAGATGGTTCCTGAGGAGATTAAGACCATGATTAAGATCTAATTCTAGCCGTTAATGGTTCTTTTCAAGAAAGTCATCAAGGTGATTGGCTCATATCAGGAAGGATTCTATTTGCAACAGTTCTTATATATGTCCAACTTTCAAATGAAGAAAAAGATTCTCAACCCCAAGAAGAAGAAGCAATATGAATTAATCTCTCTCTTGTGCTTTCGACCTCTCTCTGGTCTTCTACTTCCTGTCTCGCAGGGCACTTCTCCTCTTCATTTAGGATTCCTCTTCTCTTTTGAATCCTTACTCTCAGTCAAGAGGATTAGTTGTTGATCATCAAGAATCCACATAGTGCATATACTTATCAAGATCCATTTAGAGCTTGTTGAAGAAAAGGATCTACATTGTAGAAAATCTGCTTCTACATCTAATCAAAAAAGAGTTTTTAGAATTCCTCTTTAAATGACTCAGTGGTTTGGTTTTGTGAATCTCCTTATCAAAAGATTCAATTATTTTGGTTCTAAAAGTCTCCTTAACAAAAGACTCAGCACTGATTAGTGGAATCTTACCAAGGGATAGAAGAGAGGACGTACCCAAATTTGGGGAACCTCTATACAAATTCTTGTGTCTTCTGGTTGCATTGCTTTCTAGTTTTAGATCTCTCTATGATTTTTCTCTTTATTACATACATTTGATTAACTGTGTCATGTTCTGTGATTGATTGTGAATAATAATTTTAAAACTATATTCACCCCTCTCTAAAGTAATTCTCAATATCTTTCCCTTCACTTTCACACTTAAACAAGGGAACAACAAGGATCCACAAATTTTGGTCCAATGGCGTGGATTAATAGCTGAAGCCACCTCATGGATGGCTAAAAATAGTTTCCATTCTCTTTTATATTATTTGCCTGTGAAGACAAGGCCAATTCTTCTCGAAGGAGTATTGTTATGTATACGAGTCCCTTAACCAACACCAAGGAGGTAATCAGAATGATACATCTCTTGATGTGCCGACTCTAGAAATGGGGCAATAGTTCTCGTGGATATACACTAGATGAGTGTGTGGTCCAGCTTGAGTGGGCTTTTGGAGCATGCCTAAGGGATATTTTGGGAACGACATTTTTATTATTTGTAGTATCTTTTTGTATCCCGCATATATAAGGGATTTTTGGGAGTGTTTAGGGCACCCTCCATTTTGGGTTAATTGAATGGGGCATTTGGCCTCGGTGAGAGATTAAATCTCTCAATTTTCTTCTTCCTCCCCTCTTGCCTTCTTGTTTACTGGCTTTGCTGAATACCTAACAGAATTCCCTGAATGCATGTCTTCCTTTGCATAACTGAATCTTAATTAACATGGAATTTCAAATCTGAAATGTGTAATCACATTTACTTTAGCAGTATTAAGTTAAGCATATTATCAACCCGTAGCATTCAAAAAACTCTTAAGATAACATGGGAGTCAAAATATGAAGAAAACAAGAGAATAATAAGGCATCTCTATTTATCTTCCTATTGCATGTTCTGTAGTTTCAATTACAAGAGTAGGATAACTCATGTCTATGTAATGCTGGACAAATATTTTATTTCAAGTGCCAAATCAAGAGGTCTTACAGAAACCACAAACTAAATTCAACTACATTGATGTATTTTTAAGAGTAAGAAATTGTGTTCTTATATTGCTAAAGTGCATGTAAATTCGTAAATATTAAGACTACCTGACGATCCTTTTTTAGTAGAGACTTTGCCAAAGCTCGTGAAGGGTTGGTGGTGGAAATAGAGTTACTTATTTGAGTAGAAGATGACCCCTCTGCAGAAATAAGAGCTTCCTCCAACATATGATTGCGTGGGAAAGCATTTAGACAAAGCAAAATTGCATTTCGCAGGAATTTCATGGGACTATTCTTCCTAAAGATATCATTTATGTTGCCCACAAGAGATTCTAATACCAAAGGAACCGCAGGCTCAATACTATTACACACATTAGAAACAACTCTTAAATCTTCTAATAAAAAATTTTCCAATGATTCTAGGCTGAGAACTTTGCCCACCCAACTTTCATTGTTAGTAGATGTCCTGTGAAAAGAAATATGCAAAGTTACAATGTTACAGCTCAACAACATTAATTTAGTGCAGGAAACACGAGAAAGAGAGTAGCAGTATTACACAAGAAAAAATAGTCAAGTTCCTTAATTTTATATCTTAAATAATATCATATTTCAGAAGAACATCAAAACATTACTTTTTTAGAGGAGGCTTGATCCAAGGGTGTCACAAATTCAAGTTTGCATGCATGTTCACATAGAAAATCAATTTTCATTAAGAAACATTCAATTACTGTAACATACAATTTTCAAACCAAGTCAATATAATTTGTTTTAGTGCTGTATTTACAACCAAAACCATGGTGGTGGTTGCCCTTTGCGAAGAATTTCTCCTCACTTCCAATGCCTTAACGTTATTTTGCGGTGTTTATTTGAGGAGCTTATCAACTATCTTTGGATCGGTGGATCCATGTCGAGTTCATTTCTCATACTTCCGTTTCTGGCGAGCTTGTTCTAAACCTGAGGGAATTTTACCTATGTTTTGTCTAGTGGATCATAGTGGATCCTAAAATAAAATTCCTAGGGGAATTTCATTATTTATTTTGATGTTTGCTATAGTTTGCTCTTTCTCTTGCACATTTAGAATTATTATTGATGGAAATTATTTACCAGTGCTGAATTTTCATTGTTTAATTTGCATCGATGATGCATCCTAGATCGCATCTGGCAATACACTTTATTATTTTCGTATTTTTGTTACTATCTGCATTATGATATTATGTATGTTGTTTGTTCACACGCGCATGCTTCCTATTTGAAGACATCTTACTAGATTGACCGACTAGTAAGACCATGAATAAAGAGGTCTTGTAATTTAGGATGTTTTAGGAGAGAAAGACAAGCTTGAATTATTTAAGTAACGAATAAAATTTTAAAAGGAAGCATGTTTGAGAATAACTTGAATAGAGAAATATGATTCACGGTTAAGGAAAGAAAGGAAATGAGGTTTACTGGGAAAAAGAATTAATTTACGGAAAATGGTGAATGCAAATATCATTATTAGAAGAATTATTCAGCTATAAAAGTCCCCCCCCCCCCCCCCCCCCTAAATCAGAAAAAGCAGGCCTTTATTCAGAGAAAACGAAATTTCTTTCGTTTTCTCTGTCGGCAGGACAGCTCCTATCCCACGCATCTTCGTCCATCGAGTGCTAAGTTTATTCAACTCAATCTAATTCACAGTTATCCTCTTGTTTATTTTTGTACCTATGTTGCATTTATTAATATTTAATTGCATATATGAGTACATTTAGCATGCATAAATTCAAATGAGTCGAAATTAATTTGCATCAAGTGACATCAGAGGCTTAGGTTTAGGTGTTGGCTTAGGCTTTAGTATAAAAAAATACCCCCCAAAAAACATCAATTATATTTTATTGTCCATAAATTTATTTTCTGATTTGCTGCATATAGGACCTCATTTTATCACATTAAATCACATCAGTAGCCTTAAATCAAACAATTATTAGAGCGGGAACAGGCCATATTAGAAGATATCAAGCTCCACCTTGACTTGCTCCTGGTCATGCTTGCTACAATCTCGGTGCCACCTTCACCAGAGAAAACATACCTCCAAAATATTCAAAATAGGAAGACAAAAATTAGGGAGCCTATAAAAAGGCAATCCCAAAGGTACGTGCATAGGTGACACCTTAGGGTGGGGAGACGTCATAGAAATTGGGAACTGTTAGATGATATATATATGTATTGAGCCCGGTTTAATAATAGAATTCACTTTTTCTCCCCGTAACATGGTATCAGAGGGCGATACGCTCCGCTAGGGTTCTCTCGTCGCTCTCGCATCCGCCGCCGCTCCGCTCGCTCGTCTCGCAACAGCCGCCGCTCTCCGCTTCGCATCTCAGCTTCGCATCTCTCGCCGCATCCCCGTCTCGCATCAGCCGCCCTGGTCCCTCCCGTGCCCTAGACGGAGGCGCGTGAGATGACGCCTGCCGTCGCTACTGTTGCCCGATGCCGATGACTACCACGGGTCGCCGATCCCTGCTGCTGCCGATCTCCTCTACCTGATGCCGATCGCTGCCGATCTCCTCTGCCTGAAGCCGATCGCTGCCGATCTCCTCTGCCTGATGCCGATCGCTGCCGACCTCCTCTGCCTGAAGCCGATCGCTGCCGATCTCCTCTCTGCTCGGCTGCCCTAAGGTCGCCCGTTGTTGTGTGGCTGTCTTCCATTTCGGTTTGTTTCCCCCTGCTGTTTATTGAAGGTTCCTGTCCAAGATCATGGGGGACTCGGTCACAAGCACCACTCAGACGCCTGTTCCCTCAGGGGATTCTACCAACACGTTTCCTTCCAATGCAAGGTTGGCTACCACTATCCTTACCTCCTCCAACTTTCAGTTGTGGAAAAAGGGGGTTACTATGTCTATAGCAGGCATCCGACGTACTCACCACCTTACTAGGCTTCCTACTCATGCCGTGGGAAGTGCCGAACACGACGATTGGTACAGTGATGATTGTCGTATCTTTGCGCTCCTTCTGAGTTCCATGGATCCATCAGTTCAGCAAATGTGCAAGAATTGCGATAGCACTAAGGAGCTGTGGGACACCCTGCATATGATGTTTTCTCAAGCTAACAACCTCTCTCGTCTTGGTGAACTCTTTCCCAAGATGGCTGAGCTACGCCAAGGAGCCCGTCCTGTCACTGAGTACTTTGCTGAATGGAAGGTCCTTGCCGATGAAATCCTGGATCTTTGGGAGATCCCCTCTACTCGTGAAGGACATCAGGCTCAACGTGAGCATCTGGTCCTCATCTGGCTTCTGAACGGACTTGATCCAAATTTTTCAACAACCAGAACGGAAATGCTTGCGAGTCCTTCTACTTTGCAGACTGCTAGTGTGTTCCATCGTCTGACTAAAGCGGGCTCTGCCGCTTCTCCTGCTGCTCTACATGTTTCCTCCAGCGAGTCCATTGCGCTGGCCTCTCGAGGGGGAAGGGGCAATAGCAGCAGAGGTGGTCGGTCTGGTTCTGGACGTGGTCGGGAGACTGATACGCGTCATTGTACTCATTGTGGACGTCGTGGTCACACAAGGGATACGTGCTGGCTCGTGCATGGGAAACCAGACTGGGCGGCCAAAACCTCGTCAGCTTCACCTCGATCTGCTCATGTTGCCGACTCGACTCCGGCTCCCCCGGGTCACCTCACGGTCCAACTCTCTGAGGAGGATTATCGTCGCCTGCAGGCTCTTCCTGTTTCCTCTCCACCTCATAGTGCTGTTGTAGCCCAGACTATTCAGCCTGCCTGCACTTCCCAGACCACCCAGCGCCCAGTTCAGTGGCTGGCAGATTCTGGAGCTTCTGACCACCTGACTAGCTCTTCAGGTATCTTGCATTCGTATCATACCCATTGTGGATCTTCCATTACTGTTGCAGATGGATCCACTGTTCCTATTGTTGGCTTTGGCAGCTGCAATGTGACACCGGATATGCCTCTATCCTCGGTTGCTCATGTTCCTCAATCTGCTTACAACCTATTGTCCATTAGTAAGCTTACTCGTGATTTAAACTGCACTGCTATCTTCACATCTTCTGGTTGCATTTTTCAGGAACAGTCGACGAGCCGTATTATTGGTAGAGGAAAGCTGCGTGGTGGTGTTTATGTTTTGGATGAAGTTTCCCACATTGCCTGTTCTGCTGCTTCGGCCAAACTCTTGGACCTCCACTACCGTCATGGTCATCCCTCTATGCAGGTCATGCGTCGTTTGTATCCTGAGTTTGGGAAAGTTTCCCATCTCAGCTGTGAGTCGTGTTTGTTTGCTAAACTCCATCGAGTTAGCTATGTTCCTCGTGTAGATGTTCGTGCTTCTGCACCTTTTGATTTACTTCATTCTGATGTCTGGGGACCGTGTCATGTCCCTACGTTGTTAGGACACAGATATTATGTTACCTTTATTGATGATTTTTCTCGCATGACATGGGTTTACTTAATGAAAAATCGCTCTGAATTACTATCTATTTTTCAACATTTGTGGAATGAAATTTTTACTCAATTTTCTGTTCGTCTGAAATGTCTTCGTACCGATAATGGGAGGGAATACATGTCACAGGCCATGTCTAGCTTTCTTTCCGCCAAGGGTATCATCCACCAAACCAGTTGCCCTGATACCCCCCAACAAAACGGAGTTGCCGAAAGAAAAAATCGCCACCTTCTTGAGGTAACCCGGGCTATCCTTCATCATACGCATGTTCCCAAACACTTTTGGGGAGATGCTGTTCTTGCCGCTGCCCATCTCATTAATCATCTTCCTACTCATATACTTCAGGGGGAGACACCCTCTCACATCCTTTATCCAGACCACTCGGGGCCTCCTCTACCCTTCAAGGTCTTTGGGTGTGTTTGCTATGTCCGGGATGCTCGTCCCTCCGTTTCCAAACTTGATCCTCGCTCTTTGAAGTGTATCTTCCTTGGATACTCTCGGACTACCAAGGGATATCGATGTTATTCTCCTGAACTCCACAAATACATCATTTCTTCAGATGTTGTCTTCCTCGAATCTGTCTCTTATCGTACCATTGGCTCTCCCCTTCCCACTTCATCTTCTGATCTCTCTCTTGATGAGATGCTAGTTCCTCGTCCTGATTCTGCCCTCGTCTCTCCGACTGACATATTGTGCCCCCTTTGGGGACATGTCTACTCTCGTCGCACTTCTGATAGAACTGAAATACCACCATCTCAGCCTACCTCAACCATTGATGGCTCAACTACTGTTCCTCAGATTGCTTCTGCTAGTGAGGACCAGAACCAAACTGAAGTGCCTGCCGCTCCTCCTCTGGCTAGTACCGAGCTTCCTATTGCTCTCCGCAAGGGCAGTCGGACTTGTCAGAATAGACCTCTCTTTGTAAGCTCTTATCAGGGGTTGTCTGCTTCTCATACCGCACTTCACTTGATGTTGGATCAGTACACCATTCCCTCCACGGTTGGGGAGGCCAAAACTCATCCTGGCTGGATGGCTGCTATGCAAGAGGAATTGACGGCACTTCAACTGAATAATACTTGGGAACTTGTGTCTTTGCCGCCTGGGAAGCGTGCTATTGGTTGCAAATGGATCTACTCTGTTAAAGCCAATGCTGATGGCTCTCTTGCTCGCTTGAAAGTCCGCCTTGTTGCCAAAGGCTATGCCCAAACTTATGGCGTGGATTATGAGGAAACGTTTGCACCTGTTGCCAAGATGTCCTCTATTCGGATCGTGATCTCTCTTGCAGCCACTCACCGGTGGCCTCTCCATCAGTTAGATATCAAGAATGCGTTCCTTCATGGGTCCTTGGAGGAAGAGGTGTATATGGAACAACCACCTGGGTTCGTTGCTGAGGGGGAGCGTAACAAGGTGTGTCGTCTCCTGGCCTCCTTATATGGGTTGAAACAATCCCCGCGTCAGTGGTTTGCTCGCTTTCGGTCTGTGGTCACCAAATTCGGACTTACCAAAAGTGTCAAAGACTCATCTCTCTTTTATCGGACCTCCTCTGCTGGTACTGTGCTCCTAATTGTGTATGTTGATGATATCGTCATCACTGGTAGTGATCCTAAAGGGATAGCCGATCTCAAAGCGTTCTTACACTCCAACTTCCAAACCAAAGATCTAGGGCTGTTGCGATACTTCCTTGGGATTGAAGTTACTGATCATGACGACTCTATCTTTGTTTCTCAACGTAAATATGCCCTTGATCTGTTATCTGATCTTGGAATGTCTGACTGCCGCCCTATGGATTCTCCTCTTGAACCAGGAGAAAAGGGACTTCATTCCGAGAGCAAATCTTTTGAATCGCCAGAGAAGTATCGAAGAGTTGTTGGAAAACTTAACTACCTTACTATGACTCGCCCAGACATTGCCTGCGCTGTGAGTAAGGTCAGTCAGTTCATGGCAAACCCAACTACCTCTCAATGGGACTCTGTTCTCCGCATCGTTAGGTACATAAAGAAGGATCCTGGTCTAGGAATATCATACAAGAATCGTGGTCACTCCAATATAGAGGCTTATTGTTACTCCGACTGGGCAGGTTGTTTAGCCACTCGGAAGTCTACCACAGGATTTACTATATTTATGGGAGGAAACCTTGTCTCCTGGAAGAGCAAGAAACAGACCACTGTCGCCAGATCTAGTGCCGAGGCAGAGTATCGGGCTATGTCGCACACCGTTGCTGAGATCATGTGGATCAGACAGACTCTTTGCGAAATCGGATACCCTGTTCATGACCCAACTCCGTTATGGTGTGATAATCAAGCTGCAATACAGATAGCAACCAATCCTGTGTTTCATGAACGCACGAAGCACATCGAGGTTGACTGTCATTTCGTACGAGAGAAGTACGAAGAAGGTCTTATTTCCTTGAGCCATGTGAAGACTGGAGACCAAGTTGCTGATATTCTCACGAAAGGAGTTACCGGGGTCAGAATGAATTTCATATGTAACAAGTTAGGTTTGGAAAGTTCCCACGACCCAACTTGAGGGGGAGTGTTAGATGATATATATATGTATTGAGCCCGGTTTAATAATAGAATTCACTTTTTCTCCCCGTAACAGGAACAATGAATTAAAATCAATGTTAGTGAATTTGGAAATAAATTGAACCCCATTGAACTTTTAGAATGGGTGGAGAAAATGGATCACTTTTTCGGGTGGAAAGAAATGTTCAAAGGCAAAAGGATACAAAAATTTAGCCTTAAGTTAACTGGGCGTGATTGATTACGTAACAATTGAATATGGTGAGACAAGTTGATGAGAACGAACAAGCTTGGAATCAAATCAAAATGAAACTCCTTAAAAAACTTTACCTATCTGAAAACAACTTTATTGTAGAAATTTAATAATATGTGGCAAGGGGTGTGATCTATAGATAAATATACTGCAAGTTCAATACCATATAAGCTAGGATGTCTTAGTGGAGTCCAAGGAAAAAGAGTATTGCTCGTTACCACATTGGGCTCAACAAGATCAAATTGTTCTTAGTGATCTCTCACTCAAATTGATCAGGCATATCAGTAACTAGATAATTGAAACGCAACATCAGCAGTTGGCCAATCAAAGATTTGGGTTGACTAGGTCACAAACATATATCATTGGATGATCCTAGAACCAAAAAGGACATCTAACTCTACATTCCAAAATAGTGTTCAACAACCAAAATAGTGTTCAACAACCAATATAGTGTTCAACAACCAATATAGTGTTCAAAAACCAATATAGTGTCTATCGCAAAGGCAAGTGTTCGTCCTCCTACCTATAATACAAATCAAAATAATAAGAATAAAGGAGTGGCAGGATCAAAAACTATTAGGCCTTCCCACAAATGTGGCAAGTACGCCCACCTTTCTGCTACTTGTAAAAGGAATAATCTGTTACGCTCGGCAACTCTACCGGATGCGGAGGATACGACTGTGCACGTCGACCAAAGGAGAAGACGGAAGAAGACCGGGCTGAACCATCCGGTTCAGCCCGCCAATATTAAATATAAGGGATTGGGGCTGAACCACACTGGTTCAGCCCCTATGGGGGCCGGCCGGCCCCCTTGGGCCCGGGTATTATATATACCCGGACCCCTCCCTCTTGATGGCTATGAAGGTTATTATCCAGGTATTTTCCCTCTTCTTCCTCTAGTTTCCTCAAACTCTAGCCCTAGTTTCCTCTAGTTTTCCCCTTCCCCTAGTTAGATCGTAACAATTGGTATCAGAGGATTCGTCCTCCAAGTTTTTTTCTCCGCATTGCGCCGATCCATCGACGTCTCCTCGCTCGACTGTTCCCGCTCTGGTTTCCTCGATCGACTGTTTCCGTCCAGCGACGACTCCCGCCAGCCCTCGACGACTCCAGCCCTCGCGTCCATCCCGCGCCGACTTCGACATCGACGTCCAGCGACGACTCCAGCGTCCAGCCCTCGACGACTCCAGCCCCGCGTCCAGCCCTCGACGACTCCAGCCCTCGCGTCCATCCCGCGCCGACATCGACATCGCGTCCAGGCCGACTGCTTCCGTAAGCGTCCAGGTCGACTGCTTCAGAGGCCACCGCCTCCTCCTGCTGCTCCAGAGGTCGCCGCCTGCTACTCCAGCGGCCGCCGCCTGCTGCTCCGGGGCCACCGCCGCCGCCGCCGCCGCCGCCTGCCTGCTCCTCAGGCTTCTGTTGCTCCAGCGCTTCCGGCGTCCGGTTTCGCTGCCATGGTGACACGCACCGAAGCCGAGAATGCACGCTTGGCCACCATCGAAGAGAACTACGTAGTGTTGTCGGACACAGTGGCGGCACTCGAAGAACAAGTGAAATCCTCCCATAAAAATCTAGAGGATCGTCTGGACGCGCGTATGGAGGAGATCAAGAACTTACTCGTGCAAAATCTGAAAGGAAAATCCCACGCGGCGGAGGGATCCGAAACCGAAGTATCCTACCATCCCCCGACGCAGAACGGCACAGGAATCGGAAGTGGAACGCAACAAGGTGCCGGATCCGGGTCTACGGGAGGCGGCATCCACGCATCGGGCTCGGCGGCACCGAATGGGCCGTTCGGCGCTCAGTATGCTTGGAACGGACCGGGAATGCAGCCGGGTTCCTCGTGGCGGGGTCCAGGGCAGGGAGCAGCCCCTTTTCGACCTACTGGAGCGAATGCGACCCCACTCGGGGGTGTGACAGGCATCCTACCGATGCCACCGCCATATGGAGGACCGGCGGACTATGGAAATGGCAACCCATGGGGTGGAGGGCAACAAGGAGGCTACGGTCTGGACCGGGGGCGGCCCGGGCCCGCAGTGGCTCCGGCACCACCATACCATCCAGCACCGGCAGAACACCGCCCATATATGCAGCCCAAATTGACACGAATGAACTTCCCTAAGTTCAAAGGAGGTGACGCCCTTGAGTGGATCCAGAAAGCTGAACTTTTTTTCAAATACCAAGAGATTCCGGCGAGGCAGTGGGTTCAGTTGGCATCTTTCCACCTGGAAGAGGACGCCTATCAGTGGACAAAATGGTTTCTGAGGGGACGCGACTATGCACCCTGGGAGGAGTTTGTGGAGTCCTTCTCTGCTCGCTTCGGTCCTTTGGAGTACGAAGATGTTGAAGTCATGTTGCAGAAATTGCGGCAAAACGGGACCGTCACGGAGTACCGGACAGAGTTTGAACGGTTGGCCAATCGGGTCAATTGGGAGGAAAAAACGATGTTGAGCTGCTTTGTATCAGGATTGAAGGATCACCTGAGAGACGATGTCCACGCCTACATGCCACGCAGTTTGAGTCATGCCATCAGCCTGGCCAGGATACAGGAGGAGCGATACAATCGGCAGAGGACTCGGATGACAGGTCGGGCACCTACGGGTGCAGATGTACCCAAGCAAGAACCACCTACCGGGGGCCGCCCTACGGTGACGAGATTGACGTGGCAGGAGCTTCAGGCCCGAAAGGACAAAGGGTTATGCTTCAACTGCGATGAGAAGTATACCCGCGGGCACGCTTGCCAGAAGATCCAGGTATTCATGCTACAGGAGAAAGCGGAAGATGTTACTCACACTGCCGCGGAGGGAGAGTTGGTTTGTGACGACTTTGTCGTATCCCTCCAGGCCCTGAAGGGGGGTACCCCATCTCCGACCTTGCACTTGACTGGGAGGGTCGGCAGGGCGACGGTGACGATCTTGATGGACAGCGGGAGCACTCACAACTTCATCCAACCCGGTGTGGCCCGGCAGACGGGGGGTGTCATAGATTGCAGCGCAGCGTTCCACGTCAGGGTGGCGGATGGTCGTACACTGCAATGCGAGGGGGTGATGAAAGGGGTGGAGCTCCAGATACAGGGATACACCGAGCATATTGATGTTTACTTATTGCCAATCCGGGGTTCTGACATGGTCTTGGGCGCACCGTGGCTGCAGCAACTTAAGCGGGTGACCGTCGATTGGGTTCAGATGACTATGGAGTTCAGCCGGCACGGGAAGGAGTACTGCTTGGAAGGCCTCAGTTCAGCCAGGATGGGACAGAGTACTGCGGGGAAGGAGCTGAACCACACTGGTTCAGCCCCTATGGGGGCCGGCCGGCCCCCTTGGGCCCAGGTATTATATATACCCGGACCCCTCCCTCTTGATGGCTATGAAGGTTATTATCCAGGTATTTTCCCTCTTCTTCCTCTAGTTTCCTCAAACCCTAGCACTAGTTTCCTCTAGTTTTCCCCTTCCCCTAGTTAGATCGTACATAATCCTTGTAGGACAAATTTGATTAAACTAAACAAAGATGATGAATTGATAGATGAGATTAAAGGCGATTCAAGAGATGAGGAAGTAGAAATGGATAAAATCTCGCTTGAGGAAGACTGTTATGACCTCCCGGTGGGGCGTACGTGTAGGTGGAAACAACAACAACAACAACTTTGGGAGGAGGAACGACACGCTACTAGTATTGGAACTCTAAAACCATCGAAGATCCCAACAATTGTTTCGACTTTTAGTTGGAACGAGGATCCGCTAGTAGTATCAGGACTCAATAAAACCATCGAGATGTCAAACGTTGTTTCGAATTTTAGTTTATGTTCTCCATGCGGATCAAGAACCCGATAGACCCGATCCAATTAATTCAGAATATGTCTGAACTCTCTATTTGCCCTCGAGAGATCGATAGTTCAATTGGGGCCCCAATTTCTTCATTTTGCTACCGGAAGGGTTTGATGTGTTGAGTTTCCATATGTTTAAGCTATTTTTTGTTTGTTGTTTTGGGGTGTACTAACAATAAGTATTTTGCCCATTATCCTCCCATCTTAAGACCTCGAGCTACTCTACTAGAAAGAGTCAATCCACTCCCCATCAATGTGTGGGCTCACCGCGCCTCTTTTGTCTAAGTTTTTCTCCATCTGGTACAACTCCCATTCTATTGTAAAAGCCCTAGTATCTCCCTTCCATTCTACTCCTTCAAGATTGGGATCGCAGAGGAGCTAAGGGACGAAGGTCTTTTGAGTAACTTTCGTTCAGTTGGTCGTTGACCTTGGACTCATGATCATACTTGAATCCATAACAACTTGGTATCAGAGGTACCAATTCATCTCGATCTCTTCACTTAATCTCCAACAACTACTGTTCTGGAGGCCGCTCACCACCCCTCCCCCAACCCCCACACTGACAACAAGGCGGGCAAAGACATTACCTCGGGGCAAATCATGGAACTTCCCCAAAAGCTCATGAAGAACCAAGTAAACATGTCTCAACAACCAACTGTGAATATGTCTCAACAAGCAGCCTCCTCAGCCAATGCCGCTACTTTTGAGGCCTAAGTAACACGTATTGACGGTACAAGCATCCACAACAACACTGTGAGTTCCAATAACGGTCACCAACAACTAGGCGGATATTTGGAACCCCAAAGCAGCAGAAACGACACATATAGCATGTCACGCTACCTCAAGTTAGATTTCCCCCTTCAATGGAAAGGACCCGTTAGGTCGGGCAATTTCTCCATTGCCAACACACCGCATGGATTAAATGAAATGGAATTGCCTCTTTCCATCTCTTGAGCATCTCCCACTTTTGGTAAGGCCAACTCAAGCAAAAGAAACCAATCATGGCATGAACAAATTCAACTTTTTTTTTGCAATACTAGGTTTGGCACACCATACAAAGCAGTCCCTTGAACGAACCTCATGGCTTAAATGGATTGGAATTGTACCTTTCCATCTCTTGAGCATCTCCCATCTTTGTTATGGATACTCACGCGAAAGAAACCAAATATGATATAGACGATTTCAAATAGTTTTGCAATACCAGGTTTGGCACATCCTATAGAGCATTCTCTTTAACGACCTCGTAGCTTTGAAGCAAACAGGGTCCCAATGATGATTACTTCGAGAAATTCCAGCTTCTTCTTGATCAAGCTTCTTCAGTTTCCGTGGAACAATAAGTGTCGCTCTTCACTATCAACCTTCATGACTGTCTTAGAGTTGATGTTGAGTCTGAACGTGCATAATTCAGTACAACAACGAGCCTCGCTCGAATATACAAATGATGGTTACAAATGGATGAACAGTTTGAGGGTCACTAAACGTGGATAAGTTCCAAAGGCGGGGTTTGTGCCACCAAGAAATTCTACCACTGCGAGCGAGGTTATAATCCAAGTTGAGTAAGGCAAACCAACACTTCAAACGACTCACCTGGTTTGAAATAGTTGATAGGTGAGTGCGTAGGATTTTTTTTTATTGTGACGAGTCTTATACTCCTGGGCAGTGGTGCTAGCTATTATTTTGGTTTGAACATGAAGAGTTGGAAGAGGAAGCGGAGGACAAGTCGGATAACCTACAGATCTTACATGCATTGTGTGCAATCACTCACACATAGTACAAATGACTGTCTATACATGGTCGGTCATTTCATGGTAGATCTAGTTAACTTCTGCAACACCCACAACTTCGTTAGTGCCCATACCGCTCAAACACGACATCTATTTGTGCGGTCCTATGAAGCCTATTTGCGCGGTCCTATGAAGGCATGCCCGTTACAATTGCCAATGAGAAGGTGTTGCTCTGGCATTTGTGAAGATATCCAACTACATATGTGACAAATTATTTTTGACAGACCTTTACGACATTCATGTAGACGTGTATGACGCCATCCTTGGCATTAAATGGTTAACAACCATGGGGCCAGTTACTTTTGACTCAATTACCTTAATGTGGCTGTCCAAGTGGATAAAGAACAAGTCATGTAACCAAGGTTGCAGATGTTGGATGTGGGGGACATGTCGCATTAGGTTATTCATGTCGGTTTTAATATGTCAGAGATATTTTATATATCAGGTTCCTATATTTAATTATTTATATAGATATACATAATTATATAAAAATATAGTTGTTTTTTAATTTATATACATTAATATATTAACAATTTAATATTTATTGAATTTCTAAATTTACAAAGCTAGTATAAATATTATACGTTACACAAGTAATAATAGTATAATGCAGGAAAAAAGCTAGAGTTAGCAAAAAACCAGCAAGTCATTAACGATGATGAAAGATAATGAGCCTTAAGTTCAAAATCAAAAGGTCAAGCATAATCAAATTCAATGATGGATGAGTGCTTGGAAGAAAGTTAGAGGAAGCAAGAAGATAATCAAGAGCTAGGGCACAAAAGAGCGATTTCGTTTTGTTGTCTATTAAATCATAGACGTTAAATAAAATTAAATAAAAAAGTCAACAGATATACAGCCACGATATATTGAACGATAAATCGGCAGATATAGCGGTCAATAGCTGATATATCGACGAGTATATTCCAAAAGGATATTTTGCAAATAGAAAATCAGAAACATGTAGTTTTGTCCAAATAACTTTTATGTAGGTCGACATGTTGGCCATGTCGGATGATATCCACAACACTGCATGCGGCACGACACCACCAAACCTACCACACCGCTCCACTTGTGTATTTTTGTCAGAATACACAAGTGGCATGGAAGCTCCCGCGGGATTTCCCCACAACATCCACGATATTTGTCTTCGACGTGGTACGACACCAGTGGTCATTCGACCTAATCATTATCCTTTGTACTTCCATACAAAAATAAGAGATTATTCAGTCGTGTCAATCCTCTATCTCTTCCCTAATGCTACTCGACAAAAAGAGAAGGTTTGTGGTTGTTCTGCGTGGAATATAGCTAATTCAACTACCAAACAGTCAACACAAATGTTATATCACGATGGTGAAGGAATTGTTGGATGAACTTCATGGAGCAAGAGCATTTTTTCTAAACTTGACATCTCTTCTGGTTATCATCAAATCGGGTTGGATCCACAGGGCAATGAGAAGTCGGCATTCCGCAATCACCATAGCCATTTGGAATTTGTGGTGATGATATTCGACATAACCAATGCGCAATCAAACTTTCCAATCTCTCATGAACGACGTATTTCGTGACTATCACTAAAAAATGTGCTCGTTTTCTTGGATGACAAATTTTTGTATAGCAAAACTGGGAGAAAGAATCTTCGACATCTCAGCATAGTTCTAAACCTCATCCAAGAGAATTATGTATTACTCAATCACCACAAGTTTTCCTTTGGCGATTCAGCAGTTTCATTTGGGTGGCATTGTGCACGACGAAGGGTATCCCTGTAACGCCCCGATCTGTTATGGGTGCGCTACAGGTCTGCAAACCAGTGACCCCAACCCATCTCCACAGATCTGATTGGTCGCAGGTGCTAATTCCAGTGGCGGGTTGTTGTGTGACGCCCCGGTCTACTGTGAGTGCGCTACAGGTCTGCAGACCAGTTACCCCAACCCATCTCCACGGATCTGATTGGCTGCATCCGCTAATTCCAGTGGCGGGTTGTTGAGGCCGGGACTTGAACCCCAAACCTCCTGGATAAGGGAGCTCTAAACTGGTCCTCATCACCAACTAGAGCTCCTTTAAATCATCCTGGTACATGACCAACATAATAACATTGTACTGAAAGGAAAACTACTGAATGAAAACAAACTAAACAAGAGGAACATCGACAAGCGTGATCATCCTAGGCGCAACACCCCACCTGTGACTCCTGTAATGAGAAGCCCAAAAATGGGTCAGTCCAACTGAAGAGTAAAAAAGACCATTCTTCTTAGTGACACTAAAAATAATTTATAAAAAAAGAAACATGATTTCTTACTTTTCTCTTTTGAAAACGATATTGTTAATTACAAAAATAAATTAATTATACAATGCTATAATATGCATACATTTCTATAAAATACTTAACATAAATGTCTGTTCTAGTTTGTAAACATCTTAAACATAATTATTCAAGCTCCAAAAAAAAGGTTAACCATAATACCATTTCTAGATTTTGTCGCATGCTGAGTGATGTTTGTCTAATGATTATTCTTCTTAAAAATCTTATGCTGAGAAACTGTTTATGCGCATTCTAACGATTCGAGTCCCAACTAGCGAACGCAGAGATTCTAATGTCTCACGGACATAGACTCGCATCTTCTGAATTTCTATTGGAGAAAACGTCTACCTGCATTTGAGGCTCATAGGGTCTACTACGCCCCATGAGTAAGATAGTGCGCCTTTATCTTTCACGATGGAGAGAGTCTCAATCATGCCTCCTAATTATCTTCCTTTACCAGATGGAATTTCTTTAAAATTGTTATACTGACTAATCATATGTCGTAATTCACTAACGTGTTGAACATTAATGTCTAGATACACGTGATTGTACACTATTATAATTATCCTCCTACTATACAAGGAATACAAACTATGCATATAATTATCTAATATGTCTAACAAAAAAGAATAGGATTTCTTACATTAGAATTACGACGTTCGTACACAAGACGCGGCAGCATAGCTTCCTTTTCACAAGACAATCTAGAGGCCGCTCCCGCTCTATGTCAATGAGTACCCTCTTATCAACCACAATTGATAATTACACTGCAGTTCGACAAATTTCTATACGGGGAGTCAACCTCTTTAATTTCTGCAGAGTAAAGAAATTGAAACTAAATATCGTACTAGATTAAAGTGCACTCATCTTTTACGATACAGGACTTTGACTAAAATCTTCAAGGGGAGAGATTACCTACTGTAGGGCAACATGAAAATGGAAACGAAAAACAGATCCACCCTCTGCGGTAGATGGATCGGTTGCCGGAAGGACTCCCCCGAACGGAGTTAATAAAATCTGGAAATGCGAAGGAGAATCCACCTCAAGTTGAATCTATTGATTTTAGGAGAGAAAAAGAAACTAGAAATCTCACCTTGCTGGGAGAAACGACAGAGGAGGAGAAGCCCTTGTCGGCGGTCTAGGGCATGCGAGGGTTCTGCGGCTTGAATGACGACGCACTTCACGGAAGAACCGTCCTCTAGGATCGAAAGCCCAGAAGAGAGAGGGAACGGCAGTCTGCAATACTTCCTGTCCCTAGGGTGCGGTCGACGGCGGCTCTTACTTGAGGAGAAGGCGAGTAGGGGTCGACTGGGAAAAGAAACAGCGAGCGGTTGAAACCCGTCTGATCGAGAGGAAGAAAGGTTTACGCGATTCGTGAGTGTGCGAACCTTTAATTGGAACGGCAAACCGCGTGAAGGATGCGGTTATGGTAATGGAGAGGGGCGTCTGCGACTTTTCCTATCTGAAACCGCAAATTAATAGGGGGAATAAATGGCTAAATCCCTTAGGAGGGAATCTTAATCCATCAAATCGAAATCCAGAATAGCCAAACCTTAATACCTGTCAAGTCTACGCGCTACACCCTCGCATAACTATTAAAATGCGTCGATTAATCGTAAAGAAATTATACATCGATCCGACGTTGGCTTGGTCAATCCTGTTCGAGGTCGGGCCCTGCGACCAAAATTTATTTACGTATTAAATTATGGGTGTTACAGTCGATGCAGGAAATAGGTGGTTGAGGTCTTGGATTTGAATACCTCCTCCTTCCTTTCTATAGAACCACTCGCAATTAAAAAACCTATATATATATATATGGGTTTGCTGTAAATAAGCGTGAGGTGTATATCTCATATATACGCGCCTTTTTGAATACGGCTTATACATGCATTTTCATGAAAAGTGTTCAACACGAAAGTTGTAGATCTCGTCGAGATCTATAACTTTCATGTTGAACACTTTTCCTGAAAATGCACGTATAAGGCGTATTTTGGGCCCGATTGAAACCTGGGCGGAACTATTGCGAATACGCATTGTTCCGCCCACGTTTCAATCGGGCCCAAAATACGCATTATGCGTGCATTTTCAGGAAAAGTGTTCAACATGAAAGTTATAGATCTCGACGAGATCAACAACTTTCGTGTTGAACACTTTTCATGAAAATGCACGTATAAGCCGTATTTCAAAAAGGCGCGTATATTCTTATATACGCGTTAAGTGTATATACATTTATCCGTGTATATATATATAAGGTTTCGTTCGTTTGGACGGAATTGAGATCCTGGAATTGGAATTAAAGGTCTAATTCTAATTTTGTCGTTCGTTTACGCGCTTGAACGTTGGAATTGGAATTCTAATGAATTCCATGGAATTCATTTTGAACTAAAGTAATTCGATCCAATCTATATAAGAATTGGATGATTCCGTCCGGGTCGCGTTTTTTGCTCGGGCGCATTTTTCCACACTTGGTGCGAGTTTTTTGCCCAGGCGCACATTTTTTTACCCGACCGCGCATTTTCGCCTTGGCGCGCATTGTTTGTTTGGGCATGTGTTTTCGCTTGGGCGCGCATTTTTGCCCTGGCGAGCGTTTTGTGCCCGACACGCGTTTTGCGCTAGGGAGCGCGTTTTTTCTCCCGGCGCATGTTTTCTCCCGGGCGCTCGTACAATGCATGCACATTAAATGAAATGCAGTGTCTCAGAGAAAACACAATCCCTGTCAAAACAACCATGGATAGCCTTTCCCCAAGCCCTAGGTTTCTCTCTCTCTGCCCACTTTGGTACTTGGCGGGCAGAGTAATACCTAACCAGCACATTTTAGGACAAATCAGGATCCAACATGCCTAATCTGAGAAAATCCAGGTATAAGAAAACTGATAGCAAAGAAAGCTAAACAGAATAGGAAGTCTAGCTAGGATTTTAGTTTTCCAATTCAAAGATTGAATTGGAAACTATACATAGATCAATAATCTTCAGTCTTCCAAGCAATGGAACCCCTTCAAAGCCTGAACCACAAACTAATTGAAACCTTAAGATGTTGACTCTACACATAGATCAGCAGCCTTCAATCTCCCGGGCAATCGAACCCCTTCAAAATCTAAAGAACAAACTAATTGAACATAAGTTAATTCAAAAAAAGAATACAGTATGAAGGATTCTCATCTCTCTTTGAAAAGGTGTCAGTATGCATATTTACTTCTCTTTCAGACAACTTAGTTCAACTTAGGACCGAATATCCCATATGTTAAAGCCCAAAATTAAAAGCACAAAGAAAAGCCATTGTACATTTTTTCCTTCTGTATTTAGTCTCACATCTTCAAGTGTAAATTTTTTCTCCTCCTCTATTTTATATAAAGAGAGAGCTCTCATGTAATATTTAGAATTTTTGGAATAATATTTATTTTTATATTTCAAATTCTCAAATGGTATCAGAGCAAGGCGAAATCACCCGTTGCTCCCCTCTAGTGTGAATTCTCCTGAGCAGCACAAAACCTTTCCGGTCACGCGTGAACACTCCCGGTCTCACATGAAACTCACCAGATCAAATCCAGTTCATCCCGTGAACTCGCCGGGACCCAAATCGTCAAGCTTGTCGTCCTCAACCAAACAGAGCTCGCTGAGCTCGTCGTTCTCATCCTGCAAGCCGATTGTGATCAACGACCAAACAGACTCTGCTCGAGGGATATTTTATAGGCCCTGCTCCGTTGTGACCTCCCGCGCACAAAATTCCGTCTGTATGCGATCTCCAATCATGTGAGATCGTCGATCCCAATGATTTCTCTCTACGAGCTACTGTGAACTGCGAAAGAATCATACACGTCTCTTCTCTGTGAGCTCTCCAAACGGCGATAGATCGCAGCACCCGGAATAGAGAACCTGCGTGCTTCATGTGAACGTATGTGAGATTGTGAGCCCTCTGCTTCATCAATGACGAGTTCTCCCGCGAGACCTCCTCACTCCGACTGCAATCTCATAAACAAAAGACAAGGGAAGACGTTGGAGGCAGAGGAAAATTGTCTTCCTTCTTCAGGGTATGGGGGAGTCAGAGTGAGGATATGGGCTCGTCTTTATGGGCTCGTCGGAGGCAGAGGATATGGGTGAGTCATTGGAGGCAGAGGAAAATTGTCTGCCTTCTTTATGGGCTCGTCGGAGCATGGTTGGAGGCAGAGGATATGGGGTAGTCGGAGCCGCGCTCTCCGGAGTAGTGCTCGGGAGGAGAGCTACCAAAATCTCATAAACAAAAGACAAGGGAAAAAGAATAATTCTTACTTGCATTACAAGACCCAATGGATCCTTTAAATACTAGAGATACAATGACATAAATGTAAATCCCTAACACTAATATGAAATACGATAAAACCCTAATGGACTCATAGTAAACCCCTACACACCACATAAAGATATAACATAATAATTGTGCACGAAGCCCATAACATCTCTCCCATGTGCAAAAAGAGCTTGACCTCAAGCTCAAGGGAGATCAACGGCGGTGCCAACTTCACACAACCCCTTCATCACCAGAGTCCTCCACATGCAGATAAAAAAGTTTTTTTCATTGATGCCCGCGAGTATATTGCTCATCGCAGTTAACATAACCCTTGTGCGCGCAGATCAAACATTTATGTGCGAGATAGTCGATGGATCTGCGAAGTTTAGTGCCCTCGACACATCCCTCTGGAGTCTCTGTGTTGGTGGTGATGTAAGCCTCCTACACCACTGAAGTCGACGACCGCACAATCTTGCTGAGCTCATGGAAGGTTACCAAGTCCCCTAGGGCCTCAAATTTGACGTCCAAACGTAGTCGATCGTGAAGCCCGACTGTAAAGATGGCGACCTGCATCTCAGGAGGTATTGTGGCGTGAGCCAGAAGAATCTGAAATTGTTCTAAATATCCATCAATAGGTCCTGTATGACGTAACGTCGTGAGGGAACCAAGGGGGTTGATGCGAATCAGGGGGCCAAAGTGCAGGTTGCAAGTCCGTTTAAGTCACGTTATATCATTCCAGGATTGTTCGGATGCAAACGGGCGAACCATAATTGATTGATACCAAGCATGTGGAAGAAGGCCAAACTTATCCATTATGTCACCGGTGTCTACTGATGACAAAAAAAGTGATCGCATCTGGTCAGACAGTCTAAAAAATTGTGCTTCGCATCATAAATTGGAAATGCCAACTTAGTATAATGGGGATTGGGGCACGATGTAGCCTTCAAGCGGTACCCTAGTTGGGGGATCAAGTCGAAGAAGCGGCGGTGGAGGCGCCTGACCTCCGCAAGCTTGCTCTGGTGCGGGAATAGTGGGGACTGGCAGAGTGGAAATGAGATCATTGATGCGCTTTGAGAGGGTAGCAATCGTCTCCTGATGACGTTCCTCAGCGGTAGTTTGATGGGCCATCAGAGCTTGCATCATGGTCAGAAGTTGGCTCAGCTGATCGGACGAGTCACCTATGTGGCGCAAGGAGCAAGAAATGGAGCGAGTTACAGATCAGCTTGTTTCTAGAGGAGAGAGCAAAATTGACATGTTCGAATTTGGTGTGCTGCGTGAACCACGGTGCTTCCCTATATTGATGCGAATAAAATCCCCAAACTGGGGAGTTCCCTGAATTAATAAACCTCAGGAGGCTTGATATCGACTGAAGAAGAACGAAAAAAATTGTGCCCTAACACGGCTGTCTTTTGATGGCCTCGAAATAACAGGCTGGTTGGCGGAAAGTCACGCAAATTTTGAAAATAGGTAGTCGAATGTAAATCATGGCCAGCTGCGCGATACCAGGCTAGCAGGCAGGCGGAAAAGTTGCGCAGGAAGGCAGAAAAGTTGCGCGGGACAACAAGCAGCAGAAATGGAATTACGACTGGCTCTGGGAGATTGTCTGGGTGTCAGATCCAGCGGTAGACAACATCAGCGGAATCAACGAAGCCTATCGATCGATTTGAGCGCTCGGAAGCTCACGAACGATGGTGATGACGCATGCTGGAGACGAAAACGATGGGTATTACGTGAGCGTGGACTGCTACGGCGGAATGGCGCCTGGTTTGCGATGTTGGCAGTGCAGAGCTCGCGATTTAAGTTGGTTGATCGCGAGGAAGACAAATTTGGTGTGTGACGTCGAGTAAACATATGCAAGGCTCGCGCCCTAAACTAGGACATGGGAGACCACGACGAACAGGGATGTGTAGGGGTCGAGACCGTGTGGTTTCAGTTGCAAATCAGCGAGGCGGGTATGTGGCGGCTGCTGTGGATAGAACTCAGTGGTTGGATGTGGAAGAGGTGAGGAGGACAAGCTCTGATACCAAGTTGTTATGGGCTCGCCGGAGTATGGCTGGGGGCGGAGGATATGGTGGATCCGGAACCACGGTTCCCTAGGCGGGGTGTGCTCAGGAGGAGAGAGCTACCAAAATCTCATAAACAAAAAATAAGGAAAAGAGAATAATTCTTGCTTACATTATAAGACCCAAGGGGTCCTTTAAATACTAGATATACAAGGGCATAAATGTAAATCCACGACACTAATGTAAATAAGATAAAACCCTAATGTACTCATAATAAACACCAACACACCACATAAATACATAACATAATAATTGGGCACGAAGCCCATAACAAACACCTCTTTCTCTTCTCTATCCAGATAGTACACCACTTTCCACCATCCTTGTGTGTTTGGTTGTCCTACTTTCATCGACACTCATGAATCTGGTAAGGATAAACTCTCTGCTCGCGCCACCAAATGTCTTTTCATGGGATACTCTCCAACTTAGAAGGGACATTGTTATTTTGACCCTAACTCCAAACGTCAATGTCTGCTGATGTCACTTTCTTTGAGTCTACCCCTTATTTCTCCAAGGACTGAGAGATTCTTACTCTTGAGATCCCTCCTCTCTCTACCACCTCTCATTCTCTTAACTTTGTTTCATCATTCCCTATCATTCATGCTGCTTAGATATCCCACAACTGACACCAATTTCTGCACATGTACCACATTTTCACCTTTTCCTTATCATTATTGTTGTTGCACTGCTTCCTCACCTGCCCTCGCTCCTTCTGCTTCAGAGCCCCCGCAGTCCTCTCCTCTTCGGAAGGTTCCTTCAACTCAGCAGACTCGAACCTGGATGTTCTTATTGCTCTGTGAAAGAGAGTAAGGGGGAGTACACAACATCCTTTTACTAATGTTGTATCGTATACCAATCTCGGTCTTTCATGCAGCAAGTTTGCATAAGCACTCTCTACTACCACCGTACCTACTACCTATCATGAAACTTTTTGTCCTTGCTGGAAAGCAACTATGGATGATGAAATCTCTGGTTAACATCACGGGGTAGATTCTTTTCCCTACCCCATCTGATGCTGATGTTGGTTATTGTTGGATCTTTGTCATCAAGTTTCTCTCGGACGACACTATGGATGGATACAAAGCCCGTCTGGTTGCCAAGGGGTTCACCCAGACATATGGTATTGATTTCTTTGACACTTCTTTGAATGCCCATATCAGTACAATCCGGGCACTCCTCTTTAGTGTTGTCAACATAAATTGACAAATGTCTCAACTTGATGCCAAAAATGTCTTTCCCTACGGTGACTTACACGAAGAAGTCTATATGAAGCAACCTCCCGGTTATGTTGCTCAGGGGGAGTCTCAAGTGTGTAAGCTTCAGAGGTCATTTATGGTCTTAAACAAAGCCCTCGAGCATGGTTTAATAAATTCAGTCAGGTCGTCTCACCATTGGTTTCTCTAGAAGCAATGTTGATCACTCTCTCCTTCTACGGAAGACCAATTATGGACCGGTTACTCTTGTTGTCTTCATAGACGACATTATTCTTACCAGAGATGACTCCTCTGGATAAAGAAAACAAAGAAACATCTTCGGAATATTTTGTTACAAAAAAATATGGGTCCTGCTAGATACTTCTTGGGAATTGAAATTGTGAGATGCAATAACTCCAGAGTTCTCTCTCAACGCAAGTATGCCCTAGATCTATGACCGTTTCTACGGCCACCACTCCCACGAGGAGAGGGGGTCGGCAGTGTACCGGCCGAAGTAATAATTAAAACAGAGAGGTACCCCCGAGTATTGATCTCTCGAGGAACACGGAATGGTGGATTATCGAAATTAATATTCAGATATAAAGGTGGCAAGGATCATTGATTGGAGATTTGATTTCCTAAACTATGCAAGAAAATTAAGCAACGCTACGAGAATGTGAGGGTCGTCGTCAACTCTTCGCAAGAACTCTTTATCAAGAGCAAGTGATAGGCAAGGTGTGAAAACCCCATCCCCAAACCATTTCCCTTGCTCACTACTATCCGCCTTTAGTTGTTCTGTCCCGTTAGATGGTCTGAGGCTTTCTTCAACCTCTAGTTATCACGCTCTTTCAGCAACCGGCCTTAAGTTGATAGGCTTAGAATGATTGTAGTTTCCTTTCCTTAGATAGATAGGATGTGAAGGAGAAAGAGAATGACTCAACTAATTACCGGAATGAAACCCTTCACCTCTTCGCAAGAACGCTTCGTCGAGAGCTCGTGAGGGTCGTCTTCACCTCTTCACACAAATGCTTTCACAACATGAGCGCTAGCATTTCAACATCATCAACAAACATCGGAATGAACACAAATGCAATCATGCAAATCATTGAATACAAAAGTGTGAGACATGATACATCAAATCCAAACAACAATCCATCATCGAATACATAGAAAACAAACCAAACATATGAAACCTAGATGAGCGGAGGATCAAGAAAGAGATGCAAACGAGTCTGAGTCTCTTCCTCGGATATGGGGTAGTTTGCAAAGCTCCCACGCAGTCATTGGTTGTCGTCTGGGTCCAAGAGGGAAGTCACCACCTCTCACCGTTACCCGTTTTCTTGGTTGTTCGCCACATCCACGTCACGATCTTAATCCACCTTGCGGTGCGGCTTCAAATGATGGAGAATCCTCTCCCATTAGCTCCAGGATGATGGAAGAAGACCTAGGGGACTAACCCCACTGAAAGAGGCGAAACCGGGAAGGAATGGAGTTGAAATCCCGAAGGATTGGAATACCTTCGTCCAAAACAATATTTATACAGTGTCATAATTAATAGTCGCGCAGTCGGGTGCACAGTCGGGCGTCCGATCGTGCGCGAAAGAATGAGAAATTGGCGCGAAAGAGAGTCGCCCTAACAGCCGCAAAATGATCGTGCGTCTTTTAGCCACGCATGGTCGTGCAGGCACAAAGGCGCACGGGCAAAGACAATGATTGTATTTTTGAGTTGCAGCAAATGTACACGCATGGTTGTGCGCGAAGGAAAGGGTACGGTCGTGTGAAACCCTTAAATGCAAACTAACCGTGTGTTTTGAACGTGCACGGTCGTGTGCGACCAAAACACACGGGCAAGCTCAGAACACTTGATTTTCATGTATTTCGGTCGTGAAAGCGCACGGTCGTGCAGAATTAGACACGCACCGTCGTGTGTTTCACCGCAAAGTTCTAAACTTGCGCCATGAACTCCTCAAGACATCTATTAGCTGCTACACAACAATTTACTAATCAAAATAATCATAAAACGTCAAGAGTCATGAAAGATGAGGGTGAGAGGTAATCTCCCCCAAACTTGCAATGTATAAAGGTTGCCATATTTAGCTCACAATATGCTCATATATGGACTTATGAATTGGAAGTGATATGCAATGAAAATATATCAATGCAAGAGCTTAACAATCGAAATATGAGATAAATAGGGGCCAAAAATACTATACTAAAATCACTCATCAATCTACTCAATGAAATTTGTCTTCTTGGCACGAAACCTCTTCGGAATCCTTTGTTTATGGGCGTTGACAAACATTGGGTTGAGACATCCCCCCTTCTACAAGATATTACTCGGTGTAGGCGTCTGATCGGTAAACTCATTTATCTTACCGTAACCAAACCTGATATTTCTTATGATGTTGAAAAAGTTAGTCAATTCATGCAAGCACCTAGAGAGTGTCATCTGGAAGTAACTTTAAAAATATTATAATGCATCAGAGGGTCTTCTGAAAAAGGATTATTATTTCAAAGTGTTGAAATATTATAGAGGAAATTAAAGGTGCAATTTTATTCATCCACAAAGGGGCATTATATAGGAAATATAATGACTCTTAAACTCGAACTAACAATGTGGGAATAAACTCAAACACTCATAAAGGACTCTAATAATGCGATAACTTTAACACTCCCCCTCAAGCTAAAGGGATATCTCCAGCTTGAAAACATCATAAAAAAGAAAGGTAATTGTGGTAGGTTAAGTGAGACAAATCAACAGACGAGACACCGGGGATATTCCGAACCATAGCGGTCCCACCAACCATCGGTCCACCGAGCATGGACTCGTTGGATAAAATCAACAGACGAGCCACTAGGGATAATCCGCCCGGGAATATTCCGAACCACAAAGGCCCGCCGACAATTGGTCCACTGACCATGGACTCGCTGGATAAAATCAACAAACGGGTCACCGGGGATACTCCCATACGACACAACCCGTTGGAATAAGGTTAACCAACAAAGACCCTACCACAACATATACCACATTGGAGAAAAATGGGGAGACGCAAATAACACAAGACAAAAGTCGGGAGGGTCGTGTGGACTAAGGTGAGAATCGAGAAATACCATCTGAGTCGCCTTCGTGACAAACACTCCCCCTCACATGGAACACACATGCATGACGGCATAACAACATACTAAGCAAACACTACCAACAGCCAAAAAAAATTAAAGACACTTAAAGTCAACCAAATCAACACGAAGATTCATCACCGGCGAAAGGAAAACACCCGAGAAGGGGTATCAACAGTTGGTGGCGTCAAAAACAAGACGTGTAGCGGCCGGAATCGGCTGGAATCGTCTGAATAATGAAGGGGCAGGGGCAAGAGGCGACTGGACCGGGAACAGCAGAGTGGCCGAGGATGGAACACACCACAAGGGATGAGGCAAAGGCAGCAGGCGGGATTTCAGCCATGGAAGAGGCGACGGGATCGTACGGGAGTAGCAGCAGGATCCACATCATCGGCGACATCAGAGGAAGCCACCTTCGACGTCAGAATAAGCACAGGAGAGCATCGACATGAACAATGACATCAATTGGAACGAAGATGATGAGCAGTCAGGATCGACAAACGGGAATAGCAACGGGAAGAGCGGACAGAAGAGGATCGACCGAGCGGAGATCGGCTCATGCGGGAGAAGCTCGACGTCGGGATCGCAGATGGGATCGATGACGAGAGTAGCAACCGGAATTGATGTCGGGATCAGAAGTCAGACTCGTCGAGAACAGGGAGTCAGGGACATTATACAGAAAAATTGACAGTAGTGTAGCGGGGAGCGGAAGCAAGTCGAAAAATTTAGGACACCAACATTTTAAGGGCACCAAAATTTCAAGAGTAAGAAAACTCATCTATGACACCATGTTGAAATATCAAAGAGAAAATGAAAGGTGTAATTTTATTCATCCACAAAGGGGCATTATATTGGAAATACAATGACTCTTAAACTCAAACTGACAATATGAGACTAAACTCAAACACTCCTAAAGGACTCTAATAATGCAATAACATCGATAACTTAAACACAAAGAAACAATCATTTATGCATTGAAGTATATTCTGATGCAAGTTATGCAGGTGATAAAGGAGATCGAAAATCTACTTCTGGATTCTACATGCATGTCAGAGGAAATAGTCACTTATTAGAAAAGTAAGAAATAAGCAGTGGTGTCCAAATTAAGTGCAGAATCTGAATACAGAAGTTTGCCTCAGACTGCTTTTGAGTTAAGTTGTTGAGAACACTCCTAAAATATTTGAGAAAAATCTACAATTATCCTCTGTCGATGTTTTGTGATAATAAAGTTGTCGTCTATATTACTAAAAATCCAGTGTTCCATGAAAGAACAAAATATATTGAAGTTGATTGTCACTTCATCAAAGAGGAAATTATCAAAAAGCAAATATGCATTTTGTTTGTTTTTTCAGATAAAGAGTTGACTGACATCTTCATCAAACTAATTTCTTCATCTTTTCAGATATTTGTGTGAAGTTGTGAATATTTGATATATATACTCCAACATGAGAGGGAGTGTTAAAGCCCAAAATTAAAAGCCCCAAAGGGAGCCCATTGTATATTCTCTCTTTCTTGCATTTAGTCTCACATCTCCAAGTGTAAATTCTTCCTCCTCTACTCTATATAAAGAGGGGAACTCTCATGTAATATTTAGATTCTTTCGAATAATATTTATTTATATTTCAAATTCTCATACCATATAATGATTTCAGTAAGATCACATAAGGTTTAAAATGAATAATCTGAGATTTGAATTTGATTAGTGCATGAGCAAACAATTGCCACAATCAAAATTGCAAAAAGCTGTCAACAAAAAAACTTCAATAAATTGTTCCTCGGTGAGAAATGGAAAACAATACATAAATAGCAAGTTCAATTGCAACAGGATTCAAAAAATAAATGCAAAGTACCTGGGAAAAGACATACTTATGAGTTTAGAATTGAGCCAAAAGATTGACAAATATAACAAAGGTTTAAACTACATAAGTGGGATATAGGTTTACCACTGAGAAATTTTGCCTCCAAAAAATTCAATGAATTGAGAGACCAAAGAGTAGCGTGCCTCGTCAGAGCAAAGAGAAAATAAATACTCATTCACATCTTCGAACAAGATCACTCTTGAAAGCTGTTCATCGCTTTCCATATCTTCATTATCCTCGGTGTGATTAGAGAATAATCTGCCATGATTTCCTTTAGAGACATTCAACATCATTAAGGATTGAAAAAATATATATGTAGCTACAATTTGCTAATTAAATACTAATAAACATGCCTTGAAGGATATGTTATGAAATATATATTCACAGCAAAAGTAAATCAAGTCCATGTACCCGAATTTTCTCGAATAGGCATCCATTGCTCTGAATCCCTTAATAGCTCTTCCTGCGACCATTTTTTCCAAGTAATTGTATTTTTAACCTCAGTATGAGGATCAGAATCGACATCAATCCCAAGCTTCTTTAGCAATGCTTCAACATCCTCATTCAGTGATATGCCTCCATTATCAGGATTATCCTCACCACTCTCAACATCCGAAGCCTGAGCATTTTCTTCCTTCGTTGCAGACTTCTTTGGAAAAGGATCTACCCACCCAGACCAGCCTCCTTCAGATTCTTCCATTATTTGTTCAGAAACTGTATCTTGCCTATTCTGCTCCTCCTTTTCCAACCATGTAGACCACCCAAGAGCTCCATCCTCACCAAGTCTGGCACCGCCACTATTCCAGAAATGTTCAAAGAGTTTTAGTTTACTATGCGAGCTGAGAAGTAAAGAAGGACAAAACAAACTGTACTCAATTTCTGCTTGGAATAGCCCCGCAGCTAACTCTAAGTGCCCAGTTTGCCATTCAAATCGGCATAATTTAACATAAATATCAACCAAGCCAAGCTCTAGCTGAACCAAAGAAGAATCTGTAGATTTCAAATCAGCAGATTGGTAGCCCTGCATTCAGGAAAGAGAATTTAAGTCTATTATAATTATTATAAAAAGTCAGAAACAGTTATTTTTTCCTTCTCTTTTTACAGGTAATCCAGAGCAGTATGCATCATAGAAAGAGCTGGGAAAATATTTCTTCTTATTCATTTAGGTAAAGTAAACAATCTATTTGTATAAGAATGAATTTAGCCTGAAAGCTCTTTTAAGATTTGGGTTTAAAATACCCACTAACAATTAATAAAGACATGCAAATAATAACTACATTTTACGTCCCCTCGACAAGTTGAACTATACATAACATAAGAACTAAGTTTGGAAAAAAACCAAAGATACAATGGCGAGGTATTGACTTTGTGAGAATGTGTTATGAAATATAAGTTTTTACGATCATGAGGCGAGAGAATGAACACTTAAAGAAAAATAGTAGAAAAATAATATTAAACAATAACAAACATACGAGATACAATCCGAAGGCAAGCTTCTACAAACTCTCAGAGGATGGGTCCTCCAACGAGCTTCTCTCAAAAAGAGCCTAAGCCAAGGGATCCAAAAGATAACTACACGCTCAAGCTATGGATCCTTATATAGACGGAGGCCCACAACAAGACAAAAGACACTAAAGACAAAAAAGTGCAGCCCGGTGCACAAAGCATCCCCGCGCGGCGAGGGTCCGGGGAAGGGTCCCACCACAAGGGTGAAATGTAGGCAAACCTTACCCTGCATTTTTGCAAGAGGCTGCTTCCAGGAATCGAACCCGTGACCTCAAGGTCACACGACAACACCTCAAACAGTGCGCCAAGGCTCCCCTTCTAAAAGACACTAAAGACAAATTGCATAATTTAATTATGCATATGATATCATTGATAAAGGAAGCTGCGTATCTGAGAAAACTCTCGCATAGTGAGGCCGATCGCTCGAGCGTGTGTGCCACTTGCCCGCAGGGCGTATTCGTAACAATGCATTCATCCTGAAAAATAGACCATGTCCCCAAGGTCGAGTGAGGTGGGGCAGATTTGAAGGCCTCCGTAACGGGAAAGCGTGCCAGTCAGGCTAAGACTTCAGTCGGAGTAGTGACGAGGGAAGTAAGAATGGAGCAAATTTGTTGAGGTCCTTTGTGATTTTTTGCAAGTAAAGAATGCGAGTGAGTATCACTATAATGATGTCTAGCATCATTAGCATTGGGTACCATAAAAAGGAGGCGGGCAGGAAATGACATGATGATGAGCATAAAGGTGTTGTTGAATGGGGTGTGAAATGGCTGTTACTAAGTAATATGAAAGTAATCATTGATATTATAAATTAGAGCCTTTGTTTAGTGGGGGTCATTGGTTGTTCTTAAAATTAGGTGGGCATAGAATATAAGGTAGGTAGCCTTTTGGATGAAATGATGGGCATCAAAAAGTACTAAAAAGGATAAAGTATTGTGCAGGCAACTTAATATTTTTCATAACGAGCCTATAAGGTCAGTGTGGGCTATAGCTTGGAAAAAGAAGTAAGTGGGGCCCATGTAACTTTCTGTTTTCCAAAATGAGGATGTGGTATGGAAAGAGTCGGCTTGGAAAAAGAGGGAAACTTGTAGAACAAGGAGCATTGACTGGTGGGGCCCACAACTACATAAAGTAGAGGAGTGGGGGTTATGATGATGGGTGATATATAAGGGTTGATGGGCGGTGTCCAAATGGGGGTCAAGGCAGTTTAGTATGAAAAATAGTGTTGGAAGAGAGAAAAGGGATAATACTTGGTATTTTTTATTCATCCTCATATGGGCTTTATATAGGAAATACGGACTCACAAAGACCAACAGACAATGTGGGACTATACCGCATAGACTAAAAGACTTAAAAAATAATAATATAAAACTCATAATTCCAACACTCCCCCTCAAGCTGAAGGGGAAACCTTCAGCTTGGACATCATAACAACGGCAATGGAGGTGGGCGAAGCGGGACACAACATCAGACGAGTCACCGGGGAAAATTCCAAACCGGGGAATCAAGTTGGGGACATTGCCACATACAATGCTGACCCACACACGACGCAGGACCCACACACGACGTGGAATCGCTGGAAACCGGTCAACCAACATCACCTACACACACAACATGCAGAAGGAAACCAATGATGTTCAGCAAATCATAAAACGGGCAACCGGGGATAATTCGTCGGGGATAATCTGTCAGGAATAATCCGCACAAAGGGCGGTCACACACGACATAGACCCACACGACACGGTCCCACACGATACAATCCACTGAGATTAGAATACTAACAACAATCGTGCCCCACATGACCAATCGAAAGAAAAAATGGTGAGGCACAAACAACATACAACATAAGCCTGGAGGCCGTGCAGAACGAAGGCGAAAGGTCGGGAAAGATCATCTGAGTCGCCTTCGTCTTAAACACTACCCCTCACGTGGATAACATGTGCATATAGGCATACCAAGACCACGTTAAGCAAATACGAACAACAATCAAACAAGAACAACTCAAGACACATAAAAAACGACAAAAAATTACCATGAAACTTCATCATCGGCAAGAGATCATTGCCTTGGAAGGGGGTAGTAGCAACTGAAACTGATAGAAATCCGAGATGCAGCGACTGGAGTCGTCCGGAAGGCATCAGAAAAATACAGGCAGCAACTGGAAGCGGCATGAGCACGAGCAGAGAAATGGCTAAGGCCAAACGGGAGCAGCGGTCGGGCACGACGAAGGAAGTGGTGGCTGGATCAGAAGAAGGCATCGTCGAAGATGCAAAGGAGCAGGGATTGACGGGTAGATGTGTGATGGGATCAGCAGAAGGAGTCAACAGCAAGAGTAGCAACGAGATCGTTGACAAGATCAACGACAGCGAACGAACGAGCTTGTACGTGAAACAGGAACGAAACGGCGGAAGGGCATCGTCGGAGCTGTCGGATGTCGTGGATGTCGCTCGACGGAATCACAAGATGTGGAGGACGCATGTAGAATCGTCGAGGGAGACGACGTACAAGATCGGCGATGGAATCGTTGAGGGAAGCAGCATACGGTCGCGACGGGCTCAGTAGAGAGATTCGTCGACAGGATCGGCGGCCAAAATAGCGTCCATGATAGCGGTCGGGATCGTCCAACGATGGGCGGCAACGGGAACGTCGTGGAGGAAGCAGACGGGATCGATGAAGCCAACTAAAGATGCACTAGACGAGAGAGGAGAAAACATAAGGAATCGAGAGAGGAAGCCACCGTGAAATGTACGTTGCCCATAATTAGGGCAACCAAATTTCAGGGAGGAGTCAATTTCAACTCTGATACCATGTTGGAAGAGAGAAAAGAGATAATAGTTGTTGTTTTTTATTCATCCTCATAGGGGCTTTATATAGGAAATACATAGACTCGCAAAGACTATCAGACAAAGTGGGATTATACCACATAGACTAAAAGACTTAAATAATAATATATAACTCATAATTCCAACAAATAGTTTAATGGAAAGTACAGTAGCTTTTGGGAACAGTGAAAGGATGGGTGAGAGGACATGGACAGATTTTGGAAAAAGAGAAAGGGGTTTTTATTGTGGAGGGGCCAGCCTATGGTGTTGCAGGTGAGTCCCAGGCCTACGAAATGAAAAAAAATTTGGTGGCCTGAGGACACGATGCTCTACGTGCCCCAATAAATAGCGATTTCAAAACCCGGGCCCACCCCCTCATTTTTCCGAAAAACCAAAATTTTCTCGCGCCCCGTCTTTTCCGCTTCCCCTTCCTCCCGAAGTTTCTTCATTCCGGTTTTTAGGTTTTTCAATTACGCCGAGACTGAACTTCCGGCGGCCACTCTTGATATTGCAGGGGGAGTCGTCTGTGGTGGAAGAAGGAAGGACTCCAAGGATGATCCGGAACAGTTTCACGGCAGCGGGTGGAAGAGATGGTATTTTTCCGGCGTTTCGAACCTCCATAATAATTTTCGCGCTGAATATTGTAGTTTTGGACGCGATTGATCGATATTGTAATCATATTGTGGCCTTATGACCGTAATATATCCGTATTTTTCTAATTCATTAGTTTTAAAATCATATGCTAGGTTACTGTTGTAAAATTTCAGCATGAGTACATTACGACTGTAAAGTATTGATTTTTATACACTGTTATAACCGTATTCTAAGTTTCTGTTTTTTGGTGCATTTCTACTCAAGTTACGGTCGTAAAAAGACCGTAAATACTAAATTACGACTGTAATTACTGTATTAAATGCAGTAATTTGTTGTATGTTACTGTAAATTACAACCGTAACTGTAAGTTCCGGCATTTTACAACTGTAATGGCCTGCATTATTTGGTAGTTGTATACTACGTTACAACCGTAACTACGATTGTAGACCTGCATGTAAATTATATTGTAAGAATTTTTTTCATTCAAGTTTTGGTCTCATCTAAATTATGCAGATTCAATCAAGAACTAATCTATATAGTCATTGTGCTGTCTCAACATTTACAAAGAATGCACAATGAATCGAAAATCTTGACACAACCCAATTTCCACCATGTACATCTGCAGTAAAGTATATGAATGCCAAACAGCCCGTTCGCGTATCCAACTTATGATACTTTTTGGTCACCATTTCTGAACTACTAATTTTTTTATGACTAGCCTTCGAACAACAATAACTTCTGCCTTTAATAATATTAGTGTGTGTCCAAAACAAAATGTTCTTTTTCCGCACACTAAATCCCAAGTTATGTGCATAATTGCAATACATTGTGTATGCCTCCATCTCTGTTTGTACAATTGGAAAAGAAGGAACAATCTGTTGGAATACCATAGAAGATGGATGTATTAAGTTCAGTTACTGTATATATTACGACCATCAATTTAACATTACGACAGTAATGCGACAATATGACCGTAAGACCGAAAAGTAATAATTACGATCGTAAAATAAACATTACGACCGTAAAATAAACATTACGACTGAAAAAGATTTGTTACAACACAATACTGTTCTTCACTTACATTGGGATGTTCTCTGGAATTTTCGGTAGAGGCAACATTATTTGTAGATTTCTCCACTTCAGTCTGTAGATTAAAGGAAAAATACGACAGTATTTTTTTGAGAAATGATTACCTTCAGCAAATTAAACTGAAAATATGCAATAACGATGTGTCTCTTACAACTTTGGGATCACTGGGAGATATTTCATCATCTGCCATAGTAGTTGCAGGTCTTTGATCCGGAACAGTTCATTCAAGTTTCTTGTTGTTTTCGCGCTTGAAAAGTGGCGAAAATGGAAGAAAGCAGGTATTCGAAAAACTGGATTCAGCCGACGGATCAAATCTTCGGGCACCTCCACGTCCTCTACGCCCGTATAATTTCGAAACCCTAATAGAAGGTTTAGGCGGGGAAAGAGAAAGACGAAACCGGCGGGACGGGAGAAAATTTTGGTTTTTCGGAAAAATGAGGGGGTGGGCCCGGGTTTTGAAATCGCTATTTATTGGGGCACGTAGAGCATCGTGTCCTCAGGCCACCAAAAAAAATTCCTACGAAATAGGGGTGTACGATCGGGGCAGTGATTTCCAAAAGCGTCTGGTCATCTTCTCGGCGTGGAACTTGGAGAGTTAAAGGGATATATAGTCGGGTCTTGGGCATGGAGGCTCGGTTGCAATTGCTTGGACCTCGTGTATCGAGCCAACGAAAGGGAGGTTGCCAGAAAAGGCTTCAGAGGCGTGTGCAGAGGCGCCAAGTGGAGCAAGGACGTCGTATGACGGAATTGGGAACCCGTAGATGGCGTGGCGAACCGCATCTAGGTTGTAGTTGCCATCGTGTGTAGACCGAATGTCGTTGGTAGTAGTTACCATCAATACAACAGGGAGCTCGTGGACGAGGGCGTGATGGACCTTCTGCGTGTGTTGTTGTGTTGTCCGCTCCTTGGAAATATGCGCAAGAACGTTAACAAAAATTGCGAGGGACCGTCGCTAGCTTCCTGCAAATGTTGTCCTGGTCGTGATGTCGTGCGGCGGTAGCTCCCGCGTAGTTGTTAGCGACACTGTGCAGCATGATGAGGATGTTGTGGGCGGCAAGGTGGGGCTTAGTCAGAAGATCAGTCGTGGAGGCTGAGCATATGAGAGGTGCGTGCCAAACACCTTTGTGGACTGGACGCGGCGATAGACGTGAGAGGAGCAGGTGTGCGGATACAATGGAGGAGTTTGGCAACTGGTGGGTCGGGCGGCAGCTCTGACAGCAAGAGTCCTACGGGAACAAAGCACATTGCCAAGAGTGAGGATTCGTGGAGGTCGGGGAGCTCCACTTTTGACCCATGGTGTCATGTGGCGACAACCATAATGTTGTCGTCGGTAGCTCTGGACAACAGAGATATCCTAGAGAAATGCTTGTTGTTGTATCTGTGTTTGTTGCTCGTCCGCAACAAGGATCGATGATGTATCTTCGAAGTCATGTTGGACATTCAAGAGTTGGCACATCTGAACCTTCTCGTCGATGACAAGGGCATAATATTCCGCCACAGAGTCATGCTGCCACCACAAGGAACGCGACAGCAGAGGCCGGCAGGAGGGGCACCAAGAGCATCGTTGGTTGCTCCATTTACTTTGTCGGCCTACTGATCCCCCATCCCATTGGCCAAGTTTGGCAAGGAGTTTGTTCATCGCCGCGAGGATGTTGGCGAGGGCAGTGTCATATCGATCGAAGCGCTCGTATAGCAATGTCGTGGTGGATGTCATGGTTGAGGAGGGTGATTATGGTGGAATGGACAGTTTCTTATCAACTATTGAAAGAAGGGCTGGCAGGAATCCAACAACGAAAATAATTGATTTCATACCCACGGCTAAAAGAAGGGCTACCGGGAATCCAACGACGAAAATCGCATCTGAAAAATGGCAGGTCAGACCAATTGTTACGAACAATAACTTTCTGCAATCGTGAGGCGAGAGAATGAACACTACAAAAATCGTATTAAACATTAACAAACATACGAGATACAATATGAAGGCAAGTGTTATGGGCGTGACGACGCCAGTTATCTTGTTATCTTCAAATTTATGTTTCGTTATTTTTGTTGTGTTATTTTTAACAATATTGTGCCCATTGTGGTAAGCCCAAATTGGGGGGCATGTGTGAACTTAAATACTAACGGGCTAGGCTTTGGGAAGCAAGCAAGAAATCAGAAATTAAGAATCTCTCTCTCTCTTATTTCCTTCCTATCCTATCTCTCTCTCTCTAAACCCACGGATAAACCGTGAGTTTGCCCTAGCCGCTCCCTCGCGGGCATCTCTCCCGATCGTCGCCGCCGCTCTCCCGCGCAACTCCCGTTCTCGATCATTGCTCCTCCACCGCTCACAAGGTCCAAGGGAAAGGACTCTAACAACTTGGTATTAGAGGTGGCCGCCGGCTCTTCATCCGGTTTTCCCTCCGCCCGCCCAAATCAGCGACGCCGACCCTGCGCGCCCGTCGTTTCCCCTTCCGACAGTCGGTGCGCCCCCGACAACCACCCCATCCCCGCCGCTACTACCCAGCAGCAACCGCAACCCCGGCTCCCAGACCCGTGGCCCCTATGCGCCGCTCCTTCTCCTAGTCCGGCGACCCCTGTTCAGAAGCTTCTGCGGCTACCGTCCCCCTTCCCCACCCCGCAGCAACAACTCAGCGGCTCTTCCCCTCCGTCGGCCTACTTCCAACACCGCCGGCTATTTGTCCACCTCGATCACCGATGGAGGACGGTGCTCCCTCGCTCGCCGAGATCATGGCACTCTTCCAATCCATGTTTGCGACTCAGAACGCCAAAATGGACGCCCTCAACGCACGCTTGGATTCCCTACAAGGGACGCCTTCTCCTCCACCTATGAACCCGACCGATCACCCTTCGATAAGCCGCGTGGGCTCCACCGCTCCTGCAAGCAGGGACTACCCCGCCAACGCTCGATCTCTTCGGATGGACTTTCCGATCTATGAAGGCCGCGAAGACCCTCTTCCTTGGCTCACCCGCTGCGATATTTTCTTCGCCAACTACTGCACGCCGGAGGAAGAACGCGTCGGCATCGCCGCCTTACCCTTACTTGGGCCAGCGCAATTGTGGTTCACTCAACTTATGCGCGAACACCCCCACACTTCGTGGGTGGACTTCAGTGCGGCCTGCACCTTCAGGTTTGGTCTTCCTCTACAAGGAAACCCACTCGGTGATCTGGTGAACCTCAAACAGGACGGCTCCATTGACACATATCTAGAACAATTTCAACTTATACTGTCTAGGGCGACGTCAGTCCTACCGGAACAGCAAGTGCACCTCTTCACTGTCGGCCTTCACGAGCGTTTACGTTGGGATGTGGAATTTCTGCTGCCACGTGATCTCAACACAGCTATGAGCCTCGCCAGGGCTTGTGAACGACGACTGCTATTAGATCGTCCACCTTTGGGACGTCGGGACTATCAGGGCGCTTACTCTCCAGCCAGTTTGTCTGCCAAGGCTCCACCCCGGGACGATCCACCGCGACCTCCTGTCCGCCGCCGTTTGTCCAGCTCCGAGATGACCGCGCGCGTGAGAAAGGCTTGTGCTACAATTGTGACGAACACTTTACACCGGGACATCGATGCAAACGCTTATTTTGGCTCGAAGTAGATGATCCTCCAGTGATGACACAACAACAGGAGACCACACCGCAATACCATTCAATCCAGCTTGAGGACAAGCTGTCTTCCGGCGAGGACGGCGATGTTATGGGCGTGACGACGCCAGTTATCTTGTTATCTTCAAATTTATGTTTCGTTATTTTTGTTGTGTTATTTTTAACAATATTGTGCCCATTGTGGTAAGCCCAAATGGGGGGCATGTGTGAACTTAAAAAATAGCGGGCTAGGCTTTGTGAAGCAAGCAAGAAATCAGAAATTAAGAATCTCTCTCTCTTATTTCCTTCCTATCCTATCTCTCTCTCTAAACCCACGGATAAACCGTGAGTTTGCCCTAGTCGCTCCCTCGCGGGCATCTCTCCCGATCGTCGCCGCCGCTCTCCCGCGCAACTCCCGTTCTCGATCATTGCTCCTCCACCGCTCACAAGGTCCAAGGGAAAGGACTCTAACAGCAAGCATCAGCCAACTCTTAGAGGTTGGGTCCTTCAATGAGCTTCACTCTCAAGGAGAGCCTAAGCCAAGGGATTCAAAAGATAACCACGCACTCAAGCAATGACTCCTTATATAGACGAAGACCCACAACAAGACAAAAGACAATAAAGACAAATTACATAATTTAATTATGAATACGATATCATCCATATATTAAGTTGCGTATCTGAGAGAACTTTCGTATAGTGAGGCCAATCATTCAAGCACAGGTGTCGCTCACGGAATGTATTCATAACAGAATGTTTGTTATTTGTGACGCAAAGTAAACATGTTGAAGTTGGATTTAATGAAGATTGATTTTATCACTAATAAAGTGACAACCAACTTCGATAACTACCACACTCTTCACTTCCTATAACCACCACAACTACACCCACTACAAATAACCACCATAACTACACATTTCCTCCCCCCACAAGTCCATAACCACCACATTACCCTCCAATAACTACCTTAACTACCCACTCCCCAAATTCCAGAACTCCC
Source organism: Dactylorhiza incarnata (assembly GCA_033032865.1). Taxonomy (NCBI): domain Eukaryota; kingdom Viridiplantae; phylum Streptophyta; class Magnoliopsida; order Asparagales; family Orchidaceae; genus Dactylorhiza; species Dactylorhiza incarnata. The sequence continues at coordinate 4,760,333 of JAWHQI010000193.1, read as the reverse complement.
TCAACCATCCCACACTTTCCCTAAAGCCTACCCATTCCCTGTGTAGAATTCACGTCCAGCCCACCCAACCCCGTTACAGCAAACTGCAACGCTCTCCATTTCTCAACTCCAAGCCAAATTACCCTCCTGGAGCTCAACCGACCCAAGATCCCTCCCAGCCCAGCTCCCAGCACCCTTCCACTGCAGGAAGGTATCCCCAGCCCACCAAGACCTGCCAGCTCCCCCTCTCCTCCTAATTGCTGCCAGCACCACCAAAATTCTTGAATTTCCCCAGGCTGAAAATCTTTCAGCACCCATCCCCTTCAATGCAGGTCACATTCCAAACCCCATACTCACCTACGAAGCACGGATACTTAAAAATGCTTCGCGTATCGGCTCGAACGCATATCGAATACGGGAAACACCCGGAAACGCGCGGAAACGCGTTTCCGAAATGTAGCAAACGCAACATTTAAATTAAATAAAAAAATTAATTGGGAAACGCGTATCCCGCTTGCGGGATATGCGTTTCCTGCTATTTTATTCACGGCGTCAGGCGCGCGGTCACGCCTTATATTAATTTGGTTGTTTAGGGTTCACACTTGCGCGTTTCACGACATCGACCCCCGCAACTTTGCGTTGTTCTCTCTCGACCCCCGCAACCGAAGCTGTTGCCGCTCAACTTTCGCTCCAGATCACGCTCCCTGCTCTCGACCCCTCCCTGCTAGTAAGCTCCTCCTCTTTTTCTTCTTCCTTCTCTTCTTCCTCCTCCGCCTCCTCTTCTTCTTCTTCTTCCTCTTCTTCCTCTTCCTCCTCTTCTTCTTCCTCTTCTTCTCCTTCCTCTTCTTCCTTTTCATTAATAGATTGCATGAGCTATTCTTCATATTTTCTCTTCCTGTGATATTCAATATCTTCTCCTAGCCTAATCTTTCTCATTGTGCCTAAACAACATGATTGTGCGTCAATTATTCTTTATTGAATGTAGTGACTGAGATGGTACCTTAGTTTGTTAATTGTATTTTTTATATTAATTAATACTTATATTAAAATAATTAAAACAAAAATTAAAAACGTTTCCGTATCCGTATTTTTTTAAAAATCACGTTTCCCGTATCCGTTTCGTACCGTATCCCGTTTCCGTCCCCGTGCTACATAGATACTCACCATTCCAGCCCCTCCCAAAGCCCACAGCAGTCTACTCCAGCCTCTCCGCAACCCCCTGGCACCTTCAACAGCCCCGACCATCTCCAACCAGCCCCGGCAACCACTCTACCTGTCCAAACAGCCCACTAAAACCTTCTACTTCCCTCTGGGCTATCATCTCACATTGGCGGCGACGCTCATCAGAGGATTCCGCCATCGGATAACTAACACTACATTCTCCAAGTCCTTTCTCCACCGAGCCTTCTATCGGCTTCTGAGTTCAGGTATAGTTGTAAAATTTTTGCAGTTGAATCGTGTATCAAGTCTCTGTTTTTTTGTGGGATATTATCTTGAAATATTTGTGCCAAAGTTTCTTGTGATTTACAAGGTTTTTTTTGCTTACGTGTTGGTTGACATGCACTCTTATATTTACATAAACATGTTTGTTTTCTTAATTGAAGTTCTACTTGATTGTAGTTATTAGCATATGATTTGTAAATCTCTAATTGCAAGCATAGCCGTCGGAAAATTTAATAATTCATTGATTCATCTCGGGTCGTCCTACTCCTACACACACCACTAGATCAATGTATGTCCTGCGTCACCAGGCGTTGCTGCCATCTGAACCCAGCATCCCTAGAATTCGTAGTCACCACCGATGTGCTGAGGATCCTGCAACTCCTACCTCCGCCAAGCCTCCTCTGACCATTCCCTGACCATCCCCACCCTTACCCATCAATCTCAAAACTTCCCCATCCTTATTTGCACTCCTCCCGAGCCCCACTCTTCCACAGTCACTCTTATCAATCCCTCACCAAGCCACCCTTCCCCTACATATTCAGACACTGACTCATCATGTTTCTCTATACAAAGCGGGGACGTTCCCTTGTATCCATCCTGAGCCTGTGTGGTTCCCTCCATTGCAACTGAACCTAAAAAGGATTGGATCTGACACTGCACCTATGACCTTGGGGTTTACCTCTCACTTTCATTACTCATTTATTATATCTTTAAATACATGCTAAGTTTATTTTCGTTGAAAGCAGAACTTGCCTTTATCAATAATCTTGTTTGTCATTAACTTATTAAAATTTTATTTGCCATGTCTTTTCATGTGGATGAACTATCGTATTGTTCTCATTCGAATGCTAGACCTTGTGTGTAGTATCACGAAAACCATAGATTAATTATTTTATTTTACTCTTCCAGCGAGTTGATTTGCGCAGCTTAGTTTTTATTTTAACATAAGTATTTAATATTGAATTTGTAATTCCGGTTTACAAAAACAAAATTGCTTCATATATTTTTTATGGTGCCACAACTACTAGGTAAATTCCAGGTGCTATTGTATCATGAAAAATATTTCCTGAAAAAAAAAAGAGAATTTCATGTGATAAATAGCAGAAATGTACAGTCTTAAATAAAGGAAATAAAGAGACGGGCAATTTTTATGTGATAGGATGTTATATACCAAAATATATAAAGATATAAAATAGAACCTGCCTACAAAGCTTGTTGCAAGCTGAGGACAGAGCTTGGATAGCGTGACCATAGATTCTCCTAATGTCAGCTACTTTAAACTGGGAAAACATCCCCTGACGAAGAAGCAAGAACTCTTTCCATAGCTTTACACTATCAAAATGTGTCACAAGCAGTTTCTCCCATCTTTCCATAAGAGCTTCAGTAGTATCCCGCTCTTGATATGCCTTCAAAACACAAAGCAACAATTCTTCATTATCCGGATTAAGCTCAACAGCCTTTTCCAGAATGCTTATCTTCTTTTCGAGCGTTTGCAATCTAGCTGCTTTCTGTGGCTGAGTTCCAGCAATCTTATCCTGAATATCAAGTTAAGAGTGGCTATTTTTGGCATTATAACAATGTAGAAATTGCATTATAATTTACTCATGCTACTAAGAATTAGAAATTTGGATATTTCTTGATCAGAAAAAATGTTGCAAAATGCTTAAACAGTTTTTTAAAAAATGGAAAAACTTAACATCTAAAAGTTGATAATAAGCAAAGCCCAAATTGTCCAATCGCTCAAAGGACTACCTGAAACTCAGCAAAAGCTAGCCAGACATTCTCATCATGCGGAAAGTCTCTGGACATTTTGTTTAGCTCTCTTGTTCTTCGTACTAACTCATCCTCCCAAGATTCCTCAAGCTCTAACTCAGTAGTTGATTCAGGCCTGCCATTTTCAGTGGTAGAATGCAGCTCCACTAGTGGAATGTACACCCCTGGAATCAAAGAGGGCTTCTTGTCGACAATTTTTACATGTTTGAAGCCCTTGTGTCTTTCCAAGGTTGTCAATTTCACAGAATAGTAACGACCTCCTACTTTCAATTTAGTATCCAATACGTCGAGGTCGTTATCAATATCCATGCTAGAAACAGAACATCTCTGATGGCACAACACTTTGAAATCAAACTCCGAAAAATCTACATGATTATGAAGCTTGTATCGTGCAATATCCATTCTGCAATCGCACTTCATTATTAGTTAAGTTAATGGTTCAACAGTTCTACATGTATGACGCTTTGTTTTTTCAAGTTGAGGACAAAGTTAAGAAGTCCCAAGGTCATGCACGAAAGTGAAATTAAGTAAAAATCTAGGAGTCCATAATAAAAAATGCTGCAGAAAGTTGTGTGGAGAATAAAAAGAGATGGTCATATTCCAAAATAACCAGGATAACAAAGTTTAGTTGGGTCATTTACCAACATCAGCATGATGAACATCACTAAAATTAAACAATATCAACTAATGATGAAGGCAAGGATATGGCAAAACAACTGTAGCTACGAACAAAAAAGTAACATCAAAGTCTGCAAGACTAATGAAAAACTCACATGAAAGGAAATTATAAACATGAGTACATAATTCTATAGGAAGTTCTGATGGTCTTGAAAAATGTGGCATAAATTCCATATTAGATAGGATCTTAACAAAAAAACTTACCAGGCAGGAAAGAGAAGCAAACAAATATTGAGTAATGAAAAACTCACATGAAAGGAAATTATAAACATGAGTACATAATTCTATAGGAAGTTCTGATGGTCTTGAAAAATGTGGCATAAATTCCATATTAGATAGGATCTTAACAAAAAAATTTACCAGGCAGGAAAGAGAAGCAAAAAAATATTGAGAGATTAAAGTAATCAGTGAGATTGATAAGTCCTTTGTTACTTCCTCAATAGCAAACTCCGGCAAAATCCTATTCTGACTAAGATTGCCAATGAGGTTAATAACATTAAAAAATAACTAAAAAGTGAAGAAGATCCAGTCACAATCATTATAAAATAAAAATATTATCTTCAACCTTAAAAATTGAGAACCTTTGTAAATATACAAATTAGGAAAAATAACTGAGAAATAATCATACTAACGAAGCAGTGGAATAGAACGAAATACAATTTTTGAAAATAAAACTAGCTTAGGATGGAACCGCGCAAATGGATGATACAGTTTGAAGATAAAACTAGCATAGGAATGTGCTATGAATAGTTAAAGATGCACCAAAAAACAGGTATATAAAGTTAAAGTGAATGGATTAGGAAATAAAATGGGAGACAAAAGTACCATGGCTAGAAGTTGTGAGCAAAAAAGATATGTGCAAATAAGGATAGCACCTCATGCAACATTAAAAAGGAGTCATTTACGTGAATTCTTTAAGTCTATGCAATAGTTGGGATGTGGCTAATGATGAGAATGATCATGAGTAGTGAAGTAAATATAATGTGGTGCAAGATGCCTGTTTCTGGTCATAAGTATTGAGGCACATTTATGAGATATTATCAGGTATCTCCATTCAGACTGAGATTAAAGTATGATATACATGTTCAACAAAATATTAAATGCCTCTGTTGTCACGTGTATTATTAGAGTTAATAACATATTATATTTTAGAGCTGAGTTGGTCTTTTTACTTGGTGTGACAAGTAATGACAAGCAACGAGCTCTCTTCTACTTCAGATATCTTTTAGTACATGGTACCAGAGCAGCACATCTCTTCTCTTCTCGTCGTCATCGCCGCTCTGACTGGCAGCTCCTAGCGTCGTCTCTGTGATCTTTGCCCAAGTTCTTGTCTTCGGTTTTGGCTGTGACATGCGCCACTATTTGTATTGACAGCTGTGTTCAGAGACTCGTCGATCCTTCGTCCTCTTACTGGATAGTCCTGCTAAGTCTGTTCAAAGGATAGACTCAGATCCTCTCCCTTGGTGAAATCCCGCAACACTCGATCTTGCTTCCATGTGAAATCCAATCAACTGTGTGTGTTCGATCTTGTTCCCCACAGTGCTCGATCTTGCTGCTTGTATTGCTTGCTCCCAGCGACTTTGATCATACATTGCATTGATCGAGCTGCAGCTTCCTGTTGCATCTTGGATAAACAGTCTGCACTCGGTCTTCTTGGTTTCAACCTATCACAAAACGCTTGATATAGCTTCAATTGGTGATTACAACGGTGAATTGACGGACTGCCAGCCAACGCAACTATGACTGATATTTTTGTTCCTCAGAATTTTGATATTTTGTTCATCAATGTGGAGAGTACTCTAGAAACCTACAATGTCAGACTCGTTTACCTGATTCTACGATTTCATATGTTCACTCAGGTAACCCCATTGCTTGTCTTTCCTCTACCTCTCATACCTGGAATCGACTTGGGTGCCTCTGATCATATGACAGGTAATTCACGTCTTTTTTCTAGTATGCATAGAGTCACCCATTCATCCTCACCACATTCTTCTTGTTGATGGCTCCACATCTCTTGCTGAGGGTATTGGTACTACCCCATACCTTGGCTTAGATCTTCATGATACTTATGTATCTAAATTTCCATTGAGCCTCTCATTTGTTAGCAAACTTACCAAAAGTTTGAATTGTTCTCAGACTTTTCTTCTCACTTTTTGTGTCATACATGACCTAAAGACGATGAGGACAATTGGTGCAAGGATTGAATCTGGTAGATTATACTACTTAGACATGTCTTCTACTGTCTGAGATGCCTCTGTAATACCCCGTCTCGTTTCAATTTTATTATTATAGTGTACATGTGTAAAACTGAAATGTATAATATGAACGTACAAAAAATCTACTACCAAGACTCCCTAATGATGAAATAATGAGGTGGATGATAAAAAAATGAGGATGGTGTGAAGTTTTATTTGATTTCGCTCTTCTTTACATTTTTGTTCTTCTTGATATCCACCCACTACTCATTATTTATTGGGCTATTGTCATTGGTTTTACATGCCATTGTATATAAAATAAAAAAACTTAACGCATGAATAGTGAAATGTCGGCTTGTCATGAGCGGGCGGACGACTTCTCTGCTCTGCAATATTTCGGCTTCTCTGCTCTGCAATATTTCGGCTTCTTTGTTGTGTTATATTTTGGCTTCCCTGCTCTGCTATATTTATAAATGTTTATGTATATAAATGTTTGTATCTATAAATGCTTATAAATTTATATAAACGTTTATTTATAAATCATTCTTTGTGCATAGGGCCAAAGGTTAGGTCTGTTTCCAATCTTTCCCCGCCCATACCCCCAATGATTGGGGACTATATGGGTTCTGATGTTGTTGTTGTTTATTTATAAATCATTTATATCAAATTCTCTGCTCTGCTATGTCTATAAATGTTTATAGATAAATGTTTATAAATTTATATAAATCATTTATATCAAACATTATTAATTAAATTAAAATTATATTATAATTAATTTAACGCAATAAAATTTCGTGTTATAATATTAAATATAATATTTATGAGCATTCTTGTTTGCTCTCGGGCGTCGGGCTTCGCCATTCTCCAAGTGCGATTCCGGTTGCCGCCCGATCTCCAGGTTAGTCGTGTGAAATAATGACGATTTGTGGGCAACTATAGAGATGAGTGATAGTGAAATGGGCACCCCATGCAGCCACGATAGTACCCCAGCCACAACAGTACATTCGCTCGTGCTCGCCTGCTCTCGGGTGCACGGACTTCGCATGGCAATACCGCCGCTCACAGTCCTGCAAGTAAATTAGAAAATCAAGCGACAAACGGAGTACTACGCTCTGGGGGACTGCGAGCGGAGAGGGTCTCGTCAAGTGAATCCTGTGCACCGGAGAGCGGGTGAGTACGGGCGGAGTACTGTTGGGGCCATTCCCAGGTTCCTCGTGTCCCGCTGCCAACATTCCTTGGCTCTCAGCGCCCTGCCGCCACTTGTACAGCCTCCATCCCCTCCAGCCGACCGCACTCCTCCGTAATTGCATAATTAAGATGTTGCATTTGCATTAAGGTTTATGTTGTGAGCTTTCTATTCAGCGGGCATGTGTTGTCTGCTTGCTCGCATCTGCATTATCATTTTAGGGTTTGTCGTGGACCTTTGATTTGTTTGTAATTGCTCGCATTGCATTTAGAATTAGTGTATCACGAGTTCTCCATATATAGATTCGTCATGCGTCACAGGTCCTAGCCCAAACAATAGAATAGTAAAAATAGTTACAATATTACGGTAGACAAAAAGAGATGTCCTTCGTAGTAAATTCGGAGACATTCAATAGTCTTCTACAAATTCCACCTAGTGTTACTGAATGGAAACAAGTTCAATAATAGTTAGTCGTTCAAGCACACTAATTTCAAGTGCTAATTAAAAAAGAAAACTCAGTCACGTTACTTCTATAATTATAATTAGCCTTCCCACATTCATTTATGTTGAATGCATAAGATGTTGACACTATTTTAAATAAAATAGTGCATAACTTCTGGTCATGAAGGGAGCTTTGGCGCACCGGTTGAGGTGTTATCGTGTGACCTTGAGGTCACGGGTTCGAGTCCTGGAAGCAGCCTCTTGCAGAAATGCAGGGTAAGGTTTGCTTACATTTCACCCTTGTGGTCGGGCCCTTCCCTGGACCCTCGCTGCGCAGGGATGCTTTGTGCACTGGGCTGCCCTTTTTATAACTTCTAGTCATGTTACCACTAGTCTGTCCTGAAACAATGTCCTCTTCTATATCCTCATTACTCTACTGTACTTAAACCCATCACACCTAATATTCCATTAGCTTATACAAGAATTGATCGATGGTTATTAACATTCATTCACTAAAATGCAGAAGTTAAAAATATCCTCGCGGCCAAGTAAACTAGCACACAGGGCATACGAGGACAACAACATGGCAGCAAAACCTTTACTCATATCCTTGAACAGAAAATCACAGGTAAAACATAACTAAACCCTAAACCTAGACAGCATCAGTATAAAAAAAAAAGAGCACACCTGTAAAGGCAACCGAACGCTAAATTATCACGATCGCCATGAACATCAAAGTAATAGTCCTTGCCAGGCTTTGTGTCAGACCCAATCCAAGCTCGAACACCAGACTTCCTTGAAAATTCGTGACCTAACTTCCCCCTCCCTTGCTCTCTCTTTCTCTTTCTACGACTCCTTTTCTCTCTCCGATCCGAAGACCGCTCGGGTTCGGACGAAGACGGTGAGGACACGAGTTCGTAGGAGGGCCTTCTTCGTGCTGAGGCCTCCTCTTCGTCGGATTCTTCGAGGGGCGATTCCGTTGGGGCGGTGGCCGCGGCCACGATGGGAATGGACGATACATCGAAGGTGAAGCTGGGGTTGCTTAGCCATTTCGCGGATTCTGAGGTCGCCGGCTGAGGGGGCGGAGGATCGGCGGAGGGGAGGAATAAAGGAAATAACAGGGAGGATTGGGGTTCTTCAATCGTCTCATCCTGTTCTCTGCCATCCTTCGTTGTTGAAGTGCCCCGGGCGTCCATATACAGTCGGTCCAATGTCTCCCGCTTCTGCCTCTCAGACTATTTATATTTCTACAATCGTCTCATCCTGTTCTCTGTTTGTGCTGCGCTCATCTTCACATATCCTGATTCTCTGGAGTTCGTGCGGGAACTTCAGGGTGGAGTTCAATCCAACAGCGTGAGACCCTCCAACAGCCCAACTTCATCAATCCAATGTGCGAGATCATTTATCCGCTAGAAGACTAAAGAGTAAAAGTAAAAATACAATATATATATATAATAAGGGGGCTCTCGTCCAATGGGCCAGATCGCGTGAACTCCACCCCTGGAGTTCTCGCACGAACTCCAGGGGATCCGGATCCCATCTTCACTATTCTCGATTGCACAAGCTTCGCCCGTGAACCGTCAAGAAAATCTCGTCGCTCTCTCTCTCTCTCTCTCTCTCTCTCCCTCCCCCAACAGACACTATAATAACATTTTTATCTCTCTTTCATCTCCCAGCCCTACTCTCTCTCTCTCCTCTCCCTCTCTCTCTTCCCCATCTTGATTTGCATTGGACATTTGTCATGTATCAAAAATTAAACTTCTTTATTATATATAGATACTACATCCAATATCGAGGGACTAGATTTTTCGTGCGCTACTTGCACGGCACTGTTCATGTGCGGGTGAACATCCAGCCTTCTAAATAGACATCAAAAATCGTACGGGTGATTGATGTCTATTTGGAAGGTTGGACTTTCACCCGCACGTGAACAATGCAGTGCGAGTAACGTACCTAAATATCTCTCATATCGAGGACAACACTAGTAAATAGCGTGAGAAATATGGAGTCATGGTTTGTTGTAGGAGAAATTTTTTGATGATCATATTTAATTTCACATGCGTTGTACTTATTTTTTTTGCTATAAATCATGTTTTATTGCTCGAAGTCATAGATTTTTGAAAAAAAAATGAAATATCAAAGACAACACTAGTCGATTAGTGTGTGGGGAATATCGAGTCGGGGTTCGGTGTGGGAGAAATTTTGTGTACGGTAACCCATCATTTTTCACGTGTCGTGTATCTTTTTTGTTTAGTGCTATAAATCATACTTTATTGCACGAAGTCGTAGTTTTTTGTAAAAGAAATTACGGAATATAAATTATGGTATTTTTATAATCATTTTAAGTACCGATTTGCCCACATTCTGGTAACATTGAAGAAATATTATCAGATTTTTTTTTATCCGATTGAAAAATCTGATCAAATTGTTCCAGTTGGATTATTTCGGATAAAAAAAATAGATCGAATTTTTTCAAATGTGACTAAAATAAAACGTGTATTAAAATGATTGTTAAAATACCATAATTCATATTTCGTATTTTTTATTTGCAAAAAACTATCTTTTAAACACTTACAATTGTGATTTAGAGTAAAAAATTAAGTAAAACGCATGTAGAGGATGATGTCGAACATGGAGTTCAAGCTAGCATGTGATGTTCATCAAAAACCATGTAATTTATAGTATAAATATCATGATATTCCTACTATTATTTTCTAGAAGCTCTAATCTTTAAGTGTCAAAATGTCTATTGACAAGTACAAGGAAGCTCCCAATACTTAGTCCAAGGTTGCAAAGGAGGCTATCGATTTGACATCGAACCCTTGGGCGTTACCTTGTGAGTCTGGCAGTGTTAGCTGAGTCGCAGAGATGTCCCTCCCAGGTCCAATTCCTAAGGGGTCCAATTCACAGATCTATTAGAACATCATATTCTCCATAGAAGGCGAATTTAGGCAGACAGCACGAACGAGCAATCTCCAATTCCTAATATAATCACCCTACTCCTCTGAACCATTGATGAGCCAACCGAGCATGAGCTTGGAGAGGGTGCACGGTCTGTTATCCTTCGTCATCAGTTGATTCTTTTTTTGATGTTGAGGTGTGCGACCATTGCACTGAGAAAAGCTAACTAAAGTATTATTAGAAGATAAACAGAAACACATGAAAGCAAACCCTCAAAGAAAAAAATTTAGGTGAGTATCTCGCACCTAGATCATGGTGAGAGGAGTGCATCTCAGCCATTAATAGCTCTAAATATTGCTGTATTTATGAATAATAAATAATGTCAGTATTTTCCCTACCGACAGATCTAAGATCATACAGTTGTATTTCCCCCTCACCTAGAACTAGGTGAGAGAACGCACCTAAGTATTTTATTATATAAAGTATTTCCCTAACCTCTAATGAAAAGAACCCCCCCCCCCCCCCCCCCCCCCCCCCCTCCAAAACTACAAGTTATTACCCTAATGATCTAGGCTTCGTTTGTTTGTCACGGTGGTAGCGGTCGTGAACGTGGTGCTCATGAACCCTCGTTCGTGAACTACCGACCTCGGCTAAAAAATTTCATGCATTTTATGCTCAAAACTAATTTATTCACTACAAGAAAAACCTAGCTCATTTAGCAAGATAAATTAGAAATGAAAGATAACTCCTTGTTAATTAGCATCAAATTTAGCTAGGTAAATGATTTTCTACTTTAGCTACAAAATTAACAACAAATTTTTTTGTTGCAAAATTATCAACAAATGTTTTTGTTGCAAAAATAACAACGAATTATTTTGTTGCAAAAATAGCAACAAATTTTTTTATTGCAAAATATTGATGGAGATATTTACATTCTAAAGCATTTGCTCTCTTTCTTACAAAAACATTACTTTTTTTATTTCTTTCTATCCCTATCGTAAAACCCTAGTTAAAATTAGAAACTAAACGATTATATATATACACACTTTATATAATTTTAAAATTTATTTATATATTTATATATGTTAATAAATTAGCATTGTTTATTAGTATACAACGAAATAATTAATATATATATATTTAATTTTCTTATATAATTTTGTAAATAATTTCAACATCTATATATAATATAAATTAGCATAGATTATTTGTATTTAACGAAATAATTAATAATATATTTAGTTCTTTATATACATTTATAAAATTTTCATAGATTTTTAGTATTCAGCAAAATAATTAATAATATATTTACTTCTTTGTATAATTTTATAAATATTTAAATACTTATATATATTTATAAAATAGCATAAATTATTAGTGTAAATCGAAATAATAATAATATATATATATAGTTATTTACATAATATTATAAATTAACTAATTATTTAGATATAGATAAAATATCGCCACAAATTAAGTAAGTTAGGTTAGTTGGTAATAGGCTTTGTTGAATGTATAGAATAGGTAGGGAGTTCGAATCCAGCAATCTTCATAACTAGTAAAAATTTTAGCAATAAAAATTGAATTTCTTACTAATTTAAGAAGGATAAAATGTCTTGCTAAAATTTCTTTGCAAAACAGGAAGGAAAAACATCGTTGCTGAATTTAGCTAGGCTCAATTTAGAAAGGAAAAAAATTTGGTTGCTAAATCTCTTGTTGATGTAAATTAGCAATGGATTTTATAATTTAGCAAGAGATTCTTCTCCTAACTAATACGGGTTTTTCTTGTCGTGATTTTCTTGTTAGCAGTCATGACCTTTGTCATGCCAAACATACATTATTCTATGATAAATTGCATTTTTGAGCAAACTCATTGGAGCAAATAAGCCGCACCAAACAAAGCCCTAGAGGATTAGGGAATTTTAGGGCAAAATTGTGTAAATTCTCTCTTTGAGAATACATGTATTTAGTGTGAAGAGTGCCACAACGGTCGAGTATTTGGGGGCAACTACATGAAGGTGTGAAAGAACCATGAATAAATGTAACAATGAATTGAAGCACATCTCATTTGTTGATGCTCCTACTTCTATCAGCTTCTCTTGTTCTAGTGAATAATATTAGGTCTCGAGTGTCATGAGCGGTTTCTTATAAATTAAGAGAATACTCTTGACGCAATATGAAGGTTCTTGACACAATTTGTAGAATATGTAAAATTTCTATGAAAGAATTGGTATTGTGCATGTGTCAATCTTTGATCCGTTGGACAATAGGTAGCAAATACTTTGGTAGGATTCTAAAATAATTTTGTAATTCTCCAAGCTAATATATTGTGTAGAAGTCAATGCTTTCCTTGTAAAGTGGTTTTGACTTCCTAGTTGTTAATTTTATGATTATATTGACGATGAGATAACTAAAGATATAAGAGTATACATCTAACATTTCTATTTAGCATGAGGAGGCTTATAAAATATCTAAGTTATGGAAAATTTGGTGATTGTTATGTGCAAATTGTGAGAGTTTGCTCGAAGCATCCGGAGGATCGAAGTGGAATTCACTCCCCGTTGTCCCTAGCGGGTATATATAGGTAAAACTCTAGGAGTGTCTACGGGGATGGGTATCCGTGTACCCAACTGACCCGTTTTACCTTCGAACCCGTTATTTGACCAAATATACATTAACAATCTCCTCTTATATCTGTGACAAATAACGTATACGTTTCGAAGTGCAGAAAGTTGTGTAATAGCATAAAGAAAGTTTTCGACTTAACATAATAACATAAGAGTTAGCACAATTAATAACAACAGGATTAACATATAACATTCAGAATAAAAAGGTGCTACTCATGAAAATAAGTCTGAAAAACAACATGACAAGGATCAAACATAAGATAATTCTACTCATCTAGTATATCATCAGCATAAATGTTAAACACCACTTTCTCTCCTCCATCTCCACCAAAGCCTGCAAGGAATTTCATGAGTTAGAAAACTCTATGAATTCATGAACATATGCAGTAACGTAGAAAGAGAACTAGCTCTTACATAAGTGAGCTTAGAACATGTAGCATTGGTGAAGTAACACTTGATACGCGCAAAATAGAGCTTGATAACGCAAGTATACGTGTCGTACAAGTAATACAGAGTAAGTGAGATCGTTCCCACGGAGAAGTGACTAGTTTAGTGCTTACAATTACTAGCTACACCGTTTCTATGAATCCAAGTAAAACGGTTAATTGATTTTCTGAAATTAGATTAAAACTCTTAGATAAATATTAAAACTAACTTAACTAGATCTTAAAATACTTTTTAGCAATTAGAGAAAATAGTCTTGCATTTTCTGATTTCATATGTATACTATGATGATAATAAAATAAATATTTCATTCGATTGAGTTTTGAATTATCTTGCGAAGATTGTAAAAGAAGAGACCTTTATCTCTCGATACAAGGAATCTTAATATCTACGCAACCTTAGTTATCTCTAACTTAGGCGAAACGAAAATATTATGAAGTGCAAAAATCTAGTTCGCTAGCATGAAAAGGAAATCTTTCACTTTTCAAAACTAAAGAGATCTTGTGATACACGTACGTTTCTCCTCTCTCGATTCTCGTAATGTACGTGAAAATATAAAAATTTTGGTTAATGATTCACATTGCTCATCTCTCGATTCTCGCATTGCGATAAAATAGTCCTTAAATTAACATTACGACGCTCATCTCTAGATTCTCGCGGCGCAATATAATAAAGAGACATGATCCAACAATTTTACCATGAAATTCACAAGATCTATAAAGATAATCACAAAACAAATTCGAAATCAAAGATGTTCATCATATCATCAACATACACATACTACTCTCATAATGCAAGATTAGAGAGTTTTAGTTCATGGTTGAGGGGAAATCACACAAAACTGAAGAGATCTTACTAAACATTTCGAAAGAAATGCGAATCTTCTCTTCTCCAGTGACGTAGAAATGTTTCCTTCAGCACAAATGCCAGATCTGGACTGATTCTTCCCTTGGCAGAATTTCTTCTCAGGTTTTCTCCTCTTCTCTAATGGCCGAAAATGATAGATGACCCTTCAAATGGCAGAAATTTTCCTTTTTAAACTCCCCTCTCTCTCCTGTCCGTGGGCCCCACTTGTTGGCATAATTAATTGATGAACGGATGCCAAAAAACAGGTTGCAACTGTTGAAAATTTGGTAAATTCGGAATTGAATTTTCTGTAACCGTCAGATATGTTATGAATATGTTGCAACATTTTTCTGGCTCTACAATTCTGCACAATTTGACCTGCCAGATTTGTTGAGAACATGTTGCAACATTTTTCCCAGATTTTTCACAATACTTAGCCTTCAATCCTTGACTTAAATTCTCTCCGAATCCTGTCATAAAAAGATATAGAAATGAGAGTAACAACCGTTTTGACTTCAAATCATGCGACAATTGGATTTTTATCTCCTTTTCATATATAAATATCATGTAACAAGACTAAAATGATAAAAATAGAGATAAAGATAACTTCTTTTTGCGAAGTTATCACACCCCCATGCTTAGTTCTTTGCTAGTCCCTAGCAAAGGTGAATTATTGTAAACCATGACATGACAAATACTTATGAAAGTACAATTTCATTCTCTTCTACTCTTCATTATAAGTTAACCAAAATAGCTTCAAGTAATTCACATTAACTGATGCTAGACTTGCTAATCCAAAAGAATTCAAACCTTCATAAATCCATCAGTTAGATATAAGAAAAGGCTCAATTAAGAATTCAAGTGTTGTGTGTGATAATCCTTAAAAATTATTCACCTCCCTTCTAATTTATTTTCTTAAACTTCGTCACCAAAACGAAAGATCAAGAGTAGACTAAAACTTTGATATGACCTTTACATGAGTTTGGTAGTAACGGGGACCAAATAAAATGACTTGATGAATTTGGTATGATGGGTGGCTATTTCCCGAATTAATTATCTTAGTAGCTCTCCAAATTATGGGGTTTAATTTTCAATAACATTTTTTTTTCTTTCTTTTGATATTTTCATAGTTGGGATCATTCCAAATATGCGTGAACATACTTGGGCCACATATCACTATGATATAAAGATACTTTTTTTTCATCATAGTTGGGATTATTCTTAGTATGCGTGAGCAAACTTAGGCCACATGTCACTATGATATACATATTTTTGTAACAAAGACTTAAACACCCATAACCGGTAAGCTTACTAAGATACTAATACAAGAAAACTAGGGAAATAAAGAACCAAGATTTGAAACTCAAAAGATCTTGGGTGATGACAATAAAGTTGGGCTTTATGCGCAAGCGAAGTTAACTACGTACACTCAATGTAATGCCTCTTATCATTGAAATAGATCTTGCTCACTCTCTCACCATTAAGTTCAGAAGTCAAATAAATAATTTCAAAGGGAGCAAACTCATTTTAAGAACAATAGTGCATAATAAACTGATTTCTTAAGAGAGCTTTAACACATCTTACTAATTTCAATCTCATAGTAAGAACTCGTAGGATTGACTAATCTATCCCTCCAGTTAAATTGAAAAACTTGAATAGTTTTGTTATAAAAGAAAATAAGAGTAGAATTTCACGAATTACACTTCATAGAAGATTTGCCAAATAAGCCAGAGAGGAACGTGCCCTCATACTTTAACCTTTACTAGTCCCTAGTAAAGATATCACTTGAAGTGTGCCAACGATATATTATATTTGAACAAAGAAATATTTAATTACGCAAAAGAAAAACTGAATGTAAATACTCCCCTGGATCCAGAAATCCGAAGTTTCTTCACATCGCCTCTCTTTACGTACTCTGTTATAAAAGTTACTTCTTTGATCTAATGTTCCGCATCATCTCCAGTCAATTGAGTAATCTACATCCAATGCTCATGGTTTGAGCATACCAGGAGGTGAAATGAGATCAAAGATCCTGCTGCTAAATCCAAATAAAATGTACCTGCAGTGGTGAGTTTCAACAAACAAGGAAAAATAGACAAACAAAAATGAAATTCAACTAATTAAACCAGACTTGGAAAAATAAAAATGCAGGAAAAATAAGATAACTACTGGGTTTATTGTCTTCCCAGCATGACTTATTCAGGCCTTAAAAATATTCTAGATTATTGGCCTATGAAAGATAAAGTGAACAGGTAACTGCCTTAATATTCGTCGCGGTAACGAGTACCGATACGGAGATAACACAGTTACTTCCTCTCCTGAATAATAATACCTGAACTTCACGGGTAAGGGAAATAGAAAGTAAGAGGAGGAGGAGGTCTGCTCCTCACTCATCTCATCAAAATATATATCATTATCTAGCAAGGTGTCATCGTCCTCAGGGACAATACATGGGGAGAGAGCAACAAGTAGAGCTACCTCGATGAAGGAGTGATCAACCTCCTCACAAAAGAGGATGCTCACCACATCAAATTGAGCTTGCCGCTCCCTATCCTCCTGATGCACCTGCGACTCATCAACTTGCATAGACTCAGATGGCGAAGGGGGTTTAGGAAATAAATTAGAAGAAAGACTTAAATAATTGAAAATCAGGGGAGTGGTCCCGGTCTCACTCTCAACAGGCTCCAAAGTACGTACATTGTTGTTGACATCCAAGGCAAGGCAAGAGATGTCAGAGAGTATAGGAGTTCCGCAAGCGACATGGGCATCATCAATGAGCGAGGAAGTGGATACTTCCTCAACCGGTGAGATGTCCTCGTCGAACTTTTGTGACTCGACTATAATCTCTGTAACCTCGCCTTGCTGGATGGCTACAACAGTATCGAAGGAAATGGGTGCAGAAAGTTTATGCAATGGAGGAACTGTGTCAAACACAGTATCAGAGAATATACAGATTGGTTCCTCCTGGGGTGAATCCAAAAGAGATGATGAATGCGTAGGGAGAGGAGGTTCCACTATGTCATTGCACCAACCATCGGAAATTATGATAGGAATATCCGCAACACTCCCTCGTAGACAAGGTGGTACTACGTATATATCATCATGGGTAGAATGAACGCCGAAATGAGAAGAGGATGACATGATTCGAATAGCCGGCTCATCCTCTTCTTCCCTTTTACGTTGAAATGCAATGCAATCTTTTAATGCGTGATCGGTGCTATGACAAAACAAGCATTGTTTCTCATTTCTTCTCGGCCTTTGAGGGGTCGGGCTGAAATAAGGGAACGATATTTATTGTGGATGTGCATAATTATAAGAATTAGGCTCGACATATGACGTATCATAGGATATTGGTGCCACATAGGGTGAGTCATATGAAATATAACTACGGTCTCTTATATAATGTTCATCACTATTATGATTATAAGACCCGCACCATCGACATTGAGAATAAGAAAACATGATTCGTAAGAGTGGATTCACAAATTGAAATGATGCATAAACTATTTGTACAAATACAACATCACTGTGGAGGCCCGCTTACAGAAATTTAAAATAACAATGAAAAGAGAATAAAAAAAACTTCACAATTAATTTATCTAATAGAAAAACAAAAACTTGAGCTCCAAATACTCAGGTTCACTAATATTGCAAGAAAAACACTAGATTCGTCGCACTTCCCCGGCAACGGTGCCAAAAACTTGATACGCGCAAAATAGAGCTTGATAACGCAAGTATACGTGTCGTACAAGTAATACAGAGTAAGTGAGATCGTTCCCACGGAGAAGTGACTAGTTTAGTGCTTACAATTACTAGCTACACCGTTTCTATGAATCCAAGTAAAACGGTTAATTGATTTTCTGAAATTAGATTAAAACTCTTAGATAAATATTAAAACTAACTTAACTAGATCTTAAAATACTTTTTAGCAATTAGAGAAAATAGTCTTGCATTTTCTGATTTCATATGTATACTATGATGATAATAAAATAAATATTTCATTCGATTGAGTTTTGAATTATCTTGCGAAGATTGTAAAAGAAGAGACATTTATCTCTCGATACAAGGAATCTTAATATCTACGCAACCTTAGTTATCTCTAACTTAGGCGAAACGAAAATATTATGAAGTGCAAAAATCTAGTTCGCTAGCATGAAAAGGAAATCTCTTTCACTTTTCAAAACTAAAGAGATCTTGTGATACACGTACGTTTCTCCTCTCTCGATTCTCGTAACGTACGTGAAAATATAAAAATTTTGGTTAATGATTCACATTGCTCATCTCTCGATTCTCACATTGCGATAAAATAGTCCTTAAATTAACATTACGACGCTCATCTCTCGATTCTCGCGGCGCAATATAATAAAGAGACATGATCCAACAATTTTACCATGAAATTCA
Organism: Dactylorhiza incarnata; assembly: GCA_033032865.1. Lineage (NCBI taxonomy): Eukaryota > Viridiplantae > Streptophyta > Magnoliopsida > Asparagales > Orchidaceae > Dactylorhiza > Dactylorhiza incarnata. Next base: position 4,741,419 of record JAWHQI010000193.1, on the reverse strand, counting down.
CAAGATCTATAAAGATAATCACAAAACAAATTCGAAATCAAAGATGTTCATCATATCATCAACATACACATACTACTCTCATAATGCAAGACCAGAGAGTTTTAGTTCATGGTTGAGGGGAAATCACACAAAACTGAAGAGATCTTACTAAATATTTCGAAAGAAATGCGAATCTTCCCTTCTCCAGTGACGTAGAAATGTTTCCTTCAGCCCAAATGCCAGATCTGGACTGATTCTTCCCTTGGCAGAATTTCTTCTCAGGTTTTCTCCTCTTCTCTAATGGCCGAAAATGATAGATGACCCTTCAAATGGCCGAAATTTTCCTTTTTAAACTCCCCTCTCTCTCCTGTCCGTGGGCCCCACTTGTTGGCATAATTAATTACTGAACAGATGCAAAAAAATAGGTTGCAACTGTTAAAAATTTGATAAATTCGGAATTGAATTTTCTGTAACCGTCAGATATGTTATGAATATGTTGCAACATTTTTCTGGCTCTGCAATTCTGCACAATTTGACCTGCCAGATTTGTTGAGAACATGTTGCAACATTTTTCCCAGATTTTTCACAATACTTAGCCTTCAATCCTTGACTTAAATTCTCTCTGAATCATGTCATAAAAAGATATAGAAATGAGAGTAACAACCGTTTTGACTTCAAATCATGCGACAATTGGATTTTTATCTCCTTTTCATATATAAATATCATGTAACAAGGCTAAAATGATAAAAATAGGGATAAAGATAACTTCTTTTTGCGAAGTTATCAACACTGTTAGCATCTTTATCTGGTCTAGCAGGAACCGGTCTATTGTTAATTTTGTAAATCAACCGTTATCATATCCATTAGTGATCATTATGTGCTTCATCAACAAAAATTGAATGATATGGCACAACAACGTTTGCAACATTATCAGGTGTGGAATAATGTGATATGATCATCAATGTTAGATAACCGACTACAACGACTTTCTATTCCCAGTTGAATAATTTTTGAATCAACTTACAATGAGAAAGATGCTTAGTTATCAAATGTGGAATAACAAGCATCTAACCATCTTGTGTTTTCATCAAGAAATTATTTGGGGTTTTCAGTCTTTTATTTAGATGCTTGAATGTTGTGACTATAAGTTTTCACTATCAAAACATAAACTGCGGAGGAAAGTTTCATATTTCTATAAATTTTAGTCGCATTTCCCCTAATGTTTTTATTGTGAGAGCTCTATTCAAGCCTTTGGTCAAGACGTCTGCAACATTATCTTTAGATCTCACATCAATTAGGGTCATTATCCATTGACTTGTGAGTGAGGTCAACCATGATTGTTTCAGCCTGAGATGCCTCTTTTGTCATTGAACAAAGTGTTCGTAGCAATCGTTGTAGTAGCCTGATTGTCGTAGTAAACTGCAACAGAACTCATTTTCAGGCTCGACAAAGGAATGTCCATCACCAAATCTCTTAACCACTCTGCTTTTTCTCCTGCTGCAGCAAGAGCGTAGAGTTCGGATTCTATAGAAGAGAGTGCAATACAAGATTGCCTCTTGGACTTCCAGGCTATAGCTGCTCCTTCTAGTGTGAATACAAACCCATTAGTGGACTTGCTGTCGTTTAATTCCGAGCACCATGATGCATCAGAATAACCTTCAAGAACTGAAGGATGACCAGTGTAAACTAAAGCATACTTTTGGGTGTGCTTCAAGTATCTCATTAGCCTATCTAAGGCGTTCCAATGGTCTTGGCCAGGATTACTAGTGAATCTGCACAACATGCCGACCATAAAGGCTATGTCAGGTCTAGTGCAGACCATAGCATACATGAGGCTACCAAGCAGTTTAGAATAATCTAACTGTCTAACCATAGCTCCTTCATTGAGCTTTAGGCGGTTAGTGTAGTCGTATGGAGTCTCAAATGCTCTACTGTCACTGTATCCCCACATGTCCAACATGGACTTTATATAGTGGCTTTGACTTAGGGAGATGTCATTCTTCGCAAAGCTCACTTGCATGTCTAGTATAGTATTAGCTACACCTAGGTCTTTTATGCTAAATTCTTTTATTAGGTCTGACTTAACATCATCCACTTCGGATTGATCAAACCCTAGAATGAGCATATCATCTACGTACAAGCATATTATAGCGACTTTATCCGATCTATTACATATGTAAAGACATTTATCCGAGAGACTCGACATGAATCTCATATTCTTTACACTATAGTCGAACTTCTCATGTCATAATTTTGGTGTTTGCTTTAGTCCGTATAAGGATTTAAGAAATTTACAGAGTTTCGTTTCGTGACCGTCTACAATGAAACTTTCAGGTTGACTCATGTAGATCTCTTCGGTCAAATCTCCGTTCAAGAACAAAATCTTAACATCCATTTGATGAACAATAAAGTTCTCAATAGACGCAATTACAAGGAGGGCCCTAATGGTTGCTAAGTGACACACGGGTGAGTAGACATCAAAGTAATCTACTCTGCTTACTTGTGTGAAACCTTTAGCCACCAGGCGTGCTTTATACTTAGCTAGGCTACCATCAGGATTTAGTTTCTTTTTCAGAATCCATTTACACCCTACGGTTTTAGCCCCTTTTGGCTTATCAACCAACGTCCATGTGTTATTTTGAAGTAGAGAATTCATCTCTTCATCAATAGCTTCTTTCTATAGTAGGGAATCCCTGGATCTCATCGCGTCCTTATAGGTGGATGGATCAGCCTCAACGTGGCAAGTGACAAAGTCACTACCGAAGGTTCTGGGAATTCGCTCTCTTAGAGAAGTTCTCCTAGACTCTAGGCTAGAGTTATCTACCAGAACGGAATAGGAGGTGCTCGGTACTGAAGTAGGATCATCTTCAGTAATAGTTACTTGCATACCTGGGAGAGACAGGTTCTTATCCTTGAGGAACTTATCTTCAAAGAACATTGCGTCCCTAGATTCTATAACAACGTTATTAGAAATATCTAAGAATATATTTGCAGCACTATCCTCAGCACAACCTAGATAGACACAAGTATTGGTCCTAGGTCCAATCTTAGACCGTCTAGGGTCAGGGACCCTGACATAGGCTATACAGCCCCAGGTTTTAAGTCTAGTAAAAGACGGGGGTCTCTTAAACCAAAGCTCGTATGGTGTAACCTCTAACTTGGCATGAGGAACTTTATTCAAAATGTAATTTGCAGTTAAGACTGCTTCTCCCCAATAAGCGGAAGGCATGCCTACAGTCAATAGCAGAGTTTAACATTTCTGTTAACGTGCAATTTTTACGCTCAGCTATGTCGTTAGACTGGGGCGAGTAAGGAGCAGTGATTTCTGCAATGATTCCATGCTGGGCAAGGAAACATTTGAACTCACTGGACATATATTCTCCTCCTCTATCACTTTTAAACCTTTTGATTTTCATGCCTAATTGATTTTCTACCCTGGTTTTGAAAATACAAAATTTTTAAACGTTTCGTCTCTAGTTTTAAGAAGATAAATGTGACAAAACCTAGAACAATCATCTATGAAGGTGATTAAATATTTCCTGCCTCCTCTAGTGACAAAACTTTTGAAGTCACATATGTCGGAATGTATTAGTTCTATGGGTGTTATGCTCCTAGTAACCGCGCTAAAAGGTTTCCTAGTGATCTTAGTCTGAGCACACACTTCACATTTATCAGTTTTGACTGTAGTGTCTAAAGCTATCTGGTGAGTTCTAGCAATTTAGAATATTTTCCTATAGTTTACGTGTCCTAGTCTCTCATGTAGAGTCTTAGGGCTAACTAAGTTTGTTTGAACTTGTTGAACTATTTCGTTTGCTAGACTTAATCTGTACATCCTATTTTGGACGTATGCACATCCAAAATAATGTGAGTTAACTGACAGTGTTACTCTACCGCTACAGAAAGTAAAAAACATATTAGCATCACATAGTAAGTCAATAGACACTAAGTTAGCAGCTAAAGAAGGAATAAGCTTAACATTCTTTAAAGTTAAAGTCTTGCTGAGGATAGCAGCAAAGTTGCATTCCCCACCTTCAGCACGTCAGATGTCTCACCGTTGACAACGGTCACAGATTCTCTTGCATCAGTAAGACCTGTCATCAGAGCAGGGTTATTGCAAACATGGCGCGTTGCCCCCCGAGTCAAGGTACCACTATGTACTGGCTTTCTCGTTTCCAACTATGGCAACAAAGTTGGATGGCTCAGTGAGGCTAACCATATTAGCATGGTTGCCTTCTTGTGGTGCCTTGCCCCTTTCCTTACGAGGAAACCTGCAATCAGATGCGTTGTGTCCCCACTTGTTGCAGTTAAAGCACTTGCCCTTAAACTTTTTGATTTGTTTACTTGGGCCTGCAACCTGGGAGCTACTAGGGTTGGGTTTTGACTTCCTAGGGTTCGGCGCGCGTCTAGAGTTCGTAATCATGTTAGCAGCAGCCTTATGCTTGCTAACGACTTCTAGAGCGCGTCGACTCCTATTTTCGTCCTCAATGCGTATAAAATGCTTGAGTTCGTTCAAGCCCACCTGCATCTTCTTGCGGTACATTTCAGTTTTGAAATTGTACCACGTAGAAGGCAACTTATACACAATTGTGCCAGCAACAAAGCTATCTCGCAACACAATGTTTTCGCTATGCAAGGAATCAACTAAAACTTCAAAATTTGATACCTGAGGGAGAATGGTCTTCTCCTCGTCGAAGGTGAACGAGTGGAACTTTTCCACCAAGTGCGCCTTGGACAGGTCCTCCTCCTGCCTGAAGTGCTCATGCAATGCATCCCAGATTGTCTTAGCTATCTTTAGCTTCATGTACGTCTTCGCCAGATTGGAAGACAGGCAGTTCAGCAGGTAATCTCTGCAGAAGTCTTCATCAAAAACCCAATGAGCCTCTTCAGCAGTCCCTACGACCTCAGCACCATCAGACTGAACTGTGTAGAACACGTTCAGAAACTTCATCCCGAACTGAGTATTCAACTTTCAGTCATTGAACTCAGTCGTCGTGAACTTCTCCAGCTTTATCATCGGAACGGGGGACGCCATGTTGTTCCCCTTCATCATTGTGCGCCCGCCAGAGAATGACACGAAAACAGGGAGGAACGGGGTTCCTGGGAGCTGTCGTCGGCACTGTCGTCTGGCGGTAGCGACAGGGGGCTGTCGCTGACGCTATCGGCGGACGACAACGCTAGGGTTGCACCTCTCTTAGAACTTGGAGACGGCGGCAGCGGGAGATCTGATGGCGGCTGGGTGGGATCTAGAGGCGGAGGCGGCGGCGCCGCGACAGATCTAAGACGGTAGGCTCTGGATCCGGCGAGTCCGGCGACTGCGGGAGCTTCCTCTTCCGCGAACGATGGGCGGCAAGGAGGCACGATTCCTTCTTCGTGAGAGCAGCGGCGGCTGCCAGCAATCGGCGAGACGCGACCTCCTTTGCGAACGACGGCAGCAGATCTGGATCGCGAGAGCAACGCGAGAGCTCCTCCTCCACACGACATGCGGCGGCTGGGCGAGAGCAAGAACTGCCGGCGGAAGCGTACATGAAGCATTCGAGATTGTGAGAGTTTGCTCGAAGCATCCGGAGGAGGATCGAAGTGGAATCCACTCCCCGTTGTCCCTAGCGGGTATATATAGGTAAAACCCTAGGAGTGTCTACGGGAATGAGTATCTGTGTACCCAACTGACCCGTTATACCTTCGAACCAGTTATTTGACCAAATATACATTAACACAAATCACTTTAGGATATGAGCAAATCAATTTTACGTGCACACTAAAAAATTATATGTGCAAATTAAATTGTTACATGCAAAACAAAACAAAATCATTCAAATCATGCTTTCTCTTCAGCCAACCCAATTTGTTGAGACAGGGTGGAGAGCAGGCACGAACTTCACCGTCATCTTCTTGATGTGCTGCAGCAAATACTTCTCCTTCGCATCTTCCCCACATCATGTAGAACACACTCTTTGTCTGGAACATAACACCTTCCCCAATTTCATGAAGATTCTCTTTGATTGTGGATGGACGGTCTCCGCCACATGAAATTTATGCATTCTTCCGCTGATTTTGATCAAACCCAGCCCAACCTCTTTGCTTAGTCCCCTTTCCTTCTTACCGGCCCCTTCTCATCCTCGCCACCACCTCCGCCCACCAGCCGTCGGCTTTCAAGAGAATTCGTCTTCCTGCAATCGCAGAATTCTTCTGCCGAACCATTCAAGGTCGGTGACAAAAGTTCATTTTTACCCGCTTCTCTTGCAAACAATTGTTGTAAATGTTCAACAATTTGATAATGTTGGTGGAATTGTTCCTTCAAGTTAGTTCGTGAATACCTACAGAAACATAGGTGGTCGTCGAAGATAGGAGAGACGGCGAAAGCAGAGCAGCAACCGTCAACGCAAGAGCGGACGTCATTAGAGGATTCAAGGTCATGCACGACTTCCATGGAGGAAAGAGATGGAGTAATAGATGGAACGAGCAAAGAATCATGAAATGTTATTGGATATGGAAGAGAGCTGCTCTCATATGTTCTGGTTTTGTATAGTGGTGGCAAGGTTCCTTTCCAAAAAATATTTCCTTTTATTTTTCTCTCCCGTGCTACTTCTCGGTTTTCCTAAACCTTTTGCTTTGTATATTCCCGGTGTTTTCTTCTTTTTGTGAAGGAGATCAAATTTTCTTATCATGCTCCTCCCCTCGCCATGCGGTGGTGCCGTTATGCAAGCGCGTTGAGAAGCTCAGGCGACATGCACATGACTGATGTGGAGATCTGGAAAGAAAGACTGGAGCGAACCTATTAGAGAGCGAGTAGCGTGAGAACTGAGCTTTTATTTGGTTTGCACATGCCTAAATTATAATATTTTTATTATTAAAATAATTTGCACATAATAAAAATGACTTTGCACATAACAATCAACTTAATTAATGAAACTAGAAAAAACAACTTTCATAACATCCTAATCATTTGAGTGCATTGATTCTATCCCTCACATGAAAAAGTGACATTTGTTATCTATCGTGTCTTTTAACCATATTAAAAATGACAAAACTATAAAAAAAATATTAGTTTGAGATCATAATTTAAAAATATACTAATTTTTTAAAATAAAAATACAGCTGCAGTTGTCTCTTTAATACACGATCCAACTACATGGATCGAAGGGCAAGGACAAAGAGACTAAGAGAACTCGAAAAGAACCTCAGGTACGTGCTGTGACGGGGAGGTCTCACAACGTACAACTAAAATGACCGAGCAGGGTACGAGGAAGACACCTACTTAGACAGTATCTAAAATGGTGACCGAGCGGGATAGTCAAGATCTGAGCAGGGTACGAGGAAGACACCTACTCAACGAGTATCTAAAATGGTGATCAAGGGGGACAGTCAAGATCTCACGGTCTAAATCTTCGAAAACGTGCTCCAAAAGCTCAGTCAAAGGTGCAATTCATGGTATTCATGTGGTCCTAGTTTTAGGCAAATAGAGGGGGGGTCTATTTATAGCCCGGCCCAACCAGACGAGATTGCCTTTCTAGACTCGACGACTACGCGACTAGAAGAAGATCTCACGTGGCTTTGGCGAGTAGCTCCTATAATCGCCCACCTGGCGAGTATGGGAGGATGCTCGCACATACTCGCCCATGCTTTCAACTGCTCGAGCTGGCTAGTCTGGTCCTGATCTTTGATTTCTGCTTTGACCTCTGACTTCTGCCCACGTGGTCTAAATGAGTCCACTCTCGACGAATATAGGTTGTACATATATATACATTAGTAGTCATGCATGGGGTTCTCACGTGCCCTAACGCAACAACATATCCTTCGTTCGTCATTTCTGTAAGAACATTTGGGGGATGATAACATAAAAATTGAGGAGATGATAACACTCTTTTTAAATTAAATAAAAAATATATAAATTAAATTTGTTTATAAATAGTTGACAATTTTGTAATAAAGAAAAGTAAAATTGATAATCTTTAGTTTCATTTGGCGAAATAAAAAATGCCCCCGAGATTTCATATCAATAGTTCAAAAAGTAATGCGGACTCAAGGTGCATACAAATCATGTATGCAGCTGAAACAAGTAACTATATCATATGACAGAAAAAACCAGCGGGGCGAATCTTCTTTTCCTTTAGGATCTGTTCGTTTGGACAGAATTGAGTTCCTTGAATTAGAATTGAAAGTCTAATTCAAATTTTTTCGTTCGTTTGCGCGCTTGAACGTTGCAATTTGAATTTTAATGAATTCAATGAAATTCATTTTGAACTAATGACAATTCTTTCCGATCTATATAATAATTGGATAATTCCGGCCGAGACGCATTTATCGCCGAGGGCGTGTTTTTTCGCCCGGTGGCTTATTTTTTTGCCCGGTACGCGTTTGGACCTAAACATTTGACGGATGATTTTGTAGGTTTATTTCAATATCAACAACTTTGGACTCAAAAGTCAATTCCGCCCTAAAAGCTTTCATCCGAATATTATTATCTTTTGTATATATACTCAAAACAAATTCTTAAATATCAATGTCGTTCAAACGAATGGACCATGAGAATTGAAAATGCTCAAATCTCAGTACTATCTTTAGTAGCCCTTTCGTCAGAATTTATATACATATATCTATAATAATATATAAAGATATTTAGGCTTATCTACAGTGTCCTCCGCGTCCGTCGCAAGCGTGATGTAGAGAGAGAGGGAGAGAGAGAGACAGAGCGCCGTTTCCGTGATGTAGAGAGAGAGAGAGTGCTATATAATGGCCGTTCGTCGAACGGCCTGGCCGTTTGTCGCACGACCTATATATATGTATATATACCGTTCGTCAAACAGTATATATATATATATGTCGTTCGACGAACTGGCCTATATATGGCCGTTCGTCGAATGGCCTATATATATGTATATATACCGTTCGTCAAACAGTATATATATATAGGTCGTTCGACGAACTGGCCTATATATATATATATACGCCGCTCGTCGAACGGCATATAAAATTTATACAATTTTAATTTTATATATACGTCGTTCGTCGAACGACCTATATATGGCCATTCGACAAACGACCAGGCCAGTTCGTAGTAGGCCGTTCGACGAACGGCAGAGCCGTTCGACGAACTGGCCTGGCCGTTCGACGAACGGCCTATAATATTTTTAAATTTTTACTATTTAAATAATATAATATATATAATATTATAATATAATATATATTATTAATATTTTAATATTTAAATAATAATATATATATATAATTCTTTATTATATTAAATTATTAATATTTAAATAATATATATATCTAAAATTTGTATTATATTAAATTTATATATTTATATATAATAGGCCGTTCGACGAACTGGCCTGGCCGTTCGACGAACTGGCCTGGCCGTTCGACGAACTGGCCTGGCCGTTCGACGAACTGGCCTGGCCGTTCGACGAACTGGCCTGGCCGTTCGACGAACTGGCCTGGCCGTTCGACGAACTGGCCTGGCCGTTCGACGAACTGGCCTGGCCGTTCGTCGAACTGGCCTGGCCGTTCGTCGAACTGGCCTGGCCGTTCGTCGAACTGGCCTGGCCGTTCGTCGAACTGGCCTGGCCGTTCGTCGAACGACCTATATATATATATATATATAATAATAGGGCGTTCGACGAACGGCCAGGCCAGTTCGTCGAACGGCCAGACCAGTTCGTCGAAGGAGTGTGCTGGACAAGCTTGACTGTATATATATTATTATATATATACAGGCCGTTCGACTATCTATAATAATATATATATCTATAATAATATGCCGTTCGACGAACTGCCTAGTCGTTCGTCGAGCGGCCTATATATATACAGGCCAGTTCGTCGACGAGCATCGAGCACGGGCGTAGCACTACCTCAATTGCCAAGTTAACTTGCTAGAATACCGTCGTTGAGACAAAAGTGGCTACATCTACAACGAACTGCATTTTAAAGGTGGAATTAAGGCAGAGGTACGTGAGTGGTCTTGCGGCAGATGCAATTCTGTGATCGATTCTTTGACATCGCAATCATAATATGATAAGTGTATCTAAGTTACAAGCATTTTTCCTAGAATACAAGCATCTTCGCACGAGCTATGCCCGTGCTCGATGCTCTCCGCATCTACAGTACCTTAGCAGCGACAATACCTCCGCTTAAACTCGCTCGCTCTAGGACGCCCAGTCAATTGACAGTGCATAGGTAGCCCGCGTTCCCCGCGCGGCAGTGCCCCTCCTCGACATTGTCCCGGCGCTAGACGCTCCCTCCGCTCGCGACCCCTCGTGGTGCTCTCCCCCATCCCGATTCTGTTGTGCCCACGGGGGTTCGCGAGCGGAGGGAGCGCCTAGCGTCGGGACAATGTCGAGGAGGGGCACTGCCGCGCTGGGCACGAGCGCTACCTATGCACTGTCAATTGACTGAGCGTCCTAGAGCAGACGAGTTTAAGCGGAGGTACTGTCGCTGCTAAGGTACTGTCGATGCGGAGAGCGGAGGTACTGTCCCTGCTGAGGTACTGTCGCTGCTAAGGTACTGTCGATGCGGAGGTACTGTCGCTGCTAAGGTACTGTCGCTGCTGAGTTACTGTCGATGCGGAGGTATTGTCGCTGCTCGTATATATATATATATCATAAAGTGGATATTTTTAGGGATATGTGTCGTCTCAATCATCTCTCATTGTACTTTCAGATCATCATATTTATGTGTTTGCTGTATAGTTCTTCATAATATCCCTATAATTAAATTTAAATAAATAACGTTTATATTATATGCACTTGATGAGGATTCATCATGGGCTCTCTTTTTATGGAGAATCGGGCGGCGGTTACTCTTACTAACCGCTCCATCCACTACTTTAGTGGGAGAGAGTGGGGAGTTAAAAACGGAACCGCCATTCCCGCCGCTAATCCCCAATTTGAAACCGCGCGCTAACCGCGCCAACCGCCGCGTAGGCGCCGACACCGCCCACTCCCGCCGGCGAGCGGGACGCGCCGAACCGCACCCCGCACGGGGTGCGGCCTCCCCCAGGCCAAGCCGCACCCAAGAGGGGTGCGGCCAAGCCGCACCCCACGAGGGGTGCGGCCACGCCGCACCCCCCATGGGGTGCGGCCAAGCCGCACCCCCCATGGGGTGCGGCCAAGCCGCACCCCCCATGGGGTGCGGCCAAGCCGCACCCCACTTGGGGTGCGCCCAAGTCGCACCCCCCTTGGGGTGCGGCCGGTCGGCCGCCGCCCTTTGGGTGCGGCCAAACCGCACCTTACCGGGTGCGGCCGGGCCGCGCACACTTGGCGCGGGGGACGGTTGAGCCTCCTCCTCCTCTGATTTTCTTCACCGAGGGGCTTACAAGTGGCCCTCCCGTATTCGCGCACCCGTCAGGAGCGCCGGACCCCAATTTCCCTTTGAGAGACAGCTCCTCGTTCCGCCGTTCGCCCAGAACGTCTCCACATTCACGCACACTCGAAACGTCTCTAAGCGCGTCCAAGGCGCTTTCATGTTCGTCACGCGCTCAGAACGCTTCTGAGCGCGCTCACTTTTCCGCCGTTCGCTCAGAGCATTCTCACTTTTACGCCTCGCTCACTTTTCCGCCTCGCCTTGCTCACATTTCAGCCTCGCTCACTTTTCCGCCTCGGCTCGCTCACTTTTTGTCTTTTCAGTTTCTCACTTTGCAGGAACGGCTTGTCGCCTTTCCTCAAATGGCAAGACGGTCATTTACGAAAGATGGTGATCCGAGTGCCCCAAATCGAGAAATATGATTCGTCAGCCAAGGTGATTATGGTGGTTACAACGGCGAAATTACCGGGCTACCCCCGGCCAAAGCTATAAAAAGCCCCTAAGGCTTCATTTAAAGGATCCCGCCTTCACGACCAGAGAGAGCTCCTTGAACATTTCCACGGAATTCTCCTTCGGTGATTGAAGATCTTCTTCGTGGACTTAGAGATTTCCTTCTTCGCGAAAGCGGACAAGGCTGTCAAACTTTCGTTCTCAGGAAAGCGGACAAGGCTGTCTCACTTTCGTTCTCAGGAAAGCGGACAAGGCTGTCTCACTTTCGTTATCAGGAAAGCGGACAAGGCTGTCCCACTTTCGTTCTCAAGAAAGCGGACAAGGCAATCTCACTTCCGTCTTCTCAAAAGCAGACAGGGCGGTCTCACCTCTGTCCTCTGGAAAGCGGACAAGGCCTTCCTCACTTTCGTTCACTGCTGTACTCATAGGAAAAGTACTTAGTTTTTCCGAGAGGTGGTCTGTCACCCTCGGAGTGCTCTCTCTCTCTCTCTCTATTGTAACGAGCAGCGGCCTGTCGCGCTCGATCTCTTAGCATCTAATTGTAACCTCTCTGGAGATAGTGAAATTTGGTCGGCACAGCTCCGACCACGTGGTTTTTCACCCTTTCCGGGTTTTCCACGCTAAAAAGTCTCTGTGTATTCAGCAGATCTCAAATTGACTGTTTGCGCGCTTAGACCGCTCACAAGCTAAGGCGGTTAAATTTAAACCGGTCTACCAAGAGCCCTAAGCGACCCGCAACAGCACTATATATTATAATTTAAATTTAAAAATAATAATAAAGAAAGCAAAAGCCATACAGTAGTATTAAAAAAAATTATCAATGAGTCAAAAGCAACAAATTTAAAATAAGTATATAATGCAGATAAAAACAAAACAAAAATATTTTGAACTCAAAAAAACATACAATTGACACGTGTTGGTGAGAGAGGTGTGACCATTTGTATAATATATTCATAGATAATGTATCTGTCATGTCATTGATAAATAACCTACTTTCTACCTAAACTTATACTTAACAACAAGCAGAAAATAAGAGAATATATAATATGCATATCACTAACAAATGGATGGAGATTATTCTCTCTATTTGGGACTTTAATTTCCCCGTGAGAATGAATTCTCATGTATCTAAATGTGCAAAAAAAAAATTGATTATTCTAAATATATAAAAAGATGACAGATATTTAAGATATTTGATGGGAGATTATTCGGACACAGATTTTAGATATTTGATGGGAGATTATTCGGACCGGGGTCCGTTCCGAAATCTAAATTCGGAGAAGCCCGTGGAGGACGCAACAGAGGCGATCAAAAACTAAAAACCTTTCGAATGCTTGTGAATGTTAGCTTTGGGGACAAAAACAATTGATACAACACAAACAACAGCTTTGAAGTCGCTGGAATCGAAGAACTTCGACATAATCTTGAAGTGCAGGGATCCAGAAAACAAAGAACTGCAGCAAGGGGAAGAAGGACGCCGGCGAAAAAAGCAGAAAATATGGCAACCTTTCGAGTGCCAGCGAGAAAGGTTGTCGTGCGCTCACGAAAAGCACAGCACTGGCAGGAACGGGAAGCTAGGGCAGAAAACCTGGGTTTTGTCCATTTCATAAAAAAAAGAGGACTGTGGAGGCAGTGGCGGAACTAGGATTTGAAGTCGCACGGACACAATGTAAGCATTGTCGATCGAGCGTTTCAGGGGGTCGGGCCCCCTGAGCGGGGTTTCGGGGGCATCGCAGCCGCCCGTGTGTGGAGGGGAGCACGTAAATGAAGATGTGAGGAAGAAGAAGGCTGAAATAGTTACCCGTGGCGAGGAAATCTCCGGCCGCAGTGGTCGACAGCGAGAGAGGAAGGAGGAAATCACACTTTTTCGTTTGCGCCGTCCAAAACCCGCGAAAACCCTGCAGAAGACCTGTTTTTTTGGTTTAGCCTATTATGAAAACAAAGAGTTTTCAGCAAAAAAAACTAAAACCGGGTTCACTTACTTTGAACCGAGCGCCGAAATTGTTTTATTAATACCGAAAACCAAAATATTGGTTCAAAACCGCTGAACCGAACGGACCCTAAAGGACTTGCGAAACATATTGTGGATCGCGCGCGCCCAGACCGAAAAACTTCGCCTGAACGTTGCCCCAGTCCCCCTCCTGCCCTCCAGCAACGAATCACCATCTTCTAGCAATTGAAAATCGACGTTTAAAAATATATTTTTTAACCTGAACTCAGCGGAACGCCGTACTGTGGCGGGGAATCGAGAAGACTGCAGACATCTTCAAGAGTTTCTAAGCATGTAGAAGGCGAACACTATTTCTTGCTTGCTCTGTTTCTGTTTCTGTTTCTTTAAAAGAAAATAAAAAATAAAATTAAGAAGAGAGAGAGAGACAGGGAACAGAAGTCTCTGCTGTGCAATAAATGCAATTATTAGAAGAGAGAGATGATTTCTTTTTGGGTAGGCTAATAAGAGTAGACGAAAAGATTAAAAAAATTTGGCTGAATTTTAACCGCCTTAGATTTTGGGGCGGATCCCGCACCGATCAAATATACGTTCAACTTACTCAAAAATTGAGAGAGTTCAGGCTCTGTTTGGGATACCGGTGTCATTTTAAAACGGAGATGTTAAACTGTATTTTTAAAACTGTAGTTTCAAAACTGAGAGTTTGTTTGGGTAAACCTCCATTTCGGTGGCTGTTTAAATTATTTTCAAAATTATCTTCCTATTAAATTTATTTATTTCGGGCTGATTTTTTCTGAATTTTTTTAAAACAAAATTAAGTATTATATATGTTTATTTTTTTTTTTACAAATTTATGGATATAATTTTATTTTTATAGGATTTAAATTGATTAAAAAAATTAAAAAAATATGTCAAATGGTCTTTTTTAAAGGGAGAATGGTGGTCTCAGTGGCCTTTCCAAAATGAATGAAAATGCAAGTTTTAAACCGGGCATTTTAAAATGGTAGCAATTTTGTGATTGCCAAACACCTATCCTCCTCCGTTTAGAATGGAATGGATCCCAAACATAGCCTCAATATCTCTTTAGTGAAACCATTGCCAAACGCACAATGAATCCAAACGCACAAATGTATGCACTTTAGGCGGATTTTTGGCATTTTGCACCTCAAATTACACTACTTTGCACCCTAAATTATTAAATTTGACATTTTGCACCCTCATTTATACCTCCATTGACACTTTGATTCCTCTATTTGGGACAGCGGCTGCGGATCAGAGAGCGATTTCTGATCCGCAAGCGCGGGATTTTCTCTGTTTGGCGCAGAGGACGGCGGGCGCGCTTTGCAACGCACCTACGGGATTTGAACCGCGGGTTGGTACCCGAGGTTGCGGATCAGCTCCTCCAACCTCCGCGCCAAACAGACCCTTAATAAGTAGAAAAAGGGGGCACAGTTGGGGAAGAGCTCCAGTGACTTCGGCGCCTCCGCTGCCCCCAGCTGGGTAATAGTTCTCCGGCGAGCTGCCACCATTTCCACAGTTCCCTCCGGCGAAGCAGCGTGCGGTGGCCGACAAGTCACATGTTGGTGTTCGGTGTGAAGTTAACCTCTGCGTTTCTGCATTTTCCGAAGCAGCTGGGCTCAAAAACCAAAATTTGACAAGTGTGTTATTCTGAAGCCATCTCATCCTTCTCTCGGACGTGTTGTTGCAAACCGGAAAAGAGCAAATATTTGAATAATTTCTTGTACTTGCATCGGATGTAAGAAAGGAGAAAATTGAGAGATCTGTGCGTATTTTTTTAATACAAAAATATCACTATAATTTAATTCATAGTAAAAATGGACTATTTTAGTTGTAAATTACAGTTGTAAAAATAATTTACAAAAATGATCTTTTTACAGTTATATTTTCGCCCCCAATTGATCAATATTTTGTGACTTATTTTGTGAAAAGATAAAAAATATAGAAGGAATTTGTATTCCCCCCACGATACTCCATGTGCGTTACACGCACAGAAAATTTCCGCGTAAGAAAAGTGTTCTTATTTACTTGAGGAATTATTGCGTCCTGCGTACATATAGAGCAACCGCATGATATGATACTAGGGGTGCAAACGAGTCGAGTGTTAAAACCAGAAAACATGTTTCGACGTTCGCAACGGGTATGCAGCTGACCCTTACTTGATCTGAGCTAGAACACGTGACTAGTCGCTGAGAGTCGAAGGGACTTGCACCGAAGAAGACTTGAACCTTGAAACAGACCCCTTGAGCTGCAGCGAGGAGGTCTCACCACACACCCGGAAGATCAAAGAGAGTTTCCCCTCCCAAGCCAATGCTGAGCCTGAGCACCCTGGCCGGAGAGCACTAAGGAATACCTGTCTGTCGACTAGTCGAACAGGGGGTAGGAGTGCTAGCTCACAAGTAACACGCGAGGGAGGGGATCAACAACCCCTCCTGAGGTGCCCATGGGGGTCGATCTATTTATAGACTTCTTAAAAAATGGTCTGCGGATAGCCCAAATGGTCTACCAATAGCCAACTTCCGTTGTCTGAAAAATATGAACTGCGATACACTCCAACTTTCCCTTGACGTTGGGCGAGTGAACCGAGGTCCACTCATCCCCCTTGCACTGAGCGAGTGGATGGGCGTCAGACGAGTTGACCGAAGTCCACTCGCGCACTCGCCCCCCTTGAGCGCCAGGGGAGTGGACGGGAGTCCACTCGCCCACTAGCCGGGCGAGTGGACGGGAGTCCACTCGTCCATTAGCCGGGCGAGTGGACGGGAGTCCACTCTTCCACTAGCCGGGCGAGTGGACTCCGTCCACTCGCCCCCTTGGGTGCCGGGCGAGTGGACGGGAGTCCACTCGCCCACTAGCCCGGCGAGGGGACTCCCTCCACTCGCCCCCTGGGTGTCGGGCGAGCGGACTCCCTCCACTCCCCCCTTGGGCGTCGGGCGAGTGGACGGAAGTCAACTCGCCGACTTGCCGGGCGAGTGGACGGAGTCCACCCACTCCCTTTGCGCCGGGCGCCCCCTTTGCGTCGAGCGAGTGGACCGAAATACACTCGCCCCCTTCGACATTAAGGGGTAGGCGCGTGGATCAGTTGGTCTACCTGCCATCTTTACTTCGAATTCCACTTTCCCCTCTTTTCTTATGGCTAATGCTTGAAAATACTAACTTGTCCACATTCAGAGGGGTTCGCTCGACAAATATGAGGGCTGTACACAATCCCCGCTCTTTCTGAGCTTATCTCAAGCTCAGAAAGAAAGTCCAACCCGCTTATTTGGCGAGCAAGTCAGACTTTTTAGGGAGTATTCGAGCTCGACACGAGTTTGGAAAAAACAATGAAGAACCCGTAGTTCGGAGAGATGGACGCTAGACAGAAAGTCACCCATTAGCCCGACTTCGACCAGGAGCCCATCTCAACTCAACCGAAATCTGCTCGAGGGAGGAAAAGTGCGCGCCAGAGCGAAAATGCGCGCACGGGAAAAAAATGCGCGCCCAGGCAAAAAAAGCGTGCCCGGGCGAAAAAATGCGCACCCGGGCGAAAAATGCGCGTTCGGTGGAAAAAAATACGTGCACGCGCTAAAAATGCACGTCCGGGCAGAAAATGCCCTCCCGAACGAAAAAATGCGTGTCCGGACCAAAATTGCAACACCGAGCCAAAAATGCGTGCCCGAGCTGAAAATGGATCGTCGGGAGAAAGGCTAGGGTTTCCGCAGTATTGTCTAACTTGATTGGGCGGAGGAAAACATTTCTGCATCGTCAACTGTGTATCGAGATGAGAAAATGTTTTTCGAAAAAGTTGAAAAGTAAGAGACACGTGACTTTTCAAGAAGAGGAGAAAAAAAGTTTTGGGCGGTAGTTTTTTCAACCGATAGACTTTACAAATAATTTGTAAAGTGCGGCAGTGTTTTTCAGAAAACGAAATGGAGCTAAAAAGCTCTCCCAAACAGGCCCTCAATATTTCTCACGGGTAGAGCTTGGTTTAATGGGAAATAAAATGCTCCTACAACACTATTGAACAGAACTCCAGCAGAATTCTAATTCCGAAGGAGAAGACCAACTGAAATTATGTGATAGAGGGAGGAGGAAATGGAGCAAGATGAATCAATAATACCTTTCCAACAATAGTGAGGAAGATGTGATGACGTGGCTCGCTAGAAGGACGATGGAGGAGGTTTCGGAAGACAAAGATGAGCTACATGTGGGTGGAGGCCATCGCCTGCCACAAGGAGAGCTCCCTGGAGGCGGTCATGGTGCATGCGCTGGCGCATCGGTTTTGAAACGTGTGGGTGGTGGAGGGAGATTACAGACTCATATGCGTGGTCTCTTTCGGCGAAATTCTCCAAATTTTCCGTAGCCAACTCTGACCATCTTTTTAGGCATGGAGATCAAGCTGTTACTAGGCAGGAGAAATGGTGATGGAGAAGAAGATCTCATTCAGCATATTGCCACCTCAGCTCTCCGTTAAAATTGTTTGACGGAAAGGAGAGAGGGAGTGATTTCACGCGTCCTAATTACTTATGTGACAAAATTCACCCGAATTAAAATATTAAGACCTTTTTCAAAAAGTTTCCAAACTTTAGGGACCAAATTAATAATTTTGCCAAAAAATTACTCTTGATTTTGAGAAGAATCTTAAAAAACTCGATTATCGAGACTTTTGAGGCTAAGTACAATATGAATCATCATACATCCATCATAAAGTGGATGTTTGTCGGGATCTGTGCCGCGGTCATTTCTCATGTACTTCAATTATTATAATAACCACCACACTTGTGTCTTGTCAGTGTTTGCTTTTCATATGACAACATCAAATAATGTAAAATAAATGCAAAGAAGTCAACCCTATCCAAACCATAAACATAACAAACTCCCCTCATTGATACCAAGCCTGGTAAATAAGAAATTGTTGAATCTAAGAGTGAGATGGTCATCCATTCATTTCATCGAGCATAGTGCGGGGTCGGCTGCCATATGCAAAATTGTCTGGAATACATCACGAGCCCATTGAGTGCAAGCACTCTGGGCGTGCGACAACTGTTTTCGCGCAGTTCATGATTGCTTACGCACTTAGGCTCTGTTTGGCGCGGTGTTTTTGCTTCGATGAGTTTGAACAAAAAATATCACCGTCATAGAATGTATGCTTGGCATGACAACAGTTATGATCGCCACCAAGAAAAAAAACTAGTTTTGAATTTAAAAGTGAATGAAGTTCTTTAGGTGAGGTCGGACGCTACGAACGACGATTCATAACCACCGCGTTCGCGCCCGCCAATGTTGGAGCTTTAGTACCACAATTGGTGCGGCTCACTCGAGGCTCATGTAATCGGTTTAGATTGGACCGTCTTAGCCCGAGAGCGGTAGAACGCGCAATCAGTCACATAGAAATGAGTCGGCTGACAAGAGACCTTTTTTACAATGGAAAACCCCAAAAAGGGGTTAAAACCATGTGACGGATCGGTGCCGACCAAAGTTCCACTATCTGGCTGGTGCTGTACAAAGCTTTTGAAAGAATGCGAGGGCGACAGGCTGCTCCTCTTTACAACTTGCAGGAGAGAGAGAGAGATGCGTTCGGAGGGTGACAGACCACCGCTCTCGAAGTTAAGTATTTTTCTTGGCCGCGGTGGGTAGCACCGCTCCCTGGGTCCCAGACGCTCATCGTTCTACGCGTTTTGATGTCTACGAAATGTATCATGCAGTTCGTGGTGGAGTCTGGGGCGCGAAGCTTGCTGCTGACTTGGAGGCACTGGACGCTCGTGAGAGAAAGCTTGAAAGCGGATGGAGATCTTCGAGCGATCTTTGAAGTGCTTGAAGGTCTTCAAGGGCGTCTTTTAAGGCGACGAAGATTCCCCGGTGGAACTCTCTTGCACATAGGAGGAGAAGCCGCGGGAGAAAAAAAATCACTTAAAGGAGGACTCTGGGGTCTTATTTATAGGATTCCAGGGTGATTATGGAAGTTATGCGGTTATCCGCAGACCATAACCACCTTATGTGCTACTCACAGACCAATTTATTATAGTTCGCGCTGAGCATTTTAATAATACTTTACTACACGCAGATCGTTATAATTTCGGCAATGTGCGCCCATCCATAATGAGTGGTTATGTCGGTGGTTATCCACACATCGAACGGTGGAGATCGCGTGAGGACGATCAGACGGTGAAGTATCGATCGACGACAGACAAGGGTCGACCGGGGGTGGAGGCCGACGATGAGTCCCCGATGTGTAGAAAAATGAGGGGTGCCGAGAAGAGAGATTCGAACGAAAAACAAAGAGAAATCACAGAGAACACACAAATTTAAGAGGTTCACCCAAAACCGGGGTACGTCCCCTATCCCTCCTCCGCTTCACCTTCTTGTATTCACCAAAAAGATTACAAAACACATAAGGTTACAAGGATCAAAACTGATCCTACCTCGCACCCCTCTCTTTGGACAAGAAATGGAGGAACCACCGCTAGAAACGCCTCTCCACGAATCTCCTCGTAGACGCCTCCAAAACCCTCAGCCGAAAACAGCTGAGAAGAACCCTTAACCCTAGATTCGGGTTACGCGCCTATAAATAGGCTACAGAATCGAAACCCGGATATCCGCACACCCGAATATCCAAAACCGAAATTTGGCTCGCCGCCCTCGGACCCCCGCGTTCGTTGGTACTTCAATCATCAGAGAGAGCAAACTTCGACGTCTCTAAGCTCACGTAGGCTAACCCGGTGTGAGAAACAAGAGAGCCGGAAGTGTTCCCAAACTCCAACACAACGGTGGGAGGCTGTCCGGGGAGGAGGGAGGCGACAGATTGTGGGCTGCCGACCGGGACTAGCAGGACGCCGGCCACGGGCCGTGCAACCACATGCTAGCGGCCACACATCGCGGCGTCTGTAACAGTCCTGGCCCAAGCCTCACCGGGTCTTGCCGCCCCAGAACTGCCGGCACCGACGGCCCAAGCCCATCCTGGGAACGGCCTGACCAAGCCCACACCGAGGTCACTGGCCCCGTCCTAGGACTTGGCACCATCGGCTAAGCCTGACCCACAGGTCAACAACAAGCCTGCAGGCCGTACACCCCAACCCATCTCTGGCCTGTTTCTCAGCACAACGGGTTGTTGGAGGGGGGTTTCGAACCCACAACCTCCCTTGATAGGAAACCTTCAACAGTTCCTATCACCAACTGAGCTGCAGCTCAGTTGGTGATAGGAACTGTTGAAAGTTTCCTATCAAGGGAGGTTGTGGGTTCGAAACCCCCCTCCAACAACCCGCTGTGCTGAGAAACAGCTCAGTTGGTGATAGGAACTGTTGAAGGTTTCCTATCAAGGGAGGTTGTGGATTCGAAACCCCCCTCCAACAACCCGCTGTGCTGAGAAACAGGCCAGAGATGGGTTGGGGTGTACGGCCTGCAGGCTTGTTGTTGACCTGTGGGTCAGGCTTAGCCGATGGTGCCAAGTCCTAGGACAGGGCCAGTGACCTCGGTGTGGGCTTGGTCAGGCCGTTCCCAGGATGGGCTTGGGCCGTCGGTGCCGGCAGTTCTGGGGCGGCAAGACCCGGTGAGGCTTGGGCCAGGACTGTTACAGCGTCGACCGACAGGATGCCAGTCGTGGGCCTTGCAGCTGCGTTCGAGCGGCCGCTGTTGGGGTTCAGCCCCTAAAGGGCAATTTTTGTGAAAATTTGTGTTGCAGGAATTTAGGTTGCAACCTGGCAAAAAGGCACGTTACAACGTGCCAGGCTCTGTCCATGCATTTTGGGAGCAAAAATCTGGACAGATTTTTGGTTTTTTTGGTTCAACTGAACTGGGCTAGTTCAGCTTTTGGCGTGAAACAGTTTTGGAGGGGTTAGGGTTAAATTATCATTATTCTATCCCTCTCCATTATTCTTCCCGATCAGAAATTAGCCGCCTCTCTCTCTCCCGTTTTCTGAAATTGCCGCCCCTCCCCTTCTCTCTTTCTCTCGATCTTGGAGAGAGACGCCGGTGAGTGGAGGAGCCACTAACGCCGCCGACTTGGTGAGGGCTGTCGCCGCCAGTTCTTGGAGAGGGGGTTGCCGCCGCCGATTTGAGGAGAGTGCCGCCGACTTGTTGTTGGAGAAGGTGAGGGCTGCTGCCCTTTGTTGAGGTTGTTGCCTCAGTTTGCCGCTAATTTGGAGAGCGTTGCGGACGCCGTTGCCGTTGCCGGAAAGAGGAGGTGTTTCCTCCGGTTTGCTTGGAGTTTTCTTCACCGTTTTCAAAGACCACTTCGTCTACGGATTAAGGTGTTCTCTTTCTCGTTTTCGCTTGCTATTTTGCTTGAAAAGAGAGTAGGGTTTTATCCTATTGTAGAGAAGTTGTGTGCTTAACTTTGTGGTGGAGAGAAGGTTGGATTTGTTTGTCAAATCCGGGTGGGCATTCTAGGTTTGGGCAAACCTAGATTATTGTTGTAATCCTTATTTATTATAGTGGATTTTGTTGTGCCGTGCCCCGTGGTTTTTGACCTTCAAGTTGTGAAGGTTTTCCACGTATATCTCTGTGTTTGTGTGTTTGTTTTGTTGGTTTGTTTTTCTCAGATTTTGTTTGCTCTATTGATCGGTGGGAGACGTCGCTACGGGCGACCTTCATTCCCTACAAGTGGTATCAGAGCTAGGTTCTTTGGCTTGTCGTTTTTATTTCTCGGTTTATAACTCGGTGCGGTTGGTGACGACCATTGGTCCGCTCCCTATCCTCTCTTGTTAATCCCTTGAAATAAATCGACTTGCGGATCGTGTTAGAGCAGTTGTTGTTTGAGAAAGCAATGGAACAGATCATAAGGATGGTCAGTATGAATGGCAAGAATTGGAGCATCTGGAAGCCTCAGATGGAGGATCTTTTATATTGTAAAGATCTCCATGCTCCGTTGACAGGGAGACCGGCTTCAGTTAAGGATGATGAAGAGTGGAAGAAGATGGATCGGAAGGCAGTAGGGTTCGTTAGGCAGTGGCTTGATGACTCTGTTTTTCATCATGTTTCCACGGAGTCCTCGGCTCAAGCCTTATGGAAAAAGCTGGAAGCTTTGTATGAGCGGAAGACTGCTGGCAACAAGGCATTTCTGATTAGGAAGCTTGTTAATTTGAAGTACCGGGAAGGTTCACAGATGACTGAGCACCTGAACCTTGCCCAAAGTATTATCAATCAGTTGGAGTCCATGAAGATTACCTTGGGAGATGAACTCCAAGCTCTGATGGTCCTTAGTTCCTTACCGGAGAGTTGGGAGACTCTTGTAGTGTCGTTGAGCAACTCAGCACCTGATGGGGTGGTAACCATGGAGATGGTATCTAGTTGTCTCCTGAACGAAGAATTGAGAAGGAAGGATTCTGGATCTTCCAGTTCGGGTGTTTTCCATATGGAAGGAAGAGGCAGATCTGTGAAGAAGGATGTGAAGAACAGGGGTACTTCCAGGAGCAAGTCTAGGGGCAAGTCCAAGAAGGACATTGAGTGCTACTATTGTAAGAAGAAGGGTCATTTCAAGAAGGATTGTTTCCAAATGAAAAGAGACCTGAAGGGAAAGACCAAGGAGTCAGGAGAATCCAGTGGTGATGCGACGACTTCGATTGTGGAGGCTGAGCCGTTATGCTTGCAGTGCAGTGGGTCGTCTTGCCAGGAATGTGTTGACACAGACTGGATCGTGGACGGAGGTGCATCTTATCATTGCACTCCTCACCGGGATTACTTATACACCTATTCTGCGGGAGACCTTGGTGTGATCCGGATGGCTCATTCCGGTGAATCATTGATTATTGGCAGTGGTGATGTCCATTTGGAGACTGAGCTTGGGAAGATTGTTCTCAAGGGCGTCAGGCATATTCCTGACTTGAGAATGAATCTGATTTCCGTTGGTAGACTTGATGATGGTGGTTTCACTAGCATTGAAGGTGGTGGTACTTGAAGGTTGCTGAAGGACTCTTTGGTGGTAGCCAGAGGAAGGAAGTGCTGTGGCCTTTATCGCACTAAGGCCAAGATATGTGGTCCAAGTGTGAATGCTGCTGAGGGCGACTCTATGGAGTTATGGCATCGCAGGCTTGGGCATATCAGTGAGAAGAGCTTGAAGATTTTGGTGAAGAACAAGGTTCTTCCGGAGCTATCAGGAGGGATTCCTAACACGTGTGTGCACTGCTTGGCCGGTAAGCAAAAACGTGTTTCCTTTGCTGAATCTGAACCAAAGAGGAAGGCGGAGTTACTATATTTGATACACACTGATGTGTGTGGTCCTATTGAGCCCAAGTCTGTGGGCGGAGCCGCTTATTTCGTCACGTTCATTGACGATCACTCCAGGAAAGTCTGGGCATATCCTGTGAAGCAGAAGAGTGATGTTCTAGCAAAATTTGTAGAGTTCAGAGCAAAGGTGGAGAAGATGACCGGTAAAGAAATAAAGCGAGTTCGATCTGACAACGGGGGAGAATACATCGGTGCCTTCGATGCTTATTGCAGAGAGCATAGCATAGTGCATGAAAGGACAATCCCGAGGACGCCACAACAGAATGGGTTGGCAGAGAGGATGAACATGACGATTGTTGAGAAGATCAGATGCATGATTTCTCAAGCTGGCATTAGTAAGCAGTTTTGGGCTGAGGCTATGCAAACTGCTGTTCATCTGATAAATTTGTCTCCTTCGGCACCTCTGAATGGTGATATTCCAGAGCGTGTTTGGTCCGGGAAGGAAGTGTCGTACGGACATGTGCGGGTGTTTGGGTGCAAAGTTCATGTTCATGTCCCCAAGGAAGAGAGATCGAAACTTGATGAGAAGTCTCGGGAGTGTATCTTGTTGGGATTTCCCCATGAGGAGTTTGGATATAGACTATGGGATCCCTTGAACAAGAAGATGATCAGAAGCAGAGATGTGATTTTTGTTGAAGATCAAGTGGTTGGTGAGCAGATTGCTGCGGAGTCACATGTTCCACAGTTGCCACCTGCGGAGGAGAGGTCCTATGTTGATGATGGGCCAGTAGAGACTGTTGCTGATGATGGGCATGCTGAGGAGGAGGTTGGTGAGCTTATTCCTGATGAGGAGATGATCTCTGATGTAGGGGGAGCTCTGCCAGTTGATGTGCCACCTGTGGTGGAGGTTCCTCCTATCAGATCTGAGAGAGTCAGAAGGCCCAATATCAGGTATTCTCCTCATGAGTATATCTTGCTTACAGATAGTGGAGAGCTTGAGTCTTATAAGGAGGCTCAAAGTGCTGAAGATCGTGAGGCTTGGACGGCTGCTATGGAAGAGGAGTTGTACTCCCTTCAGAAGAACGAGACGTATGACTTAGTACCTTTGCCTAAAGGGAAGAGAGCTTTGAAGAACAAGTGGGTCTTCAAGCTGAAGTTGGATGAAAGTCTCTCTCAGCCGAGGTACAAGGCGAGACTAGTAGTTAAAGGTTTCAGTCAGAAACAAGGTATAGATTTCGATGAGATATTTTCCCCTGTGGTGAAAATATCCTCTATCAGACTGGTGTTGGGTATGGCTGCCTCCATGGATCTTGAAGTCGAGCAGATGGACGTCAAGACGACATTTTTGCATGGTGATTTGGAGGAAGAGCTATACAAGGAGCAACCCGAAGGCTTTGTGGCTAAGGGAAAACATCATCTGGTCTGCCGGCTCAAGAAGAGTCTTTATGGGTTGAAGCAGGCACCCAGGCAGTGGTATAGGAAATTTGACTCGTTCATGATGAAGAGCAAATTCCAACGGACCAGGGCTGATCACTGCGTGTACGTGAAGAGGACTGAGAAGGCGTTTACTATTCTGCTGTTGTACGTAGATGATATGCTGATTGTTGGGGATGACAAGACAAGCATAGCTGAGTTGAAGAAGCTGGAGCTCGGTGAGTCCTTTGAAATGAAGGATTTGGGACCGGCAAGGAAGATTCTTGGAATGAAAATCACCAGGGACAGGAGTGCCGGTCAACTATGGCTATCTCAGTCTGAGTATGTGGAGAAAGTGCTGAAGAGGTTCATGATGGACAAGGTAAAACCCGTTGCTACTCCTTTAGCCGGGCACTTCAGACTTTCTGGTTCTCAAAGTCCTTCATCTGAGGAGGAGGTGGAAGAGATGAGTCATATCCCTTACGCATCTGCAGTAGGGAGCTTGATGTATGCTATGGTCTGCACTAGGCCAGACATAGCTCATGCTGTGGGATCCGTGAGCCGTTATTTGGCAAACCCAGGGAAAGATCATTGGAGTGCTGTGAAATGGATATTCCGTTATCTCCGAGGTACCTCAGACCTTTGCTTGAAGTTTGGTGGAGGTCCACCAGAACTTATTGGGTACTCGGACTCGGACATGTCAGGAGATGTTGACACGAGGAGATCCACTTCTGGTTTCGTGGTCACATTTGCAGGGGGAGCAGTGTCATGACAGTCAAGGCTTCAGAAGTGTGTGGCCTTGTCGACAACGGAGGCTGAATATATTGCGTTGACTGAGGCGTCAAAGGAGCTTATTTGGATGAAGAAGTTCATGCTTGAGCTTGGTCTCCGACAGGACGTGTACACAGTATTTTGTGACAGTTAGTGTGCTATATTCTTGGCCAAGAATCCCGCCTTTCACTCCAGGACAAAGCACATCGACGTGAAGTATCACTGGATTCAGGATGCAGTCGAGGAGAAGCTGTTGGTGGTGGAGAAGATCCACACGGATGAAAACCCTTCGGATATGTTGACGAAGGTTATCCCAAGGGAGAAGCATGATTTTTGCCGACGGTCGATCAGCATGATGTCCACTTGAAGGAGTCAAGGTGGAGGACTCCCCTTTATGATCTGAAGAGGGAGTTTGTTGGGGGTTCAGCCCCTAAAGGGCAATTTTTGTGAAAATTTGTGTTGCAGGAATTTAGGTTGCAACCTGGCAAAAAGGCACGTTACAACGCGCCAGGCTCTGTCCAAGCATTTTGGGAGCAAAAATCTGGACAGATTTTTGGTTTTTTTGGTTCAACTGAACCGGGCTGGTTCAGCTTTTGGCGTGAAACAGTTTTGGAGGGGTTAGGGTTAAATTATCATTATTCTATCCCTCTCCATTATTCTTCCTGATCAGAAATTAGCCGCCTCTCTCTCTCCCGTTTTCTGAAATTGCCGCCCCTCCCCTTCTCTCTTTCTCTCGATCTTGGAGAGAGACGCCGGTGAGTGGAGGAGCCACTAACGCCGCCGACTTGGTGAGGGCTGTCGCCGCCAGTTCTTGGAGAGGGGGTTGCCGCCGCCGATTTGAGGAGAGTGCCACCGACTTGTTGTTGGAGAAGGTAAGGGCTGCTGCCCTTTGTGGAGGTTGTTGCCTCAGTTTGCCGCTAATTTGGAGAGTGTTGCGGACGCCGTTGCCGTTGCCGGAAAGAGGAGGTGTTTCCTCCGGTTTGCTTGGAGTTTTCTTCACCATTTTCAAATACCACTTCGTCTACGGATTAAAGTGTTCTCTTTCTCGTTTTCGCTTGCTATTTTGCTTGAAAAGAGAGTAGGGTTTTATCCTATTGTAGAGAAGTTGTGTGCTTAACTTTGTGGTGGAGAGAAGGTTGGATTTGTTTGTCAAATCCGGGTGGGCATTCTAGGTTTGGGCAAACCTAGATTATTGTTGTAATCCTTATTTATTATAGTGGATTTTGTTGTGCCGTGCCCCGTGGTTTTTGACCTTCAAGTTGTGAAGATTTTCCACGTATATCTCTGTGTTTGTGTGTTTGTTTTGTTGGTTTGTTTTTCTCGGGTTTTGTTTGCTCTATTGATCGGTGAGAGACGTCGATACGGGCGACCTTCATTCCCTACAGCCGCACGTCGCGGTTGTGTCTGAGTGAGACTCGTCAATAATAATTTTTGAAATTTGACATTTTGAATTCGAAGTACATTCATCGTAAAAAGGATGTTAGTTGGGATCTGTATTATATTATTAATTTAGACTTGTGTCTTATCCCACATTTCCTTTTCATATGACAACAAGTCAACAACAGAGAGAAAGAAAAAGAAAAAAGAAAAAAAACTTTATACTGCCAAAAATAGTAAATCTTGTTTAAATTGAAACTCCACCAACTCGTCGGTAGGCAACATTAAACATAATTTTTAGGTGAGTATCTCACACCTAGATCACGGTGAGAGGAGTGCATCTCAGCCATTGATAGCTCTAAATATTGCTGTATTTATGAATAATAAATAATGTCATTATTTTCCATACCGTCAGATCTAAGATCATACGGCTATATTTTCCCCTCACCTAGAACTAGGTGCGAGATACTCACCTAAGTATTAAGGTCCTCAAACACTCCAGTTGCGGAGTGCCGAAGGCTAAGGACTTGCTTGGCGCTTGTCGTAGGCGGGGCAGCCGTGCGCGCAATGCGGCCTCGGCATTACGTCCACCCAGCGTCCCGCCTCCGTCATTAATCAAGAATCCAAGCAAAAAAGAGTGTGTTTGGGACGCCGGCGGCGGCAGGGAAGGGAGACGAACGCCAAAAATGAACCTAGGGACTGCTTATGGCAATGTTTGGCTTGGCGGTAGACATTTGGCGTTCGACGTTTATCGTCCATGAAACAGAACCTAAAATGGAAAATAGAGGATGGATGGCGTCAGCTCTGTTTTGAAATAAAAAGCAGAGAAAATGCGAGCAATTTCAAGATAAGGACGCCGGGGAATCAAAACCGGGCCCGTTTAAAAGATTTTAAAGTCCGAAACTAAAAATAACTACTTTCACTCGCTCTATTTTGTTTCTCTCTGTAAAATTCAGAGAGAGAGAGAGAGAGAGTGTGTGGAGAGAGAGAGAGACGACAGGGACGGGAGGGAGAGAGACAGAGGAGAGAGAAATCTCTGCAGTGAAACCAATGCCACTACCAAAAAAAAAAAAAAAGAATCCATGCGCCATTGAGTAAAATTACTCCCTATATGCGCCTGAAGGGATTTCCTTCACCGCCATGATCTTCCAATGCTCCAGGAATCCATGGCCGTTTCTTCCTCTCCCAAAACCTTCAGCACGCTGAACGGCGGCGACAGTCGAGAGGGGGGAAGGAAAGTAAGAGCATTGTGTGTGTTTCTGTGAAAAGGGGCTCATTGGTGGAAAAGCTCCTCCCACTTGGAAGCCGCTCGCTGGGAACCAGTTTTACGAGACTACGAACTCCGGCGAGCCGCACCTTCTTCCGGCGAGGGGATTTGCTCCTCTTACGGCGTGAAGGCGCAAACCGCAGCAACATTCCCCCCTCCACGCCAACGGCAGCGGCGGCAGACAGGTGCCATTTTAGCTACTCGCGTTAAGATTTGGGCCCGGCGATCGCCGCCTTACGAGCTGGTGGTTGGTATTCAGAGTGACGTTATTTTCTGCATTGCTGCATTTTTTGAAGCGGCTGAGTCATCTCTTCCATTAAGAAAACCTAATCGACTGGTGAACTCAAGAGGTGAGGATCCGTGATTCTTCTATCGGATCTGTTCTTTCAAAGCTATATCATTATCACATGATTAAATTCAGTGACTGGAGCTCACATCAACATCTTGTCTTTCTTACAACAATTGCTCTGTTGGAGGCCATAAAACATCTGAAATGCACACAAAAACAATTTTTTTATCACGCTTAAACTGAAGTTGTTGCAATTTTTATACGGGCTTTATCATGCTTGCTTAACATCTCCAGTTATCTTCTCTGAAATCACTTTTACTACGCTTGATTCTGCCAACATATATGCACAATATCTGTAAGAAGTGAACTTTTTTTAAGAAAAACTTTAATTCTGGGCACAATATATTCATCTTCTGGCTATCTGCAGCAAGATATGGATTTGAACAAAGGATTTCCATTGAAGCAGCAGCAAGATATTGATTTGAACAAAGGATTTCCATTGAAGCAGCAGCAAGATATTGATTTGAACAAAGGATTTCCATTGAAGCAGCAGCAAGATGTGGATTTGAACAAAGGATTTCCATTGAAGCAGCAGCAAGATATGGATTTGAACAAAGGATTTCCATTGAAGCAGCAGCAAGATGTGGATTTGAACAAAGGATTTCCATTGAAGCAGCAGCAAGATATGGATTTGAACAAAGGATTTCCATTGAAGCAGCAGCAGAACTATGATATCCAGTGGGCTCCAACAACTCCAGCAAAAGTCACCTCAGCAAGTAGTCAGAGGAGCCAGCCTTCTGGATCTAACTGGCTCGAGCCAACTGTGATGCCATGCCAGCTTAGAGGCTCCAGCTCACCAGGCCTTCCCAACCATCTACGAGGTGGTCATCACACACTCTCTGCCGCTGGCCATGCGAGCATGGGGAGCATCATCATGCTGCGTGCTCCGTCCACAAGCAGCGGCAATGCAAATTCCTCAGAATGTTGGTCTCCTCTGATGTCTGGTAGTGCCAATGCCATTTGCAATGCTGACGGAACGAGCAAGATGTTATCTTGCAATCCCTTGCTGTTGCAGATCGACGAACGTTGGGAGATGCCTTCAGCTCAGAACATGTTCATGGCAAAGGGAAAGCTTGTTCTCGCACCAAATCTTTCCAACAACAGATGCTCCTGTTGCGGTAGCCAGACATACGAGTGTGCGCATCCCTTTCATCTCGCTTTGAATTATCATCATTTCTTCCCGTAATTTCTGATTTGGTGTTTTCTTAGCCTCGCAGATAGATTGCCGGTGGCCTCCATTCCTAACTACGATTCATTGAGTGCTCCCCCAACTCCTGCAACCACAGAGAAATTCAACAAAAGAGCACAAGATAAGCAGCCATCTTCCGAGGTGACTAAGTTGGTTGAAGAGTGGGGAAGAGGAGAAAATCAGATGGCAAAGGAGGTAAGTTTATATCAGCCAGAAATGAAAAGACTAAGGAGTGATAGGGACATACCGGTGCTCTATGAAGAGACCTCTGACCGGCTCATACGAGTTGAAAATAGCAGCACTGACAGAGAGACCAAGGCAATTGACTTACTCGGAACTCCAAATAAGAGACCGCAGAGGAAAAAGCACAGACCCAAAGTGTTCAAGGAAGGAAAGCCATCAAGAACACCTAAGCTAGCAACTTCTCCGTCGGATATGGATGGTAGCTCTTGTAAAAGGAAATATGTCCGGAGAAATAAGGATGTCATCCATTCTTCGGAGAAAGAGAACACCTCTTGTAGAAGGAAATATGCCCGGAGAAGTAAGGATGTTGCGCATTCTTCAAACACTAATGCGTTCGAAGAGATTATTGAAACAGAAAGCAAGGGCAAGGCTAAATCTCCAAGACGGTGCCTAAACTTTGACTCAGAGGATCCACAAGCCATGGAAGAATTCTCAGCAGCAATGCTCGTGTTTAAGAAGGTTCTCGGAGATCGTAGTCGAGATGTACGTGATGAAAGTGCTGCTAAAAGTTCAAGTTCGACAAAGGCGTCAGATTCCAGCTGGGTACAGGATCAAGTTGCAGTGAAGCCATCAACATATCAGTCACAGAATGAGTGTTTGCAACAAATTCCAGTACCATATGCGGAAGTAAACAAAAATATTTGTGCTTTAGATGAACAAATTCCGTCTTTGAAGTCATCTGTAAAGCATTTCAAGGCACTAGCAAGGGAATCAGCTTGCTACTATTCGTCTCCTCCCAAAAGTTCTTCAGAAATCTCTCAGAGCAATCTTAATCCCCTTGGAATCTCCGATTCTCCACCAAAAGGCATGAAGATGTGTCACCTTTCCACTGATGAAGCTAGGGAGTCAGCACAAAAGAGAAGTACGCACTCCTACAATCTTGATTCTCCGCCAAAAGGCATGAAGATGTGTCACCTTTCTACTAATGAAGCTAGGGAGTCGGCACAAAAGAGAATTACACACCCCTACAATCTTCGAGGCTGTTCTAGCAAAAGCCATGATGCTGCGAGGCAAAACTCAAACCTAGCAGGGGTTCACAAAGCAATAAGAATGGAAAAGTGGGGCCACAGCGAAGCCAATCAAAAATTTTCTCCTAGTTGGGAGATGAAGCAACTGTCAAATAACTCGCTGGAGTTTAAATTTGCGGATGCTCAAAGGTTTATAGCCCAAGAGAAGGCACAGATTTTGCAGCGCATTTTAGCATTCCATCAAACAGAGAAATATGCTATAAAAAATGCGGGGTTGGATGGTGAATTGGCCTCCTTAAGTAGCATCAAGAGTTGGGGCAGGAAATCAATTCCTACTAAACAATTCAAACAGAAAAATAAGGACATCTTTCAACCATCTACTCCTGAAAACAAGATATGTGGAAATCAAGCTCACCCCCAAAAATCTGAAGATATAGACAAATCCTTGCAACAAGCTCAAAGCCATCTTCTTTATTCCATGTCTTCGAGTACGAAGCACACTTGTGTAGAAGTGCGGAAAGCTCATTCAAATGACATTTATCCTGCACAAAAAAATGCTAATATAGGTATCTTGGCCACTAGAAATTTGAATGGGAAGAAGTTATATACAAAAACCATTTCAGCAGATTGCCAAAGTACAAGCTATTTTAATGTGCCAACATACTCCAGTTTCTCCTCAGGAGCATTAGCCTATGTCGATCCGGTGGATTGTATCGTGGAAAAACTAAGACATCTTTACATAAGTAGCCACCATGAAGTTGCCAGTTCTCATCCACAAAATGCGCTGGTGCCATATGCTAGGCATGGGTTTATGATGGTTCCTTATGATAGAAGTTTTGAGCTGGTCAAGAGGAGGCGTCCTCGGGCTAAGGTTGATTTGGATCCGGAGTCGAATCGGGTTTGGAAACTTTTGATGGGAAAGGATTGTGGGGAGGGGGGTGAACCGCCGGATGTGGATAAAGAGAAGTGGTGGGATGAAGAAAGGAGAGTTTTCGAAGGAAGAGTGGACTCATTTATTGCTCGAATGCATCTTGTCCAAGGTACTAAATCTTAATCTCCCAAATAGCATGATCAATAATTTCCTGTATGTGTGTGCGCGCGCGCGTGAGAGAGAGAGAGAGAGAGAGTGGTTTGAGTAAATATGTATATATGCGTGATGGGGTTTGGGACAAAAGTGAACCACCACCACCTTCACGGTGACCCCTCTCTCTTGCGGACCCCGGCAGTCTATCAATCCATTTGGAAGACAACATATCTAGACTTCATGATCCTCCTATGGCAAATCACAATGGTACAACCCGGCGTTGCTACACCGACACCTCCCAAGATCAAACTGCTAGAGAAGTTTCCCACGGTCTTCATCCCGCGAAAGGCCTTTTGATCGCACGTGAGATCACGACGTTCCACTCCTGCCAGGAGCCATGATCGTTACGGCTCAACCAAAGCGCTGCGACCACACTCAGAAGGGAGGCATGGAAATAATGGTCTAGGAAATGCTTTAGGCGAACATTATCAAGCCTAGTGCAAGCCCCTTCTCCAACCTTGCCTTCCTCGTGTGCAAGAAAGATGATAGTTGTTGTTTCTGTATAGACTATAGGGAGTTGAACAAGTCCATCATCACAGATAAGTATCCAATTCCCTGATCCAATAACTTCTTGACAAACTACAAGGTGTACTCGGTTCTTCTCAAAGCTAAAATTGCGCTCCATATATCATCAAATTTGTGTACGTCTGGAGGATGTACCCAAGATGGCCTTTGCACCCATGATAGGATCTACGCATTCCTGATCATGCTGTTCTGCCTGACCAATGCGCCGACCATCTTCCAGTTGATGGTGAACGACATCTTCCAGTCCTTGCTACGGAAATTTGCGCTAGTCTTCTTCGATGACATACTGGTTTATAACACCTTCATGGAGTCCCACTTCACCATCTCAGTCCTGCCCTTCAGCTTCTGGTACAACACCTTGTGTCAATATAAAAAAATGTTCGTTCGTATGTACAAATATTACCTATTTCGGTCATGTTATCTTCGCAGAAGGACTGTACATGGATCCGATGAAAGTTGAGGTCGTTGCACAGTGGTCGACGTTGAACTCCATTCACACGGCTTGTGGTTTCCTCGACCTTATGGGCTGCTATCGCCACTTCATACGCCACAACAACATAACCATCCACTCACCGACTTCTCAAGGGGCTGCAAATTACCCCTTCACTTGGCCGCCCTACACCCATGCGAAGCTGCGATAGGCTATCAGTTCTGCACTAATATTGGCAATATCGGTCTTCACCAAGTCATTTATGATTGAATGTGATGCATCGAGAGCGGGATTAGAGCAGTACTCCTGCATGAAGGACAACACATCACCTATCTTCAGGAAGGCACTTCTGAGCCCTCATTGTACCGCCTCGACATATGACATAGAACTCATGACATTAGTGTTGTCGGTCGAACAATGGCCTCCATACTTGTTGGGTTATCACTCACTATCTGAATGGACCACCACACCCTTCTCAGAAGATCACCGCTCCCTCTTAGCAATTATAGATAGACAAACTTCTTAGCTACAACTTCTCTGTGGAATATAAAGTAAGCTCCACCAACCAAGCAACAAATTCGCTCTCGCGTAGGGAGGATACAAGTGTCATATTCATCTTCTTCCACCCGCGGTGGTTGGACGCCGAAGTCATTCCATAGGAGATTTGTCATGACCTGCACTATGCGATCATTACCGCGAACTGGACTCCCACCTCGATGTCCGCTTACCGTGACACTTTCTTGGCGATCGACTCCATTATAGCAATTGACTGGCCGTGGTCGACTCTTCTCCTTGGTCAGTGCCTGCACCACGATTTCTACTCAACCCCCACCAGGGCCACTCTGGGGCCTAACCGACCTATCGCGGGTTGTCAGAATCCCTATACCGACGAAATATGCTCTCATCTGTTCAAGAGTTCGTGGCAAACTGCTTCATGTGCCAACACGCCAAGTACAAGGTGATGTCCCCGACGGGCTTCTCCAATCAATGTTTGTGGTTGAAGAGACCTCCAATATTTAGGTTTAGAAAAGTTCCTTAGATTGTGATCCCCGTACAACCCCTGCATGTGGATGCTAATGTTGGTAGCGTGCCACAAACA
This sequence comes from Dactylorhiza incarnata, assembly GCA_033032865.1. Lineage (NCBI taxonomy): Eukaryota > Viridiplantae > Streptophyta > Magnoliopsida > Asparagales > Orchidaceae > Dactylorhiza > Dactylorhiza incarnata. Next base: position 4,706,871 of record JAWHQI010000193.1, on the reverse strand, counting down.
TGCATGTTGTTTCTAAGGCTCATTTGGCATTGATGCTAACATCGACTATGAATATCATCACCAAGGCACTTTTGCTTAGTGATCCATTTTGTCAAGCCTCCATGCAAAGACTTGGGTGGTCATGCATCCAATAAATGTGTCATTTTTCTAAGACTCCAACACATGTCTGAAGTTCCTCGACCAGTCCAAACAGTTCAGTCCAATTAGTTTGTTGGTGTCAAGGATGCAATTGAGTGGGCTCTAGACCATTTTTGTAACAGTTATCACAAAAAGAAAATAACTTATCAATTCATAATCAAGATCTTTTAATTATGTTGGGAATAATCCCATGTCAAAAAAATAATATAGCTTTGTGCACTTAATATAGATCATGTGCTTTTGCTCACAACCAATTGGTTTTAGGTTAGATGCTTATGTTATAAGATAGTATCAGAGCGAGGTTGGGCCTCATGGCTCACTACTCACATGCCATCTAAATAAAACAGAAAATATTTCATGTGCCATAGGCTAAATAAAGACTTGCACATGAGGGGGGCGTGTTGAGAATAATGCCACATCAGAAAATTAATATAGCCTTGTAGGTTGGATGCTTAGATACCAACAAGGTACAATATCTTTTCACCATTGTATTCAAATTTTTATACCTTGTTTAAGAATTCGAGATGAGCTCACCAGACATATCCAACAAGCAATACTTTGGTGTTTATTATTTGCAGATGATATTGTTTTGGTCGATGAGACGCGCAAGGGTGTAAACGCGAAACTTGAATCTTAGCGAGACACTTAGAAAAGAAGGGTTTTAGGTTGAGCAGGACAAAGGAGTATATAGAGCTTAAATTTAGTAGTGCAAGAAGGTCGGATGACTCCGTCATTAAATTGGGTGACCAACATGTTCAACCCGTAATTCGTCGAGATCAGAAAGGCCTAAGGAGATGCCTATTCGCAGCCCGAGTTGGGCGAGCAAGGCGCGAGCAGGAAGCGAGCTTGGGCGAGCAGGAAGCGAGCTTGGGCGAGCAGGAAGCGAGCTTGGCGAGCAGGAAGCGAGCTTGGCGAGCAGGAAGCGAGCTTGGCGAGCAGGAAGCGAGCTTGGGCGAGCAGGAAGCGAGCTTGGGCGAGCAGGAAGCGAGCTTGGCGAGCAGGAAGCGAGCTTGGCGAGCAGGAAGCGAGCTTGGCGAGCAGGAAGCGAGCTTGGCGAGCAGGAAGCGAGCTTGGCGAGCAGGAAGCGAGCTTGGGCGAGCAGGAAGCGAGCTTGGGCGAGCAGAAGCGAGCTTGGGCGAGCAGAGCCAAGTATGAGCGAGTATGGTCAGGTAACTACCCCCCCAGGATTTGTCTGTATATAGACCCCCAGGGGTACAAGAAAGAAGACTTTTTGGACGAGGTTGACCCCCTCAGGCGAGATACTCGCCAGGTCCCTGCCTTCCTTGTACCAAGCTCGACCATTTTTGGTTTTGGAGGGGAAGACTCCCTTGAGCTTCCGGGTACGTGGTGAGACCTCCCTGCCGCAGCACCTGGGGTCCTGTTTGTTGCTCTTCTAGGTTCTTCGTCGTTGCCAGCCAAGTTATCTCGTTGGACTGCTGGGCGAGTAGCCTCCGGCTGCATTGGTCCGAATCTTGGAGCCGGGATTTTCCTGGCTTCAACACAACATATTTCCCGCAGTGAGTGCTTTAAATATCTGTGATCGATAATTCAAAAAGATGGAGGTGTAGATAAAGATGTGATACATAGAATCCAAGCAGGTTGGTTGAAGTGGAGAGGCGCGTCTGGGATCTTATGTGATTGTAAAGTACCATTAAAACTTAAAGGCAAGTTTTACCGTGCTGCAATTAGGCCAGCAATGCTCTACGGTTCTGAGTGTTGGGCAGTGAATGGTGTACATGAGCAAAAAATGGGAATTGCGGAGATGAGAATGCTTAGGTGGATGTGTGGTCACACGAGACTGGATAAAATTAGGAATGAATGTATCAGGGATAAGACAGGAGTGACGCCAATTGTAGAGAAGATGCGAGATTCTCGTTTAAGATGGTTCGGACATGTACATAGGAGACCATTAGAGGCACCTGTTAGGCGTTGTGAGAGTTTAGTCACTATACATGTTAAAACGGGGGAGGGGTAGACCAAAAAAGACTTGGAATGAAACTATAAGGAAAGATACGATGTACTTAGGCATTAATGAGGCTATGATTAAAGATAGGGCGCAATGGCGACAAAGGATCTATATAGCCGACCCCACTATGGTGGGATAAAGGTTTGAGTGTTGTTGTTTAAAAATTCGAGAAAACTCATTTTCTCAAAGGGTTAAGAGCCCCACCAGCCTTACTGCCTACCATGACTCATGGACTATGGTATCAAATCAAAATGAAGATAATATCAATTATATCATATAGCCTCATAATATTTCGCCTCACAAATGTATACCACCGTTAATGACATAACATCAAATTGCGTTAAAAATGATTAATTAAGCACTAATTTTGATAGTCCCATGACTCACGGACACCACTAGAGCCATCATTTCTCATGGACATCATATGTTGTTCAAAAGTTGAAATGAATCCTCTTACAGTTAGACGTTCCACGATTTGTGGACAACGTACTAAATGCAGAGGACCAAATTCTCTTCTTTAATGGACGACAAGAATAATAAGGTTCCACCTTTTGATATGCCTTTTCGCTTGAAATTGACTATGTCTCATTATATCCCATAATGACTCACAAATTGAAAGATGAGGTCCTGAATGAACCATACTTCAACACATGAGGAGGTCTCGTTGTGTCATGACCTAGAACAATTCCCCTAATCCCGACTTGGCGGAACTTGGGTTATGATAGCGCAACCATTGCACGGTTTTAGGTAAGACCTCATGCGAGTAACATAACTGCTTAGGCGAAGCCTAAGACAATTTCAAGTTCCGCCTAGGTGATACCCCAAAAGAGCTTAGGCATGGGTCTGGACTATATAATTGTGAAGGTTCTGCTTTTGCAGAACCAGAGGCTTCAGCGACATCCTGCTGGGAGAGATATCACAATTATGATCATCCCGCTTGCGCGACAAAGACGTGCTCAACATGATTAGGACTAGGGGTGTTCCAGAATCGAATCGAATCAAATAACACATCAATCGAATCCAAAATTGGGATAAAATGCAAAGATTCGGATTCAGATTCAGATTCGTTCGAATATTTGAATTCGGATTCGTCCCGAAATCTTGGATTCGAATTCAAATTCGGATCCGGGCTTGTAGAAGTTTAATTAGTATATTAAACTTATATTATGACTTGTGAGAAGATTAATTTGTTATATAAAATTTATTAAATTATATATTTCTGTTATTTGCGAATTCTTTTAACAAAGATAATATTATTCGGATTCGGATACCACTCGAATCCGAAATTGGATTTGAATTTGAAAAATACGAATTTTAATCGAATCTTCACGATCGATTCCTAAACTATTTGGTTTGCGAACAAACCTAATTAGGACTCTCCCTTGCTTCGATCCAAGAAATTTATGGGAATACCATATCATAAGAACAAGTCTCGTGGTCCATTACCAGACTTGCAACTATTGTCGTTTGGTGCACCATAAGTTCCTAGATGAAGCTGGCCTCCTTTAGGGCAACCTTTCTCCTTCACCTGGGCACACTATCAGGACGTCCTGAGATCTCATTGACGGGCCATTTTTGGTACACTGAGAGAAACTCCCAAATTGGCACTTCCGCAGACAATGATCCTTGAAATTGTCCCGAATAAGACATTCCGATCTATTTTCTTGCTTATTCAATAAACAAGAAACCATTGATCTAATCAATGGTTCCTCAATCCTTGCTCAAATTGTAAAAAATTGTCTCTTATACCAGTATTAGTTTTCCCCTTAAGTGCTCTCATAGTACCGGAAAAACCCTGTCGATCATGAGGATGTCGCAGTGCAAGATCTAGCTAGAAGAATACTTCCTCTATCGAGACCTAACTTTGATGTGGAGGGGACTCTTAGTTTGATCATGCCTTGAGGAAGATCGAAGAAATAAGAGGGGAGGGAAGAAGAGAGGCTCATGTCTGCCATGGCAAGACCGGAGAAAGGTTCTCCAGCGAGAGACCAAGAGTGGATCCTCCAAGGGTCATTCACACCTTGAATACCCACGCGAATGCAACAAGTTGTTAGTAAGCCCACACCCAACAATTTCATGGAGAACCATGGTAAGGATGTGGAGGAAAAAGAGAGGACGAGGAGATAACTTTTCCATCATTACATTACTCAAACATTTTGAGAGGGACTGTGATGCGGAGCAGAGGCGAGGACGAGCTTTGGGCCCATTCGGGGCTGATTTGGTGACTTACCATATATGGCGTGCCCGGATCGACGATCGGACTCCACTGATGTGTCTGGATTCGCGTTGTGAATCGATTTGATATATTATTTTACTATGTTTGCATTTATTTTGATGTATTTTGGTAGCCTCACCTCCGAACAATCATAGCCGTTGATGGGGGATGCCCTAACCCTTCTTTTATTATAAATAGATGGTTTGTGGGCTGATTGGAGGCATTTCAGAATTTGGAGAAAGCTATTCCCGGATTCCCGCGATCATCCCACAGTGCCGACTCCGTGGAACCCTAGGTGACGACTCCTAGGCTTGTATCCCCCTCCCCAAGGTTTGCTCTAACCTTAGGCCACTTTTCCCCCTCCAATTCCCCCCTGCCGCCACCTCCCAGCCCCCAAAATCCAGCCACGGTTGGTTGTCCAGAAAACCTCATTTCCATTCACTTCTACTATTCAAAAATGAAATTTACTATTCATTGTCTATAGTATTTTTATTCCTCCAGGGAATCCTCTGCTGCCAACCTTCCCCTCCCTCTAGCCCGCCTCCTCAAACAACCGCCCCTCCTGATTCTCCTCCAGAACCCGCCGCCACTAGCTGCCGCCCCTCCCTGTTTCCAGACCTGCTTCCAGGCCTCCATTAACCCCGGTCCCAGCCACCGTCGCCCTCTCCCTGCCTCCAGAACCCGCCACAGCCCTCCCTCCCCTTGCTCCCAGCCACCACCGCCCCTTTCCCCTACGTGGAACCACCTCCAGCCGCCCCTTGTCTAGATCAGTCCAGATCTGGACAAATCCAGCCCGGATCCGCTCCCAAATCATCGGATCTATCCACCCCCGTCCGGATCTCTACCCACGTGGCCGGATCCATCCATTTCCGGTCCGTTTTCACCTTTCACCGCCAAGGATAGCCACCTACGTCGCTTTCCCGCCTACGGTTCCACCTTAGATCGTCATCCACGCATCTTTGGCTCTGGATTCTTCAGTGCCTTGGTCAGCCCACTACTTTGTGAGTCTTATTTGTATTGAGATATTTTATTCAGCATTTTATATTGGATTGGACTCTTGTACTTGTTTGAATATCTTGCATGATAGTGGTTTGTTAGATTATTATTGTGATTTGCAGAGTTTATTCACCGCGCGCTCGTGCTTTGGCCCTCCACGCGGAGGAAAACCAAAGCTTGTTTTCGCCCTAATAAAATATTCTGTCTTGTCTTGAATTATCTGCGTGGGATATCATTATTTATTATTCAATTGTGATTTAACCCGTCAGGCTTTGCATAGCATGTAGGGTTAGGTCACGGATTTTTCGCTGCCTATAGATTCATCCTGCGTCAGATTGACTGCTCTTTCCTTACATATCTTTTACGTGAATGCTTAAGGTTTACTTTATGAGGTTCCTATTTATAGGAACATCATAGATTACCATAATTTTCCAAAAAAGGAAAACAATTAAATCCGATTTAATCAAACTAGCAAATCTTTGCTCTTGAATAAATCCGATTTATTTGCAATCCTCAATTTAAGATAACATGAATCAATTCTCTAATTGATCAAATTTATATCAATGTAATATTTGAATCAATAATAGCTTGACAAATAATTCATTTGATTAATTATTCACATGGTCGATTCAACAATTGAATCATCATTTTTCCTTAACTATGAGCCTCTCTGGTAAGTTTGTGACCCCTTAGGTTCACCCTTAGCTAGTAGTATGCTCATAAATGGTTTGCAAGACTAATCAAATTGATTCAAGAGTCTCGTAATTAACTCTTTAATCATAAAAATTCACGAATCGTTGATATTGTGTAGCCACGCGCCATGAAGAGCTAGTCAAAAGTGAAAGTGAAAACCTTTTCGATTACGAATATCATGCAAGTACGGTCCTTCCAATAATTTATTTTCCGATTGAACATAGGGTAAGGATTCATATGTCTAAACTCCAATAGTCCAATAATTATCTATTCCTTGCAAAATGATCTTTGATGGATTAGAAAAATGGTTTTTACATATGGCTATAGCCAGAAATTTCCAATATCAGGCATGGGGGAAAGCATAAGAAATTTATTGCTCTACTAGGAGATCGTGGATCCTTTATCGATAATAACTTCCTACATATATATACTTTGGTCAAACCTAAAATAAATCCATACTATCACAACACAGTCTCATATCTGACAATAAATCCATCAAGAAACTAGAAGCAAAATCGTTTAACGTACTTGTTCCAAACAAGCACCCTGACACATACACTAGTGTCCCTATGTTGATATCCAAGAAACGAGACATCCTCGTTTCAAGCATGTATCTAATAAGCAAGTCTGAGCAGAATCATTAACTAGGCTGTTTATTACAATATGTTTGTATTTGTACTCTAACAATATGTATGTATTTGTGTACATGCATATAAATAGATGAATTTATGTTTATGCTTTCTTCTCTTGGTAGATATAATTTCTAGTCATTTGTAATAGGTTGTCATTGCACCACTTCTCTTCCAACATTTCGCAGGGGATAGGCGATACTCCCAATGGAAGGGCTCGGTTGTCGATTCAGTGGTTGGTGTCTTTCTTACACAGAATGTCTCAGATCATCTATCAAGGTAAAGTGGATTGCAACTTAAAACAACCACATGTTCTATTTTTCATTGATCATCTGCTCCACATTCCTTTCAACTTATTTAGTCTTTGAAGTACACTGATTATTATCTGAAATTTACAGTTCTGCATTCATGTCCCTTGCTGCAAAATTTCCTATTTCATCAAGGGGCAAATTTAGTGTACCAGAAACAGAAAGGGTAAACACATCGATGGAGAGTCAAAACAGAAGTTTATTTGACAATGGGCTCTTCCAAAGTTCTGTGGAGGTTAGTGCTTCGCAAAATGGGGAGGGAAAGGAAACCAGTAATTGTAGTGAAATACTTGGGAGTACTACTAGAAGCAGCATTACCTATTACTCTAGACAAAAAGGTAAAGGAAAAGGCCCCGATTCACGAAAAAAAGAGGTAATTTTATGTCAAGAATCAACTGCCAGTGGATCTGGTATTAACCTAGGAGAAACAGAGGATATAAGATTGACAGATTCACAGAATTCTGTAGTTTCATGTCAGAACTCCAATGGTTTTCATCCAAATTTGAATTTTGAAGCCGGTGATTTATCTGCTGGAAGCATGACCAACGCCTTGGGCAGTTCTTCATTCACAGAACTTCTTCAGATGGCAGAAATAACTGGTTTGAAGGAATTCTGCAATAATAATGGTGGGATGATTTCAGAAAGTCAAAATAAAGAGTCAGTTCTCAATCTCAGAAACAATCCATTTTCTACAAGTCAATTGGAAAACTCAGAAGATACATTCCAATCATGTAATGTTGATTCCAGTCTCCATCATGCAGAACTTGGTTTATCAGATATGTTACTCCCAGAGCCGTCCCAATCTGATGATCTTTTTAACTCAAAAGAGAAGATAAGATCTCGTTTACAAACAACCAGCTCTGAAATAAGCAGTTGTAATTTCTTTGAGTTTATGAGTGGAAAATGTGGTGGATCAGAAGGAAGTGTGGTTGAATCCACCCTTTCCCATAAGGTGCTATCATCTTTTAAAACTACTATGAATGATTCAACAAGAACACAAACTACTCAAAATATAACTCTTACAGAAATGGACGATAGAGCCAACCTGCTTTCTGCCAATCATAAGAACACTGAAGCAGATGCCTTAGACACCTCAAAGAATGAGAATTTAGAAGTACGTGTAAGTTTAGAAACAGAAGTAATGGCAAGATTCCAGCAGAAAGATGAAAACTCAATATTCAAAGAAGAGAGAACTAGTGATTCAGTTCAACCTTCTGATGAGCCATGCAGAAATCAGCAAGCAGCAGTTTCAAATAATCAAACAGAGTGTAATTTTGAAATGCCTGACAGAGTTGGACCAAATCTAAAAGCTGAAATATGCAGTTTTCCAAAGACTTCCCCAGAAACAGCAAATTCTGCAATAAATACTAGGAAGGCTGAAAAGAGTACCTATGATTGGGAGAGTTTAAGGAAAGAGGTATGCTGCAGTAAACCAGCAGAAGAGAGAAGTAGCATGACAATGGATTCACTGGACTGGGAAGCAGTAAGGACTGCAGATGTAAGCAAGGTTGCCGAAGCTATCCGGGCACGGGGAATGAATAATGTACTGGCAGAGAGAATACAGGTTATCTTTACAGCGAACTTCACAATTATTGGTGACACTTAGAACTTGTTGGTAGAATGAAGCAAAGTTTTTGATAGGATAGTTATGAAAAACCCTCCTCCAACTTTGCATAATTACATGTACCTCTCTATCTTTCAAAATTACCAAAACCTTCCCTCAAAGTTACATTGTTAACATACATGTACAAAAAAGAACCCCTGGAAGACCCCTAAAGTTTTTTTTGTACATTGGTGTTAACAATGTAAACTTAGATGAGTGGTTTTCATAATTTTGAAAGATAGAGAGGAGGGAGGTCCCTGTAATTATGTAAAGTTGGAGGAGAGTACCCAGTAAATGTTCTTTTTAATATTCAACATTAAAGCTACATTTTTTAGACGAAATGTTTTGAAGCACGCATCGGAGGAAATATGAAAAATATGATTAGTTTTATTATTGTCATTGGATGTTAATTTTGTTCACTTATCTTCCTCCCACTGCAGGAGTTCCTAAATCGACTTGTTAGAGAGCATGGAAGCATAGACCTGGAGTGGTTAAGAGATGTTTCACCAGATAAAGTCAAGTAAGAATGACATGTAAATTGACTATGCTTTTAATACTAGGAATCCATTAAGTCAGCATAAAGGATAAAATCAATTTCAATTTCCTGTTTAGCTGGGAACTTCTTGTAATTCCTTTCATTTTTTTGATGAACATGTAAGATAAAGTCATCAAATATAACATATTATAGGCATCCAAAGCACTTCTGATATATAAAGTATTACTAATATTCTGGCTATAGGCATTACTTACCTCATGCGGCAACATATGTGGATTCACCCATGTCATGCTCTGTTCATGTCTTAGAGCATATTTAGCAATGGCATCGGCTTATGTTGTTAACTGTGAATTTCGAATCTGTGAGAATACATACATATTTTAAAACAGCCCAAACCCCGTAGAATTAGTTGTGTACGGCAATATATTGAGGATGTCATGGAGGCACTTGGCCGAATCTTCAATTAGGGGACCATTACCATATCTAAGGATGTAAGATGTAACCAATTGCAGCTCTACCCAATTTGAACGCAGCATCAGTGTGCAGGAAGATATATCCATTATGATCCTTATGCCATTTGATAACCTCAGCTCTGAGAATCTCTGAATTGTATTGAACCTGTAGGAATTCAAGCATCACTTTATCCTCATGTCTGTGCATATTAATATTCAGTTGTTGGGGAAAAACAACTTGAATTTCCTTGAATATCCGCTGTATGATGTATCGAGTTTTGGTGTAGATGCCTTCATATAGTCGTTTGCATCTCTCCTTCCGAATATTCCACATGCAGAAAATTGGTATTGCCAACGGAAATTTCCTGGTTTTCTGGGGCAGGTTCTGAAGTTTGATATGCTTTAAACAATGTAATTTTCTCACTTACTGAAAACCTTTTCACTCTTTCAATGCCCCTAACTTATTATTATTATAACTAATATACAATTTTCTAATTAGTTGTATAAAAGTATTTTAGTTCCACAATGAGCAGGGAGATGTATTTACCTCTCCCCACATCTATATATACTGTAATATGTATTCATTTTAGTTGAATGTAATAAGATTGAAAACTTCCACATTGTATCAGAGAAAAATTTGATCCACGATAGGTTTGAGGCGCTCTCATTGACTGGCTGAGCTTTCTTCAAGCATCGTTGTCCTCTTCTTATAGGCTCATCATTCTCCTATACTGCTTCATCGAAACCAATAGGTATTGCTTCAATTGACATTTGTCCAGATCAATCGATCCTCTTCGATCTAATCCGATGAGAGTTGTTTCGATCGATCCTCCCACAAGTTCTGCCTGGATTGACATCGGTTCTCTTCTTCAACAGAATCGATATTCCTCTGAGCTCTTTCTTTTCCTGGTCCACGACGTTTGTTGAGATCGACGATCTAAGCATCGATCGAGCCATCTGCTTCAATCGACCCTGACATGTGCTGCCTCGATCGATCCTCCTCCCATGGGTTCTGCTTGGATCGGCATCGATCCTATTCTTCAATGTAACCAATCTTCCTCTGAGATCATTGAAGTCCACGACGTTTGCTGAGTGTGTCGAAGTTTCTGTCTGCTTCGATTGACAAATCTGAAGGTTTCTCTTCCTCAACCGAAGCAGTTCCAAGCCTTCTCTGGTTTATTTATTGGTTCCGATTAGTGTCAACTACTTCAGATTGACGTTTTCCCGCTTAGCTTGAGCCCTTGCTCGCATTAATTTTGGAAAATGGTGACTTCTTTTGCATCTTCTTCGTCTACCACCCCAACTTCTTCAGTCTCTTCACCACTCTGGCTTCTTCAGTCTCTTCCTACTTACTATGAACTCCGGGATGAATTCAAAATTAAAACTATCGCCTTGGTTGGGAAGAACTTTGTCGAATGGGTCTATTCAGTATGTTGTGTAATGCAGACTAAGGGTCTTCTTCAGCATGTAACAAGAGAACCCTTGACTAAGACTACAAGGTTATGACTACGAGATGATGGCCGCGTTCAGTCCTAGACTATGAACTTTATGGATGGTGAGCCAAACTAAATGATGATGCACCATGAGACAACCAAGGCTATGCGAGATGGGTTGCACTCCTAATGACAAAGATAGTCTCTAACATCTATTTGACTTATTTCGAGATCTTCAAACCGTTGATCCAGGTCCAGATAATGATTTGATCTTATTTGTGGCTCAGTGTAATGTTCTAATTGAAGCATGGATTCAATATCAGCCGGACATTCTTGATCTAGCTACTCAGAGATCTCAAAAGGAGGCAATAAGCATTGCATTGATGATGGCTAGAGTTTTATCAACTCCTACGATTCATTCCTTATTAGACGTTTGCTCGATAGTGTTTAATGTCTCACTCCTCCTATTGATGTCTCTATTACTTCATCTCCTGAACTTCTCCAACAGCTTACTGGAGCGCTGCGGGGTGCAAAGGAAGTCGTGTTGTCTTTTGACGTGGAGGGAAAGATGGCATAGCCGATCTCCGAGGCAGGCAACCACTCCAGGGCGAAGTTCCTCTACTTCTGTATTTGACACCCTCATCACGTCCTGGTTCAAGATTGACGTGTTGAGTGAGGATCTGCAAAGTCTTAAAGGGATGCTCATTAAGTCTTCAGGGCCCATCTCGTCAACCCCTAATGAAGGTATATCTTGCATTTCTTATTGTTCCTCTTGGATAGCAGATTCTGGTGTGACAAACCATATTACTCTGAAAATATCCTTGAGATATACAAATATTATTTTCCCCGAGTCCATTACAGTAGCCAATGGAGAAACCACCACGGTTACCTGATCTGGAGAAGTGCACATACCTCTGCTATCTCTATTAATTGTGTATTTCATGTTCTTGGTTCTCATTTTAATCTTCTTTCTGTTAGTCATCTTACTCATGATCACAATTGTTCAATGCAATTTTCTTCTTCATCTTTCTCTTTTTCTTTATGATAAAGGATCTTCAGGCGCGGAGTATCATTGGTAGGGGCGACCATCTAAAGGGCTCTATATCCTAGACATTCCTCCATTGGCTATATCATCCATAACTTCCATGGAATAGCCCCGTAGCCTTGGTCATTCTCCTCTCCCGATCCTCTGGAAGGCCTTCCCTGAATATTAGTTTTCTGATTTTTCTTCTGAGTCATGTGTCTATGAGAAGTAACATCACTCTACATTTTCCCTTCATTGTACGAGAGCCAATGCTCCATTTTATTTAGTGCACTCAAATATCTGGGGTCATTATTAATTTGTTAATTTATCTGATTATCACTATTTTGCTACTTTGAGAGAAGCCACTTTGTGCATAGGGCCAAAGGTTAGGTCTGTTTCCAATCTTCCCCCGCCCATACCCCCAATGATTGGGGACTATATGGGTTCTGTTGTTGTATCACTATTTTGCTACTTTTATTGATGATCCTCACATGACTTGGTTGGACTCCACAATTTTTCTAAGATTTTGAATGTCTTTTGCTCCTTTGTCGCGGAAACCCGTAACCAGTTCTCTATTATTATCAAAATTAGTCGGACCGATAATGCTATGAATACGTAAGTTAAGAGTTTCAGGAGATATGCAATTCTCTATGCTCCAGATTTCATGCTCTTATGTACCACAACAAAATGGTGTGACAGAGCGACAAAACTGTCCTCTTGAGGTTGCTAGGTCTCCTATGTTTCAAATGCATGTTCTGAAAATTTATTGAAATTTTCTATTTACTATTGTCTGCTATTTAATCAATCATATGCCTTCAACCGTTCTTGTCTTGTTATCTCCTTTCTCCAATCATTTTCCGTCAACACCCCATTTCCCTCTAACTCAAGAGTTTTTGGGTGCACGAGCTTTGTCCATCATCTTGGTCCTCCAGTGGACAAGTTAGCCCCACATGCTACCAAGTTTGTTTTTGTTGGCTACTCTCGGACTCAGAAGGGTTGTGTGTTATTTTCCGACTTATCGAAAGATTGTAACCTCTGCAGATGTTACATTTCTAAAGGACCAGCCTTTCTTTTCCCCTTCTGTTACACCATCAGTTTCACCTGATTTACCTCGTCCTCATGTATCTATTGAGTCTACATCTGCTCTTGTTATATAACCACAATATCTACCCCTCCCATTGCAGATCTACACTCGTCGTTGACTTCATTAGACCTCTCCTAGCCAGTCACCCATTAATGATGTTGCTTCTGTGCCTGATTATCTTTTCATCATTCTCTATATGGGTGGAACTAGACGACAAGGAATAAACAAACTTCTGTACAAAAGAAGGGGTGAAACTAGACGACAAGGAATAAGCAAACTTGTGTAGTGGTGGTGAAAATGATAAAAGGAAACATAATGAGGGAGCGGGCGAGCAGTACAACATCTAGGGTGGAGGTCTGCTATGGATAAAGAGATGCATACCCTATTGGCTGATGACACATGGGAATTAATTTCCCTTCCCAGGAAAGTCTCGGGTTTGTTGCAGATGGGTTTTCACCGTCAAACGTCATCCAGATGGTTCTGTTGAGTGCTTGAAGAAGTATTTGTTACCCGAGGATTCAACCAGTAATACAACATCGATAATGAGGATACCTCATTACCTCCTCTACTGGCAAAGCTAAATATAGTTCCAAACATTGATCTTTTTGGCATTTTATCATCATTGGAAGTTGCATCACCTTGATATTAAGAATGCCTTAGTGACGATTTTACTGAAACTATATACATGCAACAACCTCCTGGAGATAAGGCTACTTGGGAGTCACTTGTGTGCCGCCTTCGCAAATTAATTTATGGGCTCAAGCAGTCTCCCCGCACTTGGTTGACAAATTCAGTCAGGTGGTTCAAGTTGAGAATTTGAAATTGTATACATCAAATTTAGTTTGAGAAATTCATTCCACCTCTATATCTACACAAAGAGGGTGAATCCTAAACTCTATAAAAGGCGTGAGACTAAAAGGAGGGAAAATATAAAAGCAATTATGGGCCTTCTTACGAGCCTTTACAATTGGGCTTTTAACTATATATACATATATTTCAACTTAAATCAACCTCCACTCTCAAGATGAGAGTAGATATCGACTATTCTCATCTTGGAGATGTTATCTATAATGGTGTCACAATTTAGTCTCTTAGTAAAGATATCCGTCAACTTTATTGTTACAATAGAGAAGTATATGTTTCTCATTTTGTAAACTTAGATCCTAAATTGCAGACTATGGAAATAGTCCATCATATATCCCTTATGACATTGCCATATATTCTCCCTCTGAATTTGATCTCGCCACCATATTTTGCTTCTTACTAGTTACTTCTCAAGGTAACAAGGTTCCCTCAATAAATGAGCAATACCAAGTTGTGGATTTCTTGTCATCTTGACATCCTATTCCTACCCAATTTATATCTGTGCATACTATAACATTCATGTGTTTTCTTTTGGAGAGTATAATTTCTCGTCCATGATATTTCTTCAAATACCTTAGTACTCGTATGGTGGCTTCTTGATGTCCTCCAACAACATACATGATATTTGGACAAGTATGTGAAAGATAGATGAGTCTGCCCACTAATCTCTGGTAACTTGAGGAATTGACTTTATCACTATCCTTGTCTTTATCAAATTTACAGCTTGCTTCCATAGGAGTACCTATCGGTGTACAACCAAACATCCCAGTTTCTTCCAAGAGATCCATGATATATCTATGAGAAATGAAGATTCCATGATCAGACCTTGCTACTTTAATCCCTAAGAAATATTTCAGCTTCCCTAGATCTTTGACTTTAAACTCTTGACAAAAGCATGTCTTCAACCATGTGATTTATTCCAAGTCATTTCTTGTAATAATGTCATCCACATAGACAATGAGAACATACACTTTCTCTTCCTTTTAATATATAGGGTGTGATCATAGTGTCCTTGTTTGTATACCAATAAGCTCATAACTTTGTAAGATCTTCCAAACTATACTCTGGGCAATTGTTTTAGACCATAGAGGCTTCATGTATACTTATTCAAGATCACAATGTAAAAAAGTAATTTTACTCTACTTGTTGCAATTTCCATCCAAGGGATACAAAACAGGATAAACCAATGCGGATGAAGTCCATCTTAGCCACAAGCACAAAAGTTTCATGATAGTGAACTCCAAGAGTTTAATTATATCCTTGAGCTACTAATCTTGGCTTGTATCTTTTCACTATTCCTTCTTGATTTTGCTTGAGCGAGAAGACCTACTTTGACCCAACAGTTTTCTTTCTAGTGGGAGATTAGATACTTCCCAAGTCTGGTTTTTCTCCAATGCAAGCATCTCTGACCTTAGGGGTGTAAACGAGTCGAGCTCGAGTCGAGCTTGGCAAAAATCCCAAACTCGAGCTCAAGCTAAATATTTCGAGCTCGAGCTCATCCTACTTGGCTCGAGCTCAAGCTCGAGACCAGTATATTGAGCTCGAGCTGCTCGCGAGTTTTTTGCTCATGAGACTATTTTTATTTTTATTTATATATATTTTCTTAAAAAAATACCCAAAGAAAAAGCTCGCGAGCCGGCTCGCGAGCTCATGAACAAGAGCAATCGAGCTCGAGCTCGGCTCGAAATCGAGCTCGTCGAGCTCAAGCTCAACTGGCTCGAGCTCGAGTCGAGCTTTTTTCGAGCCGACTCATCGAGCTCACGAGCCGGCTCGACTCAACTTGCACCCCTATCTGACCTTCCTCCATTCAAGTATATTAATCCTTGCTGCCAAAATACTAATAAAAGAGAGAGAAAATGAATGCCTTATATGCTGGGGTTAGATTGTAATATGAGATATAGTTGGCTATGAGATCTTTAGTGGAGCTTGTCTTACCCTTAAGATGTATGATAGGTTGATGGAGATCTTACTCAGGATCTGTCTTTGAAGTAAGTATATGTAGTGTCCGAACTATAAATATTTGTCCCTTTGATATATTTGAGGAAGAAGAGGAATGAGATTCCGTACAACAAGAATAGAAGTAGGAGTGGCCGGGCAAATAGTGGAAGTAGTAATATGAGATGCAACAATTGCAAAGGAAATATTGACTCTTCATCAGCAACATGAATAAGAGTAGCGCCTAGAGTAATAATGGGAGGAGTAATATGAGAAGCAACAATTAGAAAGGGTGTGCTCATAGTGTCCTTGTTTGTATCCCAATAAGCTCGTAACTTTGTAAAACCTTCCAAACCAGACTCTGGGGAATTGTTTTAGACCATAGAGAAATTTCTTGAGATGACAGAATTTCACTTCTGATCCCATCTTTGGGAATCCTGATGAAGACTTTGTGTATACTTCTTCTTCAAGATCATAATGTAAAAAAATAATTTTACTCTAGTTGTTGCAATTTCCATACAAGGGATGCAACACAGGATAAACCAATGCAGATGAAGCCCATCTTAGCCACAAGCGCTAAGGTTTCATAATAGTCAAATCCAAGAGTTTGATTATTTCCCTGAGCTACTAATCTTGTCTTGTATCTTTTCGCTATTCCTTCTTGATTTTCCCTGACTGAGAAGACACTTCGACCCAACAGTTTTCTTTCTAGGTGGGAGATAAGATACTTCCCAAGTCTGGTTCTTCTTCAATGTAAGCACCTTTGGCCTTCCTCCATTCAAGTATATTAATCCTTGCTGCCAAAATACTAATAGAAGAGAGAGAAAAATGAATGCCTTATATGCTAGGGTTAGGTTGTGATATGAGATATAATTGGCTATGAGATGTTTAGTGGAGTTTGTCTTACACTTAAGACGTATGATAGGTTGATGGAGATCTTAGGCAGGATTTGTCTCTAAAGTAAGTATTTGTAGTGTTCGAATTACAAAGGTTTGTGTCATCTTAACACCAATATTTGTCCGTTGATATATTTGAGGAAGAGGAATGAGATTCTGTACAACAAGAATAGAAGTAGAAGCAATGTCCGTAGTAATTGTGGGAGGAGTAATATGAGATGCAACAATTGGAAAGGAAATATTGAGCTCTTCGTCAACACCATGAATAAGAGTAGTGCCTAGAGTAATAATGAGAGTAATATGAGAAGCAACAATTGGAAAGGGAATATTGGGCTCTTCATCATTATTACCCATCTTCCCCTGACGAGAGTCAAAGAATTTTCTCTTCACGGAATGTAATGTGCATGGTGCAAAAGAATCGCCGGGAGGACAAAGAATTTCCCCTTCACGGAACACGCATCTAGTTTGTCATGATTAGGTTGATGAACGTGAGCAAAAAAACACATCCACACAAACAAGATGGAAGGTGAGAGGTGTGGACAATAGATTTAGTGGCTAAATGAGAGATACAAGAGACATTGGAGTGTACTAGTGTGAAGACGGTTAATAAGGTTTACCGCAATAAGAACAACTTCGCCCCAATAAGACTTGGGAAGATCCAGGAGGTGTTTGCATTCTCATTCAACAACATTATTTTGGATGGAGGTATGCACACACGTAGTTTGATGGCTTATACCATTATCAACAAGGTAGACTCCAAAAATACTATGTTCATCATACTCACCCTTATTGTCACTTTGAAGGACTCGAATAGTACTTTCAATCTGAGTGTCAATCAATTTATGAAAGATTTTAAAACAGTCAACAACTTCACCCCCCCTTTTTAATAAGTAAACCCAAGAACGAGAAAAACAATCAATAAATGACATAAATAAACAATGACCTGATAATGAAAGCACAAGGGAATGCCCCAAACACCAGTACGGATTACATCAAAATGAAGCATACTAGGGGATGAAATACTACTCGGACTATGTCGTACACCTATGTTATTTTCAAGTCCTCACATGAACTATCTAAACATGAATTTTATTTCCAAAGAATCTAAATATTACACGGGTGCACCCTTCTTTATATAGAACGAAGAAGGTAAGAGAATTTACAGTCTAGCAATGTGGGACTAATTTAAAGGAATCTGTTCAGGAACAGACCGGTGCGGTCAGTGCGATTAAACAGGGTTGACTACCCAGGAAGATGCGGTTAACACAAGGTTTACCGCACATATATACAGCAGCAGGGAGAGGGAACCAAGGATGTATCCGCCATTCTATCAGCAACGTGAACTCTGGAGACCGTGCCATTGGCGGTTAAGACAATGTTTAACCGTCCAGACCATAAGTGAGAGGAGACAAGATAGAGACCGCACGATCCTTTGACTGTCAGCAAAACCTGCTGGTAGACAAGTTCTAACCGCAGAGACCGCATGGTACGAAAAACCAAAGCTTAACCACATATGTTCTAACACTCCCCCTCAAGTTGGAGCATATATGTCGATCATGCCCTGCTTGTCACATATGTCAGAAAATGATGAAGATATTGGTTTGGTAAAGATATCAACTAATTCTTTATCAGAGGTGACGAACGGAGTGCATATTTGTTTCTTCAAGATTTCTTCCCAGATGAAGTGACAGTCAACTTCTATATGCTTTGTCCTCTCATGAAAGACTGGATTTCTTTGATATGTAGATTGCGGCTTTGTTATCACAGAACATTGGTAAGGGATAGTTGTAGACTTCTCCTAAGTCTAATAGAAGTGTCTGTAACCACTTTAATTCACAAGTGGTTTGAGCCATGCTTCTATACTCAGGCTCATCACTTGATTTGGAGATTACATCTTGTTTCTTGCTCATCCACAAGCTAACAATTTTTCCTCCTACAAAAGTACAAATTTCAGACATGGACTTCCTATCTCCTCTATCATCAGCATTATTGACATCAGAATAGGCTTCTAACTTCAGATGGTTATTCTTTTGAAGTAGTAGTCCCTTCCCCGGAGAGCCTTTGACATATTCTAAGATTTTTAGGGCTGCTTGTAGATGACACTCCCTGAGAGATTGCATAAACTGACTGACCTTGCCCACGACATAGCAGATATCATGCCTAGTTACCGTTAGGTAAATGAGTTTGCCCACTAGGCGCCGACACCTAGTGATATCAGACATAAGAAGCGAATCTTCATTCCAAAGTTTATCCTCGCCAACCTCCATTGGATACCGAGCAGGTTTAGCACCAAACAGACCAGTCTCTTTTAGAAGATCAATAGCATACTTGCGTTGTGAGAGAACAACGGAATTGTGCTTACGCTAGATTTCAATGCCCAGAAAGTATTTTGGAGGTCCCATATCTTTAGTGACAAAGTGTTGAAGAAGATGTTTCTTTGTCAGGGCAATACCAACAGTATCATTACCCGTAAGAAGAATGTCATTAACATAGACTGCAAGAACAACCATCCCATTAGACATCTTGCGTATGAAAAGAGTGATATGCAGAGCTGCGAACAAAACCAATGATGGAGATGACTTCAATAAATTTGTCGAACCAGGCCCGAGGACTTTGCTTGAGTCCGTAGATCGCCTTCCGCAACTTGCATACCTGAGACTCCCCCTGAGCAACATACCCAGGAGGTTGCTTCATGTACACTTCTTCTTGAAGGTCACCATAGAGGAAGATTTTCTTGACATCGAACTGAGACATATGCATATTTTTATTGACAGCTGCAGAAAAAAGAACTCGGATTGTGGTAGTGCGAGCAGCTGGAGAGAAGGTATCGAAGAAGTCAACACCATAGGTTTGAGTAAATCCCTTGACAACCAACCGAGTCTTATATCGATCCACAGTGCCATCAACATGATATTTTACCACAAAGACCCAACGACAACCAAAAATGTTCGCCCCCGAAGGAGTAGGGACAAGTGTCTAAGTATCTCTCTCTGTTAAGGTAGAAATTTCTTCATCCATGGCAGCTTTCCAGTGCGATATGGTAAGAGCATCTTGGTAAGTGGCCGGGGTGACAGTGGCTGAGAGTCCTGAGCAAAGTCTCTTCCAGAGGAAGTAAGCCGAGCATAGGACACAACATCATGAATAGAATGTTGTATACATGTGTGAATTCCCTTTCGAAGAGTAATATGGAGATCAAGCTCCGAGATGTTATCCTCATCAGCACCATCCGCCGAAGAGAGTGCTGACCTGAGAACTGGCTAAGGCGGCCTCGGAGTTGGAGGACATGAGGTGGTAGGCGGAGGAGACAGTGTGGTAGGGAGGAGAGGTGGAGAACTCTCAGCTGGAGGTGCAGAAAGAATAGGATAAGTAAGAGTATCAGTAGAAGGAGGCTGAATAGGGTCAGTTGAGAAGAGGTGGACTCAAAGAAGGTGACGTTCGTCGAGACATATTGTTTTCTGAGGATTGGGTCATAACATTGGTAACCCTTCTGAGTGGGAGAGTTGTCAACGAAGATACATTTTACTACGCGAAGAGAAAGTTTATCCCGATCAGGGGAAGGAGCATGAACAAACGCATGCAACAAAAATGCGAGGGGCATAAAAAAGGGTGTTTCCCTTGGGTAAAGGATAGAAAAAGGGGTTTGTCCATTGAGAACTGTAGAGGGAATACAGTTGATAAGGTTGCAGGAGATGTGGATTGCATAACCCCAGTAGGTGCGAGGAACATGCATCTGAGAGAGCAGAGTGCGAGCAACATCAAGCAGGTGACGATTATGTTCGGTGACGCCGTTCTGTTGAGAAGTGTAAGCACAACTAGTTTGATGTATAATGCCATGAGTCATACAGAAGTCAGAAAATTGATGACTAACATATTTCTTGACATTATCAGTGCGAAGAATTTTAAGAGAAGCACTAAACTGAATGCGAATTTCATTATAAAAATACTGAATACAGAGAACAGTTCAAAGCGATCTTTAAGAAGATACACCCAAGTACATCTTGAAAAATTATCAATAAAAGTGACAAAATAAAGACTACCCCTACTAACAGTTTTGGTAGAAGAGGGACCCCAGATGTCCGAGTGAACAAGGTCGAAAGAACGATCCGAACTACGTCCGTTTCTGGCCGGATAGGAGGAGCGGTGATGTTTGCCGTATTGACAAGCTTCACAGTTGAGAGAGGTGTCCTTCTGCAGGTTTGGCATGAGTTGGCAGAGTAAGCGAGGAGGAGGATGACCAAGACGAAGATGCCACTGATAGAGGGAGTCAGAGGTGGTGGAGGTAGAGAGAGCAGAGACATTGTTAAGGAAGTAGAGACCGCCGCTTTCAGTCCTAGTAGCAAATGTCTCCTTGGAGCAAAGATTCCGAAAATAACAGTTAGTGGAAGTAAAAGTAACAGAGCACTTTAGTTGCCTAGAGAGAGCAGTAACAGATAATAAGTTGTATGGAAAGGTAAGAACATAGAGAGTATCCGCAAGCTGGATAGACGGAGTGACTTGGACCATACCAGTCCCACGTACAGGGTGGTGACCGATCATGTTTTTCCAAATGAGAAAATATAAGGGGATTGTTTGTCATATGATTAATGACACCGGAGTCAATGAGCCACTTATCTTGAGTGGCAACATGTGCGCTACCTGAAGAGATAGCAATGGAGGCAGAATGCTTGGAGGCATGAGGAGGGGCTTCAACAGCTTGTGGACAAAGATGAGGATGTTTGGCGAAGCAACAATCCACGGAATGACCCAGCCTGACGCAATAAGAGCATATGTGTCGGTTAGGTCCTCTTCCACCAAGGTAGCCATCACGTCCACCAGAATGATCATGGTCAGCAGGTGAGCAAAACTGTCAGAAGTAGGTGGGGAGGTAATCAGAGGGCGTTGAAGAAGGGTTGTGACCGCCAGATGCAAGCAACAATGACATCAAGAGTTGGAGAGTCGGCTTCACCCAGAATTTGCTGACGGATCATGTTGTAGGAGTCCGGGAGGTGAAGAAGATAACACACTACCAGAAGTTCTTGGAAGTGTTTGTGTTGTTCGGCAAGATCGACAGAGAAAGGTCGATGTTGAAGAAATTCTGCTCCAAGGGCTTGCACTTCCTGGTAAGCCGCAGTGGGGTTCATGGTGGGGCGGGCAAAGAGATCGGCATATAACGTGTATATGCGAGAGGTCTTAGCTCCCTTTGAGTAGAGAGCGACAAGATGATCCCAAGCCTCTTTCACTGTTTCATCATGGCGGATGATGGGCAGACATTCGTCAGATAGACTGTTAGCAAGCCATGTACGAACAAGGGCATCACTAGCATCCCAGTCGTCATATGTGGCAGACCCTTTGGCAGGAGGTTCGTCAGTTAAGTGACGGCGCTTGCGCTGAGATCACAACAGAAAGGTGAATGAGACACTAAAGTCCTTGTAATTCGGCCCGGTTAATTTGGACGCAATGCCAAGGTTGCTGGAGGGATTAGAAACAGGAGTGACACTTGAAGTCTCCATTGAGAAGCAAGGGAAAGAGCGGTCAGAGAAGCGTAACTGTGCAACGACAGAAACAGAGACCGCACTTACCGCGAGATGCGAGCTGTTAAGCGGTTAGAAAACCGAAGACCGCACAAAACGCAATGGGAAAGGTTGTGCTGAGCAGAGACGGACAGTTAGACCGTACACAGAGGCACAGAAAGGCAGGCGGTTAAGAAAAAAGAAGTCCGCACAAAGGCACAGAGGTACATGCACAAAGAGGGCGGACGGTTAAGAAAACCAAAATCTGCTGAGAGACAACAACGAGCAAGAGGCAAAAACAGAGTTCACAACCGAAGGATAGGTGTTACCTCTGATACCATGTGAGAACTTGAAAATAACTTGCAAGAAATTGACAATAACTCACGAGAAATTGAAAATAACTGAATTTTTATTTCGCACCCTTCTTTATATAGAACGAAGGAGGAGAATTTGCAATATAGCAACGTGGGACTAATTTATAGGAATCTGTTTAGGAACAGACTGCACGGTCAGTGCGATCAAACAGGGTTGACCGCCCAGGAAGATGCGGTTAACCGCACATATATACAACAACAGGGAGCGGGAACTAAGGATGTATCCACCAGTCTATTAGCAATGCGAACTCTGGAGACCATGCCATAGGCGGTTAAGACAATGCTTAACCGTCCAGACCATATGTGAGAGGAGACAAGATAGAGACCGCACGATCCTTTGACTGTCAGCAAAACCTGCGGGTAGACAAATTCTAACCACGGAGACCGCATTGTGCGGTTAATCAAAGCTTAACCGCATATGTTCTAACAGTTCACAGACATCATAAACAAAATTCTTTGGAGGACCAAAAAACTAGGAAACAATTTTAAAAGATAGGACAAAGATGGGTGCCCAAGACACGTTGATGCCATCTTAGAACGTCGATGGCTGCGGTAACACCGCTGCTGGAGAGAGCATGATGAGGAGTCTGTTTGTCCAAGATGTACAGTCTCCTGCAGTTCCTATTTATCACTGCCAATATATTGTTTCGTTACCAGGTCTTAAAAAACAACAAGAGCAGTTTAAGGACACGAGATAGTGAATTACGGGGAAAATAGTGAACATGTAAAACTTATGAGAAGGGCATGTCAACAGAACATAAGATGTTTTCTTTACTAGCTATGGAATAAAAAGACTCATCGGTGATGATAACTTTATCACGACCAGAAATGGGGTGTACGAGGTCAAATCTGATGATGCTTCCGTCATGTGATCAGTCATACTGGAATAAATTATCCATTCAAATTGGATTGTGGATGTAGTGTGCGCTTGGTGTACTTGATGTTGCGAAGACAACGTAGAAGAGTTGGCATGGGAGCACAAAAGATGCCTCAGAGCATTAAACTATGTAGTGGAAAACCTTTAAAAGGGATGTTACCAGTAGTGCTCATAAGTTTCATTGGTATGAGCAACACATGGTGGGTGAGGAGTATTACATTGCTTATGAGTTACTTCCATTTCCACAGCCACCAACTCCCTTTCTTGAAGGAGCAAGGTAGATGTTGATGGAAGCAAGATTTTCGGATGTGACCCTGCTTTTCACATTAATTGCACAAGCAAGCAGGTGGACCTGAAGTAGGACCTGATCAATGCTAACAAGAGCAGAACGATCAACTGCCATGTCTGAATTAAGAGAATGTTGATGGTCCTCATAACGTAAGGCTAAGTCTATGTGGAATGCTTCCTGAAGGGAGCGAAGAGGTTGTCGAAGTAAGACATGAGTGCTGATCATGTCAAAGTCCATATCAAATCCATAAGGAATACATGAAGATGGTAGCGATCCTCCTTTGTCTTCACTCTTCAATGCACGAGCGTCAGCAGTGTATGTGGGGTGAAGTCCTCAAAATAGTCATGTTCTTTTATATAGGCGTTCAAATTCAGACAAATAAACTGCAATACTCGAAGAACCTTGTTTCAGTTCTAGAACACGACGTATAAGCTCATAGACCTGTGTAGAACTGCAAATCTCTTGTGCTCAAGGTCAGATCTCAAAAGTAGAATCCATAAGTATGTAGCTGTGTAAAGTAAAGGAGACATGGAATTGAGGAATCACGAAACCACCAGAGTTTTTCAGCTTCGGATGGTTTTGCGCCACCCAGGACCATTCAAGATAATTTGTACCGTCCAATGGTACGATAATAATCTAGAAGGAATTGGAGGGACCATAGGCCCGAGGATGGTCATTAAAGGAAGGGTTCTGAATACTAGAGTGAGTTTGAACAATCGAATCCGAGGAAGCCGCCATTTAGATAGCCATGTGATCTCAAAGAAATGGGAAAGAAATAATGTGCCTTTTGTGCCTTAGTGCGCCTTTTGAGGTTTGCGCCTTAGTGCGCCTTTTGTGCGCCTTTGGAGCATAAAAGACACGTCTAGGTGCAATTTCTATTGTAATTTTTTTTTCAAAATAAAAAAAGAAATAATGTAAGAACTAAATATTTTTTCCATGATTTAGTGTTTGCGAAACATAATCAAGCGTTGAGACTTAGATATGATGCAAGTGATCACATCGATTCTATTTTATAAGAGATATAAATGATAGTAATGAATCATTAATGAGTAGAATAGATGAAAAAATCTGATTAAGAAGATGAAATGGTGTTTGATGCTGATTATTTAAATTGAATATGGTTGCGTCTTGCCTTCGTCAGGCGCGCGCCTGCTCCTTGAGCCTTGCGCCTAGGCTCCAAGACCCCTTTGCGCCTTGGTGCGCCTTGCACCTTTAATAACTAAGGTTAAGAGGATTCAAGTAGAACTCGCACGACCACAGGAACTCGCAACCCTATCGACATGTAGATGCTCGTCGATCTTCCAGCGGGTTCTACACCTTGGGGCTGGGTGGGTAATTTGGCAGCTTGGTGGAGCAAAAAATAATTTGTTGTGGCCCAACATTAGCTGAAGCTGAGTATCTCCCGTTTGCACCTGCAGTTTTCGTGCTCACTTGGTTGGGAAACCTTCTTACAGAAATTGGTGTGACTCTCACTACTCTGCAGTTCTCTATTGTGATAATAAAACTGCTATCCATATCACTAAGAATATTGTATTCCACAAGCGCACCAAACATATTGAAGGTGATTGTCACTTCATTCGAAAAAAATCAAGCTTCATAAGATCACACTTCAACATGTTCCTGCAACATCTCAAGTTGCCAACATTCTCACCAAAACCTCGTCTTGCTCACTTTATCTTCAATTTGTTTCAAGTTTGGAGTCTACAATATGTATGCTCCAGCTTGCGGATGAGTATAACGAATATGCAATATTCTAATTAGTTGTATATAAGTTATTTAGTCCCGCATTGGGTAGGGAGAAGTATTTACCTCTCCCCACATCTATATATACTGTGCTATGTATTCATTTTAGTGAAAGTAATAATAAGATTGAAAACTTCCACAATTATTTTTGGTTTATGGAAGCACTTTAAGAAATAAGCCTCATGTTGTTAATATATAAAACATGTCCACCTAGAAATCTTCATATTGTAGTATTGATGTGGTGCGAGTACGTCAAGCGGAGTTGTCGAGCTTCCTCCTCAGGATCTCGTCGTTGAAACCCTCTTCATCTCAGCCCGTGATCGTATATCCCCTTCTGTCAAGTTGTTACATTGAAGTCTCTTCCCGTTTGAACGATTGTTCTCAAAAACCCCCCTCCAACAATAATGCGAAGACAAGACCTCGACGTCGAGTTCATTCTACTAAGTTATTCTTGCAGGATGCATCTCATGTCTAAGCATCACTGAGCAGGACCCAATTGGGGCAACGCCCTCTTTAATGTGTCGACTCCTTTACAATTGTAGTCTAACTTTTACACGTCCTTTTTTTAATTTGTTTATTCTTTGTAATTAATACATGTATGAAGAAAGCTTCTCATTTGTATTATAAATAGGATTGTGCAGTAAAATAAATATATTTGATTTCTAACCTAAACACCAAGCATTTTTCTTGTGTGTGCTCTGCCCTTTCTTGATCGACTATATTGAATTTGTGGCAAGTGGTATCGGAGCGATCAACATGTTCAAGGTCTGATGGGATTCATGGGTAGAATAGGCGATCGTCCGCACCGTAGCATAGTTCAAGGTGTTGTAGGGTTCTTTACAGTGATCTGACATATTGAGGCCTCTCTGAGGGTGTTCAACGGTTGGAGAGCGCACGGGCCTTTGGGTGTCTTTGAGAAAGTTAGTTTGAAGCCTTAAAATGGTACACTATATAATAAGGGAAAATCCCACTTTGACGAAACGTTGGCACTTCACACTTTCCTCCTTTTACCACCTAAAAAAACAGGACGAAGAGAGTGTAAAGAATATTCAGATTCTAGCCGCCTCCTAATTAAATCAAGTTAATCTAATGAAAAGCTAATTTTGTTATTGAAGAAATGAACTATTCTTATAAATTTAATTTAGTTAAGTTACTTTATTTCAATAATATCACAATCTAAATGGGAAGGAATCATAAATAAAAAGTATAAGTGTCAAAAGAAGTGCTCCCTCATATTTTTGCACCTATCAAGTAAAAGCTTTATCTAGGGATGACAAATTTTAGATAATTAGAGACCATACATGGGTCCCCCTGTTGGGAGTGTGAGGGGTTGTCAAGCTACCTGCTCAGGATCTCACTGTCGTCTACTTCTTAGCCCGAGATCTAGCTCTCATGATTTCCCCCTGTCGAGTTGTTCTAATGAGGTTTCTTCCCATCTGAATAACTCTTCTCAAATAACCCCTCTAACGAGAACATTATAACAAATTGTTGAGATGAGACCTCGTTGTGAAGTTCCCTTTCTGCCTAATTATTTTTGAGGGATGCATCCGATGTTTGAGCATCTCTCAGCAGGACCCAATTGGGATTGCAACGCTCTTTAATGCGCCAACACTATCATAGTAGTAGTTTAACGGGCATTTATCATTTTATTTGTTTATTTTTTCTTTGTAATCAGGGTCTAGGGTTTGATGGACATTTATCATTTTATTTGTAATCGAGCAGAAAATGGGAGTGACACCACTTGTAGAGAAGTTGCGAGAAGTTCGATTAAGATAGTTCAGACACATACAAAGGAGACCATTAGAGGGACCTGTTAGGCGTTGTGAGAGTTTAACCTCTAGGCATGTTAAATGGCGGAGGGGTAGACCAAAAAAGACTTGGAATGAAACCATAAGGAAAGACATGATGTACTTAGTCATTAGTGAGATTATGACTAGAAATAGGGCGCAATATAGTGGGATAAAGGCTTGAGTGTTGTTGTATTTTTTCTTTGTAATCAATGTAGCTTGTGGTGGAAACCTCATTCATATTATATATAAGGTTGTGTAATAAGAAAGGTATATCTGAATTTTAATCAAACCCTAAGCATTTTGTTTGTGTGCTTCTTTGATCCTTTATGAGTGACGGCTATATCTCTAACCTAGACTGCGTGTAGCAGGGTTGCTGGACTTCCAGTGATCGTCATTTCCGAAGCTGCATCAAAGATACACATTGATTTTTTTTGTTATAAATGATACTTGAAATAACTTTCCTAGAAAAACACGTCTGAGTTATTTAATGCTTCAGGGACTACCTCCTAAGCATAAGAGGATTGGGGCTGAAGAGTGCAGAATGTGTTCGCCTTTTGACGCTACGACAGTTAGCATTTCCGGTACGCATATTACTTTCTAAATGAATCGCATATCCTGTCAAACTAACTGAATACTAAAAATTAACTTGTCACTTCATCTCCTTCATCACTAATTAGGTCGACACCAATGTTGGTCGCATATGTGTCCGACTTGGATGGGTGCCACTACAGCCATTGCCTGAATCACTTCAACTACACCTTTTGGAACTGTAAGGTTATATCATATATTATGCTGAATAGAAAATGCTAAAAACAAGAATTTAATTTGCTCCATTTTTCTTGGATAGGTATCCTGTGTTGGCCACCATTCAGAAGTACCTTTGGCCTCGACTATGCAAGCTCGATCAACGCACATTGTATCTCCATTAATTTACAAAATTTTCTTATAGAGTTCTTGATAAACAACTTTCTAGTTTTAAGTCTTATTAAATACAGAACATAAATTAGTTGGCTTAACCATATCATTGGCTGTGCAGGTATGAGCTGCACTATCAGATGATTACCTTTGGAAAGGTAATGTATGAGTGTTGATGCAATTCAGATCATCATGAACAGGGAACTAGGTGATGTGGCATGTGATTCGGAGATTTTCAATTTCATGCAGGTGTTCTGTACAAAAAGCAAGCCAAATTGCAACTCATGCCCTATGAGGGGAGAATGCAGACATTTTGCAAGTGCATTTGCTAGGTATTTATGAACAAATGTTTCTCATTTTGGGAAGTTTATTTCAAGGCATCATAACATAAAGTACCGTTTGGAAATTCAATTGCTTCCGTTAGCATCATTTCACATTCTTATGTACACACAAAAGCTCGAAGATTTGGGAATTCAATTTCTTGATGAAATTTCCACTGAGAATCTTTCTTTGTTAGGTGAATCATTCATTTCTTGTCCATTACCCGTTGATGCTTGCATCAGAATCTCTATCTAGCTATCCATAGAGACGTGTCGTGAAACTCTAAAGTACTATTCTAGTTATGTTTATTCTAGTTATCCGTAAATTCATCTTAACATTGTCAATTTGTGCTAATTCTCTTGTGCAAGTAAGCCCTCTATCTATCATCTCAAAAGATCACCAAGCATAATTTCTAAATATATAATTTCCATAAAGGAGGCTAATTGTGTTACAATATTCACATCAAAACAACTTAGAAGTATAAGTTTATCAAATGTAAACGATTTAAAAAAAATCTAAATAACCAGTAATCTCAATTAATTCTATGGATGGTTACCTGATAATTTAGGTTCAGTAGTTTTCGAAGGAAAGCAAGTCTAAAATGAGAAACTTTAGGCGAAGAAGCCCAAGATTTAATGTGATTATTTGTCTCACTGAAAAGGGAAGTTAAAGAGAATGTTTGTTGCAGTGCGAGGCTTGCCCTTCCAGCTCCGGAGGACAAAAGTTTATTGAGCTTAATATCTCCAATCGCCTCTGATGAAAGCCCCAGTGTCTTCCTAAATCTGAGACCATTTCCTCAGATCGAAGAAAGCTTATATTCGCAGGAACCTGCCTTTCAGAACAATGGTGAGCCGATAATCGAAGAACCAGCATCTCCAGAGCCAGAATGCCAAGAATCTTTGGAAAGTGCAATAGAAGATGCATTTTATGAAGACCCCGAAGAAATTCCTACAATAAAACTTGATTTGACAGAGTTTACGAAGAATCTTCGGAACTATATGGAAGAAAATATGGAGCTCCAAGATGGTAGCTTGTCAAAGGCTTTAGTGACTTTAACCCCAGAAGCTGCTTCCATCCCAATGCCTAAGCTGAAGAATGTCAGCCGCCTTCGGACAGAGCATCAAGTGTATGTGCTAATTCTACTTTAATACACATGTATGAATGCATGCATGTATTCATGCATACTTACATGCATTTATTTATGTATGT
This sequence comes from Dactylorhiza incarnata, assembly GCA_033032865.1. NCBI lineage: Eukaryota > Viridiplantae > Streptophyta > Magnoliopsida > Asparagales > Orchidaceae > Dactylorhiza > Dactylorhiza incarnata. The sequence continues at coordinate 4,677,132 of JAWHQI010000193.1, read as the reverse complement.
ATATTTAATCTTTTTAAGATCATACGTATATACATATATGCATGCATGCATGTGCAATGTTTGTACCTTTGTCGGCTGGTAGTATTAAAAATTTGCTTGATCAATACAAAGCTAAGTACTAATATTCAATTGCTACGCAGTTCTTTCATGCTAACATCAAATTTGTTTGAATTTTGCAGATATGAAATTCCAGATACACATCCACTGCTGGAAGGGGTGAGTTTTTTGTTCGTTTTAGTCACCGCAAAGTTCTTTGAACTGATAGTATTTCATACATTTTTTAATTAAAAAGGCAAATCGATGCTACACCATCAAATTTATCATAACCGTCAAATAAATTATGTTTTTAATTACATCATCTTTAAAATTTACAATGAAATAAAATTAAAGTAAAAAATAAAATAAAATGAGATAGAATATGGTAAACTAAATCTATACAATATAAAAAGGAAAAACTTGAGATGATAATTGTACTGAAATAGGACTATCAAATGACTTTGAGCCATTCGATTTTAGTTTCTCCGATCTAACAGATGGCATAGTTTTTTAATATATAAGGTTAGCATAGTTTTTTAGTTTCTCTAGGGTCATGAATAAGAAAAGAATGAAATATCTCTTTTAGTTTTCTCAGTAATCCTCGGGACAATCGAACGCTTCTTATCCAACCGGCCCCATAACAAACCTGCTCAGTGGACTCGTACAAAGGACCTAGCCATTACTTCAATCACTTAACGATCACGTTGCAGTCTCTTCTTCAATCACATCACAACGCAAGCTACGCCCCTCCGACAACCTCACCATCCTTCGTGACATGTGAGCATGATGAAGGCTTGCCACTTGATGCAGCCCCCGCTACAATGAAGTGCTACAAGGAGTTGTTCTGATGGGAAATTAAGGTGACCGATGATCAAACTATTTGAGCCTCGTTCGAGCTTGAGGACAAACTCGATTTGAAGGACAAATGAGATGTTATGGGCCTACACTAGTTGTCCTTTAAATATGCATGTATGCTGTATTAAGTAGTTATGTTATGAATCGTAAGAAGCCAGGGGCGGATCTAGGGGGCTGGTTCCGTTAAGGTGGAGGCGTTCATATTTCTTTTTGGGGTTCAGATGAGAGATGGTTCCGTTAAGGTGGAGGCGTTCATATTTCTTTTTGGCTTGAGGAAGACAATGTTTGGCCCCCTTGTTAAAATTCCTGGATCCGCCCCTGGTTAAAAGTCATTAGGGTCTTTTATTGTGTGCATTTTATATGTCTAAATGTTCAGACATAATACGAGTATGCCATTTTGTAAATCTTTATAAAGACTGTCACAACCCGTCTAATAGCAAATATCAGAGTGCGCTACGAGCGGGTCGTGATGCCACAGACATGGGAGAAAGAATCTCCATGTTTGTTAGGCGGAAGCTGAGATATTGATAATTAGTTTTAAAATAATTACTTTAGAGTAGAATAAATTGTTTTTATGCGGAAGCTTTAGAAATATGGCAGTGAAGAGTTAAATACACATGTATTTTAACAAACTCATGATACAAAGTTCTGATACAAATTTCATGCGATGAAAATCCCAAGGAACATGAACATGCAACATATCCAATTTCAGTACATAGGTTTTTAGTCTAGCAGTTGTCCCTGATAACAGAAAAAACAACTGATCGTAATTATTACATAAAAGAAATATCTGACAGTTAAATGAAATGAAACATACACATAGAACCTGTCACGACAAGAAGATAAACATCCAGAAGTTGGGGCTTGATACAAATCGGCTCAGGTAGCAGGCGGCACAGTCACGAACACTAAGGCGAATTCCAAAACAAGCACGAAAAAACCTCAGAACATTGAAATGAACAAGAGCAAAGTAAAATAAGATACGAGCAGGAGAAAATAGAAATATTTGTGTACTAGTTTTCATGAAGCAAGCAAACAAGACGGACAAGTAAATGAGTCAAGCAGAAATATCTAGAATTATTAGACCACTTCAGAGTGTAGCAGGTGCTCGTTTATGTAATGACCTAAGCTAGAACAAATGAAAGAAGTAGGTGTCTTTAGTTGATGCACATGATTCATGATTCAGAAGGATTCAAATTCAGATTCAAGACTTGTCAGAGATTCAGGATTTCTGCTCGTGATCTCTAAGGGGCGGCTCTTTCGAACCCTCACCCTTGAGCCAGGGAGTTCATGCTAGCTATGATCGGTCCTTTGTTCCCGTTAAGGATTCAAGAGGGAACCCAAGTCGAGGAGTTGCATCAATTAAACACCATCTTTCATTGTTCGCTTATGTTATTAATAATATTAAATGGTTCATAATTTTAGTGATTCCTAGCGTATCAAGATATGTTACCAATTACTGATTCAGATATATGAGAGTAGAATTTATAAACATGAAACGGGGGGATCAAGTCATAAAACAATAATTACACAAGTCTTAAAGTCAGACAGACATAAGAAACAAGATTTGATGACACATAAAAAACTAGATAGGGAGTTTTGAAACTTGCGGGTTCAAGTATTCACGAGTGATAAGGTTACTCCGCATCATTTTCTAGGATACCAAGCATTCATTCAGATTAATCCATTCCAGACACGATTATCTTCTAAGTAAACATATGTACGATCCGAACAATATACAAAACACAAATCATTTGATTGCTACAAGGAAACCTTATCAATTATCACTATGACCCTCGTTGCTCAAGACTAAATATTCTACCATTCTTTAATTATACATCGAATGAGAAAATTAATTATCTAAGTGATTTCCAAATAAAAACATTCAGGATCACAAACCCATGTCATTCCAAATATAAAGCCTAAACTACTAACTTGACAGATTAGACATTCAAGATTTAAATTCATTTGACAGGTCAACAATTCAAGAGGGAAATCAAATAATCATAAGAACAGACGAAATAATTTAAACTCAATGCTTGCAAGAGAGAGAGAGATCTCTTCTTGCCTTAAGGTGCGGCTGAAACTGACGGCGACGGCTAAGCGGCGCAAACAACACTTAAAGACCTAATTTAAACATGTCCAAGCACAACACAAAGGATAATTAATATAGCAAAAACCCTAAGCTAGCACAAACATTTTACGACGCGAAACTTAAACAAAGAGGGTTTAGCAAAAAATTACCTTCCTCAAAGGTGAGGGGAGAGGAGATTATCACGCAGAAAAAGAGACTTGACGGCGTTTAGGTTGCGGAAACCCTAAATCGGAGAGGGCTTTGGAGAGATCCCGCCAATTAGGGCGATGAATGGCGTCGGGGAGCACGAAAACCTAGAAATTGGATGATTATAATGGGGTAAAATTATGAATCAGAACATATACACAACTAGGGGCACAAAAATTTGCAAATAAATTCAATTAAATCTGATTGAAAGAGGAAAGAAAACCCTAGGTGTTCCTCTTCGCAAAACTCGGCCAAAACGGACACAAGGAGGGCTGCCGGAGGAAGAGGTTGCGACTGTCGGCCTTGAGGGGAGGGAAGAAGCCGATGTCGGCCTCCAGAAATGGAGAGGAGGAGGTTATCGGCCCCCTTGGAGGAGAGGAGGGCTGCCGGCCCCTTGGAGGAAGAAAGAAAAAGCGGCAGAAGACCACCTTGGAGGAAGGAGGGGGTTGCTGCCCACTGTCAGAGGTTAATCCCGGTTGCTGGAGGGAGGAAAAACTGATGCGGCTTGGGGAGGAGGAGCTGCTGCCGACGATGCTTGGATGGGAGGGCTCCCGTCGGCCACAAGTAGAGGATATGGAGGGGGATCAGGCGCCGGCGGGAGGAGCAGGAGCGGTAGGCAAAAACGGCGCTGCGTGCGGGAAACGGGAGCGGGAATCCTAGCCGCACGCATTTAAAGGTATCAGGAGAGGGGGGGGGGGGGGGGGGGGGGGGGGGGGGGGGGGGTGCTTGACTGAGAGATTAAAAGGGGAGACCTAGCCGCACGCAATTAAAGTCATCACTCTTTCACCATTGTCCCATATAGAGCCTTAGTAAAGTTTTATCCCAAATAATGATGGTCATATAGATTAGTGATGATTTGTTGCCTGTTGCTCTGGGAAGCAGAAGCTATCAGCAACTGCATAAAATAATAACAACACTCAAGCCTTTATCCCACTATAGTGGGGTCGGTTATATGGATCCTTTGTCGCCATTGTGCCCTATCTTTAGTCATAATCTCAGTAATGCCTAAGTACAACATGTCTTTCCTTATAGTTTCATTCCAAGTCTTTATTGGTCTACCCTTCCCCCGTTTAACATGCTTAGTGGCTAAACTCTCACAACGCCTAACATGTGCCTCTAATGGTCTCCTTTGTACGTGTCCAAACCATCTTAGTCAAGCTTCTCGCATCTTCTCTGCAATTGGTGCCACTCATGTCTTATCCCTGATACATTCATTCCTACTTTTAATCAGTCTCGTGTGTCCACACATCCACCTAAGCATTCTTATCTCCACAACTCCCATTTTTTGCTCTTGTACACAATTCACTGCCCAACATTCAGAACCATAGAGCATCACTGGTCTAATTGCAATACATTGAAACTTGCCTTTAAGTTTTAATGGTACTTTACGATCACATAAGATCCCTGACGCGCCTCTCCACTTCAACCAACCTGCTTGGATTCTATGTATCACATCTTTATCAACACCTCCATCTTTTTGACCTATCAATCCAAGATATTTAAAGCAATCACTGTGGGAAATATCTTGATCACCCAACTTAATAACGAAGTCATTCGTCCTTCTTGCACTGCTAAATTAAGCTATCTATACTCCGTCTTTGCTCTGCTCAACTACATAAAATAAGAATAAGAAAAAAAGACAAGGATGATGGCTTCGGCTTTTAAAAAAAATGTCTTCTAAAATGAGTATGTCAGTCTTAACCCTGGGTTGATCTCAAGGTTTGACAAATCTAAACCTTGGAAAAAAACTGTGTAAAGGACATAATGTTCTAATACAACAACAACATTCAAGCCTTTATAATGGATCCTTTGTGCCCTATCTTTAGTCATAATGTCACTAATTCCTAAGTACATTATGTCTTTCCTTATAATTTCATTCTAAGTCTTTTTTGGTCTACCTCTCTCCCGTTTAACATGCCTAGTGGCTAAACTCTCACAACGCCTAAAAGGTGCCTTTAATGGTCTCCTTTGTACGTGTTTGAACCATCTTAATCGAGCTTCTCGCATCTTCTCTAGAATTGGTGTCACTCTTGTTTTATCCCTTCATACATTCATTCTTAATTTTATCCAAGCTCGTGTGTCCACACATCCACCTAAGCATTCTCATATCCGCAACTCCCATTTTTTGCTCATGTACATAATTCATTGCCCAACACTCAGAACTATAGAGCACCACTGGTCTAATTGCAGTGCGACAAAACTTGCCTTAAGTTTTAATGGCACTTTACAATCACATAAGATCCCAGACATGCCTCTCCCCTTCAACCAACCTGCTTGGATTCTATGTATCACATCTTTATTTAAATCTCCATCTTTTTGAACTATCGATCCCAGATATTTAAAGCACTCACTGCAAGAAATATCTTGGTCACCCAACTTAATGACAGAGTCATCCGTTATTCTTGCACTACTAAATTTAAGCTCCATATACTGTCTTTGTTTTGCTCAACATAAAATCCTGCTTTTTTAAAGTGTCTCGTCAGGATTCAAGTTTCGCATTTACACCCCCGCGCGTCTCATCGACCAAAACAATATCATCTACAAACAATTAACACCAAGGTATTGCTTGTTAGATATGTTCGGTGAGCTCATCTAAGATAAGGGTAAAGATATAAGGTCTTAAAATTGGCCCTTGATGTAAGCCAACAGTGATAGGGAATTCTCGTGTTAATTCTCCAGATGTCCTCACCCTCATCACTGAATTTGTATACATATTTTTGATTACGTCAATGTATGATATATTTACACCTTTCTTTTCTAAGACTCTTCATAAGACCGCTCTTGGAACTCTATCACAAGCCTTCTCAAGATCGATAAATAGTATATGCAAATCTTGTTTTTTTCCCGATAGTTGTCAATAAGTCTCCCCAAGATGTGTATAACTTCCATGGTCGACCACCCTGACATGAATCCAAATTGGTTCCCCAAGATGTTAGTCTCTCGTCTTACTCTTCTCTCTATTACTTGTTTTAAATAGTTTCATGGTATGACTCATTAATTTAATTCCTTTATAATAGACATAATTTTGCATATCTCATTTGTTTTTATACAAAAGTATCAAAATAATTTCTCTCCAGTGGGGTCCAGCATCTTCTTTTTCTTCAGTATCTTATTGAATAAACATGTAAGCCGCCAAATTTCTTCTTTTCCAGGCATTTTATATACTTCGATGGGTATATCGTCTGGCCAAACCGTTTTTCCACTTTTCATCTTTTTTAGAGCATCATTTACCTTAGATGCTTGAATTTTACAATAAAAAGTTATGTTTCTATACTCCTCCGATTTACTTAACTCTTTCAAGCCCAGTTCATTGTTTTCTCCTTCATTATAGAGTTGATAAAAATATCTTTTCCAATGCTCCTTAATAGCCAGATCATCCGTAAAAAAATGTATCTGTTTCATCATTTATGCATTTAACTTGGTTTAAATCTCTTGTCTTTCTCTCTAGCTCGAGCAATTTTATATATCTCATGTTCTCCATCTTTGGTATATAGTCTCTTGTAGTTTGACTTCTTGCTTTACTTACTGTCCTTTTAGCTTTTTTCTTGACGACTATATATCTTGCAAAGTTTTCATCATTCTTATAAACACCGAGTGCTTTATAGATAGCCCTCTTTGCCCTCACTTTGTATTGCATTTCCTCTTTCCACTACCAAGATTCTTTATGTGGGGGCGCATGTCCTTTTGATTCTCCAAGTACGTTCTTTCCACTTATCCTTAAATGCGAAGACATAACTTCTCATGTGACACTAGGATCAACATAAAGATCAACTAGTTGTTCCATAACAGCTGTCTTAAAAACAATCTGTTTTTCCGTCTTTAAGCTCCACCGCCGAATTTTTGGCAACATTTTTATTCTTCTCTTAAATTTACTATATTTAATTTGCACATCCAACACCATTAGTATGTGTTGTGTTGTCAAACTTTTTCTTGGTATGACTTTGCAATCCTTACAAAATTTTCTATCCATTTTGCGAGTAATAAAATAGTGAATTTGTGTCTTATTTGATCCACTCTTAAATGTAATTAAACATTCTTCCCTCTTCATGAATAACGTATTTGTCACAATTAGCTCATGTGATATAACAAAGTCTAAAATGATCCTTCTTTCTTCATTTCTTTCTCAATACTTAAATCCTCCATGAACGTCTGTATAATCTGTATTTTCATTTTCTATGTCCATTTAAGTCTCCTCCCATGAAAATCTTCTCGCTTTGTGGGATTTCTCTTACCAAATAATTTAAGTCTAGCAAAAATTGTACTTTAATAACTTCACTTAATCCTACTCGTGGGCTCGTGGCGCATAAACACTAATCACATTAATAGTTTCCCTTCCTACGACCAATTTAAGAGATAAGATTTTATCACTTTTTCTACTTACCCCAACAACTTCATCCTTCAAAGTAGTATCCACAATAATACCTACTTCATTGCTTTTTTTTTTGTATCATAATTTAAAACCTGAATTGTCTAGAATTTAATCTTTCTCACTCATCCATTTAGTCTCTTGCAGTCATACAATATTTATTCTTCTCCCAATCGCCGTATCCACTACTTCCATCGATTTTCCCGTTAGCGTACTGAAAGAAAAGATGAAATTGAAAAAAAATATTTATGAAATTTTTTTTGCACTATTTTCCCTTAATTTCCATGTAAAACTACACCCTATATATATATATGGAGACAAACTACAATTAAACTCTCAATACACAATGTGGGACTAATAAATAAAGAAGATAAAATGGGCCTTAACATGGGTCAAATACAATGAACAAGAATAATGGTTATGTTGTGGGCTTTTATTCTTCATTCTTTAACACTCCCCCACAAGCTGGAGCGAACAAGTCGTAAGCACTAAACTTGGAAAGAAATTTGCAATATAGTGGACAATGTAAGGCCTTTGTCATAATATCTGACACTTGTTCTTCAACAGGTACATGTCGTAAAATCAACTTCTGAGTTTGAACCTTTTCTCGGACAAAGTGACCATAAACTTCGATGTGTTTTGTACGCTCATGAAATACAAGATTCTCGGCGATGTGGATAGAAACTTGATTATCGCAAAAAAGGACCGCAGGAGAAGGAAGTTTGACCCCCAAATCATAAAGAAGACTTTTTAGCCATGCAAGTTCAGAAACAGCAGAAGCCATTGAGCGATACTCAGCCACAGCAGAGGAGCATACAACGACAATTTGTTTTTGCTTCGCCAGGTGACCAGATTTCCACCAAAATATGTGCAGAATCCACTCATAGAACAATGATCATCGAGAGAGCCAATATAATCAGCGTCAGAGTAGCAATGAGAGAAAGAGAAGAGGAAGACCGATATACAAGCCGTTGTCCAGGGGCATTCTTCAGATACCTAAGAATACATTTCACGGCCTGGAGATGAGAGTTCCGAGGAGCATGCATAAAACGGTTGACAACTCCGACAACAAATGATATATCCGGCCTGGTGACAGTGAGATAAATGAGTTGTCAACCAAACGACGGTAATACTCTGGATTTTGAAGAAGTAAATCATTGTCGGAGGCATGAGTGTATAATTTGTGATTGACATCCATAAGTGTGTCAGCGGGCTTACATCCCGAATAACCTGTATCGCGAAGAAGATCGAGGCAGTATTTTCATTGAGATAAAATAAGGCCATCAGGACGTCGAGCAATCTCGACAGTCGATACCCAAGAAATATCGGAGAGGACCCAAATATTTAGTCTGAAATTATGAGGCCAAATGCTTCTTGACTAAATCGATGCCAGGTATGTCATCCCCTGTTAGAAGAATGTCGTCAACATAGATAAGAATCACCACTGTGTCTGTTGGATGACGACGAATAAACAAGGAGAAGTCGGTAGAGCTCGAGTAAAACCAATATCACGAACAACTCGACTGAATTTGTCAAACCATGCCCGTGGGAACTGCTTGAGATCGTAAAGAGATTTTTTGAGATGACACCAAAGACTCCCCCATGGTTGCATAACTAGGAGGTTGCTGCATATACACCGTTTCCATAAGATCGTCATTGAGAAAGACATTCTTAATGTCGAGTTGGTGTAATGTCCAATGTCGATGGACCGCTAGAGAGATAACTACGCGGACAATATTGAGCTTGGCAACAGGAGAGAAAGTCTCTTCATAATCAATACCGTGTTGTTGAGTGAAGCCATGAGCAACAAGACAAGCTTTGAGGCGCTCAATTGTCCCATCTGAGCAATGCTTGATGGTAAAAACCCATTTGCAGCCAACCAGAGAATGACCGGGAGGAAGGGGAACAAGGTCCCATGTGTGATTGGCCCAGAGAGCGGTCATTTTCTCATCCATTGCCGCTCGCCACCCTGGATGCTGAAGAGCCTCCTGCACAGAAGACATGGTGGAAATAGAGGATAAAGACGCCGCAAACTTGCAAAAGGGGGAAGAGAGTCGATGCAAGGATACATAATTAGAGATAGGGTGAGCGGTAGAAGCAACTGCATCGTGGGAGGGAGCCGTAGGCGGATCAGTGGTCCGGGAAGTAGCATCAGTTGACGACAACTGTCACAGGGCATCAGACCTAGGACGACGACGAGTGTAAATTTGTAGAGGAGAGGGGAGCACAGTAGGAGGTTTGGTGAGTGAGGGTGGTACGGGAGTAGGGTTAGGAAGCAAGGGAGGAGAAGAATGAGTGGGAACAACCGGACGGGGAAGAGTATTGGGAGATGTAGCTTCAAGAGGTGCTGAGTAGAACGGTTGATCCTCAAAGAAGGCAACATCCGCAGAGGTGATCATTTTCCCATTAGTAGGAGAATGACACAACTTTTCTGTGTACGAGGTCGAGAGTACCCTACAAAGATGTATTTGGTAGCACGAGGAGCCAACTTATCGACAGGAGATCCGGGATGATGGACAAAGCAAACACACATCCAAAGACCCCATGAGGGAGGAGAAGGGAGGTGTGGAAGGATACATAATGGAGAAGGGAGTAGCAAAGTGGAGAACAGTCGATGACATGCGATTAATTAAATATCACGCGGTGGAAACTACAAAGTGACAATACTGTGTTGGAACATGCATCTTGAACATAAGGGAGCGAGCAACCTCCAGAAGGTGGCGGTTCTTTCGCTCGACGACACCATTTTGTTGTGGTGTATAGACACAAGATGTCTGGTGGAGAATGCTGAGGAGATTACAAGTGTCCTGATAGTCGTGATTGATATACTCACGAGCATTATCAGTGCGAAGAATTTTAATGTTGCGCGAGAATTGAGTACGAGTTTCAGCGATGAAGGAGCGGAAGCACAGCAACACCTCAGAGCGATCACGCGGGAAGTATAACCAGGTGACGCAAGAATGATCATCAATAAAGGTCAGAAAGTACCGATAGCCAGACAAACTGGCAGTTTTATACGGACCCCAAATATCTGAGTGAACCAAATCAAAGGGAGCAGAGCTCCGATAATAATCAGGGGGAAGGTAGATCGGTGTTGCTTGCCGTAAATGTAAGTTTCACATTGAAACTCGACAAACGGAAAATCAGGAAGAGCTTTTCGGAGGATAGGAAGAGGAACATGGCCAAGTCGACGATGCCAATCAACGGAGTTAACTGAAGAGGAACATGACCAAGTCGACGATGCCAGTCAACGGAGTTAACTGAAGATATCACGGAGGCGGGAATGTCCAAAGTATAGAACTCATTTGACAGTCAACCGGTACCAATGACACGCCGCGTCCGTCGATCCTGCACCACAAAAGAAGATGAGGTAAAAGTAATGGAGTAGTCATGCTCTTGAGTAAGGCGACTGACATAGAGAAGATTAAAGGCAGAGTCAGGGACATGAAAAACAGAGCGTAAAGAAAGGGAGAGTCAAAACAAGATCTCTGCATCCATAAAGAGGGGTGGTAGCGACATTCGCAACTGTGATAAATTTGGGAGCAGGAGCATCGGTATAGCGAGAGGGATTTTGTGGAGAAACGTGATTGGTGGCTCCGGAGTCTATAATCCAAAAGGAGCCAAGAGGGTAAGACGCAAGGCTGGCATGGAAGGAAGAGGCCACGGGGCCAGAGGTGTAAGCAATTAGCTCCCACAGGCGCTGGAGTTCGTCCCGTAGAAAGTCGTATTCAGGGCGGTAACAGGTGTTAGAGGGAGCCCCCGAAGTTCTCATGACTGGCAGGTAGCAGGAACGGTAGCCGCGAGGCCAGCAAGCAAGAGACCGGCGAGCAGGAGACGGGGCGATCACAAGAGAGAAACCACAAAGGGCAATCAAACCAATAGCGACGAACTAAAGCAGAGATGTCGCTGTACGCGGAGCAAGTGAGAGACTGCAGGAGCAGCGGCGAAATGAAGCAGGGAGGTCGCTGTACACGGTGAACTGAAGCAGAGAGGGGCGGTCAGGACATGCACGGCCGGAAGATGTCCGAGAGAGAGACTGCAGCGGTCCAGCGGACACGAAAGTGCGGAAGCGGAGTCCCTAGGAGAAACATACGCGGGCTCAGTAGAGGAGGTCGTGCATCTGGCGCTAGCCCGACAAGATACCTGTGAACGGAGGTTGGCAGAGATAGCCAACAGAGGCTTCGAGCCTGGTTCGCAGGAATGCGACGATCCTGATGAGCAGAAATGTTGCAATCGTGGCGAGCAAGAGAACTCACAGGGAAGCGAGCCACGGGAAGAGCACAACGATTAGCGAGCAGACGAGCTGAGCAACGAGCATGCGACCAGCGAGAAGGTCTCGGCGAGCAACCAAGCAGCTTAGGAGCCCGGTGAACATGGACTCGACAAACAGAGGGCTGGCGGACAGGCGATCTGAGCAGGGATACGAGGAGACCGCGCGGGTGTAGCCAACCAGGGGGGCCCACAAGAAGGCAGAGGAACGCTATAAAACAGTGAAAGGAGGAACTACAAAGGAGGTGTTCCAGATGGGAGCAGGAGTTGCGGGCTCAAGAAAAAGTTCGCTCGAACAGGCGGAGAGAGGTGCCGAGCCCGAGCGCTGGCGGAGAGAGGTGGCGAGCCCGAACTCAAACCAGAATGAATTTTTAGGAGTCGTTTTGGCTCTGATACCATGAAAGAAAAGATGAAATTGAACAAAAATATTTATGAAAATATTTTCCCACTATTTTTCCTTAATTCCCATTTACAACACTACACCATATATATGGAGACAAGCTACAATTAAACTTCAATGTGGGACTAATAAACTGTTGGAATTATTAAGTTTTACATTAATATGTCGGCATATTAATGTCTATGTGTTAGGTCTCGTGTTTAGTCCCACATCGGCTATCTGTGTTATGCGTCTTCTTGTAATCCTTTATATACCACCTTATGTGGATGAATAACATATCACGCATTATCTCTTTCTCTCTTTTCAACATGGTATCAGAGGCGAGAATGATTCCTCACTCCTGAAACCTTAAATCTCTTCCCGTGAGCCACCTCCTCTTTTGCTGGCTTCTGCTTCTCGATTTCGTCGACGAGCCTGGCACGTGTCCATTGTACCATTCTGCTCCCGCTCCCGTCGACGGGATCGACTTCTGTGTTTGTTGACGGGAGAGGCTCTGTAGCCTTTATCGAAGCCTGTCGAGACCGTCTCTGCTTCCAGTCGAAGTCCGTCTTACCCTCGTCTATGTGGCCCTTGTCGACGCAAACGATTGCCGATCTCTTCGACGCTCTTCTATGTTCGACTCTCTTCCATGTTCGACGCTGGCTTCCTCGTCAGATTCCATTGCCGTACTCCCGTCTTTTTCTGTGTTGTGACTCCGTCGTCGACGATGATGGTGTATGCGTTCGCTTTCTGTCTTCTCCAGACTTCTTCGTGCAACAGCTTTCTCTCTTCCGTCGGGTCAAGCAACCTCTCCTCCCTTCCGCCGGCGTCTTCGATAACTGGCGCAACTCTGATCATATTTCGCTGCTTTGTTAGCCGTTGTTCCCGTCCTCTGGTGATGCCGATGGCCCCAACTGCTTCAGATCTCTGTCTGGGCCTCATTTTGCCGACTGTTGGAGGTATCCTACTGCTGATCCCTCCGAAGATTCTAGATCCCGCTGCTTGCTTATCACGTCTATGATGATGTCGTGTTTTTTAGTCATTTGTATGTCTTGTTCTTGTATTTGATTTCAGTTTGTATTCTGCCTCATGCACCTGTTTTCCACGTGAGGGGGAGTGTTTGGGACGAAGGCGACTCAGATGATCTTTCCCGACCTTTCACATTCGCTCCACACGGCCTCCAGGCTTATGTTGTATGTTGTTATGTGTCTCCCCATATTTCTTTCAATTGGTCTTGTGTTGGGACACGATTGATGTTGGTATTCTAATCTCAACGGATTGTGTCGTGTGGGACCGTGTCATGTGGGACCGCCCTTTGTGCAGATTATTCCCGCCAGATTATCCCCAACGGATTATCCCGGGTTGCCCGTTTGATGATTTGTTCCACATCGTTGGTTCTCTTCTGCATGTTGTGTGTGTAGGTGATGTTGGTTAATCAGTTTCTAGCGAGTTCATGTCATGTGTGGGTCCTGCGTCGTGTGTGGGTCTACGTCGTGTGTGGCTATGTCTCCAACTTGATTCCCCGGTTTGGAATTTTCACCTGTGGCTCGTCTGATGTTTTGTCCCACATCGCCTACCTCAATTGTCGTTATTATGATGTCCAAGTTGAAGGTTCCCCCTTCAGCTTGAGGGGGAGTGTTGAAATTATTAGTTTTACATTAATATGTCGGCCTATTAGTGTATGTGTTAAGTCTCGTGTTTAGTCTCACATCGGCTATCAGTGTTATGTGTCTTCTTGTAATCATTTATACACCCCTATGTGTATGAATAACAATCAAGCATTATCTCTTTCTCTCTTTTCAACATAAACAAAGAAGATAAAATGGGCCTTAAAATGGGTCAAATACAATGAACAAGAATAATGGTTATGTTATGGGTTTTGATTCTTCATTCTTCAACACGTACTTATATTTCAACTTCCAAATCTAAGCCGATCACAAATCCTACGATCTACTTTTCTAGGACGCTTAATATGTGATGACTCTTGCATATTTAACACTACACCCAAGTCCTTTTGGAGGTGCAACGGTCCTTGCCAAGACGCCACATTCGGATCATACGACGAGAACTCTTGCATATTTAACACTACACCCAAGTCCTGAAGATGTAGCGGTTCTTGCCAAAACGCCGCATTCGGACCATACGACACGTTCCTTACGGGGAACAACCTAGCTTTTGCACAGTTTCTCAAACGATCCATATTCATAAGAGTGACTAAATTTATGTTGGCCGTCTACCTAATAGAATCCTCAGCATTTTTCATCCGGATTTGGGACTGGCACGGCGGCATAGGCTTGTATCTGATATCTAGAAAAATATACTTGTGATTATCCAATGGATAGTTAGGATATTTCTTTGTATCATTAATAACAAACATTTTCTTTGACATATGTTACTTTTTACATGACAGTTAGACCCAAGGGAGCCTGATGATCCAAGCCCATACCTTCTCGCTATATGGACACCTGGCAAGAACACTACACTCTGGTCATCTAAATTGGTAGTCATGTTACTTTAAAACTGCATCTTGATAAACCAAAACCCCTCAAACAGGTGAAACATCACAGTCAACTGAACCACCAAAAGCTGACTGCAACTTTCAAGATGTGGGTCAACCTTGTGAAAGAAGTACATGCTTTGGTTGCAACAGTATGCGAGAAGCAGAGTCTCATAAAATTCGAGGCACACTTTTGGTAACTTATGTCATTTCCTTTTTAAGTTTTTCATACATTCAAAAGTCAAATTGGTTTCAATTTCATTTTACCTCATAAAAACACAACTTTGGTAATTGATGTCATATTTCCTTTTTAAGTTTTTTATATATTCAAAAACCTAGATGGTTTCAATTTTACATTTTACATCATAAAAACATACTTCTGATAATTGACGCTATTTCCTTTTAAAGCTTTTTATATATTCAAATGCCAAGATGGTTTCAGTCTCAAATCTTACCTCATAAAAGTGGTAAACTTACTTGCTACTGTTGGTGCTAACCTATTATGAACAGATACCATGTCGAACCGCAATGAGAGGAAGCTTTCCACTTAATGGTACCTACTTTCAGGTTAATGAGGTGAGGTTTCTTCCTAGAGGCACTGTAAGACATTTTTTTAAGGAATAAAGTTGTGCTCTTCTATTTCTCATTTGCAAAATACCTCTAAAAATCATCTATTTGCCATAATTGTTAATATTGTAATCGATTTTATTTTAACTACTTATATAACTTGTTGGGATAAGGTAAATGATGACTGAATGATTTTTGTGAAAGAGAAGTTGTTTACAGAAGTACCTTTTAGCCTAGACATATATAAAGTTTAATTGAAAGCATTCTAGACACATTATTTTAGAAACAATGGACAAAAAGAATTTTGATTTAAAAGCATGCATACAAAATCCTTTTTGTGAAGCTTATGCTACATCACATCTAAGGAAAAACACATTATCACATCTCTGTGATGTCTGTAATATGTTTTACCAAGTACTGGGAAGAAAAATTCCTTCTTTATTCTTCTAGTTTAATTTCGACATACCTAAAACTTGCTCTTACTTTATAGTCATGCTGATTTGTTTGACTTCTCAAGATTGCTTAGTGATGTGTAATCATAAGCATGTAAAATGGAAATATGTGCCACATCAGACTTGGTGTTAATGCAACTTAAAACCGGTAATTCCCCAACTGTATCCCTCTTTATTATGTATTCTAGATGTTTCATCTACCCTGTATTTATATAGGGATGTATCAAGTAAAACACGCAGTAAAAACATTAAAACCCAAAAGTCTCTTCCTCTTCTCAAATCTCCACCCTTTTTTCCTGCAACAATTACGCATATTAAGATCTAGATTATTTCTAATAGTGGTATCAGAGCCGGTTAGGATCTCATTGGTTTTCCTCTTCCAATGGCCTCATCATTTACCGCTGGGTTCTCTCATGCATTTGTCCCAATCTTTTCTGGAGATCTCTACGAGCAATGGAGTGACAAAATGATTACACTCCTTCGATCACAAGATCTATGGGACATTGTCAAAAATGGACCACAAGCATCCGACAAAGCCTCCGACAAAGAATCTGAAGGCTCAGCAAAAAAAAAAATATCGACGGAAGAAGTGATGCGGGACGCTCGTGCTCTACACCTTATACAACAAGGAATTGCCTCAAATATCTACCCTCACATTATGGGATCACAGTCGACTCATGAAGCTTGGGAGAGACTAGAAAACAAGTATGAAGGGTCCAAAAAGGTAATCAAAATTAAACTCCATACCTTAAAGCGCCAATTTTTTGCAATCCAAATGAAAGAAGGGGAGAGAGCCCAGGAATTCTTTTCCAAGATTTCTGGATTTGTCAACCAAATCAGAACTTTTGAAGGAATTCTAGAGGATCAGCAGATTGTTGACAAGCTCCTCCGATCTCTCCCAAGATCATAAAAACACATTGTCTCCTCCATTCTAGAGGCACATGACATAGAACAACTATCAGTCACTGAACTCATGGGTTCTCTACAATCCCATGAAGACCTTCTTGCTTAGGATGAGATCCTTCTAGACAGTCTTTCATACCAAGATGAATTTTAAAACCAAAAAGGAAGAGAAGAAAAAGCATGTTAACACCAACACCAAATACAAGGAGGGAAGACCTGACGAAAACATGTCGTGTATACTTGCTCCATCTGTAAAAAACAAAACCATGAGAACAAGGACTGCTTTTTCCGATGCAAAACATGTAAAATCCCAAATCATTCTGAACAAAAATGTTGTTATAAAAGGCCAGAAGAAGCAAAGGTTACTGAAATAGAGGGAGATAACTACTTATACACGTGCAAAACCAATACTGAAATCTCGCCATCATCACTTTGGTTCATTGATAGTGGCTGCTCTAGCCATATGATTAATGAACGAAATTTCTTCATCAATTTAGATGAAACCTTCAAATCTAAAGTTATTCTTGGTGATGAAAAGAGAGAAAAGGTAGAAGGAAGAGGGACAATATCAGTCGAAACACCTGAAGGTGAGCACAAGTTGATCAACAATGTGCAATTCATGCCCATACTAACTCAAAACTTATACTTACTAAGTGTTGGGCAGCTCCTAAGAAAGGGGTATAAGGTTATCTTCGACCATTTGGATTGTCACATTGTCCAGATAAGCTCTCAACAGATCGTAGCCTCAGCAAAAATGAATAACAACAATATTTTTACACTAAGAATGAAGCCTGCGAGTTCAAATGCACTCACCTGCCATAGGGATTGCATTTCCTCTCCAGCAAACCTCTGGCATCATCGGCTCGGTCACGTAAATTATTCTTCCCTATCATTGCTTCAAAAACTGGTAAAAGGTTTGCCGGAAACCTCCTTCCAACCTTAGGTTTGTGCTACTTGCGCTAAAGGAAAATCCCATCGGCTTCCCTTCCCTCAGGTGGCCTCACGCAGAGCTTCTGGTCCTCTTGATCTACTTCACATTGATACATGAGGACCTGCGTCTGTTCAATCATTGGGAGGAAAGAAATACTGTCTTTTAATCGTGGATGATTATAGCTGATTTATGTGGTTGTATCATTTGGAATTCAAATCCGATGCCTTCTCCTGTTTCAAAAATCTGATTGAAAAACAATTGGACAGAAAAATCAAAAGATTAAGGATTGATCAGGGAGGAGAATTTTTATCCTCGCGATTTGTTAATTTTTGTAATACATCAGGAATACATCGAGAACTCACAACACTAGGATCACCTCAACAAAATGGCGTGGTTGAGCGGCGTAACCGCACGGTGGTAGAAATGGCTAGGACTATGCTACTACACAAAAACTGCCTAAAGGGTCTATGGGGTGAAGCAGTATCCACTGCTGTCTACATACTCAATCGATGTCCAACAAAATCTCTTCCCAACTCCACTCCATATGAGGCCCTGACTAAGCAAACGCCCAACTTATCTCATCTAAGGATATTTGGGTCCATTGCTTATGTACATAAGTCCAGAGAAAAGAGAGACAAGCTCGAAGAAACAAGCACCAAGTGTGTCCTAATTGGATACAGTGAAGAAAGTAAGGGGTATAGACTCCTGGACCCTCTATCTAACAAGCTTGTAATTTCAAGAGATGTAACTTTTGATGAAGACAATGAATGGCCTTGCGGTTCAGATTCAACCTCACCTAAGCCACTTGAGCTGCTGGTTGAACTGGAACCTCCTACCAGTTCGATCCTAGCAGACTCTATTACTCCTCAGATTGACAACACTGAGTTTGATGTTGACTCATCATCGCCCCACAAAACCAGGGCCCTGGAAGATATTTACCGGAGAGTAGATTTTGTGTTGTGTACTTCTGCTCCCATCTCCTATGCGGAAGCCACCAAAAGCAATGCCTGGACAAAAGCAATGAAGGAGGAAATTGACGCAATTGCACTTGAACTTTGGTTCCCCGACCATCCAATAGAACTGTGATTGGCTTAAAGTGGGTGTATAAACTAAAGCAAAATGAAGACGACTCCATCCTTAAACATAAAGCTCGCTTGGTTGCAAAAGGATATTCTCAAAAACCAAGTGAAGACTTAGACGAAACTTTTGCACCGGTGGCAAGAATGACCAACATTCGCCTCATCCTTGCCATGGCCGCTCAATCTGGTTACCCTTTGTACCAGTTAGAGGTAAAATCAGCTTTTCTTAATGGAGCATTAGCGGAGGAGGTGTATGTTACTCAACCAGAAGGCTTCGAGAAAGAGGGCGAACCTGATAAAGTCTATAAACTCCGAAAGGCTCTATATGGCCTTAAGCAGGCTCCCCGTGCATGGCACGAAAACATCAATTCCTTCTTTATGAATGAAGGTTTTTCTCGCAGCCTCCATGAACCACCCTCTACACCAAACAAGACAACACTGCAAGGATTATCATATGTATATATGTTGATGACCTGATAGTCGCAGGGAACAATCAACTCGCCTTACAACAATTCAAAGACAAAATGAATCAGCGATATCAGATGACTGATCTGGGCCCCTTAAAGTTCTTTTTGGGGCTTCAGATCAAACACCATGGGAGCAACATTTTCGTCACTCAGGAACTCTACGCCTCTAACCTTCTAAAGAAACATGGTCTCGAGGATTGCAACTTTCCGGTCACTCCTATAGTTACCAAAGAGAAGTTAACAACAAAGAAAGAAGAAGAATCCACAGACGAAGAAGAATATCGGAGCCTTGTCGGCTCCCTAATCTATCTCACAAACACTCGTCCTGATATTAAGAATGTTGTCAGTATCGTGGCTCGGTTTGTGAGTAAGCTAGGCAAATCTCATCTCGCTGCGGTCAAACGCATTTTATGCTACCTGCAAGGGACAAAAAATTTCGGCCTCCTCTACCAAAGGGATGACAATGAAGACCTCACTGGCTTCGCCGACTCAGATTGGGCGGGCAACATTGACGACAGAAAGAGTACCAGCGGCCACCTCTTTCTGTTGGGATCAAAGCCTCTATCGTGGAGCTCAAGGAAGCAACAATCCATAGCTCTCTCAACCACAGAGGCGGAATACATAACATCGAACACCACGGCCTGTGAGGGCATATGGTTGGAAAGAGTTATATAAGAAATCAATGGTAAGAAGAAGGAAAGGAAAGAGATTTCGTTGCGTTGCGATAATGTCTGTCGTTGCCTTATTAAAAAAAAACCATCTACCGCAGCAGAAGCAAGTATATAAAAATACGATTTCACTTCATTCGTGAATTGATCGAGAAGAAGATGATTCAGCTCGAGCATTGCCTTAGCCACGCGCAGCTCGCAGATATTTTCACGAAACCCCTCGCCAAAGATCGCTTTGTGGAGCTCAGGAAGAAGATAGGGGTTGTCGCTGGCACAAATTTAGAGGGGGTGTAAAATGGAAATATGTGTCACATCAGACTTGGTGTTAATGCAACTTAAAACCGATAATTCCCCAACTGTATCCCTCTTTATTATGTATTCTGGATGTTTCTTCTACCCTATATTTATACAAGGATGTATCAAGTAAAACAATGCAGTAAAAACATTAAAACCCAAAAGTCTCTTCCTTTTTCTCAAATCTCCACCCTTTTTCCTACAACAATTACGCATATTAAGATCTAGATTATTTCTAACAAAGCACAGATAACACACATACAAAATGGTTTGAACAATGCAGTCTAATGTTTATTTATTCCGTAGGCACTTGGAATTCGTATCGAATATTTTTTCATGATATTCTCACTTTTTATCCATCATTTAGAAAATTCATATAATGGTGTTTTGCTTATGAGGTGGCTAATTGAAAGGTCAGCTCCTGGTCCAAGAAGATAATTCTGTCTATAGGTTCCAGGAACATTATTAAAGCACTTGGGATTTGTGTTGAATATTTTCCATGGTATTCTCACTTTTTTTATCATTCATTTAGAAAACTTCATATAATTATGTTTTGCTTACGAGGTGATTAATAAAAAGGTCAGCTCTTCGTCCAAGAAGTACAGTCCACTATGTTTCCTACCATTGTCAATGAATTGCTTCGTAGCCAAATCTTGAAAGACATAAATTAGGGTAAAAAAGGTTATGGAGCAATTCAAAGACCTTGTAAGGCGACTAATAGAAAGGAGATTATGAAAAAAGGAGAGAACATGTAGGACAGAAGGAAGGAAGGAAGATAGTGGCAGAACATGGAAATTTTCCTCTTCCCACAATAGGGGAGTAATGACTTTGTCACAGCCAGATAAAGAAGTAGACGAAACTTGAGGATAATCGAGTCATACGATTTGTAGCCCCAGAGTCAATGATCCATTCAGAGGTAGAGATGGAGGCAATATTTGCACTTGGTATACCTAATGTGGCAAATGCAGTGGGAAGGTAAATGTAGAGGATTCATTTATAGGAGACCTTGAGAAGCATCTTGCTCATCAGTAGACAGGCAGCCCAAGGGAGGAGCAGTGTCCTCATGGAACTTAGTAATATGTGCCACCACGACCACCAATGCCACTGCAAGGTGGGGTAAGATGGGGGTACAAGCGGTAGTAAGATTCACGAGCATGTCCTTTCTTCCCAAATGGTCACAAGAAGGTATAGAAGCACTAGAGGAGGGTTGACCACAACCAATACAGCCAGATTCGAGTGGTCGGTTACTGCAATGGAACTCAAAGATTTGTGATGGTCATCATCTCTTAAGACCATACTACATGCTTCTTGGAGAAACAGAAGAGGGGTGCGGTATAAGACATGGGTTCGCATGGTATCGAACTCCATGTTTAAGGCCATGAGTAATACATACATCAAAAAGTGATCCTCCATTTTCTTCGACTTGATGGCATATACATTACAATTCAAGTTGAAATTCTCAAAATAATCCAGCTTCTGGTAATGTCAAGTAGAGACTGTCATGGATCCTTGCTTCAACTCAAGAACCTAACAGGTAAGCTTGAATCCAGATCTTATATACAGACTTCATACGCTTACAACTGCGGTAAACAAAATGAGATATTGAGTAGAGCAACGAAGAGACCATCAACTAATTTTCTGAACTCTTTTCTCGATGAGGGGTCAATTCATAGTGGCTCAACCATTTTCCCATTAATATATCCATACAACCGATGGCATTGGAACACATGTTGGGTTGCCCATCACCATTCAAGATAACCGGTGACATTCAAAGATGTAATGATAATCCTCGAGGAACCGATTGAACCATCGGTCCAAGAGGGTTCGCCTAACTATGCACTATGGGGTATATGAATACTGGATGACGAGCTTGAAGAATCCCCATAAAGGTACACAACAAAAAAAAAACCAACAAAATGGATCCGAAAAAAGAGAAAATCTTGATCACTACAATATCTAAGTTAGCCTAGAGCATCACTTGTCGGGAAGGGTAGCAGATAGTGATCTCATTCTGAGACCTCAACGAAGCCTGTGAGTGTCTGGATAAGCCCTACGGGTGGCTGCAGGAGCTCTGTTGGGATGGAGAGTCGGGGGCGGCGGCATTCGGCGGCGGCGGCGGCATTCGGCGGCGGCGGCGACATTCGGCGGGGGCGGCGACATTCGGCGGGGGAGGCGCTATTCAGCGGGGCGAGACAACGATTTTGGGCGAGGACGATTCGGCGGGGGTGGCGGCATTCGTATTTGTTCATTCATTCATAAAGAGCATTTGAGAGAGAAACAGAGTGAGTGTGTGTGTGTGTGTGTGTGAAATTATGCTACATAATCAATATTTTGTTATAAACAATAAATTCCCTTTTCATAATTGATGTCGCTTGGTTATTCGTAGTAGGATACCAAGATCCGGAGAAAATTGAAGAAATTCTAAAAATTTGTATAAGATCGCCCCGGTGTTTGTTCGAGTAAACAATTTAGAACTAATCATTTTTGCATGTACATGAGTAAGGCAATTAACAAACATTCAGCTAAACATGAGAAGTTGATGAGGATAATTTAAAATAAACTCATGAAGTATTGGATTAGGTCAGTAAAATATGCTGGGTTGGACCACGTAAATGCCCTCCCCACTCCTAAAATAAATATGTGATATGCATTACAAAATATGCATCTTCATGAACAACAGATGGGGTGTGCTCGCATGGCTTACCTGAAAAACAGATGGGGTGTGCCCTTTTCTTCCTCTCTGGAAAGCATAGTCCAAGGAAAACATTGGAGTCACAGTTGCCTGAAGATGATGACTTAACCTGCAAGTTTAGAGTGGATGAACAAAGTCAATCTTTTTGGATAAAGCAATTGTTAAATTTGGAGATCCAACTTCAAAACACTCACTCTTCTCAGCACTGAAAGTACTCGCATAATATAAACCTCAGTTCAATTTGGTCTGAGTTAAATAAATTATTAAGTCCATAGCATAATTTTATCAATCGATATATAATGCATATATTCAGATCAAGTGAAATACATATATTCAGATTAAGTGAAAATAGCTAGGTTACCACACAAATAATATGAAAATCTTCATGCCATTAACTGGAATGTGTTTTTTAATTCGATCATTTAAGGAGGATGGCATTCTACCACACAAAGAATACAAAACCTTCAGGTAACTTGAATGTGTTTATTAATTAGATCATTCAAGTATGAGTCATTCATATATTCATATCAGATGCAGCTTTAGCCCATATTGCAAGATAGTCGGCATGAATCATTCTTTCTAATAGAGGCTTTACCTCAGTTCAACTTGCTGAAAACCTGCAGCACTTGGATGGAAATTTATGAAAATCAGCAACCACAACAAAAATAAATAGTTAGGCAGCAGTATAGAACTTCCCCGGAATAAGAATGAGACAAAACGGAGATGTGTGCCAACATTTAGGCATTTTGTTCCATAAAAGAGATAATAATCAAAGAATAATGACATCTAGATTTTCTTATAACCCAGATTTTAGAATCCCATGTGCTAGAGAAGCACATGAGAAGCTTGTCATTTATCTCAGGGAGTGATATTTTCTGGTCAAGGCCTCTTAGTTCACTCACAATCAGACTAAACCTTGAGTACATATCAGCAACAGACTCTTCTTGATTCTTTTTGAAGTTCTCATATTGAGAGATCAAGAGAGATCTTTTGTCTTTTCTTTCATTTGAACTCCCTTCTACAATACTCACAAGAGATTCTCAGATCTCTTTAGCTGACTAACATTCTACCACCCTTTGGTAGATGTCATCCCTCATTATAGAGATTAGGATGTTCATGACATTGACATCATACGACCTAGCCTTCTTATCTCATTCACTCCATTCAGCCTTTGGCTTTGGCACCATTTCTCCATTGATGTTCAACTTTGTTGGAATATGAACATGTAAGCACAGAGTCAAATATATCATCATCAATAAAATTCATATACAATATTATTCTAGATTTTCATAAAGAAAATTTATCTAGATTACACATTGTTGGTCTGGATGTGACATAATCTCTAATTTGTGTAAAATTTATGATTGCGTAAAATTTATCATAGAACTAATTCTCAAGTGTGAGGATATTGATTGATCAATGTGTTAACCCTTTTCTGATCAACCTATCTCTGATACCAATTAAAAGTGCGGAATAATAACTAAGAATTACTTTAGAGGGTGGTGAATAATGATTTTAAATCTTTTCAACACAATCAATAACTAAAAGCAGTAAGTAAAAAGATTATGCAGTAAAGTAAATTTAAATTATAGAGCAAACATTCAGATGACCCAAATATTTTATAGAGATTCCCCAAATCTAAACACGTCTTCTCTTCTACCCCTTGGTAGGAATTCACTAAACAATGTTGAGTCTTTTGATAAGGAGACTCTTAGAACCACAACTAAATCTTTTGATAAGGAAATTCTTAGAACCACTGAATTCTTTTAAAGATGAATTTTTAAGACTATCTTTGAATCCTTTAAAGATGGATTCTTAAAACTCTATCATTGAATCCTTTAAAGAAGGATTCTTAAAATTCTATCACTGAATCTTTTAAAGAAGGATTCTTAAAACTCATCACTGAATCCTTTAAAGAAAAATTCTTATAACTCTTCTTGAACGAATGGATGTAGCAGATGAATCGAATCTGATCAGCTGTTCTTGTTGAGAGAAAGAAGACAAAACAACAATTAGCAACTCTTTTTTTGGAGGGCTTGCCGCATAATGACCTTTTTCAAATTGAGAGAAGAAGAAGAATGTAGATAAGATTTAGAGAGAAAATGAGTCTTTCTTGAGATCGTGAGAGAGAAGAAAACACAATCTTTCTTTTCAATTCCTTGATTCAGTCGATTCTCTCTCGGTTTGAATCTTCTTTATATATAAGAGACCATATGAATCAGTACATTTCTTTTCATCTCTGATTCAATATCATCTTTCTTTAAGTGGGGCACCAATGGCTAGATTTGAACTGCAATCACCGTCTCAATTTGCTCACAACTTTAACTAACATCCTTTGGAGAATTCGAAATAAGTCTAGCTAACCGTCGATTACTTCTCGACGTAACGTCGAATTCTATGTATATAGAAATCAACGTGAGTTGATTTCTCATATACTGGATATGACTTATTTTGTTAAGCCTTCAGAGAATTCGACGTAAGTTGTCTTAGTTCTTCGACGTACGGAGCCTTCTCTTGATGCTTTTTCTTAGCTTTATTCAGCCTTCAATACTAAGCTTTACCCGCTTTACACATTACATATATAGCCTTTCTATATATTTTATAAGACATTCATAAATCACTTATTAAATTTGATATACCAAATTAAGAGGTTTTTCTCAACACTAAATATTGTAATAATCTATTGAATTTATCCTTATTTGAATGAGAAAAGAAAGAAGCGAACAACCCAATATCCCTCCCGTGCGCCAGCTTCGCCTCCTTGAGTTCCAATTGATAGTCGCGTCTGTCAATATGTAGATGACATTCATTAGAATGACATGGAGGAGATTGTGTCATTGAAAGCTCAATTGTGCACGAAGTTTGAGATTAATGATCGAGGAAAACTAAAAAAATTCTTAGAAATTAAAGTTCCAAGATCCATCTAAAGGATATTTATATCTCAACAGAAGTATTCCCTTGATCTTCTAAAAGAAATTAAGATGCTTGGATACGCACATGTGGAATTAATGACGACAAAGAGACACCTCAAGCTACCAAAAACTTGTTGGTATAATTATTTACCTCCTGGACACTCATTTTGACATCACATATATAGTTGGAATGTTGAATAAGTACATGCATGCCCCTGGGACCTGACACCAGGAAACAAAAACTCAGGTCCTGAGGTACCTAAAAAAGCTCCTGGATATGGAATCCTCTTCTCGAGGAATGATCACTTAAAAAATGAAATTTACACTAATACAGACGGAGTTGACATTCGTTTGTGGTAACTTGGTGCATGAAAAAGCAAAAAAAAAATATAATGTTGTGGTGAGATCCAATGCAAAAGTGGAATATGGAGTTATGACAATGCCTTTGTGAAAGCATATAGTTGAGATTCATCCTCTATGACCTTGGTCTCGGAAGACAAGCACGTTCTCCTTTATTGTGCCAACAAAAATGTCATAAGTATTACTCATAATCATGTTCAGATGATAGGATCAAACATGTAGAAGTAGACAATAATTTTATCAATGATCACTTGAACAAAGGAAATGTCCACACTCCTTTTGTTCGCTCCAAAGACCAACTGATGCATGTTTTCACTAAAGGACGAATGTGTGATATGTTCACCGATGATGTGCCTAAGTTGAGAATGATTAATATATTTTCCTGACTTGAGGGGGAGAGTTGAATTAATCTATAGTAATAATTTTTAGTATTATTAATATTATAGTGGTATGTAGTGTTATGAGGAGACGCGTGTGTGTATTGTGTAAGGGGGTAACCCTAGAATAATAGATTTTCATTTCCCATCATTTTAGCAGGTTGTTTTGCTTATGTCTCTCTATCACTCACGCCTGCAGAAGAGTGTATTGTTAAATATAAAGAGCAGAAAATAAAAGTTTGAGATAGATTTAAAATCCTCTTTCAACAACTAAGAAGGAAAATGTAGAAGATCTCACCAAAGTTAGGAGCTAGCTTTTCGAATAGAAAGTCAAAAGAGAAAAGAAACCCTCTCACCAAATCTCCAAAGACAAATAAAATTGTGTTCTGTGTGTGAGGGGATAACCCTACAATGCTCTCTCTCTCTCCCTCCCCCTCTCCCTCCCTCTCTCCTTGTGTATGCGTGATGGGGACCCTGCAATAATAGATTTTCATTTCCCATCATTTTAGCCAATTGTCTTACTTAAGTCTAGTTTTAAATTGAAAGTCAAAAGAGAGAAGAAACCCTCACACCAAATTTCCAAAAACAAATAAAATTGTGTTCTTCATTTTTTGCACTATATGGGTGAGAAACCTATGAGTTGGGTATTTCAGGGTTACATATTTATAAGTCATTTAATTACTTTGATAAAGCTAGGCAATTTCTCCTTACATCAGATACTCCACAATGTTAAGATTAATGTCGATAACTAAGCGAAAATTCAATTCACCAATTGCCTCATCCTCATCCAAAGCCCCTATGGGCATCAACATCTGTAAATATCGAACAAGTGCAGGCATTGCCCGGAAATAACAATATGGATCACCTTTGTAAGCATGTCTAAAGGATTGCGCCCTATGCAGATTTTCTCAACTAAATTTCACCTTTTGAAACTTCCTCTAAGAAATGATGTCAAATATCAATATACTTGGTTTTGCCATTATACTTATGATCTCTAGCCAAGTGAAGAGTGCTATTGCAGGTGACCATTGCATTGTCCTTCCCCAATAGAAGACAAGGCGACTATAGGTTGAACACATACCTTCTAACTGATGATACACCTAAAGAGACTGAAGACATGATTAATATGACACTTAGCAAGATCACCAACATAATCTATACGATCTTAAAAAAGTAAAGCCCGGTGCACAAAGCATCCCTGCACAACGAGGGCCCGGGGAAGGGTCCCACCACAAGGGTGAAATGTAGGCAAACCTTACCCTGCATTTTTGCAAGAGGTTGCTTCCAGGACTCGACCCGTTGACATCAAGGTCACATGGCAACAGCTCAACCAGTGCGCCAGGGCTCCCCTTCATTTGGTGAAATATTAACTTTGTCTATTTTACCTCTTAATCTATACTATATCTATCTATACTACATTAAAAGTCAAGCCTCCATCTAAACACCTGACTCATTTGCAGCCGGAGGTACTATCTCTGTCGTGCAGAGGGGTGCAACTGCTTGATTATTACCTCGAATGATAGCATATGAAATGTAAAAATGCAAGCACACCACATATATTATGCTTCCACCAGTGCTGACATAAAATACTTGAATGATAACTTCTCCTCATCAAGTGATTGACGAGAAAATGCTGAAAATAAAAATGACAATAGAGAAGTTACAGGCTTCCCAGTCTACAAACATTTTTATAACTCAAAATGTATTTGCTGTGTTAGAAATAAAGTGCATGCTTTTTTATTTCTCACAATTACCATCCAAAATTCTTTTCATCCACAACTAAATCTTTCATCATAAGGGTCTATTTGGGGCGGATCCAGTGCTGGCAAAATCTGTAACGCCCCGGTCTACTGTAGGTGCGCTATAGGTCTGCAGACCAGTGACCCCAACCCCTCTCCACGGATCTGATTGATCGCAACCGCTAATTTCAATGGTGGGTTGTTGAGGTTGGGTCTTGAACCCCAGACCTCCTAGATTAGGGTGCTCTAAACTGGTGATAAGGACCAATTTAGAGCACCCATATCTAGGGGGTCTGGGGTTCAAGCCCCAGCCTTAACAATCCGCCATTGGAATTAGCGGTTGCGGTCAATCAGATCCGTGGAGAGGGGTTGGAGTCACTGGTCTGCAGACCTGTAGCGCACTCACAGTAGACCGGGGCGTTATATAAAAAGTGCAACTCAATTGGTGATAAGGACCAGTTTAGAGCACTCTTATCTAGGAGGTCTGAGGTTCAAGCTCCAGCCTCAACAACCCGCCATTGGAATTAGCCGTTGCGACCAATCAGATCTATGAGGAGGGGTTGGGGTCACTAGTCTGCAGACCTGTAGCGCACCCACAGTAGACCGGGGCATTAGAAAATTTATGGTGAGAAAATGAGCTGAGCAACAGTGGTGAAAAAATATAGTAACTGTTTGGGTGTCCTCCATGTTCAAAGCAGCAAGGAACGTGAATACAACATTTCTTTAGAAGATCATACAAAAATTGCATAACTACTGCAAAAAATATGAGAGGCAAACCAAATAACATGACCACATTGCCTGAAAATGGGCACCTGAATAGGAGGAGAGCAATGTGCAAGCAAATTTTGAAAATAGGATTTTTGATGAAATAACCCTGAGACCAGCAAAATCCGAAATGAATTGGCAAATCATTTACTAAATATTGAAATAGGAAGAAAATTGAGGAAGATAAATCAGAAAAAAATCCACCAAATGCAATTTGACACGTGACAAATCTATAGGTGGCGGTCGTGCGATCCCTAACCCTGGAGGCAATGCAAACAATCACGAACAAATGCAATGACTCTACGCCAATCCTAAAATTGAAGATGTGAGTTCATGCATGCAATCAAACATGAAATCCAATGAATGAGATGCTCACGGCATAAACTCTAATGCGATGCAAACGCAATGACTCAATCATGCAATGACTTCCGCACTCAATTAATTAAAAAAAGGGCAGCCCAGTGCACAAAGCATCTCCGCACGGCGAGGGTCCGGGAAAGGGTCTCACCACAAGGGTAAAATGTAGGCAAACCTTACACTACATTTTTGCAAGAGGTTGCTTCCAGGACTCGAACCCGTGAGTTCAAGGTCACACGGCAACACCTCAATCTGCGCTCAAGTAATTAAACAAAATTAATTTTAGAATCTCGCTAGGCATCGCAATTGGTCACAAATATTACAATTTAAGTAAACAGATAACAATTGCAAATTATTGAAAATGCATGAAAGTAAAGCACAAGGTGAATAAGAAATGCACATCAATGAAAGAAAACTAACCAAACATGATCATAGCAAAATATTACTGGTAATAAATGGGAATACCCGTACAATGTAGAAGGAAAATGAAAAAAAAATGCAAACCAATAAGAAATGAGTAATCCGTGTCGATGGTTGAGGGGAAGATCTGGTGGTGGCCATTGCAATCCAGAAGGAAGAATCCTATTGTATGGGAGCTGTCGAAAGGGAGAACGAGTTCGACTAGAGGTGTGGTGTCTGGGGGGGGGGGGGGGGGGGGGGTTAAATGGGAAATATATGGACTGGAGGGGTCGGGTAGGCTTAGGGTAGGTGTTGGTGGCTATATGGAGGAGCTAAAATGGGAGGTTGCAGGCGGGTGGAGATATAAATACGAGAGCTTTAGATTAAGTGTATTTGATGGCCCTAATAGTTAACTTTGAAAATAAAGCTTAGAAAAATAAAATAAAATACATAAAAATAGGAAATATCGAGCCGGTTGACATTGTGGGCTCCGATCGTCCGTACGACGATCAAAAAAATGTTGAAAATGAGAAATCACCTGAACAAGGCGTGATCGATCGCCATTACAATTTAGGAGTTGCGACCTCATGGAAGAACGATCCAGGAAGCACGAAGTGAGATGTGGTCAGGCGAGGAAGACGTACGGTGGTGCGGTGACTCATAAGATCTCTTACTGCCGAGGAAGAAGATTTTTTGGCCGAGGAAGATGACCTATGTCTGCAACGTGGTGGAAGGATTGAAACAGGATGCTAGAGGAAGAAGCTATTCGGAGAGCAGAGACCCGCGTATTAGGATTTATTTCTCCGAACACAGAACCTATCTGACGACCGCTCACAGTTGTTTTGCCGTGTTTTTAAGCAGTGGGATTCTCCCGCTATTGAATCTAAATAGTGTTTGAGGCCCCTTTCAAGAAATAGCGATGTGTAGCTTTTAAAAAATAGCCCCCAATAGAGGCTGAGTGTTGCACTCAAAAGAGATTTCACTTTATGGATGTGGTATGTACTTTTTTGCAATCAGCATATCATCAACATGCAAAAGAAGTTCAAAAAGGTTCATCTATAAATTGTTTGTAGTACACACAAACATCATATAAGCTTCTCATAAATTCACTGATGAATCTATCAAATATTATATACGCTGAATTTGTGCCTTAGTCTTGGAATTTTGATTTTGAACACACATGATCATGTTAACATGTAACTTATAATGCTAGCGGTTGCTGCTTGCAAATCTCTTCTTTGTAAGTTGCCATGGAGAATAGTTATTTTCACATACAATTGTTTCAACTCCATAGTCCTATTTTGCAACAACTACCAACAAAGTATGGATTAAAGCTGTGTTTGGGTAGCGTAAGTTATTAAACGCCGTTTATTATAAACGCCACCTATACCTATTGTTGATAAGCATCTCCCCCCTCCAGTCCAACAACTGTTTATCATGTCTGGATCGGAAACTGCAACCCTCCCGATCTCCCGAGCGACGACGGCGACGACGAGCTTGCTCCATTCCGACGGCGACGACGGCGATCTTGCTCCAGAAGGTTGGTTTTCCTTCTCGCTGTCGTGTAGGGTTCTTCTACGTGACACCCTCTGATGTGTTTCTTCCCATTTGCAAGCCATTCATCTCTCTCGGCTTGTCTCTATTTGTCTAAGCCCTAACACAGGAGATCTGCTCTAGGTATGATTCCTTCCTCCTCGTTTAGGGTTTATAACTATTTTGGTTTGATTCCTTTTTCCCGATTTTTGGTGTGTTAGATTCCTTCTTCTCTGATTGTATGCTTGTGTTCTTTCAAAATTGTGATGTTTAGGCACGACAAATGAGTCATGACTAAAGACTTCTACATTTCAGTACACATTCATTAATCCACCGAGAATAATAATTTTGTGAGAATAATAATTATGATGTTTAGGCATGTATTGTTGTGTCGTTGTTTGTGTGTATATGTGTAGGTGTATATGTAGTTGTGTGTTTGTAGTTGTGTGTATGTTTCTGTAGTTATGTGTTTGTGTGTTTGTAGTTGTGTGTATGAATATGTATAATGATATATGTTATTTGATTACAAAATTGTTTTGTTTTCTAAAAATGGGTAAAACAAAAGATGGAGGAGTATCCGCTATGTGGATACAACGGATGTCATGCTCTTCTGTGATATATGCATTAAAGAGATAGAGTTTGAGAATCGACCAGCTACACATTTTAATAGAGAGGGGTGGAGTAATGATATAAATTTGAATAGCAGACTGAAAAAAGTATGATAAAGTCCAAATGAAGAATAAATGAGATCATTTGAAGGAGTGAAAATTATGGACGGAGTTGAAACGCGGCGAGACCGGTTTGGGTTGGAATGCATCAAGAAAGAGAATAAATGTCTCGAACGAGTGGTGAGACGAAAGATTGAAGATATTCATTTATGAAAGTAAATGGTCATTCTTAGGCTTCATTTGGCGCGGCGGTGGCGGGCGGAAGCGGCGGGAGGAGACGCAGGATTCCAACTGGAGGGCGGTAGCGGGGGTTCCAGACGCGGCGGTTTGCTCCAGTTCTCACGCTCGGCGGGTAGAGACGCGGCGGGAGGGAGCGGCGTTCCATTTGTTTTGCCGCCATCTTGCAGCGTTTCCTCAAAACGGGAAACCAAAACGCGGAACCAAATGAAGCCTTAATTTTTTATTTTACAATGTCGAATTTTTTTAAAATAAGATTGTTCCAGCGGCAAAGAAATTCAGATATGCAGGCATCCCCCCTCCCCCCCCCCCCCCCCCCCCCCCCCCCCCCCCCCCCCCCCCCCTCCCCCCGAGTTAGAGAAGAAACTAAACATGATGTTCAGTTCAGTCATCGCTACAGGACATCATGCTTGCACCCCTCACTCCAGGAACCTTACCTAGGAGTCTATTGATGAAAGAGCAATGTCAAAGGGTGAACATGATGACATTGAGGTTAGCGGAGTTCCACCTCCACATGAGACCACAGCTACATCTGAAGCAAGTAAGAAAAGGAAGAAAGGAAAGAAGAAAGCAGTTAGCTCGGTGTTAGAAGATTTGGCCGATTCTTCTAAGACCATAAGTCGATGTCTCCAGGAGCCACCCAAATTATCATGTCCTTTTAGCATTTGGCAGGCACCATGACATACTTGATGGACAAATCATAGAGAGGCTTTCATGTGCCTGCCGGAGAGCTTGAACATAAAGTGGCTTCGTAACCGCTATACTCGTGGGACGTAGTAGGGGGCATTTTTTTTCTTGTATTAACCGCTTTGGTTTGAGACAATGTGATGTTGACACTGCGATGTATGAACATTATTGTCATCTTTTGTTGTCATCTTTTATGTTGTTTGCTCTGATGTTGACACTAATGTTATGATGTTGTGATACTGATAATGTTTGATGTCTTATTTTTAATAATGGTTAATGTATGTTGTAATCAGAATGTCTAGAGATGGCTTTGATAATTCCACGGAAGAGCATGAGATCACTAGAAGAAATTATGTTATCGCCCATCATCACAATGTGGTAGCAACAATATGTTTGGTCTCCAAACGCACCTCTCTTTTGAACCATCCAGTCTCATGCATGACATCAAAGCAAACAAGTAATAAATGGATTGGAGAGCTACTTCGTGGTGCTCGGGTGAGATTTCATAATTCATTCATGATGTCACAAGAAATATTTTTGGATCTATTGCATTCTCTGGAGAGAAGTACGGATTTGAAGGACCAAGAAGGACTGCATCCAGAGAAGTGCTAGCGATGACAGTGTATATATTGTCACACAATGAATCAATGAGAAAAATATGTGAGTGCTTTCAACACTCAACGGAGACAGGTAGCATATTTTTTTGCTCGAGGTATTCGCGCTTTGTTGCAATTAGCGGAGGAAGTGATTTAACCATCAGATAGATATTTCAGTAGCACGCTGCCAGAGATTATGTATGACACGCGTTACATTCCCTTTTTTAAAGATTGCGTCAGGGCAATAGATGGAACGCATGTTGACGCGTGCATACCAGTTGGAAATCAAGTACCTTATATTGGGAGACATGGCAAAACAATACAAAATGGCATTGTTCCTTATGATTTCAACATGTGTTTCACTTTCATTATGGCCGGTTGGGAGGGATCTGCGCACGATAATCATATTTTCAATTATGTCATAAGTGATCCCTGTTATAAGTTCCCTCATCCACTTCAAGGCAACTACTTAAAATATTGTTCAACTATTTATTACTTCTCAATTTTTTCGTTATTAGACATATTTATATTCTCGAGGAAAATATTTCTTGGTCGATTCCGGTTATCCTCTCTGTTTTGCCCAGAAAGCCCGCGACCTCCTCTTAGCGGGTCATTTTTTCCGGACTCAGCGGTCTCAAATAAGGTGATCGCCCAGATCGCCAGCTGCCACCTCAGCCGGATTTTTCTAAGTGCCAAGCGGTCAAGACAGTGCGAGACCGCCAGTTTAAGCGACCTGATCGTTTTTCTTATTTTTGCTATCTT
This sequence comes from Dactylorhiza incarnata, assembly GCA_033032865.1. NCBI lineage: Eukaryota > Viridiplantae > Streptophyta > Magnoliopsida > Asparagales > Orchidaceae > Dactylorhiza > Dactylorhiza incarnata. The sequence goes on along the minus strand of JAWHQI010000193.1, from coordinate 4,643,004 downwards.
CACCTCTCATTCCTGCCCCGGCTCTCCTGTATCCCGGGCAGCCCGTAGTTTCTTGTTCTGCCCGTTTGGGCAGCCCCCTCGTCTATAAATAGAGGGGTAGGGGTACCTGAAAATGGACTTTTGCTCCGAGGCTCCAGCTTACAACCTGTGTAAGCGGTCTCACTTTTCGTGATCGCCATTTCATGATCGTTTTGTCTTTTTTCCAGCATCTTCTGTCTTAGTAACCTGCACTTCGCAGTTTTCTCCCGTCCCTCTTAGTGTGTGAATTTTGGAGGTGCCATTTTTGGTGCCAACAGAACGAACACGCGACCTTCAGATTCGAAGTGTCAGATGAAATCCAGACTTTCAAGATGGCTGATCGCCGCAGAGGTCGTCCCCTGCGATCTCCCAGCGTTCCCCCTTCCGATCACAACCCGTTAGAAGCGCTTGAGCGCCGCTTCGAGCTTCGTGTTGAACAAGCTCTCCGCGAGGCCGTCCGAGCTAGGCAGGAGACCGCCTCTGTTCAGCAGGAGATCGCGCGGTCTCAGCAAGAGGCCGCTCGAGATCGGCAAGAAGTCGTCCGGACTCAGCAGGAGTCCGCAAAGCAGATTGAGGCCATGAACCAGGTTCTGGCCGCGATCTCCCAGAAGATCCTTCCTCAAGCCTCTCAGGTCGCCACCCCTGACCGCACGGCAAGCGGCACCCGAGCGATCACCCCGTTTTCCAGCCCGCAGCTCCTCAGCGATCTCAGCATGAGGAGTTCGCCGCCCGTCGTAATTCTTTCCGAGCCGCAGCCCAGGGGCCTCTGGCTCAGACCCTGAATTTTGAAGAAGGGTTTGCTTACCCTCAAGCTCCTCCTACTTCCTTTCTCCCTCCTCCAGGACCTTCTGAATTAGGGGAGCCTTCCCCCTTTACCGATGAGATTCGTCGGGATCCGATTCCTCATGGATTCAGAGAGCCCCGCCTTCCTGTGTATACAGGAGAGACCGACCCAATGTGTCATCTTCAAGCCTTCGAGTTTGTTGTTGCCCTCAGGACCATTTCGGATGGAGTAAGGTGCAAGCTGATGGTCACCTCCTTTGATGGGTCGGCCATGGAATGGTTCTATAAGCTGCCTTGTCAATCTATCCCGAGCTTTGCTGCCCTGAGGCAAGAGCTCCTCCTAAGGTTTGCCACCGCGAAGAAAAGGAAGAGTGGTCCCGCGACCCTCTTCAAGATTAAGCAAGGAGACAACAAGACTGCAGCACATTTCGTTGACCGTTTTCAAAAGGAGATCTTGGGAGTCAGAGACATGGATCCCGAGCTTTATATGGTAGCTTTGATCAGTGGCCTGCAGGAGGGCCCTTTGAAGTTTAAAGTCACAACCAAGGAGCCTAGCTCCTATCAGGAGCTGATTAGCATTGCCAATCGCTACATAGAAGGGGAGATCAACAACCCCACCTATGTAAGCAATTTGACCAACAGAGCCACTCAGAAAGGCTCTGCGGGATTCTATCCTGCTCCATCTTCCTCAAAGCCTCGACAAGAACTCCCACCTCCAGCTCCGAGAGGTAAGAATTATCGCAACAACCGCTTCAATCGAGGTAATCAATTTTTCCCGCCTCAAGGTTCATTTCTTCAAACTCCCGCTACCCCTGCTCCGCAAGTCACCCCCGTCCACCAGATCCAGTACGCCCAACCTCCTCTTCTGTCCACCCCTTCACTCTACAATGAATCCCAAGAGTCTTTTACAGACTTTGGTGTTTCTATAAGTGAAGTGCTCCAAATCCTCCAGAAGCAGCCCTTTTTCAAAGGGCCAGCTCCGCTAAACTCTGACCCAAAAACCAGAAATCCTACTCTCTATTGTGAGTACCAAAGAGATAGGGGTCACTTGACAGAGGATTGCAGAGCTCTCCGCCTGTTCTTAGAGAAGCTACTGAAGGAGGGTAAGCTCCGCGATCTCATTCAGAAGAATGATTCTGCCAAAGCCTCAACCTCCAAAGCTAAGGAGGCAGCGGAAGTTCACTGGGCATGCGAGGAAGTGGATGATATTGACCATCTTGGCAATATCGGATTTCCCAATGAATGCGTGGATGCTAATGACGAGGGTGCCTTGGGCAACCTTTTCTGCATCCACGGAGGTGCAGGTCCGGAATCTTCAAGAAAGGCCAGCCTGAAGAGAGTTTATCAATCGGAGGTTGCTGCTACCTCTTCGGCTCCGGTCCGAGGGACGGTCACTTTTGGAGATGAAGATCTTCCTCAGACCGCGAATCCCTTTGACGACGCGGTCGTCATTAAAGCTGTAATTGAAAATTACACAGTGGAGAAGATTCTGATAGACACGGGAAGCTCAGTCAACGTGTTCTTCAAACCTGCCTTCGAGGCGTTGAAGACAGGTAAACCCCTCCTATCAACTGAAGGCCCCCTTTATGGTTTTTCAGGAGAGAAGAAGGAAGTAGAAAGGCTCGTCACTCTTTCCGTAATTCTGGGAGGAATAGTGAAGCTGGTCAAATTCATAGTCGTTGATGCTCCCAGTAGCTACAACGCAATCTTTGGAAGACCCTTCTTGAATGGATATCAAGCCATTGTCTCCACCTATCTTCAAGCGGTGAAGTTCGCCTTGAATGGCAAACAACACCGAATCAGGAGCGACCCAAGGAAAGTTAGGGAATGCTACGTAAAGACGGTCAACATGATCATGTCTTCTCCTCCCCAAGAAGTCATGATGGCTGAATCGATTGAAGTTCCTGAACAAGTCCAAGCTGCAGAAGAAGTTGAGGAGGATGCAAGAGATGGAGTTCGCTTGGAACCTGCCCAAGCAACTCAAGATGTTCGGATCAGCGAGGAAGATGAGAGCAAGAGCCTCTCCATCAACGCTGAATTATCTGAAGCTGGCAAGAGTCAACTCATCTCTTGTCTTCTGCAAAATCTAGATATCTTCGCTTGGTCGGCAGATGACATGCCTGGAGTGGACCCGGATGTCGCTTGCCACCATCTCAATATTGACCCAAACTTCATCCCGATCCAGCAGAAGAAGAGGTCTGTTGCAACCACTCTAGCTCAGCCTATCCGAGAAGAGGTAGAGAAGCTTCTGAAGGCGAAGTTCATTCAGCCAATCCAATATCCTGAGTGGGTATCAAACGTTGTAATGGTAAGGAAGTCAGGCGGAAAATGGAGGATGTGTGTCGACTTTACCAAACTCAATAAAGCTTGCCCCAAGGATTGCTACCCCTTGCCTCGGATAAATTCTTTAGTTGATTCCGCGGTAGGTTATTCTTTTATGAGTTTTTTGGATGCTTTTTCAGGTTACCATCAAATCAGAATGCATAAACCAGATATACCTCATACTTCATTTATCACAAATGACGGTTGCTTCTGTTATCTCGTAATGCCTTTTGGGCTAAAAAATGCTGTAGCAACCTATCAGAAAATGATGGATACAGTTTTCAGGAGTCAAAAAGGAAGAAACCTTGAGGTATATGTCGATGACCTCTTGGTAAAAAGCAAATTATTCTCTTCTCATCTTAGAGACCTCTCAGAAACTTTTGCAACCCTTCGAACTTTTAATATGAGGTTGAATCCGTTGAAGTGTCTTTTCGGGGCAAGTAAAGGAAAATTTCTGGGTCACCTCTTTACTCCAGAAGGGTTAGAACCCAATCCTGACAAAGTGAAAGCTATTTTGGAGATGCCACCTCCCAAGTCCCCCAAAGAAATTCAACAGCTGGGAGGGAGGATGGCAGGCTTAAGTCGCTTCATCTCCCGATCAGGGGACAAGAGTGCACCTTTCTTTAAAACCGTCCGGGGAGGGAGTAGGTTCGAATGGACGAAGGAGTGTGATGATGCTTTCACTCAGCTTAAAAAACAATTGACATCAACCCCTTTGCTCCAAAGCCCGCGAGAAGGAGAAAATCTTTTTCTGTATATGGGAGTCGGAGCCGATGCCATAAGCTCTGTTTTGGTCCGAGAGGAGAAAAAGAAGCAATTTCCAGTCTATTACGTGAGTCGAATCCTGAAGAATGCAGAGACTCGTTATCCCATCTCGAAAAGTTGGCCTTAATGCTCGTAACTTCGGCAAGAAGATTAAGATCATACTTTCAAGCCCATTCGATTCTAGTCGTCACTGATCTTCCATTGAAGAATGTCTTGGAGAAACCAGAACATTCAGGAAGGCTGGCAAAGTGGGCAATAGAGCTCAGTGAATTTGTCATATCTTATGTTCCAAAAGTGGCGATCAAAGCTTAAGTTCTAGCAGACTTCATGGTGGATGCCAAAGAAGTTGAGTCGCAGAAGGGGGTCGGAGTACCCCTTGCCTGGACAATCTTCGTGGATGGAGCCTCAGGAAGAAACTCTTCCGGAGCTGGAGTTGTCTTAATCAATCCTAATGGGGTAAGATTGGATCAGGCGCTGAAGTTCTACTTTCAAGTGACGAATAACCAGGCGGAATATGAGGCTTTGCTAGCCGGTCTTAAGTTTGCCAGAGAGCTGGGGATTGATGATGTCAAAGTTTTTACAGATTCTTTAGTAATGACTTCTCAAGTGAATGGAACTTTCGAAATTAGAGATAGTATTTTAAAGCGATACCTAACTCTGGTAAAAATCGAGGTAGGAAAGTTTAAAAGCTTTACTATTGAACATATTCCAAGGGGTGAGAACGTGGAAGCAGATGAATTGGCAAAGTTTGGACTTCTCTCGGGAGGAACAACTTCGGAATTGTTTCGCCCGGCAATTGAAGAAGGAGAGGTTATGGAGATTGATCAGCATCCGTCTTGGATGGATCCATTTGTTCTATATCTTTCGACCGGAAAGCTCCATTCAACGGTAAAGGATAGGAAAAGTTTCAAACGGAAAGCAGCTAACTATTATCTTGTTGCAGGAGTGCTTTATAGAAGAACTTTCCTTTCACCATTAACACGGTGTGTTTCGGAAGAGGAGATTCCAATGGTCCTTCAGGAGGTCCATTCTGGAGAATGTGGAAGTCATTCTGGGGCTAGAACTTTGGAGAAAAGAATCTTGAGACAAGGCTATTTTTGGCCCCAAATGAGGAAGGATGCGGAAAAATTTGCTAAGAAATGTGTCAAGTGCCAGAAGTTTGCTCCTCTTCAAAATCAGCCAGCTCAGCAACTCAAATCAATAGCAACCCCATGGCCGTTTGCAGTTTGGGGGATGGATTTGATTAGGCCTTTTCCCATGGCAAGTGGGCAACGTCGATATATTATTGTCATGATTGACAACTTCAGCAAATGGATAGAAGCCAAAGCATTGGCCAAAATTACTACTCAAGGCGTGAAGAATTTTATTTGGGGGGAGATAGTATGTCGGCACGGAATTCCAATGGCAATCATCACAGATAACGGTTCTCAGTTCAATAATTCAACTCTTATTAATTTCTGCAATCAAATTGGCATTGAGCTACGTTTCGCTTCCGTGCATCATCCTAGAAGCAATGGGCAGGTGGAAGCCGCCAACAAACTTATCATAAATCTCTTAAAAAAGAAGGTAGAAAATGTCAGGGGCAACTGGGCAGAACAACTACCTTCAGTCTTATGGGCCTTGATGACAACTCCAAGTTCTGCCACTGGAGAGACCCCTTTCAAATTGTCACATGGTTCCGAGGCTCTTATTCCAGTGGAGTTCGAAGTGAAAAGCCCAAGAGTATTATTAGCACAACAGAACCAAATTGATTGGATGGAAGAAAATGATGAGGAGCTAAAATGTAGCCTTGACTTAATTGAGGAATTACGAGGTACGACAATCATCAGACAAGAAGAGGTGAAAATGAGGATGGCGAAGCTATTCAATAAAAATATAAGAACCAAAGAATTCGTTGTTGGGGATCTGGTCTTGAAAAAAGTAGATATAGCAGCAAGAGCCGGTTCAGTTGGAAAACTTAACCCAAACTGGGCGGGGCCGGTCGTGGTGAAGAGTGTACTTAAAAATGGTGCTTATCATCTCCAAACTTATGAAGGAGAAGAATTGCCTCATTCATGGAGCGGAGATGATCTCAAGCTCTTCTTTTCTTAAAAGTTCGTATCTGGTTCACTCATTCTTTTTCTCACTTTTCTTCTCTCAAACATCACACAGATATTATTAAAGCATTCACAATGTGCATAATGAACAACAAGTCTTAAAGATAAGTTGTTTTTTGAAAGCCAAAAACCTGTCAAGTGAGACATCGACGGATCCTACTTCTTTCCCCCTCGGCTTGTTAGCTCGACGTGTAATTCTGCCAGGACCACAGATATCGGGGAGATTTCGAATCTGTGTAGCAGTAGCTCGCCAAGCTCGAGCGGTGGAAGTTTAGGATACCGGGTCCTTGCTGACATCTGGCGCACCTCAGCATATCAAGGAGGTTTAGGTGGCTGACTCAGCTCTGTCATGCATTGGGAAGGACATTGTTACGATCTTAATGATCTTTCAGGGAAAGCAATGTCGGTGTAGCCTCCGCGGCATGACCACACCTGCCCTACCGATCATTTTGCTCCGTAACTCTCGAATACTCGTTGAAGCGTGGTTAGGTAAGAGGCGGCCAGAAACATCTATGACCGTCGCCTGAACCTTAGATTGACAAGTTTGCAACAAACTCGGTGATCCTTTAAGAAAAGCAATGTCGGTATAGCCTCCGCGGCATGACCACACCAGCCCTATGCATCATTTTTGAGATCCTTTTTCTCATCTTCTTCTTACTATAAAATTCTATTCATCCCTCTGTACTGGGATCGGGCGGTCAGCAATTTATGAGACCGCATGTTCTTCTTTCCTACTCTTTCTCCAAAGAGCGATCTGAGTCGTTTATGATCACCGGGCATAATTTTTTCAGGATAATTGAGGTCGCTATTCGGGAATCTCTTGTGCCAGCTTGATAGAGGTCGGCCCGGTCTTAGTAAGATCGAGATCCCGATGTTTCCTGTTATTCAAAGCTATATGGAATGATCATGATTTTTTATTCCTCACCAAGTGAAAGTTGGGTTTTCTTCAAGATGGCGGTCTGTATATAATATGATCGCTGAACTGGAATTTATGAGGAGTTATTATTTTCCTTTCTAAGTAATGATCTTGGCTATCAAGGGGTCGTCAAACGGGTTTCCTGAAAGTCATTTGGGCGCCGATCATCCAGAGTTCGACGAGTTCGGATCATCTTCAAGTTATAGTTTCCTTATATTGCGACCTGTGTAATCTGAGACCGCATAACTATTATGGATAAGTTGGTTACTTTCTGATCAAACAGTTAGAGTTGCTGAATTTCCTTTTATTAGCGATCTGATTATCTTGAGATCGTAAAGAAGTCTTGTTTATATAAAGTTTCGGTTTTCCTTCAAGATCTTTAGTGTCTTTTCCAAAAGATCGTGTCTTTTCCAAAAGATCGCCACCTGAAGCTCTTCAATCATAAAAGGAAAATATTTGATAAACCTAAGGCATTGAGATCGAATGCCGATTCTAACTTAAGAGAACAAATAAATCAAACATCAGAAACAAATTCATTCACTTAGACAGATCTAACAAAAATACAATCTTTATATATATTCTGAAATGTCTACTACAACGAGACCGCTCGGTCTCCAAAAAAGAAAAAAGGAAAAATTACAATTTATTCTCTCTTTGATCTCTTAGAAGACCGCTCGCTCGAGGGGGAAGAACCAGTTTCTGCGGAAGATTCTTCTAAACTATTCCCTGGAATTCTAGATCCAGAGCTTGAGCCCGAACTGGAATCCAGGCCCAGGTTATAGCGGCTTCCACTTTCTTCGTCTTCGATCACGACGTCTTCATCTTGACCTGCGGTCTCCTCAGCAGCATCCGCGGTCTCTTCAGCAGTCACAGATTGTTCTTCAATTCTCTGTGCCGCATCAGGGAAGAGATCGGCAAACGAGATATCTTTGAATTCTTCAGTAAATCCACCGCGATTGCGAACCTCATCCAACACCTGGTCAGCGGTCTCTTTTATATGGTGCATCATAGCCCTCTGGAAAGCAGGATTTTCAGGATCATAGGCTGCCTTTTCAAATTGCTGCCAAAAGGAAATATATTAGACCGCGCGATCACAAGTAATGCATTCATAAAATATAGGTAAAATTCTCACCTTTCTTTCCTCTTGCAAAGCAGTTATTTCGTCCAGAGCGCTGCGAAGAGACCGCACCATATGGTGGTTCAGGATGGTGCTTCTAGCGGTCACTTGAGCACAGAGATCGGGGAGCTCTTCGGTCTCAATTCTCAATATTTCGTTTGTATTCTTTCTCCCGTACAAAGCCGAAGTGACCGCGTATGCGTGACGGGTCACCTTCCCGCTCCACAAGGGTAGATCAGTGGACACCTTCACAGATTTTCCTTTAGCCGCCCATTTGAGGAGGGGTTTTCCTTTGATGTCCTTCATTCTTCTTTTAAAACCCACCAAGGGAAAATCTCGCTCGGCGGTCTCAGAGGTGGTGCCGAACACGTCGGCCTCGCGCTTCAGTCTCCTTTCCCTTTGAGTGAGAACTTCCACTGCTGGGGAGATGGGATCTTTTTCGGGGACCGCAAAGGTCGCTAAAAGTTAGGAAAAAGTTAGGAAAAAGATACAAAAGACAGGGAAGGAAATTACTCAAGACCGCAAGGGAGACTTACTTTCGGCTGGGGTGATCTCAACGATCTCGGGCCAGATCGCTAGATAGTGAATGAGATCGATCCTCTTGCCCGCCAAGAAAGCCAAAATTTTCAGCTCCTCAGCTGAGACCGCTTTTATCTTCTTAAAGATGTTGTCAGGTCGCGGAGATGGTGAGCTCTTGAGACCGCCAAGGTCACCTTCAAAAATGAGAAATCTCTCTGTCCAGAAAGAGATTTTGTTGGGAAGATTAAGGATTTTTATTCCTTCTGCTGAAAAGTACATCAATCCTTTAAACTCTTCCTTCTTTTTGCCTTCCTTCAGAATCTTCGCGGTAAAGGTTGCACGGAACAGATTCATCGTAAATTTCACCTTTTCCGATCTCAAGTAATTGATGAAAACGTTGACCAGACCGATGGAGTTCGGGGCCAACTGGGCAAGTACCATACCATAATATTCAAGTATTTCCAGCCATTCCCAAGGGAGGGGGATTTTAATCCGTGATCGAAGTGATCAATGGGGATGGCAAATTTCTTCTCCTCTCCGAAGTTCAACCTTTCATGTTCGGCTGGCGGTCTCACAACTACCTGAGTCTGGATCATATACTTCTTTATAAACTCAATGTACTCATCCTTTGATAAGCGACCTTGCTTGTGATCGGCATTCAGGAAGATGTTGGCAGAAGAAGCACGAGCGGACACCATTTTGAGGGATCGATGAGATCGGTGCTTGGAGCGCATTCAAGAAAGCATAAAACGAAGGTTATGAAGGCAGCTATTTATAGAAGTCGAAGGGTCATTTCGTAATCATTACCTTTTGCAGACCGCCCAGCAAAAAATGCTCAGACCGCTCGACCTATGCAAGGTTACGTGAAAGTATGCTATGTTGGCGGTCTCAATCAATAAAACACATACACAAAGCAACAATAACACAGGCAATCCAGGCATAAAGATATCGAAATCACAAAAATCAGGACCGCGCAAAACATAGAATTAAAAGGAACCACACAAAATATATGGAACATTAATAGTAAAAATATTACAAGACAAATTGTTTAAATCCAGAGACCGCTCGGTCTCAAATTAATGTTTATTTCCTTAAAGGCCTATTTCTCCCTACATGAGCCGCAACATCCTGCATATCGTTCACTGCGGCCATAACCGATACCAAACTATGATTAGCCAGCATTGCAGCTCGGCGAATCTTTGACATTTCCTTGTCCACCTGCTCCATAGGGATTAGCACAATTTCAGGCTGCGGTCTCTCCGCTGGATGATCGCTGGAGGTACCCGGTCTCATCAGCATCTTTGTGTGGCCGCCCCTCAGCCTCTCATTCTCCGCAGACAGCGCCGCAGCCTTCCCCTTGTAATACTCAGCATCCTTTTCAGCCTTCTTGAGAGCTCGCGCGATCTCTGCAATCTTCAGACCGCATTCCTCTCGAACCCTCTTCTCATTAGTGCGCAGTTTCTCTTCAAGATCGCGGATCTGATCGTTCTGAGTTCGCTCCCTCATCAGCATAGAGCGAACATCCTCGAACATTGGATTGAGAATGTTGGCGAGCTGGGGAGAGATCACAGTATGCTGAGGAAGTTCTCCCTCCTCGATCTCAGCATTGGCATCACCTACGGTCACAAGAGATTAGTCACTTCAGTCATTAACAAACGGTCAAATAAATTTTTAATAAGCAGAACGAGTACTTGGAAAGAAGTCGAGACCGCAGTCACGTAAAGCTCTTCCGACATCTTTAATGACCGCGGGATCTGCGGTCAGTGAAAGGCGATCTGATCCCCTTAAACGCTCCAGATCCATTCTTTCCAATTCTCTTTTTTGCGATCTTTCTCCCTCCTTTCTCCTTCTTTTTAACTCTTCATTACTCAAAAGGATATCATCGGTCTCAATAAGGATGACCTCACGTTTCCTTTTAGGAGAGACAGGTCGAACCATAGGTAATGGAAGGAACTCAACTAACTGGGGAATCATTTTACCCTTACCAGCTCGTAAAACCGAGACCGCCGCTGCGCGATCTGTTGCAGCCTTGTTCAGACGGTCTTCCTGAGAAGAATCACCAGGGAGATCGCTAGAAAGTGCAGCTTTCTCCTTTGCAATCTGCAGTTTCTTCGCGATCTCCTCTTCAGTATTTCCCTTCTCAGCGGTCTGCAAGACCGCCTCTTTCTTCTTCTCCTCCTCAGCGATCAGAGCCGCCTTCTCCTCAGCGACCCTGACCGCCTCTTTCTTCTTCTCCTCCTCAGCGATCAGAGCCGCCTTCTCCTCAGCGACCCTGACCGCCTCCTTCTCCTTCTCCTCAACGGTCTTAGCCGCCTTTTTCTTCTTTTCCTCTTCCTCTCTTTCTTTTTTCTCTTTTTTCTCCCTTTCCTCCTTGTCCTTCTTCTTCTTCTCCTCGTCCTCTCTCTTCTTCTTCTCCTTCTTCTCTTTCTTATCTTTCTCTTCTTTCTCCTTCTTCTATTTCTCTTCTTTTTCCCTTTTTTCCTCTGCCTCTTTCTCTTTCTTCTTCTTCATCACCTCTTCCATCTCCTTCTTTCTCTCTTCCTCCTCCTTTGCCTTGATCGCTGCATCAGCGGTCTCCTTCTCCCTATCCGCGATCTCCTTCTCAACGGCGGCATTTCTGAGAGTTGAAGCCTCAAGGGGATCCAACACCTGCAACGATGAAAAAGATGAATTGTTAGAAGAAACCTCATCAAGGTAGGCGATTAATCCAAAATCATCCTCTCTTGATAAAGTTGAGACCGCGGGAAGGAAGAGGAGATCGCCCATAGCATTCACCTTTTGAAATTCCGCGGTGTCTTCCAGGTCGACAGATTCAGGAAATGCGGTCGCCCCCATGGCGGTCACGTCTTTTTCTTCCTCGTTTCTTCTGCTCCTTTTATAAGTCAAGCTGGATGGACTTGAATTTCTTCTTTTCTTGCCCTTCGCAGCAGCCTCCTGTTCAGCGATCTTCTGCCTCATGGATTCGGCCTCGGCCCTCTTCTGACGCAACCCAGCCAGAATGACCTCGGTAGAGGCGGTCTCAGAAAGTTTGGAAGTTGTTTGATCCAGCGCCTCCAAGGATTTCTGACAATTAAAAGAAATGGAAAAGTCAGGCAATTTCCATACAGGGTCTGAAGAAGTATTAGATGGTTCAGAAGCGACAGAGACCGGCACAACTGAACCCTCAGGAAGCTCAGATTTCTTTAACGGAGATCGGGCGGTCTCCTTTGAAGCGCTCGCTTTCGTTAGAGTCTTCGGCACCTTCTTTCCTTTCTTCGGGCTGACACTTTCCTTTTTCCCAGGAGAGTTCGCTTTCGATGGAAGAGCTTTTAAGAGATCGAGCATAGTCATCTTTGCAAGAGATCGCGCCTACCCAATTTTCAGAGACCGCTCAAGGATTGGAATTTCTCAATGTCTTACAATATGAAGATTTCAGCCGGTATTTATAGACCAAGCTGCATTTATGACGGCCGCGGTCTCGGCGGTCAAAGTTTACATTTTCGAAGTTCCAAGTGCAACTTAAAAATGTGCGGGGATTATGTTTTGCCCAAAAAGCCCGCGACCTCCTCTTAGCGGGTCATTTTTTCCGGACTCAGCGGTCTCAAATAAGGTGATCGCCCAGATCGCCAGCTGCCACCTCAGCCGGATTTTTCTAAGTGCCAAGCGGTCAAGACAGTGCGAGACCGCCAGTTTAAGCGGCCTGATCGTTTTTCTTATTTTTGCTATCTTCACCTCTCATTCCTGCCCCGACTCTCCTGTATCCCGGGCAGCCCGTAGTTTCTTGTTCTGCCGGTTTGGGCAGCCCCCTCGTCTATAAATAGAGGGGTAGGGGTACCTGAAAATGGACTTTTGCTCCGAGGCTCCAGCTTACAACCTGTGTAAGCGGTCTCACTTTTTCGTGATCGCCATTTCATGATCGTTTTCTCTTTTTTCCAGCATCTTCTGTCTTAGTAACCTGCACTTCGCAGTTTTCTCCCGTCCCTCTTAGTGTGTGAATTTTGGAGGTGCCATTTTTGGTGCCAACACTCTCCAACAAGGATATTTGAAACCGTATCAAGATACACAGTATTATCTGCCAGACTTTGCTCGTGGTGGTCGTCCAGCAAAAGGACGTCGAGAGTGTTCAATCATGCGCACTCATTAGAAGTGTGATAGAATGATTGTTCGGCGTTTGGAAGAATAAGTGGGTCATACTGCGGGACATGTCAAGTTGTCGCTTTGACAAATAAGTAGATATTGTGATGGACATTGTTATGCCCCCAACCGCGCGACGCTTCTCGGGGCACCAATATAGCCGGCGGCCAAAGGAGGATGCAAAGATCGACGGGGCTGAACCATCCGGTTCAGCCCCCAATCATTAAAAGGAGGCTATCGGGGCTGAACCCATCCGGTTCAGCCCCTATTGGGCTGGTCGGCCCCCCTGGCCGGCCAGCATATGGTTCCGGGTATATATTAACCCGGAACCCTCTTGGTGGGGATTATGAAGACTATTATCAGGTATTCTCCTTCTCTATTCTCTCTTTCTCCCTCTCAAACCCTAGTTTCTCTTCTTCCTCTCTAGATCTCTCCCTTCTTCCCCTCTTCTTCCTAACAGACACGATGACTTTACATAATTTCATTCGTCGGCACCCTTCACGTGTGGATATTGATTTCAGTGAGTGCGAGCAGGGGGGTAGAGATGATGGGGTAGGCTCACATGGGCGGCGAGAAACATGCTCTGATACTGCAGGTGGTGTAGACGAGATGGTCGCGCTACGTGAGACTATAGTGCATCAGTTGTATGAATCTAGAACATAGACTGAGATCACGAGGGTAACTAGTTAAGCAAAACATGTCCTTTTCATGACATAAACATTATTTTTTATGTTTCGCATTAACTATTGTCTTGTTTTATATTTTTTCTGTGTTGGTTATCATATTATGAAAAGCAATTCACCCAAAATTCAATTTTGTTCTCAGACAACTTTTCCAAAACTCCATCTCCATTAGCTCTGCAAACTCTATTTCACTCAAACTATTTTTTAACAAAACTCTGTTTTTCAGAAACAATATTTTTCTCGAACTCCATTTCCTATCAACTACTTTCCATCAGCATCAGTCGAACCAAACGGAGCCTAAGTTATGTTGATACTTTAACTCCACATCTTCCTTATGGATATAGTCCTTCATAGCCAAAGGTGTTTTGTATTTGTATCATCTTCACCTTGGCTTCCTTTGCACTTTGTTGAAGTTATTAGTGTTATTTTAATATTTAGGTTTGGGAGTGCTTGAGTTTAGTCCCACATTGTTGTTTTGAAGTTTGTAAGTTATTGTTGTCCTTTAAATACCCTCTTTGAGGGATAAATAGAATGCACCTTTTATTTTCTCTTTAATATTTTAACATGGTATCGGAACAGGGAAAATGATTCCTCGTTGGTTCCCTCGTTCAGAACCCTAGCAGCCTCGTTCGCTTCTCACGTGAGAATGTTTCCATTGTTCATTCGTTGCTCCGTTTCTACTGCACTAATCTCGTGATCGCTGGCCTCGACGTTTTCTGTTGACAACCATGTTGCTACACCCGTCTGTCGCTCGTCGTTCTCCCGATTGCAGATCAACGAAGGCAAGTCTCCTTCTCCTGTCACTGATCCAGTCAATGCTCTCCGGCATCTTCTTTGATCCTGCGCCAACTCCCGTCTACTACTTTCTTCGTCGACGTTCTCGACTGCTTTTGCTTTTGTCATCGTCTTCGAACGCTCTTCCCGTCGATATTCCCATTTGTCGATCCTCTCAGATCATCGTCTTCGTTCCAGTCGACGTCATTGTTCTTGTCGACGACTTCAGTTTCGAGCTGCTTTTGAGCTCGACGGCGCTTTCCTTTACCGAAGACTTCGTCGAACCCTTCTGCTGCTTTCATCTTGATCTCGACGGCTGCTTCCATCGCAAATTCCGTTAGTTGTTGCTTCCGTCCGTCGTCGATCCAGTATACGCTGATCCAGTCGATGATGACTTCCTCTGTTGTTCCCGCTAGCAACGATCTCCTGCTGCAGACTAACGATTTGCTTGGTCTGCTCGCCGTTGTGATGTTGTTCCTGTCGACGTCTCCATTACCATTTCAGTCGATGGTTCCTGCAGCCCTGTGAAGACCTTTTGTCGGTGTCGCCTCCTATCACTGCCCATCTAGTTCCAGCCGTTTCCAGCTGCTACTACCCCTTCCGGGGTGTTGATCTCTCGCCAATGTTGAAGCCTTCATGATGCTTTGGTCGTTTTTTATGTGTTTATAAGTGTCCTTGTTTGGTTGTTAGTGTTTGCTTAGTATGTTGTTATGTCGTCATGCACATGTGTTCCACGTGAGGGAAAGTGTTTGTGACGAAAGCAACTTGGAAGGTATTTCTTGACTCTCGCCTTAGTCCCACACGGTCCTCCCGGCTTTTGTCATATGTTATTTGTGTCTCCCCATTTTTCTCCGACGTGATACATGTTGTGGTTGGGTCTTTGTTGGTTGACCTTACTCCATCGGGTTGTGTCATGTGTGAGTTTCCCCGGTGACATGTCTGTTGATTTTATCTAGCGAGTCCATGGTCGGTGGGACCGCTATGGTTCGGAATATCCCCGGTCAGATTATCCCGGTGGCTTGTCTGTTGAATTTATCCAGCAAGTCCGTGGTCAGTGGGACCGCTATGGTTCGGATTATCCCTGGTGGCTCGTCTGTTGATTTGTCCCACTTAGCCTACCACCATTATCTTTTATTATGATGTTTTCAAGCTGGAGGTTTCTCCTCCAACTTGAGGGGGAGTGTTGAAGTTATTAGTGTTATATTAAAATTTAGGTCTTTATGAGTGTTTGAGTTTAGTCCCATGTTGCTGTTTTGAAGATTGTAAGTCCTTGTTGTCATTTAAATACCCCCTTTGAGTGATGAATAAAATGCACCTTTTTATTTTCTCTTTAATATTTCAACACACTTGAATGTTGTAACACCTCAAAGTTGGAGTGTGAAGAACTCCCATCCAAGTTGCTCACCACCCCCCTTCGAAGATGTTGGACCTCGATTTGTTTACAAAGTTATAACAAAGTATTACTTGACCATTGCGGCCATTCTAGCTAGAAATAAAAGCAAGTATAACAAAGTAAATAAGTTAGAAATGAATGATTAGTAACCAGAAGACCAACCACTAACCCCTTGAATGTGAAGAAAGTCCCCTTCGCGAATCAAGAATAAGCTACATTTGAGGAGAGAAAGGTCAGAATGCTGGGTTACATATTCGCCTTCTTTCGATTTTACACATATTTATGTGTCTTAAGGGACGGGGAGCCTTGGCGCACCGGTTGAGGTGTTGTCGTGTGACCTTCCCTGGAAGCAGCCTCTTGCAAAAATGCAGGGTAAGGTTTGCCTACATTTCACCCTTGTGGTGGGACCTTCCCTGGACCCTCGCTGCGCGGAGATGCTTTATGCACCAGCTGCCCTTTTTATGTGTCTTAAGGAGTATTTTTGTTTTAGTTCTACCTTAGTTATAACGCATGAATCGATGTGAGCATACATGAAATGACGAAAATGCCACTAGGGCTACATAGATTGATAGAAAGACGCATGGAAGACCCGGAGAGTTGTCTTTGTATTATTGTCACATAATACTTTTATTATATCTCGCGCTCTTGCATTACTACTCAGAAATTACATGTAAGCCTTAGAGAGGGCCATTTTGGTACTTTTCCCCGAACCCTTCTTATACATGGGGCATAATTTGGGAAACATTAAGTAATAATTTCTTTCCTCAACATCTCCTCTCCCCTTCCCTCTCTCCTCTCCCCCTACCCAATGCCCACGTTAGGGCATCACGAGGTCGCGCTCGGCTCCCTTATTCGGTCATTCGAGGGCCTTCCCTCCGCGATCGGCTAATACCGCCATTAAAGCGCCTCCTTCCCTACATCTCCACCATAGGGAAGTCAAGATCAAAAAGACCGCAAGGATCTTCTCCACGAGAATCTTTCGCGGGAATTCTTCCTTCTGAGGCCGCACACCCTCCCAACTAACGAGGCATAGCATGGTCATCCGAAATAGTTAATTCATACAATTTTATAAGGAGATATCCGTCCTTTAAATTCTTAAAAACAAGAATTTTATCACTCCACATAAAACTCAGGAAGATGTTACAAAGGTCCATTTAAATCCAACAATTCTTTTACCTTTAGAAAGTTGACCAAGTGTCTATTTTTTGTTCTATAATGAATTCAACTCCTTATTGGGGGGGCCTCCCGACGATCAGTGAGATTCTTTCTATGAGAATGGATCAAAGAGGATATCTAGACATCTCAAAGATAATCGTCAAAGCTAAAGAAATATAAGAAGAAAACCATCAGTTGTCTTGATTTCACATATAAGAAGGTATATGTCTGACCACTCTCAATGTTCTTGTAACTACATCAGTTGTCTTATTTTTAATTGTCCCTATCCCAACTATCTTGTAGGTTGTTATTGCCCATAAAATCATCTACACCATCGATAGAAATATAAGAAGAAAATCATCCTCATGTAAGTTCATATGATAAGAACATCCAGAGTGAATAATCCAATCTTCAATAGAAGAAACAAAACAATAGGTAGCTGTCAGAACTATATCAAGCTCATATTGTCTCTCATATGCAACATATGCTTCTCCAAATCAAGAGTTCTCTTTCCCATAACCATTCTCTTTAGCATTCATCGAAATATTCTGCATTCAGATTTCAATTTTCAGGTAACTTGCAATATTGACATGCACAATTCTTTGGTTTTTTAATCTACAACTACTTTGCTTGATTTCTTCAAACTTCTGCCTATCTCACAAATAAGCCCTCAGCTGGGCTTTTTTCTTACATCTTCCTCAACTCATTGGAGAGAAGAATAGCCTCACCTGAAACATGGAAATATTACATTTCCCATATCGTAAAGTGGTAACGATGTACTCATAAAATGGTGGTGGAGAACATAACAAGAAAATTTTTATCTTCCACTTTAAATTTCATATGAAATGTGTTAATCTAAAAGATGCTTATTGGAGGCATCAAGGTGCTCCTGCAGTGAAGTACCTTATTTCATGCATAATGTGAATAGTTTTTTGTTTCAAATAAAGGCGGTTTAAGTGATATATTATGTAGAGAGAGATTTTTAACCTTTTTCTACATATCCTATGTGGTACTCTGATTTGTTACACTTCAAAGAACTTCATCTTCCAACTGTGAGAATAATCAAACTGAGAGCCTTATGATCCATCTCATTTTTCCTCGTTATGTTTCATTTAGGGAATAATTTATCTTTAAAGCTTTGAGTGAACTCTCCTTCAAAGAAAATGCTCTCATCTCCATTTATAGATGTTGAAATCATTGTTCCTATTAAATTTCTGATATTCATATTTGACAGTGTTATCAACCTCGATCCCCTGGATGAAGTTATTTCCTAGATTCAACTAGATCCTGATATCAGTTTGCTGTAGAGGAAGTGCTCAAAATTCTCTTGGGGAGCACCAAAGAGAATAATATGATTAATTAAGAGAAGCAATTCAACACCACATGCATATAGGATGGAAAATAGTAAAACCACAAAAAATAAGAATATGATTTATATGATTCGGCTAAAGATTGACCTAAATATATGTGCAGGAGAATCATATAAGAATTCATTATCAAATGTATCAAGATAAGTACAGAATATATCTGAAATCCACTTTCAGAAACTAACAAAGAAAGATGGAGATCTCACCAAATCTAGGAGCAATCTTTTTGAATAGAAAGTCAAGGGAGTGGAAGAAAAACCAATCTCCAAGAACAAAGAATGATCTTCTCCAAAATATGAATGCAGTAATTACTTTTGTTGTTTTTGTATCAGTGAGGCGAGTCTCTTAGTTTATTATCACATCTCATGCTCGATTTTGCTCGCTCTCTCGCAATTTGCTACTCACGTTATCCTTCATGGGATTCTGATCTCTCCCGATAATTGGCTTTTGATACAGCCTTGAACTTGAACTGCTAAAGTGACCCACAACACAAAATAAAATTGGGGTATCTATTTCACGCATTGTATACTTGAGAAGCCACCCGGTTTTGATAGTTTGGGGGTATATTTAAGAACCTTGCCATTCCTATGATACAACTCAACACCAACCTTATTATATTTTCAATGGTACTTGAAACTTTTTCATTTTTGAAGGGTAAAAAAAATGTAGCTAATGTAAAATCTCCCCGTGCTTATAAAATACATTAAATACAAAACAAACTTCAACATAATATAAAGAAGTAGACTAATAGGCATACGTAAAGTGTGACTATGGCTTAAATTTTTTGTAGTTAAACGAAAACAATGGCAAATGCAGGTATTTGCTGATCATCATTCAAGCCGCGAGCCAGTCTACGTTCTAAGAGACTGGATATGGAACCTGCCTAGAAGAACTGTTTATTTTGGAACCTCAATACCTACAATATTTAAAGGTAATGTGGAGTTGAGATGACTTGCATATCTTTCTACTAAAGTTTCCATGACCTAGTGACTTTATGTGAATGATATGAAATTTTAGGTCTAACAACAGAAGGGATACAACAATGCTTTTGGAGAGGTATGCAAAAAACAATTTGAGAAATCTGGAATTCTGGATGTAAGCGTGTGTTTGTATGTGAGTCATTTGTCTTTGTGTGTGTGTAACATCTTGATGTATGAGTGTGTTTTTGTATGTAGATATGTACATATACAGGTATTTATGTGTGATGCATCAATATGTAAGCATTTGTTTGCATGTGAATGATGCATGTGTATGTGCCTCATGTGTGTCTTTGTGTGTGTATAGGTATGTTTTTGTATATACGTATGTACATATACAGGTATTTACGTGTGATGTCCCTGTATGTGTGTTAGCCTGTGTATATGTGAATGATACCTGTGTATGTGAGTCCTGTCTTTTTGCATGCGTCTATGTGTGCATGTGTACATGCCGGGTCATTCACAGAAAAACTTACCATATCAGCATAGCAGTCAAAAAAATCTTAGAAACTGGAATAGAAAATAAAAAAAATATTTTGTTTTGCAGGTTTTGTTTGTGTGAGAGGATTTGACCGAGTGACAAGGGCACCAAAGCCGCTCTATGCCCGACTTCACTTCCCAGCAAGCAAGGCAACTAAGAATAGGAATGTTGGAGAACCAAAGGTGGAAAAAAATAGCAGTAATTAAGACCGGAGTGTGGTTCATCAATCATCAATCTGGAAGATGGATTATGATAGATGAGTTGCTGTTTATCCATGCAAAACCTCTACTAGCGAAATTCGTCCATTGCTATCTGAATACTGGTCAGGTGGGATAAAATGAAATCTGCTAATTTTGATTTGTAAAATCCTGTTCATTGAATTAATTTCAATGCAATGTTGTATCCATTCTTCCTGAAAGAGAAGTTGGGGTTGAGGGATCATCATTTTCTTTTTAACAGCAAACATGAATAGAAGCAGGAGAGGAATTAAAGCTTCGCCTTCTCTTTGGGATAAAATTGATATACAACTGAAGAATGTAAGAATCACATTAAGGTATTTTAGTGGGAAATGATAAGTTCAAATATAGTAAATCTGATGAATAAACTGCCCTATTTGATGATGCATTGGCTAATCACGCATGAGATAGCAAAGAGAAAAGGGACTTCTATTCTAAGAGAGGAAATATAGGTTGTATACTACGGCTTTTCAAGGAAATTAATGATGGAAATGAAATGAAATTCCAGTATTTTGTTATGCTGATCATGTCTCTACAGCTATTGATTAGAATTCTTCAACTTATTTTTCATATCATTTAGCTCAAATTTCATGTATCAAACAAAGCATATAGAAGAGAAAACATGAGGGAGAGAGAGAGACTAGAGCCTAAATGAAAACGTGTTGAAGGAGCTTAAATGATGGTACAGACACCAACATCTTTTTTCTCTTTCTGAGGGGAAATTTAAAAACTTATTACTAATTTGGTAATTATCTACAATAATTTAGAGGAATAAAAAATGATGAGATTAATATTTCATACTTCAGTCCATATGTAAGTAATAGAGATTAAACTAATGAAAGAAATGAACTTCAGAGGAAAAACCTGCCTGACTTCTGCTGGGGAAGTTCACTCCAAGGCCAGCTTCTTTAACTAGTTTCTTGAAAGATCAATCTCTGCAAGAAGATACTGAGAATTATCATTAACTTAACAATTATAATGAAGAGAAAGAAGAGCTAGAATATCACTGCTCAATCAAACTAATTATAATGTAAAGTGAAAAACATGAAGTGAGGCACGCCCGTGATTGAGAAATGATATGTGATTTTTAAGAAGATAAGTTGTATAATTCCGAATAGGACATTACAGATTTATACATTAAGCAGAATCTGTCAGCATGCTGCTATATTTTACCAGATTTTTGGCGTTAATTCATAATATTTATTGCAGCAACATCAGGTTGGGACCAATTTTTCTTCAGAGAAGCTGCGCTGCTCTTTTGTGCATTTGAATTGCTTCTTAGATTGCTATTCCTTTTTCTGAAATTCAGCAGAGAGCAACTCTATACTCACAGTAAAAAAACCCACGGCTTTCATATCAAAATTTCAAAGTAAAAGGAGGGGTCAAAGACCTATACGGACCAGCAAGTAAGCAATGTGGGACTAATGTAACAGATGGGTCACATCGGGCAACAACCGTGGCCCCACTCGACATGTCGGCACAGCCTGTCAAACAAACTCTCTGATACCAAGTAAAAATCTGCATCTTCCACCTCAAAACCCCAAGATGAAAGGAGGGGCCAGAGACCTATACGCACAAGCAGGTGATGCGAATAGGTGATGCGAATAGGCGATGTGAGACTAATGTGACAGATAGATCACGTCGGGGATAGATAATCCAACAATTGTGGTCTCACTCGGCATGTTGGACAACCACTGCACCCAATCGCCAACACTCAATTTTTCCCCATATGTATACTTAAAGAAACAAAGGAAATGGGAGAAATATTAAATCACCTAAGGAGCAAATTATTACAGAGCCAAGCGAAATAGTACTCTTCCTGCCAACAAATCACGATGAGCCCCATCTCTTATTTGGAAATTTTCTGGCTTGTCGCATAAATTAAGAGCCTGGGCCTGAACTTCTTACTTTGAAAAACCATAACCAGATTGTATAGCTAAGAAATAAGCCTCAAAAACAATTTTGAAGCACCGCAGCAATTTGCAACCTTTTAATAACTTTGACCAAAGACACGCCGAAGTCTTTACACGCTTTGCGGTGCCTGTGAACATGGGCAGAGGGTTTCCAACTGGGCATGCTCCAAATTTTGAAGTTCAAAGGCTGTCGAGGTCCCAGCTCACAAATGGCTATTCACAGCCCATAAATAATAGCAGCCCAATAAAATGATATAGAGCGAAGATGTTGGCACGTTGTTGCTTGCTGGATTTCCAAGCAGAGCCTAAATGGGAAAATAAAATCAAGCTAGAGAAATTAAGGCGAGGGCATGTTATGCTATTCCTTGGGTAAATTACTACCTTAAGGATTATGATATTAGTCAAAAGAGACAAAATATATAAACCGGATCCCGGTGTGTTGCTGCTACAAACATTTCAAGACAGATTTGATAAAAACAATTTGGCTCTCAAGGATTCAGAAACACGTAGCTTTATATAGGGTGTTTATATAAGCATCTCACAAATGGCTATTCACCGCCCATAAATAATAGCAGCCCAACAAAGTGATACTGGCAGTCCAGTGAATATTGGCAGCCCAAAATTTAAATTTTTTTTAAAACATATTAATTTTTCATGCACAATTATCATATCATACTAATTATACAAGCACAATTATGTCATTCAAACCATTATTTGTCATTTCAAATGATTTAGATGTTAATGCATTTCGGGGTCAGTCAAAAGAGAAAAGGGACACAAATGGGCCAAATGCCCTAGTGTTTAAATGCATTTCCACACCAATTTTTTTGCCCATTCCACCGAAATATCTTTGTTACATATTCCATGTAGGACTAAAAATCAATACAATATGAGTGAAAGAGCTTACTTTTCTTCTTAAAAAATGCGAGGAGGAAATATCACATGTCCTTGATAGCATTGCTCAAAGAAGAAAAAATACTTTGACAATGGCATTCTCCTCATCACAAGTGCATGAACAGATTTCCCCAAAGTCACATTTTTGAGTCGACCGCAGGATTGCAAAATAAGTCCCGGAACGAATCATGTCCCGAAAAACCTCGAATGCTTCTAAGCAGAACGCCTTCTTGGCTTACCTGGAAATCATGGTATTGAATGAAACGACGTTTTTCAGGGTATTGAATTCCGCAAATAGACGTGTTGATTGAAGCCTTGAACTATGATATGCGCATGAACCTATCTGGCAACGATGTTCATGGCGGCATTGGCGGGAGACTGCGGCAAAGTAGAGAATACTACTCATGGATCCCAGTTATTTGTGGAGATTGCTGAGGAAAAAGACAGAGTATACATATAGAAGGGTACGAAAATGGAATCGAAGAACGGAGAGAGGTGCGGACTACATTGTCTAAATCGATTCACGGGGAAGGTCTTCATTGCCGCCTACGGCAGACTGGCGGTCGGCTCCAGAGGGAGTTGTATCTAAAAATGACTGAAGGAAATATGAATGTCCGCTGGAGGAGACCTCCGGCCACAAGCGCCACCGAGGCTGACGGCTATTTCTGGCGGAGCGCAGCTGCGTGGCTCCTTCAAGCCGAAGACTCCGCCGATGAGAATTTCGGGCGTCTGGATCAGGTGAAGGAAGAAGCGTCTGGATGGGGGAGGAAGGCAGCGTCTTGATAAGCAGAGGGTAGATTTCCTTTCACGAAGGGGGGAAGATTCAGCTGGGTTAGGAATATTGAAAATAGGCAGTTACTGAAGGTGGTTACTGATGATTTCATGACAGGGAGGGTAGTTATATGGAGATTGAGGGGAAAATTAGTTAGTTACCTTGGCTTCGGCATCAAGGGTTCACGGAATGGGCATCGTAGGATGACCGAGAAAGCCCGAAGTTCTTTCCAAATTTTGCGATAACGAAATCATCCCCTAGACCCCCTATTTGTAGGCAAAGAGGCCACGATGGTGGTCTAGATAGTACGAAACACGATCTTAACATGAGTACCGGCTCGGATCGTCCATACAGCGATCTTATGTTCGTCTCTTGCGTATGAAGACTCGTGTTGGTTCTGCTAATATCAGCATATTGTCGATCCGTGATCCCCCATCAATTCCCCTGGCTTAAGAGCTCTCCAAGAACTCCATGGGTGAATGTGTTGAGCTCCTCGAGTATCGACCAACTTTCGTTAATAATAACTCATCTCCAATGAACCAAGTATCTCGATGTGAATCAGTCTTATGTCGCTGAAAGCTCATGACTCAATATGTTTGTTATGTTCCCTGAAGAAGGGTGTATGCTACCGGCTGCCAAAGGAGGAATGGGGAAGCCTGTTGGTGGTTGGGCTGCAGGTTGAGGTTGAGGGTGGGTGTCTAATAGAGGTGGTGGTTGAGGCTCAGAGAAGATGTCAGATATGGGCGCATATACTCTTGAAGCCCATAGTATGAAGTTAAATCCTCCATATTGAATACTTGATGAATTCTCATATTCTTAGGAATGTTTAGTTCGTAGGCACTAATTTCAATTCTTTATACTACATGTGTAGGGTCTATTATCTTAAAATTTAATTTTGTCATTGCTCCCTTAGGAAACCTCACAGCCCTAACTCTAATCATAATTTACTTGTCTTCTCTAACGCACTGCTCTCTCTTATGAATGTCTGCGTAAACTATATAGTTTTTATTACTTATTGCAATTTTACGTCGAACAATTCATGCAAATGATGCACATCATACAATAAATATGAGTCATACAACATAGGCGAGTCGTGGAATACACGTAAATGATCCTGCATCAGATTTGAATAATAAATAATACATATGAGCAATTCTTTACACTTAGACTTTACATTGTTAGTGTTATAATGGACTCTTAAGATGGGTACGTGGTCAAAATGCTCAACTTGTAGGCTATAAACTCATGTAATCACCCTAGACAACGACAATCAAATATGATAATGATGAGATAAGTAGCCGCAGCCCTTGGAGTGACACGCCTATGTGTATTCACACATGAGACATTGATCGAATTTCTATCCCACGAACGCGCTCGGAGCGCGGTTTCACTACTTTTCATGTATTTTCATTATTTTGGGACTTTTATTTAGTAATGATCAAATACCGGGCATAACGATCAATCATAGTCATTCACGTCGGGTGTCTGATCAGCTTTTATTATAAATAAGAGGTGATGGTATCCATGGTGGGTATTGTTAGCCTTGTAAAGAAATTCAAAACCGGCAATCGTATCGTTGTGCGATGCCGCGAGACCCCGGGGTGCGACATCCCAGCTATTTCCATGTACTTATAAGATATATATATATACATACATTTTCATGTATATTAAAGCACTGTCAACCTCTCAGCGAGATTAATTAAATAAATGTACTTATAAGATAAGTTGAATTCAAGCTAAGCACTGGAATGAGAGCTAACTGTTTGCAAGTATCCAGGCAGACTAACCCTCATCAGCACCAGAGAATATCCTTCCAGAGTTGAGTGAACAAATAGGCATGCCCATACAGACATGAGAATGAGCTAAACAGATGAGAAGGCGCATTAGCGGGTTCAGCATGCCTAGGTTTTATTTGGCGCGCTAGAACCATGGTCATGGCGATTTAGGTGGTCTTCAAATGATCCAGTTCCCAGAGTATTTCTATGGGGATTGAAGCATTTGGATTTGAAATATTGGATTGAGAAACCAAATTTCCCAAAACACAGCTCATCATATTTTATCAAATTAACAATCTCTTGCATGTGTTTGTCTGGGATCTTATGTGTTCGTAAAGTACCATTAAAACTTCAAGGCAAGTTTTATCGTACTGCAATTAGACCAACAATGCTCTACGGTTCTGAGTGTTGGGCAGTGAATGATGTACATGAGCAAAAAAAGGGAGTTGCGGAGATGAGAATGCTTAGGTGGATGTGTGGTCACACGAGACTGGATAAAATTAGGAATGAATGTATCAGGGATAAGACAAGAGTGGCGCCAATTGTAGAGAAGATGCGAGAAGCTTGTTTAAGATGGTTCGAACATGTACATAGGAGACCATTAGAGGCACCTGTTAGGCGTTGTGAGAGTTTAGTCACTAGACATATTAAACGGGGGAGAGGTAGACCAAAAATGACTTGGAATGAAACTATAAGGAAAGACATGATGTACTTGGGCATTAGTGAGACTATGATTAAAGATTATGATGTACTTAGACATGGTGGGATAAAGGCTCGAGTGTTGTTGTGTTGTTATCTTATACAATATTTCATTTTTAGAGGTTACCTTAAATTAAAGACCAAAATGATTAACCCACAACTGTCAAAACTTTATAAATATAATTGAACCAACCTAGAAATCCTGTAGAACTCTCATATTGCTCATCAAGATCAATTCTCAAGGTAGATTTGGAATTGAAACTTCTAGTTAACCAATGAGAAAAAAATTAGCTGGTGTAATCGATACTGCAATAAAAATAAAATTTTCAAATGGTGTAATTGTGTAAAAGTATAATGGCGTAAGGTGATACCTCATCTTGTCGACTAACTTGCATAAGACCAACGCGAAGAGAACAGTCATGATCGGGAAGTGATGGAAGACAGAAAAATGTGAGATTGACAATGGGGAATGCGGCTCTGATATTGTTTTATGGGTGAAGTTTAGCAGAATTGTTGGAAAATAGAGAGTTAGGTCGACATGGAGGGGACATCGATCTACGACGGCTAGCCTAATTTTAAAACATAAGGGGGACAAGATTGAAAATATGGAAGGGACACCATTCTTCCCCCCTTGCATATGGTCAAACACCCCTTTTTTCTCCCACATTAATATTTTGTGACTTGTGCTCTTCCCTTAAATAGAAGGTCATTTTGTACTTTAAACCAATGAAAAGATGAATAAAATTTGAGTGAAATAGCTCTTCAATACCAAGCTCAACTTCATGACAAAAGGACAATTTCTATATTTCATCCACAATAGTGTTAGAATTCCTACCTTAGTTGTATGTTGAGTTTGTAAGCATTCAAACATCTCTTATATGCTCAGTTGTTTACTCTTCTTTAAAATTAAGCTCTAAAATCTTGTACAACATTAAGATAAATTAACCAACACCTATCTTCTCCTTTAAACTCATCAAGAATCTCTTAGGCTCTGTTTGTTTGGACGGAATTGAGTCATTGGAATTGGAATTGGCTGGGGATCAATTCCAATTCCATTGTTTGGTCATAGAATAAAAGAATTGGAAATCATATCGAATTCTGTGGAATTCATTTCAAGGTAATCACAATTTCTTACGAACGATGTTGGAATTTGTCAGGTCTTGATTCTAATATCCAATTCCGCCCAAACGACTAGAACCTGAGTGATTCATCTAAAGGTAATATCCATATAATTTATTGCAATTTAAATTTGAATGAACAATGAAGATGAAGAATCACACAGGATATGTAGGATAGCTTTAGGCTTAGGCTCCGTTTGTCACGACGTTTTTGCTCCGGTGAGTTTGGGCAAAAACGTCATCGTCATAGAATGTATGTTCGGCATAACAACGATTATGACAGCCACCAAGAAAAGAAAACTAATCTTGAACATAAAAGTGAATTAAGTTCTTTAGGTGAGGTCTGGCGTTCACGAACGACGGTTCATAACCACCACGTTCACAACCGCTACCGCCGTGCCAAACGGAGCCTTAGTCTGTCGTAGATTCTTCTTCTTACCTACTAGGCCTGAAACATCTTTGCTCCCGTTGAGCCCTTGAATTGTTGCCAAAACCTTCAAGAAAACCTCCATGGCGCATATTTCTTCTACCAGCAGCGCATGCATATTTCTTCTTAGGGTTCATCCAGACTATTCTTGTGTAGATGCAACATTCAGAATTCCAGAGTGCTAGCATAGAAGAGATCGAATGCCCAAAATATCAGTATTGAATGAGCACCGACCCTATTCTCTTCCTTCCCCCTTTAAGTAAAAAAAACTAGAAGGACTGAAGATTTCATCTTGTATGATTAGGGATTTAGGATATGCTACTTTTGCTTCATCTTCATATCATCCGCCATAGAGATAGATGCCAAGAAAATCAATGACGGCAACATCCAAAGTGTTCTAAAAACAGAGAAGATAGAGACATTGTTCTGCATTGAAACCAGCAAGATACTGAGATGGTGTTTATGCGCTCCCTGTAACAAAGTGTAGGCATATCAGCATCTCGATCTCTATTGGCGCATAAATCCATTTCTCAAAAGAAACCGACATTAGAAACGAAGTGTGTAGGCATACGAGTTCGACTGGAGAGACGAAGGCCGATATTGTTCTTCACCTGCTGCTTGTAGTAGCTGAAACGCCGAAAACCTAAACTGAATTAGATGATGTCTGGAGAAGATCAATGCAATATAAATAATAATATTTTGAATTAGTACATTGAATATGCAGGTCGGAGCTTTCAACCCTAGGTTTTCTGGTTTTGATTTGCCTCAAGGCGGGATTTTGAAAAAAATAATAAAAAAATTCCCTCTTTTTTTCTCCAAAAGGTGCAAGGGCACGATTGGCATATATTCTACTTCCTTCTACTATTGGTGCTAAATTGAGGTTTGATAAGGGGAACTGGGGAGGATGAGAAAAAGGATGAGAACTCATTTCTAGGGTTCTTCTTGAGGCCACAAATACACTGCATATGAGAGAGAGAGAGAGAGGGAGGGAGGGAGATTATTACACTGTATTTGAGTTGTTATTTATTTTTAAGTTCTTTCCCTTGTCCTTTGTTTTAAATTATTAAATAATATTTTTTTATCAAATGGATGCTGTCAGTGATTGCTCCGTTGAGTTGATTTAGTTTTTTCAAATTCATGTAGTCAAAGTGTTGAAGTCAGGAAAATCTTAGCTCCAAATGTTCGGACCAAAGTGTAGTTTTAGGTTACTGATTTCGCGATCCGACAATCGGGATCCAGAGGCTACAACTATGGAGAATAAGAAAAAGGCACAAACAGACCTCAGGTGCTTCAGTAGGGAGGTCCCGCCACGTACCCGAAAATTTAAGAGAAATTTTCCCTCCGCAACCACAGATGGACGAGCTTGGTACGAGGAAGGCACTAACTTGATGAGAATCTCGTCGGGGGGGGGGGGGGGTTACAATCACTGATTTTCAAGTCTCATTCCTGGTACCCCTGAGGGTCTATTTATAGACAAATCCTAAGGGGGTATGTAGGTGACTATACCCGGCCCCTGCGAGGTTGTCTAGCTGGACCTGGTGAATGGGAGACTATTGAAGGATCTCGCCCACTCCTGGCGAGATGCTATTGATAGTCGCCACCTAAGCGAGTAACTCCGAGGTTTGTTGATAATCGCCAGCTTGGGGTGAGTAACCTTGATACTCGCATCTGACATAAAATGTCGTTGTGGGTTGCTCGCTGATTCTGACTTGACCTTTGACTTTGACTTCTGCCCACATGGCATGAACGGGTCCTACCCTCGAAGAATGTGGGTTGTACACAATCCCCGCTCTTTGCGAG
This sequence comes from Dactylorhiza incarnata, assembly GCA_033032865.1. Lineage (NCBI taxonomy): Eukaryota > Viridiplantae > Streptophyta > Magnoliopsida > Asparagales > Orchidaceae > Dactylorhiza > Dactylorhiza incarnata. Next base: position 4,613,891 of record JAWHQI010000193.1, on the reverse strand, counting down.
CAACGAAATGGCTTGGAAAGAAACTCTCAACCCTTATTCGGCGAGGGTCTTCTGGAGAGTATTGGTCATACTCGAAAGTATGGGGGTCCCCCTCGACATCTATAAATAGAAGAAGAGGGACCTTCCCTGACACACCCCTTTTTGATCTGCGGCGAGATGTTGACCCCCGAAGAGATAGTCGTGAAGACCCAAGCGCTGATGAACTTGTTGAATAAGACGTAGGGTGGTGCTCCTCATCAGGGCCGGGGGGGGTCTGAAAGGCGCAAAAGAAAAGGGACGATGTTGAGCGTTCGACTAAGAGGACACCGAGGGAGGACTCTCCGTCTGGAGGTCCCACGCAACCTGTGTTGGACCCGGTCCAAATTCGGCTGAGCCAGGCGGGTTTGGACGATGTCAGCGAGCAGTAGGTCGATGATAGCGAGCCTTCAACCGCTCCCCCCCCCCCCCCAACAGGACCGCAACAGGTAATCGACGCCCTTCTTCAGAAATTCTGCAACTGCTTGTTTTACTGATGTCGACTTTCCCTTATAGCGACTCCTCCAGAGACCAACTCGGTTGGGCCGAGCGTGTCAGCGCCTCTCGCTGAAGAGCCCGTGCGCGCAGAATATTTATCGCTTCCTCTGGGAATCCCACCCAGTGTAGTGTAACGTCCCGATTCGCGATAGGCCCCTTGAACGCGTGTTTGGTGAGTGACTCGGGCTCGAGGTGCACTGACGGGCAGGCTGCACTTGAGCGGGAAAATGTCGACGCGACAAAAGACTCAACGATCTGTCGAGTGAACTCGAACTCGACGATTCGTTGAGTGGACTCGACAAATTCGTCGAGACCACTCGACGAATTCGTCGAGTATCGGTCATGTACTGTTTCTTCTCCGCTGATTCGCTGTGTCGAAATGTGTGCCGTCCGGATAAGAGATTTCTGAGTTGTCCAAATCCTATTTTATGTTTTTTTTTACCAAGTTGGTCATATAGGATAGTGATACATGACGGTGTTGACTAATTCAAGCATGTGAGGTAACTTTAATTTAATAATAGTCAAATCTCCTTTATTAGCCTTAGCCTTGGACAAGAAGTCACCGTGAGAAATAGGTTAAAACCTCTAGAACTTCATCTTCCTCCATCAACCATAACCAGCTGTCCCTTTTCCTTGGAAGAACAAAGCTAAGGACGAGGTCACAAGAGATCACCGTCGCTATACCGCCAAGGAGGATAACGTGATCCATGGCCAAAAATCAGGGGACTTCCGCCCCCTCTCCCTTGGTGCTAGATCTTTAGATCTGATTTAGGAGAGATGTCGGCTCAAAAGAGTTTGACCTTAGTGAGTTTAATGAAGTTTTCTAGGAAGAGACCACGCTCGAACTTTCGTTCTAGGGCGTCGTTCGCCGAGATAATGTCTTCGATCTACTCCTCTCTTCAAAACGAAGTTGTATGAGTTGGTTTCGTGAAGAACGGCGGTCTAATGAGGGAGTATTGGAGGAGAGAAGACGAAATAATATATGCGTGTGATGGAGGAAGAAGATGAACAGATACTGTTTACCTGTATTGAGATCCGTGCAGATTTTATAACATGGGCAAAATAGGTTTTATGCATGTGATGGGCTTCAAGCCCATTTTTAGGCATGATCCGGCCATATTCTGGTCTTGCGCTCAACACGAAAGTTGTAGCCTTCAGAAAGACCTTTCCAACGATTAGTTGTGCATTTTTTGGGGAGCTCTGTAGCTCCCGCAAAGTGATATCAAAAATGACTGTGCAGAAGAGGATCCTGTTTAAGTACAGGACAACTTGCTGTCCAGATATGCTCTGCTGGGTTCAAACCCTATTTTAGATAGGTTAGGCTTAGATATGGATCTTGGACTCAACGAGAAAGTTGTAGCCCTTGGAAATACCTTTTTGGGATGGGGTGGAACATAATTTTTGGTTGACTGTAGTTCCGGAAAATTCAGTTTCCGTAAGCTGTGTCCAAAGCGTACAGATTTTGATGTTCTTAGATTTCTCTTAAATTAGTCATTGGACACTTATGAAAATTTGTAGACTTAAACTTAATATTATTGTACACACCCCTGTTATGATTTATGAGATTTGGATACATATTTGTTAAGACACTACTAACCATTATTTAGAATTATCTTGTCATATTTATTGTTGAGAATTATCTTGTCACACTAATCGTGAATTGAAATCAGTTGGGGCTGAAATGGATGGAAAGGTTCAAATTGTTAATCGACATGAACTGTGATGGAAATATCAATAGGATAGCCCAGATAATATACTTGAATAACTTTATGATGTTTGACGCTCTTATTGTGATAAGCGGATAGCCATGTAGTCCTTAGGATCGTATGTGAAAACCCCCAGACATGTGTAACCACTGCTTAGAGTTATGATAACTCCCTTCGGGTAGCAGTAAGGGCTCGGCCTAATAATTAGAATGTGATGACATCCTAAGGTATGCTGGAAGGGACTCGGTGAAAGCCCTTGCGTGCTTAAAAGCACGAGTGTGTTGGAAAAAAAAGGGCTCTGACGGAGCCCTTGGGTACTTGGGATATACGCCAAGTGAGGGGTTGGCATGGGTGCGTGTGCGTGTGTTGTCACGCGATGGTTACGATATTGTGTTGAGGATTACTTGTGGCAGGTCTACGGGCTCGCCAGTCGTCACACCGACGAGAGCTGGCAGTTAGACCTTGGGCGGATGGTCTGGGTTCTTTGCTACTCTCTTCCCAAAGACGTCATCCGTGCTAGTCAGGCAGATGGGTTGGGCTCTTTGGTGTTCACTTCCCAAAGACGTCATCCAGAGTCATGTCATGGCCCTAAGGACCACCCACCAAAATTTGGAGTACTTAATTACCCCACCAAGATGGGATGGGCTGGGTTCTTTGCTAATTTGGAGTACTTAATTACCCTACCAAATCAATCCCAAATGGGATGAAATTTTTACCAGAGTCATGTCATGGCCCTAAGGACCACCCACCAAAATTTTGGAGGATTTTGAGGTCCCTAGACCCTTTAATTAATTCATACATGATTTATTAAATTTTTACAAAAATTATATGTTGGAACCCGGATACCGGTCCAACCTGTTCGAGACTTGGGGAGTAGCTTGAGTTATTTCTCTCCTCGTCCGATCCCTAGATCTAAGTGTTCCGAGCTAAAAACTAGCCCTCACCGGTTGATAGATAACTTCCTAAGGATGACCCACTGGCTGCAGCGAGGAGGTCCCGCCACTAACCCGGAAATCTCACTCGATTTCCCCTCCCAAAAACCAGAAGTTGAGTCTGTCTCAGACAACACAAGGAAGAAAGCACATGCTCTCAAAGGGGGGTGGATCTGTGCTGATCTGAGACATAATGAGTCTTATTTATAGGCAAACTCTTCAAGGGGTAAGATGGTCATAAAGGCATGCGGATAACTTCCTCCACCTTAACCAAATTACTATATGCAGACCAAAGTGGTCTGCGAACAGCCTCCTCGCGCCTTTTCACATACACTAACCGCACCCCCTGCTGGTCTGCGGATAGTGAGGGAGGGTAGATGAGTCGGAGTGGCCCGTGCTCGCCCCTCCCTCCCGGAGATTGCGGCCGAGACGACTAGGTCCAGACCTATTCGCCAAGGGCGGGCTCTCCTAAGGCGATCTCGTCGTAGAGGAGACCTACTCGCCTCGCCCCGGACAAAGGGGAGCTTGGCATGCTGGACGCGGCAGGGAAGGGCGTATTCGCTTCCTTACCCTAGGCGAGTAAGACCGTCTCGGGTCTACTCGCTGAAGGGTGCCGATCTACTCGATGAGACCTACGGGCCTACTCGCCGAATACGGGTTGTACACAATCCCCGCTCTTTGCGAGCTCGCTAGAGATCGGAAAGAATAGTCCAACCCCTTATTCGGCGAGGTTGCGCGCTGGCTGACTTTTCCTCTATAAATAGAGTGGGGTGCGCCTTCCATCCCACATGCTGAAATGTCTTCCAAGGGGGATTCTTCTGCAGCCGCCGACCGGGGGCTCGTTGATGACGAGCCTGAGGCTGACGCCGTCCTCGACATCATTGGAGAGTTCCTGACGCCTCGCCCTCCTGGTTCCGCTAGGAAGAAGAAGTTCAAGCGGAAGAGAGTCGACCTGGAGCCACGCGAGAGATCCTCCACAGATCTGGAATCCACGGCGAGGTGCGGACCCTTGCTTGGGAAAGTGACTACCTCGCCCATTCATGAAGAGCTCGTCGCCAACTCATCTCGTCAGCAGGGTGAGGGCGAGGTCGGAATCACAACGGGTGGGCTCGAGGAGGCGAGATTACCTCCAGCGGATCTGGGCGCCCCGCTGTTTCCTTCAGTTCGTCCAGCCCTAACACCTGGTAAGGGCACTATCTTCTCGCCCAACTAGGCTGAATTTGTACTGACCTTTTGTTATCCGCAGTGCTTCCTACCCGCTCGGTTCAGCCTGGCCAATTCGGCGCGACACTGTCGATGGGTCTAGGGACTGAGTCCTCCTCGGCCCCAGGACAAATTTTGACCCTCCTTCCTCCTCCCTTGCAGTCGCCTCCTCGGCAGTCTGGGGTAGGCCAGCCGACCCGCCCAACTACCGGGGGAAATCTTTGATGATAGGCCCTTTATCCGGGGGACCGGTGTGGTTCTCCGCTTGTCTGCCTGTACCGGGAGGTTGCAGGCAGATCCGCCTCACCACCAAGAAGGGAACAATACTTACGGGGGTACTCGCCTCGCTTACCTTGTCGCCTTCTTCCTTTCTGTCGCTTATCCTTGTCACTTGCCTCCTTTCAGATAGTCGGGGGTCTCCCTCTTCTAGCCGTCCGCCATCGACGAACTCACTGTCGGGGTCGCCACCGCCTGCGGCGTCTACTCCTTTAAGGGAGCTACTCGCGGACCCGTCGAGCTTTAACGAGGGGTCGTGGGCTCGTTTGATTGCTGTCCTTCGAGCCCATGATTCTTTTCTGATGTCTGCGCCGCCCGCCGAGGTGAACGCCCGACTGGTTGACCTTGGGGACCGCCTCTCTGAAGTGGAGGAGTTTCAACAGCAGGTGCAGGGCGAAGACGGCCTCTTTGACAGGGTGACTGACCTGGAGACGAGGTTGTATGAGGTGGAGGCTCGCCAGCAAGCTACCGAAGATGATCTTCACCGCTTCTCGCAGGTGGCTGGCACCGTGGGCGAGGCCTCCTTACTGGAAGAACATATCCGCCGAGGCGAGGATCACATCCGACAAAGTGAGGAGAGTTTGGGGCAGGCCCGCGAAGACCTGCAAGCAGCTCGCGGCATTGCTTGGAGAGCTCGCCACCCCCAGCGCGCGCCACCTAGGTCGTGGTCCGCGCCGCCGCGGCGGAGCTCCTTAGGCTGTACTATTCCTTTTGATGCTTTTCGTTATTATTTGACGCTTGATATGTAAAAGCACTCGCGGCCTCCCGGGCCCCTGTAATGTGCAGGCGATATTTTTGTGTGTTTTGTGTATTAGCGCTATGCGCTTAGAGAATTTCTGTTAAAGGCTTTTCGTACCCGCGCTGTGTTTTCTTTGTGTTAGGGTCACTGCCTTTTGCCCGTGCGCTGTTGAACTAGCTACTCGCTTAGGTATACTCACATAGGTTGTTGTTCTGTTCGCGTGCGACTAGGTCAGGGGGGGGGGGGGGGGGGGGGGGGCAGAGTCTATAAATAGAGGGACTTCTAGAGTGGGTGGGTACGCTCCCACACTCCCCTCTCCCCCGAAGCACTTTTCTTCGAACCTTGCCCGTTAGACCTTCCCCCCTACTCGCCACCTGCTATGGGGAAAGAGACATCCGAGGACGGGCGCGCCTTCTGTGTCCGCAATTTCCGAGCGCACAACTTCCCCAGCTCGCAGACCCTGGTCGAGGAGCTGGCGGACGTCGAGAACCGTTACCTGCCACCGGGCTATACAGCGAGGCGGCCAGCCCCTGGTGAGTTCCTCAACACCCTCTACGACGGGGAACTCGCCATCCCTTTGGCCCATTTCCAGGTGGGGTTGAGGCTGCCCCTATGACCTGAGGTGCGCCAGGTCCTTCGATACTTTGGGATGATCCCCGCGCAGGTCAACCCCAGCGCGATCAGCGTCTTGGTCGCCTATGCCTACTACCTGTGCGAGGAGAAGATCGAATTCGACCTTTCCGCCTTCCGCAAGGTCCTAACCCTAAAGGCGACTGGCGACGACACCCTGTTTTTCACCAGCGTGTGTTAAGGTTGCCGAGACGCTCAACAAGGTCCATCATTGGATCGATAAATTCGTCCTGGTGCGAGGCGACTTCGGGAACATTCCCTTCGCCCCCATTTAGAAGGCAGAAACGGAGTACAGACCGCCTCGCTTGAAAGGGGACGCTCTGAGCCTCTATACTTACATGAAGGATAAGGTTATGGACGTGGTCTTCCTGCGGCGAGGCGTGGATCAGCTCGCCTTCGTGAATCCTGGAGCGGGTAAGTCCTGGGCAATACTCGCCGCGCTCCCCCCTCCCCTGATCCTCAGCTCTTGGTAGGGATCTGAATTGATATTCATCCTCTTGCAGGTGAGCGCGCCGTCCCCACCCGTCCCCCTTGCGACGCCTCGCGACGTCGGTCCAGTGAGCCTCACCTCGAGGGGGTCCTTGGAGGGGCGGTGGTATCGGTGGACAGCGGGACGCCCCCGCCGACAGACAAGGGGAAGGGTCGAGTTGACCCCGAGGCCGCCTCGGCTAGCGAATCGAGGCGAAAGAAGCAGAAGACGGGGAGATCTTCTCGTCCCCCGGCGAGCCCGCCTCCAGAACCCTCGTCCCACACGAATTTTGTGTTGGGGATGAGGAGCGAGGACTTTAAAGGTAACCCGCTGCTGATATGGGACCACGACGCGAACAGGGTCCTGGTGAGTTCGCTCCTCCCCTCCTGGGAGGATTTCGAGGAGGTAGGCGATCAGGCGTATAACCCGCTCTACGGGTTATATGGTCAAGAAGACGCCGAAGTTCTCGCGGAGGCTCCTATTCGCGAGCTAACCAACCTCACCAGCCGCTCCGCTCTCCGCACCGCCGAGCTGGCTCACCAGACTGCGCGGCGGGGGCTTCAATCGAATAGGCGACTTCGCGAACTGGGCGCCGCCTATAAAGAGCTGGAGAAGAAGCTGCCGGCAGTGGAGGAGGAACTTGTCAGGTCCAAGGCTAAGGAGGTCGTTCCCCCCGAGGTGAGTGTCCTTGTTCGTTTACTTCTTACTCGCTGGCTGACGCTATTGTCTGACCTTGGCTAATGCATGAGTCCACCGTCGCGCTGGTGACGCGGGTCTCTGAGCTGGAGGCGCAGCTGGCCGCCTCGCAGCGGGAAGCCAACTACCTGGGGACTCGCCTCGCCGAGGCGGAATCAGAGATAGCTGAGCTCCGGCATCCCAGCAGAGGGGAGTCGTCCACAGCTCCGCAGCTCCTTCACATCACCCCGACTCGGGTCGCCGAGACGCGCAGGAAGCTGGCCATCAAGACGGCGGTGTTTACACGGGAGCGACTCCGACGGCGATTTCTTTTTACTGCGAAGGGGGCCAAAGTTGATCTCGTGGACCTTCTCCCGGAACTATATCGCGAGGCGGTGAGCCCCATCCCGGCGAGAACTCCAAGTGACGGCTCATCTGGCGATTCGGAAGAGGATGACCAGGGCGAATAGCTCATTTTTATATTTTGTAAGCTTTGTAATAATATTTTCTCTTGGGAATATTTTCGGCATACTCGCCCTTTCTGTTTGACTGGATGGGCGTGCTCGCCATATTTTAATCCGCTCGATCTTTTCTCTTCCCTTGTCGTAAATCTCGTCAGACACGCTCATTATTATTGTTTATTACTTTTATCATATTTTTTGCGGCGCGCTTGCCTATGTAGCGTACTCGCGCCTAGGGGTTACTCGCTCGTGGCGAGGGCTCGCGCGAGAGTTCTCCTCGCCTTAGTCAGGTACCTGTTTGCTTATGCCTTCGCGGAGTGTGAGGCGGTTGGAGCGTGCTTCTCGCCCCTGTTAGGGCTTTTCGCGAGATGGTTGACGAATAGACGAGTAATTTCGATATTCACGAGTCTGGGAGGTTGTAAGATACTCGCCTCGCCTCCTCTTCCCTTATGAGATTGCTTTTTGGGGTTAGCACTTAGTAGGGTTTGGGGCTCACTCTAGGGGGTAAGTAGTCAGCCTACAGGGGAAGAGCCCAGTGCTACGGCCTGGTCTACGACAACTCTCTGCTCGAGGACATAGAACTCACTCGAGGGGCAAGTAGCCAGCCTGCAGGGGAGGAGCCCAGTGCTATGTCCTACAACTCTCTGCTCGAGGACATAGAACTCACTCGAGGGGGCAAGTAGCCAGCCTGCAGGGGAGTAGCCCAGTGCTACGGCCTGGTCTACGGCAACTCTCTGCTCGAGGACATAGAACTCACTCGAGGGGGCAAGTAGTCAGTCTGCAGGGGAGGAGCCCAGTGCTACGGCCTGGTCTACGGCAACTCTCTGCTCGAGGACATAGAACTCACTCGAGGGGGCAAGTAGCCAGCCTGCAGGGGAGGAGCCTAGTGCTACGGCCTGGTCTAAGACAACTCTCTGCTCGAGGACATAGAACTCACTCGAGGGGGCAAGTAGCCAGCCTTCAGGGGAGGAGCCCAGTGCTACGGCCTGGTCTACGACAACTCTCTGCTCGAGGACATAGAACTCACTCGAGGGGGCAAGTAGCCAGCCTGTAGGGGAGGAGCCCAGTGCTACGGCCTGGTCTACGGCAACTCTCTGCTCGTGGACATAGAACTCACTCGATGGGGTAAGTAGCCAGCCTGCAGGGGAGGAGCCCAGTGCTACGACCTGGTCTACGTCAACTCTCTGCTTGAGGACATAGAACTCACTCGAGGGGGCAAGTAGCCAGCCTGCAGGGGAGGAGCCCAGTACTACGGCCTGGTCTACGGCAACTCTCTGCTCGAGGACATAGAACTCACTCGAGGGGGCAAGTAGTCAGCCTGCAGGGGAGGAGCCCAGTGCTACGGCCTGGTCTACGACAACTCTCTGCTCGAGGATATAGAAGGGGCCCATTGTTCGGTACCGGCCGTCCAAGTGGTGAAGCGCTACCAGTTTATGACGGAAAATGTTATCGTTTTGTTTTATCATAACAAAAATGAACCAGGCATTAAATTGATATTAGGAGTAGAAACGTTTCAAGTCGTCTCCACTCCAAGTGTTTCCTAGGAGTTCTCCCTCAACGTTCTGTAGGCGGTACCCACCTGTTTTTAGTGCTTCGGAAACTATGTAAGGGCCCTCCCAATTAGGATGGAGTTTACCTACCGCTGCGGACCTCCCTGTTGCGTCCACCTTTTTGAGGACCAAGTCCCCCTTGCTGAATTGCTTGATCCGAACATGCTTGTCGAAATGTCTTGCCATCCTCCGCTTGATCTCTTCCTAGCGGATCGTGGCCTGGTCGCGAAGCTCTTCCACAAAATCCAAGGCGAGTCGTTGTGCGTCTTCGTTCTCAAGTCTCCATCCTTCGTCCCCGTCTTCTGCTGCCACCGCCATAGGACTTAGGACCTCGAACTCTATTGGGATGAGAGCCTCCGAGTCGTGTGATAGCTTGACAGGTGTTTCGCTTGTCGCTGTGGTGGGGGTACTCCTCAGGGCCCAAAGGACTAAGGGGAGCTGCTCCACCCAATTTCCCTTCAGGTTCTCCACCTTTTTCTTGAGCAAGTTGACGATGACTTTGTTGGCCGCCTCCACCTGACCGTTGCTCCTTGGATGGTGGACTGAGGCGAAGCGAAGGTCGATGCCAAGTTGGCTACAGAAGTCGGTGAGTTCGAGGCTCGCGAACTGCGGCCCGTTGTTGGTGACGATGGCGAGGGGCAGACCGTGCCTACATATGATCTCCCCCCAAATGAAGTTCTTTACCACTAAGGAGGTCGTTTTTGCCAGGGCCTTCACCTCCATCCACTTGGAGAAATAACCGATCATCACCAGGAGATATGTCCTTTGTCCACTTGCCGGAGGGAATGGTCCTACCAGATCCATTCCCCAAATGGCGAAGGGCCAGAGGGTGGTGATTGACCGGAGACGCTGGGCTGGCTGTAACTGGAGCGGGGTGTAGAGTTGGAAATTTGAGCACCTCTTCGCAAACTCCTCCGCGTCTTTCCTGATGGTGGGACAGAAGTACCCTGCTCGGAGTACTCTCTTCTCCAGGGTTCGGCTTCCCGAATGACTCCCGCACTCGCCTGTGTGAATCTCCTCCAAGACCCAGGAGGCTTCCTCCTCGGACAGGCACCTGGCCAGGGGACCGGTAGAGTCTTCCTATAGAGCACCCCGTCAGTTAGTAAATAATAAGCGAACTTGTACCTGAACCGCCTCTTGTCCTGAACCTCCGCAGGAAGCTGGCTCGTGGTCAAGAAAGTAATGAGAGGGTCCATCCATGACGAGGGCTGGTCGATGTCCATCATCTCACCTTCCTCAATAGAGGGTCGAAACAATCCCGTGGATGTCCCTCCGACCGCGGGGCCGTATTTGGCTAGTCGGTCTGCTTGGGCGTTCTCCTCCCTCGGGACGTGTTGTATGGAGAAGGACTTGAAGGAGCCCACCAAGCCTTTGACCTTTACCAGGTAGCGTTGCAACATCGGATCCCTTGCTTCGAACTCTCCTCAGACCTGGGAGGCGACCACCATAGAGTCGGAGTGGACTCTTATGTCGTGAACCCCCAGCTCCCGTGCTAGATGAAGCCCCGCGATGACGGGCTCATATTCTGCCTGATTGTTGGTGACAGGGAAATGAATCTGGATGGCCTGCTCGATCCTGGTGCCCTGGGGGCTGATAAGGACGATGCCTCCCCCACACGAGTTCTTCCCTGATGCTCCGTCCACGAACATTTCCCAAGCCATTCGTCGGGGTGCCTCCTCCTCACCTACCTCCATGGTGTAGTTGGCCAGGAAGTCTGTCACTGCCTGGGCTTTCATGGCTAGTCGAGGGATGTACGTGACGTCGAACTCGCTGAGCTCCACCGACCATTTGGCTAATCTTCCTGAATGTTCTACCCCATCCAGAACATTGCGGGGAGGATGATCAGTCATTACCTTGATCGGATGGGCCTGAAAGTAGGGTCGGAGTCTCCGAGCCGAGACTATCAAGGAAAACGCCAGCTTCTCCAGGATGGGGTGGCATAGTTCAGCCTTCCGCAGGACCCGACTTACATAGTAGATGGGGAGTTGCCGCTTCCCTTCCTCGCAGACCAAGACCAAACTTACCGCTTCCGCCCCTACTCCGATGTACAAGAAGAGATCTTCTCCTTCTCTAGGCCCTTATAATAAGGGAGCCTGGGCTAACTGAAGCTTTAGGCTCTCGAAGGCCCCCTGACACTCCGTAGACCACTCGAACTTCTTATTGTCCCGGAGGGTTAATTTGAAGAAAGGTGAGCACTTCTCTCCTGCCCTGGAGAGGAATCGGCTCAGCCCGGCCAGACGGCCCGTCAGGCGCTGAACCTCTTTGGTGTTTCTGGGTGCCTCCATCTCCATGATTGTCTTGACTTTATCGGGGTTTGGCTCCACTCCCGCCGGGGTCAAGAGGTGACCCAAGAACTTTCCCTTTCCTGCCCAAAAAACACACTTGGTCGGATTCAGCCTCATTTTATACTTTCGAAGTGTGGCGAAGGTCTCTTCCAGCTCCCGGAGGTGTTCCTCCATGCTCTTGCTTTTTACCATGAGATCATCAACGTAGACCTCTAGGTTTCGCCCCTTTTGCTCCCTGAACACCCTGCCCATCATTCGCTGGTAAGTGGCTCCTGCGTTCTTAAGCCCGAAGGGCATCATTTCGTAACAATAGCATCCGTCGTTGGTGATGAAGGAAATGTTTTTATGTCGGGTGGGTGCATGCAAATTTGATGATAACAAGAAAAAGCGTCTAAAAAACTCATGACAGGGAATCCGACGGCCGAGTCTACTAGCTCGTCGATTCTATGCAAGGGATATCAATCCTTGGGGCAAGCTTTATTAAGAATAGAAAAGTCGATACACATGCGTCACTTCCCCTCCCCCTTCTTTACCATTACAACATTGGAGATCCAGCCTGGGTACTGGATCTCCGACATAAGCCCCGCCTCTAGCAGCTTCCTGACCTCCTCCCTGATGGGCTCGGCCAGGGTGATGGCGGTTGCCCTCTTCTTCTGTTGGATGGGGTGGACTCCTTTATCCAAGTTGAGGTGATGGCAGGCGACGTCCACGTCGATGTCTGGCATATTGGCTGCACTCCACGTGAAGATGTCTGCATTCTTCTGGATGTAGGACATAATTTTCTCCTTGTCCTCCTCTTCCAGCTCTCCGCTGATCTTTACCTTTCCTGGCCTTCCGCCTTCAGATTGGATCTCCTTCTCCTCCACCTCCTCGACTGCCTCCAGCCTCGCCATTTCCTCCATCACCTGGTTACCACCTCGGCCTCCTCCTTCCAAATGATCGTGTTAACTGCGTTGAGATAGCACTGCCTTGCTACTTTGGGGTCGCTCCGGATCCTGATCTGCATCCCTCCTTGATTATACTTGAGGCACTGATGATAGGATGAAGGAACGCACTTGTAGGCGCTGATGAGCAGCCTGCCAAAGATGGCATTGTAACTGCTTGGTGCGTCAACGATGACGAACCTGCAGCACCTGGTAGTACCCCCCAGCGTTACAACCAGCTCTACTCCTCCCTCTACCTCCTTTCTTTCTCCAGAGAAGCCAAAGAGCGGCCCCTCAGTCGCGGTGGCTCTCTTCTCTTCCACCTTCATGGCATCAAATGCCTTCTTGAAGACCACATTGACGGAACTCCCGTTGTCCACCAGGATGCGGGAGACCGTGTAGTTTTCCACTGCGGCCTTGATCACCACTGCATCATGAAAGGGGTTTTCGTTCCCCAGCATGTCTTCCTCCGAGAAAGTGATCTCATCCGACGGTGGCGCAGTCTGGGAGGCAGAGGCCACACCCTTCCGATACACGGCGTTGAGGCTCCCCTTCCGGGTTGCCTCCAACCCCGCTCCTCCGTGGATGACACATATCCCTCCATGGACTCCTAGATCTCCCCTATCCTCACACCTCCTTGGGGCGGGGACTCCTCCCCCCTCGATTCTCAACATTCCTCCCTCTCGCTCATGATGCCCCTCCTGGGCTCCTCCAGCTCCTCTCCTCAACTCCAAGAACTCAGGGCACATGGCCGTCGCATGGCCCTCCACCTGGTGGAAGTCGCGGTAGGGCATTGCCCGACGCTCCTCTTCACCTCGAGGCTGCCGCAGCCTTCCTCCTCTTCCTCGTCCTCGTCCCCTCCTGATCACATTAGCTTCTCTTGGCGGCGCTTGGTTCTGCCTCCACTGTCCCTGCCTCCGCTCGGGAGAGCGGAAGCGATCTCGCCGCTCCGGGGAGTATCTCCCTCCTGGTCTCCCTTGGTACCCTCCTCCTGCAGGTCTCCAGGCCGGCCGAAGAGGCGGGGCGTGGAACCTCCTCTCTTGATTCCGTTGGTCCCTGTTCTCCCGGGATCCTCCTTCTTCTAGCCTTCTCGGCTCATCCCTCTTCTTAGTCTCACGCCGGCCGCTTCCATCTCCTTCCTTCTCTCCTCCCTCCAACCTAGCTAACTTGGTCACGAACTCCAGGCTGGTTGCCTCCCCCTCGATCTGCCTCGCGGCCCGATAGACCAACTCCTCGAACGATAGGGGGGATTGCGGGTCATCTCCATCTTGAAAAACCCTGGTTGTAGCCCCAGCTTAAATGCCAAGATCAGGGTGTGCCCAGGGACCTCCTGGACTAGGAGGATCTCTTCCTGAAAGCGATCCAGGTACGACCCGAGCATCTCCTGGGGTCTTTGCTTGATAAGGAAGAGGTCTTCCGAGCCTTTCCTCCTCTTCTTGGAAGTAGAGAAGAGGAGCAGATAACTTCTGCGCAGGTCCTCGAACTCGTAGATGCTTCCCGCGGGCAACTGGTGGGACCAGTCTCGGGCTTTTTCCTGGAAGGTTATGGCGAACAATCGGCATTTGAAGGCGTCCGTCATCGGCTTGATGGAGACTATATCTTCGAACCATTGCAGGTGCTTGACAGGATCATCTTTTCCGGAGTAGAAACTCATGGCGGGCTCTGTGAACCATGCAGGAATGGGGGCGGACAACACCAACTCGCAGAACGTACTAGGCGGGGCGAGTTGGCGAAGAGGACGAACTCGGTCATACTCGCCCTCCGACTGGCGAGTCTCTGTCGGGCTTGCGAAGAGTACTCGCGCGCGGAGCGCCTGGTCTTCATCTTCGAGGAGCGCCTCCTTGCCGAGGCGCTGACTCGGTCCTGTCTCAGCGGGCGAGGCGGCTACGACAGGGGAAGGTACTCCCGCCTCGGCGCGAGGTGTGAGTAGCCTCCTGATGGTATCTTCCATCGCCTTCATCCCCTGCTCGAAGACACACTTGGTCACGAACTCGCCCAAAGGCAGCGAGTTCCCCTGGCCAGTTGCTAGCTCATCACGTTCAGTCATGGGATCGTCAGATGAGATTTTCTTCTCTTGCTACAGTCCACGCTCACCGCACCAAAAATGTTGGAACCCGGATACCGGTTCAACCTGTTCGAGACTTGGGGAGTAGCTTGAGTTATTTCTCTCCTCGTCCGATCCTTAGATCTAAGTGTTCCGAGCTAAAAACTAGCCCTCGCTGGTTGATAGGTAGCTTCCTAAGGATGCATGACCCACTGGCTGCAGCGAGGAGGTCCCGCCACTAACCCGGAAATCTCACTCGATTTCCCCTCCAAAAAACCAGAAGCTGAGTCTGTCTCAGACAGCACAAGGAAGAAAGCGCAGGCTCTCAAAGGGGGGTGGATTTGTGCTGATCTGAGATATAATGGGTCCTATTTATAGGCAAACTCTTCAAGGGGTAAGATGGTCCTAAAGGCCTGCGGATAACTTCCTCCGCCTTAACCAAATTACTATATGCAGACCAAAGTGGTCTGCGAACAGCCTCCTCGCGCCTTTTCACATACACTAACTGCACCCCCTGCTGGTCTGCGGATAGTGAGGGAGGTTTGATGAGCCGGAGTGGCCCGTGCTCGCCCCTCCCTCCCGGAGATTGCGGCCGAGACGACTAGGTCCAGACCTATTCGCCAAGGGCGGGCTCTCCTGAGGCGATCTCGTCTTAGAGGAGACCTACTCGCCTCGCCCCGGACAAAGGGGAGCTTGACATGCTGGACGCGGTAGGGAAGGGCATATTCGCTTCCTTACCCTGGGCGAGTAAGACCGTCTCGGGTCTACTCGCTGAAGGGTGCCGATCTACTCGCTGAGGCCTACGGGCCTACTCGTCGAATACGGGTTGTACATTATAGAATAGTCAACTCCAAAAATTCCCATTTTTGGACATGACGAGCATGCTGGTATTACTAGCCTATGGTCCAAATTTCAAAGCATTTGACTAAGGTTTTAGTGGGAGCACTCAATTTTGTCTCTGGTCAGCCCTTGTGACACCTTGCACCAAAATGAGTTCTGAGGCCAAACCAGTGGTCCAAATGCCCTAAAAATTTTGTAATAAAGTACAATTTCTATGTTGATCACTATTTCAGTAGAACTCTCTAAGTATTTTTAATAAATAAAAACATTAACTGCATAAAGTGTGACATTATATACATAACATATAAATCATATCATTTTGGTATGCGCATAACAGATCGGACGGCGCGTGTTCATCGTCCCCGATGGTTGGACGGTCCCTAACAGCCCATCCTGGGTGACATTTGCGCCTGATTTGTCGTCCACCCACACATCCTCCCGGCCGGCTATTGCCGCCACCACCTTCGTCGAGGTGGTGGCCAGCGATTGGCGGTGGTTTGCTGGTCGGAGGTGGCCAGAATAGAGATTTATAGCGGGGGACAAAGAGCTCGAAAATGAGCCTTTCAGGAATTTGATTCAAGACTGATTTGGCTCGAATCAAGCCCTAGTTGGATTAGGATCTATGCACTATGGGAGGAGGAGGGTATTGGACCTGGGGGCGGATTGTAGCCTTGCCGATCGCCGGTCCGTCATGGCCGGCTGTGAGCTCTTGGGTGTCATGTCAATTCCTGTCCTGAGGGCTCGATTCCTTCTGGATAAGTGAGGAAACTCCTCCTCTTCATCCACTGGTGGTGTTTTAAGGTTCAATTGGGGGAGGGGAGGAGCCAAGTCACCAATTGCCATTAATGGCCTTGAATGGAGAATTTCGGCTACCATGGAATCCACTGCATCCAGCCCTTAATTGGCCGGCCAGGACTCTTAATCTTCTCCTAACTAACTAGGGAGGATGAATCAACCCATTGGAGGTGGATTGGAGAGCTCTTGGTCTTCATTGACCATTAATGACTCTCTTTCTCTCTCCTCCATTTTTGGGGAAAATGGGGATTCTCTCTCCTAGTCACCATTTTCAGAAATTGGATGGCCCTTTGAGTAATTCTCAGCCTCCTAGACTAGTGGGTCACCTCAATTGGGCCTAGCCCAAGTGGATTGGGCCTAGCCCAAGTGGATTGGGCCTAGCCCAAGTGGATTGGGCTTGATTAGGTCAAAATAAGGCATTTTGACCTAAAATTAGGGTTAAGTTGACGTTGGCCAATTTGACCATGTGGGTTGACCCCAATGGGTGGTTAGTGACCCATTGGCCTCCCCTGATGGTTAAGAAGGTCTAGGTATGGTCAATTTGGCAAGGTGGAGGCCAATTGACTCTCAATAAGCCACTTTGACCAAATTATGGCTAGAGTTGACTTGGGTCATATTGGTCAAACTGGTGGCCCCATGATGAGGCTTTTAGGTCCAATGGGCCCCAATATCATTATGAGGTTATGGGCAAGGTCAATTTGGCAAGGTGGAGGCCAATTGACCCTAATTAGACTACTTTGGCCCCTTTAGGGTTAGGGTTGACTTTGGTCAACTTGACCACTTTGGTTGACCTCATTGGGTCCTTAGTGCTCTAAGGGACTCCTAAAGGGTTAGGTATGCTATGGTGGGGTCAAGGGATCAAGGTGAGGCTCTAAAGTCCAACCTTAGACTTGGTAATTAGAAATTGCCATTTGCAGACCATGATGATCTTCACATTCATGCCTAAGCTCTTATGATCTCTTTGTGTTTCCTAGGGTTTTGTCATGGCCAATTCATGAAAAAACCATCCTAGGGGTCCAATTGTTTGAGGGATGTTACAGATCATCTTGTAAAAAATTGTGGTTTATCAAAGATTATCAGTTTTGATGATTTTTTTTTTTAAAATGTAATTTCTTATGATTTACCTAATTTACATGCAAACCTATTTTAGATGCTAGCAAACCATTACTACTAGCAAACCAGCACTTTTAAAAATGGCTATTTGTAAACCTTTTTGTTATTAGCAAACTATCCAAAAAATTAAAAAAATCAATCATATTATATATGACATTCAAGTATTTTCAAATAAGCATTATAGTAAACATTTTTGTTAGCATTACATATAATTTATGTAAACAAAAAGTGCCCCAAAATTTGATGATCCCCTCCAAAATTTTCTTCAGCACACCCAAAAGTCTTTAAATGCAACAAAATATCTTTAAGTGTCCCAAATTTTGTATGATCATAGCCTACAAACAAAAAAAGATTAATATTAGTAAGCAATATTTTTAAAGAATAAATTTGAAAACAATTAGTAAGCAATCTTACATTTCATCCCTTTAAATTGAGTATGCTCTCCCATGAAAGTGTCAATTTTGTATGATATCGTCTCCATGGAGAGTAGAGTGGAGGTAGTGGTCTCCCTTCTTTCATATATAATCCAATAGAATGACTGTCATTAATTAAACCGATAAAGATGACTTTCGGCTCACGAGGAAGCGGTGAATCCAATGGTAAAAATGTTAAACTTTGATTTCTTGAAATATGAGCTACGGCAATATTGTAGCAAGTTGAAATCACTAATCTCATATCCGACATGGACGTCAATTTTGTTTCAAAATGACTACCAACATCAACCTTCACATACGATCCACAACTAAACAATGAAATGAATAAAATATCACAGTCAATAAAACCATATCGTCGACTATAGAACATTACATTATCACAAATACTTAGGGTTGCAAAGGGTGCCTTTCAGTTGATGGATTAAAGATAGCAACCTCCATGGAGGAATCAACACCAAATGCAGTTTCAGTCAATGTTTCTGATATAACTGGTGAAGAAGGGTGCACATCCACCATTAAACCTAGAGCAAGAGAATAACAAAAAGTTTGAGCAATTTGTTCACATTCATAGGATCCGTAAAGACAAGAAATAAAATCCAGAGTAAACACAAAAGCAACCTAACAGATTAAGCAATGTCCTGTGTAAAATTCGTCGAGTAGGGACTCGACGGCTCGTCGAGAGGAGGGGGGTCTTACAGCTATTGTGCACTAGGTTAGCCGAGAAACATGTCACGGTGAGGAAGAAGAAACAACAAATCGAGTAAGCATCGTGTGCTATACTCTAAGCAATGTCCTATAATCTTTCTACAGTAAAATCACAGTGAGAAGAAACAGGAAAACAAGTAGCTTTGGAGGTCTCGAACGGGAGAGGAAAATGAAACGTCGCACGGATCTATGGTGAGGAAGAAGAAATGTCGCAAGGATCTGGGAGGTCCCGAACGAGGAGATGTCGCCGGATTTGCGCCAAGCCTGGAAGGACGTAATAGTTATCGAGGAAGAAGAAACAGGAAAAGGAAAAAAACGGTGAGGAAAAAGAAATGTGACATTACCAGAAACGGAAGAACAGTCCAGGAGGAAGAACCACTAGGCTCGTCTGGCAGCCGGGAGGAAGAAGAAAAGTAACCCTAGTTCGACAACTGTGAGGCAGAAACGTGAGCAGGCATGCGGCGGACGACTTCGCAAGCGGAGAGAACAACGGGAGGGGAAACCTAATAATTGCTAGTAGGAGTTTTTTAGGATAAAAAAAAAAGCATAAATGTTATGAACCGGGTTTATTTTGGCTTGCTAGCAGCCAAAATAGGTTTGCTATTAACATCACCCATAAATTTAACCGATTTTAACCCCAAGGTCTTTACCGTGTGTATATATACACACACGAGTGCCCGACACGGGGCTCCGCCCCTACGACCAAGCGCGACAGTACCCGGCCGGTGACTGCGGGCTTCACCCACCCCGGCACGATGCTATCGGGCGATCTTCGGCTGCATCCAGGCGGGCTTCGCCCACCTCAGCACGGTCTTTGCCTGTGCTCGATGCGTCTGCGGGCTGCGCCCTCCTCATATACATGGGAGTACACGAAATGACCGTAAAAAAATATATATCAATATTACAATATTTATTTTGTAAAAAAATACGTATATACTTAAAAAGATTATTATTTTTTCTTCTTTTTCCCTCTCCGCCGCACTCTCTCCCTCTCATGGAGAATAATATATTCACTTATATAATAAAGATATATATATATATATATTCTCTTTGTATCCTTCATAAATTATCTTTTATTAACTATATTATTAAAGACAATATTTAATATAACTACTTAATATAATATTTAAAAAATAATATAATGATGCTAACAAGACACGATCTCTCTGGAACCCTAATCACTGTCATATTGCAGAGGCAACTTGGTGCACCCTGTGTTTGGCAAGACAATGATTATGACCGCCACCCAGAAAAGAAAACTAATTTTCAACATAAAAGTGATTATGACCGCCACTGCCTTGCCAAACTAAACCTAAAATAGAAAGACAACTGAAGAGGAGATAAAAAAAATTATAAAAAAAAATCTTTATTTAGTGTATGAAAATCATCCAAAGAAAACTACTGGCGTTACATATATTATAATAAACCCTAAACTTAACCGATAACCTGTAGCCAATCAAATATATCTACACAGCTCATGAATCGAAGAAGTCGCTCTCAAGCGTCCAGATATAAATACACAGCAATACATTCAGCCGTTGATTTCTGGCTTCTGTGCTACAGAAAAAACGCAAAATTGTTAACATACCGATCAGTCATATTTCAAATTTTTCATCAAGGAGGTGCTGTGCTACTTTCTCGTGCCGCCGGTCAGCGGCGAGTTTCGAGCCTCGAGGCCAGCCATTCAATTATACAACGAGCAATTTCTTCTTTTTCAGGTTCGAAGAGCAAATCGTGCAGCAAACCGTCGTAAAGCTTGATGCTTTTATCAGCCGACGCGGCTGATTGGTGCAGCATGGTGGAGCCGAGAGGGTCGGTGACGTTATCCGCGGTGCCGTGGAGGACGAGAAAAGGAACGGTCACCCTGTATAAATTTCGCTGCAGCTGATGGGAGATGCGGAGGATCTCGTAACCGGTTCGGACCCTGATGGCGCCGGTGAACACGAGGGGGTCGGAGTACTTGGCCTTCAAGGCCTCGGGGTCGCGGGACACCGGCGGCCCGTTCTTATTCACAGCACTGAATTGGTATCGTGGGATTAGGAGGGAGAAAATCGGGGCAACTGCCTGAGAATGCCGAAGAAATTGCATGTTAGAAGGCTGGCTAATCCATATGAAGATTTTCTTTTGTGTTATCATAAACTCACAGCAATGACAGTGAGTGGAATGTCAGGTCTTATAATTATAATATCATCAAGACTTCGTTTGGCACAGTAAACGCATGGGTTAAACCGTCATTCGTTAACGACCACCTAACAAATTTCATCCGTTTGAACATAAAGGTGGATGAAGTTCCTTAGGTGAATGTTAACGAATGACAGTTTAACCCATATGTTCACGACCGCCACCACCGTGCCAAACGGAGCCTTAATTTCCTCATCTGTTGAAGTATCATTGGATTATTAACCTATTATTGTCTATCGAATATGTAAGGGGCCATTTATGCATACGTAAGATCATTCACGCCTAAAATAATTAAGAGAGCTTTCTTCTTCCCATGCTCTCTTCAGTAATGAAGAGGATGCTTGACATTCACATTGCTGAGAATTATCGCATTTGGAAGGATCGAAGGTTTTGGAGAAAGATCTCGAAGTCGCTCGATCGTTTCATTGTGCAGATGCAATGAACCATAGGTTCTGAAATCCAAGGGTTGCTTTTTCCCCTTCCCACTGCCAGCAACCTCCCTTGGCTCTTATTTTCCAGTCCCCGCCTCCCTACTACACCACAACCCCCTGCCCCAATCTCCATTAAGCTGTAAGCCCTACAACTTCCCTCACCTGCAAAACGTGCAGCTCCACCCCTCCTTGTTAGTCTTCAGCCTTCCCTGCACCCATGACCCTCCAGTACTCCTCCCTAATCATCCGCCACCCTGTTGTCGTCCTAGCAATCGTCAGACACCCTACATAGATGCATTACAGGAACTTAAATGTTACGTTCTTATATAAAGGATGGATCTCTTTGTTCTATGTTACAAGTTTTCAAGCCACAACTCTAACCTTTCGTGAGAGCGTTCATCCCTGAGTTCCAGAGCACTCCCAACTTCATCTTTGAAGATCAAGAGGGAGAAGGAGATTTCCAAACAGTCAAACTACAATAAGGACGCACGCTTCAACACCGATGATGTTCATGGCGTTCTTCATCAACTCCTTCAGAGCTCTTCAATATAGGGAGTTTTTATTTCAGAATTTACTTTATATTCTTCTATTTTCTTTTATAACGGTAGTGAGTTCGCCGCGGTTGTTGGCGACTAGGCATTGCGATGTTTATGGGAAATTCGCCGCGGTGTGTGCGGCGACTAGGTCTAGGTGTAGATCTAAGGGGAGGCTAGAGGTCATATCTGGGACAAGATAGGCTATAGTCCGTCGGTCCTTCTCCCAAGGACCGGTGAAGAAACAAAAAGTTATTTTTCTTATCGACTCAATTTCAAGCGTTATCGAAATTATTATTTTTGTAATTATCTTTTGAAATAAAATCGTTTTTCGTCTTCTCTGAATTACTAGGATTTTATTTCTTTTAAGAATTTTTAAGAAAAATCCTTTGACACATTTTTCGAAAGATTTTATAATTCTGAAGAGCTAGCGCCGGCGATAACTACTAACGTCGGCGATAGCAACAAAATTTACAAGCTTTATTCAAAATTTGAAAAGACCTTATTCACCCCCCCCCCCCCCCCCCCCCCCCCCCCGTCTAACGGCGTCAGATAGTGAATCTTTATACAATGACAAAGAAGTCACTTGCATCTTTGTTGAACTCTAAAAGAAGCAATGAAAGCATAGATGAAGGCAGGGGCGATGTTCTTGCATGGATTATCGCAGAAAAGGGCAGTGTGTGATCTGCCTTGCTTTAGGTGGAGGATAGCATCGTTATGCAATTCTAGAGTCCAAGAGGAGGCAGTGATGAGCGCGACAAGGTCTGACTAGCTCACTAATATATCTAAGAAAAAGCATTGAAATTTAATTTGAGAACTACACATTTTATTGGTACTCTCTTATAGTTCCTTGTAATAAGGTAAGCATCACCCAAAATTTTCAATAGAAAAGAGCATAATGATGTCAACAAAGTTATAGAACAACAATACACGCTTCCTATTTCCTCCACTATTAAACATTATTCGCAAAGTAAATAAATATTGACACCCAAGTGCGCATACGGGTATGCCATTTAATACATGTTGGGGGTATAGGAAGAAGTAATGCTCTATGTATACTAATATACGCTTTGACATGACTCAGTTGTACCACCATAAACACCGCACAATAAAAGATGAGCATTTATATCTAATTTTTACTAGAAAAAAGGTAAAAAATGAATTCGATTAAAAATGTTCTTACTGCAACAATTGGATGGGATGGCTGAACATGAATAGCAGGAGAAGTTAACACCACACCCTGCACATAGGCTTCTATCTTAGGATCCATTGCAGCCTTAAAAATCAAAGAGACAGAAACAAATAAGTATTTCAGTTACTGACTACAAATCAAGGAATATATGAAGATTGAACGCCTATAAACAAGATCACGAGATCCAGAAACTACTAACCTTCAGAACAATAGCACCACCTGTTGAGTGTCCAAAGCAAAAGCACGGTAACCCAGGATTCTCTGCTAGCACCTTCTTCAAAAAGGCTATCTGTACACACTATAGTGTGAGAAGTGCGCATAAATTTTAAATGTGTTCAAAAGTTTATAAACACAGAACTGGATGATTGATTACCAGGTCATTGACAGCATAATCAAGAGAATGGACATAGCCGTGCAACCCATCGCTTCCACCATGCCCTAGGGTAAACGAACATTGCATACAATATGAGCTTAAGGAGGAAATCCAATATAATTTGGCAGAAGTTTTAAATGAGAACTTCAAAATGAAAAGAAAAGTAACAATCAAGGAATTCTGTATAACATTACTTTCATAGAGACCAAGTTTAAGTGCAAAGTGACTAAAGCTTATGTGGATTACAAAATTTTCAACACAAAGTGACGTAAAGCTCACGTGGATTACTGTTCTTCGTTGGACATAAATCGTGTTTTATCAACAAAATCTATCAGAAACGGTCTAATGTATGATGCAAATCATAAATCTGATTTAAGATTGCAAATGCAAGATTCAACTGAATAATTTCACATGGTGCAATAAGAGGTCTTCTTTATAAAAAATATGAGTAGGTGGGACACCTGAAGGAACGAGTACAAATTAAAAAAAAACAATGAACCTGCCGCTTTAATATCCAAATTTTGTCCAACTTTGAAGAGCTGCTGTTTAAAGGAAATTAATGACACGATCTCGGAAACAAGTTTTTCTATCAGGTTCAAAAGATAAACTATCATAATGTATGGAATGTAATTCTTCTTCTTATGGAGGAATTAAAAGAAATCTAGTTTAAATCTTACTAAAGGTCAAATTAAACATAGACATGCTCCTCATCTGACCTGACTTGTCTCAGTCAAGGTCTGGGCCAACCTTGAGCCAAGTCAAACAGTGGTTAGGCTCTTTCATAACCTGAAAAACTGAATTTGAATTCCCCTGAAAGTTAATCAGCGCAAATAGAGCACTAAGGTCTTAAAGTATTTAAAAGGCAAATAAAGTCGTGTTTAACTAATATTCAATTTGCAAATAAATAAACAAAGAGTAAATAATGTAGACAAAGATAAAAGTTGCATAAGCTGGCATCTTTACAAAAGTGCATGAAACAAAGAAGAAAAAGTACATGTGCATTGCCTTCACATAGGTGAATATTCAAATTCTCATCCCTTCCTAATTTTGGTAAATTCAAGTGATGATTTAACAATACTAACACCTTTAATTATTCAAACATCATAAAAACACTACGACTTAAGCTGTATGCAGAATATTACAAAACAGTTGCTTGGTAGATAGCCTAGTCATTGCCCATGTATGTCATTCTCAAATAGCAAATAGAGCACGGTACCATTAATACTAGAGACATGAAATATCTAATGAGGTCACAAGGGGTACAACAACAACATTCAAGCCTTTATCCTACCATAGTGGGGTCGGCTATATGGATCCTCTATCGCCATTGCGCCCTATCTTTAATCATAGTCTCACTAATGCCTATGTACATCATGTCTTTCCTTATAGTTTCATTCCAAGTCTTTTTTGGTCTACCCCTCCCCCGTTTAACATGTCTAGTGACAAAACTCTCACAACGCCTAACAGGTGCCTCTAATGGTCTCCTATGTACATGTCCGAACCATCTTAAACGAGCTTCTCGCATCTTCTCTACAATTGGCGCCACTCCTATCTTATCACTGATACATTCATTCCTAATTTTAACCAGTCTCGTGTGACCACACATCCACCTAAGGATTCTCATCTCCGCAACTCCCATTTTTTGCTCATGTACACCATTCACTGCCCAACACTCAGAACCGTAGAGCATTGCTGGTCTAATTGCAGTACGATAGAACTTGCCTTTAAGTTTTAATGGTACTTTACGATCACATAAGATCCCAGATGCGCCTCTTCACTTCAACCAACCTGCTTGGATTCTATGTATCACATCTTTATCTACACCTCCATCTTTTTGAATTATCAATCCCAGATATTTAAAGCACTCACCGCGGGAAATATCTTGGTCACCCAATTTAATGACGGAGTCATCCGACCTTCTTGCACTACTAAATTTAAGCTCTATATAATCCGTCTTTGTCCTGCTCAACCTAAAACCTTTATTTTCTAAAGTGTCTCGCCAAGATTCAAGTTTCGCGTTAACACCCTCGCGTGTCTCATCGACCAAAACAATATCTGCAAATAATAAACACCAAGGTATGGCTTGTTGGATATGTCTGGTGAGCTCATCTAAGATGAGGGTAAAGAGATAAGGAAAGATGACCCTTGATGTAAGCCAACAGCGATAGGGAATTCATATGTTAATCCTCCAGATGTCCTCACCCTGGTCACTGAATTTGTGTACATATCTTTGATTACGTCAATATATGATACATTTACACCCTTCTTTTCTAAGACTCTCCACAAGACCTCTCTTGGAACCCTATCATAAGCCTTCTCCGGATCAATAAACAGCATATGCAAATCTTTTTGTCTTTCCCGGTAGTTGTCAATGAGGTCGCAAGGGGTGAAGCAAAAAAAATTATGAGCCGAGTTTTTATCTCAAAAATTCTCACACAATGCTGAACTAATTCCATTATCTTTAATTTTGCAATATCGCATTAAATACAGTAAAAGAAATTGTTAAGTGGTAAAAGTCAAGTTCCTCTACATTTGTCACCCAACAAGCAATCAAGCTAATTTCCAAACTGTTCAACGCTTCTTAAAAAAGATATTTATTGTCGTTAATCATTCGCTATGTTGTCTGATGCAGGACAAAGCTATGGAAGAATATGAAGAATTAATACTCTATGAGAGATGTAGGCACACAGAATGACTAAAGTTACAATTTAATATTGGTGCAATGCAACTAAATGAATCATCATGAAATGATATTGCCATTCGACACCATTACTTAATTAACATTAAACTTACACAGAAATAACGGATAATCACACAATTTAAATTTAGGATTACAGATAAAGAGTGCAAAGTAAAGAGAGTGCAATAAAATTAATTATTGTGCAAATACGTAGTGCAGGTTCGATGAAATAAAGGTGCAAAAGCATAATAACTAAATAATACCTACAGGGATACAGGAACATTCGTACAACATAAAAGAAATGAAGAGACTCATCGGGTTCTAGGGAGGGCAGATGAGAATTGGACATTGGGAGGGAAACTATAGTGTGTGAGGGATTCGGGAAGGGGCACGGTACTTGAGCAGGGAAAAGAAGTGGGTGGAGGGATTGGGGGTGGCTGGTGGGGACTCAGGAGGATAGTGGGCTCGAGTAACGCAAAGGATTAAGATGGAGGGATCAGAAATGGCATAAGGTTGGGGAGGGCTTGGGGTGGACTACCAGAGTGGTAGAAAGGGACGGTGGAGCTCGCTGGGGACAAGAACAATAGCACGGAGAATGATAATGTCGTCAGGTGGCAGGAATGGTAGAGGGCGTGCATGGGCTACAACTGACTTCAAATTTAAACATCACTTGCAACCCCCAAATTATCGCCACTTGACACAGTGGGATCCACATCTTGGATTTCTAGAATCTCCTGAAACTGGTTGACGGAGTGGTTGAAGAAGTCTTCCTCCCCCTGCTTGATGTTGAAAAGGGTATGATTGTATAAAGCTTGTTCTACCTCTTGCTCGATGTCGCAAACCTCGGAAGCAGTTTGCAATATAAGTTGGTGAAACAATAGGTATATATCGGCGAGTGCCGGTAGAACCAATCTCGTGTCTTCACTCAAGGTTCATGGCGAACAACCAACACTACAACGAGTCAGTCAAGTTGTGGAGAGACACTGTAGACTCGAACCAGAGCAAGTGGTAGAAGAGGTACCCCTCCCTGATAAATAGTACAACTGGGGCTATTTATCGTACCTGAAGGGGGTCACCTCTCCCTCCCCATCGTAGGGGTCTATGCGGTCATAGATGGAGAATGTTTGTTGTCATGCAAGTGTTGTAGTTATTGTGGCATGAACACGCTCGCGGACATCGATCTCCTTGGCCATTCAGCGAGGTGTCAATGGGGTGTTGATCACCAGTGAAGGCTGGGGAGAGTATCGGTACTAGCGCCAGCTAGAGACGCGATGACTCATGCGAAAAAGTCTTCTCTTGTCGCGTCGCGTTAAAGCCATGGTCTGTTTGAGGGCAAGAAAGTTTTCTCGTGCCGCATACTCCGAGAGCTCGTGCTGGTTGTGTCCCGACGAATTGTCGTCGCCGTCCAATCCTATCATCTTGACATTTCCTCTTCTAGCCAAGGTCCGCATTTACCGCACCAAGATGTTGAAGCCAAGATCCGACTTACAAGTAGTTTGGACCAAGATGACCAAAATCCACTCAACTCAAACGATTTCATTTGTTTAACAGTTTAAAAAAACGCTCTAAAAAATAAGCTGATCATTCAAATAATTTGGTTGGTTTAGAAGTAAAATTGTCAGGGCATCTGGCCCAACTTTGGTCCCTCTTTGATTTAGCAGTATCAGGGTTGATGGTATGGTGGGGATCAAGTATGTTCAAGTAATTTATGGATTCTATAGGTTTTGTGCCTTCAATCATGATTGAACAAGGTTCAAAAGCAAATGACTCTCACGACAGATGCATGTGATTTAGTGTGCTCCTGATGCATGATTTAAAAAAAAATCATGTTTGACGGTGAGTGATAACATATGTGGAGAGCTCTTGTGTAAGAGAGATTCTTAAGGAACACGATGAGTATTGATTTAGAAATAATGTGTGGTTGGCTCTCACCTATAAAATGAGCATTTTGGTGAAATATGTGTTTGATTGTTGGTGTATCTGACAGAACTTCAGCGGTCCTTTGGTTTGCCCTCCTAGCAAAGTTTAAAAGAAACTAATAATGAAAACTCTCTACTCTAAAACATGAAAACTACTTGCAATGTGGAATAAATTGACAAGCACAGTTGTAATTTAATAAAATAAAGTAACTAATTTAGGAAAAAAAGGATTTGTATACTTCAGTAAGATCTTTCAGCCAAGTAATATATGGTAATGGCAAACTTTTAGCGACTTCTTAAAAAACTTTTGGCCAACCTCCCATAAAAAAATAAATATTTATGTATTCTTGTTCTCCAAGGCCGGTGCAACTAGAAGGTGCAAGATTGAAAGAATAATGTAGAGTTATCTATGCAGGCATTGGAATAAAAAAAGGAAGTAGATTAGGATTTCACGTAACAATCACATCTCTCTATGCAATAGAAGAACTAAAACTGATACAAGCATACATCCAACAATGAGAATCGAGAAGGAAATTATTTTATTATCTTTACAACATGTACCTTGTGCTAACTATCTGGAGTCCGATTTATGAATCTCCATTCTACATTAAGTTCAGCTAAATGTAGTTTGTGTTAAAATTATCTTATACTAGAAGAAATATGCATGTAAACACCCAATGTAAAGACTCACTTCCTTGGCCCATTAGGAGTTCCTTCTCTTGTATAGATTAATCTCACACGGTGGTTTGGAGTTACGGTGACACTCCTCCCACCTATATATGTGTACATGAACTTATATTTGTTGACTTAATGTGAAGCAATAAAATTATTTCCCTTCATATTTCGCTTTTCTACATGGTATCAAAGCAACACACGATTCCTGAAGTCCAACTCTCGATTGAGCTCTTGCTCTCACTGATTGAGCTCTCGCTTCCGTATCCTATGAAATTTCCCCGCTACGTGGACTTCTTGGATTGAGCCCACGGAGCTCGCCAAATTCTGTTTGGAGCTCGTCGTTACCCATCGATTCGATCTCTTCGACCTCAGCTACAATTCCACGCCCCTGCCTCCGTCTTTTATAGTCTTCCGGACCTCTGATGTGACCGCCATCAACGTCTCTCCAGAACCAGAACTCGCCGCTCCGTCTGCCGCAGGAACTCGCCGACTCATCCAGCATAGAGCTTGTCGTTTCTTGTCACCGGGCTCTCTGCCTCATCCAGCTCGGGAACTCGCGGACTCATCGAGCGTGGGAACTCGCCAACTCATCCAACGCAGAGCTCACCGACTCCCCCAACGCAAGCACTCGCCGACTCATCCATCACAGGATCTCGCTTCCTTCCACAACAGAGCTCACTACCTCCTCCATTTCAGGTCTCGTGTCCTCCATCTATCCAGAGTTGGTCGACCGCTTGGCCTGAGCTCTCCATGTTGCTTTAGCTCTCCCAACTACCATAACTCGCTGACTCCCTGCTTCCAGAGCTCGCCGAACTCGAGGCTTGAGCTTGCACACACCTTAAGCTCGCTACTACCATGGGGACGAATGTTGTATCCGCCTCGTCCACCATTTCGACCACACTCGCTCTGACTCCTATTTATGAAGTCCGTGGCGAACTAATAATTACCATTATCTCCCTCATTAGGAAGAAAATTTTGTCGAGTGGGTCTACTCGGTGCGCTGAGTACTCCAGACCAAGGGTCTTCTTCATCATCTGACTCACGACCTGCCTCTTGAGCCTACCGAGCA
Organism: Dactylorhiza incarnata; assembly: GCA_033032865.1. Classification (NCBI taxonomy): domain Eukaryota; kingdom Viridiplantae; phylum Streptophyta; class Magnoliopsida; order Asparagales; family Orchidaceae; genus Dactylorhiza; species Dactylorhiza incarnata. The sequence goes on along the minus strand of JAWHQI010000193.1, from coordinate 4,584,545 downwards.
ATGGATCCAGGATGATGGTATAGTTTAGTCTTGGATTTTGAATTTCATGGAGAGTGAGTCATATCGCATGGCTTTGCACCACGAGACCGTCATGGCCATGTGGGATGAACTAAAGTCTATACTCCGGGCAGAATAGCCTTCGACATATGTTGAATCTCTTTAGGGACCTCCATACAGTCAAACCGGGCTCGTACAGTGACCTGACATCATTCGTGGCGCAACAGTAGATTCTCGTCGAGGCATGGATTCAAAGCCAACCTCTGACTTTGGATTTCACTACCCAACAGTCTCAGAAGAAAGTTGTTGGCATAACATTGATGATGGCATGGATACCACCTCATTTATACAGTGTCTGCGCCAACATCTTATCATATCCCACCTCGCCCGCCTACTCCAACACTCTGTTGAAGCTCGCTCACAATGGGTCGCGGGGCGATGGGTGTGAAGGCCTAAATCGTCCCAAGGGACAAAACACTCGCTTGTGTACCTACTATAGCCGAGTAAACCATATTGAGGCCACATGTTATAGAAAATATGGGATCCCACGACAGCCACCGAACCCTTCTCACCACACCTCTCTAGCGGTGGATGCTCCAAGCACGTCCCGCTCAGAAATTGGCACCCTGCGGGAGGACTCCAACATCTGCTCTACCTCCAATGAAGGTATATCATGTTTTTTCTCATTGCTCCTCCTGGATAGTAGACTCTAGGGACACCAATCACATTACTCCGCAAAAACCTTCTCGGTATACAGATATTGCTAGTCCCGAGTTCATCACCGTTGTCAATGAAGAAAACACTCCGGTTTACAAATCTGGAGATGTGTTCCTCACTTCGTCTATTTCTCTTCATTATGTACTTCATGTTCCCGACTCATAGTTTAATCTTCTCTTTGTTAGTCGACTTACTCATGAGCATGACTATTCCATCATTTTTTCCTCGTCTTCCCTTGTGGTGTAGGATTGACGGCGGAAGAATATCATTGATAGAGGACGGTTTTCTAATGGGCTTTACACTTTGGACTTCCTCAACTCTATCTATTGTCAATTCTATTGATTGACACTAACCTCTTGACAATACTCCTATTCTTATACTGTGAAAGGTTTTTCCTGGTTTTTCTTTTTCCGAAATTACATGTGAATCTTGCATCTATGAAAAACATCATTGTTATACTTTCTCCCCTCATTGTACTAGAAGCTCTGCTTCATTTGATTTAGTTCAAACGGTGGGGTCCTTATAAAACTGCTAGTTATTTGGATTTCGTTATTTTCTTATTTTTATTGGTGATCATCTCACATGACATTGGTCTATTAACTACGTGATCGCTACGAATTACTACGTGTATTTCGCTGATTCATCACTAAAACTCATACTCAATTTTTGAGCTCCATTAAAGTACATCTAACTGATAATGCTCATGAATATGCTAGTCACGAATTCCAAGAAATTTGCAATAAATTGGGTATTATTCACCAAAGATCTTGTACTTATACATCACAACATGGTGTGGTCAAGCGGAAGAACCGCCGCCTCCTTGAGGTTGCCCGCTCTCTTATATTTCAAATGCAGATTCTGAAGATCTATTGACACTTCACTATCACCAACACATGTTATTTAATAAATCGCACGACCATCCTGAACTTTGCGACTCCTTTCTCCATCATGTTTTCATCGACATCACACTTTTGTTGGGTTTTCTATACATCAAATGTAGAATGCATATCACATATGCGCAGCGAAAATAAAGAACAAGAACAACCCTAAACAGTTCAAGAAACTTGCGATTTCATGAATCAAGAAATGGTTTAACAAACGCATTGCAATATACCTGAAGGGGATTGAGTCAATACTCAACCAAGATGCTCCAAGATCTGATCCTGAAGACAAAAACTGAGTTCCAAGCGCAGAAATCGATCAGCGCCTCTATGGAAGTCCACACGAGCGAAGGAGAACCCAAGCTTCTTGTCGAACAAGAACTAGGTCGGATAAGAAGAGCCATCAACGTCTCCCACGGACTGCTAGGTCCGACGACAGGGAGAGGCGGCGGCGGCTGTGGCGGAATCGAGACCCTACGAAACTATTTCGTCGGCCTGTTTGCGGAACTCTTCTGCCTCCCTTCCGATCGCAAAAGAAGGAACGATTGTTAGGGTATAAAATCGGGCTCTATTTATACCATAAGGAAAGAGAGAAGTTATCCGCACACCCACGACTTAAATTGGAGTAAACAGAATTCGTCGAGTGAACATTTCACTGACGAAATTCGTCGAGTAACAAACTGAATTCGTCGAGTAAAACAGAATTCGTCGAGTGAACATTTCACTAACAAATTCGTCGAGTAACAAATAATTCGTCGAGTGAACCTTTCACTTGAAGAAATTCGTCGAGTCATGAATTCGTCGGGTTCGTCGAGTCAACATGGATTTCGTCGAGTCATCATGGATTCGTCGAGTCATTACGAATCATTCATTCGACGAACTGATGTGAGGGTCGTCGAGACATTCTCGATGACTCGTCTCGAAAACTTGTCAACACGCTCCATACAATATTCACAATACCTGTGGAGCATTCAGTTGACTCGATCCAACTCCAATAATTCATAGGATTGGTCCTTCACTCATATCCAATATGAGTAAGACCAACACAATTCTTCCTCAAACTTCTTCAAACACTCTTGTGTGTGACCCCATAGGCTCATATCGCGTTGACAGTGAGACTAAATGTTTGATCACTTCCAGATCACCTTGGAAACACTAACACCTTTCATATAACTCCTTGTGTTTTTTTTTTTTGGGGGGGGGGGGGGGGGGGGGGGGGGGGGGGGGGTGTCTGTTTTGTCCATCATCTTGGACCTCATGTGGACAAGCTGACCTCATGTGCTACTAAATGTATCTGTGTTGGGTACTCTCGCACATAAAAGGGATGTGTGTTACTGTCCCACTGATCGGAAAATGGTAACATCCGGTGATGTCACCTTCCTCGAAGATCAACCATTTTATTCCTCATCTCCTCCTGATAACCTATCACATGATATCCGCGTCCCAACAGTTGAAACCAGGAAAATCTTAAATCGTAACTCCAAATGTTTGGACCTAAGTATAGCCTAAGGTTACTGATCCTGCGGTCGAACGCCACAAATTTAATGGTTAGAGCAAGAGAGAGATGTCTACAAGTACACCCAGGTGCTTCAGCAGAGAGGTCCCACCACGTACCCGGGAGTTATGAAAAACTTTCCCTCCGCAACCAAAAGGCTGAGCGAGGTATGAGGAAGGCACGAACTTAGCGAGGATAGAGCCAGGGGGGTCTCAACGTCTTCTAATGTGTCATTCTTGGTACCTCTGGAGGTCTATTTATAAACAAATCCTGGGGGGTATGGTTACTCGCCCATACTCGCGAGTTGCAATGGGTACTAGCCCATACTCTCTTCCTTGAGGATGTCCAGTACTCTACTGGCGAGGTATGTGAATAGCCGCCATGGTGCCGAGTTGAATGGTCTGCGAATAGCCGCCTCCTTAGACATTTTTGATCTCGACGAATTATGGGTTATACACAATCCCCGCTTTTTTCGGGCTCGACACGAGCTCGAAAAAATAATGTAAGACCAGTGGTTCGGAGTGATGGGCGCTAGATGATATGTCGTGTGAGGTCCTTCCCAGGAATGGAGCTCAACTGAAGGAGGAAAAGAGTTGACACCTCCTAGGAGCAGAGCTCAACTGAAAGAGGAAAGGAGTCGACAACTCCTAGGAGTGGAGCTCAATTGAAAGAGGTGGAAAAAGGTCGACACCTCTGAATAGTAGAGCTCAACTAGAGGTTGAGAAGAGGTCGACATCTTCCAGGAGTGGAGCTCAACTGGAGGTGGAGAAAGAATGACACCTCCCAGGAGCGAGCTCAACTGGAGGTGGAGAAAGAATGACACCTCCCAGGAGCGAATCTCAGAGGAGGTGGAGAAGCGTCGACACCTTTCATGAGTGGAGCTCAACTGGCGGGAGTGGAGAAGACTCGACACCTCCCAGGAGCGAGCTCAACTGGAGGTGGAGAAAAGGTCGACACCTCCCAGGAGCGAGCTCAACTGGAGGAGGTGGAGAAGAATCGGCACCCCCCAGGAGCGAGCTCAACTGGAGGAGGTGGAGAAGAGGTCGTCACATCCCAGGAGCGAGTTCAACTGGAGGAGGTGGAGAAGAGGTCGACACCTTCCAGGAGTGGAGCTCAACTGGAAGTGGAGAAAGGTCGACACCTCCCAGGAGAGAGCTCAACTGGAGGTGGAGAAGAGTCGACACCTCGCAGGAGCGGAGCTCAACTAGAGGTGGAGAAGAGGTCGACACCTCCCAGAAGCGAGCTCAACTGGAGGAGGTGGAGAAGAGGTCGACACCTTCCAGGAGTGGAGCTCAACTGGAGGTGGAGAAAGGTCGACACCTCCCAGGAGCGAGCTCAATTGGAGGAGGTGGAGAAGAGGTCGACACCTTCCAGTAATGAAGCTCAACTGAAGGTGGAGAAAAGTAATCACTTTTACCTAAGGTGTTGTCCCATGCCCTTATTTATATCATGAAGAAGACATTCGGGAGGGAGAGGCTCTCGGGGGGTCCTGTAGAACGCACACACTCGATGCCTCCATCCTATCTTTTGTTGAGAAGACGAAGGAACCTGGATAGGGAAATGACACTCGGGGGGTCCCGCAGGACGCACACACGTGAGACCTTCATCCTACCATTTGCTGAGACGACGAAGGATCCTGGATAGGGAAATGACACTCGGGGGTCCCGCAGGATGCACACACTCGAGGCCTCCATCCTACCATTTGCTGAGACAACGAAGGATCCTGGATAGGGAAATGACACTAGGGGGTCCCTCAGGATGCGCACACTCGAGGCCTTCATCCTACTACCCGTCTACTTCATTCCCGGATGAAGGAGGTTAACCGTACCAACTTTTATGAATAGAGGAAATAATGTTATGCTTAAATTTTAAGAAGTCTTTTGATCCCAACTTTGATGACGGGGATCTTTCCTCGAGGCACAACAATTTTCTCTTCGTCGAGTTGGAAGGTTGGTTCCAGACTCTCTTATGATAACATCTCTAGTCGGATGAGAGGTGCGCTCGGGGGATGGTCGGCCAACATGCAAGAGGGGAGCTGATCTCAGTCGTCAGTGCAGAGGCTTGGGCTTAGGAAGAAGCATTAAAAAACCCGACACACCGTCCCATCATCCGCTCTGAGTTTTATGAGAGTCAAGTCGGAGGCTCGTTTCCCAACTCGATCGTAGAGATCGGTTTGGCCTACTTCTACGAATTCTCGCATACTTGCCTTGCTGCGGAGATGCAGGTACCTAGGGAGAGAAATGACACTTCGGGGGTCCTGCTGGACGCACACACTCAAGGCCTCCATCCAACCCTTTGCCGAGAAGATGAAAGAACTTGGATAGGGAAATGACACTCGGGGGGTCTCGCAGGATGCACACACTCGAGGCTTCCATCCTACCAATTGTCTACTCCATTCCCGGAGATTATTTGCCATGACACTTAATAATCAAAGAGAGTTAACTGCACCCATTCTTATGACTAAAAAGTAATGTCGTTAATGCTGAAATTTTAAGAAGATTTTCGATCCCGTATCGGGCTTCTAGCCCTTTTGAGGTTGATGACGTCTTCGAAGACGAAGGATCCTTCCTCGAGGCAAAACGATCCTCTCTTCGTCGAGTTGGGAGGTTGGCTCCAAACTCTCTCCTGATAACATCTCCAGCCGGAGGAGAAGTGCGCTCGGGGATCATCGGCCAACATGCAAAGGGGGAGCTGATCTCGGTCGTCAGTGCAGAGACTTGGACTTAGGAGAAAGCATTAAAAAACACGACACATCGTCCCATCATCCGATCTGAGTTTTATGAGAGTTAAGTCAGAGGCTCGTTTCCCAACTCGATTGTGGAGATCAATTTTGCCTACTTATGCATGCTTGAAACATTCTTATTGAAAAGAAACATCAATCCCCCTTTTTCAGGGTGTGAGCAAACAATTTCTTATATATATAAGTATGAATATAAGACAAACATAACTTGTTGAGTGTTTGAAGAAGGTCATCGCGAGCAAGCACCGCAAAGTATAAACTTGAATACCTCGCGAGTAAGACTCTCGCGAAACATCAGCTGTTGAAGAAGATCATCGCGAGTAAGAGCTCGTGGCATTCCAGCTTGAAGACCTTACGAGTAGGACTCTCGTGGAATGCAAGTTGTTGAATGAGATCATCGCGAGTAGGAGCTCGCAGAATACCATCTTGAAGACCTCACGAGTACGACACTCGTGGAATAGAAGTTGTTGAAGGAGATCATCGAGAGTAGGAGCTCGCAGAATACTAGCTTGAAGACCTCACGAGTAAGACTCTCGTGGAATGCAAGTTGTTGAAGGAGATCGACGCGAGCATGGAGTTGCTGAATACCAGCTTGAAGACCTCACAAGTAAGACTCTCGCGGAATGCAAGTTGTTGAAGGAGATCGTCGCGAGCATGTAGTCGCGGAATATAAGAGAACACCTTATAAGCATGAAGATCATCGCGAGTAGGAGCTCGCGGAACACTTTATATGCCTGCCCGTAGTGGTGAACTCATCATGAATCCCCCTGCTTGTTAGTCATACAAAGTACTCACGGGCTTTACCAAAGTGCCCATTGTGGGGTCTGAGGGGCAGCGCCCCCAGAATTATTTTTATTTTCCACACTCCAACTCGCCCCAATTTTGAGCTCGCCAGGCCTTGAACTCGCTTCTCGCCGAGCTCGATTTCATCTCGTCTGGCCCTTAGCTTCGTAGAACACCTGCGTGTAGAACTCGCTTATGGGTGAGTAAAGAAGAAGCTCGCCTATATTAACTCGCCGAGCTTGACGTTGCTCGTCTGCATAAACTCGCCTATGACGAGTAACAAAGAAGCTCGTCTCTATGAAGTCACCGAATTTGACGGTGAACGCCTGCATGAACTCGCCTACATGAACTCACCTATGGGCGAGTAACAATGAAGCTCGCCTCTGTGAAGTCGCCGAACTTGTCGTTGCTCGCCATGAACTTGCCTACATAAACTCACCGATGGGCGAGTAACAATGAAGCTCGTCTCTATGAAGTCGCCGAACTTGCCTTCTTTGGTCTCCGGCTCACCATCTTGAGTCATGACATCTTCTCGAAAAATTTCTTCCTCCGTCTACGATTCACGCTCACCTCATCAAAGTGTTGAAGTCAGGAAAAACCTAACTCCAAATGTTCAGACCTAAGTGTAGTCTAAGGTTACTGATCCTGTGGTCGAACGCCACAAATCTAATGGTTAGAGCAAAAGAGAGAGATGTCAACTACTCACCACCACTTGTGCTACCGACACCACCTCATCCCATCTCTCATTATGTATCCTTTCACCGCTTATCTCCAGAACTTCACAAGATTGAGGCCTCCATGTCTTCTACTTCCACCGCCCCCCTATGTGCAAGAGGCTCTCCAACATTCGGGCTGATGGGGCACAATGGACGATGAAATGGCTGTTTTTTAGGCTGATCAGACGTGGGACCTTGTTTCCCTTCCCCCTGGCCAATCCTGTGGGATGTAAATGGGTCTACATTGTTAAGCAATATTCTGATAGGACAGTTGAGCGTCTCAAAGCCCGTCTTGGGGCTCGCGGTTTCACTCAACAATATGGCATCGACTACGAAGAGACGGTCTCTCCAGTCGCTAAACTGAATACAGTACGAGTATTTATCTCCTTAGTCGTCCGTTGTCATTGGTAGTTGCATCAACTTGATATCAGGAATGCATTCTTTAATAACAATTTAGCGAAGATTGCTTATATGCAACAACCTCTTGGTTATGAAACCACGGGGGAATATATTGTTTGTCGCCCCAAGAAATCTCTATATGGCCTCAATCAATTCCCTCAAACTTAGTTTGACAAGTTTAGTAAGGTTGTTCAGGCTTTTGGATTCACTCGGAGCTCGGCAGACTTCTCCTTATTTACTTGTTGTTGCCTAAAGACGCGACGATACTTCTAATGTATGTTGATGACATTATCATCACAAAAGATGACCTGAATGGTATCTCTATGACCAAAAAGCATTTGGCCACAGATTTTTAGACCAAAGCTTTGGGTCACCTCCAATACTTTTTGGGTATTGTCGTATTGAGGTAACTCGGCAACCCGATGGACTCATTATGTCTCAACGAAAGTACTGCAACGATCTTCTACAAGATGTCGGTTATTTGGGTTGCAAGCTTGTTGACACATCAATGGATGTCAACCACAAGCTATGTGCTCACGAGTCTGACTCTGATCGATTTCCTTATCCAGGGTATTATCGTCGCGTTTTTGGCAAGCTTATTTATCTTGATTGTCACACGTCAGGTTATTTCATTTGTTGTTGGCGTGGTCAGCCAGTTCATGCATGCTCCTCGGACATCACACCTTCAAGCTGTCGAGTGAATCCTCCGATATCTGAAGAAATTCCTAGGACAAGGGCTTGTTATAAGCCTTCCTCTTCATTATCATTAATTTTCTATTATGATGTAGATTATGTTTGACACCTCAATGATTGTCGGTCTACGAGTGGTTATTGTACATATTTTGGAGAGCACTTAGTCACTTGGTAGAGTAAGAAGCAAAAGGTGGTGGCACGCTCCTCTGCGGAGCCCGAGTATCGTTCGTTTCTGGACTCATTTGGCTGGAAAGTCTTCTTATTAACTTTGTGTCGATTTCCCCTCTCCATTCATCCTTTACTGCGATATCAAGCTGTCATCCATATTGACGAGAATTCTTTTTTTCATGAACGCACCAAGCATATTGAAGTAGAGTGTCACTTCATCAGAGAAAAGTTCAACCCCGCAAATTTGATTTATGACATGTTCCTGTTGTCAATCAAGTCTCTGATATCGTCACCAAGGCCTTGCCTCGGCCCCTCTACCGACAGTTCGTTTCCAAACTTTGGGCCTACAATCTTTATGCTCCAGTTTGCGTGAGAATATAGAAGAAGTATGCATGTAAAAGCTCACTTTCTTGGCTCATTAAAAGTTCTCTCTCTTGTACAAATTAAGCCTACACCATGGTTTGAAATTAAGGTATCACTCCTCCCACCTATATATATCTGTGTACATGAACTTGTATTTGTTGACTTAATGTGAAGCAATAAAATTACCGTGCTTCGTATTTCGCTTTTCTACATATATCAATATGTGCACATAACTTTGAATACATGTTCCCTTTTATCCTTCCTAATCATTCAATATTAACTTCATAGTAGTGTCCTGCATTTTATACCTCACGTTGTACATAATAACATAGCGTTTGCATCTATTTTCCATGACATGTTCAATTGTCTTTCAATATAGAATTTGCTCAACCTATTATTCTTAATTTCACGTGGTATAATAAAAGTTTATAGAATCTGTCTCCATGTAATTTACTGTTGTATACTTACTTCAGTGATAGCCCGCCATTCTAATCAGATGTCATTAGCTCGGTAAAGGTATATCTTACCTAATTACCAAACTCCTTTTTATAATATAAAATATTAAAAGGTATATACTTATTGATTGAATATTTTAATATTACACACTAAAATGACAACATAGAATTCATTGGCCTACTAATCATGTCACTATCTGCAAAAGAAGAGGACGCCAAGAAACAACAGAAAGTTATGTGTGAACTTACCAATCCAGTCCATGGCATACACTTTTAATCCACTTTCATTCAGTAGCCTTGCAAATTGATTATATCTTCCACTACAAAAACAACAGAAAGTTATAAATATACTTCACAAATCAATTGAAAATCTTTAATAAGCATGAAAGAAGCAGTAAAAGAGCATACCCGTGCTCATTCAAGCCGTGCAAAAGAACCACTATTCCTCTGCAGAATACAAGTATTAATAAGTGCTGAAAATAGAGAATGAAAATTAACTGAATCTTTAAATTCAAAAGAAAGGAAAGAAAACTACCGATGAGAAGTTATATTGCGTAAGCGGCTAATGTGTAATGTGTCTTATTAGCATTTTCTTCAAGGTGAACGGTAGAACTACAGAAGAACATGATGACAAAAGAATGGGGCCAATGAATTCACGTGAGTAGTGTACACTGCAGGCTATAAAGTTTAAAATTGATGGATTTAAACTAATAAACAAATTTGTAGCGGCTACACTGGCCTAATTAATTTAAGTGTACACTGCAGGCTACACTGGCCTAATTAATTAATTCATATCCATAAGTGTAATCAAAAAAATAATTGAAAGCGATCTAATGAAAAGCAAATAGGCAGCGGTAGTGTTTTTCCGAACAAATTAGTGGCTTTCAACGAGGGGTTTAACATACACAAATGCGGTGGGAATGGGAGTGATGGGAATGGAAGGAGGGGTTGCGATGATGTTGAAGGGTCGGCGGTGGCATTTTTTCCCCACCGAAAATAGAGAAAAAACACCAAAACAAACAGAGCCTGAATCATATCAATCGGATCTAAAAATCTTCTTAAATAGAATAGGGAGTTTTTTAGAGTTAAAGGGATAAGTTTTTTTTTTTACTTACTCCTTACCTCTCAATAAATACAAAACTTGTCCTCCTGCTCCCATGAAATTAATTAGGAGCTCGAATTTAGTCTAATTGATTCAAAGGTGCCGAGGGTGGCGCAATTAAGGTCCAAATTCATCTAACCAGCCTATCAAGGATTTCGACTACCCGCGCAAATCAAAACTGACTCACACTCGTGGGAGATCCAAACAAACTATATTGATACAAAATCTTGATCGAATTGACTCGATTGATTTGGTCCACTTAATCGTGGGAAAAACTAGCATATTTGCCCCAATGATGATGCGGTGGGAATGGGAGGGTGGATCAAGATTTGGTCCACAAAATCTTGATCGAATTGACTCAAAGAGTGAAATAATTTAAACCCTTCAATTTCATATGTATGAAAATTTAAGAACAATAGCCTTTCTCATATGACAGTGTGAGTAATAAATACTTGAAAACCAACAACTCTTCCTGCAAACTCCAAACTACATATTTAAAATTTTCTTGTGATCTATAGATTATCAATATACCAACATGAACAACTAGTCGTATTTTGTGGCAAATCAGAAATTTCAATTTCAAATTAACATATTTCCTTCCCTGTTTTAAGTTTTAAATTTCAATTTCAACCTCCGAATTTTGGCATTCGGTCGAATAGCGGAATTACTAATTTCAATTTATGTGACAAATTTCAATTCCCGCGAATGGAGACTAAGCATTGGGAGCTCGTTTGAGGTGATGGCACCTCACACAGCAGCGGTTCTCCCTTCGCCATTGTGGAAACTCAGAGACAAAGTTGTCACGCTTCGAGCGCCAAACAGAGGGCCGCCGCTATCTCCGAGTTGAGGAAGCAGTCCGGCGGCGAGCTACCGCTCGACAGGTGGCCGCAACCGGGATGAACAGAATTTCGAATATTTGGCACCAAACAGGCCCCAAAAACAGTTTGTGCTGCTATAAAGCAGGTTCTCTTCACTTCTTATTTTAGCTTTTAATTTTTATTTTTGAACAACGAATAATAACGGCACTCACTTGGTTCGGACGAAAACCGACGTCCATGATTGCGTGAAGAGCGTATCGCCCCTGGCCGTGGAGAAAAGGGTGAAATCCCTGACGCTCCTCTCAACATCTCCCTCCGTCTTCATACCGATTCTCCCAATCGACATCGCCCGCCTCGCGGACGCCTCCATCTCGCCTGACCGCCGGGGAACCATGACCGACGGAACCCTAACCAAAACCGACTCCCTCTTCTCATCTCCACCTCTCCGCCCCGCAAGGGACTCATCCCGCTTCTCCTCCGCCGAAACCACGATCGCCCGCCGCCTGAACGGCAGCAGAAGCAGCAGCAAGATTCCGTTGAGGAGCAGCAGAAGGCTCCTTAGGGCGCGGAGTGAGAACAAAGCACGAACTCGCCCGGTCGCTCCCGACGTCAGCATCATCGGCAGAGGCCTCCCCAACGTCGTCCCCGCGACACCCGCCTCCCTCTTCGCCGACAGCGTCGAAACTCTTACGGCGGAATGCTCTAACTTCCTCCTCTTTCTATCCCGGAGAAGCCGGCGAGGGATTTCCGTCGCCGGTACGCTGGTCTCGATGCAGATCATCGGGCTCGAAAAATAGGTGAATTGATGAAGAATTTTAGTCCGATCGTCTTCGGAATTTCGCTCTAGGCTTAGTGATGGGAGATTTTTTTTCCCTGTAGAAAGAGAAATATGGTTTGTAAGCTTTGGGAATGCGAAGAAAAATAGAGAGACGAGAACGGAGGAAACAGTGTGGAAGAGAAGCGAAATCATGTTTCTATTTGACAGCGAAATAAAATGAATAATAACGTTGGGGTGGGTCCCAAAATGGAAAAAATGGTGTGCGTGTCTTCGTTCTGATCCAGAATCGCGAGCGGTGATGACAGCACGTGTCTTTTAAATAAAAATAGATGCGTAGACCGTGCCACCTGGACGGACGCGGCGAAGGTGCGTAGAGACTCTAGAAGAAACTTTTATTTATAAATAAATAATAATTTGAGGTTTGATGAAAAATTGCTGATATGAAATAGAATTTGAGATAAGTGATGTTTCTAAAAAAATAAAGTTTTGTTAAATAATTATTTGATTAAAATAAAGTTGGCAGAGCTCGCGGAGATAAAATTTTGGAGATGTTGTTTGAAAACAAAATAAAGTTTTAGGTGAAGCACACAAAAACACATACACGCACATATAACTACACACTCATACACAAGTACACACTGTTGAAACACGGATACTGATTCAAATGAGTTCGAGATTTGGTGAGTAGCTTGAGTTACTTCTCTCATCGTTAGATCTTAAGGGCTAAGTATTTCGAGCTTGGAACTAGCCCTCACTATTTGGTGGATGGATGACTATCAACAAACTCATAGGCTGCAGCGAGGAGGTCCCGTCACTAACCCATAAGCTTTGTATCACTTCCCCTCCCAACACCAGGAGCTGAGTCGGCACCTCGGACAGCACGGAAGGTGGACGAGTGAGTACTCTTTAGGGGAATGAATTTGTGCCGATCTGAGGAATAATGAGTCATATTTATAGACAAATCTTTCTAAGGGCAAAACAATTCTAGTGGTATGCAGGTAGCTATCTCCGCCTTAACCAAATTACTATCTGCAGACAAATGATCTGCGAACAGCCCCTCGCGCTTTTTCGAAAGTACTAATTGCAGGCCTTGTTGGTTTGCGGGGAGGCTTGTGAGTCGGATCGGTCTGAGCTCGTCTCGCCTTACCCTGGGCCGAGTTCGCCTGAGACGTACCAATTAACTTGCCCCCATTTCACCCTGGGGCGAGTTCGCTTGAGGCATATCTGGCCCCGCCTTACCCTGGGGTAGGCGTGCATATTTAGCCCGGGCCTGGTTGACCGGCCCGGGTCTGCACGGGTCTGGGCCCAGTTAGGTCTGGGCCCGATTAGGCCCGGATCGGACACAGGCCAGGCCTAGGGGGCCTTATAAGACCCTCATATTGGTCGCCAGTCAGGTCTGCAGCCCGGCCCGGGCAAGGTCTAGACATAGGGCCAGGCACCGAGCGGTCTGCTGCTTGGCCTAGTCAAGGCCCGGCCTTAGGCCCGTATTGGGCCTGGCCCAATAAAATGGCCAGCAGCCAGCACATGCATTTATTAATTTGATATTTTGATTCCCGCCTAGCTAGGCAGGCTAGGCCTAGCCTAGGCGGGAATCTATCCCGTTAATTATACTCATATAATAATATATTATTATTATTATATTATATAAATATTATAAATATATAATATTTATATATCTTTAATAAAATTATATATATATAACTTTTATAAAGTTAACGTCAAACGGTCACAAGGCCGTTTGGCCATTTGGCCTTAAATTTAGTATAAAAAAATATTATTTTTTTATATAGTTTATAAAAAATCCAAACGTTCATAAGTCCGTTTGATTCTTGTTTATCTCTCCTCACTCTATATAAAAGTGAAGATGAAATCAAATTTTTTTTAAAGTTTTGATTCTCTCACTCTCTATCTACTCTCTCCTCATAATATCGTTTGCCCGTATCGATGACCTCTCACAATGAGGCGACCGCTTCTCAAGCCACAAATCCAGAGATCAAAATCGTGGAGCACAAGCATCGTGCACAAGTATGGGTGCACTTCGACAAAGTTCGTGTCAATGATGAGTTGAAAGCTAAATGTCGGCATTGTGCGAAATTACTCACAATATATAAAAAGCAACACAACACTGATGCACCATTTGAAAACTTGTTTGGACAAAAAAGTACCAGAATCAAGCCAGACATAATTATCTTCGGCTGGGCAAATTTGGACCTACGATCAAGCTAGATAACGAGAGTCGCAAATGAAGAATGTAATCATACGTGGATTACCCTTCAACCATTACGACAACGATGGCGAAACACCATACATATGCAGCGAGCTTCAACCAAAATATCATCAAGTAAGTAGAACGACTCTTAGAGCTGATGCATACAAGGCATATTAAAATGAAAAAATATTTAATAAAATATTTTAATAGTTTTGAAGGAAGAGTTAGCTTAACGAGCGATATTTGGTCATCCGGACAACATGTATGATTATCGTACATTTGCATAACTTGTCATTGGATTGATCCTACTTCATGGGAGTTATCAAAACGTATAATTTTTTTTGAAAGCATTGAATCACCACATACTGGAAATGCAATTTATCAAGTTATAATGAAATGTGTTCGAGAATTTAAAATAAAAGATAAATTAATTAGTATTTCTTTTGATAATGCGTCAAATAATATTGCGGCGGTTGAATTGTTAAAAAGAAATTTAAAACCTTTTCTAAATGATGTTTTTTTCATACCTCTTTGTCACGTATTTAATTTAGTCGTGTAAGATTGTTTAAATTTTATGAAAAAATATGTTAATAAAATTAGAGTGATGAATAGATTTATGACAAAATAGCCAAAATGGTCCCTTGACTATAGATGTTGTTTCAAATTAGTCTTATAACTTTCATTTGGTTCGAATATGTCATCTAACTTTCAGCTGATTTCAAATAATTTTTTTTTCTCCCTTTCCGTTAATATTTTGCGGTAACCTGAAACCGGATCACTTGCGCTCCTTCCTCTACCCGTCGCCAAACCCTAATCCCTCAAATCTCGCCCTCGTCGGTGACGGATTCCCCCTCCTTTCACAGTCGGCTGCTCGATTTCAGGCGTCGATCAGGTAATAGTCTCCAATTTCTTCTCTCGTTGATCGCCATTTTCCTCTGTTCTTCTGGTCACTTCGTCATTTTCTTGCATTCATCTGTTCACTTAGACGATTCTCTTCTCCTTCCGCTTGTTGATCATGTACATTTGTTGAGATTTTTGTGTAGTTTTTTATCGTAATCCTAATGCTAATGCTAGAAACACCCTCCAATATTTCATATATGTTGGTATTTTTTTTTCTTCTTTTTTTGTGTTTTTCAATCCTAATGCAGAACAAGATTTTTCTTGTGTAGTTTTCGATCATAATCCTAATACTAATTCTTGAACATCTTCTAATATTCCAGATTTGTTGAGATTTGTTGGGATTTGTTCGGATTTTTTGTGTTTTTCGATCCTATTGCAAATCGGGTTTTTCTTGTGTAGTTTTCGATCATAATCTTAATGATAATTCTAGAAACACCTTCCAGTATTCCAGATTTGTTGGGATTTGTTAGGATTTTCTTGTGCAGTTTAAGAATGTAGTAATTGGAAATATTTTGAACAGATTATATTTACTAAATGATTGTTTTGGTATAGTTTACGCATGGAGTGAGTTACAAAATAAGCATTTATTATCGAGTAAATTGAAATAAACTTAACGGTGTTACTTTTAGGATGGATTTGAAATTACATATAAAGTTAAGGGATCAATTCGAACCAAATGAAAGTTATAGAACCAATTTGAAACAACACATATAGTTAAGGGAGTATTTTGGCTATTTTGCCTAGATTTATTTATGATTCTAATAAAAAAACAAGATTTTAAAAATTTTGTTCATTCACAAGGTCAAAAATATTTAAAATCCGAATTTGATATGCCGCCCGTTGGAACTCAACGTATAAAATGTTAAAAAGAGTCGTGCGACAAAAAACATTGCTTATGAAATTTTATTCGAGTATTATAATACATGACTTAAGTGACGAAGATTGAGAAATTATTGAATCATATTTAAATTTACTGGAATATTTTTATAGAGCAACGGTAGCTTTATCTGGTCTTTATTCCCTTACTAGTTGTGATGTTATTGAATATTTTGTAATTATTACACAAACTTTTCATATGTACAAACAAAATTCTGCTTTGAGACGTAATTGAAGCAATGAAAACAAAAATTTTAAAATATTATCGTGAAATGCCTTCAATGTTTACAGTTGTAGCTGCATTAAATCCAACAATTAATGTAGGAGGAGTTGAAATTTAATTGAATGTATTACCGGCTGTTTATACGTAGATTCAACTGACGATACAAATACACATTTATCTTTAACACATTTTAATAATATTTTTACGCAATGTTATAATTTTTACGATGAATTATATGGCTCAAGACCTCGCCAAGAAGTTACTCCAGCCCCATCATCCAATAATTATAAAAAATATGCTTAATAATATCATATCACGAAAAAAAGCTAGAGTGACAAGTTCTCTAAATGAATTATGATCATATATATCAACAACATTTCGTGATTTTATGAGCACAAATAAAGTAGATAATTTTAATATTTTAGAATGGTGGAAATCTAAAACTCAAAGTTATCCTATTATGTCTGTTACGGTCTTCGTAGAGTTCCATTTTTGAACAGGCATGCAGGTCGTACACCCCAACTCATCTCCGCACACAGAGCGTGGTCCATATGCAGCGGGTTGTTGAGGTAGGGATTTGAACCTGCGACCTCCTAGATAAAGAGACTTAGCGCCGACCTTTATCACCATTTGAGCTGCAGCTCAGTTGGTGATAAAGGTCGGCGTTAAGTCCCTTTATCTAGGAGGTCGCGAGTTCAAATACCCACCTCAACAACCCACTGCATATGGACCACGCTCTGTGCGCGAAGATGGGTTGGGGTGTACGGCCTGCAGACACATTCAAAAATAGAACTCTGCGAGGACCGTAACATAAAAGTGCCGCCTAATATGGGTTGTATACAATCTTCGCTCTTTACGAGCTCGCCAGAGGTAAAAAAAAGTCCAACCCTTATTTGGCGAGCTCCACCCTAGGAGAGAGGGTGTTCACTGATCCCACACTACGCTCCCTCTATAAATAGAGGGTTGGCTCCATAGTCCTCTCATGTTGAGGTATGACTTCGGGGGGGGGGGGGGGGGGGGGGGGGGGGGGGGGGGGGGGGGGGGGGATTCTTTCGTGGCCACCAACTAGCCTCTTGTCGTTGCCGGCCTCCATGCGGTTGTCGTTCTTGGATTGATCAAGGAGTTCTCCTCTCCACGCCTTCTCGATCCCGCAAGAAAGAAGAAGCTTAAAAGAAAGAGGATCGTCGCGGCCTCCACCGACGAGAAGTCCTCTACCGATCCTGATTCCACGGCGATGCGTGAATCTCCTTCTGTGAGGTCGAGGATGTCGCCCGTTGTTGAGGAGCCCACCGCCGACCCATTTACTCTGGGGGTCTTGGGCGCGCTTGAGCACGCCACCGACGAGACTGGAGATGGGAGATTGGCTCTAGGCGAGGAGAATGCACTGCCACCTTCTCCTTCTCGCCTCGTCGTTATAACGAGTAAGGGCCTTCCCTCTTTAATTGATGATATCAGAACTGCACAGACTCCTCTTCTTTTTTGTAGTCGTGCTCTACCGCGAGCTGCCACCTGATCAACAACATAGCGAGGCAACAACGAGGGGTGTGACCACTACGTCCTCCTTAGCCCCCTGGTGAGTAGGGGATAGCCTTGTCTCCTTACCCCCTCCACCTCATCATCTTTCGGGAGTCGCTCCGCCACCCAGCCATTCTTCGGGAGGGAAGTCGTTGATGATGAGCCCCCTGCTGAGGGGACCGGTGTGATTCACGCTCATCGCACAAAAAATGTTGAAACATGGATACCGGTTCAACAGAGTTCGAGACTTGGGGAGTAGCTTGAGTTACTTCTCTCATCGTTAGATCCCAATGGCTAAGTATTTCGAGCCTGGAACTAACCCTCACTATTTGGTGGATGGATGTTTATAAACAAACCCACAGGTTGCTTCGAGGGGGTCCCGTCACTAATCCGGAAGCTTTGTATCACTTCCCCTCCAAAAAACAGGAGTTGAGTCAGCACCTCAGACAGCACAGAAGGTGGACAAGCGAGTACTCAGACTCTTTAGGGGGTGGATTTGTGTCGATCTGAGGAATTAATGGGTCCTGTTTATAGACAAATCCTTCTGAGGGCAAAATAGTCATATTGGTATGCGGGTAGCTGCCCCGGGCTAAACAAAATTACTATTCGCAAACCCAAATGGTCTGAGAGCAGCCTCTCGTGCCTTTCGAAAATACTAATCGCATCCTATGTTGTTCTGCGGATAGAAAGGGAGGGCTCGTGCGTCAGATTGATCCGATCTCGCCTCGTCTTACCCTGGGGCGAGTTTGCCTCAGACGTACCAACCCGCCCCCAATTCGCTCTAAGGCAAGTTCGTCAGAGGCGTCCAAATTTGCCCTGCCTTACCCTGGGGCAAGTTAGGCCGGTCTTGGGCCTACTCACCTAATATGGGTTGTACACACACACAATCAGAAGGAAGCACCACGAAGAAATTTGTAAAAAAAAATTGGAAAAAGATCCGGAGAAAAGGTTGAAAAAAATCTAAAAAAAGATTGAAAAAAACTGGGAAAAACTCTGAAAATAACCTGGAGAGCAGAGGAATCATCAATGCTAACTTTGATCTACGAAGGGAGAAAGAAAGATATGGATGTATCTAACCTGGGCGAGATGGCGTTGCAAGAAGGGGAGATGTCATCGCCAAGGTGGGGATATAGGGGGACTCCAGGGGACGTCGTTGTCGTCGAAATAGGGGCGGAATAGCTTCGTCGACGTCGGTGAAATGGTGGGCGGAGATGGACGGGAAGGTTGGTGATCGGGGGAAGGCTCGTGCTCGCTAGGGCTATTGGGAGCTTGGAGGCACGATTGGACTGGAGTTGGGAGGAGCGGTTGGGAGATAGGGTAAAATAGCGGATATAAATAACCGGTGTTTACATAAACAGCCAAACCAAATAACGCGTTTGAACAAAACCGCATTTTTGGTCGGCCGCACCGGAGGCCATTAGCTAAACCAAACGCCGCCTTGGGCGCTGTTTGGCGCAGCATTTTTGCACTTGTGAGTTTGGACAAAAACGCAAAAATACGGACCACCATCAAGAATAGATCGAGCGTTCACGAACGACAGTTCATAATTGTCACCGTCGTGCCAAACAGAGCCTTAAGATAGGGGGAAAATTCCCTTTGAAAACATATTCATCTTTCCAATTTTACAATTTTTATTTTTACACTTTTTAACTCTTGAATTTAGTTTATGCATCTTTATTTTATTTTTAAAATATATATATATATATTTATCTCTTCTATTTGTATTCAGTGCACTACTGCTTGTAAGAATACAAAAATTGAAATGAAGTGATGATTTATGGTATGTTTGAGAGAACTGATGTTGATCGAAAGAGAGTTGTCAGAAATGGAGTTTGAAAAATAAATTTGTGAGAAATGAAATTTGCAGTATAAAATTTCTCAAGTAAAAATCAGTTTAGAGCTGTTAAGAACATAATGACAATAAATTAGTTGGTAAAAATGAATTTTTGGTGTTTTTTTTTTCAAATTGGTATAATCATCCAATGCAATATCATAAAAAAGTTACAATAATTTGTTTGAAAGTTAAACTTAAAACCTAGATGGCATGTAAAATACAATGACTTTTTTTATATATAATTGATAAGCACACATCAATTTATAGAGAATTTAAAGGTGCGCTTTGTAAGAGATCACATTAATGGGAAGTGGCAATGATGGAGGAAGTGGGGGTTAAAGTCAACCCCACCAAGGAGGAAGAGGAGAAGTCGGCACGGAGCCGCCGTCCGATAACGATAGCGAAACCGCCGTGCCAACTGGGTCGCACCACCATGGTGCGACAAAAGTGCCCCCCAAACCGCCGCGCCAACTGGGTCGCACCACCATGGTGCGACAAAAGTGCCCCCCCCCCCCCCCCCCCCCGTTGGGGTGCGGCCAAACCCGTCGGGGTGCGTCCAGGGTCGTACCCCCCTTAGGTGTGGCCAAACATGCACCCCCTGTGGGGTGTCGGCCAAGACAGCACCCTCCTTGGGGTGCGGCCAAGACCGCCCCCCCCCCCCCCTTCAGTACAACCAGTGCGGCCCCGACCGCACCCCCTCCCTTTGGGGAACGGCAGGGTCGCGCCTCCCTGACGTCAGCTAGCTTCGCCTCCTAAGTCCACATTCACGGTGCACACAGAGCGACACCAAGTGTGCGACGGGCGTCGAACATCTCCAAGTTCGCGACGCGCTCGGAGCATCTCTATCTGCACGGAGAGCGTTGAACGTCTTCGTGTTCGCAGCGCGTGTGGCAGTTAACTTTCTTGACTTCCCAGATTGCATGTTTCGTTCGTTGTTGTCATCGCCGTCAACGAAGCTGCCCGAACTGCCCAAACTGTCTGCGGGCAAGACGGTCATATTCGAAAAGTGGCGATCAGTGTGCTCCAGATCGACGAACGTGATTCGCCCATCAGGTGACCGGCAATCCTTTGCCATGTGCCCGTACTTCTTACAGGCAAAGCAAAGGTATCTCCCCTTCTCGTCGCGGGCAGGAAGGAACTTCCCCCCATCTCCCTGAGAGGACGTTAAAGGTCCCTCTCCGGAGTTCTTCTTTCTCTTGTCCCAGGATCTCTTCTTTCCTGAGAACAACGCCTCGTCATCTCCTCCTGAGATGGATACTCCCGTCATCTGCTTCGCCAAGCTCTCCTGCGACGATAGCAGGTTCTCTAGCTCCAGAAGGGAGGGCTGAATAGCCCATCCTTGCACGGAAGTAACGAAGGGGACATACTCCTTCCTCAAGCCTCGGAGTATGTGCCGCTTCAACTTCGCCTCTGAGATTAGCTCTTCAGGATCCAAGGTCGAGATCTCCCCGCATAGGTTCTCCACCTTCAGGAAGAAGGTGGATATCGCCATCTCGCCTTGAGTCGACTTCGCCAACTCATTCTCCAGGAATTGTAGCCGCGCCACATTCTTCTTGTTGAATAACCCATCGAGGGCTATCCAGATCGCAGACGCTGACTTGCAACCTATGATGTGGTCGAACAAGTCAGGTGATATGGCTCTCTTCAAGGTGAACTCTACCTTGGCGTTGGTCTTCCTCCAAGCTCTCACAGCTGGACCATTATCGCCGGCAACTACAATTTCCTCTTGCTCCGCACCACCAACAACCTCCCAGAGATCCTCTCCAAGAAGGTAGCTCTCCATACAAGACATCCACTTCTTGTAGTTGGTTTGAGTAAGCAGCTCGATTCCTAGTCCTCTCGCATAACCTCCTTCGCCGTCCATCTTGGAAGACAACCTTGAACTTCGATAGCACGCGCTGCTTCAGCAACCTCCCTCTGATACCATGTTGAATTTTTGAGATTGCTACCAATCAAGAGTACCAACGATGAACAAAGAAGGCTATATTCCAACTAGGCAACCAAATTACAAATAAACACGGCTGAATACAAGTTGCATCCAACTTGAATCACAACGGCCAATAGAAGGTAAGACAAGGTCACGGACAAGGTCCGCTTCTTCTCCCGAGCACACCAGGCTGGTGATACTCGCTCCTCGCTGTCGCCGGGGCGATATCGGCTGTCGCCGGGCGATATCTCTGATCCTCGCAAGCTCGCTGCTCGCACTCCAGATACTCGCAAGCTCGCTGCTCGCACTCCAGGATACTCGCACGCTCGTCGCGCACGCTTCCTCGCTTTCTTCGCTGTCGCCTGGGCAATATCGGCTGTCGCCGGGCGATATCTCCACTACTCGCTACTCGCTCAAGGGAGCTCGTAGAACTCGCTCCAAGTCCGATGCTCGCCAGGTAGCGCTCTGGTATCTCTAACTCGCTCAGAGTTGATGATACTCGCCACTTCTGATGACTATGCTCGCCACTTTCAGAATTGGTGCTCTTTAGGGGGGGGGGGTACCCCTCTATTTATAGGCAAAAGCCTACTCGGCGGCGAGTAGGATACTCGCCAGCTGTCGCTGGGGCGTCAGCCACTGTCGCCGGGCGACAACTCACTTCAAAAATCTAACATCATCCTCTTGCATTCTCCAACTTGTAACACTAAGAGAGATAGTGAATTTGGTCGGCACCGATCCAGACCCGTGGTTTTTCACCCTTTTCAGGTTTTCTACGTTAAAAGTCTTCTTGCCAGCCTCACTTTACTTTGACTTACTGTGCACTTGGCTCACTTTAGAGTTAAGTCGGTTCAATTCGACTGGACAAACGAGAGCATCGAGCGACTCACAGCAATAATTATAAGATAAGACCTCCTGAAAGCATTATGAAGTATAACAAGATGACCACGGAGTGGCTTTCTCACTCATTAATTGTCACTAGATTGAATCACGTGAATACAATAACAAGTAAGTCGCTTTCCTTGTAGGCACGCTGAACTATGGAGTTTACTCATAAGGGGGGGACAGAGACCCCCAATAACCCGCTGTGCCCGGAAGTAGGCCAGAGAGGGGTTGGGTGCTTGGGCTACAACCCGGTGACAGTGTCAGGTAAAGCCTAGGAAGCCAGGAATAGTCCCGCACTTTTATTGTGACGACCCAGGATTTACCCTGACTTCGCGCAAGACTATTCCTGGCTTCCTGGGCTTTACCTGGCACCGTCACCGGGCTGCAGCCCAAGCACCCAACCCCTCTCTGGCCTACTTCCGGGCACAGTGGGTTGTTGGAGGCCTCTGCTCCCTCCCCCCTTTGATGAGCAAACTCCATAGTTTAGTGTGCATACGGGGACTTCCCAGGAGGTCACCCATCCCGAAATTTCTCTAGCCCGAGCACACTTAACTATGAAGTTCTTTCACTTATCATCACCAATTGAGCTGCAGAGGCCTCCAACAACCCGCTGTGCCCGGAAGTAGGCCAGAGAGAGTTTGGGTGTATGGGCTGCAGCCCGGCGACGGTGCCAGGTAAAGCCCAGGAAGCCAGGAATAGTCCTGTGCAAAGTCAGGGTAAATCCTGGGTCGTCACAATAAAAAGTACCCTGACTTCGCACAGGACTATTCCTGGCTTCTTGGGCTTTACCTTGCACCGTCACCGGCTGCAGCCCAAGCACCCAACTCCTCTCTGGCCTACTTTCGGGCACTACGGGTTGTTGGGGGTCTCTGCCCCTTTTTATGAGTAAACTCCATAGTTCAACATGCCGCTCAATTGGTGATGAGAAAGTGAAAGAACTCCATAGTTAAGCGTGCTCAGGCTAGAGAAATTTCGGGATTAGTGACATCCTGGGAAGTCCCCGTAGGCACGCTGAACTATGGAGTTCGCTCATCAAAAGGGGGGCAGAGGCCTCCAACAACCCGTTGTGCCCGGAAGTAGGCCAGAGAGGGGTTGGGTGTATGGGATGCAGCCCAGTGATGATGCCAGGTAAAGCCCAGGAAGCCAGGGAAAGTCCTGTGCGAAGGCAGGGTAAATCTTGGGTCGTCACAGAAGACACCTTAGGAGAGTACTCGACAACCTCCAGGAGAGTACTCGGCGACTTCCAAGAGACTACTCGACAGTCTCAATGAGAGTACTCTGCAGGCTCAAGAAGAGTACTCAGTGTCCTCCAGGAGAGTACTCAGTGTCCTCCAGGAGAGTACTCGGTAGGTTCCAGGAGAGTACTTGGCAGACTCCAGGAGAGTACTCGACCATCTCCAGGAGCATACTCGGCAACCTCCAGGAGAGTACTCGGCAGGCTCCAGGAGAGTACTCAGCGGGCTCAAGGAGAGTACTCAGTGACCTCCGGGAGAGTACTTGCACCTCATCTGGGCATGGGAATAACATTTCGCTTAAGGTGGGGTGGGCTATCCGCAGACCATTTGAGTCTGCGAATAGCATTTTGGTTAAGGTGGAGGAAGTTATTCGCAGTCCGTCTCAAAAGGTGGGAGCAACTATTCGCAGACCACCCCCCTTTGGATTTGCCTATAAATTGGACCCCAAGACTCAAGTAGTAGACACCTTTTGACCCCCTTTTCTAGGGGCTGGGCGAGTTTAGTATCAGCCTCTCTTGTGCCGAGCTCAACATTGGCTTTAAGAGGTGAAGTTCATATAGACTTTCGGGTATGTGAATGGACCTCCTCGCTACAGCACGCATGTCTTGTTTGTAGGAAGTTCAGAGCTATTTTTGTGTTCTCTAGTCTCTTCTCGTCTTGTCTCATCATGGTCGACCAATAAACGAGTAACCTTTGTTCACCCCCCCCCCCAAGTTCAAACGATTGGAATCCATTTCCGTGATTCCAACAATGCAGTACATACTGTACAAACCGTATTCGACGAATAAACCAACCTGTGCTCAGTGAGTAGACCAACCGCGTTCGGCGAGTAGATCTAGTAGCGATCTTACTCGCCCATAGGCAGGGTGAGGCGAGTTCTCCCCTCCCTTGCCCTTCTCGACACCATTGTTCTTCTCGACATCATTGTTCTTCTCGACGCCATTGTTCTTCTCGACGTCATGGCTCTTCTTGATGACATGATTCTTCTTCTCGACGATATGAGTGTTGTTCATCCAGACGATGCCAATAGCCTGTCCCGGCGACAAAGTTTCTTCTCGCTCGGGGCGAGGCGAGTTGATCTGGCCTCAGGAGAGCTCGCTTCAAGAGAGCTCTCCCCCGACGAGTAGGACTCAGACCTAGTCGCCCCAGCCGCACTCGCCCAAGGAGGGAGCGATGCAAGTTCGGGTCAACCCGACTCCTCAGTCCTCCCTCACTATCCGCAGACCAGCAGGGGCTGCGATTAGTATTTACGAAAAGGCGCGAGGAGCTGTTCACACACCATTTTGGTCTGCATATAGTAATTTGGTTAAGACGGATGAAGCTACCCGTAGACTCGTAGGAGTATTTTGCCCTCAGAAGAATTTGCCTATAAATAGGACTCATTATGTCTCAGATCAGCATGGATCCACCCCCCAAGAGAGCCTGAGCTTTCTTCTCTGCATCCTTGTGCTACCTGAGACAGACTCAACCGTTGGTTTTTTGGAGGGGAAATCAAGTAGGATTTCTGGGTTAGTGGCGGGACCTCCCCGCTGCAGCAAGTGGGTCCATTCTTAGGTAACTACCAACCATCTGTGATGGTCAGTTCTCAACTCGAAATACTCAGACCTAGTGTAACATCCCAATTTTAAAAAGGGGTCTAGCCGGTTCGGTTGAACCCCTGGAAGAGCTTAGGTCGGGTCACAGGACAACCACGGCCCGACCTTCGCCACATAAATAACGGTCATTTAGAGAAGTGACTATTTTGAGTATATTAGCGTGTCACGACTACGTTATTTTAGAATAATGAGCATACGTGCTCCGAATTGACTTATGTCAGTTGCATTAGACTCGTATAGTTGATACGAGTGCAACGGAGCTCGTTTCGTTTCAATCCGAGGCCATGTGTAGAATATGACTATTTTGAGTATCGTAGCGCGTCACGACGATGCAATTTTAGAATATGGAGCATACGTGCTCCGAATTGAATTCCGTCAGTTGCGTTAGACTCGTATGGCCGATACGAGTGCAACAGAATTCGTTTCGTTCCAATCCGAGGTCGTTTGGAGAAAACGACTATTTTAAGTAATATTGAGCGTCGCAACAACGCCATTTTAGAATATTGAGCAAACGAACTCCGAATTAAATTCCGTCAGTTGCGTTAAACTCGTATAGCCGATACGAGTGCAACAGAATTCGTTTCGTTCCAATCCGAGGTCGTTTGGAGAAAACGACTATTTTAAGTAATATTGAGCGTCGCAACAACGCCATTTTAGAATATTGAGCAAACGAACTCCGAATTGAATTCTGTCAGTTGCATCAGACTTGTATAGCCGATACGAGTGAAACAAATTTCGTTTCGCTCAATTACGACGTCGTTTGGTCAATTAAATAAAAATATTGCTCGTAAATTTATACGAAGCTTTGAGATACGTGAACGCCGAATTTCAATCCATCACATCAATGACGACCCAACACTCGACGACCCAGACCCATATTGACCTTGACCATATGGGGGACCACTTGTAGTTGACTTTGGTCAACCCTCCTCAAAAGAGTAGCTTTCTTAAAATTTAAACCCTCTCCACTCATCCTCCACTCAACAAAACCTAAATCCTCATGCTATAACCGGATTGGCTAGCAGCAGCCCCAAGGGAATTAAGTGGAAGTAGATATTTCATTCCAAGATTTTGATTAGCCAAATAGGGTTTAAACAAAGTAGCCCCCCTTAGCCTTAAAGCTTGATCTTAAGCCTTCCCCCACTCACACAAAAACCACAATCCCCATGCTCACCCATGATTGGTGGATCAGCCACCTTGCACAAATCCCCAAAGACAAGGCTTAAGCCAAAGCTAACCCTAATCCACTTTAAGCCAAATCTTAATCCCCCTCTTAGACTAAGCCCAAGGAAGTGGACTTAGATATTTTAGGGCCTCCATAGGGTGTCTGCCAGCTGCCCCCTCCTTGATCCAACCATGGTTGGGAGGAACTCAACCATGGACCTCTTTGGGCTAAACAGGAAGGAAGAGGAGGGAAAGGGAGGCTACTGCCACCCCTATAAAAGGAGCTCCCCTCCTCCAGAGCAGCACACCCTCTCCCCATCTCAATTCGAACCCACCACCACCCTCTGTCGGAGCCAACCTCGCCGGAGAATCACCAACCCGAGCTCCACCACCTCGCCACCCTCCCATGGCAAGATCGCCGGAGGGCTCCCGGAGGACCCCAAATACTATGCAACCTTCTCCTCTCCTCCCTACTTCACTTTCGGACGCCTCGCATGTCAACTCCGGAGGCCGGAGCGCCGCCGCCACCTCCCCCCTCTCCTCCGTCCGAAACAGGATACTATACCAGCTCCGGCGGTGGCCGGCGGCGGCAGGCCACCGGACCACCGCCGGAGGGAGCGCCCGCCGCCTGGGAGTTGGCCGGGGGCGGAGCCACGGCCGGCCGGTGGCCGGCCGGCGGCGGGGAAGGCCCGCAAGGGCGGCGGTGGTGCATGCGTACAGGAATAAAAAAAAAAATTATGTCTAAATTTTTTTTAAAATTTTATAATTTTTATAGAAATTGATACATGATTTTCTGTAGGGAAATATAGGGCTCAAATGGAAAAATTTTGAACATAAAAGTTGTGCGTAACAGCGAGGTGTATCCCCAGTAAAAATTTCAGATTTTTCTGTCATGTTTTAGTATTTTTAATAATTAAAATACTGTAATATTTGGGGTTTTTGAATTTCCAGAGGGCCGTAACAGTGAGGGAAAATTATGAGAAAATTTGGGAAGCTTCCTACCACTAACCTACACCTACTGTAATTATTTTGGAATTTTTGAAATGTGTTTACTATTTTTAGATGCTAAAAATCTATGTTATCAATTAATAATGAATTACGCTCTCCTCCAGCACGTCTCCAAAAATTACAGGAAGCTCGGGCGGCTGGATCGCACCCTCTAAAAAGTTTGGGTACTTTTAAAAGTAAAAATATCGACGCGCAGTTAAGGTCACAATCGCGAGGCGACGCCGCCAATTCGATAACGTCCGGATATTTAAAATATGAACCCAAGACATACGGAAATAAGGAGTTCCACGAAAAATAAGGAACATCATAAAATATAAGTAAACTCATATGAACGGAGAAAGAACGGAATTTTCTCCTATGAACGGAGATGGAACAGAATTTCCTCCTATGAACGGAGATGGAACAGAACTTTCCTCCTAAAAACGGAGTCGACTTTGAAGCCTCCTGTTATTGAGTGATTGGACTACTAACTTGTTTATTTATTTACTTCCTCCAGTCTCGTACTGGTCCTTATTTACTGCTTTCAGTATCTTTAAATCCAGTCTCACACTGGTCCCCCACATCTACTTTCTGTACTTTCAATTCTCCAGTCTCGCACTGGTCTTGATATTATGGCCTCTGCTTTCGGCCTATTTTACTGCTGATATTATGGCCTCTGCTTTCGGCCTATTTTTACTGCTTGATATTATGGCCTCTGCTTTCGGCCTATTTTACTGCTTGATGTTTTGACCTTTTCCTCTTTATTGCCTATAATTTAGAGTTGACGTGAAGATTAGGCATTCCTTCAGCGGCAACCCTAAATGGTGCCGAACTGGCCGCCGCTTGTAGAGCAGAGCGGACAGATCGATGTTTTGTCCTCTTCCACTTTATTGCCTATAATTTAGAGTTGACGTGAAGATGGGACACTCCTTCAGCGTCAACCCTAAATAGTGTCGAATTGTCTGTCGCTTGTAGAGCAGAGCGGACAGATCGATGTTTTGGCCTTTTCCTCTTTATTGCATATAATTTAGAGTTGACGTGAAGATGGGACACTCCTTCAGCGTCAACCCTAAATAGTGCCGAACCGTCTGTCGCTTGTAGGGCAGAGCGGACAGATCGATGTTTTGGCCTTTTCCTCTTTATTGCCTATAATTTAGAGTTGACGTGAAGATGGGACATTCCTTCAGCGTCAACCCTAAATAGTGCCGAACTGTCTGTCGCTTGTAGAGCAGAGCGGACAGATCGATGTTTTGGCCTCTTCCACTTTATTGCCTATAATTTAGAGTTGACGTGAAGATGGGACATTCCTTCAGCGCCAACCCTAAATGGTGCCGAACTGACTGCCGCTTATAGAGCAGAGCGGACAGATCGATGTTTTGTCCTCTTCCACTTTATTGCCTATAATTTAGAGTTGACGTGAAGATGGGACATTAATTCCTTCAGCGCCAACCCTAAATGGTGCCGAACTGGCCGCCGCTTGTAGAGCAGAGCGGACAGATCGATGTTTTGGCCTTTTCCTCTTTATTGCCTATAATTTAGAGTTGACGTGAAGATGTGACACTCCTTCAGCGTCAACCCTAAATAGTGCCGAACCGTCTGTCGCTTGTAGGGCAGAGCGGACAGATCGATGTTTTGGCCTTTTCCTCTTTATTGCCTATAATTTAGAGTTGACGTGAAGATGGGACATTCCTTCAGCGTCAACCCTAAATAGTGCCGAACTGTCTGTCGCTTGTAGAGTAGAGCGGACAGATCGATGTTTTGGCCTCTTCCACTTTATTGCCTATAATTTAGAGTTGACGTGAAGATGAGACATTCCTTCAGCGCCAACCCTAAATGGTGCCGAACTGACTGCCCCTTATAGAGCAGAGCGGACAGATCGATGTTTTGTCCTCTTCCACTTTATTGCCTATAATTTAGAGTTGACGTGAAGATGGGACATTCCTTCAGCGCCAACCCTAAATGGTGCCGAACTGGCCGCCGCTTGCAGAGCAGAGCGGACAGATCGATGTTTTGTCCTCTTCCACTTTATTGCCTATAATTTAGAGTTGACGTGAAGATGGGACATTCCTTCAGCGTCAACCCTAAATAGTGCCGAACTGTCTGTCGCTTGTAGAGCAGAGCGGACAGGTCGATGTTTTGGCTTTTTCCTCTTTATTGCCTATAATTTAGAGTTGACGTGAAGATGGGACATTCCTTCAGCGTCAACCCTAAATGGTGCCGAACTGGCCGCCGCTTGTAGAGCAGAGCGGACAGATCGATGTTTTGTCCTCTTCCACTTTATTGCCTATAATTTAGAGTTGACGTGAAGATGGGACATTCCTTCAGCGTCAACCCTAAATAGTGCCGAACTGTCTGTCGCTTGTAGAGCAGAGTGGACAGATCGATGTTTTGGCCTCTTCCTCTTTATTGCCTATAATTTAGAGTTGACGTGAAGATGAGACATTCCTTCAGCGTCAACCCTAAATGGTGCCGAACTGGCCGCCGCTTGTAGAGCAGAGCGGACAGATCGATGTTTTGTCCTTTTCTTCTTTATTGCCTATAATTTAGAGTTGACGTGAAGATGGGTCATTCCTTCAGCGTCAATCCTAAATAGCACCAAACTGGCTGCCGCTCTCGCAGCAGTGCAGACAAATTGATGTTTTTGGGTTTTATTCCGTATTGACATTAATTTAGATTTAACGGGAACACCTTGTGCCTTCAAGAAATAATTCCTACGGGAATGAAATGTTGCCTTCGAGAAATAATTTCTACGGGAATGAAACGTTGCCTTCGAGAAATAATTCCTACGGGAATGAAACGTTGCCTTCGGGAAATAATTCATACGGGAATGAAATGTTGCCTTCGAGAAATAATTTCTACGGGAATGAAATGTTGCCTTCGAGAAATAATTTCTACGGGAATGAAATATCCCTTCGGAAAATGTGCCTTTGGAGAATATAGGATGACCGATGAGTTTTTACTCTAAGGCAACCCGCACGACGGATGGTCTGGGAGGGCAACCCGTGCGAAACTAATAGAACTACGTGGGTCTGAGACCGTATGCAGAATGATACGGAGTACGTAGGCGGTGGTCGTGGGAAGACTGCCTCGGCCCAATAAGAGTCTAGATATCCCCTCCCTTATAAATTATATTTTATGTCTGTTTGTTAGTAGGGGTTGGATTCTGTTGGTGGTTCTAATAACTGTTCTTTAGCACAGGTGACAGGTGCGGATAAGAGACCACACCCAAGTATGGAGGAAGCCACGGAGCAGGCTACGTCAGGTACAAGTTGTTAAGCCGCATCCCTTTTGTTGTGCCCCACCTCACGGCATCTATATATTGGCAATGAGTCCTTGATGGACAGGATTTAATGCGGCAGAGGTATGTAAATTATTCATACAGGTCTTGAGTTTAAGGTTTCTGTGATAGTTAATCTTCCGCTATAATACTACGTCTTCCGCTAAGTGCTATAAAGCGCACTCTTCGATGATGTCTTCCGCTAGAATACTGTTTCCCTACTCTGTTGATGTGTAGTGACTTTCGCTTAACACCACCCCAATGCATGACCTTGGAGTGTTCAAGGAAGGGGGTTGAAGAAGCTAGTACCTTCACCCTTCGTGATCGCTTCGGCGTCGTGCAAAAAGGGTGGTGTGCGATAAGATCCCCCGGTCTGCCGTCGATTCTGGAGGGGGGGTCTTACACCTAGGGATCTGACGAAGAGAGAAGTAACTCAAGCTACTCCCCAAGTCTCGAACAAAGTTGGACCGGGTTCCAAAACATATAGTTTTTCCCTATATTAGATACCTTGAATTATAAAAAATAGGAGAATTTATTCAATCACGTGCAGGATAGGAGATAAGTATATTGTCATTAACAAATGTTGCGTTATGAATCGAGAATCCAATTAAAATCAAAAACCAAATTACTAAAGGATCGAGGTGGTGAACCAACGGTATATCTGTACTTATGAAGGATCGAGGAGGTGATCCCTAACCATCAACGGGAAGAGCAAAAACAAAATGAAGATCGAAGAAACTGTTAATGTATATTTGGTCAAATAATGAGTTCGAAGGTATAACGGGTCAGTTGGGTACACGGATACCCATCCCCGTAGACACTCCTAGGGTTTTCCCTATAAATACCCGCTAGGGGCAACGAGGAGTGGATTCCATCTTGATCCTCCTCCGGATGCTTCGAGCAAACCTTCTCAATCTCGAATCACGCCCCTAGGGTTTTCTCTAGTCCGACGTTCACAAGGGATCGCGTCGTCACTGTTCACGCGAAGGATCTGCGATTCTTCCACCCCAGCCGCTCGCGATCGACGAAGAAGGAAGCCCGTTCGCTGCTCTCGTTCGCTGGAGCTCTCCCTTCGCCGTTCGTGAAGAAGGAGGCCTGCTGCCGGTCGCGTGCTAGGTCTCCGCTCGTCTAGAGGAGCTCTCGCGATCCAGATCTGCAAGCCGCCGCACGTCCAGACGAAGGAGTTCGTCGGATCTGCCGCCGATCTGTCTTTGTGTTGCGCAAGAGGAGGGGTTCGTCGCTGCTGTTCTTGGACTGCCACCGTGCGCGAAGAAGGAAATCGCTGGATCCCAACCCTCCCGCCTCAGATCTGTCGCAGCTCCGCCGTCTCAGCGGTTCCAAGGCCGTCTCAGCGGTTCCGTCGTCGTCTCAGCGGTTCCTCCGCCGTCTAAGCGGTTCCGCCGCCGTCTCAGCAGTTTCAGTGCCGTCTCAGCGGTTCCTCCGCCGTCTCAGCGGTTTCTCCGCCGTCTCAGCGGTTCCTCCGCCGTCTCAACAGTTCCTCCGCCGTCTCAGCGGTTCGCAGTCTAGCCGTCTCAGCGGTTCAAGCCTAGCCGTCTCAGCGGTTTGCAGTCCAGCCGTCTCAGCGGTTCCCTGTGCCGCAGCCTCTTCAGCTGCTCCAAGTTCAGTTCACCCCTGCCGCCGCCGTCAAGTCTCCCGTCGCCGCTGTCTCCAAGCTAAAGCTCGTGTAGCCCTAGCGTTGTCGTCCTCCGACAGCGTCAGCGACAGCCCCCTGTCGCTACCGCCAGACGACAGTGCCGGCGACAGCTTCCAGGAACCCCGTTCCTCCCTATTTTTTGTGTCGTTCTCTGACGGGCGCACAATGATGAAGGAGAACAACATGGCGTCCCATGTTCCGATGATAAAGCTGGAGAAGTTCACGGCGACTGAGTTCAACGATTGGAAGTTGAATACTCAGTTCAGGATTAAGTTTCTGAACGTGTTCTACACAGTTCAGTCTGATGGTGCTGAGGTCGTAGGGACTGCTGAAGAGGCTCAGTGGGTTTCTGATGAAGAATTCTGCAGGGACTACCTGTTGAACTGCCTGTCTTCCAATCTGGCGAAGATGTACATGAAGCTGAAGACAGCTAAGGCCATCTGGGATGCTTTGCAGGAGCACTTCAGGCAGGAGGAGGACCTGTCCAAGGCGCACTTAGTGGACAAGTTCCACTCATTCACCTTTGACGAGGAGAAGGCCAATCTCCCTCAAGTATCAAATTTTGAAGTTTTAGTTGATTCCTTGTATAGCGAGAACATTGCGTTGCCAGATAGCTTTGTTGCTAGCACAATTATGTATACGTTGCCTTCTACGTGGTACAATTTCAAAACTAAAATGTACTGCAAGAAGATGCAGGTGGGTTTGAACGAACTCAAGTGTTTTATACGCATTGAGGACGAAAATAGGACTTGACACGCTCTAGAAGTCGTTATCAAGCAGAAGGCTGCTGCTAACATGATTTCGAACTCTAGACGCGCGCCAAACCCTAGGAAGTCAAAACCCAACCCGAGTAGCTCCCAGGTTGCAGACCCAAGTAAACAAATCAAAAAGTTTAAGGGCAAGTGCTATAACTACAACAAGTGGGGACACAACGCATCTGATTGCAGGCTTCCTCGTAAGGAGAAGGGCAAGACACCACAGGAAGGCAACCATGCTAACATGGTTAGTCTCACTGAGCCATCCGACTTTGTTGCCATGGTCGGAAACGGAAAGGTCAATACAGAGTGGTTCCTTGACTCGGGGGCAACGTGTCATGTTTGCAACAACCCTACTCTGATAACAGGTCTTACTAATGCGAGAGAATCTGTGACCGTTGCCAACGGTGAGACAACTGACGTCCTGAAGGTGGGGAATGCAACTCTGCTGTTATCCTCAGGTAAGACTTTAACTTTAAAGAATGTTAAGTTTATTCCTCCTTTAGCTGCTAACTTAGTGTCTATTAGCTTACTTTGTGATGCTGGTATGTCTTTTACTTTCTGTAGCGGTAGAGTAACACTGTCAGTTAACTCACACTATTTTGGATGTGCCTACGTCCAAAATAGAATGTACAGATTAAGTCTAACAAACGAAATAGTTCAACAAGTTCAAACAAACTTAGTTAGCCCTAAGACTCTACATGAGAGACTAGGACACGTAAACTATAGGAAAATGTTCCAAATTGCTAGAACTCACTAGATAGCTTTAGACACTACAGTTCAAACTGATAAATGTGAAGTGTGTGCTCAGACTAAGATCACTAGGAAACCTTTTAGTGCGGTTACTAGGAGCACAACACCCTTAGAACTAATACATTCCGACATATGTGACTTCAAAAGTTTTGTCACTAGAGGAGGCATGAAGTATTTGAACACCTTTATAGATGATTGTTCTCGATTTTGTCACATTTATCTCCTTAAAACTAAAGATGAAGCGTTTGAAAAAATTTGTTTTTTCAAAACTATGGTAGAAAACCAATTAGGCATGAAAATCAAAAGTTTTAGAAGTGATAGAGGAGGAGAATAAATGTCCAGTGAGTTCAAATGTTTCCTTGCCCAACATGGAATCATTGCAGAAACCACTGCTCCTTACTCGCCACAGTCTAACGACATGGCTGAGCGTAAAAATCGCACGTTAACAGAAATATTAAACTCTATGCTACTGACTGCAGGCATGCCTTCCGCTTATTGAGGAGAAGCAGTCTTAACTGCAAATCACATTTTGAATAAAGTTCTTCATGCTAAGTTAGAGGTTACACCCTACGAGCTTTGGTTTAAGAGACCCCCGTCTTTTACTAGACTTAAGACTTGGGGCTGCATAGCCTATGTCAGGGTTCCTGACCCTAGACGGTCTAAAATTGGACCTAGGACCAATACATGTGTCTACCTAGGTTGTGCTGAGGATAGTGTTGCAGATAGATTCTTAGATATTTCCAATAACATCGTTTTAGAATCTAGGGATGCAGTGTTCTTTGAAGATAAGTTCCTCAAGGATAAGAACCTGTCTCTCCCAGGTATGCAAGTAACTATTACTGAAGATGATCCTACTTCAGTACCGAGCACCTCCTATTCCGTTCCGGTAGATAACTCTGGCCTAGAGTCTAGGAGAACTTCTCTAAGATAGCGAATTCCCGGAACCTTCGGTAGTGACTTTGTCACTTGCCACGCTAAGGCTGATCCATCCACCTATAAGGACGCGATGAGATCTAGAGATTCTCTACTCTGGAAAGAAGCTATTGATGAAGAGATGAATTCTCTACTTCAGAATAACACCTGGACGTTGGTTGATAAGCCAAAAGGGGCTAAAACCGTAGGGTGTAAGTGGATTCTGAAAAAAAACTAAATCATGATGGTAGCGTAGCTAAGTATAAAGCACGCCTGGTGGATAAAGGTTTCACACAAGTAAGCGGAGTAGATTATTTTGATGTCTACTCACCTGTGTGTCACTTAGCAACCATTAGGGCCCTCCTTGTTATTGCGTCTATTGAGAACTTTATTGTTCATCAAATGGATGTTAAGACTGCGTTCTTGAACGGAGATCTGACCGAAGAGATCTACATGAGTCAACCTGAAGGTTTCATTGTAGACGGTCACGAAACAAAGGTCTGTAAATTACTTAAGTCTTTATACGGACTAAAGCAAGCACCGAAATTATGGCATGAGAAGTTCGACTATAGTGTAAAGAACATGAGATTCATGCGAGTCTCTCGGATAAATGTCTTTACATACGTAATAGATCGGATAAAGTCGCCATAATATGCTTGTACGTTGATGATATGCTCATTTTAGGATCTGATCAATCCGAAGTGGATGACGTTAAGTCAGATCTAATAAAAGAATTTAGCATAAAAGACCTAGGTGTAGCTAACACTATACTAGGCATTCAAATGAGCTTTGGGCAGACTGGCATCTTCCTAAGTCAAAGTCACTATATACAGTCCATGTTGGACATGTGGGGATACAGTGACAGTAGAGCATCTGAGACACCATACGATTACACTAACCGCCTAAAGCCCAATGAAGGAGCTATGGTTAGACAGTTAGATTTTTCTAAATTGCTTGGTAGCCTCATGTATGCTATGGTCTGCACTAGACCTGACATAGCCTTTACGGTCGGCATGTTGTGCAGATTCACTAGTAATCCTGGCTAAGACCATTGGAACGCCTTAGATAGGCTAATGAGATACTTAAAGCACACCCAAAAGTATGCTTTAGTTTACACTGGTCATCCTTCAGTTCTTGAAGGTTATTCTGATGCATCATGGTGCTCGGAATTAAACGACAGCAAGTCCACTAGTGGGTTTGTCTTCACACTAGGAGGAGCAGCTGTAGCCTGGATTCCAAGAGGTAATCCTGTATTGCACTCTCTTCTATGGAATCCGAACTCTACGCTCTTGCTGCAGTAGGCGAAGAAGCAAAGTGGTTAGGAGATTTGGTGATGGACATTCCTTTGTCGAGCCTGAAAATAAGTTCTGTTGCAGTTTACTGCGACAATCAGGCTACGAAAACGATTGCTACGAACACTTTGTTCAATGACAAAAGAAGGCATCTCAGGCTGAAACAATCCTAGTTGACCTCACTCACAAGTCAAGGGATTATGACCCTGATTGATGTGAGATCTAAAGATAATGTTGCAGATGCCTTGACCAAAGGCTTGAATAGAGCTCTCACAATAAAAACATCGGGGGAGATGAGACTAAAGTTCATAGAAATATGAAACTTTCCTCCGCAGTTTATGTTTTGATAGTGAGAACCTATAGTCGCAACATTCAAGCATCTAAATAACAAACTGAAAACCCCAAATAATTTCTTGATGAAAACCCAAGATGGTTAGATGCCTGTTATTCCACATTTAATAACTAAGCATCTTTCTCATTGTAAGTTGATTCGAAAATTATTCAACTGGGAATAGAAAGTCGTTGTAGTCGGTTATCTAACATTAATGATCATAGCACATTATTCCACACCTGATAATGTTGCAAACATTGTTGTGTCATTTCATTCAACTTTTGTTGATGAGGCACATAATGATCACTAATGGATATGATAACGGTTGATTTACAAAATCAACACTAGACTGGTTCCTGCTAGACTGGATAGAGATGCTGACAGTGTTACTTCACCAATGCTACAGGTTCTAAGCTCACTTATGTAAGAGCTAGTTCTCTTTCTACGTTACTGCATATGTTCATGAATTCATTGAGTTTTCTAACTCATGAAATTCCTTGCAGGCTATGGTGGAGATGGAGGAGAGAAAGTAGTATTTAACATGGATGTTGATGATCTACTAGACGAGTAGAATTATCATATGTTTTATCCTTGTCATTTTTTTGTTTTCAGACTATTTGTTGAGTAGCACATTTTTATTCTGGATATTTTGTGTAAAATCTTGCTGTTACTTATTGTGCTAACTCTCTTGTTTATGTTAAGTCGAAAACTCCTTTTTTGCTTTACTACTTTCTACACTTCGAAACGTATACATTATTTATCACAAATATAGGAGGAGATTGTTGATGTTTATTTGGTCAAATAACAAGTTCGAAGGTATAACGGGTCAGTTGGGTACACAGATACCCATCCCCGTAGACACTCCTAGGGTTTTCCTTATAAATACCCGCTAGGGGCAACAGGGAGTGGATTCCACCTTGATCCTCCTCCGGATGTTTCGAGCAAACCTTCTCAGAAACAAGTTGGGTAATCTTACAAAAGGGTCCGACGGGCGAAATTGAAGATGAAGATCAAAGAATGAAACCGGGATATCGCATGGGAAGCTCACATATCGGTCGACAGTGAAATATGCAGCAGAACTGGGCTATCGAACTGGTAGCTACTCACAAATCAATCTACGACGACGAGGCCTGCGACATTCCTCTCCTTTGGCGAAGAACATGAGGGATCGAGGAGGTGACCAGCGAGAAGAATGGCGAAGAACAACAAGGTTATGGATCGATATCGATTGGGCAGACACGTTATGAAATGAGCAGAATGAAGCTCTCAGTACCGACTGAATTTTGACCTCAGAGTGACTTATTTTAAACAAAAGGAGTTTACGTGCATTTTTCCTCCCAAACGATCGAAAATCCGAAGTTCCATTTTTAAGGAACCTGATGGGGTTCCCCGAAATGGGTTCAGTCGAATTGAATATTTTTGCCGCGATCTCGACCGGCTTACCGATATGATTCCAACAGGCCCATTCTCATACAATTTCGAGCCAGTTTGTTATTCCAAACAGACGCTAAAGCGTACATACGCACGCGCAAGCGAGCCACTCTCACCAATCATGGGGAAGAGAGCAACCATACCCCTTATTATGGGAGCGCGGATAATCACACCCCTCGTCATAGGGTGCAGGAAACTGCCTCCCACGAGCAGAGAGGTAGCCACCCCAAACTCAAAAGGCCGCGCATGTCGTGCAACCTCCGCCGCACGACCAGAGTCGCGCAGGCGCGCGACCTCCGCTCATCCGGAGACCGCACTGGCCATGCATGTCGCGCATCTGCATGGCCATGCATGGCCCTTCTATTTCTCCTCCGTGCCTACATGGGCCATGCATGACCCTTCTCTCTCTCCTCCGTGCCTGCATGGCCATGCATGGCCTTCTCTCTCTCCTCCGCACCTGCATGGGCCATGTATTGCCCTTCTCTCTCTCCTCCGCTCCGTCGGCCTCACCCGTCTCTCTCCTTTACGCCGCCGACCTCGCTCAGCGCTTTTTTCCACGCCAATGGCCTCACCACGCTCATCGCCCATGATCGCGCTCGCCACCCGCCGCTGCGCTCATTGCCCACCACTGCGCTCATCATCATCGGCCTCGCTGCGCTCATCGCCCGCCGCCGCGCTCCTCCCCCCCCCCCCTCGTTCTCCTCACCCACACCACGCTCCTCGCCCGTCGTCGTGCTCCTCGCCCCCCGTTGCGCTCCTCGCCCGCCACCGTGCTCCTCGCCCGCCACTCGCCCTCGCGTCACGCTCATAAGGCCTACCCGTTCTTGGCACGCTCACAAGACCTTCATGCTCACGACACGCTCAAAAGGTCTCCATGCTCACGTCATGCTCACAAGACCTGCACACTCTGCGCTCACGGCGCGCTCACAAGACCTTCGCGCCCACGACATGATCACAAGGCCTCCGCGCTTACGACGCTCACAAGGCCTCCGCGCTTACGACGCTCACAAGGCCTCCGCGCTCAGGGCGCGCTCACAAGGTCTCTGAGCTCACGACGCACTCACAAGACCTTTACGTTCACGACGCACTCACAATGCCTTCATGCTCACGACGCGCTCACAAGACCTCTGCGCTCACTGCGCGCTCACAATGGCTACGCGCTCATGCCACACTCATAAGGTTTCCGTGTTTGTGTCACGCTCGGTAGTTTACCTTCACTACTTCTCATGCTCACAAAGATTGCATGGCTCGTTCGTTGTCGCCGCCGCCACCACCAGTCCTGCTCGAAATGGGGGGGGGGGGGGGGGGGCAAAACTATCATATCGGCAAAAATGGTGATCTGTGTGCTCTAGATCATGCAATCTGATTCGTCCATCCAGTAGTTATGATGGTTACAAGGCGCAATTACCAAGCCACTCATGTCAAAAGCTATAAAAAGAGTCTAGAGCCCTCATTTGATTTGAGGGGACCTTGCCTTTAGCGTTAGAGAGAACTCCTTCGAAGTTCCTTCAGTGTTCGAAGAATCTTTGAAGATCTCCTTCGTCCCTTGAAGATCTTCTTACCTTTCAAAGATCTCCTTCAAAGGTGACCCGAAGATCACACTTCGGACCTTGAAGATCTCCCTCTCCTTCGAAGACTTCCTTCAAAGGCGACTTGCAGATTTTTTTCTACATTCTACTAAACTCTCATTGTAACGAGCAACGATCTGTCACCCTCGAGAATTCCATTACTTGAGAGTACTTCCATTACTTGTTACTCTCAGAGAAAATACTGCATCTTGGTCGGCACCGATCCGACCCCATGTTTTTTCACAATTTCTGGATTTTCCACGTTAAAAGTCTACTTGTCAGTTGTTAGTCTGCTATGTGACTGTTTGCGCGCTCGGCTCACTCTCGAGCTAAGATGGTTCAATTCGACCGGTCTATAAGAGCGTCGAGCTACCCACAACAGAATCGCAATGGAGGAAATCAGCCCCCTAACATGCCTTAACCACAATGTTATAATCAAATGAAAATATTTGTAATTATTTGTACAATGATATATTAGTTATTGTAGGACTTCTATTTTGTATTTTTCTTTTTTACATTATTTATTTTAGTCAATTGTTATTCACAAATTTTTACTATTCGCAGCTCTAAAGGGGTCAAGTTTTGTTATTCGCAGATAATTTTGTTATTTACAGACCGACACAACAAATTAAAAATATGGATCCAACTCTAAAAAGGTCAATCATCATGTCGTTGTTGGGCTCGGCTCAAAATGGAGTCGTTGGCCTGGGCTCAGAAGATCGCCGAAGAAGTATCTTCATTGTTAGGCTCTGCTCAGGGGAACAAAGACATCGACTGTACAACCCTCATATTTCCCGAGTCGGTGCGACCCGACCCGGATGAAGCCAAGATAGCAAGGGTGGCCAGGACGGACAAAACGACCACGTGGGGCGGTCGAAACCGACCAAGGAAAAAAGAGGACACGAAAGGAGTGGGAGAATATCTCTCACTCATCCGGGCGAGTGGGAGGGGCCCTCCCACTCGCCGGGCGAGTGGGAGCAGCCCTCCCACTCGCTCGCCGAGCGAGTGGGAGGGGCCTCCCACTCGCCGCCCCCTTTGGGCGAGTGGGAAGGATCCCCCCACTCGCCCGGTGTAGGTAGGGAGGTCGGTATGACCTCCCGCGAGGGGGGGGGGGGGGGGATGGACACCTCGAGTCCCACTCGCCCCCCTCACGCGTGATCGATGGCGGTCGTGGTTGGACTGCGGATAGCAGGATTTTTGCTATTCGCAGTCCATTTTTGGGATAGTCTATAAATAGACCCCCATGGGCACCTTGGGAAGGGTTGGTTCCTACCCCCTCTCTCGCGCGTGAGCAAGCACTACCCCTCCCCTCCCCTTGACGTTGAAGGTGGTCGGTGAGGTGTTCCTTAGTGCCCTCCAAGGTGCCCAGGCTCAGCATTGGCTTGGGAGGGGAAGCGCTCTAAGATCTTCCGGGTATGTGGTGGGACCTCCTCGCTGAAGCTTAAGGGGTTCATTTCTAGATTCAAGTCTTCTTCAAGGGCAAGTTCTCCTAGTTCCTAGCAACCGGTCAAGGGTCTGGGCTTAGGTCAAGTAAGGGTTAGTCGCAACCCCCTTTCGAACGCTGAAACCGGGAAACTGGTTTCAACATTCTGGTGCGGTGAGCGTGGAAGCGACTAATTCGGAAAGCCCCGAGCCGAGTCTCATGGCGGGAAGCAAAGAACCGGGGAGGTCGCCTCCCCCCGGCATGTTGCGGCCGTTGACGGGGGAGGAGGAGGCAGATGAGGCAGATCATGTGTTGGGTGACCTGACCAAGTTTGAGATGGCAGAGGAAGTGACTGAGAAAGGGGTCATTAGCGACAGTGGAAGGCCGGAGAAGGTGCGAATTAGCGGGAGGCTGAGCGGACCAGATCAAGAGAAGATCCGAAGATGTGTCCAGCAGAACATAGACATCTTCGCATGGAGCGCCGCGGAGATGTCAGGTATTGACGCGGACGTGGCATATCATCGCCTCAACCTCGACCCGAACGTCCACCCCATTCGCCAAAAGAAGAGGAAGGTGTCGCCCACCCTCGCCGGGCCTATCAGGGAGGAGGTGGGGAAGCTGCTCGAGGCCGGATTCGTGGAAGAAATCCAATACCCAGGGTGGGTTTCAAACGTAGTAATGGTGAAGAAGGGAGATGGGAGGTGGAAAATGTGTGTGGACTTCACTATGTTGAACAAAGCATGCCCCAAAGACTGCTACCCGTTGCCCCGGATCGATGCGTTGGTAGATTCAGCGGTCGGATTCCCTGTGATGAGTTTCTTGGACGCGTTCTCTGGCTACCATCAAATTCGAATGCACTCGCCCGACATCAAGGACGTCTCGTTCATCACGGACGATGGGTGTTATTGTTACAAGATGATGCCGTTTGGGTTGAGGATTGCGGGGGCGACCTATCAAAGGATGATGGATCGGGTCTTCAGAGAGCAGAAGGGGCGCAACTTAGAGGTCTACGTGGATGACTTGATGGTTAAAAGCAGGGATGTGGAGTCCCACCTGCAAGACCTAGTGGAGACCTTCGCTACCCTTCGGAGGTTCAAGATGAGGCTGAACCCTTCCAAATGTGTTTTTGGAGCAAGGCGAGGAAAGTTCTTGGGCCATCTACTCACCCCGGAGGGGGTCGAACCCAATCCAGACAAGGTAAAGGCCATCTTGGAGTTGGAATCGCCGAAGAACGCGAAAGAAATTCAGAGGCTGACTGGGAAGTTAGCAGGGCTGAGTCGGTTCCTCTCCAGGGCGGGAGAGAAGTGCTCTCCTTTCTTCAAGGCCCTGCGCCAGGGTCAAAATTTCGAATGGACGCCGGAGTGTGAGAAAGCCTTTCAGGCCTTGAAGGAACAACTAACGCGAGCCCCCTTGCTCCAGGGGCCGAGGGAAGGAGAAGACCTCTTTCTCTACCTAGGAGTAGGGGTCGAGGCAGTGAGTTCGGTTCTAGTCCGGGAGGAGGGGAAGAAGCAGCTGCCGATCTACTATGTTAGCAGAGTCCTGAAGAAGGCGGAGCAGAGGTACCCTGTCCTGGAAAAGCTAGCATTTGCTTTGATCATCTCGGCCCGAAAACTCCGCCCATATTTTCAGGCTCACTCGATCAGGGTGGTGACCGACCATCCCCTTCGCAACATTATAGAGGGAGTAGAGCATTCGGGCAGGTTGGCGAAGTGGTCGGTGGAGCTCAGCGAGTTTGATGTCAGCTTCATCCCCCGGTTGTCGATGAAAGCACAAGCGGTAGCAGACTTCCTGGCAGAGTACGTCAAAGAAGTGGACGGGCCAGAGCCCGCCGGGTTGGTGGCATGGGATCTGTTCGCGGATGGAGCATCGGGAAAAAGTTCCCTCGGCGGAGGGGTGATCCTGGTCAGCCCACATGGGACCAGGATCGAGCAAGCGATCCACATTCGGTTCCCTGTGACCAACAACCAGGCCGAGTATGAGGCAGTGGTGGCAGGGCTTCGTCTGGCAAAGGAACTGGAGATCCGGGACGTGAAGGTTTTCACAGATTCAATGGTGGTGGCCTCCCAGGTTCGAGGGGAGTTCGAAGCAAAGGAGCCAACCCTCCAGAGGTATCTGGCGAAGGTTAGGGACCTCGTCGGATGGTTCAACACCTTCTCCATTCAACACATTCCAAGAGAGGAGAACGCCCGAGCGGACCAGTTGGCGAAGCACGGTCCTCGCGCAGGAGGAACGGTGACCGAGCTGTTCCGCCCATCCATCGAGGAAGGCGAGTTGATGGAGATTGATCAGAGAACCTCGTGGATAGACCCGATCCTCACCTTCCTGACCTCGGGCAAGTTCCCAGAAGGAGACCTAGATAAGAGGCGGTTCAGGTACAAGTCAGCATACTACGTGATGCGCGAGGGAAGCCTGTACAGAAAAACCTTGGCTGGGCTCCTAGCAAGGTGCGTGACGGAAGATGAAGTTCCAAGGGTCTTGGAGGAAATCCACTCCGGAGAATGCGGGAGCCATTCGGGAAGTCAGACCCTAGAAAAGAGGGTGCTAAGGCAAGGGTACTTCTGGCCGACTCTACGGAAGGATGCCATGGAGTTTGCAAAAAAGTGTCAGAAGTGTCAACTCTTCACGCCGCTCCAACTTCAACCCGCGCAGAGGCTCAGGACGATCACTGCGCCCTGGCCCTTCGCCATCTGGGGGATGGACTTGGTCGGCCCATTCCCTCAGGCTAGCGGTCAGAGGAGATTCTTGCTGGTTATGATTGACTATTTCTCCAAGTGGGTGGAGGTTAAGGCCTTGGCGAAGACGACCTCGCAGGTGATAAAGAATTTCATCTGGGGGAAATAATCTGCAGACACGGACTCCCCCTTGCCATTGTAACAGACAACGGACCACAAATCGCTAGCGATGAACTCATCACTTTCTGCGGTCAAGTGGGCATCGACCTCCGCTTTGCCTCTGTCCACCATCCTCGAAGCAATGGGTAGGTGGAGGCCGCAAACAAAGTCATCGTCAACTTGCTGAAGAAGAAGGTGGAGAACCTGAAAGGGAACTGGGTGGAGCAACTTCCCTCAGTCTTATGGGCCTTGAGAACAACTCCCAACACGGCAACGGGCGAAACGCCATTCAAACTTTCCCACGGGTCAGAAGTCGTGCTCCCAGTGGAGTTCGAGGTCAGATCCCCCCGGGTCATAGCTGCCGAGGAAGGGGACGAGGACTGGAGAATAGGCAACGAAGAGGAGCAACGACTCTCGCTGGATATGGTTGAGGAGCTCCGGGACCTCGCCACGGTTCGACAAGAGGAAGTGAAGCATCGGATGGCCAGGTACTTCGATAAAAACATTAGAATCAAACAATTCATCCCAGGAGATCTAGTCCTCAAAAAGGTCGACGCCGCGGGAAGGTCAGCGAACGTAGGAAAGCTCCAGCCCAATTGGGAGGGGCCCTATGTGATCTTGGAGGCCCTCAGGTCAGGGGGTATCGCCTCCAGAATGTTGAGGGAATCCCCTTTGGTAATACTTGGAGTGGCGACGATCTTAAACGTTTTTATCCTTAATGAATA
This sequence comes from Dactylorhiza incarnata, assembly GCA_033032865.1. Classification (NCBI taxonomy): domain Eukaryota; kingdom Viridiplantae; phylum Streptophyta; class Magnoliopsida; order Asparagales; family Orchidaceae; genus Dactylorhiza; species Dactylorhiza incarnata. Next base: position 4,540,141 of record JAWHQI010000193.1, on the reverse strand, counting down.
TGTTGATTGTCTCTTTGGTCATACCTCTTACTCCAGCTTAAAATAGTTACTCTGGCCGATGGGAGCACAGGTTGGTAAGGTTCCACGAAGAGGAATTGCATCGCGAAAGCATCGAGCACTTCCACCTCCAATCGGTAAGGGGACTGGGAAGGCGTTGAGTTCCTCCACCTCCAGGTGCGCTAAGCACCAAGGACGTGGACGGGTACTTCCACCTCCAGTCAGATTGGGAAGGCGTTGAGTTCCTCTACCTCCCGGTAGGCTAGGCCCCTAGGACGTGGATGGGTACTTCCGCCTCCAATTGGATTGGGAAGGCGTTGAGTTCCTCTGCATCCAGGTGAGCTAAGCCCCTAGGACGTGGATGGGTACTTCCACCTCCAGTCAGGTTGGGAAGGCGTTGAGTTCCTCTGCCTCCAGGTGAAGGTAAGCACCTAGGACGCGGACGGGTACTTCCGCCTCCAATCGGTAAGATCCCCGACTAGAGACCATCCTCCGGGCTCAGTCATGCCGGCAGATGAGAGGCTCATCGGGTCGACTCGCTACTTGGTAGTTGGACTGGGAAGGCGTTGAGTTCCTCTACATCCAGGTAGGCTAGGTCCCTAGGACGTGGATGGGTACTTCCGCCTCCAATTGGATTGGGAAGGCGTTGAGTTCCTCTGCATCCAGGTGAGCTAAGCCCCTAGGACGTGGATGGGTACTTCCACCTCCAGTCAGGTTGGGAAGGCGTTGAGTTCCTCTGCCCCCAGGTGAAGGTAAGCACCTAGGACGCGGACGGGTACTTCCGCCTCCAATCGGTAAGATCCCTGACTATAGACCATTCTCCAGGCTCAGTCATGCCGACAGATGGGGGGTTCATCAGGTTGACTCGCGGCAGGTAAGATTTCAAGAAGGACGATCGGTTCGGTAAGATGGTTGAATCCCTCCGCCCCTCAGTGAAGGTAAGCACCTGGGATGTGAACTGGTCCTCCGCCCCCGGTAGTTCGAGAAAGTGTTGATTTTCCTCCCCCTCCAGGTGAGCTCGGCTCCCTGGTAGATGTGGAGTTTCCTCCCCCTCCAGGTGAGCTCGGCTCCCTGGTAGATGTGGAGTTTCCTCCCCCTCCAGGTGAGCTCGGCTCCCTGGTAGGTGTGGAGTCCCCTCCCCTTCCAGGTGAGCTCGGCTCCCTGGTAGGTGTGGACTTCCCACCTTCCACCTCGGGCCGAGTTCAGCTCGACTAGAGGTGTTGAGTTTCCCTCCACTTCCGGTCGAGCTTAGTCCGACCTCAGGTGTTGATCTTCCCCCACCTCCTGTTGAGCTCGACTCGCCGGAGGAGTGTTTAGTGGGGAAAGGTTCGTTCCCCACCTCGGGTCGAGTTCAGCTCGACTAGAGGTGTCGAGTCTCCCTCCACCTTCGGTCGAGCTTAGTCCGACCTCAGGTGTTGAGCTTTCCCCACCTCCTGTTGAGCTCGGCTCGCCGGAGGGGTGTTTAGTGGGGAAAGGTTCGTTCCCCACCTCGGGTCGAGTTCAGCTCGACTAGAGGTGTCGAGTTTCCCTCCACCTTCGGTCGAGCATAGTCCGACCTCAGGTGTTGAGCTTTCCCCACCTCCTGTTGAGCTCGGCTCGCCGGAGGGGTGTTTAGTGGGGAAAGGTTCGTTCCCCACCTCGGGTCGAGTTCAGCTCGACTAGAGGTGTTGAGTTTCCCTCCACTTCCGGTCGAGCTTAGTCCGACCTCAGGTGTTGATCTTTCCCCACCTCCTGTTGAGCTCGACTCGCCGGAGGGGTGTTTAGTGGGGAAAGGTTCGTTCCCCACCTCGGGTCGAGTTCAGCTCGACTATAGGTGTCGAGTTTCCCTCCACCTTCGGTCGAGCTTAGTCCGACCTCAGGTGTTGAGCTTTCCCCACCTCCTGTTGAGCCCGACTCGCCGGAGGGGTGTTTAGTGGGGAAAGGTTCGTTCCCCACCTCGGGTCGAGTTCAGCTCGACTAGAGGTGTCGAGTCTCCCTCCACCTTCGGTCGAGCTTAGTCCGACCTCAGGTGTTGAGCTTTCCCCACCTCCTGTTGAGCTCGGCTCGCCGGAGGGGTGTTTAGTGGGGAAAGGTTCGTTCCCACCTCGGGTCGAGTTCAGCTCGACTAGAGGTGTCGAGTTTCCCTCCACCTTCGGTCGAGCTTAGTCCGACCTCAGGTGTTGAGCTTTCCCCACCTCCTGTTGAGCTCGGCTCGCCGGAGGGGTGTTTAGTGGGGAAAGGTTCGTTCCCCACCTCGGGTCGAGTTCAGCTCGACTTGAGGTGTTGAGTTTCCCTCCACCCTCGGTCGGGTTTAGCTCGACCTAAGGTGTCGAGTGTTCTCCACCTCCAGTTGAGCTCGGCTCAAAGGAGGGGTGTGTATAGGAGAAGGGTTTTCCCTCTGTCTCAAAGTAATTTCAGCTGAAAAGCTTGGCAGAGGTTCCCCGATGACGGATCCTTTCGTGGATTCCCCTAAAGTCCCACCTACTCGTCAAATAGGTGGGTTGAACTTTCTTTCCGAGCTTGGAACAAGCTCGCAAAGAGCGGGGATTGTGTACAACCCTCATATTTCCCGAGTCGGTGCGACCCGACCCGGATGAAGCCAAGATAGCAAGGGTGGCCAGGACGGACAAAACGACCACGTGGGGCGGTCGAAACCGACCAAGGCAAAAAGAGGCCACGAAAGGAGTGGGAGAATTTCTCCCACTCATCCGGGAGAGTGGGAGGGGCCCTCCCACTCGCCGGGCGAGTGGGAGCAGCCCTCCCACTCGCTCGCCGAGCGAGTGGGAGGGGTCTCCCACTCGCCGGGCGAGTGGGAGCAGCCCTCCCACTCGCCGGGCGAGTGGGAGGGGCCTCCCACTCGCCGCCCCCTTTGGGCGAGTGGGAGGGATCCCCCCACTCGCCCGGTGTAGGTAGGGAGGTCGGTATGACCTCCCGCGAGGGGGGGGGGGGGGGATGGACACCTCGAGTCCCACTCGCCCCCCCCCCCCCCCCCCCCCCCCCCCCCCCCCCCCCCCTCACGCGTGATCGATGGCGGTCGTGGTTGGACTGCGGATAGCAGGATTTTTGCTATTCGCAGTCCATTTTTGTGAAAGTCTATAAATAGACCCCCATGGGCACCTTGGGAAGGGTTGGTTCCTACCCCCTCTCTCGCGCGTGAGCAAGCACTACCCCTCCCCTCCCCTTGACGTTGAAGGTGGTCGGTGAGGTGTTCCTTAGTGCCCTCCAAGGTGCCCAGGCTCAGCATTGGCTTGGGAGGGGAAACGCTCTAAGATCTTCCGGGTATGTGGTGGGACCTCCTCGTTGAAGCTTAAGGGGTTCATTTCTAGATTCAAGTCTTCTTCAAGGGCAAGTTCTCCTAGTTCCTAGCAACCGGTCAAGGGTCTGGGCTTAGGTCAAGTAAGGGTTAGTCGCAACCCCCTTTCGAACGCTGAAACCGGGAAACTGGTTTCAACATCGACTACTTAAGTTTAAAGTTGGTCTGCGAATAGATGTTTATAAACTCAAATAAAGTGGTGAAAAGTTGGTTTGCGGATAGACATTTATGCTATGCAAGTAACAATTGCCTTATTTTTATCTCTGTCACCTTAGAAATTACAACTTTGGTATCCTCAACTAATTATTGTTTTTCGATTTTGCTCCCATTGTGTACCATATTTTAGGCGATTGTTAACCGTAACTTAAATTTGGTAATGTACGCCCAAAAAAGGAAGAAAAAAAAACCTTAGGATTTGTTTGGCACGGCGGTGGCGATTGTGAACGTCGCGGTGGTTATGAACCGTCGTCTGTGAACGACCAACCCCATTTGAGAAACTTCCTCAATTTATGTTCAAAACTAGTCTTACTATCAAAGTAATGTGAACCTATAAGGTCGCACATCAAGAACGCGTAAAATTGGATAAATGATGTGTTGGTTTAATTTATATTGAATATAACTTAAAATTCAAGTCCAAAGTGTGTATTTAATTAATTGAAAATTAATTAAACATGGATCTGAGCTTGTTATTCGTCGAATTGGATTCAAAGTGGCTATTTAAACTATACTTGACGAACGTGTCGAATTGGTTTGTGGTTAGGAATCAAAATCAATATCGAGTTGAATTCGACGCACACCCATTTGGTTTGCGGTTACCAACTAAAATCAAACATCGACTAGCTGGGATTTTCAAAATCCCCCCTCTCTAATATTACAAGGGCAGTTTAAGAAACTACTAGAACAATCGATCCGAGTATAGAGGAACATAAAACATTATCTACAAAGCGAAACTAGTATTTCAATAAAAAGAAGGACGATTATCTTCCAACCCCGAGACCATTACACGGACCGAGCGGTGCTTTCCACATTCATGTGAATATCAATAGAGAAGAGGATTTCGTTCTGCGTTTTGTTCTAAAAAACATTACAATCTCGACGAAATCTAATTTTGTCGTAGATATATGCCCCACTTTCTTGATTTACTAGTACTGCATAGTTCATTATCATGAATTTTTCGTATTTTGATGTGCATTGTCCGTTCAACGAAATCCCAATACAAGCAGTGCAATGTGCAAGGGGAATGCATGAATATACAAAAGAAAACAATAGAGCAATGCACTCGAAATAGTATAGTAAGCTCAACAATGAAAATATTCTCCAAATGGGGCTCTACAAGGTATGTGTAATTTGGGTCATTGTGAACTTTGGATATAAAAGTGTGTGCAATGAACTAAATAAAGTACACAACAACTTTCAATGTCTTTTATATTTATCTAATATCTCAATTGTTGAAATGTTTTTTTGTCGGTCAAACCTCTAAACTCAGTGTGTGCAAGTGCATTTTCTTAGGCTCCGTTTGACGTATTTTTTTTTTGCTAGGGTGAGTTTGGACAAAAACGACATCATCATAGAATGCATGCTTGACAAGACAATGGTTATGACCCCCACCAAGAACAGAAAACTAGTTTTGAACATAAAAGTAGATGTTCATTGTACAACCCTCATATTTGTCGAGTTGGTCTGATCAGCCCGGACTCAGGCAGATCAAGGTGAACAAGGAAAGTGCCCGCTCGGGAGCGCCCGAAATCAGCCAAGGCACAAACGGATCCGGACGAGAGGAAGAGGGTGCGGCAGGACCGAAAGGGGAGCACCCACTCGCCCGTTGGGGGTGAGTGGGGAAGCGCCCACTCGCCCCTTAGGGACGAGTGGGGGAAAGCCCACTCGCCCCATGGGGGCGAGTGGCCACTCGCCCCTTAGGGACGAGTGGGGGAACGCCCACTCGCCCCATGGGGACGAGTGGCCACTCGCCCCTTAGGGGTGAGTGGGGGAGTGCCCACTCGGGCGAGTGGGGGAGTGCGGGGAGCACTCCATAAGGGCGAGTGCCCACTCGCCCCCTTGCGGGCGAGTGGGGTGAGCACCCGCTCCCCTCTCCTCTTTCCCTTGCGCGTGAGTGGGAGTAGTGCCCACTCGCCCCCCCTATTTTTGGGTAAAGACCCTTCTCACCTCTCTCTTCACCTGCCCGGATGTTTTCGCAGGGGTGCGGATAGTATTTTCAAACAGCAGGATTGCGCTATCCGCAGACCATTTCCAGGAATTCTATAAATAGACCCCCATGGGCACCTTGGGGAAGGTTGGCATCTCCCTACCCCCACCCCCCTTAGTGTGTTCGGTTAGCTAGTGACCCTGCCTTCCGTTCGCCAAGTCTTTCAGGCCAACGGTCAGGTGTTGCGAGTGCTCTCCGAGGTGCCCAGACTCAGCATTGGCTTGGGAGGGGAAGATCTTCGGGTCTTTCGGGTTAGTGGTGGGACCTCCTCGCAGCAGCTCGCGGGGTCTGTTTTCACCTGAATCTACCAGTAGAGAGGTTCTTAGGCTCTAAGTGACTAGCCGTTCGACTTTACCTGAGATAAGTAAGGGCAAGCTGCCTACCCCTATTTTCGAACGCTGAAGCCGGAAAACTGGTTTCAACATTCTGATGCGGTGAGCGTGGAACGCAGCTGTTCGGAAAAACCCCAAGTAGGTCGAATGGCTGGAAGTGAAGAGCTAGAGAACCCACCCCCTCCCGACGACTACGTAAGGAAAAGGCGATAGAGGCCTTGGCCGGGCTAAAGGTGGCGAAGGAGGTGAAGGGATAAGAAGTCGTCAGCAACGAGGGCAGGAGGCCCGGAGCAGCGCAGGACGGCTGAGAGCTAAGCAAGGAGGACCCCGAGAAGGTCCGGATGTGCGCCTCACCAAGGGCAGTTATCTTTTTCTTTATGTATCTGTAATGAACCTTGAACACCTTATCTTAATGAATTTGGTTTTGGCTAATGGAAGTGGCAATGTTTCATGAGGCCCGGAGAAGAGACCGCTGACCGGGCTTGTTCATGCCGGCAGGGCAGGAGAACTCACTCGGCGAGGCAAGGTGATTCATATTGATTAAGGCCCCGAGAAGAGACCGCTGACCGGGCTTGTTCATGCCGGCAGGGCAGGATAACTCACTCGGTGAGGCAGATGTTCATATTGATTAAGGCCCCGAGAAGAGACCGCTGATCGGGCTTGTTCATGTCGGCAGGGCAGGAGAACTCACTCGGCGAGGCAAGGTGATTCATGTTGGTTAAGGCCCCGAGAAGAGACCGCTGACCGGGCTTGTTCATGCCGGCAGGGTAGGAGAACTCACTCGGCGAGGCAAGGTGATTCAAGTTGGTTAAGGCCCCGAGAAGAGACCGCTGACCGGGCTTGTTCATGCCGGCAGGGCAGGAGAACTCACTCGGTGAGGCAGATGTTCATATTGATTAAGGCCCCGAGAAGAGACCGCTGACCGGGATTGTTCATGCCGGCAGGGCAGGAGAACTCACTCGGTGAGGCAGATGTTCATATTGATTAAGGCCCCGAGAAGAGACCGCTGATCGGGCTTGTTCATGCCGGCAGGGCAGGAGAACTCACTCGGTGAGGCAGATGTTCATATTGATTAAGGCCCCGAGAAGAGACCGCTGACCGGGCTTGTTCATGCCGGCAGGGCAGGAGAACTCACTCGGTAAGGCGAGGTGGTTCATATTGATTAATGCCCCGAGAAGAGACCGTTGACCGGGCTTGTTCATGCCGGCAGGGCAGGAGAACTCACTCGGCGAGGCGAGGTGATTCAAGTTGGTTAAGGCCCCGAGAAGAGACCGCTGACCAGGCTAGTTGAAGCTGGCAGGGCAGGAGAACTCACTCGGAGAGGCAGATGGAATTTCGGTTAAGGCCCCGAGAAGAGACCGCTGACCAGGCTAGTTGAAGCTGGCAGGACAGGAGAACTCACTCAGAGAGGCAGATGGAATTTCAGTTAAGGCCCGGAGAAGAGACCGCTGACCAGGCTAGTTGAAGCTGGCAGGGCAGGAGAACTCACTCGGAGAGGCGGATGGAAATTTGGTTAAGGCCCCGAGAAGAGACCGCTGACCAGGCTAGTTGAAGCTGGCAGGACAGGAGAACTCACTCGGAGAGGCAGATGGAATTTCGGTTAAGGCCCCGAGAAGAGACCGCTGACCGGGCTCTCACTAGCTGGCAGGGCAGGTTGACCTCTTGGAGGGGGTAAGTAATTTCTGCTCTGGGATGGTTCCGCTGACCAAGCTAGTTGATGCCGGCAGGGCAGGAGAATTCACTCGGAGAGGCATAAAGTCAAAAAGTCGAAAAGTCGAAAAGTCGGAAAGACGGTTAAGGCCTCCACCTCCAGCTGAGCTCGACTCCGTGGAAGGTGTTGATTTTTATCCACCTCCAACTGAGCTCGGCTCCCTGGAAGGTGTTGATTTGTATCCACCTCCAGCTGAGCTCGACTCCCTGGAAGGTGTTGATTTGTATCAACCTCCAGCTGAGCTCGGCTCCATGGAAGGTGTTGATTTGTTTCCACCTCCAGCTGAGCTCGGCTCCCTGGAAGGTGTTGATTTATTTCCACTTCCAGGTGAACTCGGCTCCCTGGAAGGTGTTAAGTTATTTCCACTTCCAGGTGAGCTCGGCTCCCTGGAAGGTGTTGATTTGTTTCCACCTCCTGCTGAGCTCGGCTCCCTGGAAGGTGTTCATTTGTATCCACTTCCTGGTGAGCTCGGCTCCCTAGAAGATGTTAAGTTATTTCCACTTCCTGGTGAGCTCGGCTCCCTAAAAGATGTTAAGTTATTTCCACTTCCAGGTGAGCTCGGCTCCCTGGAAGATGTTAAGTTATTTCCACTTCCAGGTGAGCTCGGCTCCCTGGAAGGTGTTAAGTTATTTCCACTTCCAGGTGAGCTCGGCTCCCTGGAAGGTGTTGATTTGTTTCCACCTCCAGCTGAGCTCGGCTCCCTAGAAGGTGTTCATTTGTATCCACTTCCTGGTGAGCTCGGCTCCCTAGAAGATGTTAAGTTATTTCCACTTCCAGGTGAGCTCGGCTCCCTGGAAGGTGTTAAGATATTAACACTTCCAGGTGAACTCAGCTCCCTGGAAGGTGTTAAGTTATTTCCACTTCCTGGTGAGCTCGGCTCCCTGGAAGATGTTAAGTTATTTCCACTTCCAGGTGAGCTTGGCTCCCTGGAAGGTGTTAAGTTATTTCCACTTCCAGGTGAACTCGGCTCCCTAGAAGGTGTTAGGTTGTTTCCACATCCAGTTGAGCTCGGCTCCTTGGAAAGTGTTGAGTTCCTCCACCCCATGCTCCGACTACTCGCATCACTTCCCGAGCGCGCAGCAAGATCAGCAGTCCTCGGCCCCGCAACCTATCTCACCACATCGACTCGCTCAAGTGTATTCGAGAGACTAAGACCTCGATGAGCAGCCATATGTGAGAGGTTGGTTGCGCAGGAGCAAAGCATGCGAACTTATGCAGGCATGATCGTGCGTGGCAGTCCTCTTAAAAGGAAGTCGGATCCTTACGGTCGTATGAGCCAAAGGTAAGGTCGCACGCGGTGTCGCCAAGGGATCCGCCTTCGACCCAAGAGAGACGTTGAGCAAAAAAAGAGTTTTCATTCTTGTGTATAACTTAAGGCAATGTATCTTTTACAATAGTCACGCGACACACGCGAGAAAGGGGGGAGAGAATGTTTCCTGGCCAGAGCAAGGGGCTCCGCCAGGTCACCCCGACTCCTCCCAAAGAGAGCCTTAAAGCAGATCTAGAAACCCTAAGGAGGGATCATTTTGTTCAGGAGGTAGGAAGGGGAAAAGCTCTCAAAGAAGGTGCTCCCCTCCCCCCTTTAGGGGGTTCTTTGTTTCCAAGTTCTCTTGTAAAGCCCCTCGGAGACTCTCGGGAAGGTTCACCCGCTCGTCAAATACGCGGGTTGGACTTTCTTTCCGAGCTTGAGGCAAGCTCGAAAAGAGCGGGGATTGTGTACAACCCCCATATTTGCCGAGCTGGTCTGATCAGCCCAGACTCAGGCAGATCAAGGTGAACAAGGAAAGTGCCCGCTCGGGAGCGCCCGAAATCAGCCAAGGCACAAACGGATCCGGATGAGAGGAAAAGGGTGCGGCAGGACCGAAAGGGGAGCACCCACTCGCCCACTCGCCCCTAAGGGACGAGTGGGGGAACGCCCACTCGCCCCATGGGGGCGAGTGGCCACTCGCCCCTTAGGGACGAGTGGGGGAACGCCCACTCGCCCCATGGGGGCGAGTGGCCACTCGCCCCTTAGGGGGCGAGTGGGGGAGTGCCCACTAGCCCCTTGGGGGAGAGTGGGGGAGCACTCCATAAGGGCGAGTGCCCACTCGCCCCCTTGCGGGCGAGTGCCCATTCTGTTGGAACAACCCTTTTACTGTTTTGGGCTAGGATCACTATGTACTGATTAGGATCAGTTGACCTCATTGTATAGTTTAAGGGTCAAGTCTGTAGGCTGATAAATTAGCTAGAACTTAAAATTAAATCTAAGGTTCCCAGCGCTCGACAAATGGCTAGCAGTGCTCGACAGATGGCTCCCAGCGTTCGACAGTTTTTGTTGACAGCGCTCGACAGTTCTCCAGCCAGCGTTCAACATTTTTTGAACAGCGCTCGACAGTTCTCCAGCCAGCGTTCAACATTTTCTGAACAGCGCTCGACAGTTCTCCAGCCAGCGTTCGACATTTTCTGAACAGCGCTCGACAGTTTTCCAGCCAGCGTTCAACATCCTCTGGACAGCGCTCGACAGATTGTAGCCAGCGTTCGACAGATCATTTATTGAATCCCAGATTTGTTATCAACTATATTCTATCTATCCTAACAACAAAACGACGAATATAACAGATCTATTTAATATCCTTTGGACGTATTCTGACAGATAAGGAAGGATATTAAACTCAGTTAATATATTCTCTTCTTTCCTTTTTCCAAGGCAGCAATAGCCGTTGACATTTAATGAAAAGGAATCTTTTCACAGTCAAAAATAAAAGGACCTGCCAAAATCGTTTGAATCGAAAGAATTCAAACGTCGTTCTATTACAGAATAAAAAGGATATATATATAGCTTAAAGAAGAAGAAGAAGATAGATAGACATCTCAGAAAGTATTTTCTTAATCTTCTTCTACAAGCAGCACAAAACTTCTGAGAACATCATCCTCAAGAGCATTCACTCAGAATCTACTGCAAACTCAGATCTTCTAAAAGAGCAACAAGCAATCTGAAGAACCTGTTCTTCTAGATCAATCTGCTACAGGAGATTTTTGTTTTCAAGAGAAAGCTTCTTCATCTTCTGTCAAACACTTCAATCTGACAGGGGGAGCTTTATAACAACATCCACTAGAGTCTTCTCTCAGCATCTTGACAGAGAAGAACACTATAAACTCTTTCTTACCTCTCTTATACAGGGTTATAACTCCCTTCAAAAGTTAATCTCGGTGACAGGGCACCTTTTCAAAAACCTGCAGTTTGGTTAGAGCACCTTATCAACAGCTCACCTGGTGTGAGGGCACCTTATCAACAACCTCCTAGTGGATTCCTACCAAAGGTGGTAGAAGAGTAGACGTACCCAGATTTATTGGGGAACTACTATAGCTCCTTGTGTCTTCTGTGTTTGATTATTTTCTGTGCTTGTGTTGTTTGTTTTGTGATTACATTTACTTAATTTTTTTTTGTTTATATAATTCTCACACAGCTTACACCTATATATAATACTATTTTAATTCCGCTATAAAAACTAAGGAAAAGTTTTAATACTCTATTCACCCCCCCTCTAGAGTAACTTAAGATCTAACCTCCACTTTCAATTGGTATCAGAGGAGGGTTGATTCTTTACAGACTAACATATGAATCACAAAGATCAACCAGATCTTAATTTGTCTAAGAGCTTCTTTATCTAAGAATTTTATATCATTCAAAACTCATCGCACAAAAAAGGAATATTCTAGCACAAGACCTCCTATGTGCAATCTCAATAAGTTTGCACTATGGAAAGCAAGGATTAGGCTTTATATGAACTCTATTGATGAGGAGATTTTCAATGTTATTCTGACAGGACCTCCAGCACCTACAGCAACAACCAGCACTACTGCAACAACAGACAACACTGATGTTCCACCTCCTGAGTGGACTGAGGCTCAGAAGAAGCAGAGAAATGCAGATGCAAAGGCCATGAACATTCTGGCCCTAACTATGTCAGATGACATATTCCAGAAAGTAGTTGAGTGCACCTCAGCAAAAGAAATCTGGGAATCTCTCAACAACATGGTGGCAGGCTCAGCAGATGAAAGGAAAGATAGAAGATCTCACCTGATCTCTCAATATGAGAACTTCAAGAAGGGAGAATCAGAAAATGTTGCTGATATGTACAATAGGCTCAGCCTCATAATAAATGAGCTGAAGTCTCTGGACAAAGTGATCTCACTCACAGAGATCAATGACAAAATTCTTATGTGCTTTCCCAGCACATGGAACTCCAGAATCTGGCCAATCAAAGAAGCCAGAAGCCTAAATGAGATCACCACTGAAGCCTTGTTGGGCAAGCTCAAATCTTATGAGCAGCTCGTCAAAAGTAGGGAAGCTAAAGAATCCACCTCATCCCCAGCACTCAAGAAGGAGAAAAGCATAGCCTTCAAGGCTGCAGAAGAAGAAGGACCAACTCCTACCAAAGAAGAGCTGATGAGCTTCATAGCCAAAAGATTCTATAATATGGCTAAGAAAGATTTCAAGAAGAAGTCATCCAGAAGCTATGACAAGCCAAGGTAAGACAAAAATCACTCTAACGAAATTATATGTTTTGATTGCAGGAAGCCAGGACATATTGCTCCTGAATGTCCAGAGAATCAAAACAAAAAGGACAGAAAGGAGAGAAAAAGAGAAAAGGAAGAAAGGAAAGGTTCTAGCAAATCTTCCTCCCACTCACACAAGAAGAAGGGAAGAGGATTTGTAGCAACATCCTGGAGTGAAACAGAATCTGAATCAGAATCTTCATCTGGTTCTTCTGATGAAGAAGAAACAAAAGAGAATAGCCAATGTCTACTGGCAATTTATGACTCAGACAGTGAGTCACAATATGAATCTTCATCAGGCTCCAGTGATGATGAAGAAGAAAAGAACTTCTGCATGATGGCAATCAATGCCTCAGCCAGCAAATCTAATGAAGAAAATTCAGAATCAGAAGAAGAAAATGATGCAGATCAGGTAATGTCTGGTTTTGATTTTACTTCAGATGAATTCAAGGCTGAATTCAAAGTCCTTTGCTCAGACTTACTCAACTCTGAGAAAGAAATAATCTCACTCAGATGTAAGTTAGCTGAAATGAAAAAGATGAGTGAAGAAAATGCAAATCTTAAGAAAGATCTGGCTGCCTCCAGAGAACACATTGTTCTCATTGAGAATAAACTTTCTGAGGCCAAGAAATTTGAAGAATCCCTAAATGGGAGAAGTATCAAACTGATGGACATCACAAGCTTAGTCAATGCTAGACTTAATAATAGCAAACTGGGTCTGGGTGCCTCATCAAGTGAGCCATCTCTGATTAAGAGAAATACCCTCTCCTCACCTATAAAATTTATTTCTGCTAAAGGCAAAGAAGTTGCAAAAAGAGATAAAGATATTTCAAGCAAGTCTGTTAAGGATAAAAGAATTCAAAAGAATTCGTCGAACGAAGATCGACAAAAAGGTTCAAATTTGTCGAACGGAGCTCGACGAAGTCTGAAAACAGATTTTCAGTATAGTTATCAGATGAACAATAGTCGACCAATTTATCCAAATTTGTCGAACAAATACTATACAGGAAATACTAGAAATCTTAATTCCAAACAAACTAAAAATCCTTTCACTGAATGGATAATACCTCCAAGGAGATATCATCCACAAGGCTATAAGGACCAGCCTGAAATGTCATTTATTTCTGAATTCTGTGGTAACACAAAAGGACCCAAGGTAGTCTGGGTCAAAAACAACTAGTTTCTGTTTTTGTCTTTGCGGGTACACGGCCATCCAAGATTAAATCAAAAATGGTACTTGGACAGTGGCTGCTCAAAGCACATGACAGGAAACAAGGCCAATCTAAAAAATTACAAGGCACAGCTTGGACCCAAAGTGATCTTTGGAGACTCCAACCATGGTCAAACCAAAGGCATTGGTCAAATCAAGGTTGGATCAGTAACATTCAAGGAAGTCACCTATGTGAAGGGTCTGAAGCACAACCTCATCAGTATAAGTCAGTTATGTGATGAAGGTTATCAGGTAACCTTTAATAAATCAGAATGCATTATCAAGTCATCTGATAATGTCATTGTTTTATCAGGTATTAGAAAGAGTAACATATATTTAGTAAATTTCAATTCCTCTAAATCAGAAATTTGCTTGTTTAATGAGCTAAGCAAACCTAGTGAACTATGACATAAAAGATTAGGGCATGTAAATCTTAGAACAATTGCCAAACTATCTAAAGATAATCTTGTTAGAGGTCTACCATCAGGATCATATAAGAAAGAATGTTTATGTAGGGCATGCCAGCTAGGTAAGCAAACCAAAAACAGTTTTAAATCCTTATCTAAAAGTGATTCACCTAGAATCTTATTTTTGCTACATATGGACCTTTTTGGACCTATAGCAATAAAGAGTTTAGGAGGGAAGTCTTACACTCTAGTTATTGTAGATGACTTCTCTAGATTCACTTGGGTATTCTTTTTGAGAGAAAAGTCAGATAACTTTAAAGTTCTTACAGACTTTCTTAAGAGCATACAGATTGAATACTCTACTGTAGTTGCATTGATCAGAAGTGATCATGGCACTGAGTTTGAGTCTCTTCTTATGCAAGAATTCTGTGAGAAGGAAAGTATCAGGCATTGCTTCTCAGCTCCTAGAACTCCTCAACAGAATGGGGTAGTTGAAAAGAAAAATAGAACCCCAATTGAATCAGCAAGAACATTGCTTGCAGATGCTAATTTGCCACTATACTTTTGGGCAGAAGCTGTTAGCACAGTAAACTATGTTCTGAATAGAAGTTTGATACACAAACTTAAGGGTAAAACTCCTTATGAATTACTTAAAGGGAAGAAACCTAAAATTGACTATTTTAGAATTTTTGGTTGTAAATGTTTTGTTCATAACAATGATAAGAAATATCTTAGAAAATTTGAACCAAAATCTGAAGAAGGAATTTTCTTAGGATATTCAATAGTTAGCAAAGCATATAGGATATTTAATAAATCCACTCTTAAGATAGAAGAATCCATGCATGTTTCCTTTGATGAAACTAACATGTCTTGAAAGGAGAAGAACTCTTCTACCAAGAATGCTTTGCAGGTACCAGCTCTATGTGAAGAGCTTAATGAACTAAATCTACAGTCAGGAGATTCAATGCAACCATTAGCTCAAAACCTTGAAGATAGTGAAGAAGAAGATCATCCAGATCTTGTTGATTATCAGAATCAAGCAACAGCAGAACATCCTCCACAGGATACAATTACTTAACAAAATCCCCAAATAAATACCACTGCAGAATTAACTCCAACTGTTGATCACATCACAGTTAGAGATCACCCAATTTCACAAGTGATTGGTGATATTTCAGCAGGTGTTCAGACAAGACATCAACTACACCAAAATCAGATGCATACTTGCTTTCTATCACAAGTTGAACCTCAAACCATAAAAGATGAAGAACAAGATCCAAATTGGATTCTTGCAATGCAAGAGGAACTCAACCAGTTTGAAAGAAACAAAATTTGGGATTTGGTTCCAAGACCAAGAGACCATCCAGTCATTGGCACCAAGTGGGTCTTCAGGAACAAACTTGATGATCAAGGAAATATTGTGAGAAATAAAGCAAGGCTAGTAGCTCAAGGATATTCACAGGAAGAAGGCATAGACTATGATCAAACATTTGCACCTGTGGCAAGACTTGAAGCTATCAGAATATTTTTAGCATTTGCTGCATACAAACAATTTAAGGTATATCAAATGGATGTAAAAAGTGCATTCCTAAATGGAGATATCAAGGAAGAAGTCTATGTGGAACAACCACCAGGTTTCATCTCTCCAACTCACTCTTCTTATGTGTTCAAGCTTAATAAAGCTCTCTATGGTCTCAAACAAGCTCCCAGGGCATGGTATGAGACCTTAGCTAATTTTCTATTGGAAAACAAGTTCTGTAGAGGCTTAGTAGACAAAACCTTATTTTTCAGAATACATAAAAATCAAACACTGCTAGTTCAAATATATGTATATGATATTATTTTTGGCTCTATTGATTCAAATTTATGCAAAAAGTTCTCCAAACTTATGCAATCTAAATTTGATATGAGTAGCATTGGTGAATTATCATACTTCCTTGGTCTTCAAGTGAAGCAAACCTCATCAGGAATTTTCATTTCACAATCTAAGTATGCTAAGGAATTAGTAAAAAGGTTTGGAATGTCTGATTCCTCTCCCATGAAAACACCCATGGCTTCTAATGCTATCATTAATGCTGATGAATCAGCGAAACCTGTTGATCAGAAGGTGTATAGAGCAATTGTTAGCTCATTACTCTATTTGTCAGCTAGTAGGCCTGATATAATATTTGCTACTTGTATTTGTGCTAGGTTTCAAGTTAACCCTAAAGAATCTCATCTATCTTTATTAAAAAGAATTTTAAGATATATAAAGGGTTGTCCTAATCTAGGTCTCTGGTATCCAACAACATCTGAATTTGAGTTAACTGGATTCTCAGACTCAGATTATGCTGGATGCAGAGTAGACAGAAAAAGCACATCAGGAACTTGTCAGTTTCTTGGTGATAGGCTTGTGTCTTGGTTTTGTAAGAAGCAGACATTTGTGTCCACATCAACAGCTGAGGCAGAATACATTGCTGCAGGCAGTTGCTGCTCACAGATACTGTGGATACAAAATCAACTTCTAGACTATGGTATCAACTTAAATCAGTCAATTATATTTTGTGACAATACTAGTGCAATATCTATAGCACAAAATCCAGTTCTCCATAGTAGGACTAAACACATAGAAATAAGGCACCACTTTATCAGAGATAATGTGGATAAAAATAAAATTTGCCTACAGTTCATCTCCACTGATTTACAAAGAGCAGATATTTTCACCAAACCCTTGGATGAAAAGAAACATATCTTCTTTATGAATCAACTGGGAATGATAGATGAAGACTCAATTTGTTGAAAATTATATTTTCTATCCTATCCAAAAATTTTGTCGAACGAAGAACGACAAATTTTTATTCGTCGAACGATGGTCGACAAAAACCTTCATATTCAAAGTCAGTGAAGAAAATCTCGTTTGTCGAACGGCGGTCGACGAAAAAGATATTTTTTTTCTGTCCGACAAAATTTTAAAGTCGGTTCGACTTCAGATTTAATTAGGTTTTGCCGAACATCGCTCCTCGAATTCTCCTCCGTATTTTCTCGACTATATAACACTTATTTTATCTTATTCTAAGCTCCGCGCCTACAGAAATCGTCTTTCCCTCCAGTTCCCCTCTGCACTTGATCTTCAACTTTCTTTGCAGGAACAATGACGATTCCTCAGGCCTCTCTGCACCTAATGAAGTTTGACGCAGGTTTTGACATTGACATGGACTCGTTTGCACAGTCAGACCAAATCTTCAAGGATATTCTTCAAACGCTGGATGAACAACACCTAAGGAAGCTTCTAAGCACCAGACAGAAGATAACTGTTGCAGAGATAAAAGAATGGGTTTTCACTACAAAACCAGTCGATGAAAGCTTGTCGGGAACAATCTCAGGTCATCATGTCTCTCTCTCTCCCACCATCCTTTCTGAAATCTTTGGTCTTGAAAATGGTGAAGATGAATTAGACATAAGCTCAAATGAATTTGATGAAGCTTTAGTCAAAATGGGCCATTTGTCTGGAAACCCTGGCCACATTCTGAAAAAGAATTTGTCTCAGGACTACAAGTTCTTAGCAGATATTGTTGGAAAAGTCTTGCTGAGCAAGACTTCTGGGCATGACTATATCAGTAGGCACCAATTTCTGTTAATGGTGGCTTTAATGGAGAAGAAGAAAGTCAACTGGGGATCAATCCTTTTTGACCTTATTAAAAAGAAAAACTCTACAGAGAATGTATGCTTTGGAAGAATTTTAGGAATTTTTCTGCAGGAAAGGCATCCAGAGCTTATGGTGTCACCAAAAGTAACAATAAATGTCAGCAAGAGGCTGACCTCAGCACTCTTTGCTAAATGGGATAGAGTAATTCTCAAGAAGAATACAGGAGCTGAGGCCTCCAGAAAAAGGAAAGCTTCTGAGGACACAAGGACTGATCAAGTCACTCCCTCTACCCTTCTAGAAGATCCTTCCTCAGTTCCTCCTTTCTCTCACATCCTCTCTCCACCTGCTCAACAATCTCCTGCACATTCTCATTCTTCATCCCCTCCTTCAACTGCAATATCACCCATCAATGATATTCCACTCTCAACTTCCCACATCAGTGATGCTCCACCTACACTCCTATCTTCAGAACCACTACCTACCACACCTCCCTCTCCAATACACAATGAATATCATTCACCTATTCATTCTCCTAATCCAATCCATCTAGACATTTCCACACATACCACCAACATCAGCAATATCATTCCTCCAATATCATCTCCATCCACTTCACAACCATCCACTAGCCATCCACCAGATTATCCATCCCTCAACCTCTCCTCTATTGCTGATCAAGTCTTTGATCTTATCCTTCCTAAAATGAGCCAGCTCCTGGATGCAAAACTTGCTCCAGTTCTTCAGGCACTTTCTACTTTATCTACTAAGATAGCTTCTCTTCCCTCCTCCACTGCTGTCCCTTCTACTAGGGGCCTAGATTCAGGCTGTCCTGAAGCTAGGCAGGGGGAGATGTCCTATGAAGAAGCTCCAGAAACAGAAGAAACTCCAGAAGAAGAAACAGAAGTTACAATTTTTGATACAGATATAATTGATCCAGATACACAAGTTATAGAAGAAATAAATAATATATGCATTCATCCATCCTGTGATCTATATAGCTTATTATCAAAATTTGATGTCATATATACTTCAAGGGTATCACCAAAGGTATACATAGAGGATCTATCAAAGGCTCTGATTTGCCTTCCTCAGAAAACTCATTCTGATATCATACAAAATTACTTATCCTCTATTCCTTCATCCACTGTTCAAGACATTCAAATAAAGGATCATTCTGCAGAATATGAAGATGATCTTGCAGAATTCCTTGATGATACAACAGCCCCACAAATTACTTCTTCACCTCCAATTCATGTATGGAATGAAGAACCAATGCCAAGCTTTGATGAAATCTGGAGAGAAGCAGATGCAGAGTTTGACAAAGCTGAAGAAGAAAGATTAAAGGCTCGTGAAGCAATCAAGAGAATTGATGATCTATACAATAAGCCAATCTCATCTTCTGACTCTGATGATGATGATGACAACAGTGATTCTGATGATACACTTTCAAAGAAAAGAAAGAAAAGAATAGCTAAGTCAAAGGCTGCTCCCAAGCCCCCAAATTCAAATAATGACATTCCTCTGTACATTTTGTATAATGTCCCTCTTGATGAGAAAACTCCTCACTGGATGAAGCTCTCCAGAAATGAGAACAATAGGAGGAAGAAATTCAAGAAGACTGGCTACATCCCTGACAAACCAGTCAAGCACAATCATCCTCCTCCTCCTCCTCCTCTAGCAGCTGGTGCAACAAGATCAGCACGTGTATCATCTTCCTCTTAGAAGCCAAGCTCTCAACATTCAGGGAGACCTGGTAGTTCTAGTGGTTCTCAAACCTCTGGATCAGCCAGTGCTCCATCCTCTAAGAAATCAGCTCCTATCTTTCAAAGAAGTCAAACCTTTTCTTCTTCTCAAATATCTTCAGAATACAAACTTCACATTTCTGATGGATCTCTTCACAGAGATAGAGTACCTCAAAAGGTCACTCAAGACAAAAATGATTCAGAAGATATTTATTACTTTCCAGATCCAGAAGAAGAGAAAATCTGTCAGATGACAAGACTGAAAGAAACAATTGCATATGCACAGATTAAAAAGGCTAAAGCAGAAGACAAAGACTTCTCAAGTTTCTCAACCATGTCAGAATACAGAAGAAAAGAACTTGAAAAATACAAACAGTTAAAGCATTCAATACTGAGGAATATATTGATATGCACCCAGAAGCATTTATCCCTCATGTCAAAGAACAGAAAATCATTGGTGCTCAAGATTTGTTTATCAGCAAAAAGAAATCAGAAGACCCCAACAGGAAAATCATATTCAAGCCACCTTCTCAGGACAAAAAGTCTTAAGTAAATTGCTTAGTTATGAATGTAAAGTTTCTAAACTCAGAGCATTTATTTTTATCTTATCTGATGATCTATTTTAATCTATCAGATATATTGTTGCTCTGTTGATTATACTTTCTGCTGTATCTATTTAATTTTTCTTGTCAAATAGTATCCTAACCCAAATAGGGGGAGATTGTTGGAACAACCCTTTTACTGTTTTGGGCTAGGATCACTATGTACTGATTAGGATCAGTTGACCCCATTGTATAGTTTAAGGGTCAAGTCTGTAGGCTGATAAATTAGCTAGAACTTAAAATTAAATCTAAGGTTCCCATCGCTCGACAAATGGCTAGCAGTGCTCGACAGATGGCTCCCAGCGTTCGACAGTTTTTGTTGACAACGCTCGACAGTTCTCTAGCCAGCGTTCAACATTTTCTGAACAGCGCTCGACAGTTCTCCAGCCAGCGTTCAACATTTTCTGAACAACGCTCGACAGTTCTCCAGCCAGCGTTCGACATTTTCTGAACAGCGCTCGACAGTTTTCCAGCCAGCGTTCAACATCCTCTGGACAGCGCTCGACAGATTGTAGCCAGCGTTCGACAGATCATTTATTGAAGCCCAGATTTGTTATCAACTATATTCTATCTATCCTAACAGCAAAACGACGAATATAACGGATCTATTTAATATCCTTTGGACGTATTCTGACAGATAAGGAAGGATATTAAACTCAGTTAATATATTCTCTTCTTTCCTTTTTCCAAGGCAGCAATAGCCGTTGACATTTAATGAAAAGGAATCTTTTCACAGTCAAAAATAAAAGGACCTGCCAAAATCGTTTGAATCGACAGAATTCAAACGTCGTTCTATTACAGAATAAAAAGGATATATATATATAGCTTAAAAAAGAAGAAGAAGAAGATAGATAGACATCTCAGAAAGTATTTTCTTAATCTTCTTCTACAAGCAGCACAAAACTTTTGAGAACATCATCCTTAAGAGCATTCACTCAGAATCTACTGCAAACTCAGATCTTCTAAAAGAGCAACAAGCAATCTGAAGAACCTGTTCTTCCAGATCAATCTGCTACAGGAGATTTTTGTTTTCAAGAGAAAGCTTCTTCATCTTCTGTCAAACACTTCAATCTGACAGGGGGAGCTTTATAACAACATCCACTAGAGTCTTCTCTCAGCATCTTGACAGAGAAGAACACTATAAACTCTTTCTTACCTCTCTTGTACAAGGTTATAACTCCCTTCAAAAGATAATCTCGGTGACAGGGCACCTTTTCAAAAACCTGCAGTTTGGTTAGAGCACCTTATCAACAGCTCACCTGGTGTGAGGGCACCTTATCAACAACCTCCTAGTGGATTCCTACCAAAGGTGGTAGAAGAGTAGACGTACCAGATTTATTGGGGAACTACTATAGCTACTTGTGTTTTCTGTGTTTGATTATTTTCTGTGCTTGTGCTGTTTGTTTTGTGATTACATTTACTTAATTTTTTTTTGTTTATATAATTCTCACACAGCTTACACCTATATATAATACTATTTTAATTCCGCTATAAAAACTAAGGAAAAGTTTTAATACTCTATTCACCCCCCTCTAGAGTAACTTAAGATCTAACCTCCACTTTCACACTCACCCCCTTGCGGGCGAGTGGGGTGAGCACCCGCTCCCCTCTCCTCTTTCCCCTGCGCGTGAGTGGGAGTAGTGCCCACTCGCCCCCCTATTTTTGGGTAAAGACCCTTCTCACCTCTCTCTTCACCTGCCCGGATGTTTTCGCAGGGGTGCGGATAGTATTTTCAAACAGCAGGATTGCGCTATCCGCAGACCATTTTCAGGAATTCTATAAATAGCCCCACATGGGCACCTTGGGGAGGGTTGGCATCTCCTTACCCCCACCCCCCTTAGTGTGTTCGGTTAGCTAGTGACCCTGCCTTCCGTTCGCCAAGTCTTTCAGACCAACAGTCAGGTGTTGCGAGTGCTCTCCGAGGTGCCCAGGCTCAGCATTGGCTTGGGAGGGGAAGATCTTCGGGTCTTTCGGGTTAGTGGCGGGACCTCCTCGCTGCAGCTCGCGGGGTCTGTTTTCACCTGAATCCACCAGTAGAGAGGTTCTTAGGCTCTAAGTGACTAGCCGTTCGACTTTACCTGAGATAAGTAAGGGCAAGCTGCCTACCCCTATTTTCGAAATCTGAAGCCGGGAAACTAGTTTCAACATTCATTAGGTTAGGTCAGGAGTTCACTAACGATGGTTCATAACCACCGCGTTCACGACCGCCGCCGTCGTGCCAAACAGAGCCTTAGTTCTCGATCATACACCAAACATAAAAATTACCGTGCATCGTTTGTTTTCAATACTTATAATATGTCTATGAATATCAATGGAGAGGATTCACAATGTGTCCTTCGAAAAAGCTGACAAAGCGTATGCTTCCATCTTAAAGTTTGTAGAGGTATACCTCAAAGTAACCTAATTGTGACATCTTTACTACAATGTGAATCGATGTCCCATTTATTTTATTCATGTATTTCATTTTGTTCACTGATTTGCTTATGCACATTTTTTATTTTCTTAATTGTTTCAAATTTTTACTCCATTTTGGATTTCTCTTGTCAAGAAGGTGAATTCCGAGTACTTGCACGTCAAAAATGGTGTCCGGATGAGAGAGAAATGACGCCGATGTTTGACGGGTGGCACTCCCACTCGATAGTTAGAATCAAGATCCTCTCAATTTGAACTCAAATTTATGGTATTTATTTGTCCCTCCAGATTTATTTTGAGTGTTGTTAAGTGCAAACCTATTATGGCTAGGTGCAAACCGCTCAAAAAATACAAAACAATAAATCTGATTAAAATAATCAAAAAGCTCTTATGGCTAGGTGCAAACCAAATGGATTTTTCCCGATTTCACTATTAATGTTGAATCCTTCTTCCCACATTTCCGTCGGGATATGACCGAGCCGATCTCTTTTTTTTTTTCCTTTGATTTTAGGTTCGCCTTCCGTTCAGATTTCTTCTCATTTTGATTTCTTCTTGGATTTATTTCTTCTCGTTTTGATTTCTTCTTGGATTTATTTCTTCCCGTTTTGATTTCATAGATTTTGCCCGTATTGATATCTTACAAAACCATTCATATTTCAGCTCGTTTTGATAAGAATGGAAAACAATGATTTTGTCTAACACTTTAACGTGGAAAAGAATGATTTTGATGTGCTATAATTTTGTATTAAAACTGATTTTATATTAGCAATTGACATAATATTAAATATTGAAGTGATATTTATTTATTTTTAATTTTTATTTTGGTTTGCACATAACAAATTGATTAGCAATTAAATTTTTTCAATTTGCACATAATCATGATTTGCACATAATTAAAATAGATTTGCACATAAATTACTCTTTATTTTTATCTAATCGGGTTGAATAATCGCATCATTTTTTAATTTTTATAAAACTAAAATATTTCATACTATTGGATAAACTAAGAAATCATCTGGACCGAACAAACGAATTCGCATCTTAAATGCTGCTGCCGGATTTGCAAGCGCGGGAATATTCCACAGGCGG
Source organism: Dactylorhiza incarnata (assembly GCA_033032865.1). Taxonomy (NCBI): domain Eukaryota; kingdom Viridiplantae; phylum Streptophyta; class Magnoliopsida; order Asparagales; family Orchidaceae; genus Dactylorhiza; species Dactylorhiza incarnata. Next base: position 4,516,980 of record JAWHQI010000193.1, on the reverse strand, counting down.
GCCCCACCCAAAACACTCACGCAATAATCACATATAACCAGCACCTATAGCGCGGTTCCCTTCATTTCGCCCGTCTGTCGTCTTTCATTGTCCACACAATAAAGCCGGAGAGGAGAGACTAGAGAGTAGAGAACCGGAGGGCGGAGAGAGAGGAACGAGCAGGGGGCAATCCCAATCCCTTCATCCCCATCCAAAACCCTAGCCGTAATCCCCCGCCGCACCTATGATTAATCTAGGCACGGGCACCAGGCCGTCGACCTCCGACACCGCCGAGAAGGCACTCTCCTTCATCTCCAAGGGTTTGAGAGAGGTGCGTGACTCCGCCGGCGCCGACATCCAGTTGATACGTGCTAGGGCAACTTCCTTCAAGGATCTTGCTGACCGGGAGCTCGAGAACTTCCTCCACTCATCCCCCGTCTTCTCCGTCCCTGCCCGGTCTCCGATGGACAGCTCTATCGCGGAGCTTGAGTTCGTCAAGAGGATCCAGCCGAAATTTTCGGAGTTTCGGCGGGCGTACTCTTCTCCTGACTTCAGCAGGAAGATGCTCGAGAGATGGAGTCCTGCAACAAGTATCCGGATCGATCTGTCAGGGATAAGGAACGCAGTGGTCTCGGATGACAAGGGAGGGCTGTTGGATCTTGAAAGAGATAGCCCTAGGCACAGGGTTAGAAGGATCCGGATGAAGGAAACGGATGAGGGGGAGTGGGAGCCCATTCGACAACTGAAGGAAAAATTTAAAGAATTTGAGCAGAAGAGCCAATCAAACGATATATTTGGGAGTTTCAGGAGTAAAGAGTTGGTCCAAAAAGTTAAACTGAGCTTGGTAAGGTTTTTCCATCAACTTGACAAATTCATTATTCTCATGTTTCCTATTCCCAAGCAGGCCTTAGGCTCCGTTTGGCGCGGCGGTGGCGGTTGTGAACACGGTGGTTATGAACCATAGCCCGACCTCACCTAAGGAACTTCATCCACTTTTATGTTCAAAACTAGTTTTCTTTTCTTGGTGGCGGTCACAACCGTTGTCAATTGTCATGCTAAACATACATTCTACGACGGTGGCGTTTTTGTCCAAACTCACCGGAGCAAAAACGCCACGCCAAATAGAGCCTTAGTCAAGTTAACTCATATTAATTTTTGAAATCAGGACATGTACTGCAGTTACTGATAGTCTGCAGGATTGTTGCAACTGAAGTTTTATGATTTGTCAAAGAACAGAACACTCATAGAGGCAAGCATGACAATGTTGAATGATTCTTCTCTTCCGGAATATTTCTGGGCAGAAGCCGCCAACACTGCTTCTCACGTGCAAAATAGAGCACTAGTCAACAAGAACCATCATAAGACACCTTCTGAACTTTTAAAGGACAGGAAACCAACTATATCTTATTTTAAAATCTTTGACAGTAAATGTTCCGTGCTTAACAACGGGAAGTATTACAAAACTAAGTTTAGTGAAAAGTGTTTTGAAGGTATTTTCGTAGGCTATAGTAGTCATATAGGATTTTCAACAAGAATGCACTGGTCGTAGAAGAATCAATAAACGTTGTATTTGATGAGATGAGTATGCTTCACAGGAGCTCTTCCAACATTTTTGTTGAAGATGCAGGTGCCAGTTTGAAACTGAAAGAACTAAACTTGGAAGAAGTCATCAAGGAGGATGCTCCAGGGACAGTCTCAGTAAGTGATCCAATCACGCCTGAAGAAGAAGAAATTCAAGAAGCTGAAGGGGCAGTCTCAGTAAGTGTACCACAAGCAGAAGAACTTGTTATCAGGGATTATGCAAGAAATCTGGTGATCAGACATCAGAGAGATCACCCAGCAAATCAAATAATCGGAGATACCAGAGCTGACATAAGGACAAGAAGAGGTACAGCTAACCAGGTTCTGCATTTGAATTTTCTCTCGCAAGTTGAACCAAAGAAATTTGATGAAGTCAAAGAGGATGCTTCATGGATCATTGCAATGCAAGAGGAGCTCAATCAGTTCAAAAGATGTAAAGTCTGGAAGCTAGTGCCAAGGCCCAAAGGTCAAAATGTTATCGGAACGAAATGAGTTTACAGAAACAAGCTGGATGAAGACGGTGTAATCATCAAGAATAAGGCCAGACTTGTTGCCCAAGGTTACCGACAAGAAGAATGGATCGACTTCAATCAAACCTATGTACCAAATCTTGTTATATTCTGCAATGTTGGATATCTTTAGTTTAGGATGCAGTTTTGGAGGGTTATTATTGGCATATGCTTTTAGATTTTTAGCTTATAGATTCTCATAGGAGATGCTTAATCTACATTGAGCCTTGTGGATGAAATAGGCATGTCAACTTCTTTGATGATCGCCTAAACATTCAATACTTAGGAAGTTTTAGGAGAAGCTTTATACCTTTTGGACCAAAATCACCCTCTTCTGAAAGAAAATGAGAACTTCCTTCAATCATGAAGGATATGTGAATTGAATTCGTCTGCTCTGGAAAACATATTGTTAATCTTGGATGCAAGCAAGTGTGGCACCATGATCAAGAATTTGTCTGCAAGTCTTTTGCATCTTGCTTCCAAAGAAGTACTTACTGTACAACCCCGTGTTCGTCATAAGATAAAATTAGAATTCGGGGCATAGGCGAAGCGAGTGAGGGCTCGCCGCATCTCGAAGAGCGAGTCGCGAGGGCGGGGTGAGCCAGCCTCACTGCCTTGCGAGGTCGAGGCCAAGGGGTGCTCGCCGCTTCGGAGTGCGATTAGCAATATCAAGGGGGCGGGTCTCGCTGCTAGGCGCCGAGCGACTCGGGAGCGAGCTCGCACTCGCCTGTGTAGGACCTCAGGGATGAGGCGAGGATCGGCCTCGCCAGCCCCCCAGGATCTTTGGTATAATATTTTATTCACATTTATTCAAGTCTGTCTGCCAATAACTCATCGGAACAGCAGAGTTTGGCTGTTAGCAGACCATTTTGGGGTGCATTTAGCAAAACCAAAAGGAGGAGTTACGCTATTAGCAGACCCAGTCGATAAACTATATATAGACCCTGAAGGGCACCTTTGGAAAGGACCCGAATCCTTTGGCTTCTTCCTCCTTAGGACATTTTTTGGTTAGTTCTCAAGGCTCTCCAAGGTGCCCAGCTTCATCTTTTGGCTTGGGAGGGGAAGCGCTCTAAGATCTTTCGGGTGTATGGTGGGACCTTCACGCTGCAGCCAAGGGTCGTTGTTTAGATCTAAATCATCGGTCAGGTTCCTCTACGAGATCAGTAAGCGCCAGCTGCCCCCTCTTAGGGGTCCGAACTCCTCGTTGGGCCGAATCTCGGTTCCAACATTTTTGGTGCGGTGAGCGTGGACTGCAACTAGTACAAGAAATTCCCAAGGAGGCAACATGACTGGAGAGGATGAGTGAGATGCCGGCTATGGCGGTTCGCCACTATTTGGCTCGCCAACAAAGGTAGGGATGCTGGCAGATTTTTGAAGGGAGGTTCTCGAGACGATCAACCTCGCCTTCGCTGCGGCGCGAGGCGAGTTCGCAACCCCAGCGACCCAAGTCATCCCACTGCCGAGGGTAGGCGAGAACGCCCCGAGGCAGAGGCTCAGCAAGGAGCAGGTCGGTGAGGCGCTGGGGCGAGATCTAGCCGGGCGAGAGTTGTTCCCCAACCTGACGAGCGCGAGCCCGGTGGGTGAACTCGTGGGGCGAGTGGGGCAGGCGGGGACGGCGAGCGGGGGAAGCCCGTTCTGCGAGCTGGTACTTTCCGCGCCCGTTCCAGAAGGTTTCAGGGAGCCAGATATGGTATACTACACCAGCAAGGATGACCCCGTCCAACACCTGCAATGGTTTGAAGACACGGTCTCCATTCAGCCTATATCGGATGCTTTCAAATGCCGACTTTTTGCCATCACCTTGAAGGAGAAGGCGCATGACTAGTTTCACCAGCTCCCAGTGGGGTCGATCTACGCGTTCGAGGATCTGCGTCGTAGCTTTCAGCTACGCTTCTCGACCTCAAAGAAGAGGAAGAAGAATGCCGAGACGCTCTTCAAGATCAAGCAGGGACCGGGGGAGTCGCTGGCCCACCACGTGGCCCGATTCCAGGAGGAGGTCCTGCTCATCCAGGAGGTGCCCGGGTTCACCCTCCAACTTTCCTTCACTGTGGGGCTGCGATAGGTGTTTTTCAAGATGAACCTGAAGCGGAAGGCCCCCCTGTCCTTCGAAAAGCCGATGGAGAGGGCGACGGAGGAAATCGAAGGGGAAGCGGCCAACCCGGAGTTCACAAGAAGGCTGGCGAAGCCGAGTTAGCCGGAGGTTAGGAGAAGAGAAGAGTCGAGGGCCCTGGAGTTGGGGTGGAGACAGCCAGGAGGGGGCATGCAGGGCCCGGGAAGAGGTTTCGCCCAAGGAGGGGGTAACTTCCAGGGAGGTCAAGGAAGACCCAACCACCCAGGGTGGAGGCAGGGCCCGATGCCACTCCCCCCGCCTCAGCAGACCATGACGATCGACCGAGGAAGGGGAAGGAGAGTAGGAGCGGGAGGAGCAAGAACAAGGAGGAGAAACCGTGCGGCGGAGGCCGAGGGAGGGGGGATGGCGTTGCCGTATTGCGACTTCCACCAGGAGGAACACAACGACCACCTGCCCAGAGTTCTTGGAAATCAGGAGGGCGAGAGGCCCTAGGGAGCAACAGCCACCGGTAAGGATAGAGGAGGTGATCGGGGCGGCGGAGGAGGAGGATACATGTGTGGATAGGGCTGACGTGGGTAGCCGAGGAGGGATCGGGGTGATCCACGAAGTAGTGGGAATCGAGACGACCCGAAAGACAAGCCTCAACACCATGTATCGTCGGAGCGTGGCTTCGACTTCTCAAACCCCTCCCCCGGATGAGAAGATTACCTTCTCTCTGAAGGATATGCCCGACCACGAAGACCCGTTCTGCGATGCACCATCGAGAACTTCACCGTCTCTCGAATCCTTGCCGACAACGGGAGCTCGGTCAACGTCATCTTTAAGAAGGCGTTCGATGAGATGAAGATGGAGGCAATGAGGGCGTTAGCCTCGGATGGCATACTGTTTGGGTTCTCAGGAGAAAGGAAGGAGGTGGAAGGAGGAGTAGGGTTCCATGTCATCTTGGGGGGACAGTCCCGCAACTGCCGGTTCGTCATCGTTGACGCTCTGAGCAGCTACAACGTCATCTTCGAACGGCCCCTCATCAGTGCATTCCGATGTGTACCCTCCTCATTCCACTAATGCCTCAAGTTCAGCGTGGGTGGAGTCCAGATCCGGGTGAGGGGAGACCCAAAGGTAGCAAGACAATGCTACGTTACCACGATCAACGCCATCACCTAGCAAGCAGAGGCGGAGGAGATGAACCGGGAGATGGAGAGGTAGGATGTGGGGGAAGGGGTCGTGGAAGGGCCCGAGGCGGAGGAGACGGAAGAGGGAAGGGGAGAAGAGGGTCAAGCCCAGGAGGGGACGGAGGAGCTGCTGGAAGTTCGGGAGCAGAGGATGGAGGAAGAAGAGACCGAAGCACTCGCTTGCGGAGGAAAGAAGGAAGGTGACTGGGGGGAACAATCTAGGCTGGCGGCCGTGGAGGAGGTCGTGGAGCTGGAGGTTATCTCCCGGGCGGGGGCGATAGAGAAAGTGAAGATCAGTGGGGAGCTCAGCCCCGAGGATCAGGGGATGATCCTAGCCTGCGTCCAGGAGAACGTGGACGTCTTCGCTTGGAGCGCGGCGGAAATGCCGGGTATCGATGCGGATGTGGCTTGCCACCACCTCAACCTTGACCCCAACACTCGCCCCATCCGGCAAAAGAAGAGGTCCATCGCTGACAAGCTAGTGGAGCACATTCGGGAGGAGGTGGACAAGCTCCTCAAAGCAGGATTTGTATCAGAGATCCAGTATCCAGGTTGGGTCTCCAACGTAGTAATGGTAAAGAAGGGAGATGGAAGGTGGAGGATGTGTGTGGATTTCTCTTTATTAAATAAATCATGCCCTAAGGATTGTTACGCCTTGCCTCGAATCGACGCGCTAGTTGACTCAGCCGTCTGTTTTTCTCTAATGAGTTTTCTAGATGCCTTTTCAGGTTATCATCAGATTCGCATGCACCCCCCGACGTTAAGGACATCTCATTCATCACTGGGGACGGGTGCTATTGCTACAAGATGATGCCCTTTGGGCTGAAGAATTCAGGAGCAACATACCAACAGATGATGGACAGGGTCTTTCGTGAGCAGAGGGGGAGGAACCTGGAGGTTTACGTGGATGACCTCATGATCAAGAGCCGAGACCTTGAGTCCCACCTCCGGGACCTTGAAGAGACCTTCGGTACCTTGAGAAAATTCAAGATGAGGCTCAACCCTCAGAAATGTATTTTTGGGGCCAACAGGGAAAATTTTTGGGCCATCTGCTCACCCCTGCCTGGGTAGAACCTAACCCCGACAAGGTGAAAACAATCATGGAGTTTAGGTCACTGAGGAACGCAAAGGCGGGGCAGCGTCTCACTGGGAAGTTGGTCGGGCTACGCAGGTTTCTCTCCAGGGCAGAGGAGAAATGCTCGTCCTTCTTCAAGGTGCTACGAGGGAACCAGAAGTTCGAATGGACCCCTGAGTGCGAGGGGGCATTCCAAGCACTAAAGGAACAATTAACCCAGGCTCCGCTGCTCCAGGGACCAAGGCAGGGGGAAGGCCTATCCCTATGCCTGGGGGTGGGGGTCGAGGCGGTGAGTTCTGTTTTGGTCCGGGAGGAGGGAAAAAGCAACTCCCAATCTACTACGTCAGTAGGGTGCTGAGAAAGGCAGAGTTTCGGTATCCCATCCTGGAGAAGCTGACCTTCGCCCTGGTGGTGTCGGCCCGGAAGCTCCGACCTTATTTTCAAGCACATTCCATTATGGAGGTGGTGACCAGCGAGCGTCATGGATGGACCCCTTCATTACCTTCCTGACGTCGGGACAATTCCCAGGAGGGGACATAGATAAGCGGCTATTCCAGTACAAATCGGCATACTATTCTTTGCATGGAGGAGGGTTGTACCGAAAGACCCTTTCGGGGCTCCTAGCCCGTTGCGTGTCGGAAGAGGAGGCCCCGAGGGTCCTGGAGGAGATCCACTCTTGGGAATGTGGCAGCCACTCTGGGAGCAGGACCCTGGAGGGAAGGGTGTTGAGGCAAGGCTATTTCTGGCATACCCTCAGCAAGGATGCGATAGAGTTCGCGAAGATGTGTTCCAAGTGCTAGCTGTATGCTCCCCTCCAACTCCTACCAGCCCAGAGTCTTCGGACCATCACAACTCCATGACCGTTCGCGATATTGGGGCTGGACTTGGTGGGCCCTTTTCCCCAAGTTAGTGACCAAAGGAAGTTCCTGCTGGTGATGATCGATTACTTCTCCAAGTGGCTGGAGGTGAAGACGCTGGCCAAGGTAACATCCCAAATTATAAAAAACTTTGTTTGGGGGGAAATAGTCTGTCGACATGGGCTCTCATTAGCCATCGTCACAGACAATGAGCCGCAGTTTGCCAGCGACGAGTTCGTCGGCTTCTGCGGCCAGCTGGGCATAGATCTTCGCTTTGCGCCGGTCAACCATCCTAGGAGCAATGGGCAGGTGGAGGCGGAAAATAAAATAATTGTGAATTTACTAAAAAAGAAGGTCAAGAACCTGAGAGGTATTTGGGTAGAACAACTCCCCTCAGTCCTGTGGGCCTTGAGAACCACGCCGATCACAGCCACAGGGGAGACCCCATTCAAGCTCTCCCACGGATTCGAGACCGTGCTCCCGATCGAGTTCAAGGTAAAATCACCCAGGGTGGTCGCAGCAGACGAAGGAGACGAGGAGTGGCAAATGGAGAATGAAGAAGAGCAAAAACTATCTCTGGACCTGGTGGAAGAGCTCCGGAACCTGGCTACCGTCAGACAAGAAGAGGTCAAGCGGAGGATGGCGCGATACTTTGACAAACACATCCGAGTAAAACAGTTCGAGAAATGAGACTTGGTCCTGAAAAAGGCTGACGCAGCCGGGAGGGGAGCAGCGATCGGAAAACTCAATCCCAATTGGGAAGGTCCTTATATTATAAATGAAGCACTCAAGTCGAGGGGGGGGGGGGTATCACCTCCGGAATGTGGAAGTGGTACTCCTCAGCCGAACTTGGAGCGAGGATGACTTAAAGCGTTCCTACCCTTGAACTCTAATGTTGATTTGATATCTATTGGTAATACCAATTTGGTATTGTTGTCCTTTCTAATCATAGGCCCATACAATGCGCGTGAATGCCGGATTGCCTCAGATCGATTCCGCTGTCGGGCTCTTACTAGCCGGTGGGTCAATTTGATCTCTGGAGAGGCTGGCAAAGGGAAAGTTGAGCTGGATTGCCTCAGATCGATTCCGCTGTCGGGCTCTCTCATTAGTCGGTGGGTCAGGTTGATCTCGGGAGAGACTGACAAAGGCTAAGTTGAGCTGGATTGCCCCAAATCGATTCCACTGCCAAACTCTTACTAGCCGGTGGGTCAGGTTGATCTCTGGAGAGGCTCGCAAAGGGAAAGTTGAGCTGGATTGCCCCAGATCGATTCCGCTGCCGGGCTCTCATCAGCCGGCGGGTCAGGTTGATCTCTGGAGAGGCTGGCAAAGGGTAAGTTGAGCTGGATTGCCCCAGATCGATTCCGCTGCTGGGCTCTTACTAGCCGGTTGGTCAGGTTGATCTCTTGAGAGGCTGACAAAGAGAAAGTTGAGCTGGATTGCCCCAGATCAATTCCACTGTCGGGCTTTCACTAGCCGGTGGGTCAGGTTGATCTCTGGAGAGGCTGACAAAAGGGAAAGTTGAGCTTGATTGCCCCAGATCGATTTCGCTGTCGGACTCTCATTAGTCGGTGAGTCAGGTTGATCTCTGGAGAGGCTGGTAAAGGGTAAGTTGAGCTGGATTGCCCTAGATCGATTTCGCTGCCGGGCTCTCATTAGCCGGTGGGTCAGGTTGATCTCTGGAGAGGCTGGCAAAGGGAAAGTTGAGCTGGATTGCCCCAGATCGATTCCGCTGCCAGGCTATCATCAGCCGGCGGGTCAGGTTGATCTCTGGAGAGGCTGACAAAGGGTAAGTTGAGCTGGATTGCCCCAGATCGATTCCGCTGTCGGGCTCTCATCATCCGGCGGGTCAGGTTGATCTCTGGAGAGGTTAGCAAAGGGTAAGTAGAGTTGAATTGCCCCAGATCGATTCCGCTGCTGGGCTCTTACTAGCCGGTGGGTCAGGTTGATCTCTGAAGAGGCTGACAACGAGAAAGTTGAGCTGGATTGCCCCAGATCGATTCCACTGTCGGGCTTTTACTAGCCGGTGTGTCAGGTTGATCTCTGGAGAGGCTGACAAAGGGAAAGTTGAGCTTGATTGCCCCAGATCGATTCCGCTTCCGGGCTCTCATTAGCCGGTGGGTCAGGTTGATCTCTGGAGAGGCTGGTAAAGGGTAAGTTGAGTTGGATTGCCCCAGATCGATTTTGCTGTCGGGCTCTCATTAGCCGGTGTGTCATGTTGATCTCTGGAGAGGCTGGCAAAGGGAAAGTTGAGCTGGATTGCCCCAGATCGATTCCGCTGCCGGACTCTCATTAGCCGGTGGGACAGGTTGATCTCTGGAGAGGCTGTCAAAGGGTAAGTTGAGTTGGATTGCCCCAGATCGATTCCGCTGCCAGGCTCTTACTAGCCGGTGGGTCAGGTTGATCTCTGGAGAGGCTGGCAAAGGGAAAGTTGAGCTGGATTGCCCCAGATCGATTCCGCTGCCGGGCTCTCATCAGTCGGCGGGTCAGGTTGATCTCTAGAGAGGCTGACAAAGGGTAAGTTGAGCTGGTTTGCCCCAGATCGATTCCGCTGCCGGGCTCTCATCAGCCGGCGGGTCAGGTTGATCTCTGGAGAGGCTGGCAAAGGGTAAGTTGAGCTGGATTGCCCCAGATCGATTCCGCTGCTGGGCTCTTACTAGCCGGTGGGTCAGGTTGATCTCTGAAGAGGCTGGCAAAGAGAAAGTTGAGCTGGATTGCCCCAGATCGATTCCACTGTCGGGCTTTTACTAGCCGGTGGGTCAGGTTGATCTCTGGAGAGGCTGACAAAGGGAAAGTTGAGCTTGATTGCCCCAGATCGATTCCGCTGCCGGACTCTCATTAGCCGGTGGGTCAGGTTGATCTCTGGAGAGGCTGGTAAAGGGTAAGTTGAGTTGGATTGCCCCAGATCGATTCCGCTGCCGGGCTCTCATTAGCCGGTGGGGCAGGTTGATCTCTGGAGAGGCTGGCAAAGGGAAAGTTGAGCTGGATTGCCCCAGATCGATTTCGCTCCCGGACTCTCATTAGCCGGTGGGACAGGTTGATCTCTGGAGAGGCTGTCAAAGGGTAAGTTGAGCTGGATTGCCCCAGATCGATTCCGCTGTCGGGTTCTTACTAGCCGGTGGGTCAGGTTGATCTCTAGAGAGGCTGACAAAGGGAAAGTTGAGCTGGATTGCCCCGGATTGATTCCGCTGCCGGTCTCTCATTAACCGGTGGGTCAGGTTGATCTCCGGAGAGGCTGACAAGTGAAAGGTTGTGACATGACCTGGGGAATTCTGCTGTCGGGCTCCCACTAGCCGGCAGGGTCGACAAGCCATTCAGAGGGCGAGGCAGAACAGAACTCGCCTAGCGAGATGTCGGCAAAACAAATAAGCGATACAAGGCCTCCCGCGGGGGGGGGGGGGGGGGGACATCGCTCGCAGGTACCTAAACAAGAGAAAGTGGCAGTATACCTAGATGAGCGAGTCAGGGGCTCGCAGGTACAGAGACGATATGGAAGATCGAAATGAATCGGTCGAGGTAAGTGGCGCGCACGAGACAACGTGGGGGAAGCCTCGCTCGCGGTACCCGAGGGCGAGCGAGCCGGATCTGACGCAGAAGCGAGATGCGTCAGAAGGCCGAGGAAATCGCCTTCATAAGGGTACGCAATGCGGTGAAGGAGTAGCGACGCTCGCGAGCTTTCGGATGGGGGTAAGCGAACGCATGTTTAACAAATACCTATGCGTTAAAGGCGCACGAATGCCGCGTGAAAGGCGCGCGGGTGCCACATGATAGATGCGCGAGTGCCGTGTGAAGGGTGCGTGAGTACGTTGCGGAAAATAAGAGAATGACAAGAAAAAGAACAAAATAAAATTTCATTTCATTCCATAAAAAAGGTTATATTACAGATGTCACGACGATCTTGCCAGCCAAAAATCAGAAATCCAAATTACATCAAAATCTAAGGGCGGTCCAGGTGTCACGAGGAGGGTCTCTGCAAGAGGCGACAACGCAGGAAAATCAATGGTCAAGGGAATCCGGTTGGTAGGGAGAAAAGCAAGAAGCTCACCAGGTCGCGACGAGGAGACGCGCAGGTTGGCGATGTCCGTATCCATGACCGCCGAACCGGTCCTCCCAGGGGATGGAGGGTGAGTGCCCGTCAGGACCTCGCCCATGACAGCTCCCCCGAGGAGCGCATTTTGTGAGCAAGAGAATGATATTAGCTTAGTTTCAGGAGGGATCGACCTATCAGCTTGAATACCTGCTGGGTGAGCCCGGTGTCGGGTGACGGATCCGGGAGTGAGGACCCATCTTCCCCTGGATGTCGCCTGACCGTCTTCGCTTTCTTGATTTTTGGAAAAGCCGCAGGGGCCCGCCGAGCGAGCCAATGTGCGAGTTCGACAGTGAATGACCGCCCGCTCGCCCGACGCGTCCAGGCTTCCGAAATGGGCATTTTGGCAACTACAACAACGGATGGCGAATGAAGACGAAGGGTGAAGGGGTTACCCATCGCCCATGATTGGTGGTATTTATAGCGCTGAGGATGGGGCCCACCAAAAGAATCCTGCCAAGTCAGCGACCGGCCGACGAACACCAAGGGTTGGATGTTTCTTTACGAGCTTAAGATAATCTCGCAAAGAACGGGGATCGTGTACATCCCCGTGTTCGCCATAGGATAAAATTAGAATTCAGGGCATAGGCAAAGCGAGTGAGGGCTCGCCGCATCTCGAAGAGCGAGTCGCGAGGGCGGGGCGAGCCAAGCTCACCGCCTTGCGAGGGCGAGGCCAAGGGGTGCTCGCCGCTTCGGAGTGCGATTAGCAATACCGAGGGGGGCGGGTTTCGCTGCTGGGCGCCGAGCTACTCGGGAGCGAGCTCGCACTCGCCTAGATAGGACCTCAGGGATGAGGCGAGGACTGGCCTCGCCAGCCCCCCCGGATCTTTGGTATATTATTTTATTCGCATTTATTCAAGTCTGTCTGCCAACAACGAAGTTTGGCTGTTAGCAGACCATTTTGGGGTGCGTTTAGCAAAACCAAAAGACGGAGTTACGCTATTAGCAGACTCAGTCGATAAACTATATATAGACCCTGAAGAGCACATTTGGAGAGGACCCGAACCCTTTGGCTTCTTCCTCAGGACATTTTTTGGTTAGCTCTCAAGTCTCAAGGCTCTCCAAGGTGCCCAACTTCAGCTTTTGGCTTGAGAGGGGAAGCGCTCTAAGATCTTCCGGGTGTGTGGTGGAACCTCCATGCTGCAGCCAAGGGTCGGTGTTTGGTTCTAAATCATCGGTCAGGTTTTTCTACGGGATCAGTAAGCGCTAGCTGCCCCCCTTATGGGTCCGAACTCCTCGTTGAGCCGAATCTCGGTTCCAACACTTACAGTGTTGAAGTAATTTGTAAATTAAGTAATGCTTGAGAATAAGAATTGAGTTAAACTTAGTCATGTTTGGATTATTTATGATGTCAAGTGCATATCTTCAATGATCATTATTGGATACTAAGAAGTAGCGTGTTACGACGTCGCATCCGCCTGAGCACACCACCTTGCAGAAGTCACAGGGGTGCGTATGGAATCCGCCATGATACTTTCTCCGTGTACTTGATTATTATTAGTTCATTAATTAATATTGATTAATTAATATTGGTTAATTAATTATAATTAATTTAACTAAAGTATTTTATAATTGTGTTTTTCCTCCCTCATCTATATAAGGCGGAGTGGTTTGTGTTGGGAGTCATCTTTTGAGGTATTAGGGTTTTGGCTCTCTTTGGAGAGAAGGATTATAGGAGGACCCAGCCTCCATAATCTTGACCGGAGCTTGCTCCGGATTGTATCTGTGCGCTTTCAAGTTAATGCAATCGTTCTTCGTGTCCAAGTAATTTCTTGTTGGTATCAATGGGCGGATGCGACTTCGTAACATAGTGCTTGATTGTAAAGAAAGTTTTAGGCTTTATTACGTGCAATTAATACATAGCAGGCAGATATGTATCAGATATTGCTGTACATAAAGCATATATCATTTTTATGAATAAAAATTGGAGTGGCTAAAATGTGGAATTTACTATTTAGTAAGAGAAAGTAAGATAAGAAACTTGCTGAGCAACAACATAAAGAGGCTTAACTCTTAAGTGCGATCGTATCGGAAGGCAATGATGTAAGGAATGGGAGTGAGTTGCGCATAATAGTGCGTGAAAACTTACTCTTGAGTGTTGGTTCTAGAAGCGGTAAAGGGTCAATGTCTCTAGCGTCTTCTTCTTGTAAGCCTTCAAGCTAAAGTTGTGCATCTTTCCCTTTGCATTTATGTCCCCTGATATATTTACCATCACAATTATAGCAAGACCTTTATCCCACAAGTATTGAAGTCCAGTCTAGGTGAGGAGTTCGATATGGAGGCGAGATTGGTGATCAAGATGACCGAGTCTAGGTATGGTGGCTGAGGGAGGTATTAGAATAGATTTTCTAAAAACTGGTCTAGTGTGATGGTCCTCTAAATATTGTTCTTCGAGCATGCGTGCTAAAGTGTAAGCATCATGTAAGTTGTAGGGCGTTGGGTAATCACAGAGTGATGAATGTGGTGTTTGAGACTGAAAATAGAAGTACTCTTCGAGAATTTGGGTGACAAACCCTCAACTCAAGTAGACAAATCTTCAAATCTATTTTGATAACTACGATGATAAAGGTGTGTAATAATTTGGTGAGGACACCTGTGGGGTCATCGAAAGATGAGGGTCCGATCTTTTCATGAGCAAATTAACAAAGAATTGAAATTCATGTCCTTGATGATCTCATAATAAAGTTTGGTACTAACAAGAAGCTGGTTTATCCAAGTGTAGTGAAGCAATAGATAAAAAAATCAGCAGGGCAAACATTATTATAATTGAAATATAATTGGAGTTCATGTAACCAATTTGTCGGGTCATCCGAAAAATGAGGACACGGTATTTTCACATGATCAATAGACGAAATAGGTACAACCTGAATTATTACGGTGTTCAGGAGGTGGTCGAGGACACTGTTATGGGCCACGGGCGACACGGCAAGTTATTGTTATCTTCAGTGCCTTTTATTATCACTAGTTGTGGGGTTTGTATGAAGTATTCTATTTCTTTTGTCTTGAGTATGAGATTTTGGTAGCTCTCTCCTCCCGAGCATGCCCCGCCTAGGCAGCCGCTGTTCCAGCGCCAAAGTATCCCCTCCGCCTCCGGCCACCACTCCGGCGAGAACACAACAACTTGGTATCAAAGACATTTCGATCCTCCTCTTCCGCTGAAGCCGCTGTCATCGACCTGCTCAGCCCTAACGCTCTGTCGAAATCGCGTTGCAGCCTATTTCTGCACGAACCACAACCCTACTGAAGTAGAAACCGCCGACCTAAGTCATTGTGCTCGACGCGCCGCACACGGATGCTCCAGCTCCCTCCTCGGCTTCATCACTTCACTTGATGCCCGTCTTCGAGCCCCGACGAGTCGCCTTCTCTTCTAGTCGTATCGACGCCGTCTTCGTCGAGCCCCACAATGTCTGTCGGTCTCGCCCACACCTTCGACATCCCAGGACACCGCATCCTCTTGTGCCCTGCATTCAGCGTGCCTCCGGATCACACATGCAGTCGACTCGTCCCCTTCGCGCAGCAAACAGAAACCCTCGAGCAGCAAACAGAAACCCTCGAGCCCAGCGTTCTCTCGTGTTGCTCCAGTGACCACTGGCGTTCAGTCGCGAGCCATTCATCGTCGTCGACTCTCACAACTCGATCCTCGCGCCTTCTTCTATGGGAAGCACAATATACATCTTTTTTTCGAGCCTCCTGCCTCTATTGCTATCGAGTTGTCATTGTTTTCACCCTGTGCCCAACACCTAGCAGATTAAATCCCAATTGAATAGTCACATCATTAATTTATATGCTGAATTATGGGGGACTCGTTCGATCAAATGAGTACACTAAGAAACATGATGCAAACGGTCCTGACATCCCTAGAAGCACGCCTTCAAGAAGCCGACGCACGCCGTCTGGAAGACTTTGTCACCCTCTCCAATAAGCTCACTGATCTTACAATTGACATTGTTCTAATCCATGACCAAGCTAATAACAGTCAAGCGCCTCCACTGCCACATACACATTAATCCACCAAACCCAGTTGATATCCTGGCTAGTCCAACAACCCTCCAGCAACCGATGCTTAGTGTTGTGCTTACTCAGACGGACTCCCTGCTGTTGCAGACACTCCTCTCATTCGCATGGAATTTGCAACGATTTGGAGTAGTTCCTAGGCATCCGCGGATTATTCTCCACCACTACTTCAATTATTTCAAGATCATGTTGCGGGCTACACTTCGGTCCTATCCATCCACGTTATGACCTGCCGACACCATCACCATCATCCTTGACGCCTGTGAGTACGAAGAAGGCTTGTCGCTCTCTACAGCCCCCGCTGCAATGACACAACAAGGAGTTATTTTGGTGCGAAATAAAGGAGCCCGATGAACAAATCGGTTGATCTTCTTTCGAGCTTGAAGACAAACTCAATTTGAAGGTCGGGTCAGATGTTATGGTCACGGGTGGCGGGCCTAGTTATTGTTATATTTAGTGTCTTTTATTATTACTAGTTGTGCTTAGTTGTTAGATGGTTAGGGTTTGCATTTAAAATAGTCTTGTAGCATATTTAAAGGAAGTGGGGTTTGTATGAAGGTATCAAAGAAGTATTCTATTTTCTTTTGTCTTGAGTATGAGATTTTGGTAGCTCTCTCCTCCCGAGCACGTCCCACCTAGGCAACCACGGTTCCGGCTCCAAAGTATCTACTCCGCCTCCGGCCACCACTCCGGCAAACACACAACAAACACCCATTGATGAGGATGTCTTTCCATGTTCATGTATCGAAAGTGGGTATCGGGTCACTTTTGACTTTGCCATTTGTTTTTTGTGTTTCAAATTGGGGCAACATGTCACGTCAAAGTGTGCCCATTTGATCAGATAAGCATTGTTGTTCCTATGGACTCCATCTCATGTTTCATGTAGTTGTTGTAGAATGATGGTCTCCATGTTCTGACCTTCAACCTGAATCATTTTATGCATTTCGTGAACGCCTCTTGAGCTTGGCGCTCCTTCTTGATGGAGTTCCGGATTTCAAGGATCTGGTTTTGCACATCGTATGATCTGATGTCAGCCATTGCGGAAGATTGAAATCGACAACGATATTGTTATCACTTAGGATGAAGAGAGTGTGCCCTCTTAAAGATAATTTGAGATAAAGGATCTTGGAACCTTTAAGATATATTTTGGATATTCAAGAAGTTAGAACAGGTAACAAAGATGCTATGATGCAAGCCCATCGAGTCAGTGATAGAGGTGAATCATCATATTTGCATGGAAGATGATAGCCATATTAAGGATGTGACAAGTTATTAGTTTCTCGTCCAGAAACTTATTTACATATTTAATACTAGACCTGATATAGTCTATGTTGCACACCCTAAGACTCGTCGCTGAGAAGAAATTGAGTTTCACATTAACTAGATTGGTTTCACTAACCTAAGTGTGGAAGTTTATATGGATGTTGATTGGGCTGATTTTGCCATGGATAAATAATAGACCACTAGATACTTCTCATTTGTAGGTGGCAAACATGTAACCAAGTGGAGCATGAAGAGGAACACTTGCTTATTCTAGCATAGAGGGTGATTAGATCCATGGCCTAATGCTTTTGTAAAGGTTTATCGTTGAGAATTCTCATGAGAAATTTGGATCTCCTGTCGACTAAGCTCAGGTTATATTGTGACACAATAATAGCATTGCAGATATTATTATTCAACACAATAATACAAAACACATTCAATTGACAAGAACTTCATCAAAGATAAAATTGAGGAAATTACCATATGAATTCTCTTTATTCAGCTCAAGAATCAACTTGTAGACTTGTTTACAAAAGGATTAAGTAAGCATTTTTCACAGAATAGTGTACATAATTTAAGCAAGATTAACTCATGCTCAAGTTGAAGGAGAGTGCTAAGTGAGCTGAGTTCAGATTAGTTTCATGTCTATTGTAGTTTAGCAAATTAGGTTATCTTACTCATAAAAGACATGGAGACCTAGGGCTAAATTCAATTATGGAACACGACCACCAAAATACCCGCAAATACTTCTTGAGTATTACATATACGAGATTTATGTGGGTATATATATGACCATCGCATAATAGTAAAGAATCCTTATAGGATCAAGATGTTTATTATAGAAGGGAGTAGAAGCATGAGTACATAAAAGAAGCGATGAGGTCCCAGTTTACAAGACTATTGGGACTCCAGAGTTTATGTAGGAGCAAATAGAGTAGACTTGTACATCTTTAGAGGCGCCGCCTATTCCATTTTCTCTATAGAAATAAGAGCTTAAGAGGAAGAGAAAGATAGCTTTGCCCACTCCAGTCATGGATCCACTATTAGCAAGAGAAGAAGCCAAGGGGGTGTCGAACACCAGAAGTAGTGCAAATTCATTGCACAAGGAGCAAGGATTAGTTAATTCAAGAGACGAGATCACGGTAGGCTACAAAGCAACCCTTTATTCAAGGGTTCAAAGAGGGAATTGAAGAGAGAAAAAATAAGGGAGGTTGCAACTCGAACGGGAGGATTTCATCCTTGGTGCTAACTCCAAGAAAGATTAGTTTGATTTTGATAACTTTAGTCTACAATATACAAAAAATTTCAAAGAATATTTAAGACATCGAAAAAGAGGGATGCAGTTATTTGTTTGGATCAAGAGGCGCTCCAAAATTTTGGAAAATTCCATATCTCAAATTCAATTTTATTTTTGGAATTTGAATTTTTTTCCTTATCAATTTGTTGGTTGACGGCTAAAATTAGGTGGGAGTCATTTCCCAAATTTGAATTTCAAACTCAATATGGATTTTTTATTCTAGATTATGTTTTTACTTGTCCTTTTTCCTATTAAAAGCCCAAGGTAAAAGATTTAGTAGGTTTGTATGAAGGGATCTAAATTCAAATCAAAATTATCCATCTCTCCTCTACACAGTCGTTTGTCCTATGATCTCCACCATTGAGGAAATTCAAGTCGTAATGCTTTTACTCATCTATATTTCAACAAATTTCATTTAGTTGCTCCACTAATTTGAGGTATATTAGGCAACAATGTTAAAATCAGTTGAGATTGCGAAGTTAGAAAGACCCAATCAACGGAAGACTGGAATTTTATCCAAGCTTGAGAAAAAAATTAGAGTTTATTCTTTCAAGAAAAAGAAGAAAAGAGTATATAATGTCCAAATATTTTGGTACAGCCCAATCCATAATTAGCAATTATTATTTGTTAGCTACATAACTCTGTGTTATTCGCACTATTCCCTACACCATTGATGTTTAAGAGTTAATAGAATATCTTTGGTTTGCAGAGTCTTCTGGACAAATTGAGTAGAAGTTTGAGTTACCCAATCCCAAGACTAGATTCTATGCTTGCTCCTATATTTAAGATAGCTCTTGAGTAGACTTGGGTATATTCCTACATGTCCTCCATTACAACACTTGAACAATCCAATGCATGCATATTATATAAGGAAGCATTGGTCAACTACCTACCCAGTGTAATCTTGGATCAATAGATGTCTTTCAATGAGTGGATAGTTGAGATGTTCATGAGGTGTCCTTTCAAACGATCTCAAACTAAATACATTGCTGTTGATGTTTAGAATGGATTCAAAGCCTCTGATGGGTAATAATAGATGCTCATATGCAGTAAAATCATACAAAAATGAAGAAACTCAATCCATAAAATTTCATAGAGGAAAACCAACTTTGTTATATTTCTGTGTACAAAACATAAAAATGCAGCCAATATAGAGGAGAATGAACATTTTCTACCAAGCATAACAAAGTTAATGACTAGGTGTAAACATATACAACAACAACAACAACAGAACCCATATAGTCCCCAATCATTGGGTGTATGGGCGAGAGAAGATTGGAAACAGACCTAACCTTTGACACTATGCACAAAGTGGCTTCTCTCAGAGGAGAAATACCTAACCTTTGACAATAAATGCACAAAGTGGTTGCTCACAGAGTACCACTGAAATAGTGGCCCCCTATACCATCGCGTTTGCTGCGGAATCATGCCCTCAAATCAAAGCCAAAGACATCAGAGAGGGCAGACCCAAGAATCCATTTTGATTTATGTGCACCTCATATCCATTTTGACTAGGTGTAAACATATGTATATTTAAATTAGTACCATTTTGCCCCTCTTTTTTTTCAGAAGCCTGTGCAGGGGCATGAAAGGTGTTGTGTGCTTATGTTTGCACCCATATATAACATTATCATTTTCATATACGGGTCTTTTTCTTTTTAATGCTTGTTGAAAAATTCTATCATCATCAAATACAAATTATGATAGTTCTGTGCGTGCCAAATGTTATGGGAATGAGCATTATCAGTTGATCCATATTTGCATAAACTTTTTGGCCGTGATTTTTATTCAGATATTATTTTTGAAATTAAAAGTATCTGAGAATAAATATATTTTTTCTTAATTTTCTTATGACATTTTTTTCGCAGAAATCATTTTGCAAGGAGCCTGAAGAGTCAAAGGTTTGTTACTTTATTTTTTTTATTGATATGAAGATCATGTTATATTTCTTGACCTGTTTAAATTTTCTTGCTTAGTTTGAATTTGCAAAGTTAGATTTGATGTGTTTGATATCCAGCTAAAAGACACGTTTAGAATTTAAAAACACATGCAAATTGAGTGCCAGGGAAGTTATAACTTCATTGATGGTAAATATGTCAAGATTTCCATGGTTTTGGTCAAAAGGTTGTTGTCACTGTCCTGAAAAACTCTTCGGGTCTGTTATGTTTGGACCGAATTGGAATTGGATTCAGGAATTGAAATCGATTTCAATTCCTTCATGATTTTGAATTGATTTGAATTCCAATTCTGTTGTTCGGCCGAACAATTAAATTGAGCATGCAAAAATGAATTAGTTAATTCTACTGTTCCAAAGATAATTGTTGGAGATCTGGTGATTATATCGACTAATCGTGCTACGAGCAATCTTGCGGTGATGAGAAGAGACCTTCTCAAAATTTTGAGGAAAATTCAACAACTTTGATTTTTCAGGTCATGGTGATCCAACTGAGTATTGCAGGTTTTGGCAATCAGATTGATGAATTGTCACATAATTGGT
This sequence comes from Dactylorhiza incarnata, assembly GCA_033032865.1. NCBI lineage: Eukaryota > Viridiplantae > Streptophyta > Magnoliopsida > Asparagales > Orchidaceae > Dactylorhiza > Dactylorhiza incarnata. The sequence goes on along the minus strand of JAWHQI010000193.1, from coordinate 4,496,584 downwards.
CTCAAAACGATGATAAGAAGCTTTCCCGAAAATCAGACAGTGATCCGATGACTAATATTTTTCTTGACAATGATTGTCCGATGGAGACTGCTGGAGATATGGACCGTAGATCGATGAACTATCACCACTAGAGGTCTTGGAATGACGAGAAGAAATTTCCTTGAAATTTTGAGGATGATGCGACAACTTTCATAGTTTTTAGCAACAACAATTCAATGAAGATTTTTCAGAGGTCCGGAGATTGGATCGATGAACTGTCACCACTACTAAGCTTGATAGGAGCCTTGGCTTTGTTCGTGGTCGTGAGAGGTGGAAATCAAGGAGGAGATTGGAGTTCCCCTTCTTAGATCCGCGGGAACCTATGGTAGAAGCTCGGAGGAGGAAAATCCGGCGAGGGAGGAGGGGGATCGACGGGGAAGTCGACTTGCGGCGTGCGAAGGGGGGGGGGTGCGATCAGGATAGTTAGGTCACGAGAGAAACTTAGGAGGAGAGGTAGAGAGAAGAAATTAGAGAAAAAGGATTTTTGATACTAATTGCTTAATCTTTCATTCACCCTCATTTCTTCCTAAGTAGGAAGGACCAAATACAATGTGCGACATTAAATTGAAAATGCGACATTGAAATAAAATGTGACTTTGAAATAAAATGCGAAGATCATGAGATGATGCCTTAGTCCGCGTTCGTCGTCCTGCGGTGACGGTGGTAGGTGATTCCCCAGTGTGGGTTCGTAGTGTGCGGGTCTGTAACATATCCCGCACCGTTGAGACCAATCTTGTCATCTAGTTGCGGTGGGCGGTGCACCAAGGGGTCCGAAGGAGTAGGACCGTGAAACTGTTTCAGCTGGGAGACGTGGAAGACATCATGAATGTGGGATTCTGGTGGAAGCCGAAGGCGAGTAGGCAACATCACCAATGCGCTGGAGAATTTCAAATGGGTCGTAAAACTTCGGTCCCAACTTGTGATATGGGGTCCGGGCGGCTGAGGACTGGCGGTAAGGGTGGCGTCTGAGCCATACCCACTCTCCCGGGGCAATGACTAGCTCGTGGTGACCCCGATTGTAAGCAGTCTCCATCGTGCATGGGCTTGAAGAAGGCGCCCACGTGCAAAGGAGAGGAATTGGCCCCGATCCTGAAGCTCGCGATCAACCGCATCCAGGCGGGCTATTCCGCTCTCGTAGGACAATAGGCGTGGGTGATCCCGCCCGTATACATCGAAAGGGTGTTGTCTGCAGCGAGGTGTGGGCCGTGTGGTAAGAGGTATTGTAACAATACTCTACCCACGGAAGCCAGCGGGACCAATCCTTGGGGCACTCTCGTAGGACAATAGGCGTGGGTGATCCCGCCCGTATACATCGAAAGGGTGTTGTCTGCAGCGAGGTGTGGACCGTGTGGTAAGAGGTATTGTAACAATACTCTACCCGCGGAAGCCAGCGGGACCAATCCTTGGGGCGATCTCCAGTGATGCAACGTGTTACGCACCCGGACGGATCTAAAGGCGACAACGGGGCTGAACCAACTGGTTCAGCCCCCACTTTCTATTGACGGCCCTCGGGGGGCTGAACCCACCCGGTTCAGCCCCAATTGGGGCCGGCCGGCCTTGGTCCGGGTATAAATATACCCGGATCCTCTTGTAGAGGGGTATGCAAGAAATATTATCAGGTATTTTCCTTAGGCTCTCTCAAACCCTAGTTCTCTCCCTCTCGAATAGCTCTTCTCCTTCTACGTTCGTAACAATTGGTATCAGAGGCTTCGTCCTCCCGAATTTTTTTCCGCATCACTGCGATTCCAGCGCTTCCTGCGGCTGCTTCCGATCCCATCTGCGACTCCAGCGCGATCCCGATCCCGACGGCTGCTGCTCCAGCGCTTCCAGTCCCTGACTCCAGTCCGCCGCATCCAGCGTCTCCTTCGAGCGTCTCCTTCCAGACGCCGCCGCCTACTGTTCCAGACGCTGCCGCCGCCTGCTCCAGTGCCGCCGTCTGCTGTTCCAGAGGCCGCCGCCTGCTCCAGGGCCACCGCCGCCTGCTCCAGGGCCACCGCCGCCTGCTCCAGGGCCACCGCCGCCTGCTCCAGAGGCCGCCGCCTGCTCCAGAGGCCGCCGCCTGCTCCAGTGCCGCCGCCTGCTATTCCAGAGGCCGCCGCCTGCTCCAGGGCCGTCGCCTGCTACTCCAGAGGCCGCCGCCTGAAGCTCCAGCCCTCGACGTTGACTCCTGCGACGTCTCCAGCGGCCGATTCCGCCTGTTTTGGATCCGCTCGACCCCGACTCCTTCGGATCAGCCCGGCCCCGACTCCAGCGACTGCCGACAGTCCAGATTTCCGTCAGCGACCTCTCCAGCGACGTCTCCAGCGGCCGATTCCGCCGGTCGCACAGTTCCGGCTCTTCCGCCGATCCTCTTCCGCGACGATTTCGCCGAGCCTCAAGGCATTTGATTCCAGCGGCTTCTTCGACAACGAGCTTCTTCTCCGACTTCTCCTTGAGGAGTACCTCGTCCCATTTCTGCGGAGTCGACCATGGTGACTCGTTCCCAAGAAGAATCTCATCGGTTGGCCACCCTCGACGAGACTTACATCGGGTTGGCCAACACGGTGGCGGCCCTCGAAGAACAGTTGAAGGCTTCAGAAAAACGATTGGCAGAAAAGATAGATACGCGCATGGACGAGCTAAAAAGTTTGTTGACTCAGCACATCAAAGGTCAGACTGTGGCGAAAGAAACCAACGCAGTCCAGATTCTCATTCCGTCTTCAGCATCGGAACACAAAGACTGTGCGGTTCGAGATGGTACCGATCGGGCCTCCATCTTCAATAGGGGACTTGGAATCGACGCGTCTGCCATGGTTTCCCCTCCATCCCAGGGGCGCCACGAGGACCGGGAGCACATTTTAGATACAATCGAGTTCGGGGTATCTACCCTGACCTTGCCAGGAGACTCCGCACCACCCACTATGACTGTTGCAGGGTGGCTCGGCCAACAACCGGTGACCATTATGATTGACAGCGGGAGTACACATAACTTCCTCAACCCGGCGGTGGCACAGAAGCTTGGGCAAGAGCTCATTAAAGATGCTGCGTCCCAGGTTGTGGTGGCAGGTGGACGCACGTTGCAGTGCGAAGGCAGGCTTCCGGACGTGAGGGTCAGTGTGCAGGGATACACCGACAAGATGGATGTCTACTTCTTGCCCATCCAGGGGTCCGATATGATTCTGGGGATGCCAGTGGTTGCGTCAGCTGGGGAGGGTCACTCTGGATTGGGATGAGTTGACTATGGAGTTTGCGGAGGAAGGGAGGGAGTACTGCCTGAATGGAATCAGAATCTTACCAGTACAGGGGCCTTTCTTCGATGCTTGGAGATTCCAAGGAGACGAGCATGACGTAGTTGGGAGGGCGCTGAAGGAAGGGACCGAGCCACCAGATTCCCACCTTGAGGACAAGCTGGGTCTTAAAGGGGTAGGGAATGTTACGCCCCCGGACGGATCTGAAGGCGACAACGGGGCTGAACCAACTGGTTCAGCCCCCACTTTCTATTGACGGCCCTCGGGGGGCTGAACCCACCCGGTTCAGCCCCAATTGGGGCCGGCCGGCCCCTTTGGCCGGCCGGCCTTGGTCCGGGTATAAATATACCCGGATCCTCTTGTAGAGGGGTATGCAAGAAATATTATCTGGTATTTTCCTTAGGCTCTCTCAAACCCTAGTTCTCTCCCTCTCGAATAGCTCTTCTCCTTCTACGTTCGTAACAATTGGTATCAGAGGATACACCGACAATTGACCTCTCAACTGTGCAAGTACATCTCAACTGTGCAATTGACGACCTCTGTCTAGCCATCAGACTGCGAGTGCTAGGCCGAGGAGAAGGAAAGTTTGGTACCACAGAGAGTAAACAACTCCTTCCAGAAGTTACTCATGAAGACCTTGTCCCGGTCCGAGACATTGCTCTCGGGGAGACCGTGGAGACAAAAAATCTCCATGAAGAAGGCATGGGAACGCCTTCCGCTGTCAGTGGTCTGCACATAACAATGAAGTGTGCTCCCTTCGAAAAATGGTCTACCACGACCATAATGATAGACTTCCCGCGTGAGGTAGGTAGTCCCTCGATGAAGTCCATTGAGACGTCGACCCAAATATGTGTGGGGATTGGTAGGGGCTGAAGGTCGGCCGGAAGGAGATGCTCTGTCTTGTGGAGCTGACAAACAGTGCAGGCGATAACAAAATCCTGGACGCTGTGCCGTAGGCCCTTCCAAAAGAAATCGGCTCGAATCCGTTGAAGGGTTTTGCAAACTCCTTCGTGTCCAAGGTGTGGGTTGTCTCCATGATGTCGCCAATTGGGGGGGGGGGGGGGAGGGAGCAAGTAAACACGTCCCTTGTAATGCACAAGGCCCTCATGCACCGTCCAGTGAGACGGAAGACGCCCTTCAGCCTCCGCCGCCCAGGTTCAGCCACTGCCGACCAGATTCCACCAGTCTTGAACCCGCCGACAGCTCTCACCTTCGAATTCAGCCTGCCTCCAACCATGTCGTGCATTACAACCCTCCATCAACCAACATTACAACACTCTATAGCCCTCCAGTAACCCAGAATCTCCTACTTTGCTTCATTCAGCCGCCACCTGCATGCGTAAGTCGTTATTTGGAGTCTTTGTTTTCTATTATTGTGTACATGGACTATACTTTGTTGGATGTGAGATTATATGATGTTATTGTTGTGAAATCATGGATTTGCAGGACATATTATGCGCACACTTAAAAATACTTGCACACACTTAAAAGTACTTGCACACACTTAAAAGTGCTTGCGCCTCAGTTATTTGTGAATTAAAATTTTCTCCAAAACAATTTTTGTGAACAAATGTGTCTTAATAGCTTTTATTTTGGTGCAATTTTCAATTGGACTGCTCCTTGCATTTGCATAATGTCGTATCCCATTTATGATTGTATTTTAGGGTACCAGTGTTGTCCACCTACCCCTGCATCATATTGGTATCAGAGCCAGGCTGGGCCACGTTTTATATACGTAGTGGTAGGTTATTCCGATCTTCTATGTCTGACCCAAATCTCACCGACGATCGGGCTGCCAGTTCGCAGTCGAACATGATGCCCGCTGAATTCCAACGACTTGTACTCGATCGATTTGATCAGATAGGAGCACGGTTTGACGTCATTAGGGACGACATCGCTAGGATTAGCACTAGGGTTGACCAGTTAGAAATCCCTAGAGTTCAAGTTCCACTTCCACCTCCACATTATGATGAGCCTCTGGACGATCCCCGAGATGCTCCACTACTTCCTGAGAGATGTGTTAGAGATCCACCTTGCCGAGATTCCCCTCCTCCCGCGAGAGGGACTCCCCGACAGGCTTATGAGTATCGACAGGGTCCAGCCCCTATGAGAAATCACCACCTCAATGAACCTCGCCCCCACCTCCACCGAGCCATAGAAGTCATGCTCCACAAGCACGACACGATTATGGTTATGGCAATCATTATGATGACTACCTAGAGCCACGCCGCGGAGCGACCCCGACCAAGGATGACATTACCCTGCGCATCCGTATTAACGCACCACCCTTCAACCGTCACCTAGACCCGAAGGCATTTAACGATTGGCTCTTGGATATGGATCATTATTTTTAATGGTACGAAATGAGCGACGAGAGACGAATACAATTCGCAAAAATGAAATTACTGCGACATGCCAAGATTTATTGGACGAGTCTAGAGAGATCTCTTGAGCAAGATGGGTATTACCTCATCTTCTGATGGGCTCAAATGAAACAGCAATTGAAGGACAAAGACCTTCCCGCCTCACATCGAGATCAACTTTTAGATCAGTTTTACCCTCTTCGGCAGGGGACCCTTTTCGTTGCTGATTACATGTCGCATTTTTTTGTGAATTAGTAGTAAGGAGCGATATCTTGGAGGAGCCCATTGCGACTGCGTCCCGCTTTCGGGCCAAACTCGTTCTGATATCCGAAGGGAAACTGGTGTTTCAACTTGCACTTAAGTATGGACAATATTTATGCCTTACCGGCCCAAGACTGGTCACCCCTCGACCTGATGCTTCTACACTTAGGAGACCCACCCCGACCATGACCACTGCCCCATCACCTCACATTCCCGCAAATGCAAAAGGGAAAGCCATTATCCTGGGAAGCCCCAAACCTAGGGGTGTTCAGTGTTATAGATGCTCTGGTGGAGGACATATGACGACATAGTGCCTGACTAGGAATCTACTGATTGAGGAAGAGGGTGAGTCAAACACTGAGGTTGAGGATGCACCCATTGAGGAGATTACAACTGTTGTGGAAGAGGGATGGGAGAGTGATGTTGATAGGTCATTAGAGCTTGGGGTCATCAGACGCATTCTACATACCCCTCGTGTGAAAAATGACTGGCGTCGTACCACCACTTTCTACACGTATTTTTTTAGCCCAGGAGGCCCCTGTAGACTCGTTATCGATAGTGACACGTGTAAATATAGTCACAAAGAAGGGCGTAGAGCGTATGCAACTCACAGCTGAAGCACACTCACATCCTTACCATGTTCTTTGGGTGGATAAGTCTACTATTCAGGTGACACAGAGGTGCCTTTCCCCGATTCACTTAGCGTCCATGGAGGACAAGGTATGGTGCGATGTGATACTCATGGATGTTGCGCATGTATTACTTGGACAACCCTGGTTATATGATTGTGATGCCACGTGCTATGGTCGATCTAACACGTGCGTATTCTTTGATAAGGGTCAGAAGATTACCCCGACTCTGACCCAACCCAGGGACACTCCCAAGGGTAAGGTCGATTCATTCATTAGTGCAGGATCATCGAGATCTCTACATATTTTGAGGAAGGGTGACTTTATGAGAAAGAGTTTGGACATTGGGGTTATGTTTGTAGTGGCATCCACCATGACTTCTGAGTTCTCTGCATACACTGTGATTACTGATCCGGACGCTTGTTATTTGCTAGGTGATTACATATCCCTCGTGTGGAAAATGACTGGTGTCGTACCACCACCTTCTACACATATTTTTTTAGCGCAGGAGGCCCCTATAGACTCGCTATCGATAGTGACAGCTGTGTAAATATAGTCGCAAAGAAGGGCGTATAGCGTATGCAACTCACAACTGAAGCACACTCGCATCCTTACCGTGTTCTTTGGGTGGATAAGTCATTTGAATAGAAAACCAACGTAATTATTATAAAACACCCTCTACTCATATATATAGAGTAGGGGAACAGTACAGAGGACAAAAATACCCTTATGGGTAAAATACAAATAATACAAATAACAATGAGACGGACTTGGAATTCAACTCTCCCCCTCAAGTCGGACAATAGATATCTGTCATTCCAAGCTTATGGATATCATCAGTGAAGGCATCAGATCCCAAACTCTTGGTGAAGACATCAGCCAACTGATCTCTAGAGTGGACGAAGGGCGTAACTAAGTTCCCTTTTTCAAGATGATCTTTGATAAAGTGGCGATCAACCTCAACATGCTTGGTCCTGTCACGCTGAACATGATTATGAGCTATGCTGATAGCCGCTTTGTTATCACAGTACAGAGAGATGGGTGTATCCTTTTGAAGCCCAAGATCTTGCAATAAGGTACGCAACCACAGACCTTCACAGAGACCTTGGGACATTGCCCGGTACTCCGCTTCTGCGCTAGATCTTGCCACCACATTTTGTTTCTTGCTGCGCCACGTGACCAAGTTTCCTCCGACGAAGGTGCAATAACCTATTGTAGATTTCCGATCATCACGACTACCTGCCCAGTCAGCATCGGTGAAGACATCAATCTTCAAATGATCATTCTTCGAGAACATTAGCCCACGTCCGGGTGCCTTCTTCAAATACCGGAGAGCACGAAAGGCTGCATCCCAGTGTCTGACTCTTGGGGTATGCATATACCTACTCAAGATCCCAACGACATATGTGATGTCAGGACGCGTATGTGAGAGGTAAATAAGTTTTCCCACCAATCTCTGATAACGGGGAGCATCTGTACGATCACCATTGCTATCTTCATCAATCCCATGGTTCTCCTCCATAGGTGTGTTAGCAGGAGCACAACCAAGCATACCGGTCTCCTTTAGCAGGTTTAACACATTTACGTTGTGAGATAAAAATACCCTTGTCAGAACGGGTAACTTCAATCCCTAGGAAGTAGCGAAGCCTTCCCAGGTCCTTTACTTCGAACTCAGCTGCCAGAAGAGCCTTTAGCTTAGCAATTTCATCCGGGTCATTTCCGGTGACCACAATATCATCAACATAGACAATGAGTACGACAATTTTACCTTCATTCCTCCAGATAAACAAAGTGTGATCTGAGTGACCCTGCTTATAACCAAACTTGATCATTGCCTTGTGAAATCTGCCGAACCATTCCCTTGGAGACTGTTTCAACCCATACAAAGACCTCCATAGGAGACAAACAAGGCCCTCTTGTCCCTTCTTCACAAATCCCGGGGGAAAGGCCATGTAAACTTCTTCCTTGAGGTCACCATGTAGGAAAGCATTCTTGATGTCCAATTGGTGAAGTTCCCAATCTAAGATCACAGCACATGATATGATCACACGGATAGAGTTCATCTTTGTCACCGGTGCAAAAGTCTCCTGATAATCAACTCCCCAGGTCTGGGTGTAACCACGGGCAACCAACCTAGCCTTATATCGCTCAACTTTCCCATCCTGATTCTGCTTGACTGAGAAGACCCATTTAGAACCAATGGGTTTCTTGCCTGATGGGAGAGGAGTAACATCCCATGTATGGTTCTTTTCCAAAGCGGACATTTCTTCCTTCATTGCTTGTGCCCATTCTGGAATACAAGCTGCTTCCTTCCACGTCTTAGGGATAGAGATTTCAGACAAGGAGGATATAAATGCCTGATGGGGCTTAGAGAGATGATCATAAACAACATGATTAGAAATAGGGTGTTTCGTACATACAACCTTACCTCTTAGCAGAGCAATGGGAACATGTAAGTCTGCGTCAGATTCTGAGTCCAACGACGACATTGGCAATGGCGGAGCAGCAGTGGACAGAGTATCTGGTTTTCGGCGATGATAGACATGAGGCAGTGGAGTGATGAGCGATGGATGATGGTATGTAGGGAAAGGTATAGATGTAGGTGTATGAGGAGTGGATGATGTAGTAGATATAGGAGCAATAGGGAGAGGAACGGGAGTGACAGGAGCAATAGGAAGAGGAAGAGGAACATTAATGACATCATTCTCCCCCTGACGACAATGAGGAGTCGAGTCCACATAATAAGGTTCCTCTTCGCGGAACGTGACGTCCCTGGTGCAAAAGGAACGTCTGGTAGGCGGGTGATAACACCGATACCCTTTAGTGGTGGTGGAGTAACCAAGGAAGACACATCTGAGAGCGCGAGGGTCAAGCTTATCCCGAAGGGGCTTGTGAACATGAACGAAGCAAACACACTCAAATATACGTGGTGGTAGAGAGGAAGTATGGATAACAGACTTAGTGGAGAGGCGCGCCAAGGGAGTCATGTAGTCGAGAACACGGGAAGGAAGACGATTGATAAGATGGGCGGCAGTCAGAATAGCATCACCCCAAAAGGATTTTGGGAGATGCATGGTGGTGAGAATACACCGGGCAACATCAAGAAGATGCCGGTTTTTTCGTTCCGCCACACCATTTTGAGTGGACGTGTAGACACACGTGGTTTGGTGAATAATACCATGACTAGAGAGGTATACCCCGAACTCCCCACGGTCATCATATCCCCCCCCCCCATTGTCACTACGAAGAACGCGAATGGTACAACCAAATTGAGTCTGCACCATCTTATGAAAGCTCTGAAAGACAGAAGAAACTTCACCTTTTTTCTTTAACATATAAACCCAGGTTGTTCGGGAAAAACAGTCAATAAAGGTAACAAACCATCTATAACCAATTAACCAGATAAAGAAATAACAGGGGACGGTCTCCAAACATCGGAATGTATAATAGCAAAGGGCGTACTACTAGGTGAAGATAAATGAGAAAAAGAGTGCCGAACATGTTTAGACATAACACACACATCACATTTTAAATTCTGAACAAAAGGAGATAAAGCAGGAAACAATTTTTGAAGATAAACTGGAGACGGATGACCAAGACGCAAGTGCCAGCGTCGGGCATCGGTCGCAGTAGCAGCAGCAGAAGAAGAGAGAGCGAGGGGAGAACAAGTAGCATCCAGATAGTACAGGCCACCACGATTCCTACCACTGCCAATGTACCGCCTCGTACCCAGTTCCTGAAAAACACAAGAATCAGGGAAAAAGGTTACAGAACAGTTAAGAGACTTCGTAAGGTTGCTAATAGAAAGGAGACTGCGAGGAAACGAAGGGACATGCAAAACAGAAGTAAGCGAAATGGAAGAGGAACAGGAGATGTTCCCCTTTCCAGCAATAGGGGATAAAGTGTTATTGGCCGAAACAACTTTATCCTTACCAGACAAGGGAATATAGGAAGAAAAACCTGTGGGGGACCCGGTCATATGATCAGTAGCGTCGGAGTCAATGATCCACTCAGACGGAGGTGTCGCGACAGTATGGGCAGCTGGCATAGTAGCGGTAGCAAAAGAAGTAGAAGTCCCACTCGGTGAAGAGTCCGGCTGGGAGTGCAACAGGCGTCGAAGAGCATCCAATTCAGATGTGGTAAAGTGACTGGGAAGCTGACCGTGATGATCCTCCTGAACCTCTGTGGAGTAGGCAGCATCCTGAAAACGAGTGCCACCCTGACGGTATCCACCACGTCCGGGGCCACGACCACGACCACGGCCACGGCCAGAACCCGGAGGGATAAGGTGCGGATGGAGCTTGAAGCACACTTCACTAGAATGCCCCCGGCGGCCACAGTGATCACACGTAGGAATTGTGCTGGTATTACTGGAACCCCCACGACCAATACTACCAACACTAGCAAAGGCAGACCGATCCACAGCAGGAGCAGTCGTGCTAAGGGATCGACGTCGATCGTCATCTCCAAGAATCATGCTGAAGGCTTCCCTCAGGGATGGGAGGGGAGATCGATGTAGAATGTGAGTCCGGACAGTATCAGACTCCATGTTCAGTCCCATCAAGAAGACATGCAACCGGTATCGGTTTTCCTTCTCCTGCAGTTTCACGGCGTCGGCCGTGCAGGAAGCAGTGAACTGCTCGAAGAAGTCCAACTCCTGATAGAGCCGTTCAAACTCCGAGAAGTAAGCAGAAACAGTCATAGATCCTTGGCGAAGATCCAAGATGCGACGGGTTAGCTCATAGATCTGGGTGGAACTACCAATCTGCGAGTATGTGTCTTTGGCTCGGGTCCAGATCTCATACGCAGAGTCCAAAAGCATATAACTGCGATATACCTTGGGGGACATGGAGTGGAGAAGCCATGATACAACCAGAGAATTCTCGGAGTCCCAACGTTTCCAAGTAGGGTCCTCCTTTGGGGGTTGCCTAACAGTCCCATCGATGTAACCGAACATCTGATGACTGCGGATCACATGTTGAGCAGCACGGGACCATTCCAAATAATTTGCTCCATCCAGGGGAACGGTGGTGATCTTCAAAGAGCCGGAGTGACCATGAGTCCGCTGAGGGTCACTCATCTGTGGTATGACTTCACTCGGCGAAGAACCCGTAGAATCTCCCATAATACTCAGAAATCACAGCCAACAGACGAAGACAGCACCACTAGCACAGGGCTGTAGGAGGATACGACAGCAAGGGTCATGAGCATAGCAACGTCCGATCACGGCGGCAGTGGCTGCAGATTGCATACAGAGGTAGGGAGAAATGCGCTGAGATCTGCGTCGAGCAAGCAGGGATCGGCGTCAAGCAAGCAGGAAATCAGGGGAAATCAACGTCGAGCAAGCAGGGATCGGCGTCGAGCAGCGGGAAATCAGCGTTGAGCAGCACAGGGAACGACGTCGAGCAGCGGGAAACAGCGGAAAACGACGCAGGGTGCGGCGGAAGAGCAGCAGCGAACGCACGTCGCAGGAAGAACTCTGCGGCACAGCAACGACATCGGCAGAGATGGCGGTCCTAGTCACCAACAGAAGCAGCGGCGCCTAGGATCCGCATGAGCGGAGGCAGGGAAGAGCGGGAGACTCTCAAACTTTCGGCGGGAGGCGCGAGAGAGGCAGGAAGGAGCGATCGAAGACCGCAATACAGGAGCAGAGGCGCAGACAGGCGAAACGGGAGCGGCTAGGGCAACGCTTTGATACCAAGTTGAATAGAAAATCAACGTAATTATTATAAAACACCCTCTACTCATATATATAGAGTAGGGGAACAGTACAGAGGACAAAAATACCCTTATGGGTAAAATACAAATAATACAAATAACAATGAGACGGACTTGGAATTCAACTAAGTTTACTATTCAGGTGACACAGAGGTGCCTTGTCCCGATTCACTTAGCGTCCGTGGAGGACAAGGTATGGTGCGATGTGATACTCATGGATGTTGCGCATGTATTACTTGGACGACCCTGGTTATATAATCGTGATGCCATGTGTTAGAGTCGATCTAACATGTGCGTATTCTTTGATAAGGGTCAGAGGATTACCCTGACTCTGACCCAACCCAGGGACACTCCCAAGGGTAAGGTCGATTCATCCATTAGTGCAGGATTATCGAGACCTCTAAATATTTTGAGGAAGGGTGACTTTATGAGAATGAGTTTGGGCACTGGGGTTATATTTGTAGTGACATCCACCATGACTTCTGAGGCTTCTACATACGCTGTGATTATTGATCTGGACGCTTGTTATTTGCTAGGTGGTTATTCAGATATCATGCCCGAGAACCCTGATGTGCTCCCCCCATTGAGGGACATCCAATATGCGATCGATTTAGTCCCCGGGGCATCTTTGCCCAACCTACCTCACTATTGCATGAACCTGACTGAGCATGTCGAGCTGAAGCCGCAAGTTGATGACATTCTTAGGAAGAGGTTTATATGTGAGAGCCCAAGTCCATGTGTTGTACCTGCCCTTCTTACTCCGAAGATGGACGAGAGTTGGCGCATGTGCGTTGATAGGCGTGGAATTAATAAAATCACGGTGATGTATGATTTTCCCATACCTCGCCTTGACTACCTCCTGGATGCGATGACTGGTGCCCAAATATTTTCAAAGATCGACCTCCGTAACGGGTATCATCAAATTAAAATGAGGGGGGAGGGCGAGTGGAAGACGACCTTCAAGACGAAGGACGGTTTGTATGATTGAATAGTTATGCCATTTGGGCTATCTAACTTGCCCAACACGTTTATGAGGGTGATGACATAAATCCTGCGACCCTACATGGGCAAGTTCTTGGTAGTATATTTTGATGATATATCGATATACAGCCAGAGTCGCACCGAGCACTTGCATATTTGCTTGGTAGTTGATCTCCTTCGGAAAGAGCATCTATATATCAACTTTAAGAAGTGTCCATTTTCTTGGACATATAGTCTCAGCATCTGGTATTCGAGTTAATCCTGACAAGGTCAAGTCCATCCGTGAGTGGCCTGTCCTGAGGAACATTCATGAGGCCCGTAGTTTCTATAGGAGGTTTGTCAGAGGCTTCAACTCTATTATGGCCCCTCTTATGAGCTCTCTTCGTAATGGAGATTTTGTGTGGACGGAGGCGGCCACTCGAACATTCGAAGAGATTAAGGAGAATTTATCATTTACCTCTGTTCTGCGCCTTCCAGATTTCTTTAAGGCATTCGACGTGGCTTGTGATGCATCAGGAGGTGGTATTAGAGGAGTACTTAGTCAGGAGGGTTATCCAGTTTCTTACTTCAGTGAGAAACTGAATGATGCCTGACAAAAATACTCAAATTATGACTGTGAGTTCTATGATATTGTGTAAGCACTTCTTTATTTGCGACACTATCTCCTCCATAAGGAGTTTGTTTTGTACTCTGATCAACAGGCCTTGTGATACCTCGATTTGCAGAAGAAATTAGGTTACACCGTGTGAAATGGGTGGAGTTTATGCAGGATTATCACTATGTTCTCAAACACCGAGCAGGTGTTGAGAGCAAGCCGACTGACACCCTGAGTTGTCGAGTCAGCATCCTCCAGACTATGAGCACACGAGTTAAGGGTTTTGAGCGTGTAGTTTATAACTATCCAGAGTGCCCAAATTTTGGTCATATTTATGCCGCTCTGACGAGAGATCCTCCTGAGTTACGTGAGGGTTATGTGATCTCGGACGATTACTTATTCTTGGGCTCTCGCCTCTGTGTACCTCAGACATCCCCCTTAGATTTCCTTATCTGGGAGCTACACGCAAGCGGAGCAGCAAGACATTTTGGTCAGGACAAGACGATTGCGTTAGTTGAGGATCATTTCTTCTGGCCTAGCCTGAAGAAGGATGTTACACTGGTTGTTAGGCATTTTCGAGTCTGTCAGACCGCGAAGAGATCACCCCAGCCCACAGGATTATACACTCTGCTTCCTATCCACAAAGGCCCTGGACCGATATTAGCATGGACTTTGTATTCGGGCTCCCTCGCACCCCGAGGAAGCTCGATTCTATCTTTCTTGTGGTGGTCTGTTTCCTTAAGATGACTCACCTTACTCCTTGTCGTTGGACGGCTGATGCTTCTCATGTGGTTGCTCTCTTTTTTAGAGAAGTATTCAAGTATCATGGGCTACTCACTTCTATGGTTTCTGACTGCGACGTTCGATACATGAGCTACTTTTGGAAAACGTTGTGGAAGAAAATGGGTACGACACTGAAGTTCTCCACCACCTATCACCACGAACGGATGGACAAACCAAGGTTGTTAATCATAGCCTACGAACTCTTTTAGGATGCCTAGGGTTTAGGGTTTAGGGTTTAGGGTTTAGGGTTTTAGGGTTTAGGGTTAATCATAGCCTACGAACTCTTTTAGGATGCCTAGTTGGGGATAGTCCTCTCTGGGATTCCATCCTACCCATAGTCGAGTTTGCATATAATAGTTCAGTTAATAGGACCACTGATCTGAGTCCATTCCACATCATGTTAGGCTATGAACCTAGGAAGCCCATTGACCTGGTTGGCATTCCCTTAGGAGCCCGATCCAGTGAGTCTGCAGAGTTTTTCATTCAGCATGTGCATGCACTTCACGAGTCAGTCTGAAAGAAAATTTCACTTAGGAATGATTATTATAAAACTCAAGTAGACCAGCATAGGAGGGAACAGAGTTTTGAAGCTAGAGAGCAAGTGATGATTCACATACGATCTGAGAGATTCTCAACGGGAACAACCAAAAAATTAAGCGCTCGAATGGGTCTTTTTATACACTCATACGACGGATTGATACCGATGTATATGGGATTGACATCCTAAAAATTAAGCGACCATGTCGTTGTCAACCTATCCCTGCATCATCGGGCCATACTTCCAGCTTCCCAAAATCCTCCGAATATTCATCCAGCTCTCCCCCATTTTTGAATTGTGTGAGTTTTCTAGTTTGTCATTTTTATGTTGAATTGTGTTAATTTCCACTTGAGGAATATTTACTTATAATCTTTGTTTTCAAGTTTTGAAACATTGTACGCTCCCATTTACTTAGTTATTTGATTTTGAGCTCTCTCACATTTATACACCTTCACGTATTTCCTTGTTTGCTGAGCTTATACTTCTGTGGTCTATATTAAATATTGATTCATAAAAAAATTAGAGCAATGTTATATGCAGTCCTTTTTAGGCTTTATGCAAGCTGCTGATATATGCATGCCGACGAATTGTGCATGCAAGCCAAATTTTATATATGCACACCATATTCAAAACATCAAATTAATATTTTCTTAAATAAATCATCAAGCCAGATTTTATGTATGCACACCAAACTCAAAACACAAAATCCTTAATTAAAACACCAAAATAACCAAAATTCAAAACCAAAAGCACTCCAAAAGTACTTTGATGGTATCCAAATTCCAAAAGTACCTGCATAGAAATGAAAATATGAAAATTAGCTTTTGATACTCAACAATTTATCTTCTAAGTTCATTGGTAAAAGTGGCAATGAACACCTGTTAAAAACAATTATAATAGCACAATTCATTTAACCAACACAAACGTAATTCACACAACTCACCACCATTCAACAAACCAAACAAAATCCATATAATTTCATTACACTATATTCGTAAATGATTTAGAGTAGAGACAATATATACCTGAGTGGAGTCAGTTGTAGTGGGGATTACCCATCATGGAAGCCCCTTTACAAGAACACAAGGAGCACACGAACCTTGTAGATTTCAACGGCTCCTACTAGACCTAGTGGCACAAAAAAATGGAGTCAGTTGTTTTCAGCAGAAGATTCAGTGATTAAATGACTGAGTACCAGGAGTAAATGGGGTTTCAACGACAGATTCAGCAGATTGCGTACCAGGATTTTAGCGGCAGATTCAACGATGCCCTAGTACACTACCGGAGTCGAAACCCTAAACGACGGAGTTGGAACCCTGCAAGAATCGCTACCGGCGAGTGAAATGAATGGCTGGGCCGGCAACGGGCGGAGGGAACTGGCGACGAGCGGAGCAGGGGAGCCAGCGAGAAGGTAGAGCGCACGGGATTACCGACGAGGGGTTTTTAGGGCCCGCGGGTAAATGGGTTTTTGAGGATGAATTAATTTGTTTTCGTGACCTGCATATAGCCTAAAATGGCCTGCATATATCAACGCTAAAAAATTATTACTGCAAGTCTAAACTTCGTCGAAATCATGTCAACATATAGAAAATCCCCTCTTATGCTCCTTAGGACCTTACCCTATTCATTTCATAACCAGCAAGTTTTCTGTGATTTTCTTATCTGGTTTATTTCATTGCAGGAAGTTCCCCCATTGGATCTATCAGAACTCTTTGCATACCTAGTTAAGCAATCTTTGCCTTTGTTTGATCAGCTTGGCATAAGAAGAGGTAGGCAGACAAAAAAAACTAATCTCAATTTTTCTTATTAATAGTTAAATATGTATCCCTGATGTATGGTTTCGACATTTCTCTGGCACTATTTGACTATAGGACAAGGTTTTAATACGTTATCAATGAGTCATTTTACATTCATTGTGTCAATATTTTCCAAATTTAACTTCGTGAAATCATTATGGTTTTAGAACTTGCCGTCTTTTTCATTTTTTTCATGTTTTCTTACTTTCCTGCTGCTTTTTATGGTTTTGTATAGAGGTATCCACCTTCTCTTAAACATTGCTCATTGATATGTTCAAATGATAATATACCATTTAAAATGTGGATTCTCTTGCCTTTTTGCACAGATTTGTGTGACAAAATAGTGGAATCCCTGTGCAACAAGCAGAAATATCATCTACTATCACACTCTCTGTCTGGGGAAGAAGCATCCGTCATTGAGCATCAGAATGGCAGCGACGGTCTGGATTTCAGAATTGCCAGTGTGTTACAAAGCACTGGTCATCATTCTGACACAGGCTTTTGGACTAACTTTGCAAATGACGACATAGCAGATAATAAACGTCATGTTGCAATTGTCACAACAGCCAGTCTTCCGTGGATGACTGGAACTGCCGTAAACCCATTGTTCCGAGCCGCATATTTGGCCAAGCTTGGAAAACAGAAAGTAACTTTAGTAGTACCCTGGCTTTGCAAGACAGATCAGGAGCTAGTTTATCCTAACAGCCTTTCTTTCAGCTCTCCAGAAGAACAGGAAGTTTACATAAGAAGCTGGCTGGAAGAGAGGGTTGGCTTTAAAACAGATTTCAGAATATCCTTCTATCCAGGAAAGGTGCATTTTTATCCATTTATTGAAAGCTGCTCTGAATCTAGAGGCAGAATATTTTTTCTGTAATCATATCTGGACCATTTTATTTAGCCTTTCTTTTTGTTCGTCTTTCAGTTTTCAAAAGAAAGACGGAGTATTATTCCTGCTGGTGACACTACACAGTTCATACCTTCCAGGAGAGCTGATATAGCAATACTTGAAGAACCAGAGCACCTGAACTGGTACCATCATGGGAAACGCTGGACTGATAAGTTCAACCATGTCATTGGTGTTGTCCACACAAATTACTTGGAATACATTAAAAGGGAGAAGAATGGAGCTATCCAAGCTTTCCTAGTCAAGCATATTAACAACATGGTAACTCGTGCTTACTGCCACAAGGTATGGCTACAGTTCTAGTTTGAAAATAATTTTCTTACATATACTAGCAATAGTGCACATGCATGTCTTTTGCTCAAATGCTTCTAAGTGGATGGTCAGGTCTAGGGAGTGGTAGAGAGGAAAACAGTAATAGTACACGTCTTCGCATATGATTCCATATAAGAAGAGGCAAGCAAGGGTTTGGAACTACTATAAGATTGCTTAAACACCAGATACTACTCTTTTGAAATATAACTCAACGCCAGATACTACTCTTTGAAATCATAATTATTATTTATTGCCACTCACAGTGATGTTGTCAATGTGATATACTATACTCTGACTATAACATCATTAACCCCATACCATGAGGCTTTCCGTGGAGTTTCCAACACTAAGCTATCACATGCTCTTGCCACCACAGTGATATGCACTCTTCCTTGACCTCCTTCCACTTGGTTATTATTTTGTATCCACCTCTATCTTTAGGTCCAAGACTTCTACTTAAAGATGAAGCACTGACCAAATCATTACTCATGGCCCACATCTATTTGATATTGATGCATCTCCTGAAGATGAAGCACTGATCAATTTTCCATAACACAACCATTCTAGGCCTGAGGAACCTCATAGATGCAACTCACATTATTTTATCAGAGTAAAATATATCCAAGTAGTTATTTCACTGTTGAGCAATGTTGGACAAAATTTAAAACTCGTCTCCATACTATCCCACATGAGGTACAGGAAGTTGTCTTATGATATATGCCAATTTTTTCCTTATTTGGTGGCCTTAGAATAAAAACTTTCAGTTAGATGTTCTACTTTTTATTGGCCCTTTCAGACTCATCATCAGTTCTGTTTTCTTAACAAGTAATTCTCTTTATCTTTTAACTTCTTATTTGGAAATCGAGTGTGCACCGCATCGGATGCTGTCGCCCTACTTAAACAACAACAACCGTGTTGTTCCCAAATCAGACATAAAAGCGCCACAAAAGCCCTCATCAGGAAACTGTCATGGGAAATGCAATCATAGAGATGGTGAATATGGTTGTAGGGTGCACAGTGTAGAGGAATTACAATAAAAAACATGATGCACAATACGAGAAGGAATGCAGTAAGTAATAATCCACAGATCACATAGTTGAACAAGAGCAATGAAAGATAAATGAATACATTATTACCACTAACAAGCTACACATGTAGCTACATTCCTTTCACTACATGAGCTTGTCGGCTACCGCTAGACATATCCCCGGACTAGCCACCCAAACCTGGGCAAACCCTAACCTAGTCCCCAATGTTAGTCGCCTTAATCATCAAAGGCGAATTACTACGCAACACACACACGATTGCCCAATCTCGGGCATGACTCTAACTTATTCCCAGGACTAGTCGCTTTTATCACCAAAGGAAAATTCACACAACAATGTGTATCCAAAACATAAAGGTGTATAGAAGGAATATGATCACAGTGATCGACATCGTTCAAATACAAACAATGCTTATGATCACTACAAGGAGAAGAAGAGACTTCCCTGATTCTTGACTCGGTCTTTGATGTATCATCACCACATTCTAGCTTCTTCGTTTGCCTCAAAGTAATGCTCTACAATCAACCGATACTTGAACCGGCTAATGGAACTCTTCGTTCAATCTCAAGAGGCGTTATCTCTTCCTTAGAGGCATGAAAATCTCCTTTTCCGTTAGTAGGAAGTGGCTTCATGCATTCTCATCTTTTTACCGTAAAATAGGACACGTATTTATAAGCATGAATTCATTTGATATTGTTGGGGAAATAAACGCTACCTTCGGCGGTAGTGAACAAAATTGGGCAGTTTTCGTCTGGAGCATTGCTACTGTCCTGGGCAATAACCGACCGTCGGGAACAATAGTGAGCATTCTGGAGCAGAGGTTTCGGAGAAATCTTGAAGTAGCTATCATCCTAGACGGTAGTAGCTACTGCCGGGATGGTAGTAGCTACTGCCGGGATGGTAGTAGCTACTGCCGGGACGGTAGTGCTCATTTAGGTACGGTCTCATACACACAACCACATGGGGCAATGACTATCGTCATTAAACCTTAGTTCCACTGATTGATTCCATCAGGCGTTAGTCGCTATCGTCGGCAGTAGTGCTCATTCTGAAGCATTTGATTCTGGTCATCAGAGAGACATGGCTGTAGTTCTTGGGAAACAACTCTTTTCTTCATTACCGTCTGATGGTTGCAGCCACCGTCAATAGTAGCTTTTCAAACTAAAGAGTGTCGAATCACGTTTGAACAAAAATAATAATTGAAATGATCTCAGTTATCGATCCGGATGGGGAGAACCTTACTTCTCCAGCCAACGGTTAACAACCACTCTACTACAATAGGAAGATCACATCTGTTGAAACCGATTTCTCGGTCTCTGTGGAGTTCGGGGCCCTCAGCAAGCTGAGGGGCGACCAACCCTTACTTCCCCCAATGGAGAGCTCTAGGTTGAAGGTTGAGGAACTATGGACTGGACCAAGGGCTTTGTGGGGAGGTCCCGCCACATACCCGGAAGTCCCTTAGGAACTTCCCCTCCCAAGCCACTACTAAGCTTGGGCACCACTGGAGGCTCTCCTCACCCCCTAGAGAGACTTGGGGAGGGAGAGAGAGGGAGAGAGCTAGCCTAGAATGATCCCCTCCAAACGGTGCCCCCTTGGTCCTATTTATAGGATTTCTGAAGTTGGGCTGCAAATAACCAAAAACTGCCTGCGAAGTTACCAAAATGCTCCCGGATTTGGCCCGCTAATAGCCAAATCCCGCTGTTCTGAGGTGCTAAACGCAGACCGACCCCTCCCCCCGGAACTGGGCGAGAGGGGGTACCTCGCGGGGCTCGGCGAGCCCATTAACCGGGTGGGGCGAGACCCGGGGGTCGGCCTCCCTGCTGGTCTCGCCCCCCTGCTGGGCGAGGGCGAGAGGGGGGGGGGGGGGGGGGCAGGCCGCCCCTCCCCCTCTCCGCCCCCTTTGCTGGGCGAGGACGAGAAGGGGGGCAGGCCGCCCCTCCCCCTCTCCGCCCCCCTTTGCTGGGCGAGGGCGAGAGGGGGGGCAGGCCGCCCCTCCACCTCTCCGCCCCCCTTTGCTGGGCGAGGGCGAGAGGGGGGGCAGGCCGCCCCTCCCCCTCTCCGCCCCCTCTGGGCGAGAGGGGGGCGAGGCGCCCCTCCCCTCTCCGCCTTCCGCTGGGCGAGAGGGGGGGCGAGCTGCCCCTCCCCTCTCCGCCTTCCGCTGGGCGAGAGGGGGGGCGAGCTGCCCCTCCCCTCTCCGCCTCCTGTGGGGCGAGAGGGGGGCGAGGCGCCCCTCCCCTCTTCGCCTTCTGCTGGGCGAGAGGGGGGGCGAGGCGCCCCTCCCCTCTCCGCCTTCTTCGGGATCATACCGAGAAATGGTGTTCCGAAATACTTCTTGTCTCGAGAACTTACTCGGCGAATACAGGGTTGTACACAATCCCCGCTCTTTTCGAGCGAGGTACACGCTCAGAAAGAAACGTCCAACCCTGCATATTCGACGAGTGTCGTTGGGAATCCGGCTAACGGTGCTATCTCGGAAAAAACACATAGCCTCTCCGAGAGTTCCTCCAACCCTGCCGGCTAGCGAGAGTCCAGCTAGCGATACCATGTTGGGAAAAAATATACAGCCACCTTGAGTGGTCTTCCAACCCTGCCGGCTAGCGAGAGCCCGGCTAGCGAGACCACCTCGGGAGAAAAACACTTTTCCACACTAGGAGGTCAACCTACCCCGCCGGCTAGTGAGTGCCCGGTCAGCGGAACCATCAGAGGGGAAAAGAACATAGCCTCCCTGGGAGGTCAACCTGCACCTGCCGGCTAGTGAGAGCCCGGTCAGCGGAACCATCAGAGGGGAAAATCACTTGTCCTCCCTGGGAGGTCAACCTGCACCTGCCGCTAGTGAGAGCCCGGTCAGCGAAACCATCCGATGAGAAAAGAACATAGCCTCCCTGGGAGGTCAACCTGCACCTGCCGGCTAGTGAGAGCCCGGTCAGCGGAACCATCCGAGGGGTGAAGAACATAGCCTCCCTGGGAGGTCAACCTGCACCTGCCGGCTAGTGAGAGCCCGGTCAGCGGAACCATCCGAGGGGTGAAGAACATAGCCTCCCTGGGAGGTCAACCTGCACCTGCCGGCTAGTGAGAGCCCGGTCAGCGGAACCATCCGAGGGGTGAAGAACATAGCCTCCCTGGGAGGTCAACCTGCACCTGCCGGCTAGTGAGAGCCCGGTCAGCGGAACCATCCGAGGGGTGAAGAACATAGCCTCCCTGGGAGGTCAACCTGCACCTGCCGGCTAGTGAGAGCCCGGTCAGCGGAACCATCCGAGGGGAAAAGAACATAGCCTCCCTGGGAGGTCAGCCTGCACCTGCCGGCTAGTGAGAGCCCGGTCAGCGGAACCATCCGAGGGGTGAAGAACATAGCCTCCTTGGGAGGTCAACCTGCACCTGCCGGCTAGTGAGAGCCCGGTCAGCGGAACCATCCGAGGGGATAAGAACATAGCCTCCCTGGGAGGTCAACCTGCACCTGCCGGCTAGTGAGAGTCCGGTCAGCGGAACCATCCGAGGGGAAAAGAACATAGCCTCCCTGGGAGGTCAACCTGCACCTGCCGGCTAGTGAGAGCCCGGTCAGCGGAACCATCCGAGGGGAAAAGAACATAGCCTCTCTGGGAGGTCAACCTGCACCTGCCGGCTAGTGAGAGCCCGGTCAGCGGAACCATCCGAGGGGGAAATCACTTGTCCTCCCTGGGAGGTCAACCTGCACCTGCCGGCTAGTGAGAGCCCGGTCAGCGGAACCATCCGAGGGGACAAGAACATAGCCTCCCTGGGAGGTCAACCTGCACCTGCCGGCTAGTGAGAGCCCGGTCAGCGGAACCATCCGAGGGGAAAAGAACATAGCCTCCCTGGGAGGTCAACCTGCACCTGCCGGCTAGTGAGAGCCCGGTCAGCGGAACCATCCGAGGGGTGAAGAACATAGCCTCCCTGGGAGGTCAACCTGCACCTGCCGGCTAGTGAGAGTCCGGTCAGCGGAACCATCCGAGGGGTGAAGAACACTTGGAAGAACTTTTATTACACTAGTCCGGTTACATGCAAGAAAATCTAAGTAGGGAAATACGCCATCATACTTCATGGACTTAAAAGAAAAAACTAAGAGCGGAACCATCCGAGGGGTGAAGACCACTTGGAAGAACTTTTATTACACTAGTCGTCCGGTTACATGCAAGAAAATCTAAGTAGGGAAATACGCCATCATATTTCATGGACTTAAAAGAAAAAAAAACTAAGCATGAAGACCGGGACTCGGACTTCTACTCCCAGGCATGGTCCTCCTCGACCTCCTCTGGTTGCTGACGTTGCGGCTTTGGACCCCTCGACTCCTTCATTTCCAAGAACTCGGGGCAAGCGGATGTCGCGTGACCCTCCTCATCGTGGAAGTCACAGTAAGGTATCTCCACCCGGACGCCCCCTCTTCCTCCCTTACGATTTCTTCTTCTTCTGTGGCCGATCACCATAGCCTGTTGGAGTGGTGGAGAGGGTGCCCTCGCTCCCTGCCTCCACCCTGGGAGGTCGGCCCCCTCTCCCTGGAAGTTGGTCTCCTCCTGATCGAACTTCCTCTTAGGGGCCCCTGCCTTTTCCCCCTGCTGTCTTGCCTCTGGCTCACTCAGCTTGGCCAACCTGCTTGCAAACTCAGGATTAGCCTCCTCACTCTCAACTTCTTCCGCCACCCTTTCCATCAACTCCTCAAAGGATAAAGGAGCTCTCCTCTTCAGGTCCATCTTGAAGAATCTCTCCCGCAGCCCCAACGTGAAGGCAAGCTTGAGGGTGTACCCGGGCACTTCTTGGACGAGGAGAACCTCCTCCCTGAACCGCTCCAGGTAGTGAGCTAGCGACTCCCCTGACTCTTGCTTGATCTGGAAAAGTGCTTCGGCATGCTTCTTCCTCTTCCTTGACGTCGAGAAGCGTAGCAGGAAAACTCGGCGCAAGTCTTCGAAGGCATAGATGGATCCCGCAGGGAGCTAGTGGAACCAATCTCTAGCCTTCTCCTTCAGAGTTGTCGCGAAGAGTCGACACTTGAAAGCGTCTGTCATGGGCATGATGGAGACCATGTCCTCAAACCACTGCAGGTGCAGGACGGGGTCATCTTTGCCGGAGTAGTGAGACATCTCCAACCTCCCGAACCCCTTTGGAACCGGGGCCGAGAGGATCAACTCACACAAAGGACTTCCTATGCTCGCCCCCCTTTGGAGCTGGGCGGGACGGGGTTTGACACCTCCCCACTCACCCCCTTGGGTCTCGGCGAGTGGGGGTCGAGGACCTCCCCACTCACCCACTTGGGTCTCGGCGAGTGGGGGTCGAGGACCTCCCCACTCGCCCACTTGGGTCTCGGCGAGTGGGGGTCGAGGACCTCCCCACTCGCCCCCTTCCGGCACCTCTTTCCTGGATGGCTGGCTGAGGGTGTTCTCACTAACCTGTTGAGGCGAGGCCTCCGGACCACTTTCTATCCTACCTGCGCCTATCGCGGCGAAGGTTAGCTGCAAGGTCTGCATGACCTCCCGCTTGAGATTTTCGAACATCTCCAACGTCACCCCAGCCACCGGGGGCTGCGAGTGACCCGGGTCAGAACTTCCTCCACCTCCGTCCATGGAGCTCATCTTGAGAATTTCTTGAATCGGTCACACTCCACGCTCACCGCACCATAATGTTGAAACCGATTTCTCGGTCTCTGTGGAGTTCGGGGCCCTCAGCAAGCTGAGGGGCGACCAACCCTTACTTCCCCCAAGGGAGAGCTCTAGGTTGAAGGTTGAGGAACTATGGACTGGACCAAGGGCTTAGTGGGGAGGTCCCTCCACATACCCGGAAGTCCCTTAGGAGCTTCCCTTCCCAAGCCACTACTAAGCTTGGGCACCACTGGAGGCTCTCCTCACCCCCTAGAGAGACTTGGGGAGGGAGAGAGAGGGAGAGAGCTAGCCTAGGATGATCCCCTCCAAACGGTGCCCCCTTGGTCCTATTTATAGGATTTCTAAAGTTGGGCTGCAAATAACCAAAAACTGTCTGCGAAGTTACCAAAATGCCCCCGGATTTGGCCTGCTAATAGCCAAATCCCGTTGTTCTGAGTGCTGAACGCAGACCGACCCCTCCCCCCGGAACTGGGCGAGAGGGGGTACCTCGCGGGGCTCGGCGAGCCCATTAACCGGGTGGGGCGAGACCCGGGGGTCGGCCTCCCTGCTGGTCTCGCCCCCCTGCTGGGCGAGAGGGGGGGGGGGGGGGGGGGGGCGCCCCTCCCCCTCTCCGCCCCCTTTGCTGGGCGAGGGCGAGAAGGGGGGCAGGCCGCCCCTCCCCCTCTCCGCCCCCCTTTGCTGGGCGAGAGGGGTGGGGGGGGGGGGGGGGGGGGGCAGGCCGCCCTCCCCCTCTCCGCCCCCCTTTGCTGGGCGAGGGCGAGAGGGGGGGCAGGCCGCCCCTCCCCCTCTCCGCCCCCCTTTGCTGGGCGAGGGAGAGAGGGGGGGGGGGGGGGGGGCGCCCCTCCCCCTCTCCGCCCCCCTTTGCTGGGCGAGGGCGAGGGCGAGAGGGGGGGCAGGCCGCCCCTCCCTCTCTCCGCCCCCTCTGGGCGAGAGGGGGGCGAGGCGCCCCTCCCTCTCTCCGCCCCCTCTGGGCGAGAGGGGGGCGAGGCGCCGGCGCCCCTCCCTCTCTCCGCCCCCTCTGGGCGAGAGGGGGGCGAGGCGCCCCTCCCCTCTCCGCCTTCCGCTGGGCGAGAGGGGGGGCGAGCTGCCCCTCCCCTCTCCTCCTCCTGCTGGGCGAGAGGGGGGGCGAGGCGCCCCTCCCCTCTCCGCCTTCCGCTGGGCGAGAGGGGGGGCGAGCTGCCCCTCCCCTCTCCGCCTCCTGCGGGGCGGGGGGGGGGAGGGGCGAGGCGCCCCTCCCCTCTCCGCCTTCTGCTGGGCGAGAGGGGGGCGAGGCGCCCCTCCCCTCTCCGCCTTCTTCGGGATCATACCGAGAAATGGTGTTCCGAAATACTTCTTGTCTCGAGAACTTACTCGGCGAATACAGGGTTGTACAACATCGAAGTAACACATGTCTGTGGAGGGATGCAATACTGTTACGCGGACGCGCGTATTATTATTGTATTTCTTATTGTTCTAGGTTTTTGGCATGTGAGCCCCCCTCCCTATATAAGGAGGTGGTTTGGGAGTAGAAGACATCTTTTGATCATTTAGGTTTTGGGCTCTCATTTGAGAGAGGGATCATAGGAAGACCCAGCCTCCTTGATCTTGGCCGGAATTCACTCCGGATTGTATCCGTGTTCTTGATTAATGCAATCTTGTCTCGTTCTTCCTTCTTAATCGTAACAAGTGGTCTGACCTGCCGCTTTCCGGCCGCGGTTTCCGCCGCCCGAAGTAGATCCAGCGCCCCTTCCCCGAGCCTATCCCGCTCCTGTTGTCGTTCCGCTACCAGCGCCCGCTCCTGTTGTCGTTCCGCTATCAGCGCCCGCTCCAGTTCCTGCGTACGCAGCCAGACGCCGATCCCGATCCGCTTCCACGCCCGCGAGCTTCGCCGAGCTGATCTCCAGCTTCCGCCGATAGTTCCGCACGCGTTCTCCTGTCGGCGCTCCACATCCCGCGTCCGCGTCTGCTCCCGATTCCGCGTCGACCTTCTGTTTCCCGCTCCAGATCCAACCGCCTTCGCCGGATAGCCGTCCCGCTGCCGATCCAGCGCACCCCCCCTCCAGCCGGCGTCCTTCTCCGCCCCCTGCGGTTACTTGCGTGCATGCCACGCCGTTCCAGCCGTCTAATGGGCAACCCCGATCTCCCACCTTCTCACCCAACCACCGATCCCGGCGTTCTTCGTCGCTTGGATGACCACGACAGTTCCATCGCGTCGCTGCAGGCCCTCATGTTACGCATGGATGCTAAGCTCGACTCCCTCCTGGCCGGCCGCCCCACCACATCTGCAACGTCGATGGCGGATCCGCCGCCCCTCCTCCGGGCTTCCCCGGAACTCTTCCGTGCAACAGCCCCCCTGCCCGGGGTGTGCTCACTGGGCCCTCGTTCCTTGGATGTCCCCTCTTTCAACGACACCGATCCTATGGGATGGATTGCTCGGGCCTAACAGTTCTTCGAGAT
The DNA here is from genome assembly GCA_033032865.1 of Dactylorhiza incarnata. Classification (NCBI taxonomy): domain Eukaryota; kingdom Viridiplantae; phylum Streptophyta; class Magnoliopsida; order Asparagales; family Orchidaceae; genus Dactylorhiza; species Dactylorhiza incarnata. The sequence goes on along the minus strand of JAWHQI010000193.1, from coordinate 4,469,350 downwards.
ACAACAGATCTCGGAGCCACAGAAGGTCAGCACGGCCTTGATCGGCATGGAGGGCTTCGCCCTTCACTGGGTCCGCTGGCTCCGTCAATCCTCTCCCGGCCTCACCTGGACAGCTCTCACAGAGGCCATCATTCAGCGGTTTGATCACCGCTACCCCGGCTCCATGATCGAACGCCTTTGCGGACTCCGTCGGACCGGCCCCATTGATTCGTACGTTGATGTGTTTATCGAGTTGGTCACCCATGTTCCTGGTCTCCCACCCGACCATTACTTGGCCTACTTCATGCACAGCTTACAACCCCACATCCGAGCCCGCCTCCGCACCCTGCAACCGTCAACTGTCCACCAAGCCATGAACCTCTCCCCACTGGTGGAAGCCGAATTCATGGCAACGTCCGGGGACCCTCCCTTCCCATCGCCTCCGTTCAACCCTCCATACCAACCATATTTTCCTCCCCCGTCTAAACCTCCACCATTGCCACATCCTCCTCGACCAACCATTATGGGCCCCCGCAACAACCGTCATATCCTCACCCTCCGTCTTTCCAACCAAGAGTACAATGACTTGCGGAGCAAAGGTCTGTGCTACCGTTGCAAGCAACCCTACTCGCCTAATCATAATTGTCCTGCCAAAGAGTTCCGGGCCCTCATCGGGGATGATTTGGACGAGATCGGTGCGGCTGTCTTGGACACCCTTCTGCTCAAGGATGTACCACCAGACAGAGATCCGGGCACCTCTGCGGCGGCCCACCATCGGGCACATTACTACTAGATGGCGGGCGGTACTTCGACCTTGGGGTCAAGGCCGATTTTCTGGCGGGATGGATTGTTACGCGAACGCGCGTATTATTATTGTATTTCTTATTGTTCTAGGTTCTTGGCCCCCCCCCCCCCCCCCCCCCCCCCCCCCCCCCCCCCCCCCCCCCCCCTCCTTATATAAGGAGGTGGTTTGGGAGTAGAAGACATCTTTTGATCATTTAGGTTTTGGGCTCTCATTTGAGAGAGGGATCATAGGAGGACCCAACCTCCTTGATCTTGGCCGGAGTTCACTCCGGATTGTTTCCGTGTTCTTGATTAATTCAATCTTGTCTCGTTCTTCCTTCTTAATCGTAACAAATACACTAGTTGAAGATGAAATCGTTAATGCTCGCACTAGGAGGCTAGATGCAGCACGTGGAAGCAACACCAAGATGTAGAAGATGTCTATACTGCATCATGTAACATTGACTGAGTTGCATTAGAATTACGTCGTTGTGTCTTGTAGATGATGTTGTTGTCGTTGTGTCTTGTAGATGATGTTGTTGTCGTCTGTGAACGAAAGAGAAGTAGAAATATCTCGACGTGGTTTCCTCAATGTCCATGTGGCTTTAATACCGGGAGATTAAGTACCTGGAAGACAATCAAAGAGCTCATGCGATGAGTCAAGGGTTTGAAGGAATAAAAACATGCGGCTCAACTATCTCACAGACAATTTCAGGCTCAACCCTAAATCCCTAATTAGGAGATATAATAACATATACGTAAATTGGGGAAGGTTATTCACTCGATGAGCCTAAGTTATTTTCACCACTCATATCAGCAATGCATGCAAACTTGTCCTTTCGAGGCAATTTCTGAAACTCCTGTTCAAAGGGTGATTTCAATGCTTTTTATTGTCGATGTAGAACATCTTTAAAATTTTCTGATTTATACTTGGGCTCCGTTTGGCGCGGTGGCGGCGGCCGTGAACGCGGTGCTTATGAACCGTCAGTTCGTGAACGCCCGACCTCACCCAAGGAACTTCATCCACTTTAATGTACAAAACTAGTTTTTTTTTGGTGGTGGTCGTAATCGTTGTCTTGCCAAACATACATTCTATGGCGGTGACAGTATTTGTCCAAACTCACGGGAACAAAAAAGCTGTGCCAACAGATGGATCATATTAAGAGCATTGGCTTTAATATGCATGGAAGTAGGTTCAGTTTTGATGATTTTGGAGTCGATTCGAGTCTGATTTTTAAAAATAAATATATTTGAAGGGTCAATATAAAATTGTCAACAGATGGATCATATTCTCATGTCAACTAATGTAGGTTGTTAACCACACAGGTTCTGAAACTCTCAGCAGCAACTCAGGATCTACCCAGGTCCGTAGTCTGCAACGTTCACGGCGTCAATCCTAAGTTTCTCAAAGTTGGGGAGAAAGTAGCGGCCGAAAAGGAGAGCGGGCAGCAGGCCTTCTCCAAAGGAGCTTATTTCCTGGGCAAGATGGTTTGGGCAAAAGGCTACAAAGAGTTGATTGATCTGCTGGCGAAGAACAAGAAAGAATTACAAGATTTCGATTTAGACGTGTACGGAAACGGCGAAGACTCCCACGAAGTGCAGTCTACCGCGCGAAAACTACAGCTTAATGTGAACTTCTTGAAAGGAAGAGATCATGCTGATGACTCACTTCATGGGTACTCATAGATTATATTAGCATTTTAATACATTTCGCGGGTTAATTACAGCTGACCTCTCCTCTGAGTTTGTCCTATTATCGGGACCTCCTCTCCCCCTTCTGAAATTTCTAAAATCTCCCTTCCACTTCCAGTAGGGTTTTGGATGACAAATGATGACGTTAGCAAAAAAAGATTTAACGGTCTTTTGACTTGCCCTAATTTTTTTACATTTTCCCAAAATATTTGTCATCGCAATGATGCTGCACTAGGCCCCTATGTAATTTGTTAAACTTGGAAGGGGGTGTTTTGATAAGGAAATGATTTGTGAAGAGGTCAATTGTAATCTATTGCTATTTGTAGATGGAGAAGAATCTGGAAAGGTTAGGGGTATATCAGTATTTTGACACTTTAAGTTGTATATATATATTATATATTTTTAATATTTTAGTTGGGATATTGTCTTCTCAGATATTATTATATCATTTGCAGATACAAGGTGTTCATAAATCCCAGCATAAGCGATGTCCTCTGCACGGCTACAGCGGAGGCTCTGGCAATGGGAAAGTTTGTGGTTTGCGCCGACCACCCGTCCAATGATTTCTTCCGCGCCTTCCCGAACTGCTTGACGTACAAAACCTCGGAGGAGTTTGTTGTGAGAGTGAAGGAGGCCATGGCGAACGAGCCCCAGCCCCTGACCGCCGTGCAAATATACGACCTGTCGTGGGAGGCCGCCACCCAGAGGTTCATCGAATATTCCGAGCTCGACAAAGTGCTGGGCGCGAGCGAAGAACGTTCTTCTGCGGAGGGGAAAGTTGACCGGGCCTCTAAAGTCAAGAAATCAGCTTCGACGCCCTGCCTTTCCCGGGTCGTTGACGGCGGGCTGGCGTTTGCGCATTACTGCCTGACGGGGAACGAGCTCCTGAGGCTGACCACCGGAGCGATCCCCGGCACGAGGGATTACGATAAGCAGCACTGCGTCGATCTGCATCTGCCGCCGCCTCTGGTGCAGAATCCCATATATGGCTGGTAAGCCTCACCTCTCTTTTATTAGATCTGTGCTGGCAGCATGAGGTGGTTTTTCTTGGCTGTTTATTTCTGTAAGTATCAGTTTTGATTCTGTCCGGGGCTTCAGCCTTTATATATACACAAGTTCGGGTGTGTGTGTGTATATATCAAAAGTCAGCTAGGAATTTTTTTTTAGCCCGCAGGCATCTGACGGAAATTTCGACCGTGATACTAATCAGGAAGCATAAAAATGTGGGTCCTGCAAACGATCGTTAATTTTTAATCATAAATACCATTAAAAATTTGGTTTTATTTATTTATAGTTGTAAAGGTTTTCTAATCTACGATTGCAAAAACGCTTGTTTTTTGATATTTGGGTTCATATGGCGTGGCGTTTGGAGCAGTCGGCTGGAGGATACGAGCAGTCGGCTGGTGGATACGGGCTGCAGCTCGAAATGGAGCGGTTTGCTCCATTTCTCAGGGCGTGGCTGGAGGAGACGCGTCAAACGCCACTGCCGGGTGTTTGGTTACCCACCTTGCGGCAGCGTTTGCCGCAAATGCGTCTCCAAATGCCGCACCAAATGAAGCCTAAATGAAGTGTGGGACGCCATGGAAGTAACAATATATATATATATATATATATATAGGGCCATTTACCGGGACAGCCCCTCTAAGGCTATGTTTGAGAACCCGTTTCAACAGCATTTCGTTGAGGCTGGACTGGAGGTGAGGCGTTTGGGAAACCAGTGTGAGCTCCGGTTCAAAAAGGCCGGCGTTAAAGGGAGAAAAATGGCCGTTTTGCCGCTGGCCATTCGAGCACCAGCGCGCCGTCCGAACCGGCCGTTTTGCTTTCCACGGCCTTCCTCCTCCCAGCGAGCCGCCACTTTCGCTGATCTAGGCGGTGGTCGAAAGTTGATCCAGGCGATGGTTGGCGGTTGTGCATGGCGAGGAAGATGGGATTTCACAGGCGAGCTCCGCTAGGAAAAGATAAGGGCCCATTCGTTTGGACGGAATTGGAATTCGATATTGGAATTGAATATTGATAAATATTGTGAAATTAAATATTGGTTACTAATTTCAATTCCAACGTTCACCTAATAAACAATATTGTTGAATATTGTGGAATTAATCAATACTTTTATTCGTTTGTTAAATAAAATTTAATTTAAGAATTGAAAAATAATACGAAGAAGCTAATATTTATCACATATATCATAAATAAATGTATGTCATGACAACGATTTTATCGCCCGGGGGCGATTTTTTTGCCCGAGAACGATTTTTTACGCTCGGACGCAATTTTTTCGCACAACCACGATTTTTTCGCCCGGGCGCGCATTTTTTGCCTGGGCTCATTTTTTTGTCCGGACACGATTTTTTTGCCCGGGCGCAATTTTTTTTTCCGGGTGCGATTTTTCCACCCGCCCGACCGAAAAAAGCTCGCATAGGCGATAAAAGCGCGTCCCAGCAAAAAACCGCTCCCCGGTGAAAAAATCGCGCTCGAAAAATAGCTCCCGAGCAAAAAAATCTCGTAGGGCGAAAAAAACTCGCCCGGGCAAAAAATCGCTCCCGGCCAAAAAAATCTTGCCCGTGCGAAAAAATTGCACCCGGGCGAAAAAATTGCGCGCGGGCAAAAAAATCGCTCCCTAACGAAAAATCGCGTCGGGGCGAAAAACTCTCCCCTGGGAGAAAAATTTGTGTCTGGGCGAAAAATTCGTGCCCCGGTGAAAAAATTGCGACCGGGCGAAAAAACGCTCCTGGGTGAAAAAATCGCGCCCGGGTGAAAAAATCGCGCCCGGGTGACAAAACATGCGCCCGGGCGAAAAACACGCCCCCGGGCGAAAAACGTGCGCCAGGGCGAAAAATGCGCGCCAGGGCGAAAAAACGCGCGCTAGGGCGGAAATTTCCTCCCGGGCAAAATTTGGGCGTTCGGGCGAAAAATACGCGTTCGAGCGAAAAACTCGCTTCCGTGCGAAAACTCGCGCCCGGGCGGCATAAACGCGCGCCTAGGCTCATAAATGCACGCCCGGGCGCATAAACGCGCGCCAAGGCGAAAAACGCGTGTTAGGGCGAAAAACGCGCGCTAGGGCGGAAAATTTCCGCCCAGGCAAAATTTGGGCGTCCGTGCGAAAAACACGCGTTCGGGCGAAAAACTCGCGTCCGTGCAAAAAACTCGCGCCCGAGCGAAAAATTGTGCGCCCGGGCGCATAAGCGCGCGCCCGGGCAAAAACGCGATAAATCGAGTGTGCCAGACTCGTCAATTCCGATATGTCTAGCTAGATTTTGTGCTTAGGCTAAAATCAATTTCATAATATTCAACTCCAATTTCAATTATTAAAGCTACCTAACAAGCGAACATCGTAATTGGAATTCGTCGTCGAATTTAAATTCCAGTCTTCAATTCCGTCCAAACGAACAGGACGGATAATATAAAATATAATTTCATATATAATTATTTCATATATAATAATTAGGTTTAAAGTAATATAAGTAAATAATAATATAAGAAATGTTATTTTGAATATAATTTAAATAAGAGAGTAGTGATAATTTAGGTTATAATTTGTAAACTGCCACCGGATTGGAGGTTGCCCAAACATAACCTTAGTTTTGAATCTTCCTTTTGAACGGTTCCCTTTTAAAACGACACCGGTGTCCCAAACAGAGCCTAAGGCTTCGTTTGCGGAGACTTATTTTCACCGGTCAAGCGGTTACGACCGTATGAACCGGACCTTAATTACAGATTTATACGGTCGTAACCGCTTGACCGGTGAAAATAAGTCCCCCCAAACAGAGCTTAAGTTTCCTAAATTACAGGTTTCTAATGGGAGGAGATGGTTAATTACATACCGGAGGAAACTCAAATGAAGAAAAATTAGAGCTATTTAGGTTAATTACATACTGCATAAAACTCAAATCTGCTAATTTGCTTGTGAAATTGAAGTGGTTGAGGAAGACGATCTCCTCAACATATCTTACTAATCACTATCCTCTTTTAATTACATAATCTTGAAAATTTATGAAGTGAGATAAAAAATAAATGGTGGCTGAATCTTGTTGATGATTTATTAGACAAATCTAATTGTATTTCCATGTCCATGATATCATATTCTCAACTCAAACGCATTTTTGAAATGGTGATGGTTGTTTGGATGAGGAGTATTTTCGAAAGAGTTTTTTCAGGTACGGTGTTTTGGGAGCTTTTTGAGCAGCGGGTCCAATATGGCTTTCTAAAAACCTCCTTTTCTCTTTTTAATTTGCACTCTTTTATTCGAGGAATCGAGGGTTTACGAAAGTCACGCTCCGACTATTCGCGATATGTTTTTCTTTCTTCTCATCGCTGCAAAGTCTTGAATCTCTAATTTGTGTTTCTCCACTCATGAACTTTGTATTTCGCCGCTAACTTTTTGTAATCTGTTTATTAAGGATATATATAATATTTACTTGTCCATGTGATAAATGATTAGTATAAAATATACTCATTATTAAAAAGTTAGACTACTAAAGTTGAAAATATGTTTGGATGATTTTAAATAAAGTTGATTTTAAATAAATTGAGCTTCATAATAGCGGCAAATAGTGAAGTAATTCAAATTATATATTTGTTATTCATTATTATATATTTTTTAAAATATAGTGCGGATAACCGACCACTGCTGTAACGATATTGCCTGGATTGAACTGTCATCCACGCTTGTGGGGCTCGTCGCAGTCGCTCCTCCGGATCAGGATTCAACTTAAATACTTTATTAATTTCAATTGATAGTTTAGAAATTAATATAATATATATATATATATCTTTACTACTATCTTTACTATTATAATAGAAGTATGAAACTCATGGCTATGAAATTCTAGCCACCGTTCGATCATCGTTTGATAATTTAGCCATCGTTCGATCATCGTTTGATAATTCAACACTCTCTCTCCAAATTTTACTAGGGCTCCTAAACCTACTCTAGGGTACCCTAAACCTATGAAATTACAATTTTACCCCTATAGGGGTGAAAAATAAAAGTAAGTTGACGGGCTGGGGCGGGCTCAAGGCGGACGGATAACGCAAGCATGCTTAGGAGGGACGGGTCACGCGGAATTGGTCACCCGGGCGGGCTAGCCCAACTGTTCAACATACAAATCTGCCTTCAGTTATATAAATAGCGGAAGGCAGTTCATTCCTGCGATGTGGGACTAAAGGAAGATGCTGCATATAGCGCTAAATAAAAAAGCAAAATTTGAGGCCGCTGAGTTTTGATCCCATAACCAATAGGCCGGTTAACCAAACTCACTCCACTCGGCCAAGCATGCTTAACTTCTTGAATACAAAAACATTTAAGTTTAACTTATTAATTTTAACTTATTAATTTAAGTCATTAATTTTAACTTAAATTTTAACTTATTAATTTTAACTTATTAATTTTAACTTAAATTAATTATAACTTATTAATTTTAACTTATTAATTTGAATAAAAAAAAATTTAACTTATTAATTTTACAAATTAACTGTAATTTTACACATTAACTTTACGCCACCGCCGTCGGGGGCTGGTGAAGACCATTATTGCCGCCGGGGTCGGGCAAAGCGGCGAAGCCCGTTGTCGCCGCCGGGGGCGGGCGAAGCCCGTTGTCGCCGCCGAGGGCGGGCGAAGCCCGCCGTCGCCGCCGGGTGCGGGCGAAGCCCGCCGTCGCCATCGGGGGCGGGCGAAGCTCGCCGTCGCCACCGGGGACGGGCAAAACCCGCCGGGTGCTGGTAGAGGACGCCGGGTGCGGGCGAAGCCCGCCGGGTGCTGGTAGAGTACTGTCGCGCGGGGCACGGGGGGCTCCCCGTGCACTGTCACTCGTATATATATATATATTCTATACTATCTAAAATGAAATATATGATGACTTTTAAAAGGGTGGTGTTAAAGGCAAACCAGAATTGGCTATTGGCAAACTAATTTCTATGAGTTATTACGCGCCTTTTGAAAATACGCTTTGTACATGCATTTTTAGGAAAATTGTTCAACACGAAAATTGTTCAACACTTTTCCTAAAAATGCACGCACAAGGCGTATTGTCGCCTTGATCGTAACTATAGCGATTTTTTTTTGAAAATACGCCTTTTACATGCATATTTAGGAAAAGTGTTTAACACGAAAGTTGTAGATTTCAATGAGATCTACAATTATCGTGTTGAACACTTTTCCTAAAAATGCATGTAAAAAGCGTATTTTCAAAAGGCACGTAATAACTCGTAGAAATTGGTTTGCCAATAGCCAATTCTGGTTTGCCTTTAACACCACCCTTTTAAAAGTCATACATTTTAAAATCATCATACAAATCATGTCCATTCATTTCAAAATCAAATCATGATTTCTGACTACGAATAGCCATTCTCAGTATTCCTCATCACTCCCTCTAGGCAAAATTCCCGAGCCCCATTAAAACGAAGAGAGAGAGAGAGAGGAGGGAGAGAGAGAGAGAGGAGAGATGGGGAGAAAGTGTGGCGGAAAGGGAGAGAGAGAGAGGGAGAGAGGGGGAGAGAGAGAGGGAGAGAGAGCGGGTGTTTGGTTAATGAGTACTCATATGTATATATTGCGGGCGCCGCCCGCAGACGTGTCAAGCACGAACGAAGCCCGTTCGGAGGCGGGCGAAACCCGTCTGGATGGGGCCGAAGGCCAGCCGACAACATTGCATCGGGAGCAGGCGAAGGCCGCCGTAGCCGGCCGGGTACTGTCGCGCTTAATTGGCCGTATGGGCGAAGCCCCGTGTCCGACACTCGTGTGTGTGTGTATATATATATTACGCGTGCATCATGTTTGAGTGTTTGACTATTTGCACATCTAAAAAAAATATCAAAACATCTATTAAAATCCAATTCCACACCGCACCTCCTTTCCGATCTCCTGTGTTCCTTCATCTATGGTCTTCCTTCCATCCCAGAGACGAGTGTTCTAAAAAGACGAGGAAGTACTCCCTCGTCCACTTCTTCAGAGAGGATCTGGGAAACCTTCCTCGGAGCCCAAAATTTCTCTTAGCGTGGCTTCCTCCTCCAGATTTACATTCTCCTTTCTCGGGCCACCGCCTAAATGAGCGGAAAATTTTCTGTCCGGGCTCAGGACTCCGGGATTGATCTCCCAGGAGATTGCGACTCCGGGATTTGATCTCCCAGGAGATTGCGCTAGGTTTGAACGGGTTCATCATATCTCTTTTGGTTTTTTAGTTTTGATCATCATCATCTATTGTTCCACGCGGCAATACAACAGCAATCCCGGACCTAGATTTAGGAAAAGAGCCCAGACGAAAAAATTTCTCCTAAATGAGGCAGTGCTTTCTCATCTTGGAGGAGTGAGCATCGGTGAAAGCATTGTCGGTGGGTGGTGTAATTTTTTTAGGGCAGTGATCACACGTCTTACTCATGCTCGATTCTAAACTATATATTATTATGTTTTCTTTTATATCTTGACCTCACTGTTTACATATTTTCTTTATAATCTTATTTTCAAGATCTGGTATTGTAATATTAGTAGTTTTCAAAAATAAAAAAATTATAATTATTCTAAGAATATATTAGAAATGCTCCACCAAATTTATACACACAAACTCTTTGTATGTATAGCTTACCTTCTAAGTCAAATTAATCAAACTTATATACTATGTAACCTTCATATTAAATTGTGTCTAAATTATAAGCTCAAATATCAAATGTGTTGATTCAAATAGTATCAAAAGTGTGTTTAAATATAATCTATTATGCAAAATTGAACCTGTGGCTTGAGGCAAGATCTTCCCTGAAGAAGGGAAGGACAATAAAAGACTATCCGCACACCCATAAAATAGAATTGATATATGGGTATTTGTTTCGTATTAAGGCCATGAATTTAGCGAAAAGTCTTGAGTTTGATTCTCTATGCATTAAGATAGAGAAGAGTAAAATTAGTATATAATTTTGCGAAATTTTGCTTTATGCACAAGAATATTAATTAAAAACTCTAAACATTTTTTTTCTATATTTAGAATTTTAGACATATTTGTCAAAAAAAAAAATAGACATAGTTGTCTATATCTACATTGTACAAAAAATTAATATAAAAAGTGAATATAATGTAAAACATATATAATTTCACTGAAATTTGTTTTCTTTTTTGTTTTTATGAACTAGATTAAAACACAAGCTATCTTATTGTAATTTATATTGGCCAAAATCTATTTTTTGTACAAGAAAATATATTTAAAAATATAGACATTCTGTCTATTGTGCATAAAAGTTCATTAGACAACAATGTGTGCATAATTTAAAAAACATATATAATTTTACTGAAATTGCTATTTGTATCAAAGAATTCATTAAAAAAATATTTTTTTATATATTTAAACATTTGTACAAAAAAATCAATAAAATTATAAACAATTTTCTATATTTAGTCATATTATACAAATAATTAATTACAAAAATTTAGACAATTTGCTATATTTAGATAATAAAAATAATTTTTTTTAAATATAAACATATTCTTCCTATATTTCAATACAAAAAATTCATTAAAAATATGAACATGATGTAAAAGGATATGAAACTATATAACACAGACATATTTTTTTTATATTTATTAATTAATTTTTTTTCGAATAAATTAGTATTCTACACACAGGAAAAAAATTGTAGGTACGCCATGCACTACATATATATGGGCCCTAATATCTTTGCCGACTTTATGGATAAATATTATTATTTGGTTAATCATTGATCTTATCCACATTAGTAACCTCAGTTCTTATTATACTCACTAATCGCCATCTCGGTGGCATAATCTCATAATTAAAACTAATTAACTATGATTAAGGATAATACCACACCATTAATAAATAGATAATGATCACTTATGATTCCCTTATAACTTTGACTTTAGCTTCTTAATAATTCTTCTAATTGCTAATACTTTGTTGTCCTCATTGGACCTCATAAAATAAAATTAGGGTAAGGTACTTGTAGTTTATAAAAAAGATATTTTGCCCCTTGTAATTTTCAAATGGACTGGTCTTTGTTTTGCTATTGCAGACTGCAATGTTTTTGGCAACATTTAATCTTGCAACATGTATAAAATATTGTCTAAACATAGAACATAAATCATGTTGATATTTTATATTCACGGAGCTTTGCTATTAGTATATCATACAATTTTATAAGCCGGTCATTCTGTTACTCGTAGTTGATTCAACATGTTAGAATGATAGAGAGCGTAATAGAACTATATTTTATGATCACTTAAAAGGGTATAAATATGTAAAGAAAGAGGTCAATGCATAATTACGCATAAAATAGTGTTTGATAGAAGCAAAATACTAAAATAATACGCATACAATAGTATTATTACATAATTTTAACAACAACAAAACTTAAGTAGACATTGAAATTGAACCTCATCGTCTTTAAAAGCGACTCTATCCTCTTTAAAAGCGACTCTATCCCCTTTCATAGTGTGAAAGGATGCATGTTAAGCAAATGGAGAGTCATCAAGCATACTCAAATATAAATAATACAAACTTTCGCATACCCACACGACACGTTAATGTTCTTTAGATCGCAAAAAAGGAGCGTCATAATAAAACCCGATAACCAATTCGCAGCCGGGGTATTGAACACAATTAACCAAAAGAGCATAAACCAATACGGTCGAAGATGATGAATGCCGTTCATGAGCAAAATAGATGATTTCGCACTAAGAACCCTTCAAAATAGTATCATTTTTAATGCTAAGTATCCTTCAATTATGTATTTTTTGCACATTGCATCATAAATATTTAATTTTGACACTTTGCACTCTCAAAGACTTTAATTTTGATGCTTAGTGCCAATAATCTAATGAATAGTAGTTTGATTTATTGGTAGTAGGTATTAAGGAATTTGCAGAGTTAATGAAAAAGAATTGGAGAAATTTGAGTAATAAAATAAGAATAATTAGATATTTAGAGAGAGAGAGAGAGAGAGAGAGAGAGAGAGAGAGAGAGAGAGAGAGAGAGAGAGAGAGAGAGAGAGAGAGAGAGAGAGAGAGAGAGAGAGAGAGAGAGAGAGAGAGAGAGAGAGAGAGAGAGAGAGAGAGAGAGAGAGAGAGAGAGAGGTACCCTTGAGAGACAGTTATTAGAAATAGAAGCAGAGTGAGATTAGTATATTGAAAATATATTAATTAAAAACAAATATGAAGGTGACTCTTGAGTCTTGAGTAAGATAATCCTAATGATATAAAACTCTTGAGAGAGTTTCTAGATAATTCTAGAGAGAGAAATATTTTGTAAAGATAAAATCTTTACGTCAGCATTTTAATAAGATCGATGTTCAATACACACACAAGTGAGAGGCACGGGGCTTCGCCCCAACGTCTAACCACGACAGTATCTTGATAGTGATAGTGCATGTGGGGGCCCCCAGTGCCACACACGAAAGTACTACGACCTAAAATTGCTCTGGTGTGGCGGTAATGACACATCTTCCCTTTCTTGGCCGACGTCTTTTTTGGAGACTGCTCAATTCGTGTCTCCTTCTTTTGGAATTCCCCAAATTCCGGCAATTATGGAGGAGCATTGGTGGCAGAATATATTTTCCTTATGTGATGGAGGAGATTTTTTATATGAGATTTGATCTCTTTCCATGAGTGTAACTAGCCTCCTCTCATCTTTTAGAATTCTCTATATTTCGCCTAATTTTCCTCGTGGCCGGCCCCGCTATTATTTGGAGATCGCTCCAAATTTGGCATCTCCTTTATTCCGGTGTTTGATGAAGGTTTTTTTTGGAAGGAATTGACCTCCTTGCATTATTGAGCCGACACATCTTCCTTGCCCTCTTAGGGTTTCCTCCTCATTAAATAGGAGTGACCGACCACCCTTAGAAGAGTGCAGAGCAACATATTTTTTTCGGTGGTTCAGCGGATTTCGGCCGACATTCTGTCATCGCTTAGTCGACTTCCTCTTCGGAGTTCTTCTTCCGATCGGCTTCTTCTCTCGCTGTCGAAACTGTTTCTCGTCTCAACGTGTACGACCAGACTTTGGAGGATTCGAGATTTTCATCAATTTTCTCGGTCTATTCTTCTCCTCCCTTTTTAGTCGTATTGTATGTTTGAGAAATTAATAGTAAATTTAACTCTGCCAGCACAATGGACGTACCCAATTTCGGAAAACCACTTTACATCTGTGTTCTTGACTGCGGTGCTTGTTTTTATTTCTTCTCTAATTTTTGTGTTTATCGCTCTTCGCTATTTTAACCGTTAGAAAAATATTTTGTAAACATGATTTTTTATCTGCACTCGGATCCGGTTTTCATAACAAGTGGTATCAGAGGAGGTTCGATCGGCGACTATTTGGATGTTCAGTTTCTAGTTGGGTCAACGATAGGTGACGATATCAGTCCGCTCCCTATCTTCCCAATCTTGATCCGTGATTTATCTGGTCGTCTCGGTCTCACTGTAGATTTTCTCTGTTTGATTTTTTTGGTCATGTTATTTCTATGTTTATTTTCGTATAACTCTTTTTGAGTTATCTTTCCTGGTCAAGAACTTCATTTGTGAATGCAGTTTGGTCATCCTTTATTACCTAAGCTCTTTCCTTGTTACTTCTCATTCTACATGAGCTTAGAGTGTGTCTAATCAAATTTTTCTGATTAGTTTTCACAGGGGTTCATTTTTCCATGCTGAGGTCAGTTTGTTTGCATTCATTGTTGATGTGTCTGCATTTGTCAATTTCTCTCATGTGCGCACATCAAAGGCCTGAAGCCTTGACAGGTTCAGTTATTTTGCTATGGGAGACCACCGCTGGAGGTGGAGCAGTTGTTTTTAGCTCCAGGTTGAGCGTTTTTTGAGTCACCCGCGTCAGTCCAGTTGGTTTGCTACTCAGAATCAGAGGAGTTTCTTTCTAATTATGATCCGTTCTTGGCCGAAGTTCAGTCTATTCATTTGGCTTTGGATTTTGGTGACCGTTAGGGCATCTTAGAGTTATCTCAACCAGGTGGAGTATGTCATGGAAGAGACGTCAAAGCGGAGATTGTTGCGGAAATGACGCTTTTTTCCTTTCTGTCCGGCATCTTTTTTGGAGACTGCTCAATTCGTGTCTCCTTCTTTTAGAATTCCCCAAATTCCGGCAATTATGGAGGAACATTGGTGGCATAATATATTTTTCTTATGGGATGGAAGAGATTTCTTGGATGAGATTTGATCTATTTCCATGGGTGCAACTAGCCTCCTCTCATCTTTTGGAATTCCCTATATTTTGCCTAATTTTTCTCATGGCCGGCACCACTACTATTTGGAGATCGCTCCAAATTTGGCATCCCCTTTATTCCGGTGTTTGATGGAGGATTTTTTTTTCGGGAAGGAATTGATCTCCTTCCATTATTGAGCCGACCCATCCTCCTTACCCTCTTAGGGTTTCCTCCTCATTAAATAAGTGCGGACGACCACCCTTAGGAGAGTGCAGAGCAACAGATTTTCTTCGGTGGTTCAGCGGATTTCAGACGACATTCGGCCATCGCCTAGTCGGCTTCCTCTTCGGAGTTCTTCTTCCAGTCGTCTTCTTCTCTCGCCGTCGAAACTGTTTCTCGTCGCAACGTGTACGACCGGACCTTGGAGAATTCGAGATTTCCATCATTTTTCTCGGTCTATTTTTCTTCTCCATTTTTAGCCGTATTGTATGTTTGAGAAATTAATAGTAAATTTATCTCTGTCTGCACAATGGACGTACTCAATTTCGGGGAACCACTTTACATCTGGTGTTCTTGATTGCGGTGCTTGTTTTTATTTCTTATCTATTTTTTGTGTTTATCGCTCTTGGCTATTTTGGTAGTTAGAAAAATATTTTGGAACAAGATTTTATATCTCCACTCGGATCCGGTTTTCATAACACTCTAGCGTGACGCCGTTCCCGCCGCTCGCAAACCCCCGAGCGCTATACTCTGCCCGTCGCTTATTTTTTTCGTGTGCACATGGGTTTGTGAGCGGCTAGGAGAATATTTTTTTTCATTGTAGGTACGAGACTTTGGCTATGTGAGAGCACATTTTTTAAAATTAAAGAAAAACACATAAATTAAAGTAATTGAAAATTTTGTAATAATTAAGATAAAATCTGAAAGTTGAATGTTTCACCCAATAATATTTTTCTCTTTTAATATAGTATATATATACACACACACATTATTATATAAAGATAGTCATTTTATGGTGTAATGGTGTGGACTCAATCATAACCCATCATTCAATCATCTCCTCCTCTTTTTTAATTTTTATTCTGTTGAGTAAAAATCTCTCACTCCTCACGATGTTCTTAGGGCTGTAATCGTGCGCAGGGGCACTGTGGCGTCCGGGATACTGTCGTTGGCCACACGGGATCCCCGTGCACCGTCACTTGTATATATATATATCTATATATCTATATATATATATATATGTCAAAACCACTACTCTCGGATGCACGGGTGAACGCCCGTGATCAACTAGAATGCCTCGCCGTTCGCACCCACGAGTGCTATGTCACTACATATTTTGGGGACTGCGAGTGGCAGTAACAACTAACAACGTGATCGAGGTCGTGCGACTGTCGTTGCCGGGCACGCTCACATGCGAGAGCGGCAATCGCAGGTGTAGTATGAGCTTTATGCGGGCGGAGCCCTCTTGGATACGGGCGAAGCCCGTCTGAGAGCATCGAGCACGGGCGGAGCACGAGCAGAGATGCTCGTATAAGTATAGGTTAAGTCATGAATTGACTATTTTAGTATCTATAAGATTTATCCACCGTGGGATCTTAAAAGATGAACATGTAGTTTAATTTGATGGTTGGATTGAAAATTATTGTAGTAATTTGACCACCGAACTTCACTGTATAAATTTCTTATTCCTTTATATTGAAATTAAAAAGGAGACTAATTATAGTTTTAAATTTTTTATTAACGGCAATTAAAATTAATTCTAAAAAGAATTTTGCTAAAATCACTTTTGAAAAGAATATTCTGAAATATTCTGCTGCCCATGCCTTTGCTGCAGAAAGAAATCCTTTGGTTTGGCATTGTTCTACTTGATAAGACTTTTGACAGAAATGTTACATAAAGTAGACCACCTATTAGCTATATTTATAATATATATTATTATATATATATAATACATATATATTCTATATAGATAGACATATATAGTAATTTTAATAAATCTAATCAAGGAATGTAAGTGCTTGACAAGTCATTTTCTAGAACAAGTGGCATTAAATCTAAGGAAATGGTGGTCCTTAATAAAACAAAAAGAAAGAGGTAGGGATGATGCTCTCATTGAAACCTTTCTACACACTCCCAATTAATTTGTTAAATATTTGACAATTTTATCTCATTCTCTCTACAATTGTCTTATAAGTGCATTCATTTCACAGCAAAATGCGTAAAAATGCCGCAAAACACGAGTTTATTAAGATTGTATGCCGCCACGAGGAGCTCATGTATGCCTACGGCGCGAATTTTTTGCGGGTTTTTGTAGGTGGGGCAGGGTTAGGGCTGAAAGTGGACCCTTGGATTGTTGCTAGTGGTGGTGTGAAAGGTCAAGATTCTCCTAAAGATTTGTCCATCTTTATGCAGCTCCATGATCATATCTCTCATGTGATAATATCATACTTTTTTCATACAACATTTTTATAATTGTATGCTGCTTCCTTCTTGCCCCCCATCCCACCCTCCATCTCTCATCATGAAGAATCATGGTTGATGGAATCCCTTTTTTTTTTTTAAAACAAAGCAAAGTTGGAAGCTTCCACTCACCGCAGTGCAGTTATTGCTAGCTTGCCATCTTCCACTTGATCTCTTTAATTCATTGTTGTTGCTCCTCTTCATTCATCTCTCCCGCCGGCCCTAAACCTAGCCGCCGTTATTGAATCTTCCCTAGATTGGATAGCCGGGGAATTAGAAGAGAGGACCTAGGGTTTATGTAGGCTGCAGAGGTGGAAGAAGAAGTCGGATGGGTTTAGCGGAGTTGATTGCGAGAGAAGAAACAATGACCCCGGGGTCAGGTTGAGGGGAGATTTGGGTGAGGGGATGAGAGATTTAATTTCTTCCATTGAATATGGATCTTCGTACTTTTTTAATTGATAGATAGTTACAGATACACCGATGTCAAGTCAACTGTGTAATTAACTATAAGTAAAAAGCTCATTATAGAAGGACACAAAGATGATATCAAGAGCTAGAACTTCTCTAAATCAATGCTTGAGAAATCAGGAGATTTCACTGGCCTATGGGTGTGTTGCGTGCCTGCTAGGTTTAGGAGATGATCGTGTATGATCTTCTTTTTAGCTTTATTTCCCCTCTTTTGAAACTTCCACGCACCTTCGTATCCCTTGTTTGCTTCACCTACATGTTCTGCTATGCATGTATGATCTTTATACCTTTCATTGTCGAAAATTACCTTTGTCGTCGGTTTAACGAATGTGGTATTGCAGTTTCCAAGAGTCATATCCACTAACTGTCATTCCACCTCGCTATAAGCAGTTTATCTGATGCAGCTTCAACTAACTGACCATGAATATGAGACGCATGGCAAGGGGAAGAGTTGGACCGTAGCTCTGCGATCTATGCTCTACCCTAGGAGAATTTGAGTTCATAACTAACAAAACATTATCTTCAATACACATGGTGTTATTATCATTTAGGTCTGCTATTGTGTGTCATACCATGCTACGCGGCCAAACCGTTCATTACCACATAATTTGGAACACTTTCCTCCACATCTTGAATATCCCTAACAATTGAAGAAGTATCCGGATTGGGGAGAGGAGCAGCCGCAACTATAGCAGGGTAGAACCACATAGCAGAAAGTGTCAAGGCAAGTGACTCAGAAGTAATGGCGGGGTAGTTAACAGTTTCTTTTTTTACATTCTTCAATGACATGACCTTGCTTGAAACAATTGGAGCAATATAAAATGTTTCTTTCAAAAGTGACCGGGAAGGAGCGAGTAATCTGCTTGTGGCCAGCCCAAGAATAGATGGACGAGAGGATCTAAGGTTGAACCAATACAAACGCAAGCCCAATCAACGCAATGGTACCTTGCAGTGCAGGTCATCTAATGAAGGTAGTTTTCCAAGAGGTTTAACAAAAACACGAACGATATTTTCATCAAAGCGATTGAAAAGCAGACCTTATATATGTAGAAAAATGAGGGATGCCGAGAAGAGAGATTCGAACGAAAAACAAAGAAAAAAAACACAGAGAACATACAAATTTAAGAGGTTCACCCAAAACCGGGCTACGTCCCCTATCCCGCCTCCGCTTCACCTTCTTGTATTCGCCAATAGAGATTACAAAACACACAAGGTTACAAGGATCAAAATCGATCCTACCTCGCACCCCTCTTTTGGACAAGAAACGGAGGAACCACCGCCGGAAACGCCTCTCCACGAATCACCTCGAAGACGCCTCCAAAATCCTCAGCCGAAAACCGCTGAGAAGAACCTTAACCCTAGATTCGGGTTACACACCTTTAAGTAGGCCACAGAACAGAAACCCGGATATCCGCACACCCGGATATCACAAGCCGCCGCCGGGGGCTCGCCGCCCCCGGACCCCCGCATTCGCTGGTACTTCAATCATCGGGGAGAGTCACGCTCCGACGTCTCTAAGCTCACGTGGGCTAACCCCGTGTGAGAAACAAGAGAGCCGGAAGTGTTCCCCAACTCCAACAATATATTGATCAAAGCCGGAATGACATCGATCAGGTTCCTTAACCGAAGTATAGTCTGGCGTCCACTGTAATAAACGAAACAAGAAATTTTTAAACACCACAGATTCTATAAGACATACCTTCTTAAAATCTTCCTCCAAGGCAATGGTAAGAATTAAATGTCGAAGGTCACGTTACTCGGAAGTAATGACGGGGTTAACTTTTCTTTTCTTAACATTCTCCAATGACATGATTTTGCTTGAAACAATTTGAACAATATAAAAGGTTTCTTTGAAAAGTGACCGAGAAGAAGCGAGTAAAATTGTAATCAGTGGTAGGCCCATTTAGGATACGGATATGATAGAACGGCGCTTCGGCGCCCACCTGTTTGGGAGAGCTTCGGTCGAAAATTTCTCCGACCGTACACGCATTTTTGTACCAATTCAAGTGGTTTTAAGAATTAAATAAGATCTAGGAACTGAGACTTGTTTATAAAAATAATTGACATATATTTTCCTACAAAGATTTGGGGCCGATACGGCCGATTAGGAAAGAAGTCATATATTGATGAAGTAAAAGACAAGAAAGGGAGAAGAATATTGAGGATAAATATGGCTTAAAGTTGATGCGCAGAGTCAACTTGCCACTCGATCAATGTATCGTACATGTGCACGCGCGTATATACATACATTTATTAGGGATATGATAACATATTCTTATATAATATTTGATGATGAAAAAAATTGTGCGTTGCTATTAGCACCGCAGTTTTGGCTAGTCGCACCGCATTTTCTTCTAATTTTTTGCGTATTTTAGAAATATGCCTTGTACATACATTTTTAGGAAAATTGTCCAACACAAAAGTTGTAGATTTCGACGAGATCTACAACTTTCGTGTTGAACACTTTTCCTAAAAATACATGTACATGGTGTATTTCCAAAAGGCGCGAAACCTGGGCGTATTTCCAAAGTACGCCTTGTACATGCATTTTGGGAAAAGTGTTCAACACGAAAGTTGTAGATCTCGTCGAAATATACGACTTTCGTGTTGGACAATTTTCCTAAAAATGCATGTACAAGACGTACTTTGAAAAATGCGGTGCGACTAGCCAAAACTGCGGTGCTAATAGCAGCGCCCAAACAATTTCTACACAAAAGCATTTCAAAAAGGCGGCGGCGGCGCTCCAGCCATTACACGATTTGTGGTTGCGGTACTTTTAGTCGGAGCAATTCTCTTCCATTCGAAAACAAATTTTTTTAGAGCACATTTGTCTATTCGTAAATCAAAATTTTCACCATTTATTTGAGTTTATGATTCTCATTAGTTTTCGTTGTTTTCTTTTCCTCTTTGCTTGTTCTACGATCATCGTAGGTTTCTAGGAATCGCTGAAGGTTTGGTTATGGAAATCTTGCACGCGGTGAAGGAAAAACCATGCTCGCTCTTAGGTCAGTTTGCCTGCTACTCACACGAAGGACTGCTTCGATCACTCATTATTTAACCTGTTTCTGTAAGTGTCGTTGATTTGTTTTATGGAAGAAGAAAAAAAGCAGATTTCTTTGGAATAGGCACGGAAGAGAAAAAAATTTAGGTGTGCTTCACTCACCTAAGATCACGGTGCCTGTGCGCATTACATCGTTGATTCTCTGTGATTGGTCGAAATACTGTCGTATTTGTCAATTAAAAATACTGTCAGTATTCCGCGAAAGCAACTCCGTCGTAGAATGACAGATCATACGGCTATATTTAATCTCCCACCTAAAACTTGAACAAGAGTCGCTCCTGGGGCACTTGGAAGCATTTTTGTATATTGGTCTACATTAAGGCTCTGTTTGGCATGCCGACGATCGTTCGTGAAAACTCGACCTCGCCTAAGGAACTTCATCCACTTTTGTGTTCAACGCTCCTGGGGCACTTGGAAGCATTTTTGTATATTGGTCTACATTAAGGCTCTGTTTGGCATGCCGACGATCGTTCGTGAAAACTCGACCTCGCCTAAGGAACTTCATCCACTTTTGTGTTCAACGCTAGTTTTCTTTTCTTGATGGCTGTCATAACCATTGTCTTGTCAATCATGCATTCTATGACCAAACTTACCGGAGCAAAAAAGACGCACCAAACAGAGCCTAAATCATAACAAAAATGAAAGGAAACTAAATGTTTGTAAGAAAATCTTTTCATAGAATGATGAATTATTTTAGACTCACTTTGGCTCCGTTTGGCACGGCGGAAGCGGTCATGAACGCGGGTGATAATGTCACATATAGAAGATAATGTATGACCGAGTAGTAGCATAGACATTAATGACGTTCACAAACCGAATCGAATTGAATAACTCTTCAATTGAACCTAATTATCTGTCATAAAATGAAGCGATTCAGATTCGTTCGAATATTTAAATTTGAATTCAGATTCATCCTCAAATCCTGGATTCGAATTTGAATTCACTTCAAATAATGGACCAAAAAAACTTTGATCTGACGAACATTTTCATCTTTATATATAATATATATTCCTACTATTCACGAACTATTCGTGAATCTTGCAAGAGAGGTAATATTATTCCGATTCAGATTCGAATACTACTAGAATGCAAATTAGAATTCGAATTCGAGAAATACGAATCTTAATTGAATCTCCACAAATCGATTCACGAACTATTTGGTTTGCGAACATTCCTAAGCGCGCAGTCATATATATTTGCTTCTATATGTGACTAATTGATTATATATGACATTAAGATATAAATGTGGACACCGATAAAGCTCCGGAAAGAGAGCATTAGAGATCGACAAAGAGCTCTAGTGATGAAAATGAGGAGGGATTCAAATAAAAATCATATAGGAGAGTCGAGAGCCAAAGTGAAGGTGACTTAAATCTAGAGCATGCGAAAAATGCGGGCGGGGTGTAACATCTCATTTTTCAATTAAACCATCTAAGAGTCTAGCTGGTCCAATTGACTCATGTTAGCGGTCTAGTTGTGCCTGAGTGACTCATTACTCGACTATGATATAAATCTACCGATTTCTAACGAGCAAAGCAAATGACCTCAGAATTGATTTCAGTTGTCCTGTTATACTCATAAAGTGTATACTAGTCCAGCATGACCGTATGAGCTCAATTCCGACGAGTATAAAAGAATTTGATGTGTTGACACAGTTTTAAGTAAGGTTTTACCCCCCAAATAGAAATTGAGTGAATTACCTTAGAATCGACCTCAGTTTGTTTCATTAGACTCATAAAGTCAATACGAGTTCAATCAACCATGTTTAATTTCGATGAGCATCAGAGAAATTATCGCGCAAACCCTAAGCAACATTACGACCTCGAACTTTACCTGAGTCAGTTTCATTGAACTCATAACAACATTACGAGTCCAACGAAATTGTCCGTATAAGATTTTGACATCGTTAGAAGTGTTTTCTACGTTCAAGTAAATCGGGCCTCAAATGCTCATGGAAGCGAAGAATGAGCAAACGAACTCAGAATTGGTCTTAGATAGTTTTGGTGGGTGCGCATCAATGAGGCATCCTAACGAATCTGTCCGAGACAGATTTCGAGTCTCCTAAAACAATTTATGAGCGTTTGAAGGAAAAAAGCTCATAAGCCTCCTAATTCCTAAACCTAATATTTATTAATATAAATTAAATACTTAGGTAGGTCCAGGTCCTCCAGGACCTCCTCCCAGCCGTCAATTTCACTCTCCTCTCCGTTCTTGCAGCCCGACATACTAGAACGAGCCAGCCGATCCCTTCTCCTCTGGTGAAACTTCCATTTCTGGCGAGGTATTCCTACGGCGAGCTATTCCCTTATCCGTTCCGGCAACCCGACGACAGTAACTCCAAACCGCTGCCCAGCTTCTACCTGAGCAGCCAACCCTCTTCTCTTTTTCCGGCAATCAATAACTCCAACTGAGAGTAGTCTCCAAATTAATTAACAGAGGGCAACACACTCAGAAATGTCGACACCCCATCAACGATCGACGAGCTAGATCCGACTATGGATGGGACTATGGGAGCGACAGACAAATGTCACCTTTGTGACAATTGAGTGACATGCTTGGACACCCGGTGAGTACTTCCTCGACTCCGACCGAGTGTAAAACATATAGGTTTCAGATTGTAGACGCCCTCCCCTGCAAATGCCTTATTTTTTCAGTGACCCGCGGACACTCGAGCATAGTCCTGCTCGGGATGGTCGTGGATCACTTAGGGCGGGCTTTATGACCCCTCTCTATGAGTCTCGAGGTGCGGCATTTACAATTGTAAAAAATATTGAATCGCGCGATCGAAATAATGATGATCGCGCGGCAGAAAATAATATTGAAATGCACGATCGAAATAACGACGATCGCATGTTGGAAAATAATATTGAATTGCACGATCAAAATAACATCAAATCGCGTGGCTGGAAGTAACGATAATCACACGATGACTCAACAGTGGATCATGCGATGGAGATCGAATTGATTATGCGACGAAAATAACAGTGGATCGTGTGCTAAAGATAGACGATGGATCGTGCGACAAAATAACAGTGGATCCTGCGATGGAGATCAACGACGGGTCGTGTGACGAAACCAACGATTATCGTATGATGGAATTAATCAGTGAAGCTTGAGGCAGATACTTATGTGAGTAGGGGTGCAAACGAGTCGAGCTTGGCAAAGTCTCCATGCTCGAGCTAACAATTTAGAGCTCGAGCTCAAGTTCGATGAGCTTATTTTTCCCATCTCAAGCTCGAGCTCCAGGACTACTAATTGAGTTCGAGCTCAAGTTTTGAGCTCGCGAGGTCGAGTTGCTCACGAGCCTAAGTCGTTTCTTTATATATATGTCTTAAAATGCACAAATAAAAGCTCGCGAGTCGATGAGCAACAATATGTGAGCTCGACTCGTAATCGAGCTCGAGCTCCACAGACTCAAGCTCGAGTCGAGCTGTTTTTGAGCCGGCTCATCGAGCTTACGAGTCGACTCAACTCAACTTGCACCCCTACGCCGGAGAAGAAATAAAGTTGTGGAATACATAGTCGGACTTATCATGATAGAATTGTCGAACCAACACTGATAGCACCACCTATTACAATAATATTAAATCAACGACATGATCTCTTCTAAGTTCATAGTCGTGTCCATCAAGTATTGGTGCTTATGAAGCGGATAACCTCAAACCCTATTTTAGGTTTAGGAAGTGGTTAGGATACCTAAACTGACACAATCATCGCACTTAAATCAAGTTATATATACATAACAAATTAGTGTGATTCTGAATTAGCATACGTGGAGATGATTAGTTCTCTTGAGTAGGGGTGCAACTCGGATCGGTTCGGTTCGGTTCTACCCAAAACTAAGAACCGACCCATATAGGTTCGGTTCCAAACTTTTGGAACCGGAACCGACCCATGGTCCTAAAGTATAGAACCAGATCCGAACTGTTTGCTTCGGTTCGGTTCCGGTTCGGTTCCGGTTCGGTTCCGGTTCGGTTCCAGTTCGGTTCCGGTTCGGTTCCGGTTCGGTTCCGGTTCGGTTCCGGTTCAGTTCTCGGTTCTACCTGTAACATCCCCCAAACTACTAGGCCCCTAGATGATTTTTGTCATGACAAGTCATGACAAAAATAGGATAAGTGACCTAGAACCCTAAGATGAAAATGAAAGAGGTGAAAGACACATGGTGTGCACTTAGCCGTCATGATCCACCCTAATGAGAAGTGAACCAAAAAGGGAGGATAAAATATCTTATAAACCCCGCATAACCATGAATAGTTCATATGATGAGTTAAGTACACAAAGTGGGCCAAGAAGGCCCCATGAACTCATTAAAATAGGAAGGAATGCACTTTGGGGTGCAAATAACAAATTTTGATGTCCTAGCCTAGAGGTGACCAAAAGACTCCAAAAAGCCAACATGACCCCACTATGATCCATATGACCATCCAAGGAGGTGAGTAGACCACTAGGGACCCTTGGGGTCAACCAAATTGGTCAAATTGACCAAAAGTCAACCTTGAGCTATCCTAGGTGTAAGGACCCCCCTTTCTCAGCGAAGGGAATCCTTATGCCCAGGGCGAGCGTCCCCCCAAAAGGTTCGCGTGTCCGAAGAGGTCTCACCCTCTTACCTGACCCACGACCCAATTGGCGGAACATTCACCCTGTGAGGCTAATGCATCATTACAGAAAGACAATCGCAGAGTATAAAATTAAATTTGCGCGGAAGCAAAACATCACAGAATATCCCAGCATGATAAATAATAAAACATGGATACTGCCCACGACGGGGTATATAGAGTCTCACAGAAATGATTCTACTAATCATACGACGACAAAACATGTAGTCAAAAGACGTCAAACGGTCTACTCAAAGGTGATCTCTCATCCTCTCCTCTCCCAAAATAGTACCCTCACATCCGCATAAATCGTCCTGGCTGGCTCATGGAACTCCTCGTCTTCATGGGTATGTCTACGCTCGTCCATCCGCTCCTGCTCCGTCGGCGGGCGCATCGGTTCCTAAAATGATAACGTACAAAGTACGTTAGCCACGACGGACCAAGTAAATCTCACGCTCCTCCCCAGCCCCCTAATGGGCACCAAGGAGAACACCTGCAAGGAAAGTTAGCACAATAGCCGAAGCAAATATATATCTATCGGGGTTATATAAATGAAGCAGTAATCCGTAATAATTCAAAAAGAGGGAAAATCAACCTAAGTAGAAAATTCACCCGCCATCGAATAACCTTCCCACGGTGGTTATACGATGTCGGACCGAGGTGAGAGTATAAGTAATGTAACATATGATATGGTGTGCATGTATGATTATCCTCTCTGTCACTCGAATGACGTGTCTCAATCACTTTCCCCTATGTCGACATAGTGACCTGTTAAGAGAAGGAGCTCACTTCCCAGGCCTCACCGCCGTGGCCAGACGGTGACAGTGGGTCGGTCGTTCCCACTTCTAGGTTATGGATACACCCCAAAACTTCCTAGGCCTTCGTACCTCTATGAAGAATAGGTACTCTCGGTGGGAACACATCCTCACCTCGTGCGGAGATCCTCTCGGCACATAACCAAAAAGGTGTGAGACGGACCTGTGTGGAAGGGGTAGCTAGCCCCCGGTCCTCTTCACCACCAAAACAAAAGAGTTCATCGTCACAACTTCTCCCATAGTGTATATTATGGGGAAGCCGACGAACCCGCCACATCGGTAACCATGCACCCTCCCATGCCCTCATGCACAAGGTGATGAATGAAACAATTTTATATATTAATCTTCAAATTTGAGCAATTACTTATGCTGCACATCATAATCCGCAATCATCATGGAGGTAAACAAGCAAATTCAAATAACATTGTGGAGGGCTATATTTATATTACTCAGAGGGTTCGGATCAGAAAGTACAAAACATAACAGTGGTAGTAATTATATTTATCTACAATATCATCTCTCACATGCTTTGCCTAAAACAGACTTTAAGTTCACCAAAAGGAGGGTTGAAGTTTGTATAAAATAACTGTTTTCTGGACAAGGCAGAATTCTGAACGTAGATTGCACTTTAGGGGCTAAATTTAAATTACTTAGATGTTGTAAATCAGAATGTATAAAACATGAAAGTTGTAGCACAAATGTTTATCTATCATATCATGTCTCATAAATGTTTTCCAGGTCGGCCTCTAAGGCCATTAAAAATCCATTTTAGAAACGAGATAATTTTCCGAAAAACTGGCAGATTTTATGTCAAAGGAAATAAGGCCGGCGCACGATTCTTGGCACAGACCGGTGGCTGCATGCGAATCGAACAATAAATCCGTGCAGTGGGGAGTGCACCGGATTATATTTCTGTATAAATATGTATATATATAATATGTATAGTTATGTATACATGTATAAAATATTTATACATTTATACATATATGTATATACATAAATATTTTCATTATATATATATATATACATTTTTACTTATATATATATATATAAATCAAAACCGCCGGCCTCCTCTTACAGACTCTCCCCGCCACCTCCGGTGGGGAGATCTCATCCGACCACCACCACCGGTGGGTGCGCCCAGGGTGGACGCTCCGGTGGGCACTTGCCGGCGGCCGGCCGCCGCCGGCGGTAGCCGGAAAGCTCTTATATTATTATTATTATTATTATTATTATTATTATTTTGGATGGAGAGGGTCGTCGGAGCGGATTCCAACTGCTCCCTCCGCCTCAGGGCCGTGAGAGTGAGCCGTGGAGGCCCTCCCTCCCCTTCACACGTCCCATGCGAGGCCGAAACCCGCATCGGTGGCGGAGATTGAAGTGGGTGGTCCGAAGCTTCCAAGGCCGGGATCACCGGCTCCGGTGGTCGGAGACGGCGGTGGTCGACGAGAAGAGATCTAAGGGCAGGAAGGAGTCATAAGAACTTACATGTGTGCCGTTTAGGCGAGGGGATCGTCGCGCGGCCATTGCTAGCGGTGGAGTTCGCCGAAATTCGTGGGGGAGGCTCGTCGGAAGGTCACCGGAGCTCTTCTATGGCTGGATGGTGGCTGTGGAGGTGGGAAAAACGAAATCCTAAGTGGAGGGGGGTTTTATATAGGAGATGGTGGTCTTTGGGGTGTTGTGAGAGGTTTTAATGAGGAGTAACTCCTCTCCCTTGATGAATCCGCCCTCCCCATCAGCTCCCAGCCGGCCAAGCTCTTCCCAAGGCGTTGGGAAAGGGAGGAATTCAATTCCCATGGCTGAATATTAATGGTATTGATGAGGGGAGGTTTAAATGTAATTAATACGACTTAAAAAAAACGAATTTTTCATTAAATATATTTTATTTTTAATTCAAATTTTTATGGCAGCCTCCCTAGGTCATTTATGATTTTTATAAATTTTTAATAACGTTTTCTATTTATTTTTATTTATTTGGTGTTTAAATAGAGTTAAATCAAAATAAATAAATTTTACATTAATTAATAGATTTTAATTAATATTATTCTTTTATATATTTATGGGACCCTATGATAAAATTTTGGGAGAAAAATAATATCATTATCTATTTTTCTCAAAACCTCCTTATTATTTAAATAATTAATTGCTCTATAAAACATATTTTCATAACTCATTTAAATGTATTTATTCCCATTTTTAATTGGTCATCCTATTCAAAATATTATTGAAATGTTGCGATAAAATCTTGGAGTTGATTGGGGTGTACTTTATATACTCATAGTTGAAGGTTTTCAAGTTTGAGGAGTGGAGCAGGTTTTTCAGAAGAAAAGAAAATTTTTTTATTAAGTCAATTCGTCGAGTGTTCACGAGAACTCCCGACGAATTCGTCGAATGTTCACGAGAACTCCCGACGAATTCCGACGAATGAAAACAGAAGACAGTTTTTAAGCTTTGATCAGTATTTTTCAGTGGCTAAGTAAATTCATCGAATGTTCACGAGAGCTCCCGACGAATTCGTCGACTGTTCACGAGAGCTCCCGACGAATTCCGACGAATGAAAACAGAAGACAGTTTTTAAGCTTTGATCAGTATTTTTCAGTGGCTAAGTAAATTCGTCGAATGTTCACGAGAGCTCCCGACGAATTCGTCGAATGTTCACGAGAGCTCCCGACGAATTCCGACGAATGAAAACAGAAGACAGTTTTTTAAGTTTTGATCAGTATTTTTCAGTGGCTAAGTAAATTCGTCGAATGTTCACGAGAAGTCTCGACGAATGACGGACATACGGATTTCAAATTTATGTTTCATTTTTGAAATTTAGGGTTGGCCGCAACTAGGTACTTTCACACCCATTAGGGAACAAATGACCATTTGGGTGCCATCCAAGCCAACAAAACCCTAGCAGTTCACAAAATCACGATGGGGTCTAGAATTTCAAAATTGGGATGTTACAAATCCAAAAAGTCAAACAAAATTTTCGTCCTCGAAAATTCGATTGGGTCATAGTATTTTCAAAGTCGAGCAATTCACCATACTTGAAAATAAGAAGTCCAAAAAGATTTGAGTGTTACCTGACGTAAAGAGGCCAGGGTAAAGTTCTCGCATCTGGTCCTCGGGTTCCCAGGTAGATTCCTCGGTCCCGCAGTTGTCCCATAGAACTCGGACAAGGGGGACTCTCTTCCGCCGCAGGACCCTAGTCTCGGTATCCACGATCCGCATCGGCTTGAGGGATACAGATCGGTCGGGTTCTACTGGTTCGGGGGTCTCCTGAATGACGTGTTCCGGGCGTAGTAGTGCGCGTCTTAATGAGGAGATGTGAAATACATCATGCAACCCCTGAAGCTCCGGGGGTAGCTCCAGCCTATACGCCACTTCACCGATCCGCTCCGTGATGGTATATGGCCCCATGTATCTTGGGCTCAACTTTCGTTGTCGGCGGAGCCGAGATACACCGTGGCGAGGGCGGATCTTCAAGTAAACCTTGTCACCCACGACAAATTCAACGTGTCGATGACGGGCGTCGTAGTACTTGGCTTGGCGACCCTGAGCTTCACGCATCCGCTCCTGTATTAGCTGAACAATTTCGGTCACATTCTCCATGAAAACGGGCCCCAGGGCCCTCGGATCCGCGTCTTGGGCCCAAGAAAGTGGAGTACGGCATTTCCGGCCGTATAAAGCTTCGTATGGGGCCATGCCAATGCTTGCTTGATACGAGTTGTTATAGGAGAATTCGACTAAAGGTAGGAGCCGCTCCCATGGCTCCTTCTTATCCACCAAGCATAACCGGAGAAGATCCTCCAAGGTCCGGTTTGTGCGTTCGGTTTGCCCGTCTGTTTGGGGATGAAATGATGTGCTGAATGCTAGTTTAGTCCCCAAATATGCTTGAACGCTCCTCCATTCATTTGAGGTGAATCGACCATCCCGATCAGAGACTATGGTTTTTGGCACACCGTGGTACCGAACCACATTTTCAATGAAAAGGCGCACCAATTTTCCTACACCATCGTCTTGGCGGTTGGGAATAAATCTCGCAACCTTCGTCAAACGGTCGACCACCACCCAGATAGAATCGTTCCCGGTTCGAGAGCGGGGCAGACCATGAATGAAATCCATGGATATGTCTTCGAATTTCCACTCGGGGACGGGAAGCGGCTGTAGTAACCCGGCGGGGTTCTTGCACTCTGCCTTAACAAGCTGGCACGTCGGGCAATGTGTCACAAAAGTGACGACATCTCGCTTCATCCCAGGCCACCAGAACATTTTCTTCAGGTCTGCATGCATCTTTGTGATGCCCGGGTGAATCGAGTAGCGAGTGTGATGGCTCTCATACAAAATCTCATGCCGAAACTGTCCCCCAGATGGCACAAACATCCTATCACGGAAGTACAGGATTCCGTCCTTTATCTTAAAATCTGGGTGCTCTTTTCCGGCCTTCAAACGAGCAATCCCATCCTCGAACAAAGGGTCATCTTGCTGGGCATCTCTAATCCTTTCCCGAAGATCGCACTTGATCTCCGTCCAATACAGCTGATGTGCTGCCGCAACTGAATCTCCTCGGGCGATCACGGTGATCCCCATCTCCTCGAGTCCTCGTACTATATCTCTCGGGGTGCCGATCATCCAATTAGCTGAGGCTATAGGATTCCTGCTCAGGGCATCTGCAACAGTGTTTGCCTTGCCCGGGTGGTACTGGAGGTCGAAGTCGTAGTCACACAAGAACTCCAACCACCGTCTCTGTCGTAGGTTCAGCTCCCTCTGCGTGAAGACGTACTTGAGGCTCCTGTGGTCCGAAAACACCTCACATCGGACGCCGTACAGATAGTGCCTCCATATCTCTAGAGCAAATACCACCGCACCCAACTCCAAGTCGTGCGTGGCGTAGTTTTTCTCGTGCACTTTTAGCTGCCTCGAGGCGTAGGCAACCACCCTCCCATGTTGCATCAAGACCGCTCCTAAGCCCTGTTGACATGCGTCTGTGTACACCTGGAAGCCTTCCTGGCCCGATGGTATGGTCAGTATAGGAGCTGAGGTGAGCCTCCCCTTCAACTCCTGGAAGGCCTCTTCACACTGCGATGTCCATATAAATTTCGCATCCTTCTTTGTTAGCGACGTCAGTGGTAGCGCGATCTTAGAGAATCCCTCTACGAACTTGCGGTAATATCCCGCAAGCCCGAGGAAGCTCCTCACATCTGCAGCGGAGCGAAGCTGCGGCCAATCCCTAACGGCCCGAATCTTTGCTGGATCTACTGCTATGCCGTTGGCGCTGACGATGTGACCCAAGAAGCCGACCTCCTTAAGCCAAAATTCGCACTTTGAAAACTTTGCGTACAGCTGGTGTTCACGCAGCTTTTGAAGCACTTTCTCCAGGTGTGTTACATGCAGCTCTTCCGATGCCGAGTACACCAGAATGTCATCGATGAATACAATGACAAAATGGTCGAGGAAGGGTTCGAACACCCGGTTCATTAGAGACATGAATGCTGCCGGGGCATTGGTGAGACCGAACGGCATCACTGTGAACTCGTATTGCCCGTAACGAGAACAAAACGCAGTTTTCTCGATGTCCTTATCATCAATCCTGAGCTGGTAGTATCCCGACCGGAGGTCGAGTTTGGAGAAGCACCGAGCCCCCTGTAACTGATCAAATAATTCTTCTATCCTTGGGAGTGGATAGGTATTTTTCACGGTCAGCCGGTTCAACTCTCGGTAGTCGATGCAGAGTCGGAGGGATCCGTCCTTCTTCTTCACGAAGAGTACAGGTGCTCCCCAAGGAGAAGAGCTGGGTCGGACGAATCCCGAGTCTACCAATTCTTGAAGCTGCATCCTGAATTCTGCTAGCTCCTTTGGCGCCATCCTGTAGGGAGATCTCGAGACCGGACGAGCCCCAGGAAGGAGGTGGATTTTGAAATCCTCTTCTCGGTGTGGAGGCAGGCCTGGAAGCTTCTCCGGGAAGACATCCGGAAACTCCTTTACCACTTTTACTTCGGCCAATTCTATGGTCCGCCCCATCATTTCAAAGTAGACCACGAAAACCTCATCACCTCTCATGGTGGCCTTAGTTGCCTGTATTGAATTAAGCACGAGACGAGAGATAAACGGTATACCTTGATAGGTGATTGTTCCTCCCGTTGGCACTTGGAGGGTCACCTTCCTGCTTTGACAGTCTATCTGTGCTGCATGATCCGCGAGCCAGTCCATTCCTAATATCAGGTCAAATCCTGACAGCTGGAGTACTGCTGCTTCAACCTCCATCTCCCGATCATCAATCTTTACTTTGAATTTGCATAAATCTGAGGAGATCATCTCCGATCCATCAGGGAGTCGTACCCGCAGTGGGTTCCCTGTGAGGTAAACCACCCCTGGCTCCTGATGTATGAAATCATGAGACACAAAGGAGCGAGTGGCTCCCGTGTCAAAGAGTGCTCGAGCAGCCCGATCGTTGATCCAGAGGATCCCTGAGGTTTCAATTTAATCGATTGGTGTATATGTATATGTTTCAGTAATATATATAAGCACGTAAATAAAAGTATCACAGGTAACGTGCAAAATATGCATACGTATAAAAAAAAAAATTCGTACCGTTCACCACGTCCGCGGTGGCTCGACCCCTCTCTAGGTCCAAAGCATAAGCCTGCTGGGGAGGTCGCTGCTGTCCTCTACCAGGCTGGCCTCGTCCACGACCTCCGCCCCGGTGAAAGTCCCGATTTCCATCCCTGGGTGCCAGTAGGGGGCACTGAGGTCGTAGATGCCCCAACTCGTTGCAGTGGAAACAACGCCTCTCAAAAGGCCGTTGCTCTACCGCGTATGCTGGTGCTGGGAGGGCTCGCTGCTGTGCTGGGGGAGGCGGTGGTGTCCTCCTCCGGTGATAATCACGGGGTGGCTGGTGGCGATCTCCTCGATCATAGCCCCTATGTTCTCCCCGGTCGTTTCCGCGTCCGCGCTGGTGCCTGGTCCCCTGACCCCTCTGATCATGCCCTTGGGGTGTCTCTGCTATTCTCTTCAACCTGTTCCTTTCCCGGGTGGTTTTTATGTCAGCCTCCATCGTCTTTGCAAGGTTGACGATAACCTCGAAGGGAGCGTGAGCTGCTGTCATCAGTGGTTGCCGAATGGAGTCGTTGAGGCCCTGAAAGAACCTCTTGGCACGGTTCTCATCCTCTATGGCCATGATTCCAGCATATCGGGCGAGGTGGGAGAACTCTCGCTGGTACTCTATGACTGTCATGGTACCTTGCCGAAGATGTAGAAAACGCTCCTGCAGTTCTGTCCGGTCGGAGCTAGAAATGAAGTGCTCCATCATCGAGGTAGAAAAGTTCCTCCAGGAGATCTCCGTCAGTCGGCGGTCCCTATACGTGGTCTGAAGGACGGACCTCCACCATTGCCTAGCATACCCCTCCAGAAGGGTGGTAGCTAGGGAAACCGCATAATAAGAAGGGCAGTGCATTCCCTTGAGGAGTTCTTCGATCCTTTCCAGCCAATCCTCTGTCTGGATGGCTGATTCTGTCCCTCTGAAGACCGGGGGACGAAAGCTCCTGAACATGACCAGTCTCTCTGCATCTGAAGGGCCCTGAGCCTGAAATGGTTGCTGCTGCTGTAGCGAGGCCCGAAAGGTATCCAGTAGGGCAGTGAGAGTCTGTCCTAACTCCGTTTGGTGAAACAGGGTCGGCTGGGCCGGTGCTGCCTGGACAGTGGGTGCAGCAGGAGGTGGAGGGGCCCACTCGTCAACTGGGGTGCCGGGGCGATATATGTCCTCGTTGGTGTCGTCGGCGTTCTCGTTTCTCATCCCGAGGCTAGGTTCCCGAAATTCCTGTTTCAATTTATTGAAATGTGTGTGTCAGAACTATCTAATCAAGCTAATATGTAGGTACTTGGTCGAAGAATTAGTTCGGTTGGGTTTCCTTAGTGAAACTTTGCGTGACGTTTTATCATGAATCTTTTGCGGTCCACCACGCTTTCGTTGCATAGTTCGTCCTCGAACTAGGTATCGTATTACGGTGGACCACCTGTGATGATTTTATAAATCTGGATCGTTTTTCCCTCTGATACCATTTGTAAGGACCCCCCTTTCTCAGCGAAGGGAATCCTTATGCCCAGGGCGAGCGTCCCCCCAAAAGGTTCGCGTGTCCGAAGAGGTCTCACCCTCTTACCTGACCCACGACCCAATTGGCGGAACATTCGCCCTGTGAGGCTAATGCATCATTACAGAAAGACAATCGCAGAGTATAAAATTAAATTTGCGCGGAAGCAAAACATCACAGAATATCCCAGCATGATAAATAATAAAACATGGATACTGCCCACGACGGGGTATATAGAGTCTCACAGAAATGATTCTACTAATCATACGACGACAAAACATGTAGTCAAAAGACGTCAAACGGTCTACTCAAAGGTGATCTCTCATCCTCTCCTCTCCCAAAATAGTACCCTCACATCCGCATAAATCGTCCTGGCTGGCTCATGGAACTCCTCGTCTTCATG
Organism: Dactylorhiza incarnata; assembly: GCA_033032865.1. Lineage (NCBI taxonomy): Eukaryota > Viridiplantae > Streptophyta > Magnoliopsida > Asparagales > Orchidaceae > Dactylorhiza > Dactylorhiza incarnata. The sequence continues at coordinate 4,434,881 of JAWHQI010000193.1, read as the reverse complement.
GGTATGTCTACGCTCGTCCATCCGCTCCTGCTCCGTCGGCGGGCGCATCGGTTCCTAAAATGATAACGTACAAAGTACGTTAGCCACGACGGACCAAGTAAATCTCACGCTCCTCCCCAGCCCCCTAATGGGCACCAAGGAGAACACCTGCAAGGAAAGTTAGCACAATAGCCGAAGCAAATATATATCTATCGGGGTTATATAAATGAAGCAGTAATCCGTAATAATTCAAAAAGAGGGAAAATCAACCTAAGTAGAAAATTCACCCGCCATCGAATAACCTTCCCACGGTGGTTATACGATGTCGGACCGAGGTGAGAGTATAAGTAATGTAACATATGATATGGTGTGCATGTATGATTATCCTCTCTGTCACTCGAATGACGTGTCTCAATCACTTTCCCCTATGTCGACATAGTGACCTGTTAAGAGAAGGAGCTCACTTCCCAGGCCTCACCGCCGTGGCCAGACGGTGACAGTGGGTCGGTCGTTCCCACTTCTAGGTTATGGATACACCCCAAAACTTCCTAGGCCTTCGTACCTCTATGAAGATTAGGTACTCTCGGTGGGAACACATCCTCACCTCGTGCGGAGATCCTCTCGGCACATAACCAAAAAGGTGTGAGACGGACCTGTGTGGAAGGGGTAGCTAGCCCCCGGTCCTCTTCACCACCAAAACAAAAGAGTTCATCGTCACAACTTCTCCCATAGTGTATATTATGGGGAAGCCGACGAACCCGCCACATCGGTAACCATGCACCCTCCCATGCCCTCATGCACAAGGTGATGAATGAAACAATTTTATATATTAATCTTCAAATTTGAGCAATTACTTATGCTGCACATCATAATCCGCAATCATCATGGAGGTAAACAAGCAAATTCAAATAACATTGTGGAGGGCTATATTTATATTACTCAGAGGGTTCGGATCAGAAAGTACAAAACATAACAGTGGTAGTAATTATATTTATCTACAATATCATCTCTCACATGCTTTGCCTAAAACAGACTTTAAGTTCACCAAAAGGAGGGTTGAAGTTTGTATAAAATAACTGTTTTCTGGACAAGGCAGAATTCTGAACGTAGATTGCACTTTAGGGGCTAAATTTAAATTACTTAGATGTTGTAAATCAGAATGTATAAAACATGAAAGTTGTAGCACAAATGTTTATCTATCATATCATGTCTCATAAATGTTTTCCAGGTCGGCCTCTAAGGCCATTAAAAATCCATTTTAGAAACGAGATAATTTTCCGAAAAACTGGCAGATTTTATGTCAAAGGAAATAAGGCCGGCGCACGATTCTTGGCACAGACCGGTGGCTGCATGCGAATCGAACAATAAATCCGTGCAGTGGGGAGTGCACCGGATTATATTTCTGTATAAATATGTATATATATAATATGTATAGTTATGTATACATGTATAAAATATTTATACATTTATACATATATGTATATACATAAATATTTTCATTATATATATATATATATACATTTTTACTTATATATATATATATAAATCAAAACCGCCGGCCTCCTCTTACAGACTCTCCCCGCCACCTCCGGTGGGGAGATCTCATCCGACCACCACCACCGGTGGGTGCGCCCAGGGTGGACGCTCCGGTGGGCACTTGCCGGCGGCCGGCCGCCGCCGGCGGTAGCCGGAAAGCTCTTATATTATTATTATTATTATTATTATTATTATTATTATTATTTTGGATGGAGAGGGTCGTCGGAGCGGATTCCAACTGCTCCCTCCGCCTCAGGGCCGTGAGAGTGAGCCGTGGAGGCCCTCCCTCCCCTTCACACGTCCCATGCGAGGCCGAAACCCGCATCGGTGGCGGAGATTGAAGTGGGTGGTCCGAAGCTTCCAAGGCCGGGATCACCGGCTCCGGTGGTCGGAGACGGCGGTGGTCGACGAGAAGAGATCTAAGGGTAGGAAGGAGTCATAAGAACTTACATGTGTGCCGTTTAGGCGAGGGGATCGTCGCGCGGCCATTGCTAGCGGTGGAGTTCGCCGAAATTCGTGGGGGAGGCTCGTCGGAAGGTCACCGGAGCTCTTCTATGGCTGGATGGTGGCTGTGGAGGTGGGAAAAACGAAATCCTAAGTGGAGGGGGGTTTTATATAGGAGATGGTGGTCTTTGGGGTGTTGTGAGAGGTTTTAATGAGGAGTAACTCCTCTCCCTTGATGAATCCGCCCTCCCCATCAGCTCCCAGCCGGCCAAGCTCTTCCCAAGGCGTTGGGAAAGGGAGGAATTCAATTCCCATGGCTGAATATTAATGGTATTGATGAGGGGAGGTTTAAATGTAATTAATACGACTTAAAAAAAACGAATTTTTCATTAAATATATTTTATTTTTAATTCAAATTTTTATGGCAGCCTCCCTAGGTCATTTATGATTTTTATAAATTTTTAATAACGTTTTCTATTTATTTTTATTTATTTGGTGTTTAAATAGAGTTAAATCAAAATAAATAAATTTTACATTAATTAATAGATTTTAATTAATATTATTCTTTTATATATTTATGGGACCCTATGATAAAATTTTGGGAGAAAAATAATATCATTATCTATTTTTCTCAAAACCTCCTTATTATTTAAATAATTAATTGCTCTATAAAACATATTTTCATAACTCATTTAAATGTATTTATTCCCATTTTTAATTGGTCATCCTATTCAAAATATTATTGAAATGTTGCGATAAAATCTTGGAGTTGATTGGGGTGTACTTTATATACTCATAGTTGAAGGTTTTCAAGTTTGAGGAGTGGAGCAGGTTTTTCAGAAGAAAAGAAAATTTTTTTATTAAGTCAATTCGTCGAGTGTTCACGAGAACTCCCGACGAATTCGTCGAATGTTCACGAGAACTCCCGACGAATTCCGACGAATGAAAACAGAAGACAGTTTTTAAGCTTTGATCAGTATTTTTCAGTGGCTAAGTAAATTCATCGAATGTTCACGAGAGCTCCCGACGAATTCGTCGACTGTTCACGAGAGCTCCCGACGAATTCCGACGAATGAAAACAGAAGACAGTTTTTAAGCTTTGATCAGTATTTTTCAGTGGCTAAGTAAATTCGTCGAATGTTCACGAGAGCTCCCGACGAATTCGTCGAATGTTCACGAGAGCTCCCGACGAATTCCGACGAATGAAAACAGAAGACAGTTTTTTAAGTTTTGATCAGTATTTTTCAGTGGCTAAGTAAATTCGTCGAATGTTCACGAGAAGTCTCGACGAATGACGGACATACGGATTTCAAATTTATGTTTCATTTTTGAAATTTAGGGTTGGCCGCAACTAGGTACTTTCACACCCATTAGGGAACAAATGACCATTTGGGTGCCATCCAAGCCAACAAAACCCTAGCAGTTCACAAAATCACGATGGGGTCTAGAATTTCAAAATTGGGATGTTACACTAGGTCAAACCTCCATGAATTAAGGCAATTGAACTCCAAATGATCAAATTGGAACCACCCTCTTAAGGCAACCTCCCTAGGGGACCTAATGGACCCAAAAGCCCCATCATAGGGCCATCAATTTGGGGGAATTGGGTCAATTTCTAAAAAGCCCCAAATTGACCTAAATGTGCTAAAACCCAAATTAATCTCCAATTGACTTAGTATGACCAAATTGATCACCCCTAAAACCTAAGGGGAGTATATGAGACCTAAATGGACCATGGTGTGCATTCAACCATGAAGAATTGGGGCAAAATCAACAAAATACCCAAACTGCCCCTATAGCCAATTAAGTGCAATCAACGCCCAATTGACCCCACCTTGACTCAATTCTTTTGGGGTAGGTCCATAGGGTCTTGGAAAACAATGTGGGTCAGTCACATTGGATGAAGTGAGCTAGGGTCAGGCCTAAACCCAAAAGCCCCAAATTGCCCTATTTGGCTCAAGTGAGCCAATTTCAAGCTAGGTGGACCTAGCCCAAACCCAACTTTAGAACTTTGGGCTCTACCCCACCTAATTGAGCCCACCCTTGGGCTGAATTATATGGAGCCTACATTAGGCCCTAGGAGGGGGTCCACCAAGGGGGTGGCCGGCCACCTCCAAGCTTGAATTCAAGAGGAATTCATGGAGGAGTGGCCACTTGGCCACCCCTCCTTAAATCATGGCATGCTCTCAACCTTCCCAAGGATTCCAGCAGGGGAGAGGCTGAGCTGGCTGCCGTTGAGAGGGAGGGGAGGAGAGAGAGGAGCTCACCTTACCGGCCACATTAATGGCAAAGCTCCAAAGGAATTCAATTCTGCTCGTTTTTTCCCCCTCCCGTGACCGGCAATTGAAGAGAGGAGTTGATCCCTGCTGAGCTGGAGCCATAGCAGTGGCTGCTGAGGGAGGTGCCGACATTGGTGAAATCGCCGGTTTTGACATCCGGCAATATACACCCCCTCCCCCTCTTTTCTCCCTCTCATCACGTTCAGGAGCCTCCAAGCAATCGAGCCCCCCTTCCAGAGCAAGCTTTCGATCTCAGCCGCACCAGGAGCCATGGACGCCGGAAACAGGAATGTGGTCTTCCTCCGCCGCAACACCCGCCGCAACACCCGCCGCCAAACCCAAATTCAGGCAACTTTCCTTTCCCCCTCCTCCTGTGCTAGTCCTCTAATCTCTCCGTTTTCAAAACCATCAAGAGAATGGCTGTTTTCCATTCTCGATTTTCCTTGCTCCGACCGAAAAATCACAAGATGCCGGGGAACTCCTCCGGCCACCTCCGGCCAAACGGCCACCACCAAACGAAAGCCCTATGTCGGGTGAAGGTGTTGGCTTGGGCGTTTGGCCGGAGACGGCCTAGGATGGCCGGAAATCAGCCCGCAAAATGGCCCCGGCGCGTGAGATCAGGGCTGTTGGCTCATCGGGGACGATGAACCCTGGCCGTCCGATCTGGCTGATTTTTTATTCGCAGCCCATGAAATGAATGAAATAATAATGTGAGATTAATTGTCACACTATTTAGCCGATTTTGTAGGCTGAAATTGAAGCCCTTAGAGGCCATAATTCGAAAAATACCCAGAGATAACAATTGTAGGGCTTGATGTCTACTTTCTAATGGAGGTGGAATCAGGCTGTTTAGTTAAGTGTGGAACCCACAACAGTCATTCTAGTGAGGCTGGTCAAAACTCAAACCAGATCTTTAAACTAGTATAACTCTTAAATGACAAATCTGATGAAGTTGATATTTTGGTTATGCATGCATGTGCCCTATACCTAGCTCAGGTTTAAGTATCAGATTTTTGGGAGGTACTTTTCCTATAGTTTTGTTCAAAACCTAGAAAATCAAATAAATGAGATATTTGGAGTTATATAACTCCTATTGACCTCTAATTTTGGTGAGGGCCCCTTTAGGCCATATATGGCCATAGGTTAAATTTTCATCACTTATGCATGAGTAGATTTTCCTGAACTTCAAAATGAAGTTGGGCCTTGAGAATGAAATTTGGGTGCTAATAGCCATTTTGGGCTTGTGAAGTTTTTAATGGATTTTAAGGTGGAGAGCACCTTGCATGCCTCTGAACCTTGGGACCTATGATTTTAATGAGAGTGTGCATCATGGACATGAGCCTCATGCTTTTGGAAATTAAATTCCTAAGGTTTCTAAATAAATTCAAATTGTCACACTATTAATATTAGTGAAATTTGAGAGGTTTAAACTATAGTGAAAATTCTCATTCTCTATACTTAGCTCTTTTATGACATCATATACCCATGGAAAATTATCTCATGTGGTTTAGGCAAAATTTAGGGTAGTTTCCTCACAAATCATGAAAGGTATTTCATGTAGTAGAAAAGGTGAATATTTGGTATATGTGGAGTAGTATAACCCCAAACACCCCCAAACTTGGGTGGTAGGCTCTTTTTATATAACTATATCTCTGGTAGAAATTTGAGGTCATTTGGCCTTGTGCATGTTTGGTACTTCTCTTTCTCATGCATGCAAGTAGTGTATGGAAAATGAGGTGCATTTAGTGTAAATAAGAAATTGGAGGGTCTCTCCCTCTCTATGGCTCCATACTTAGCAAGGAGTTGTTGTCCTTGTATGTGATATGAATGCATGCATCACCTTTGGGTGTGTAGGAAATTATGGGAGCTTAATATCTAGGTTGTTCAATAGCCCAATTTTGGTCACATTTTGCCTTTATGTGTAAATTTATCTCATATGTGAACATTGTGCATAATCTTGCATGGAGGAAATAATCAACATAAACATTTAGGTATGGGATTTACCTTTAAAATGCCACTGACTTTATGCCATTTGGATAAGTACAACTCATTCTATGTCATTTTTGGTGTGACATGTAATTAGTAAGTTTTATTATGTTAAATAGGTTGTACAACACTTGTAAGTTAATTCCACCCAAGTTAGATTTACTTCTGGAATAAATGATCAACATAAACACTTAGGTATTGGAATTACCTTTAAAATGCCACTGACTTTATGTCATTCGGATAAGTACAACTCATTCTATGTCATTTTTGGTGTGACATGTAATTAGTAAGTTTTGTTATGTTAAATAGGTTGTACATCACTTGTAAGTTAATTCCACCCAAGTTAGATTTACTTCTGGAATAAATGATCAACATAAACACTTAGGTATTGGAATTACCTTTAAAATGCCACTAACTTTATGTCATTTGGATAAGTACAACTCATTCCATGTCATTTTTGGTGTGACATGTATTTAGTAAGTTTTGTTATGTTAAATAGGTTGTACAGCACTTGTAAGTCAATTCCACCCAAGTTAGATTTACTTCTGGAATAAATGATCAACATAAACACTTAGGTATTGGAATTACCTTTAAAATGTCACTGACTTTATGTCATTTGGATAAGTACAACTCATTCCATGTCATTTTTGGTGTGACATGTATTTAGTAAGTTTTGTTATGTTAAATAGGTTGTACAACACTTGTAAGTTAATTCCACCCAAGTTAGATTTACTTCTGGATTAAATAATCAACATAAACACTTAGGTATTGGAATTACCTTTAAAATGACACTGACTTTATGTCATTTGGATAAGTACAACTCATTCTATGTCATTTTTGGTGTGACATGTAATTAGTAAGTTTTGTTATGTTAAATAGGTTGTACAACACTTGTAAGTTAATTACACCCAAGTTAGATTTACTTCTGGAATAAATGATCAACATAAACACTTAGGTATTGGAATTACCTTTAAAATGCCACTGACTTTATGTCATTCGGATAAGTACAACTCATTCCATGTCATTTTTGATGTGACATGTATTTAGTAAGTTTTGTTATGTTAAATAGGTTGTACAGCACTTGTAAGTTAATTCCACCCAAGTTAGATTTACTTCTGGAATAAATGATCAACATAAACACTTAGGTATTGGAATTACCTTTCAAATGTCACTGACTTCATGTCATTTGGCTAAGTATAGCTCCTTCTATACTATTTTTAGTGAGACATATACAATCTGTAATTTATTAGGTTAAACAATTTGTACAACAATTATATGTTAATTACACCTAGGTTAAATACATTTCTGGAATTTGTAACCAACATGAGTAATGTAGATCTTGAAGTTACCTTTTAAATGCCACTGACTTCATGTCATTTGGCTAAGTATAGCTCCTTCTATACTATTTTTAGTGAGACATATACAATCTGTAATTTATTAGGTTAAACAATTTGTACAGCAATTATATGTTAATTACACCTAGGTTAAATACATTTCTGGAATTTGTAACCAACATGAGTAATGTAGAGCTTGAAGTTACCTTTCAAATGCCACTGACTTCATGTCATTTGGTTAAGTATAGCTCCTTCTATACTATTTTTAGTGAGACATATACAATATGTAATTTGTTAGGTTAAACAATTCGTACAGCAATTATATGTTAATTACACCTAGGTTAAATTCACTTATGGAGTTTATAATCTACATGAGTAATGTAGATCTTGAAGACACCTTTCAAATGCCACTGACTTTATGTCATTTGGATAAGTACAACTCATTCTACATCATTTTTGGAGTGGCATGTCCATAATAGTGTTTGTCATGTTTAAAATGTTGTAAAGCACTTTTACGTTGAATTCACCTAGGTTAAATCTCATATCTGAATATTGTAACCAACATGAATAGTGTACCCTTTAGGTTACCTTTAGAATGCCACTGATATCATATCTTTTGGTTAGGTGTAACTCCTTTTAGGTCATATCTAGTGAGACGTGCACAATGTGCATCTGGCGGGTTTAGTGATTTGGACTCATATAAATACCTTGAAGATTTGTCCATGCCTTAGACATGGTAACAACCATCTCTAGTAAAGAATTCAACTCATGTGCATGAGTGGAATTCTCTGAACTTCAAGTTGAAGCTTTGGACTCAAGGGTGTAGGGAAGTTGGGTTGCTTTTAGTAACAATGGGAAAGGTGATTTGGCCCATTTGTCCTATTGTGTGCCCTTGAATCTATGGTTGTGAGTTGGTGAGGATGAGGTACCTCACCCTCTGAAGTTGTAGAATTTATTGAAGTCTCAACATAACACTCGTAGTGTAAACCCTTATACGCACCCCAAATGTAATAAATGGTAATTAAGAGCAAATACTTCTTGGAATAATATGAGACATAGGGTCTGGTGTATTTAAATCAATATTAGGACACGATGAATTTATCAGAATTTATAAGATCATTAGTTGACAGTCGTTGTACAAATCAGTTCCGGCTCGTCTTCTATCATTTTGGACTGCGAATAGTAAAGTTGATTCATATGATTTAGACCGCCAACGACCTTCACACATAGAGTTTTTAACTCTTTGAATAAAGACTCAGACTATTAGGGAGAGCTTCTCTAAGGCCAACTTGGGAAGTAAGGAGTGGGGTGCGTTTAGCAAGCTATAAGTGCAAGCACTTCGATGATAAGAAAAGGAAGTTAGACCTTGTCAAGGGTCACACACACAACTCCTCGGTAATAAGTGATCATATGAAAGTAGAACCGCCCTCAGCCGTGTGAGCCATCTTAATGTAAATACTCAAGGGCGTAGTCGAGAAGTATTTAAGGCAAACCCTGGATTAAGGATGGATTGAGATAGTCCGGCGAGCGATAGGCTCGGGTTATAAGGATGGACTGGGATAGTCCGGCGAGCGGTAGGCTCGGGTTATAAGGATGGACTGGGATAGTCCGGCGTGCGGTAGGCTCGGGTTATAAGGATAGACTGGGATAGTCCGACGAGCGGTAGGCTCGGGTTATAAGGATGGACTGGGATAGTCCGGCGAGCGATAGGCTCGGGTTATAAGGATGGACTGGGATAGTCCGGCGAGCGGTAGGCTCGGGTTATAAGGATGGACTGGGATAGTCCGGCGAGCGATAGGCTCGGGTTATAAGGATGGACTGGGATAGTCCGGCGAGCGATAGGCTCGGGTTATATGGATGGACTGGGATAGTCCGGCGAGCGGTAGGCTCGGGTTATAAGGATGGACTGGGATAGTCCGGCGAGCGATAGGCTCGGGTTATAAGGATGGACTGGGATAGTCCGGCGAGCGGTAGGCTCGGGTTATAAGGATGGACTGGGATAGTCCGGCGAGCGATAGGCTCGGGTTATAAGGATGGACTGGGATAGTCTGGCGAGCGATAGGCTCGGGTTATATGGATGGACTGGGATAGTCCGGCGAGAAGTAGGCTCGGGTTATAAGGATGGATTGGGATAGTCCGGCGAGCGGTAGGCTCGGGTTATGAGGACGGACTGAGATAGTCCGGCGAGCGATAGGCTCGGGTTATAAGGATGGACTTGTATAGTCTAGCGAGCGGTAAGCTCGTATTTTATACATATGGACTTGTATAGTCTAGCGAGCGGTGAGCTCGTATTTTATTTATAAGACTAGTGTCGTCTAGCGAGCGGTAAGCTCGTATTTTATATATAAGACCAGTATAGTCTAGCGAGTGGTATACTCGTAGTTTAAATATAAGGCTGGTATAGCCTGGCGAGCGGTAGGCTCTTCTTTATAAATGTTGATGTAAATATGAGAGCTGGAGGCTCAGTAGTAATTAACTAATACATGTTACTTGTGTGTAAGATGTGGTGGGTCTTCGGTTCTGTCTTAGTCGTCACACCGACAGCAGTCCATTGACTCGGCAGTGCTAGTGGTTTTTATTGGGGCCAGGTTGTTTTACTGCGCGTCTGACGGGACGAATCCCCTAAACCCTGCCTGGCCAATTCAGTTTAGTACGCAGGAGCTCGTGAGTACCGGGTACCGGTATCACAGCGTACGTTTGGGACTAGGTCTGGTAGTGTGACTTACCCACCTAGGTGAGGAGACGCCCGCTCCTCTGCCACCGTTTGACCACGACGGGAGGTGCCCGAGAGGTTAGCTACCTCCGAAAAGTGGGAACTAAAGGTATGTATGTACAGAGTCGTGTGGGTGTGTTGCATTTGTATGAAATAATAATCCAATCATTGCATCATTGCATTGCACATCATTGCATCGCTTATTTGCGCATCCAGAGACCTCATCGTATAAAGTTGTATGGGCTCTTTTATACGATGAGTTTACCCTTTTCCAGAACCCTTGACTTATGTGCCTCGTGCGTACGCATATAAGTTAAGGTTAGTTTTCCTAGCTGCTTACATGCTCTTATTACCTGCTCTTATTACTGCTACAGTAGTTTCTCTATTTTGTGGTTCTACCTTGAGATTGATTGTAGAATTGTTAGAATATTTTCATATTGCACTGTTATTAGTTTTCCTTGCAGAACTGCTAGAATACTTCTTAATGTATTGTTATTAGTTTTCCTTGCCACCTGTCACCTGCTTACTTTGCTACCCCTTGTTGTCCTCCGCTTCCTCCTCCCCGCTCGGTGCCTAGGAGTCGCGGGTGGAGGCGGTGAGGAATGTGCTGAGTCTTTTAGACTGACGGTCAGTGAACCCTATTATTACAGGAGAACCAGGAAGAGCAGGTCAACCCCCAGAGGGTGGTGCCTGAGACGGTGACCAGGCCCGGAGTTGGACTCTCAGCTACCGCCGGGAGAGCTCCGGTAAGCAAGACCCCTCATATACCTACGCTTCACATCTACCTAGGTCAGAGGCCGGAGTTATATGCCATTGAGGGAGTCGAGCCTTGTGGATGCTTAGATTGTTATATCTTCGCCAGGAGAGAGGCGAAGAAAGCATCGTTAGATCGGGCTTAGTCCCATGTTCTACTTTTCATTTCACTTCCGCACTCCGATTAACTCTGAATTATGTATGACTAGCTCTCATGTTGGGCATGTTTCCTTATTTGATGTGGTTGATGTGGACTTGTGTTTTTAATTCATTCTTCCTTCTATGATTTTGGTTGGCCTGGATATTGTTGAATAGCCGGCAGGATCGGCGTATTGTGGTGGGGATCATGTTTTGAGATGGTACCACCGCAAGACGGCGGTTCTGGGCGGTAACACCCGGTGTTCGTTCGCAAAAAAAAGGGGTCTTACAAACTGGTATCAGCTTAGCCAAAACCGATCCAAAATAAGGAGTCCACAACCCTAGGGCAACCCCGCTCGAGTTAGTTTGAGGACAAACTAGCAGCGGAAGCAATAGTGTGCCCATAGGAGAAATCGTGTTAAATTGTCCATCAAACGAGATGCTTAGGGCCAACCTTTCTAATTAAACACTTTTCTTATGTAGCCTCCGGTGAATGTTCCCAACCGGAGAACGATTCCCCATGTTCAGGTCGTGATTCCCCCAGTGCAAGATGAAGTCCCTCCTGAACAGGCTACGGTTCCCCCACTGCAAGACGAAGTACCTCCCGCACAGAATGCGGTCCCTCCCCCACCGGCTCCCGTCCAGTTCCAACAAACGGAGCTGGGTCAGACCTTGACCGCTATCCTGCAGGCTTTTACTCAACAACAGGTCCCACTCCAGGCCCCCAACCCAGGGGAAAACTGGTTGAGCGTCTTCCGGGGCCTCTCCCCTCCATCTTACACAAGATCTGAGTCAGTGGTGCAAACGGAGGAATGGCTGGATGCAATCCAGGAAATGCTGGCAGGGATTCGTTGCCCGACGGATGTTGCAGTGTCCTTAGCTGTTTCTGCCCTAAAATCTCATGCTAAGAGATGGTGGAAGTCAGCTTTAGACACCACCTTTGTCGGTTTTGAGTACACAGACATCACGTGGGAAGAGTTTAAGGAGGCACTGCTTGAGCACTTTGTGCCTCAAACAGCAAGAGATGAACTGGAGGAAAGGTTCTTGCATTTGAGGTAGGGGAATCTTTCAGTGTTGGATTACCAGCGGGAGTTCTCTCACCTGACTCGCTTCGCTACATCACATCAATTAAGTGACTCTGGGTACGCCAAGAGGTTCTTCAAGGACCTACGAGACGATCTCAGACACTCCCTACAATATGTGGCGGACTCCAGTTTAGCCCGAATCAGTGAAGCAACAAGAAGACTGGAGGCAGATCAACAAATGGTGAAGGGCCGAGGAAAAAGGTCAGCGGAAGATGGAAACGGGAATAGAGGACGGGACCACCGACAGCGCGGTGGATTTATTAGACATCAAAGAGGCAGAGGACAACCTCATCCAGACCCCCGACCGGACCAGAGACCCCCGACTGTACTTGCACCTCAGCCGTTGCGGATCCAGGAGCCCCGAGAACAAGAAGGTGGAGCACATCCCCCGCCAGTGTGTTTCTGGTGTCACCAACCAGGACATGTGCGGGCTCACTGCCCTCAGAGATGGGGTAACCCTCCCACCCCTACCTATAGCAGCACCACCGGTACAACAAATCAGGGGCCGAGGCCGAGGACGTGTACGAGGTCGAGGGCCACCAGGTAGAGGCGGGCAGCCAGAGCAAATGTATGCACTGGATCTTGCCGAACCCAGAAATCCAGAGGATGTGATCACAGGTACCTCAGTTTTCCTTACATAATTGTTTAACTACTTGCCGATCTTTAGCTCACGTCAAACAATAAACTAAAATCGCAAAATCACCTAGGTATAGTGCTAGTATGTAAAAAGCCTGCGTACACCCTTTTCAATACGGGCGCCTCCCACTCATTTGTTTCGGCGGAATTCGTGGACGACTTGGACCAAGTACAACACTTCGAAGGCGTCGAAAGGAAAGTGCGACTGGCGGACGGGTCAGAGATAGAAACATGTGCTAAGTGTAACATGAATGTAGAGATCGGAGGGAAGATGTTCGAAGCGCCGACAACACTGCTAAAGATGAAGGGCTACGATCTAATCTTAGGCATGAACTGGCTGTACTGGAACCACGCCAAGATCGATTGTCAGGCAAAGAAAATCATGCTAAAACACGAGGGCGACGATGTGGTGATCGAAGGTATTAAACCTATCTCTCATCGTTTAATCTCATCAATTCAAGCCGTCAAGGCCCACTTGCAAGGAGATGAAGTCTTCATGATCTGCTTTGAAATGAAGGAGGAAAGTAATCCCCTGACTGATATTCCCGTAGTCCAAAAATTTCCTGATGTCTTCCCAGAAAAACTACCCGGACTACCGCCACACAGGGAAAAGGACTTCGAAATTCAACTAGTACCAGGAGCAAAACCGGTGTCTCGGGCACCATATAGAATGGCACCAAGAGAGTTAGCTGAGTTCAGGACTCAACTCCAGGAACTTGTGGACTCAGGGTTCGTCAGACCAAGCTCATCACCCTGGGGAGCACCGGTACTATTTGTAAAGAAGAAGGATGGGTCGCTTCGTCTCTGCATCGACTACCGAGAGCTGAATCGGCTGACGGTACGGAACACATATCCGCTACCGAGGATTGATGAGTTATTTGACCAGCTGCAGGGGGCCTTCTGGTTCTCTAAGCTCGATTTGAGGTCCGGATACTATCAGTTGCGAATTCGAGAAGAGGATATCCCAAAGACGGCCTTCAGTTCCCGTTACGGATTATATGAATTTACAGTGATGCCATTCGGGCTCACGAATGCTCCCTCTGCATTCATGAGCTTAATGAACCGTGTATTCGAACCTTACCTAGATAGGTTCGTTATCGTGTTTATTGATGACATCTTAATCTACTCCAAAACAAAGGAGGAGCATACCCAACACTTGACTCAAGTCTTGAGCAAGTTACGGCAACATCAAATGTATGCAAAGTTCTCGAAGTGCCAATTTTGGCTACGGGAGGTGGCATTCCTAGGGCACGTGATCAGTGGGGCGGGTTGGCAGTGGATCCGGCCAAGGAACGGGCAGTAAGGGATTGGCCCCAACCGAAGTCGGCCTCGGATGTCCGCAGCTTCCTGGGACTAGCCGGATATTATCGTAAGTTCGTGGAGGGATTTTCAAGGATTGCACTTCCCCTCACGTCGTTAACAAAGAAGGATGTTGCATTTGTGTGGACGGACAAGTGTGAGGCAGCCTTTCAGGAGTTGAAGAACCGACTCACCACATCCCCCATTCTTACCCTCCCGTACGGAAAGGAGGGATTCCAAATCTACACCGACGCATCTTATCAAGGAATGGGTGCTGTCCTCATGCAACATGGTCATGTGATTGCTTATGCCTCGAGACAGTTAAAGAAACATGAACAAAATTATCCGGTACACGACTTAGAGCTCGGAGCAGTGGTTTTCGCTTTGAAGATTTGGAGGCACTACTTATATGGGGTTCATTGCGAGATCTTCTCGGATCATAAGAATTTCAAGTACATCGACACCCAGAAAGACTTGAATCTACGCCAACGGAGATGGCTAGAGTTCTTGTGTGACTATCAATACACAATGCACTATCACCCCGGGAAGGCAAACACGGTAGCAGACGCGCTTAGCCGAAGAGCGAGTACATCCGACACGGAACCTCGATTGATGGTTATGGAACTGATAAGGGTACTTCAGGACACGCAAGTCACACTGATATCTAAGGCCGACCCCGAGACCTATGCAGAATACTTGGCAGCCATGAGCATGACCTGTGACATCCAAGATCACATTAAATTTGGGCAAAGACAAGATGCATCGTTGGAACCAGTGTTTGCAGCCCTGGAGTCAGGCCCCTCAGGGAACTTTACCTTGTGTGATGGTCTCATTCACTTCCGTGGGTGAATACTCATACCACAAGGAGACAGGATTCAGGAAGATATCATGGCTGAGGCACATAATAGCAAGTACTCCATACATCCGGGCATCTCCAAAATGACGGCGGATCTGAGAAAGTCGATGTACTGGCTCGGTATGAAGAAAGACATCGCCCGTTTTGTCACGCACTGTGTATCTTGTCAACAAGTGAAGGCAGAATGCAAGAAGCCAGGGGGACTATTGCAGCCTCTGCTTGTGCCTGAGTGAAAGTTTGATAACATATCTATGGACTTCATGCATGGGCTACCTCGCTCCCACTCCGGGAATGACTCTGTATGGGTGATTGTTGACAGGCTGACAAAGGTGGCTCGGTTTATTCCAGTCAGGAAGGGTGCTCCGGTCGGAACGTTAGTACGACTATTTGTAGAGAAATTTGTTCGGTACCACGGAGTCCCTAAGTCGATCGTGTCCGATCGGGATGGCCGGTTCACGTCTCGGGAATGGAAGGCTGTTCAAGCCTATCTGGGATCTCGGCTGACCTTCAGCACCGCCTTCCACCCTCAGACAGATGGTCAAACTGAACGTACAATTCGGACGATGGAAGACCTACTACGCCTCTGCATTCTGGACCGCAACGAACCTTGGGAGAGGTTGCTTCCACTCGCCGAGTTTTCTTACAATAATAGCCATCAATCCAACATCGGCATGCCCCCCTACGAAGCATTGTATGGTCGTAAATGTAGAACCCCGCTATCATGGGTTCAGGATGATTATCCAGGGGTGTCGGGGTCGAAGTTTGAAGAGGACACGGACGCTCTGGTGCGACTAATTCAGGAGCGGATGCTAGAAGCCCAGAGTCGACAGGCCAAATATTACGACGCGCGGCATCGTAAGGTAGAATTTCGGGTGGGAGACAAAGTTTTTCTGAAGATACGTTCAGTGCACGGCGTCACACGGGTACGGAGGCTAAAGAAGCTCAGTCCTAGGTATATGGGACCTTACAGAATCCTGGAGCGGATTGGCCCTCTGGCATACCGACTGGAGCTACCACCAGAATTAGAGAACCTGCACGACGTCTTCCACGTCTCTTCGCTCCGGAGGGCTCTGCTTAAGCCAGAACAACAGATCACTCGTACCTCAGGCCCAGTACACACAGATCGGTCAGTCCATTTGGAGCCTATCCGGATTGACGACTCCAGCATCCGGGTTCTATGACGAAAGAAGGTGCCATTAGTAAAGGTCCTTTGGTCCAACCACGGGCAGGAGGAACATACTTGGGAACCACTGGATCTAATGCAGCAACGCTACCCGGAACTATTTGAATCAGGTAACACTCGATTGCGAGAATGTATTTGATTTTTATTTTATTGTACTTGATCTGAAAACCCGTACACCCGATCCTAAATTTTGGGGACGAAATTGTTTTGTTTTGTATTGGGATTTGCATGCATAGCCAAAATATCAACTTCATCAGATTTGTCATTTAAGAGTTATACTAGTTTAAAGATCTGGTTTGAGTTTTGACCAGCCTCACTAGAATGAGTGCTGTGGGTTCCACACTTAACTAAACAGCCTGATTCCACTTCCATTAGAAAGTAGACATCAAGCCCTACAATTGTTATCTCTGGGCATTTTTCGAATTATGGCCGTTTTGCGGGTTAAATAGTGTGACAATTAATAGTGTGACAATTAATCTCACATTAAATAGTGTACAAAATCGGATAAATAGTGTGACAATTAATCTCACATTATTATTTCATTCATTTCATGGGCTGCGAATAAAAAATCAGCCAGATCGGACGGCCAGGGTTCATCGTCCCCGATGAGCCAACAGCCCTGATCTCACGCGCCGGGGCCGTTTTGCGGGCTGATTTCCGGCCATCCTAGGCCGTCTCCGGCCAAACGCCCAAGCCAACACCTTCACCCGACATAGGGCTTTCGTTTGGTGGTGGCCGTTTGGCCGGAGGTGGCCGGAGGAGTTCCCCGGCATCTTGTGATTTTTCGGTCGGAGCAAGGAAAATCGAGAATGGAAAACAGCCATTCTCTTGATGGTTTTGAAAACGGAGAGATTAGAGGACTAGCACAGGAGGAGGGGGAAAGGAAAGTTGCCTGAATTTGGGTTTGGCGGCGGGTGTTGCGGCGGAGGAAGACCACATTCCTGTTTCCGGCGTCCATGGCTCCTGGTGCGGCTGAGATCGAAAGCTTGCTCTGGAAGGGGGGGGGGGGGGGGGGGCTCGATTGCTTGGAGGCTCCTGAACGTGATGAAAATTTAACCTATGGCCATATATGGCCTAAAGGGGCCCTCACCAAAATTTGAGATATTTGGAGTTATATAACTCCTATTGACCTCAAATTTTGGTGAGGGCCCCTTTAGGCCATATATGGCCATAGGTTAAATTTTCATCACTTATGCATGAGTAGATTTTCCTGAACTTCAAAATGAAGTTGGGCCTTGAGAATGAAATTTGGGTGCTAATAGCCATTTTGGGCTTGTGAAGTCTTTAATGGATTTTAAGGTGGAGAGCACCTTGCATGCCTCTGAACCTTGGGACCTATGATTTTAATGAGAGTGTGCATCATGGACATGAGCCTCATGCTTTTGGAAATTAAATTCCTAAGGTTTCTAAATAAATTCAAATTGTCACACTATTAATATTAGTGAAATTTGAGAGGTTTAAACTATAGTGAAAATTCTCATTCTCTATACCAGCTCAGTTGGTGATGAGAATCGAAAGAACTCCGTAGTTAAGCGTGCTCGGGCTGGAGTAGTCACGGGATGGGTGACCTCCTAGGAAGTCCACGCGCTGCCGCTTAACTGGCTCATTTCTCATCAAAGGGATGGCGTGGGCTCGTGCCCCCCTCCAACAACCCGCTGGGCCCTGTGGTAGGCCAGAGAGGGGTTGGGGTGTACGGCCTGCAGGCTTGTTGTTGACCAATTGTGGTCAGGCTGAACCGATGGCGCCAGTGTCCTAGGACGGGGCCAGTGACCCGGGTGGGCTTGGTCAGGCCGCTCCCAGAATGGGCCTGGGCCGTCGGTGCCGGCAGTACTGGGCTAGGGGCCCGGGTCAGGCTAGCCAGTACTGTTACACAACATGACCCCAGGTGCTGCGGCAGGGAGGTTCCACCACGTACCCAGAAAGCTCAGAAAAGACTTCTCCTCCACAACAAAAAATGGTCGAGCAGGGTACGAGGAAGGCATCAACTTGACGAGTATCTAGGATGACGGTCGAGGGTGACGGTCCAGAACTCAGGGGGTCAAGTATTCGAAAATGGGGTTCCGAAAGCTCAGCCAAAAGGTGTCAATCCTGCCCGGCGACTACGCGACATTGAGGGGATCTCGCCTGGCTTCGGCGAGCATCTCTTATGGTCGCCCACCTTGGTGAGTATAAGGGGCTTGCTCGCACATGCTCCTCTATACTCGCACTGGCCTCCTGCTGCCTCTGCTTGCTGGGTTGTCTTCAGTCTTTGACTCTTGTCCTCTGTGTTGACCTTTGACATTGACATTGACATTTTGCTTATGTGGCTTGAACTGGGTCCCACCTTCGAAGAATATGGGTTGTACACTAATTACAACATCACACAACATAAATGTTTTCTTTTAATATTGTGCATATTAATTATTTCAGGAAGATCAAATGGCTACGATTGATTTGATGGTCATATACCATTCCACCGTGTGAATACTCATTTTTTTCTTTTTAATATAAATCAAGTGCAAACGCACGCCCCCATGCGATCACAATAGTATAATTGATCGTGGTGCACGCAGACAATATAAGAAGGCAGCAATACTACTAATGCTGCATTCATCTTGTGCACCATCACTCATACATTCATTTTAAACTTTTTTAAACATTTTTTATAAAAATTATTTTGTCCAGTTGGTAATTAGTGTTTGTGGGATACTCTTAGTTTCCTCTTCAAACCTCAAAATATTTGTTAAATTAGATGATTTATATATTAGTACATCATAAATGACTATAAGCACTCCATACACTGATATTTGTATGCATTTTAGACATTCGCAGCCCAAAAAAAATGTCCCATTTCTAAAATTGGTCCTGGTCAGAAGAAATTCACAACGACGGAGTTGAAGTCAATGCTAGTGAAAATATTTTGAAGAAGAGCACGGTAAAAGAAAGATTTTCAGTAAAAAAACAAGAACAATTATCTACCTTTGCCGATAAGAATAAAAATACCAATGTAAATTCACCGAATATCAAAATGTAACTAGTAAGGATAAAGAAAATGAAATGAATGCACCAACATAACTGAGGATTGGTCATGTTTACTGAAAGCTCCAAATGTTAAAAGTGATTTTGTGCCTGAGAGTGATAGTTCCATTAAAAAGATTTTGACATAGAATCTGCTCAGTATCTTCTCAATACGGTCAAAGAGTAAAGCGGACTATAAGAAAATAATTGTTGGTGTGTGCAACGCACCGTGCAGAAGGCTGGAATCCATTGCCAAGAGCATTGACCTTCTAACTACATTCAGCATTCAAATCGAGAAGGAAATCAAGGAAAGATTAAAGAATCAAATGATAATGAAGAAGATGATATAAGAACTCCTATGTAGAGGGATGGACCTGGACTTGGGGGGAGTAAAGTGCACCCCCGCACTTTATGGTAAAGTGCGGGTAACCAACGGCTCGCGTGGATGCCCACACACATCTCAAAGCAATCACTTCTCAACTTGCTTTGAGATATGTGCAGGCATCCAACTTGGACCGTTGGATGCCCACGCTTTACCGTAAAGTGCACGGGGTGCACTTTACTCCCCCCGATCCGGATGGACCTACATAAGGTCGAGTGTGGGGGCCGCCCACACTCAATTTTAAAAAAATATTTCAATAATAGAAAATGAGTTATTTATCATGATAAATAAGATATTAGTGAATATATAACATTAAAAATATTACACATAAAGTTATCTTTGTAGCTTAGTTGGTGGAGTGATTGTCTTTTATTTATGTTGATCTTGAGTTCTAATTCTAGAGATGACTATATTTAAATTTGTATTTATAAATAAATTATTATGATATTGATTATTTTTTTTATAAATAAACTCATTATTATGTCCTAGTTTAAAATTTTATTTTTTATAAAAAAATTCATTGCTATGTTAATACTTAAAGTTTATTTTTTTAAACCAGTTGATTAGTATGTTGCTAATTAAAGTTTTTTTTAATAATTAAGTTTTTTTATGTTTTTGTATACATGTTTTTTTTATAAACAAGTACTATAGATTTTGAATAATTTGTCAATTTTTTTTTTAATAATCTTGTGCTTCGCCCATACTGAGTATAACTCCTCCGTCCTCCACTGCCTATGAAGAAGTATGCCCTAGCCTTGGACGACGGACTTTTCTGAGGAGGCTCTCCGACTCCTAGGGGTGGCGGTCCCGACATGGATGGAGGCTGACAAACGCGGCAAGCGAGGCTCCGACGTGGAAGAGCTCCTATGACTCGAGGTTGCTTTGGTGTGAAGGGGCGAGAAAGAAGGGGGCTGCGGTTAGGAAGGGATCGAGTATTCTGAAATTAATTCTAATTATTTTTTAATGGTGCGCGAATAGCCATTTTAGGTGCGCTTATATAACCTGCCTTATATTATTAGTTTGATTTTTTATTTGTTTAGTATTTAATAAATTTAATGAGCGATATAAATAAATAAATGATTAATTTGGAGATCAGGACCGTCCAATTCACCAATTATCTACGGATTAAACAACGCATAAAGGCAGCACGGATCTTGATAAATCTCGCACACAATAAATTATAAATTATTATTTTATACAAAAAAAGGAGACGGACAATCTCTGCCATGTCAGCCTCACGAACCGCACACACCCATCAAAAGAATACCACGGGGGCAATTTCGCTGCACTATTTTACAGCTCTTATGACACTTTTGGCTGTAATTATTCCGAAGTCTCAGGGGCAAATAGCAGCCCTCCCGTCCTCTAAACCGAGCCACGACACTACCGGGCCCTTTAATAAAGCCGACAAGTCTAGTGGCAGCCCCCCGAAAATCCCGCCAACTATTCGGCTAGTTTCACCACACTTGTATGGGGAAGCCGGATCTCCTGGAATCGGAGGGAAACGCCTGCTGTGCTCTCTGAAGAGAATTTAGGAGGCAACAATGGCCGATTTGGACTAGCGGCGCTTGGTGGACTGGAAGTGGAGGGAGAGAGAGGGCGGGCGGGCGGCGGGGAGGAGCAGCTTGGAAGCGATTTCTTCATACGAATTTGTGAAAGTTTTTCATGGAATGATTCTGTCTGCGGTATTGGAGCCAGCGGCGGCTCTATCGAGGCTATAAAGGGCTAGCTTCTACTCGGCCTTGTTTTTCTCTGCTTGTTTCTTTCTATTCCGGCGAATCGCTGGTCTGTTTCTGGCTTCTCGCTATGGGAGCTGGCCGGAGGCCGACGACGGCGGTAGACTGTGCGAGCGTGGAGCCGGAGGGAAAGAGGAGGGGACGAGGGCTTAGGACGATGCAGGCTGGGAGGGCGTCGTGCAGGGGGAGTTAAGCTGGCCGGAGCTACAGAAGCACGGTGGAACCGTTGATCTTCTCGAACTAGCTGCCCGCTCTTCGATTCCCTCTTTTACGCCACACCTCGAGCTAGGGTTTGTCGGAATTGGCTGTGCGGCTTGTTTTAAGTTAGCAGATGGGGTTTGAGCTGAGAGAGGCGCTGAGACGGATCTGCGTCGAGATTGGGTGGTCGTATGCGGTTTTCTGGAGGGCGATCGGCTCGCCAACCCCAAAGTAAGCCCCAAATTTGGTGGTTCTCTATTGATTTTTCTTATTTAGTTCATCTTCTCGTCAGATTTGGTGCTGTGTTATTTGTTGGGAAGTTCTAGGGTTTTGTCGGATGGTCGCTGCCCTCTTTTTGCTGTTGTTGTTTGCTCTTGGCTTTTTGTGTAAGTTTGATGGGGCTGGTCACTGGTGGAGTCCTCTTTTTGGCCCTTTGTTTTGTGCCATTAAGATGTTGGGTTTGCTCTTCCAAACACCCCTTGTTAAAGTCTGATGATTACCCTCCTGTTTGCACCTTTTTGGTTCTGTGCTATAATACTTAAAACTTTTTTTCATTAACATCCTTTTCCAAAAGTGAATTTTCCGCTCATTTAAATTATACTTCCATTCTTAAAAAAACACCATTGTTAAGGAGCACTTGAGTCTGACTTGGGAATTGCTAAAAGATGATCTTTGCTGGAGATTTGGCAGGCATTTGGTTTGGGAAGATGGCCATTGGCATGGGAAGCAGCAGATTTCACGGCATGATGATCCGAATTCTCATGCTAATTCTTCGCCTGGTTTTCGAACTCGAGGAGAGAGCATAATTGATGAGCTGGTTAACAAGACCATGGTGTCTGAGGTCCATGCTATGGGATACGGGTGTGTAATTTTTTCTTCTTGCTTTTTGTATTGGGAAAGTTCGAAATTTTTCTTGCTTTATTGCTCCTTTACAGGGAGCATCTGAAGTGTGTATGAATCTGTTTTTTTTGTGTGTTTTCTCACTGTAATGCTATATTTCAGGATGGTTGGGCAGGCTGCTTCATTAGGAAATCATCAGTGGATTCTTTGTGATGCTGCTATTGAAAGGGAGCCCATTCTATCGGTATGTTTTGTTTATCAAAGTTATTTTAAGATGATGGGTTGAATCCCAATTTCTAGTAGATGGATGGTTTCAAATGTTCTTTTGAATGTGATAAGAAGGGATCTTCAAAAACCCAATAGTCTGAGAATCGATTTGAATTTGATTTTTTTGAATCTGAATCCAAAGCCCTAATATTTATGTCTTATACCTAGGATTCCCAAATAGTTCTCAAATTATATATACATATATGTATATATATATATATATTTATACAATCATTTAGTAGTATAATTCAACTTTTTAATTAAAAATTATGTCTGAATCGTGCCGAATCCAACTCCAAATCAGATCCCGACTCCGAATTAGATTCCAACTCCGAATTAGATTCCAACTCCGAATACTATCCCGAATCCGAATTCAAATACTAGAGTCTACCATAAATTCGAATCTGAATATCAATATAAGTAGTTGAGCGAATCCGTGTCAATTGAAGTAATATCCAAATCTTTCCAATTTGTGGACACTCCTATGACAAGTGATGATGTTCCTGTAAAATAATTGAACATGTTTCCAACAACAATGTATTCCAACAACAATGTATTCCATTTGGTATAATATGATACCTTATGCATCTGGACAATATAATCTTTTTTGATTGATGCAGTGCCACTTCTTGTGCACTCTCTGTTTGGTTATAGCTTATTAGTTGGTCTTTATGCTTGGTTATATAAATGAATATTTTGTTTGTTTGGAGTGCTAAAAATTAAAATAAGATTTTATGATCAGTCTATATGCAAATCCTCCATAACAATTTTACCTATAATTGAATGAAAGACTGTTTTTTTGCATGTTGCAGCATTTTGCAGAGTTGAAAAACCAATTTATGTCGGGAATTCAGGTCATTGTGCTCTCTTTTATACTGTTTTTCATTATTCCAAATATCTTTATGGTTGATTCACGATGTCATATTATTTTTTCTTTTCTTGGCAGACAATTGTTATTATACCTGTTCTTCCACATGGTGCTGTACAATTTGGCTCTACTATGAGGGTATGTGTATTGATATACATTTTCAATTTTAGAATTAGATCACCCATCATTTGCATATGAAAAATCATCATCCGTGCTTTTTTTTCCTTTTTATTGTTCAACTTGGTTAATATAATTGCTGACAAAGTTAAAATATGCTATAATTACTTCTTAAAGTACTTGTTACATGTTACTAGTTTCTTAAGATAACAAATAGTCAGCATCACTTTACTTCGTCCTCATATCATTTATGTCGTCGTAATTCAATGATCCTTTTTTTTAACCATGATTATGGTCTTTGTAATGTGTCATGTCAGGTAGCTAATTATTTTGTGGCCAGTTACTTGTTAAAGAATTAGTGTTTAAGCATTGAGTTTCTCTGGTAGTATACTCTTGTTTCAATTTTAAAATTCTTGCAATTTGTCTGAATGGAAATAGATGAAGGTATATTGTTTAAGAAGTAACAAAAAATTTAATGTGTTGTTTTAGTTGAAAGCTATACCTCCTCTCGAGCAGAAGTGCGTCTTCCTTAGAGCCAATCAAATTGCCCTCTTTTTACTGAGCCACTTAATTGGTAGAGTGAATGTCAGGGAATGCATGAAGAGGAATGCACAAGCCGATATTCTTTATGAAATGTAATATGTGAACATTACTATGATATTTTTGTTAACTGCTATGCCTTCCAGGATAGCAGTCCTAAGATTTTGTTTCAACTGATGTACCTACTTTTCATTGGGCCAATTAGTATTTCTATGATAACGTTCAAAACCATTGATATAGTTTGGGTAGATAACTGTAGTAAAGCTTTGAAGAGGAAGATTGCATACTCCTCTTTGGAGTGTTTTTCACTATTCCTCGTTAGCTAGTCTTAAGTCATAAGCACCTATTTCATTAGCATTTGTTAGCTGCTTGCCTCTAACTAATAGTTTTATATGCTTTCCTTTGGTCTCTTTATTGGACTTGCTCTTGTCGCATTTCACACTGAATTAGTGTCTAAAAATTTATATGATCTTCTACTTTAATGAAGCCAACATTTATCCTGTTTTTAATACATCTACATTTTTCTATGACTCTAAATGATAAATTACATTGGTAATCTTAAATCTTCACATCTACCACATTTGCATTATACTGTATACAATGTACCAACATTTGAATCAAATCAGACACGTTTATTAAATTAAAATACAGTTGTGAGACCCCAAATTTAAAAATTGTCAAACTAGTTACCTTCTAATCTCTTTTGTCTAGTTTACATGGTGTGAACCTATATGATCCATAAATTGAAATTATGTATGCCATTTGATACATTGATGTTTAATAGTATATATATCATAGGGGCTATATCAAGTCGAGTTTGAATGAGCTGACCTCTCTTGATTTCGAATCAAGTTCAACTATAGTCTAAAGTGATCGATTTTGATTCAAATCACAAGTTGTTTTTAGCTCATTCTGTTATTCCTATCAAGTATTTATCTTGCTGATCAATAATATTATCTATATATGTAGTGGATATTTATTTATTATTTGATAATGATATATTCATATACAGTTGTATGCTAGTAATTGATCATGTCCATTCGATAAACAAGTCACTGGGTGTTCGGTGCTCCTGACCATTGGTCCGCATGTGCAGACGGTGGAAGAATTTAGATCCTTGAATAACTATTTAAAAGATGTGTAATTAATGGAAATGTGGCAGGACTTGTTGGAAGTAGAAAATTTTACTGGGGATGGGAATCAACCATCAAAGAAGGAATAAATGCCTTCAATGATGTTTGTTATGAAGATAATCTAAATTTAATGTATGGGAGGTGAGTATTTCAATCAAAAGGTTGTGATATCCATTATATGCATGTTATGAATAGTTTTTTTTACCAATGTTGGGCAGGAGCCTCTAAAGTGTCTTTATTATTGTTGTCTTTTATTATTCTTGTCCTTTATTACTTATGTTGTCTTTTAGTAGTTGTTGGGGATTAGTTGTTATATCCATTGCATGCATGTTATGAATATTTTTTTTTACCAATGTTAGGCAGGAGCCTCTGAAGTTTTCCTTCCATATCCACATGCATTTCACCGCTGTTACTACAACATTTTGTTACAGGCTTCGTTTGTTATCTTTATTATTGTTGCCCTTTATTACTTATGTTGTCTTTTAGTAGTTGTTGGGGATTATAGGTTAGAAGATATCATTTATGGAGTCATGTAGCCTATTTAAAGGCATGAGATGTATGGAATGAGGCATCCAAGTATCAAGTTCTATTTCCTTTGTCTTCAAGAGGTTTTGGTATCTCTCTCTCTCTCCGAGCACACCCTACTTAGGCAGCCGTGGTTTCGGCTACATAGTATCCTTCGTCTCTATCATCGCCGCCTCCAGCCATCCTCCGACAATCTCATCGACGTTATATGGCGAGCCCGTAACAACTTGGTATCAGAGCCATCTCGCCCTCATCCCGTGTCAGCCAAAGACCTCGTCACATCTCCCTTTGGCTTTCACGGGCAACCCACCTCCAACAACAAGAAGAAACCAAAGACTAAACAAAAGGCCCTCTGATTTCTCATGAGACGACCCCTCTGGTTCTCTCGGGATGATCACCACTTGAAGGAGAAAAACCACAGCCCCCCCCCCCCCCCCCCCTCGTCGCCTACTGCAGAAGCCGCAAGCTCCTTCCTCGCTGGACGCAGAGGCGTAAGCCCGCGCGCTCCACCTTCCATCGTCGAAGCCGACTGCCTTCCACATGCTTCTATAGAAAGACAATCATCTTCCTCATCTTCCTCGCGCTCAGGACCTCCTATCGTCGTCATGATGGAAGCAAATCGTCTACAATGATCTCACATCGTAACTGATGTATTTCGGATGCATCAGTAAGCCTCCTTCCAGCCCGCTGACCCTCGCAACGAAGCAACAACCACTTTGCCAGGCTCCTGTTTTCGAGCCCCACGCAAGCAGACGACTCATCTTCTTGAGCCCAACACGCCCGTCTCCCTCGAAACGCCTGCAGGTCTCTGCACTGAGGGAAACTCTTGAGCCTCCTGCTTATCAAGTCGCATGCAGAACCTCGAGCCCTGTGCCCTGACCAGCCGCCTGCTGCCTTCAACATTATTAAATAAGGTGCTTAATTGTTTTATTTTAAAAAAAGCCTTAAAAAGAGAGAGGTGTTCCTTTTTTGGGAATCATCATAG
Organism: Dactylorhiza incarnata; assembly: GCA_033032865.1. NCBI lineage: Eukaryota > Viridiplantae > Streptophyta > Magnoliopsida > Asparagales > Orchidaceae > Dactylorhiza > Dactylorhiza incarnata. Next base: position 4,408,072 of record JAWHQI010000193.1, on the reverse strand, counting down.
GGAAACGTCGCGACAACCCAAATATTCCAACCGCTTTGGAGGACTCGAGCCGACTTGACACCCGCTCCTTATCTCGTGCTACCCCCATCCACATTATGGGGAACTCACCCAATCAAATGGATACTAAGAGACATTATGCAAACATTCATGACATCCAAGGAAGCATATGGGACGTCGAAGAATCAAGTACGTCATCGGGAAGGCATGACCATGCTCATCAACAAATTTAATGATCTGACAATTGTCATTCTGGTCGTTACTTCCCCACCTACTAATCAAGATAGTAGCAGTCAGGCACTGCCACCGCCACTTATACGCCATGAGCCACCGACCTTCCTACGCCCTGAAGCTGTTATTCTGCCACACTACACCAAGTTAGATTTCCCAACCAACGATGGGAATACTGATCCTTTAGGTTGACTAACCAGGTGAGAGCAATTCTTTGATCACCAACAAGCACCGGTAGCGGAATGGATTCGTTAAACATCCTTCCACCTCGACTCAACTTAGCTTTGATTCACTTGCCTCCACGCCGACCATCTAGGGCTGATGTGGGAGGCCTTCAAGAGGCTCTGCAACCTGCGATTTGGTCCTCCCATTTGCAGCAACACTCTCGTCCCACTCACTACATTATGACAAACATAGTTCATGGACGCTTATCTGGAACAGTTTCAGCTTATTCTGGCGCACGTTATGATACCCCTAGAGATGCAAGTCGCAATCTTCACAGCCGGGCTTCGTGAACGACTGCGATTGAATGTTGAATTTCAGGCTCCTCGGGACTTTGTGATCGCTATGAGTTTAGCCAGATTGTGCGAACGACGACTTCAGCTGGATACGTATATACTTCCGGGCGCTGCGACTCAAAACGAATGACTCGAGGGTACCCAAACCCCACATATATGTTGGTTGTTTCATGCGGAAATGTCTGAACTGCGCGCAAATGGGTTATGCTTTAATTGTGATGAGCATTATACCTGCGGACATCGCTGCAAGAAGCTCTTTTATCTGGATGTGGAGTACTCTGATGACGAGGGAATTGGGCGACCTCGACACCTGTTCCAATATCCCTTGGGCTTCGGGTCAAGCTCATTTTGAACGGCGAGAGTGATGTTACGGGTTTTGCGTGTTGTCTTTATTATTGTTGTCTTCTATTATTGTTGTCTTCTATTATTGTTGTCCTTTTTACTTATGTTGTCTTTTTTTAGTGGTTTGGGGTTAGACGTTAGAAGTTCATTTATCTTGTCATGTAAGCCTATTTTAAGGCATGAGATGTATGAAATGAGGCATCCAAGTATCAAGTTTTAATTCCTTTGTCTTCAAGAGATTTTGGTATCTCTCTCTCTGTATCTAAGCACACCCCGTCTAGTCAGCCGTTGGCCTGGCTCTGCAGTATCCTCCGTCTTCGTTATCCCCACCTCCGACCATCCTCCGACATTAGCCTGTAACACATATCTGGCCCAACCGGTTTCCTAAACCACTCCACCCACATGACCCTAACTCACTTCATGCCTGAATGTGTAGATGAGTTAGAGAAGACAATGTCGTCTTGCTCATCCTCAATGGAACAATTTGAGAATTCCCTCACAAAAATTGATATCCTTCTGTGTGAAGTTCATGCACAAACCATGGGCCGAGCGACTTCACCAACTCCTATCCCGACAGACTTTGTAGCATGCATCTCGACGAACATGAACAACTGCACAAAACAAGAATATTTTGTTATGGTCACAATTGAGACGACCAACCCACAACTTATCTATGCAGTGCTTTAAAATGTAATTTGTATTTAGTTTGCATTTTTACTATGACTATTTTTGTAAGTAAATTACTAAGTCTATTTGATGGGACCATTGATAAAGCAAATTACTAAGTTATTACGAACCATTGATATAGTTTGGGTAGATAACTGTAGCAAAGCAAGTTAAATTTGTTTAAAATCTTAAAATGAATTTGGTTGTTCTCCCTTGACTACACTGCCTCCTGCAGTAGCTACAAAGCTCCAATATATCATTATGATTTAGGTTCGTAATAACTTAGTACCAAAGCCAATTGATCATGTCTCCATGCTCCAACATAACATTGCATTTTCTTTCCCATGGGTTGGGTTTGATTTCACATAACCCCAGATCGATGCTCTCTCATCTCGTCTGCAACGCCCATGATTTCCTTGAGTGACCACATCTTCTGCATCGCAACTACTCATTGACCGTTGCATGATAATTCCCATTCTCACTTCCTCCAATCGATTTCCTCCCACTAAAAAGCTCCATCGTCGTACGTAAATCATTCTTGTGCATAATTTAGTTCTTCCACTATATTTTATTGTCAATTTTGATCCTCGCGCCCCAATGTCTTACTTCTGTAGAAATTGATGTTACTCCGCCATTCCTTCCACCCCCCCAAATCGAAAGCTCCCCAACACTTCCTTGGCATGTGTTCACTCCTTTGCACCCTTCCTACATGCCTACCCCAAAACTAAACCACTAACCCGGACGGCTGTAACATTAGGAATACCTCGAACTCTTCCGCCAAGGACTCTTTTTGTTGCAGGCGATTATATTCTCTTATACATCAATGTCCGAATAAAGAACTCTGCTTGCTCGTCAGTGTTGTCAATGAAGGTATTACCATGGCTGAATTAGACAGATTGGTGCTGGACAATGGCCCCCTGCAGTCTTTAGCTCATTCTCTCCCAGAATCTTAGCGATAAGGTAATTTTTTTCGGAGGGGTGTATTATTATGTATAGTGAGTGCCTTAGCCTAATGAGGTCCTTATGCACTAGGGGCATTTTGTTTTAATATTTGTGAGTTGTATGCCTATGTAAGGGAGATCTGAGCATCTCTCTTATCATCTTTGGGCTTCTAAGATTTGGATTCTCTAAACTAGAGAGGAGTTCTTAAAGAGAACCTGCCCTCAAGAACTTAGGCTTGAGCTTGTCTTGCGAGTTGTATCCATCCACCTTTCATATTATATTGCAATCTTCAATTTTCATTAGTAATAGATAAATTTATAGAAATAATCTTAATTGACATTAAACTATGGGAACGAGTAATAGAAAGAAGAGTTAGACGAGAGACTAGCATCTCAGAGAATCAATTTGGATTCATGCCAGGGAGATCAACCATGGAAGCTATACATCTCTTGACTCCTCTCATTGACAAATATCGGGAAAGACAAAAAGATTTGCATATGCTGTTTATCGATCTGGAGAAGGCTTATGATAGGGTTCCAAGAGAGGTCTTGTGGAGAGTCTTAGAAAAGAAAGGTGTAAATGTATCATACATTGACGTAATCAAAGATATGTATACAAATTCAGTGACCAGGGTGAGGACGTCTGGAGGATTAACACAGAATTCCCTATCGCTGTTGGCTCACATCAAGGGTCAGATTTAAGCCCTTATCTCTTTACCCTTATCTTAAATGAGCTCACCGGACATATCCAACAAGCAATACCTTGGTGTTTATTATTTGCAGATGATATTGTTTTCGTCGATGAGACGCTAGGGTGTAAATGCGAAACTTGAATCTTGGCGAGACACTTTGGTAAAGAAGGGTTTTAGGTTGAGCAGGACAAAAACGGAGTATATAGAGCTTAAATTTAGTAGTGCAAGAAATGGGAGTTGCGGAGATGAGAAAAAATGGGAGTTGCGGCGATGAGAATGCTTAGGTGGATGTATGGTCACACGAGACGGGATAAAATTAGGAATGAATGTATCAGGGATAAGACAGGAGTGGCGCCAATTGTAGAGAAGATGCGAGAAGCTCGTTTAATATGGTTCGGACATATACATAGGAGACCATTAGAGGCACCTGTTAGACGTTGTGAGAGTTTAGTCACTAGACATGTTAAACGGGGGAGGGGTAGACCAAAAAGACTTGGAATGAAACTATAAGGAAAGACATGATGTACTTAGGCATTAGTGAGACTATGATTAAAGATAGGGCGCATTGGCGACCGAGGATCCATATAGCTGACCCCACTATGGTGGAATAAAGGCTTGAGTGTTGTTGTAATCTTAATTGACATTAAAAAAAATTCCTATCTAATGTTTACAGAGAAATTTGACTGGGAGAATCTAAGTGTAGACAAAATCTTTGATTTTTTTAAAGACCTATGCTTATTATTAAATTGTGAGGACCGAGGACATGACCAAATAAACTGAAAAACTACCTTAGTTTAGAACTGAGGAACTAACATTTCAAATCTTGCTTTATGCAACTAATGTTTTTATAACAGTGCATTGCTTTCATGGAAAGCTGTTTTGATTTGTGTTGGGGATAGCAGTGCCTTTTTTTGTATATCATAACATTGCATTCCCATGCCTTAATCTGACACATTTCAGTCTGTTTCCTTTTCCAGAAATCTCAAGGTTATATTCAAACTTTGTGAAATCTTCCTCATAGCTTAATATTTTTGTTTATATTTGAAAGTGGTTATTTTTTTATTGCAGGTAATGGAGAACGATCTCTTTGTAAACCATGTAAGAACTTCTTTTATGCAGTTCTTATGCCAGCCTGGATCTTCTTATGGTGTCCCCCCCAAGTCTTTGGGTCAGAGCAATCTTCAACATGCATCCATTAGCTCTACAACTTCTGATTACCCATCCCGAGATAATTGCAGCAATACAGATAAATCTTTGTCCAATAGATGCAATCATCAACTTTTAATATCTTCGACTTCACGATCATTGAGTCAGTCTTCATCTTCTTTATCCACCCAATGTCATGAAAATATGTTTAAAATTGATCCAGAAAGGCTGTCTACTAAGAAGATTGAGACTAGTGCAGCACTGCCTGTTACTGGGTCACACCAGCCTATAATTCATTCAACTGGAAACTCTCCCCTTAATCTCAATAATCGTCTTGAAAGTGGACTGATGGAGGCTAAGGTGATATCCCATAGGGATGCGATGCCTTCAGTGAATGAAATTTCTCTTGCTACAGGCAGTTTATCTTTCATGGAAGAGAACCTCCTATCTATCTGCGGTAGCAGAACTCAGGAGCCTGGCAATGGCATCAAGGCTTCAGTGGAGGGCATGTTTCGAGAGTTTGACTCCTATTGTCTGCATCCAAAATTCACAGTCTTGGAGAGCGCAAATGACCGCGGAAGATTTATTCCAGCTGCAAATTGGACTAAGGAAAATATCCGAAGTTCCTCTCACAATGCATCAGACGCCAATCCGCAGAGCATATCTCGGGATATTAACGCTTCAAATGGTAGACAAGGAATTTCAAGGAGTTCTCAGGAAAACAGTTCCCCAATGTCTAGTTCTGTCCATCTAAAACAGAATATATCTAGCGATTTACCATCCAGTTCTGGCTATGGATTTGTTCAAGAAAGTACGGTTGGAGGAAATTTAGTGATTGAGGGGGCTAACTGCTACTCAAATCACAGTCTGAATGCCAAGAATGGGCAGAGCCGGGGGGTTGAGATCGACACCATCTTCACTCAGTCACCAAATGAGAAATCATCAACCTACCATCTTCCGCTGTCCACTTCCGGTGATGATTTGTTCGAAGCGTTCGGTCTTTATGGAAGTTTGGATAGAGGCTTGCCATTTGATCCGCAATCATCTTTAGATATCGATTCTTGCAATACACAGCCGAACCTTCCCCCAATATTTTACTCGGTTATCGATAATAATTTATCGACCACCGAGATTTTTTCAGAATCTAACACTGACCAACTGTTAGATGCAGTTATTTCAAAAGTCAATCAAGGTACTAGACACAGCTTAGATGAGAGTACATCTTGCAAGACATCAGCCACAAAAGTTTGTGGTTCTTCTAGTAATGATAGGTCTACTTCATCAGGAAAAAAACATGGAGATTATATATCTCCTTCTATGGTTACAAGTAACTCAGAGGCAGCAGCTTCCACTTCCATGAGGTCAGCTGATAGTATTGATCAAATTGAAAGGTCAGGGTGTTGTAAATCGCAAATTAGTTTATGGGTAGAAAGTAGTCAAAAGACGAAAAGTGATGAATTACTTGTTTCCAATATTAAAAGGTTTGATGAAACAAGCAAGGTTAATCGTAAGAGGCCTAGACCCGGGGAGACCCCAAGGCCGAGGCCAAAAGACCGCCAATTGATAATGGACCGGATCAAGGAATTACGAGAAATTGTGCCTAATGGAGCAAAGGTACTAAATACAATCTTTACGTTAAACTATGATTTGATTATAATATGTTCCCATTTCTAAGATGGTAACGTGCGCAGTGTAGCATTGATGCTTTAATGGAAAAGACAATCAAACACATGATTTTCTTGCAAAGTGTGGCCAAGCATGCAGATAAGCTGAGAGATTCAAGTGAACCTAAGGTATGTGATTTTTCTGATTCTATGTGCTTTTAATGATCCATTTACTTTCGGTGAAACTGTAACACACCAAAAAGGAATCATGGCATCAAATTGGTTTCATTAAATTAAGAATGTTTGTTATGATTGTATGCCCCAGTCCATAGGACAATCTATATTTGATGTCAATTCGTTACATGATACGGTTGTTTCTGTCGTTGCTACCCCACTCTGGAGAATCTGCAAGTGTCGTGAATCGCTAACCCTTGGAGTCTCGTACCGGAGGGTACTTTAGAGCCGTTAACCTCCAGCTTCGGATTTTACTCCCTACTTTCGCCTTGCGATCGTTTGCTGAGGTTCACTATCATATACGAGATTTCCTCCGCACCTGGGGACTACGAGTTAGAGTTACTCCGGTTGGACCCGGAATATTTTAGTCCTCTGAGGGTCCCCACCTAGAAGGTGAGAAAGTCATGGGCCTCGGGCCTAGTCATTATTGTTTTTTATTATTGCCTTTTATGTATTAAGTGATGAGGCATTAAGAGGTTGTTACTTGTTATGAGTTGTTAGGTGTCATTAAGTCATGTATGCCTATTTAAAGTCAAGGAATGTGTTGAATGAAGACATCCAAGCATTAAGTATATTTCTCATGTCTTGTTATGAAATTGTGGTAGACCTCTCTCTCCGAGAACACTCCGCTTAGGAGGCTGCCGTTCCGGCTCCATTGTATCTTCATCCCCACCTCTGGCCACCCCCTAGCGAAGCGACCTAAAGTCTTACGGGTTTTGCCTGTAACACCTAGCTGCTTGGAAGGAAAACCTGACAAAATCTCGTATTGTCAGTTCGTTTAGATGGAATTGAGGCTACGAAATTAGAATTGGAAGTCTATTTTCATTGGAAATGAACCTTCGATTCCAATTTTCCAGTAAGTTAACTTCTTTCTTGCTTTAGGTACAACCCTAAAAGGTCTTTAAATACAACTCACATAAAAATTCATTTTAACTAGAAAATATACATAAAAAAAACACAACAGAAACAGTAATTAGATAGGTTATTATCTGGATAGCTGCCATAATGCCATAACAATTGTATTAAACGCATTCAATCTCACTCAGCAAGTTGATCAAATCCTTCAAATCCCTAGGGTATCTGCAAAAAGCATGTGGTTGTATCTGGAAACCTTCCATGACAATGCATTTGCGACTACTATACCAATTTGTTTTCCTTACGGCGTTGCTGCTTTGCGTTTCAGCAGATCATCAGCAAGAACGGAGGAGTCCTCTTGAAAGATAATTTTCAAGGTGGTGCGACATGGGCATTTGAAGTCGGATCTCAACCCATGACATGCCCTATCATAGTCGAGGATCTTAATCCGCCCCGCGAAATGCTTGTCGAGGTACATTTTTTCGCACTCCAGAATGATCGCACTAAGCGTTTATACGAAATAATAATATTGGCAGCCGAGTATCTCACATCCAACTAAATTTTTTTTCTAGATGCTCTGTGAGGAGCGGGGCTTCTTCTTGGAGATAGCTGATTTGATTAGAGGATTGGGCCTGACCATATTGAAGGGTGTGATGGAAGCCCGGAAAGACAAAATTTGGGCGCGATTTGCAGTGGAGGTAATGCCGTTGTCTTCACGCGTAGAACTCTGTTTGGGACGACTGTGACATTTGAGCATTTGCGGTGTGATACTGTGGTGGCGGTTTACCTGTGTTTTAAACTTTTGTGACAGTTTTTTTTGCCTAAATTTCACTTTCTGGGTTTGGGCATTCGCGTCCGCTAACATTTGACCATTTCTCCGTGGGCATGCGGGCTTTTGGTTTAACATAGTTTTGGTAAATAGCGTTTATGACCGCAACCGCCCAAACGTTGCCTGCATTTTTTTCACAACTACTTTAACAATCCCCCATCACTCTCACACCGCTCTCCCAAACAATGCCATAGTCTATTTATTCAACAATCACCATGTTAGTCAACACTCAACAATACTCATTTGAATTTTTTTTCTTGGAATAGGCTAATAGGGATGTGACGAGGATGGAGATCTTTCTGTCTCTCGTCCGCTCGCTGGAACCGACAATCGGCGGAGGTGCTCCTCGGCATTCTATGAATAGCAACAAAATGCAGCGTAAAATATTCGATCCCGCTTGCATTCCTGTCAGCGGCGCATCCGATCCTCTCTAGCGGGCCGCTCCGTTCATTTCTCACTTCTTCGGGAATTGCTGAGAGCGGGCCCTGCATAACCTGCTATGACTAGCATTCCAGCACATCGTCGTGAAGGTTTGGCAGCGGCTTCAAAGTTTTTTTTTTCTATAGAATTGCCGGCGCTTTTCTACTTGTATTTTTTTCAGGGTTGATTATTTCGCCTGATAATGTAGGGTGCTATATCTGCTTGTAGATTAGGGTTTAGGTGACCTATAGAGCTGTTAGACTAGTGGTAGAAAGTGCGGGGGGAGGTCGATCGATGTAAATAGGGAACCGGCGAATATGCGCTGTTCGTGTTTTGCTCATCCCTTCCTCTGCCTGCAACTTTTCAAGCAGCTGAAATTAGTTGTGGTGCTGTAACTATCCCATGATGTGTTGGAGCTGACTTTTGGGTGATGCAAAAATTTGACATTTCGCTGACATGGTGTGGGCTCTCAATTTTGCTCAATGAATTGGTTTCCTGATCGAGAGAGCGGGTTGACTCGATTCATGTCGAGTCAATTTCGATTCTGACGTGATCTGCTTGATACGTACGGTATATATGTATCATATGTATTGTATGATTTATGTATGATATATGTATGTGTATAATGTAGGGATATACGATATGCGACAATTGTATGTTGCATTATTTCATTATTTTTTAATATTTTTATTTGTCACTATTTTAAAAAAAAATGATAGTATATATACTATTATATAAGGCAAGTCATTTGTGTCGGTTGCGGACGGACGATGGACGTGTTTTTACGGTAATAAAATATTATTCTATCATGAGTTGTGTACCCTACTTGAATTATTCTAGAGTTATGTTATAGTCATTCGTAAAATGACTATTTGCACCCTGAAAAACCCTCAAAATCTAAATTATAATTGCAGTCCAAAAATTTGATAACCATAAAATCTACGATAACTTCTTCACTTGCTCTAAATGGACTGCAAATATTTTTTTAGATTGCGGATATTAATGAATTGTGAATAGCTAAAATTGGACTGCTTATAACATTGCTCTTATTCTTTTGATGTGTGCCATCTTGTTAGTTTTTGAATCTGATTGGCGATATGTTCGCCGACTGTTGCTTTCTAATGCTTGGAAGTCAACTGACATTTGATTTATCTTATTTGGATGACCCACCACTTATAAAATGATGTGAGTGATCACCCTGTCCCCACCGCTTTAAGGACAATCTTATCCTCAGAGTGAGTGCGTGCAACGTGGCGGCCGACATCATTAGGCGAAATGAGGTCTATGTCGGTGGGCGGGTGAGTGGAGTTAATGATTCAACATTACAAGTAGAAATGGATGGTCGGATGGTTGTGGCTTTTTGGTGATGAGATTGATGCATGAGACAATTGAAATTGTTTGCAAAAAAGCTATGAAGTTTCACGGAGGAGCGACAAGCAACAAGCTGTTGATAGTATTGCCGAAGGAAGATGGGCGCCTTATCGGAGTCTTTGTTGCTATTGCTTCTCACCGCGGCCTTCGCCCATCTCCTTCAGAGCCTACAGGCGGTCTTCGGCCCCTCTGTCGTCTTTCGATCTTAACGATGCTTCGCTCTGGCTCTTGGAATTTTGAAAACATCCCTCGTAGCAACTCAGACTACTATACTATGATCATTTATATGGAAGCTAAGCATTCTGCTAAACCCTCTAGTCGTCCCTTTAGGTGCGAAGCTGTCTTGTTCTTTGCATTCATGTGGTGAAGGTCGGCACGAGCTTTCATGCAATTTTAAGTATTACGAAGGTTGGTGCGGGGGTAGACAACAAGGATGCCACGAGCTTCAAATTTTTTGTTGATATCATTGCTAGGGCAGTACAATAAAGGTTGTTAGGGATGGTGGTTGTGGCAGTACGCTGGGCGGAGAGGCTCGATTTAGCGTAGCACAACTGGAAATAGCCCCCGAAAGACTCTATCGAGGTGGTTTGTTGATCCTCTGAGAACATGTACCTATGTTAAGACGATAGATTGAGCACTACAATTATGATCTCAATGATAGTAGGAATCCTTTTCCGACGGTTGTTCGATCTTTTTACTCCCATTACTTTTGAAGAAGCTATGAAGGAAGATTGAGGTATTATACAACAAAATGAAACTTGGAGCCTAGTTGAGCTCCCACCAATTAAGATAGCCATTGGTTTGAAATGGCTATATAAAATCAAATATACTGAAACGGGTGATATTGCAAGACATCAGGAGAAGATTACACAGATACCTTTGCTCCAGTGGCACGAATGGATACAATTAGAATTGTCCTTGCCTATGCTGCACAAAATCATCATACAGTCTATCACCTGGACATAAAGGCAACATTTTTAAATGACACAATTACTGAAGATCTTTATGTAAAGCAGCCTAAAGAATACGTTCAAAAGGGTGAAAACCAGATTAAGGTCTATAAATTACATAAAGCATTATATGGCCCTATACAAGCTCCAAAGGCTTGGAATGCAAATATTGATAGTTATTTCTATCAACAAGGTTTCTAAAGATGTGCAAATGAACCTTCATTATACTTAAAGTGGAATGGGATGGAGCAAATTGTTGTTTATTATATGTTGATGATATGCTAATCACTGACAAAACTCCTCAACTCTCATTCATGAATTCAGAAACAAGATGCAAACCAACTATGCAATTACAGAATTAGGAATAATGAAAATTTTCCTATAAATTCAAGTATGTTAATATTTTTAAGGTATATTCCTATGTCAACAAAAAATTGCATTTGATATACTTAAGAGGGCAAAATTTGATCAATGCAACCCGGCATTGACTCCCATGCCAACAAATGAAAGTTCAAAAGTAGGAGATGAAGAAGCTTATGTAGATGCAAGTGAGTATAGGTCCATCATAAGATTTCTAATGTACTGACCAACACCCGTCCGGACATTGCTAATGCAGTAAATCTAGTTGCTAGATTCATGCAAAAGCCAACTAAAACCCACTTGCAAGCAACATATCGAATTCTTCGATATATTAAAGGTGCCCTCGATTACAGTCTCATCTACAAGCAAGACAACATATCAGAATTCCATGGGTATTCGGATTCTGACTGGGGATCCAATTTGGACGATCGAAAAAGCACAAGTGGCTTTTATTCCTCTTAGGATCCAAACATATTGCCTAGGGTGTCCAAAAACAACCAGTTGTTGCATTATCCACAACTGAAGCAGAATACATGACACTCAGCACCGCGGGTTGTGAATGCATGTGGCTTAGAAGAATTCTAAGTGAACTCAAAGGTAATAAATTGAAGAACCACAATCCCACAAAAAATTTGTGTGATAATATCTCTACAATTTCCTAGCCAATGATCCTGTTACCCAGAGAAAATGGAAGCACATTGACTTGCAGTTTCACTTTATTCATGATCATGTTGAGAAAGGAAAGATAGATCAGGTCGAGTTCTGCCCTACCGAAGATAAACTTGCTGACTTGTTCTCTAAGCCTTATTGAATTTTTTGGGTCTGCTATCGATCAAGAGAACCAACAATGGATAAAGAAGGTTTTATATCTCAACTAGGCAAACAATTACAAATACACACGGCTGAATACAAGTTGCATCCAACTTGAATCACAACAGCCTAAGGAAAGTAAGACTTTGGTCACGGACAAGATCCGCTTCTCCTCCTGAGCACACCAGGATGGTGATACTCGCTCCAATACTCGCTCCTCGCCACAGAAGCTCGCTTCTCGCTGTCGCCGAGCGATATTGACTGTCGCCTGAGCGATAGCTCGGATCCTCGCAAGCTCGCTGCTCGCACTCCAGATACTCGCAAGCTCACTGCTCGCACTCCAGGATACTCGCACGCTCGACGCGCGCGCTTCCTCTCCTTCTCGCTGTCGCCTGGGCGATTTCCGCTGTCGCCTGGGCGATATCCACTGTCTCCTGGGCGATATCTCCTCTACTCGCTACTCGCTCAAGGGAGCTCGCCGAACTCGCTCCAAGTCCGATGCTCGCCTGCCGAACTTACTCCAAGTCCGATGCTCGCCGGGTAGCACTCTGGTATCTCTAACTCGCTCAGAGTTGATGATACTCGCCACTTCTGAAGCCTCTACTCGCCACTTTCAGAAATAGTTACTCTTTAGGGGGGGTGCCCCTCTATTTATAGGCAAATGCCTACTCGGCGGCGAGTATGATACTCGCCAGCTGTCGCTGGGCGACATCCACTGTCGCCTGGGTGACAGCTCACTTCACAAACTCTAACACTCCCCCTTGAAGTGAGCTCCGGGAATAACTCCAAGCAACGAGCGAAGCCTCCGGAACGGCCCCGCAGATAGGGGCTTTGTGAATATGTCCGCAAGGTTGTCTTCGCTCCGCACATGCTCCACAGTGATCAAGCCACCCAGCACCTTCTCTCTGATGAAGTGATGCTCGATCTCTATGTGCTTGGTCCTCGCATGACACACTGGATTGGTTACCAGTTTCAATGCACTCTCATTGTCCCCGCGAAGCACAGTAGGTCCGCTGACCTCCTCATCCACATCCTCCACTAGTCTACTTAGCCAGACACACTCCTGAGCTGCTAAGGACGACGCCTTGTACTCGGCCTCCGTGGTAGAAAGGGAAATCGAGTCCTGCTTCTTGCTACACCACGAGATAGCAGCTGCTCCACACAAGAACACATACCCTGATGTCGACTTGCGATCATCAGCGTCACCTCCATAGTCTGCATCCGTGTACCCGTGCAGCTTGAAGTCAGACTTCTCTTCATAGGACAACCCCATCTCAAGGGTGCCCTTCACATACTTCAGAATCCCCTTGGCTGCCTCCAGATGAGGCTTCCGCGGCTCCTGCATATACCGACTAACTCGGCCGACAGCAAAGGCGATGTCCGGCCTTGTGATAGTCAAGTATATAAGACTCCCCACCAGCGCCCGAAAGATCTTCGGATCATGAAGAATCCTCTCTTCTTCCTTCCGAAGCTTCAGCCCAGCCTCCAGAGGAACGGAACTGCTCTTCCCTTCTTTCATGCCGAATCTTTCGACGATCCTCTCGGCATACGCCCTCTGGGAAACATCCAGCCCGCCTCTTCTCTTCTCTACTTGGAGGCCAAGGAAATGGTGCAGTTCACCAAGATCCTTCATCTCAAATCGTATGGAGAGTTGCTGTCTCAACGCCGCGACCTCCTCAGGGTTGTTCCCTATCACGATCATGTCGTCGACGTACAACAGCACTAGCACGTGAAGACCTCCATCCTTCTTCATGAACATGCTGGAGTCTGAATCTGAGGCATCGTAGCCGCAGAACTGCAGGTACTCCACAATCTTTCCATACCAGGCTCTCGGCGCCTGTTTTAACCCATAGAGGGCCTTCTTCAGCTTGCAGACGTGACGCGGCTGAGACTTGGACACGTATCCAGGTGGTTGCACCATGAATATGTCCTTGTCGATCTCCCCATATAGGAATGCATTTTTCACGTCCAGCTGCCATAGCTTCCACCCTCTGCACGCTGCTAGGGCAATGATCGTCCTCACCGACGTCATCTTCGCTACGGGACTGAAGGTCTCCTCATAGTCCTCTCCGTAGGTCTGTGAGAAGCCTCGAGCGACAAGCCTCGCCTTGTACCGCTCCACTTCTCCATCAGCCCTCTTCTTCACCTTGTACACCCACTTGCAGGTGACAGGTTTGATGCCCTCCACCATGGGAACCAGGTCCCATGTCTCGTTCTTCTTAAGGGCCTCCATCTCCTCGATCATGGCCTCGTCCCACTCCTTGATGCCAGCTGCATCCTCAAAGCAGGCAGGTTCCCTCTCATCGAGTGGTCCTGCGAAGAAGCAGGAAACCAGACTCACGAAGTTCCCCTCCTTATAACGAGCAGGCGGGACGATCGTCCTCTTCGACCTCCTCAAGGCTTGGCCACTTTCTACCACTCCGGTAGACTCCTCTGCTTGAGCTCCTCTCTGAGCTCCTCTCTGAACTCCTCCTGAAGCGGTGCTCTCCCTGCTTCTTGAGTTCGTAGCTCCCCCTGAGCCAGAAGCTCCTCCTGAGCCAGATGCTCCTCCCGAGGCAGATGGCAATGGAGCGCTTGGAGATAACTGCAACTCCACAGTAGGGTCCTCAGTGACCCACTCCTCTTCCCTGCTAGCATCTCCACTCTCCGGCAGCTCCACAGAAGAGACTCCCTGGTATGAGACCAGTTCGTCAAACACAACGTCGCGCGAGACGACGAACCTGTGAGTCTGCAGATCCATACACTTCCACCCCTTCTTCCGCTCATCGTAGCCGATGAAGATACACTTCCTCGCCTTCGACTCCAACTTTGTTCTCTGAGCGTCCGGGACGTGCACGAAGCAGGTAGAACCGAACACCTTCATGTGACCCACATTGGGCTTCTCCCCGAACATGAGCTGGTGTGGAGACACCATCTTGTTAGGACTCAGAGGTAGCATGTTGATCACATGAGTAGCACATGTCATTCCCTCCGCCCATAAGGCCTTGGGAATGCTCTTGGCATGTAGCCAACTCCTGGTAGTCTCCACCAGATGGCGGATCTTCCTCTCTGCCACCCCATTCTGCTGAGGGGTGTGAGCGCAAGAGAGCTCCCGCCGAATGCCGAATCTCCTGCAGAAAGAAGCAAACTCATTGGAGGTAAACTCCCCTCCATTGTCGCTCCTCAGCTTCTTGACTCTGCGGTTCAGCCTCCCCTCCACAAGTTTCTTCCACTCGAGGAACTTGTTGAAGACTTCTGATTTCTCTCTCAGAAAGTATACCCACGTATAGCGGGTATAGTCATCCACCAGAACCAGCGCATACTTATTGCCTCCATAAGTAAGGGTGGCGCACGGCCCCATAACATCAGCATGTACGCACTCAAGAGGTGTCTTACACCTGGTCTCCGACTTGTCAAATGGAAGTCGATGTGACTTTCCATATTGGCATCCGTCGCACACATGGCCATCGCCGTAGGAAGTGAGATGAGGCAGGCCGCTCACTAGGCCCTTTGCTGCCATCATCTTCAGCTTGTCCATCCCCACATGACCCAGCCTCTCATGCCAGATCACAGCGCTGTCGTTCGTCTTCAGCTTTTCCACGTAGGCACTTGCAGACAGAACATACAAGTCCTTCACCCTTCTCCCGGTGAGCGTGACGTCAGCATCGACAGACGATAGGTTCTTCAAGAACTTCACCTCTTTTGGTCCAAACAGCACGTGGTATCCAGCATCCACGGCGTTCGCCACTGAGAAGAGGTTCTTCTTCATGCCAGGCACGTGATAGACACTCTTCAATGTCACTGGCTTCTCTCTACTCCCAAGGGACACCTTCCCTTCTCGCTCCACTGGATGCACCGTATCATCTGCAGTGATGATAGCATCCGATCCTTCATATGCTTCCGAGGAGGCAAACTTCGACATATATCCTGTGAGATGATGCCCGCAACCGGAATCCACTATCCAGTCGTCCTCGAGGTTGATGGAGGCTAAGACATCGACTGACGTTGCCGTCATCTCTGCCAGGAAACAATTGTCTCCCCTCTCACCGCCCTGGTGACCTCCACCTCTTCCTCCACCTCTTCGATGGTCTCCACCTCTCTGATGGTCTCCACCTTTCTCAGCAACATGACCGGCCTGGAGATTAGACCGGCAATCCTTTGCCATATGCCCATACTTATTACAGTCAAAGCAAAGGTATCTCCCCTTCTCGTCACGGGCAGGAAGGAACTTCCCCCCATCTCCCTGAGAGGACGTTGAAGGTCCCTCTCCGGAGTTCTTCTTTCTCTTGTCCCAGGATCTCCTCTTTCCTGAGAACAAGGCCTCGCCATCTCCTCCTGAGATGGATACTCTCGCCATCTGCTTCGCCAAGCTCTCCTGTGACGAGAGCAGGTTCTCTAGCTCCAGAAGGGAGGGCTGAATAGCCCATCCTTGCACGGAAGTAACGAAGGGGACATACTCCCTCCTCAAGCCTCGGAGTATGTGTCGCTTCAACTTCGCCTCTGAGATTGGCTCTTCAGGATCCAAGGCCGAGATCTCCCCACATAGGTTCTTCACCTTCAGGAAGGTGGATATCGCCATCTCGCCTTGAGTCGACTTCGCCAACTCATTCTCCAGGAATTGTACCCGCGCCACATTCTTCTTGTTGAATAACCCATCGAGGGCTATCCAGATCGCAGACGCTGACTTGCAACCAATGATATTGTCGAACAAGTCAGGTGATATGGCTCTCTTCAAGGTGAACTCCGCCTTGGCGTTGGGTTTCCTCCACGCTCTCACAGCTGGACCATTATCACCGACAGCTACTACTTCCCCTTGCTCCCCACCACCAACAACCTCCCAGAGATCCTCTCCAAGAAGGTAGCTCTCCATACAAGACATCCACTTCTTGTAGTTGGTTTGAGTAAGCAGCTCAATGCCTAGACCTCTCGCAAAACCTCCTCCACCGTCCATCTTGGATGACAACCTTGAACTACGATAGCAGGCGCTGCTTCAGCAACCTCCCTCCTCTGATACCATGTTGAATTTTTTGGGTCTACTATCGATCAAGAGAACCAACAATGGATAAAGAAGGTTTTATATCTCAACTAGGCAAACAATTACAAATACACATGGCTGAATACAAGTTGCATCCAACTTGAATCACAACAGCCTAAGGAAAGTAAGACTTTGGTCACGGACAAGGTCCGCTTCTCCTCCTGAGCACACCAGGATACACTCGCTCCAATACTCGCTCCAATACTCGCTCCTCGCCACAGAAGCTCGCTTCTCGCTGTCGCCGGGCGATATTGACTGTCGCCTGGGCGATAACTCGGATCCTCGCAAGCTCGCTGCTCGCACTCCAGATACTCGCAAGCTCACTGCTCGCACTCCAGGATACTCGCACGCTCGACGCGCGCGCTTCCTCTCCTTCTCGCTGTCGCCTGGGCGATATCCACTGTCGCCTGGGCGATATCTCCTCTACTCGCTACTCGCTCAAGGGAGCTCGCCGAACTCGCTCCAAGTCCGATGCTCGCCTGCCGAACTTACTCCAAGTCCGATGCTCGCCGGGTAGCACTCTGGTATCTCTAACTCGCTCAGAGTTGATGATACTCGCCACTTCTGAAGCCTCTACTCGCCACTTTCAGAAATAGTTACTCTTTGGGGGGGGGGGGGGGGGGGGGGGGGCTCTATTTATAGGCAAATGCCTACTCGGCGGCGAGTATGATACTCGCCAGCTGTCGCTGGGCGACATCCACTGTCGCTTGGGCGACAGCTCACTTCACAAACTCTAACAAGCCTCTTCACTGTGTTCGATTCTCTGCACTTACAACAAAAGAAGGCGTCTGAAGACATACGGCGTAAGAGAGGGATGATGATAACCTAAGACGCATGCATCACTCTGATGGAGCTGCTGCCACCCCTCAGTTATGCCTGAAGATAGCTAATAACAAATACAAAAGCAAGCTTATCTTTATTCCAAATAACTGTAAAACAGTTGTAGCTTCACCTCTTATCAGGCCTCTATATATAAATGCCCATGTAATATTAAAACAGTTTTGAGTGATGTATAAAATACACACTAAAATCCTTGAAAGATATTGCTGCTGATGTGCTTATGCTTATCTGAGTAAATGATTTAGGATCTATTTGGGGGTACTTATATTCACCGGTCAAGCGGTCCAATTCATGCGGTCATAACTGCTTGGACGGTGAAAATAAGTCCCCCCAAACAGAGCCTTTGTCTCCTCAGTATTAATCTTTAAACCATCTGGAGGATGGTGTTAGCAGTTTAAATTTTAGTCTCCTGAATTCAAATGCAGTTTTTTTAGATTTTGGCTAATTGTTTCGACAGATATGGGGCTCTGCCCCTACGGCCAACCACGACAATATTCCGACTATACATCACCTCAATTGTGATAGTACCCCGGCCGCCACAGGCACGGGGTTTCGCCCATATCAATTAATTAATATAGTTTAAAATAAACACATTATTAATTAATTAATCCGGAAAATAGTTATACACTATTTTTCGGTTTTTGTTAGAAAATTTTAATCATTATTTTCATATATTATTAATTTTTACTCATTACTTTTATAAATTAAATTAATTGATTTCATCATTACTTTTCAAATCAACTTTATTAAAGTTGGCATATCAAATGATAGCTTATCGTTGTAGGGTATATGAGCTCTACTTAAAACATTTTTAATTTTATAAAATTTCATCATTATTTTTAATGTGAGAATCTGGTGTGACTACTTAAATGGATATTGTATTTTATTTCTTTTAAAATAAATTATAATATATATTAAGTCATTTGATGAAAACAATAAGACTCCGTTTGTTTGATAGGTTTTGTAGGAAGGAATTGGTTTTAGGCAATCCAATTTCATTCGCAAGCATTTGCTTAGTCTTTTGTGGGAGGGAATTGATTTTCCTCCAAAACCTACCGGGTTGGATCCATTAAGAAAATAGCCTATGGTGAAAACCTTCCCATTTTGATCGATTTTGAGAGAAAATCGTCTTCTTTTCTCTCTTAAAGTAATGATTACTATTTTATCAGCATTATTTGATAATGATTACAATTTTAGACAATTTAAATATTTTTTCTGATTTAAAGACGTTAATTATTCATGATTAAAAATCTTGCAAAAACCTGTGCCTGAAACCATCCTACAGTCGAACAGAAAATTGGCAGTTTTCAATTCTGTGCCTGAAAATCATCCTGCAAACGAATACAAAATCTTTGAATTTTTGGTTTTGGACAAAAACCAATCCTTTTCAATCAAAACCTACGAAACGAACAGAGCCTAATGCTCTATTTGACAATTTTGAATGTTTCACCAAAAGACAACTTTTCTCTTTAACGCAACGTAGTAAAGATATATATATTTGGCAATTTTGAATGCTCATTATTACAATGAAATCTTTAAAGTGGCCAAAATCCCATAATGCACGTAAATTTCAAGCACAGATGGTTCTATTTTTCATATATATATATATATATATATATATATATATATAACTACAAATCAAACTACTCTTTCTATACAGACACCTACATACTCCTTTTACTGCTCCTCCGCCGCCGCCGCCGACGAGAAGAAGGAAACGGAGAAAAACGCTTCCACCAGGAAACAGCTGAAAGAGATCAAACCCAACTTATCGATCTTCCATAAACACCCCCCAATCATACTCTTTTACTATATATATATATATGCATATATTATATCACCTAATTAATTAAAAATTCATTTTTTTTTTCAATATGATCTCACGCTACAAAATCGGGTAGTAATTGAGCCGCAAACCTCTTGCTGTTCTGAATCTCAATTCTCCCGTAAGAATTGGACGCGTGTGAAGCCTGCTGACCGGTGTTCGCCCCCGCAATGGCCTCGCCGGAAAGAAACGCCGGCTCTGCTCCGGCGAAGGACATGGAGTCGCAGTGCGGGAGCCCCAGCGTCAGAGAAACGGCGCCGTTGCCGTGAAACCTCGGCGCGAAGCGCTCGTCGACGTTATCTTCTACAGAGTACCCGCCGAAGCTGCTTCCTCCGACGTTGAACTTCATGAGAATCTCGCGGCCGGCGATCTCCGGCGCCATGGAATGCTGCGGGGCCCTCCTAGCCCTCTTCGAGAATGGCTGCGTGAGTATTTCTTCGCCGCGTGTCTGAGAAATTCCGTAGTTTGCGGAGAGAATTGGCGTGGAAGAAGGATTTGGATCGTTATGCTCTGTTTTGGTTTGACTGCTGGTTTTGGATGTTGACTCGTCGTTGACTTCGCTGTAGCTTCGTTTTTCTGCATTGTGGTTCTTCTTCTTCTCCTGGTCTTTGATCTCTTCCACGTACATCTCCTCCACCATTGGCTTCCAGAGCCGTACCCGGGCGTTTATGAACCAGTTCGACACCTGCACCACAATCAATGAACACTTTATAAGATTAATTATTTAGGTCCTATATGTATGAATGTAAGTTCAAATTTCATCAAGATATTGTCTAAAATTGTAAACTTTTTTCAAAATATAGATAATTGTTGTCATGCGGTGTGGAAAAAATTAATTTTTAATAGGCAACACATTACAATTGTTGCTTAAAGTGGATCGGTAAATGCAAAATTTTGAAAATGTTCTCAGCGATGAATAAGAAAACATTTATTGAATGTTAGGTTGAATATGTTGCCAAAAACTGCTACTCTATTTTGCAACAATCAAAATTGACAATATTTTATAAATGTTGCAAAATAATGTTGTTAAAGAAAAAAAATGTTATACTGTTCATAAAAATTCACGGCATATTTTCATTCATTTCATGACATTTAAATTTTTATTATTTAGAATTTGTTTGAATTTATGAACCTATGGGGCAGATCTGGCGGCGGGGTGGGGCCCGGGGCCCTCAAGAATTTTACAAAATGGTTAGTGTATTTGGATTTCTCTCATTGAGATAATGAATTTTGATTATTTTCATGCCAAAAAGATGACCGGATGAGGGAGAAATGACTGTTGTACGACTTGGAGGAGTTCGAGATTTGTTTTTGGGTGGAGGAAAACGATTTCTAACCCTCTCTTGTTGAAATTTCTGGATCCGCGCCCTGTATGTAGTGATGAAGAGATAACACATTTTTAAGTTGTAATTAAATATATGTGAAAGTCTAAATCCATAAATATAGTATATGATTAAGTCAAATAAATATGGTTAATAATATCTCAAATACATATACATGTATAGTTTCAATTTTCCAATAATAACATCTAAATCCTAGCTAGGCATATTTTTTATTTTTACCATACATTAGACTCCACTACACTCCTAAACATTAAGAAATGTAACATTTACACCTATTTGATGTCACTCGAGATCCAAATACACAAATAACATACTTATTCTAAAAGAGTCTTTCGGAAAAACATTGAGAAAAATTCTCTATAATCAACCTCTTCCTTCTAAGTAAATTCCTTAAGGACAAGAAACTTTGTATATCTCTCCACATTACCCCGTGGAATTCTTAGGTTCCGCTCGATTGAGCAGAATTAAGTATTCGGAATAAAAATTGGAGCTAGGTTAAATTCAATTGAAAATAAAATTTTGAACATATCATGAATAATATCTTAAACATATCGGCTGTATTAGTAGGAAGTTGAATGTGCTCTTCTTCAAAAGTATAGTCCTTATGTACTTTGTTTAATTTAATCGTGATTCGCGACACCATTCATCGTAGGATCAACTACATGACATAATATATTGAGAGGGATGATATCGTATTTCTCTAGATATATGGCAAATAGGCTTAGATGTATATAGGCTCTAATCCCTTGAAGGATTTGATTCTTAACCTCAATTTTTATAAGCAGTAACACGTATATGGATTGAAGTTAAATGAGCGAAATAAAATGTGTTGATTATTTTAAGAATTGAGTCGTATGAAATAATCTACCAATACGCAGCGGTTCTAAAACTTCTAATGCACTTCCTCCCTCAAGGCCAGGCTCAACATAACACGACAACTGATCATCTAGTCGACCTTTTCCCATTGATCGAACATTTTGACCTTCGATACAAACATTCTCCGATCAATATAGTGACATTGAAAAAGTCATTACGTGAAAACGCTAACGTAGAACTTCCCTATGAGAGGGACCCACGCGATGATGAAATTGATCACATAAGAAGACAACTAAATCCACTTGAGGCTCAATGGAAAGAACAAAAGTTGAAGGCAAAGTAATTGATCACATAAGAAGATAAACTTAATATACATAACAAGTTGGGAGTAAATGAAGAAAAAGTTGAAGGCAAAGTAATTCTTTCCATTCAATTACACATAGCCCCAGCTTTATCAGCACTTTCAAAACCTTAATTTGAAAAGGAAACTTATTTGTGGATGCATGAAAACACACAAGATTTCAACGAATTCCTTTCGAGGAAAGATTTATTAGAAGAAAAATAAATAAATAGTTGATAACTAGCAGGATTGAAACTGAGTAACAACAGAGCTGAATACCAATTCAGTTTCAAAGGCCGCAATGACAACCTTAAGTAGCTAGGTTCATCGATCTAAGGAGACAAAATTAGATGCTCAATGGGGTCTACGCCAATTCCAACTAGTCGTTTGTTATGGGCCTAGCCCGGTGCATGGTTGCCGGAGGATGAACGCAGACGAGGATGACGATGTCGGAGGATACAGTGGTTGTCTAAGTGGGGCTTGCTCGAGAGAGAAAGAGAGATACCAACATCTCATTAGTGGACAAAGAACGAGAATTCTTTCATTGATAAATCATTCAAGCATGCACACACCTTTATATAGGCTTATAAGACACCAAACTCATAATTACTAACCGCTAACTCCCAACTACCAGATAAGTAAGCCATTACATAGATAATAACGGGCAACGATGAGAATAATAAAAGACCATAAAAGATAACTAGACCCAGGGCCCATAACATCTCATGACTCACCCGACTTGCAAAAAGAGCTTGACCTCAAGCTCAAGGAAGATCGTGTTGGGTTTTCTTAATACCATTTCAGAAATGATAATACATCATATCACATATGCGCAGGGGAATAAATAACTAGAACAACCCAAAAGAGTTATATGGAACTTGCGATTTCATTGATTCAAGAAATAAAAACATCCAACAACACATTGCAGAAATTATACCTGAAGGGGGTTGAGTCTATACTCAACCTAGATGCTCCTATGGCGGATCCAGAGAACAAAAGTTGAGTTCCAAGCGCTGAAATAAATCCGCGCCTCTACGGGAAATCCACACGAGTGTTGAGGAACCCTAGCCTCTTGTCGCACAAGATCTAGGTCGGAGAAGAACTGCTCTCTACGTCTCCCACGGACTACTAGGTCCGACGACAGGGAGAGGCGGCGGCGGCGGCGAGATCGACCGGTCGGAACACTTCCGTCAAAACCTTTGCGGTTGCGGAACTCTTCCGTCGCTCTCTCTCGTAAAAACAGATCGCCAAAAATAGATCGGGGTCCTTAGGTTAAAAGAATCGTATCATTTTATATCTCCAGCGATCAAGAGAAGCGTCGGGCGAAGATAAATAGGTCGACAGTTGCGTTCGACGAACTGGCTAGCGTTCGTCGAACGCGCTGGCCGTTCGACGAACGTGCTATGCTAGCCGTTCGACGAACCGTTCGACGAACGCCGTTCGACGAATGCGCTACATTAGCTGTTCGACGAACGTGCTATACCAGCCGATAAGAAGATATATATATCGTCGAGAAGATGACATATATCATCGAGAAAACATATAAATATCGTCGAGAAGACATATATATATATATATCGTCGAGAAGACATATATATCGTCGAGAGGATATACATATATCGTCGAGACAGTCCAGACGATATTATTCAACACTTAGCCGATCGACGATCCGTTCGACGAACGCGCTACTCTAGCCGTTCGACGAACTTGTTCGACGAGCGCCGTTCGACGAACGCGCTACATTAGCCGTTCGACGAACGCCTGCTTTAATCCGATCCCTTTAATCCGATCCCTTGTCAACAGGATTCTTCCTCCAATTTCTCCAAGCACTCTTGTGTGCGACCCCATAGGCTCATATCGTGTTGACAGTGAGACTAGATATTTGACCACTTCCAGATCACCAAGGAAACACAAACAGATCGATGACGGTAGTAGCCTGACTCGATGTCCTCATCTTCAGAGTCCTCGACATGCAGATATAGAAGCTTTTGACACCGATGTCCGCAAGTATACTGTTCATCGCAGTTATAACATAAGTTGTGCGCTCGTCGTTCCATCGTATCGACAAGAGATATTCAACAGATCAGAGGGGCTGGAGTGCCCTTGGTATGTTCCAGCGGAGCCCCTATGTCTGCTGAAGTGTAAGCCTCCTGCGAGCAGTTGGAGGCGACGATCGCAAATCCTGGACAAACTCATAACGGTCACAAAGTCTCGAGGAGTCTCAAATTCGACATCCAGCTGCAGGAGGTCGTGAAGTCTAGCGATGAAGATGGAGATCACCTGCATCCTACGTGGAAGCGTGACATGCGCTAGGAGAAGCTGAAACTAATCCAAATACTCGTCCACAGATCCCGTCTGTCGTAAAATTGTGAGCTCTCTGAGGGGGTTGCGGCGGGGGGGGGGCGGGGGGGGGGGGGGGGGGGGGGGGGGGGGGCACAAGCCAGGTCGGTGAGGAGACGAGTGGCCCAAAGCAGAGCTGAGTCGAGGATGTGGAAGGATTCTAGATGAATCTGATCCACTGTCGTTGTTTGCTGGTGGGCGAAAAATTGTTCGCACTTAATGAGTCAACCCAATGGGCCCATCTTCCCATCATACGTCAGAAAATCAAACCAATGGTAGCGTGGCAGTGTAACAACCTCAGGGTGAACGAGGATCTGTGGTGGTGCATGGCTCGTGGCGGTGGCGGTGTTTGACAGTGTTGGCGTTATCTGTAGGCGGGGTAGTAACAACAAGAAGGGTAGCGGTCAACTCATTAAACTTGGTGGTGAGCGCGGCCATGTTGTTCCGATGACGTGCGTCGGCGTCCCGAAAGCGTGCCCCAATGGAGGTCATGAAGGTTTGGAGATCAGTCATGAAATTTCGCGAGCCCTCCATCGTATGAATTACTTGTCAAGAGTGAAGCGGGTGACCGGATGGACCGAATCTGCGGCGGAGGCTGGATAATGCGAATTGCCGCGAGACCCGTGATGCCTCCCAATGATGCCGGCCAATTTAAAAATATCAAGTTTGGGAAATAAGAAATTAATTAACCCTGGAGGGGATTAATTAATAATTGTATAAACCGTGATGCGTGAGGCTCAAAAACAGAAGGTGCGGCTGCTGCATGGGGCTCGAGATGGAAGTGGTTCGATGAAACAGAGCGGCATGCGGCTTTAGGGGAAGGCAGACAGGCGGTGATGCAGACCAGGCAAAAAAGGCGATGGCGTGTGAAGGATGGGATTCTTCGAATCTGTCTGGACCGGCTAGGACCAGCTGACGCAAGGTGTTGTGCAGAGCGTGTAAGGTCAGGGGAGTGCGTAATGTCCCGCTTCGATCAACGCAGATGTATTCGACGGAGGTTACAAACTGGCGATGCTAGACGACCCGCTCTGAAGAAAGGGGGTGTAGGGAACCATTGATGTTGAGCGTTGTTGCGTGTGGCGCATGCGACTCGTCCCTCTATGGTGTAGGAAGTAAACGCAAACGGAATCTGTGGGAGTTGATGCAATTGTCAACGGGATCAGAGAGATCTGCCAATGGCGTCCACCGTGATTTCAATTAGGGAGGAATCATGTATTTTTGCACACCGAACGAAGGATAGACTCGGGTGTGCAAAACTTGATCCCGCTAACTGGCCTAGACAAGTTGTTGTCGGAGGATGACCAGAGACGAGGAGGACGATGGCAAAGGATACAGTGGAGTCGGAACCGCGACTGCCTAAGCGAGGTTGCTCGAGAGAGAAAGAGCTACCAAGATCTCATTAGGGGACAAGGAACGAGAAATCTTTCATTGCTAAATCTTTAAAGCATACACATGCCTTTATACAGGCTTACAAGACACCAAACTCATAATTAAACCACAACATATAAATAATAACGAACAATGATATGATGACAAAAACAAAAGACCATAAAAAATAATTAGGCCCAGTGCCTGAGAACCATAACATCGTTCTACTTAATAATGACCTAATAAGAGAGCACAATCAACTAATTCTATCGTTCTATACTGCAAATGTGGAGAAGTGAGTCATATTTGTTGTAGTCTATGCCATATATAGGTGTCAACCAAGGGGTTAGCATCATCACGAACAACATAATATAAATCTATAGGGTCGTACTCTAAGAATGTACTGAAAAGAAACGATGATCGGGTAGAGTTTTATTTAAGTTGGACATTAATTTAACCCAAGACCCTAAATGTATTGATGAATAATAATTAATTTATTCAAGTTTGGAACTGAATGGACAAATTTTGGATATTCATAACTCATCATTTAGTGTTTTGACAACACATTAATTCTCTCTTGAAAAAAGACATTATAATTTTCAAATTTGTATATTATTGATTTTTTCACGGTGTGTTTCTGCTGAGTCAAAGAAAACTTGTTCTCTGGGTGTGAGACTGAGAGAGAAGAGAGAAAAATACAGATTTCTGAAAGGAAACGAAGCTAGTATTTCATATCAGAGACGGCCAAAATCTTCCTTCCACGAGACCATCAGATTAACTTCATTGGAGTTTCAAGCGTTCGTGTGAATACTGATAGAGACGTGATCGAACATTATCACACGATTCAGTCTTTGACCAGCTCCTTCGAAATGTAACCAGATTTTATTGTTCAGTTGAATGTATATATAACTTAGATTTTTTGATTAGTTTGTTTCACACAAATCTTGCGGAGTGTTGGAACCGATAATCGGCCTAACGAGAAGTTCGGACCCCTAAGAGGTGGCAGCTAGAACTTACTGGTCCCGAAGAAGAACTTGACCGAAGACTTAGAACTTAACACCGACCCTTGGCTGCAGCGTGGAGGTCCCACCACACACCCGGAAGATCTTTAGAGCGCTTCCCCTCCCAAGCCAAAGTTGAAGCTAGACACCTTGGAGAGCTTGAGGAGCTAACCAAAGTCTTGAGGAGGAAGAAGCCAAAGAAACTGGAATCCTCTCCAAAGGTGCCCTTCAGGGTCTATATATAGTTTTCTCGACTGGGTCTGCTAATATCATAACTCCACCTTTTGGTTTTGCCAAACGTACCCCAAAATGGTCTGCCAACAGCCAAACTCCGCTGTTTGGAATGACTATAGACAGGCAGGTCTGAATAAATAGGAATACAATATTATTACACCCAAACACCCGGCTCGCCTTGCAAGAGGCGAGACCCGGAGGAGTCCCGCTCTCAGCTCGCTGGTTGGCTCTCGGCAGACCCTCACCTGGCCTCAACCTCGCTAGATAGGCGAGCTCGGCCCCATTCACGATCCGAGCGCCGCAGGACGGCGAGCCCTCGCTCGCCCCGACCTTGCAATTCGCTCGCCGCAAGGCGCGAACCTTAATCGTCTCGCTCGCCGGGGCGCGAGCACCCACTTGCCTCGCTCGCAAGGCGGGAGTACTTACTCATCTCGCCCCGCACGCTTCGCCTTCACGGGTCTCAGCGCCTCTCCTCGGCGAACCCAAGGTTGTACACGGAGATTTGTATATTTCCACTGCGCATTTGTGTCAATATTGTCATTGACTATCATATGACCAACAATCATCCAGGAAAGCAATTCCCGATTGACAGTTAAGAATATTCAGATCTAGGCTCCGTTTGGGGGGACTTATTTTCACCGGTCAAGCGGTTACGACCGAATGAATCGGACATAAAATTAAGGTTCGGTTCATGCGGTCGTAACCGCTTGATCGATGAAAATGAGTCCCCTCAAACGGAGCCCTAATCTATGACTTTAATGATGAATGTGATGATGATTTGTTGTAAAAAGTTTTATAATGATGTAGCGAATAACACTGTTACGATCACGTGTTACGGATAGTGGTGGCGGTGAGAAAAGTTCTACTTTCACTGCAACCACTGTTTTAGACACGTTTGGTTTCCCAGTGGTGGGAAAAATACAAGTGTCAAAAAATGTGTTTTGGGGACTTTTTGAAAAACAGTAAACCCCCTCCCCCCGCTTTTAGAAAAGCTAAAATGAGCTTTCTACATTTTCATGCTTCTTTTTGTGTAGGTCCATATCTACTTTTTATTCATACTTCTTTTCCCACAACAGCTCTAATCACACCTGGTGTTTCCCACCACAGCTTTTCGCCGTCACAACCGTCCCAAACAGAGCCAAAGTCTGCAATATGATCCTGGCCAATGAGATTTACAAGAATATTATGCCTCAAGAGACCATTAATTACCAAGTTGAATTAGGGTCCGTTTGGCATGGCGGTAGCGATCGTGAACATGGTGGTAACAAACAATCATTTGTTCGACGCGGTGTTTTTGCTCTGATCAGTTTGAACAATAATGCCACCGTAACAAAATATGTGTTTGACATGCAACGGTTATATATGGCCGACACCTAAAAAAACTAATTTTGAACATAAAATGGATGAAGTTTCTTAAGTGAGGTCGATCGTTCACGAACGTCAGTTCGTAACCACTACGTTCACGACCACCGCAACCATGCCAAACTGACCCTTAGTTGACTAAAAAGTTGTCGCACCCCATAAATTATCTTGGGTGAAGAAAGCAAATTAGGTTACATTATATAATTATATGAGTTTGATGTCCCTTTCATATGTAAAAATAAAAAGAAAAATTATAATGATGTATGGTGTGATGTCGTGGTCATGGACAATAATTTTTTTTGCCCGTTTATGATAAATTTTAGGATATAGTTAGTTCCATACTTCTTGGAACTTCGAAAGGATAAGTGAAAAATGTAGAAGGTTCTATAGCTATGAAATGGTTGCTTATGTGCAAGCTAGTACGCGATATTTATTGCGATGGAAGACACGAGGTGCGTGTTAGCGGATCCTTACGCATCTGACCATGGGCTTCTATGATAGACAAATGGTTGAATGGTGTGGCGACCGAAATATGGATTGTCACGTAGTGTTATCGAGTTGATCAATTTGTGAAGAGCGGAACATGTTTTTGCGGATATGTAATATATTTTTGCTTATATGCATGCTATGAAAATGACGATGAAGAAGCCATACAGAGGACAAAATCTTAGACTCGAAGATGAGTTCTCTTCGAATCAGCGAGGGTCATATCACCGTCTGAACAACCAATTCATGAATCGGCTTGATCGAAATCTAACACGTTAATTAATCTAACACATTTTTATGTTTCTTGCATTTTTATTTTTGAAGTTTCTTCTTCTTTCTGAGGAATTATTTGCACTTTTGCGTGTGGGAGCATGATTTGGTCAATAATCATGGCTTATAAACTACCCCAGAGTAGGAAGCCCATCAAAAGGGGGTGTTTTCGTGTCCGGGACTCGGTCAGAATCAAGAGAAATCACGATTGTTCGCCCACTTTCGAGAAAGATAAAGTACCTTTAAATGGCGTGTGCTTTTGCGTATGGACCCGGGTTGGCCACGTGGCACGTAGGTATTAGAAATGGATATTTTTCGGTCCACAGACACTAATTTGTCGTCAAAAGACGCCCAAGGGAATCAACGGTCCATCGAAACCGCCCTAGAGAAAGAAGGCATCGAATGAGAGTAAAGGATTGGCGAATGAGACCCATTGCGACAATAATTGACGATGCCTATCACAGTGAAGAAGAGCTTTTGGTATAACTTTCACTATACATATTTTACCCCTTTGTTATTACAATATTTACAAGTTGCATATTGTCAATTTTTATCAAGTTTTGTATTTAGCGAGACAAATTTTTCACGGAGACATAAACAATATGTGAATTGTCGTGCGGACGGAGGCACGACACCATTATCAAAGATATTTCAATAACCTGAATTTAGTTGACTTGGTCACATTACTTGATTATGAGTTTGGCCTTAATGATAATTTGAATCATTAATTATAAATTATTATTTCTAAAATAATTTATATGAATGAAAAATCAATATATGAATCCTGTCCCATTACAAGAGTTATATATATATATATATATAGAGAGAGAGAGAGAGAGAGGTCTATAATTACACTAACAATTAATTAATCTTGATTGTTGAATTTATTTTCAAATTAAATAGTTTTAAATAATAAATTAAATGATTTATTTATGGAAACTTTGACTAAGAGTGCTTAACAAATATTTTTACCCATTATACTAAATAATTTTTAAGAGAAAATATATAATACTTATATATTTATGTGTGAGTGATGATAAAAAATCATCTTCAACCACGTAGCATCCTTGATCGATCCCATCCTTGTAGTTAACGTGAGTGATAATACTACTGCTGTCAAACACTATGCTACAGTATATCAAGTGAAGTAGTAGTATTGTCGTTGCTTCACGCTGCCTACAACGGTCTCAAACGATCAATGATACTGTCGTGACCTCACGAAGATCCCATGTGTGTATGTATGTGTGTGTATAGTATATATATGTGTGTATATCGTATATATATGTGTTTGTATATAGTATGTATATATGTGTGTATATAGTATATATACATGTGTGTGTATATAGTATATATACATGTGTGTATATAGTATATGTATATAGCCCAATGATAATAGCAGCCCAATAAATCAATATTGGTAGCCCGATAGATATTGGCAGCCCAAAATGAAAAATAAAATTTAAGTCAAACAAATCATATTTAGTGAAAAAAACTATCTATTTTCTCAATAAATAGTAAAGTAAATGAAAAATATTATTTAGGAGATAAACAAATAAAAAACAGGAGAAAATATTTCAGATTTTGAAAGAGTTCGTCGGTGTCACCAAAAAATATTCAGAGTTCAACGGTGTCGAAGAGTTCTTCTCCGGCAGTTGTGGGCGACCGACGGGGAGATATCAAAAGTTTTTGGGGGATTTCAACAAGAACGGGAAAAAACAGGCAAAAATGAAGAGTCTTTAAGTGAGGCTGCTATTAGAGAAAAGTAAAATTAAATTTTATGTATTTTTTTAATTTATTGGGGCTGCGAATAGTCATTTGCTGGCCGTCAGTATATTATATCAGAAAAATATGTATGAAAAGCTTCAGTGCACCTGGCTCCTAGTTAGCCCTGTCTGCTTTGCGAGCATGAGTTTGTCCGAGTCCTTTGGATACCTGCAAATTTTCGTCACAAACAACAAACATTAAGCTACAGCTAACCAAATAGAGAAGCTCCGACGAAGCGGAGAAGAAGATGATCGGAATATTCGCTGCATACGGGTGGAGGAAATGCTCGAAGAGCCAAGCCCTGAGAATGGAGACGGCGCGCTCCGGCAGTCCTCTCTGCGGCCTCCAGCCGTTGGGCTGCATCATTCCCAGCTGCTGAAGTGCTCGCTGCTGCCGGAGATGATGGTCGACGAGGCGTAGCCTGGCACCGATGGACTTCGATCCTCCCTGCGCCGGGCAATCTTCCTCCCCTAAGTTTCTTCCGGCAGCCCTGATTTGGCCGGAGATGGCGTCGCGCAGGCAACGGAATTGCTTCGAAATCGTCTGCAGAGCGAGCGCGGTGTACGTCTTGGCGGAGCCATGCCCGGCGACGGCTTCGAAGGAGGAGGCGATTATGCGCATCTGGTGGTGGTACTGCCGGTACCTCTGTTCTACCTTCAGTTTCGCAAGAAATGTTTTCTTAGAAATGATTAATTAGTGAATGAATTAATGGCGGAAATCCTTCAGTTGTTGATGACTTGCCTCATCAAGCATGCCAAGGAGTTTGGCCTTCCTCATCTGTAAATCCTGCCTCTCGGCGGTCGTGAGCTCTGCTTCTGGTTTTCCACACGATTCCCCCTCACACTTCAAATCCGTTTCTTTTCTATACTTCGCCGGACTTTTCTCCCCGTTTTTCATCGCCGACTCTGCGCCGCCTCCATTGCCGACACTCGCCATCTCATCAAGCAGCTCTCGCGCCACCTTCAAGTACTTGGAGTTCATCAGCACGCTCTGCAGCCCAGCAGAGCCCGCCGCCTCCGGCGCCCCCATGAACTTCACCACATCATCACCCGCCGGAGCCATCTCGTGAACCGATGCAGTGATCTCCTCCGGCCGGTAGCCGTACGTCGGCGTTTGCTGAGAAGAAAGGCTAAGCGAGAGGCCTTGCTGATGCGTGCCGCGGCCAAAAGAGTTGCTCACCGGCTGTGCCGGACTCCAGAGGTTGTGATGGAAGCGGCCGACTGAATCTTCCGCCGGGGACGGCAGCGGAAATCCGAGGAAGTGCTGCTGGGGAGGCGGCGGTCCGCTCATCGGGTGGTTGAGGGAGTTGATGCCGGAGTTCAGAAAGATCATGTTTTCCGCCGGAGATCCGGCGGCGTCGGAGTATCCAACGTAGCCAGGATTCATCAGGTATAAAGTTTGAAGACCTTCCGGATGGATTTCCGAAGCGCCGTGGAAGTATGTCGCCATTAATTCCTTCCAAAAGAGAAGCTTCTTCTCTTAAATCAAGACAAAGATCTGAGTCCAGAAAAGCATGAAAATTTAATAAAGTGTTTAATTAAACAAAATAACTTAGCAGAGCAGATAATCTTCTAAACTAAACCTATACAGAAACAACCATGATCAACGAAAGCCACACAAACTCCATGATTATGTGCAGAAAAGTCCATTAATTCCGGCAGATAATCAGCCGAAGTGAAGACTGAAAACGCCGCAGAGGAAGATCGATGAAAGAGAAGAAAAAAACAGAGATCTTTGTGCTGTGAAATAAAAAAGATTACTTTTTGATTGCGGAGAACTGAGTATTAGTACCTGGAGAAGGGATAGAAGCCCAAGAACACGTGGGAGCTGTTTCTATATTAGAAAACCCCTCTCTCTCTCTCTCTCTCTCTCTCTCTCTTCCCTTTTCTTAGGAGTTCTTACAAGTTACAACGACATGGAGGTCATCATAAATCTGTCTCTCTCTCTAACTCTCCCCTTCTCGAGGCGGATCTGAGAAAGAGAGAGTAAAAAAAACAATATAATGGAGGCTAAATCAGACTGCTGTCAGAGTCCGATTTCCTGCAACTCTGCTTTTCGTTTTCTTCTTCACCACTGAAAGGGAAAAGAAGAGAGGAAATCAAGGACGTATGTCTGCATACACCTGGATAAAACCACACCCATCCATTATCCGCACCTCCATCAAGCTTTCTCTCTCTATCTTTTTCTCTTTCGGAGACAAATATCTTATAAGGTTAGTTTGCTTATACAAATCATCACAGGAAATTAATTTCTGCATAAATTACAATAATTAATTTTTAATTCAAAAGTTTTTTGTTAGCCATACATTAATGAGGTCTTTTATATCATTTAGTGGACTTTTTGATATCAATGAAATTCACAGAATTTACTTTTTTTTATATACCAGGAATATATAGACATATTTTTCACACTTTTTTTAATACGAATCGTTACTGTTGATGTGCACCCGTAAAGATAATACGTGATGTGGTCTCACAAAACGTTCAGGCAGTGCATTCGGGCAGTGCGCTAATGAACATCACTCGCCTCATTTGGTGGAGGAAATGAGGTTGACCAAGATAAACTCCACTATCCCCGTAACCACCCATCAAGGGGTGCAAATAGTAAAAATCCCCATCATGAGATGCAAATAGTAAAATCTCACATCATGGGGTGCAAATAGTAAAATCCCCCATCATGGGGTGCAAATAGTAAAATCTTTCAATACAGTCTGCGTATAGCAAATAATATGGTTATGGTGTGCGCATAACCACATCCGTCATATGAATACATATCACCGCAAAACTATACAAACTGGTGTGCGCATAGCTATATTCATGATAAGTGTGCGTATAACACATAAATTGGTTATGGTGTGCGGGTAGCCGCATAACCACCATAACTGCCCTAACCACCCATTTAATTACGAAAGTGCCACCCTCAAAAACAATAAATAGAACCACAAGCATGGGCGGACCTATTATAGGCCGAGTGTGGGCAGCCGCCCACACTCATTTTTTTCGCAAAATTAGGGTTCCAGGATTTCCTTCTGCGCTCCCGTTGGGGTCGACGAAAGCAGCGCACTCCTCCTCCTCCGGGCTTGACGAAGGCCAGTCGCGACTCTTACTCTGGGCTTAACGAACGCCAGACGAGACTCCTCTAATTAGCTCTGCAAACCCCTTTCGGCGACGGCGAAGCACGGCGGTGGCATCTCCGCGTCTGGTATGTTAGAACTCTGGATCTCTATAACCATTTCTTTTGGTTCTTCGCTTCTTCCTGATTTTGAAGTTCGAACTCTAGTTTTTTTGCTTGATAAGAACTTTGGATCTGGGATTTCAGAGGCGGACCTATTATAGCATGGATTATGAAGTTTGATTTAACTCGGAACTCTAGATTCTTCGATTCTTCTTCCCGATTTCTGGATTCCTGAAGTTTGATTTGGTGATTCGCTAGAGTCAAGTGGCGTTTGAATGTCTGATTAAATCTGCCTTTGATTTATGCAGGGTTTATTTTTTTAGCATCTCCGCGTTTGAGTGGCACTTTCTTCCTCATTCTCCTATTTTTGCAGGATTTATTTTTTTAGCACAGTTACATCAATTTGTTGTATGCCCTAACTCTGTATAAGATTTATTAAGTTTGCAAATTATGAGTAGGAATTGTTCAAAACACTAATTGATATATCTTGCAGAAATTATCCAAAATACTAATTGATATTAGTTTTTTTTTTCATCAGCAGGTTATCAAGTAATAACAAACACAAAACAATCATTTTGCAAGTTAGGATGTTCTGCATATTGCTCTATTAAGGTAAATACAAGTTTTTTGTGGCCATCATTTGGTAGCATTTGCTGTAGAATTCACTGTCTACAAATGTTCCAGACTTCCGGTTAGCATTTGCTTTAATTTTTTGCAAAATGTTTGAACTTAAATTATGTCTTTTGTTTCAAGGACAAAGCCACATAGATTTGTGTAGATTGGTTGAATGTTATGCTTACAATTTTTTGATTGAATCTTATTTTGTTAATTAAAAATGTTCTAATTTAGATTTTTCTTTTGCAAATTTGTAGTCATTTATTTTTTCGTATGCATCAATATTCTTTTGTCATTATTTTATTGAACGCCCCCACTGAAAAATCCTGCTGGGTCCGCCTATGACCACAAGGCTTGTCTTTTTTCCATCTTCTCCTCCTCCATCTCTCCCTTCTTTTGAGACTTTCTCTCTCTCCGGCCAAGAAAATCCGTAGACCTACGGATTTTCTCTCTCTTCCTTCTCCCTTGCGCGCTCACAAGCGCGCCTCCTCTTTGCGCGCTCTCAAGCGCGCGTCCTCCTTGCGCTCTCCCAAGCGCGCGTCCTCCTTGCGCGCTCACAAGCGCGCGTCCTCCTTGCGCGCTCACAAGCGCGCGTCCTCCTTGCGAGCTCCCAAGCGTGCGTCCTCCTTGCGCGCTCCCAAGCGCGCGTCCTCCTTGCGCGCTCCCAAGCGCGCGACCTCCTTGCGCGCTCCCAAGCCCGCACCCCACTAGTGGGGTGCGAATAGCCGCACCCCCCATAGTGGGGGGTGCGGCCAAGCCGCACCCCATGTGGGGTGCGGCCAAGCCGCACCCCCTTGGGGTGCGGCCAAACCGAACCCCATGAGGGGTGCGGCCAAGCCGCACCCCCTTGGTTGCGGCCGAGCCAAGCCGCACCCCATGTGGGGTGCGGCCGAGCAAAGCCGCACCCCCTCGGGTGCGGCCGCGCCGCGCCCCCCTTAGGGTGCAGCCGAACCACTCTCCCCTGTAGCGAGGTTAGGGAAAATCCCCCCCCCCCCCCTCTTTTGACTCGCCGCCCGCTCTTCGGGTTCCGGATTGCGCGCTCAGAACGCCTCTCCGTTCGCTCAGAACGCTCTTGTGTTCGTTGCGCGCTCAGAACGCCTCTCCGTTCGCTCAGAACGTTCTCGTATTCGTTGTGCGCTCAACGCTCCCGCGCTCATTGCGCGCTCAGAATGCCTCACGGCGCGACCAGGATGCTTCCATGTTCGTTGCGCGCTCATAACACTTCCGCGCTCATGCGCACTCGGAATGCTTCTGAGCATTCTCAGAACGTCTCCTCAGTCGCTCGGATTGCTTCTCCATTCGTTGCGCGCTCAGAACGCTTCTGAGCGCGCTCAGAGCACTTTCACATTTCGGGCACGCTCACTTTTTGTCTTTCTAGCATACTCACATTTTGTCTTTCTAGTTTCTCAGATTGCAGGAACGGCTTGTCGTCTTTTTCGCCTCCAACAAAACTGTCCAAATTGCCCGAACTGCCTGAACTGCCCGAGGGGCAAGATGGTCATTTACGAAAAATGGCGATCAGTGTGCTCCGAACCGGAAAATATGATTCGTCCGCCAGGTGGTTACAACGGCGAAATTACCGGGCTACCCCCTGCCAAAGCTATAAAAGGAGCCCCAAGGCTTCATTTCAATGGACCTTACCTTCTGGACCCGGGAGAGCTTCTTGCAGACTTTCGCGGAATTCTCCTTCGGGACTTGAAGATTTCCTTCGTCCCAAAAAGGCGACTCAGCATTCTCACTTTTGTTCTCCGGAGCATCTCACTTTTGTTCTCTCGGAAGGCGACGATCAGCATTCTCACTTTCATTCCCAGCAGTTCTCAGAAGGAAAAAAACTTAGTTTTTCTAGAGGTGGTCTGTCACCTTCGGAACTCTCTCCCCTCTCTCTCTCTCTCTCTCTCCCTCTCTCTCTCTCTCTCTCTCTCTTTCTATTATTGTAACGAGCAGTGGCCTGTCGCGCTCGAGTTCTAAGTCTCTAATTGTAACCCCCATGAAGATAGTGGAAGTTTGGTCGGCACAGCTCCGGCCGCGTGGTTTTTTACCCTTTCCGGGTTTTCCACGTCAAAAAGTCCCAGTGTACTCAACGAATCTCTAATTGACTGTTTGCGCGCTCGGTTCGCTTCCGAGCTAAGGTGGTTCAATTCGACCGGTCTACCAGAGCATCCGAGCGACCCGCAACAACTGTATCTCACCATACGTTATGTATGAAATAAAGTCCAATTTGGACGTTATCTCACAACCCTTTTTCCTATTTTATTTATGGTAGGGAATAAAGTCCAATTTGGACGTTTCTTTTAGGCATTATTCTGCCTTTATTATTTGCTCTTTTGCCTAAATTGTTTTAGGCATTTATTTCTTTCCGTTTTTTTGTCATCTCCTTTGCCTATATATGTAATAGTTTTTCTATTGAATATAACAATGAAATCTGAAGTATTCTTCCTCATGAAATAGTGTGGTGTTTTGAGTTGGTTCTAATATTTGGTGTCAGAGGGAGTCAATGTCGGAGACATCTTCAAAACACGATGGGTTCCATGGAAACTTCAAATATCTGATGCTCACGAGGAGCAACTACGGTGTTTGGGCTATCAGAATGAGGGGGATCCTCGATGTTCAAGATGTTATAGAGGCGGTGGAACCAGTCGATCCAACGGCGAAAGTGGATACGAAAAAGAACAAAACAGCTTTTTCGGCCATCGAACAAGCTCTTCCAGATAACGTTCTCCAGATGGTTGCGGAGAAGAAAACTGTGAAGGAGATATGGGACATGCTTAGGATCATGTACCAAGGCGCGGACCGCGTCAAGGATGCAAAGATCCAAACTCTGCAGACGGAGTTTGAGATGTTTCGCATGAAGGAGACAGAGTCAATAGATGATTTCACAATGAAGCTTACCACAAACGTCAACATGCAAAGGGCGTTGGGAGGAAGTGTAGCGGAGGCTGCGGTTGTGAAGAAGTTCTTGCGATCCGTACCATCAAAGTTCGTCCAGATTACTTCGACGATAGAGCAATTTGGCGACTTCACGACGATGATCGTGGAGGAGGTTGTCGGCCGTCTCAAGACTCATGAAGAGCGAGTTGGTGGGGCTACCAACAAAGACGACGAGAAACTACTCCTCTTGATGATGAGGGAGTTTATGGCTCGTGACAAGAAACCATCCAATGGTGGAGGACACCAAACCGGCGGTCGTGGAGGCCGTGGCCGTGGACGAGGGCGCGAGGCGGACAACATTGCAACAACGATCGACGGGATGGTCAAGATCGCAATGACGGTGTTAAAGATAAGTCAAAAAGCGAGTGATTCTATTGCCACAAGATGGGCCACTTTGCCGCGGAGTGCCGCTCGAAGAAGACGGACAAAGAGGAGAAAGCGCACATGGCCGAAGCCTTTGAGGATCTCTAACCGGCCCTTTTATTGGCGGAGGGCGAAGAAGATCACCCAAAAATGGTATGTTCTAATCTTCTCCTTAATGAAGAGAATGTGCAACCGAGCATTTTTCCCGGTGACGTGGAGAAATCGGATTGGTACCTTGATACGGGGGCTAGCAACCATATGACGGGTTGCAAGGATTATTTCTCCTCGCTAGATGAGACGGTGAGAGGCAAGGTGAAGTTTAGCGATGGCTCTTCGGTGGAGATATGTGGTCGGGGAGCGGTCTTCTTCAAAGACCAAAAGGAGAAGCACAAAGTCTTCACTAACGTCTACTACATCCCGAAACTCCGCACAAACATTGCGACTTGGAGAGGTCCAAGAATCGTCTCTACATCCTGAATATGAAGACGGATGCTCCGGTGGCCTTGCTAGCGGAGAAGTACAAAGACGAGGCATGGCTATGGAACGCTAGATGGGGACATCTCAACTTCCGGGCACTTCATGACATGGGGAGTTTCAAGATGGTGGAGGGGATGCCCCCCATTGAGCACTCACAAGAACTTTGTGATGGGTGCTTGGTGGCAAAGCAAAGGCGATTACCATTTCCGAGCGTTGCAGCGGACCGTGCATCAACCCCTCTTCAATTGGTGCATGGAGATTTGTGCGGACCCATCAATCCGGCCACCCCTGGAGGTAAACAATTTTTCTTCTTGCTTGTAGATGATCATAGCAGGTTCATGCATGTGGGTGGAGTTATTAAAATCCAAGGACGAGGCCTTGGATGCATTCAAGAGGCTGAAGGCGCGTGCAGAGTTGGGGACGGAGTTCAAAGTGACGGGATTCCGTAGCGATTGAGGAGGGGAGTTCACCTCGAAGGCGTTCGACGCCTACTGCGAGTAAAGCAGGGTCAAACGCTTCCTCACGACACCCTATTCTCCGCAACAAAACGGCGTGGTGGAACGTCGGAATCAGACAGTGATGGGTATGATGCATGCGAAGCCTACTCAAGAGCAAGGGTATGCCGGCAAGGTTTTGGGGAGAAGCTGTGACGACCGCAGTGCATCTTCTAAACTGAGCGGCTACTCATAGTGTTGTGGGGAAGACGCCTTACGAGGCGTTCTACGGAAGGAAACCAAAAGTGCACCACCTCCGCACCTTCGGTTGTCTTGCGTACGCGAAGATAACGAAGCCAAATCTTGCAAAGTTGGAGGATCGGGGCACCAAGATGGTGCTCATTGGCTACGAGGCGGGCTCTAAGGCGTACAGGTTATTCAATCCAGAGATGGGCAAGCTCTTTGATCAGCCGTGATGTCGTATTTCGCGAAGAGGTGAAGTGGGACTGGGAAGAGAGAAATGGTGAAGTACTCTCTGTCTGCGATCAGCACTTGACATCAGAAGGAGCAGCTGCAGCTCCTCTTGCTGCACCCGTACCAACAACCCCCACCAGCAACTGGGCAACCTCATCCCACTACGGCTCACCCGCGGCCAGCGCCTCAACCCACCGCGGCTCACCCGCGGCCAGCGCCTCGCCCCACCGCGGCTCACCCGCGGCCAGTACCTCCCCCACCACGGACGCAACCTCCGAGGCGACTTCGAGCTCCAGCAGACCAATTCGACTCCGCTCACTTGAGGAGATCTACCGTGAAACTGAAGAGATGGAATTGTAGCAGGAAGAGGCTGGACTTTGTTTTTTCGCAGCAGGGGAGCCAACAACGTTTGAGGAGGCCAAAGACGAACCAAGTTGGAGACGAGCTATGGAGGAGGAGCTAACTTCCATCCGGGACAATGACACTTGGGATATCACCGCCCTCCCGAATGGTCAAAAGTCTATTGGACTCAAGTGGGTCTTCAAGACGAAGCGAGATCCGGAGGGGAACATTGTAAAGCATAAAGCTCGACTTGTGGCGAAGGGGTATGTGCAGCGACATGGGGTTGATTTCAACGAGGTGTTTGCACCCATGTCGAGATTAGAGACGGTCTGTTTGCTCATTGCTTTGGCAGCGGAGGAAGGATGGGAAATCCACCACATGGATGTCAAATCTGCGTTTCTCAACGGGGATCTAGTCGAAGAGGTATACGTCTCTCAACCTCCAGGTTTTGTCATTGCCGGAGAAAAGCACAAGGTGTTGAAGCTCAAGAAGGCGTTGTATGGTCTTCAACAAGCTTCGCGGGCTTGGAATTTCAAGTTGGATCAAATCCTTTCCTCATTGGGTTTCGAGAGGAGTCCGACTGAGCACGCCGTCTACAAGCGAGTTGTGGGAGATTCCAACTTGCTGGTTGGAGTTTATGTGGATGATCTCATCATCACCGGGTCAAGCGGCGTGGAGATGAAGGAACTTTTCTGCATGAGCGATCTCGGGTTGCTCACCTACTACTTGAGGATAGAGGTATTGCAAACGCCTCAGGTAATCACCATTTGTCAATCCGCATACACATTAAAAATTCTTGAGAAATTAGGGATGGGAGACTGCAACAGCACTCAAGTTCCGATGGAACCAAGACTCAAATTGAGCAAGAAGGGTGATTATCCTTTGGTGGATCCTACGGAGTATAGGAGCGCAATATGATGCTTGAGATATTTGGTGAATACGCGTCCGGATATTGCATATGCTGTTGGGATAGCAAGCAGGTTCATGGAGAAGCCCAATACCCAGCATTTTGCGGTGGTGAAGCAGATTTTGCGGTATCTGAAAGGTACAAGCGGGTTTGGTCTTTCTTATGAGAGGAATCTTCGTGGAGGAACGAAGCTAGTTGGCTAGTGCGACAGTGATCATGGAGGGAGCATTGATGATAGGAAGAGCACTACGGGAGTTGCATACTTCCTAGGCCGGAACATCATCACTTGGATGTCGCAGAAGCAACGGGTTGTAGC
The DNA here is from genome assembly GCA_033032865.1 of Dactylorhiza incarnata. Taxonomy (NCBI): domain Eukaryota; kingdom Viridiplantae; phylum Streptophyta; class Magnoliopsida; order Asparagales; family Orchidaceae; genus Dactylorhiza; species Dactylorhiza incarnata. The sequence goes on along the minus strand of JAWHQI010000193.1, from coordinate 4,367,073 downwards.
CTTATCTTCTTGCGAGGCCGAATATATATTAGCTTCGATTGCGGCACAACAAGGAAAAAGGATTACTCAACCTACTCGATGATATTCGGAAGCGTATTAGGTGCAAGGCAACTCTCTTTGTTGACAACAAGTCGGCAATTGCACTAACCAAGAACCCCGTATATCATGATCGGTCAAAACACATTGATACTTGTTACCACTACATTCGGGACTGCGTGGAGCGTGAGATGATCAAGGTCGAGTATGTACATACTTTCGACCAGCTTGCTGACATATTCACTAAGGCACTCGCAAGGAACAAGTTCGTTGAAATGCGGGAGCGTCTTCGAGTGCGTGACGTGAAGAACAAACTAATTAGGGGTTGAATGTTAATAATTAGTTGTCTTTCCTATTTTATTTATGGTAGGGAATAAAGTCCAATTTGGGCGTTTCTTTTAGGCATTATTCTGCCTTTATTATTTGCTCTTTTGCCTAAATTGTTTCAGGCATTTATTTCTTTTCGTTTTTTTTCATCTCCTTTGCCTATATATGTAATAGTTTTTCTATTGAATATAACAATGAAATCTGAAGTATTCTTCCTCATGAAATAGTGTGGTGTTTTGAGTTGGTTCTAACATCATAATTAGAATTGCAGTCCAATTTAAATTAAAAAAAAAAGGAATTCATTCTAATTCTAAAGCTCCAATTCGGTCAAACCGAACACACCATAATAGAAAAGCATTTCTCCAAGCACCAAAACTATAATAGAATATCGAGAAGTCAAGACCAAGAATCCGGATTTATACGTTTCTACTGAATTACATTCTGAGTATTACATCGGAATAAATGAGAATTCTTTAGACTTGATGGGGTTCCTCAAAACATATCCGGTCGGACCTATAATTTTTCGCCGCGACCTCGATCGGCCCGTCGATACGATTTCAACGGGCTCGTCCTGGCGTGAAGAGACCAAAGCAAAATCACCGCGCGACGGCTGCCACAACGATCGGGCCGCACCACCACGGTGTGGCCAAGGCTGCACCCCCCCCCCCCCCCCCCCCCCATTTGGTGTGCGGCCAATGCCCGGGGGGAAGAACTGCATATCCGAAAAATGGCGATCTGTGTGCTCCAAATCGGCGAACGTGATTCGCTCGTCAGGTGGTTACGGTGGTTATAACGGCAAAAATACCAAGCTACCCCTGCCCAAGGCTATAAAAGGAGCTCAGAGCCTTCATTTCAGGGGACCTGGTCTTGAGTGTCCCAGAGAGCTCCTTTGAAGATCCTTCAAAGTTCCCCGCTGGCGTTCGAAGAATCCTTCGAAGATCTCCTTCGTCCTTCGAAAATCTCCTTCGGCCTTCGAAGATCACCTTCCCCTCCAAAGATCTCTTTCGAAAGCGACTCGAAGATCTCACTTTGTCTCTCAGAGATCTCTCCACTCTTAGATTCTTCTCTCTCTCTCTCTCTCTCTCTCTCTCTCTCTCTCTCTCTCTCTCTCTCTCTCTCTCTTCTCTACATCCCCAACAACGAGCAGTGGCATGTCACCCTCTTGCATTCTAAAATTTGTAACACCCAAAAAGATAGTGAATTTGGCCGGCACCGATCCGACCCCGTGTTTTTTCACCATTTCTGGGGTTTCCACGTAAAAAGTCTTCTTGTCTGTTGTCTCACTTTACTTTAACTGATTGCGCGCTCCTCTCACTCTAGGGCTGATACGGTTCAATTCGACCGGTCTAACGAGAGAGTCGAGCGACCCGCAATTGTTTGGCGTCGTCTGTGGGAAAGTGTTTTTCAAACTCTACAAACACTCTGAAGACAATATCCACAACACAGTGATACTTGTGACAATCAACAATGACAAGAAAAGCTCCCCGCACTACTGAAGGATCAGTCCCTGGGGGTCACGTCGATCCAGCTCCCTCCCACTCGCTCATCAACGCGCCTCTCGCGGGAGAGGGCGCAAACACACTCATCAACAACTTAACTTCTATTGTTTCATTTTCTTATCTTTCGCTCTGGTGTAATAGGTCGTGAAACTAAACATACGCACACGTTTATGTTTTGGTTATCTATAATACCACAACTTCTTTTAACTTCATTAAAAATACAGACCTCCGGGAGTAAAACTCTGACGGCTAAATTCATAGACCCAATTTCCAACACCAAGCAACAAGCTCCCCAACTTTAGGAAGCGCAACTCGTCTATAAAGTAGAACACCTCACCCCCGCGTTGCAGAGCATCACGCTCCCACGATGTAAGTGACCTCGCTCCCGCGCTGCTAAGCATCAAGGTCTCGCGCTGCTGGGCACCTCGCTCCCGCATTGTAGAGCATCACGCTCCCAAGTTGCAGGGCACCTCGCTCCTGTGTTGGAGAGCATCACCCTCCCATGTTGTAGGGCACCTCGCTACCGCGTTGTAGAGCATCGCGATCCCATGCTGCAGGGCACCTCGCTCCCGCGTTGCAGAGCATCACGCTCCCATGCTGCAGGGCACCTCGCTCCCGCGTTGCAGAGCATCACGCTCCCACGCTGCAGGGCACCTCGCTCCCGCGTTGCAGAGCATCACGCTTCCACGCTGCAGGGCACATCACTCACGCGTTATAGAGCATCACGCTCCCACATTTCAGGGCACCTCGCTCCCGCGTTGTAGAGCATCACGCTCCCACGCTGCAGGGCACCTCGCTCCCGCATTGTAGACCATCACGCTCCCACGTTGCAGGGCACCTTGCTCCCACATTGTAGAGCATCACGCTCCCACGCTGCAGGGTACCTCGCTCCCACATTAGAGAGCATCACACTCCCACACAGCAGGGCACCTTGCTCCCGCATTGTAGAGCACCACACGTACACCCACACCGTAAGACGACTTACTACTGGCACTGCTAGGGCCTGCTCCCTCACGGTCTCCAACGGTTCGAACGTCATTGCTCTACATCGTCATAATAGAACCTCTCTCAGACTGCAGCTATTGGTTCGAACGAGAAAGCTCTTCACCGTCATAGTAGCTCCACGCCCAAAGCCGCGCTCACAGTTATACAGAATGAAAGGTCCCTACATCGAAATAGTAAACCTGAATCTCTCCACCAAGCTACTCAGGCCTCAACGCTAAACAACAAGCTCGTCACAATCTCCGACGCAATCGATAATCGGCAAGCTCACAACCGATGGAGACGAGACAGAAGTCCCTCCTGCACTAGAGTCAAGCGACGACTTCCGAAAAGTTTGCATAGCGATACGCTCATAACTGCACAAGTCACGACAACTCGCCTAAACAAGCTCAGACACCCGAATATATACGTTCAAAAATTTCTTGGACACATTTTCTACAAAAATGATCTCCGAAAATTGGTGGCCTTTGATGGGGTTCCTCAAAACGTATCCGGTCGGACCCATAATTTTCCACCGCAACCTCGATCGGCTTGCTGATACGATTCCAACGGGTCCGTCCTAGCGTGAAGAGACCAACGCAAAACCACCGCGCGACGATCGTCGCATCGATCAGGTCGCACCACCACAGAGCTTTCATTTCAGGGGACCTGGCCTTGAGCGGCCAAGAGAGCTCCTTTGAAGATCCTTCAGAGTTCCCCTTTGGCATTTGAAGAATCCTTCGAAGATCTCCTTCGACCTTCAAAGATCTCCTTCCACTTCGAAGATCTCCTTCGAAGGCGACTCGAAGATCTCACTTTGGCTTTTGGAGATCTCTCTACTCTTAGAGACTTCTCTCTCTCTCTCTCTCTCTCTCTCTCTCTCTCTCTCTCCGTCTCTCTCTCTTTCTTCTATACATCCCCAGCAACGAGCGGTGACCTGTCACCATCTTGCATTCTAAAATTTGTAACACCAAAAAAGAGAGTGAATTTGATCAGCACCGATCCAGCCCCATGGTTTTTCACCATTTCTGGGTTTTCCACATAAAAAGTCTTCTTGCATGCTGTCTCACTTTACTTTAACTAATTGCGTGTTCGGCTCACTCGAGGGCTGAGACGGTTCAATTCGACCGGTCTAACGAGAGCGTCTAGCGACCCGCAACAAGACTGATTGAAAAAACATGCATATTCGAAGGAAAAATATTAATTCATTAGGCTGATTTGTTTATATGTTTTTCCTTCTTAAGAAAGATTGGAGAAATAAGTGAATTGATGAGCGCCTCTGATCAATATTGTTGATGGTTACATGTTATCAGCCTTGATAAATATGGTTGTTCATGAGTCATTCTGGCCGACTACTAATCTTCATGATGCCTAAAAATTTCCCCTTCTTGATTAGTCTTTTTGGCATTCATTGAGGGAAAAGGTCGGGGAGAAGAAGGTAGTTAGCGGTTCGGTGTCATTGTGCTGACGAATTAAAGTGTGTCATTAACTAGGTTGAGCTTTTCAGGTTTGTAATGGATTGTTTGCAAAATTGCAATCGAGTTTGTATATATAATATTTTCTTTTGTTTTAGCCCTATTTGAATGATCACATACAATATGAGGCTACAAAAAACCTCTGAGTTTTGTGACACTGACAATTTTAGTGGGGTCATTATTAAATGCTATTGTCACTTACAATATGTCTCAACTACTCGGCGGAAGCGGTTGAAAATGCACATTTGTTAAGCCTCACACACAATTTATTGTTGTAAGATTGTGAATGGCTAAGAAAAATGTTGCAAATTTAAATCTTTAGAGGTACTAATGAAAAATCAGAGTCAAACTATGGTTCCCGACGACTTTGAGAGTTTGAAATTATGATAAATTTGTTACGGCCTAGCTATTTTGTGAGTGTAAAAAGTTGTCTTGTGAATATCCTTGTTATGCTTTCAAATTTAGTTGGGATTGTGAAACAATCAAGAAGAATTTGCCGGTTAAGTGAGATTGTGGCAATCGAGTTAAGTCATTAGGGATCTCCTCAAAGGCGGATCGATATTCAAGGAGAGTGATAATGTTTACGTGAGTTTAGATAATTAACTTTCCCGTGAGTTCGTTGTTTTATGAAGGTCCAAAGCAGTTCGTGTCTCTGCTTAGTGAAGATATGTCAGTCGAGGCAACAATCCAAAGGTTTTGATGCTGATTTTTTGGGATGACATATGTTAGATCAATGTAACGAGTGTTTTCTCATTTCATATTGTTTGAACTTCGTTCGCAGACAACACATTGTGAATTTCTCTACGGAAAGCAGTCTACGCTTTATCCCGTGAGATGCTTAAGCCGCAGTTTGTTGTGACGCTAATTCTCTTTTGGGATGACATATGTTAGATCAATATAACAAGTGTTTTGCTTCTTCATCATTATTAGAAGAGACGGTTTAGAAGTTGCTCATAATTGACTTATTTTGTTATGCTGAAGGTCGGTGTTAGTTCATTAAATACTTCGTAGACATTATATATAACTGCTTTGACACTTCCTTAATAGTCCGTTCGTTTGGATGGTGTTGGGATTGATTTCAAGAATTGAGATAAAAATTGAAATTAGTTTGAATTTCAAGTTGAGGGATAAAATTGAGTTTACATAAATGAAAATGATTATTTCCAAAATTTTGATGGTAATTAATGGAGATTTGGTAATTTGATAGACGAGATGTCACCACAATCAGCCTCCGGACGATGAGAATACGGGAGGTTGCATGAGATCTGACGATCAGATTGATAAACCGTCATCGTAAATGGTCTTGAAATGACGAGAATAACTTTACACGAAAAATCGGCGACGATTCGACAATTTTCATTTTTTTTGGACAATATAGCCCAACAGAAATTGCCGGAGATCTGACCATCGAAACGACGAACCGTCGCCGTCATTTGTCTTGGAATGACAAAATCAAGCTTCCCTGAAATTTAAGCACGATCCGATAACATTCATTTTTTTCTGATTCGGCGTCATTTCCTGGAGATCCGGGGTTCGGATCGACGAATTGTCATCATGAGCAACCTTTAAAGGATGAGACGATGAAGCTTCCCTAAATTTTTTTTGACGATCAAACATCGTTCATTTTTTTTGTCGAGACGCCTGCCACCGTCGTTGCTCTCCGGTCAACATTTCTGGTGAACTGAACTACACAACTCCGAAGACTATTAGCAAGGCCGCAAAGACATATTTGGGATTTAAAGTAAGAAAACATGGTTTATTTCCGTGAAAATATCTTATTTATATTCGTGCATGCAAACGACGATTAAAATTATCTAATTCTTATATATATATCTAAAAAAAATACTTTAATTCTTAATGTATGGCATGTAATTCATTTCAAATTCCTATTCCACCTTAAGTTCGCAAAAGGACAATGAATTGTGATATCAATTCCAATTCCAGGGTCAATTCCAATTCCATGACTAGTAAAATTTGGGCAGCAACAATGTCAGGAATGATATTGCCGTACAGAATTGATTTTGGGTGCCAAAAAATCATTAGCTGGAGAAATCTTCTTTATGATCGGTTGGGGGGTGCGCGTTGAGTTGAGCCAGCTCGTAATCTAGATGGGTCAGCTCGAAAAAAGCTTCACTCGAGCTCTAGTCTATGGAGCTCGACCTCGCATATTGTTGTTCATCAGCTCACCAGTTTTTTATTCGTGCATTTTTTTAATAAAATATAAAAAAAAACTCATCGGCTGTAAAACTCATGAGCAGCTCGAGCTCGACTCGAACTCAATAAGTTAGCCTTGAGCTTCGAGCCGGCAAAATGAGCTCGTCGTCGAGCTCAAACTCGAGCTCTGCTCAGTTCATTATTTACTTATTTTGTCAAAAATATAAAATATGAAGTTTTAAGTAATAAATAAACAATATATTTTTTTTTTTGTAAAAACCTCGTATCTTTCGAAGTATAAAATCTGCGGCAGACGATGAATGTCAAAATCACTCCCAGGCATGAATTTGTCATGCGCCGGAGTTGGAGAAATAAGTATGTAAGCGGAGCGTACTATGAGAATAGTGCGGGGATATTTTTGTCCGTCCGATTTACACGATTGAACTGCCAGCCAAACATAGAGCAAAAAAAAAGGGGTTGTTAAAGGCAAATCAGAATTGGCTATTGGCAAACCAATTTCTATGAGTTATTACGCGCCTTTTGAAAATACGTTTTGTACATGCATTTTTAGGAAAAGTGTTCAACACGAAAATTGTAGATCTCGTCGAGATCTACAACTTTCGTGTTGAACACTTTTCCTAAAAATGCACGCACAAAGCGTATTTTCTTGTTATTTTCAAAAATTCACTATAGTTACGATCAGGGCGACAATACGCTTTGTGCGTACATTTTTAGAAAAAATGTTCAACACGAAAGTTGTAGATCTCGACGAGATCTATAATTTTAGTGTTGAACACTTTTCCTAAAAATGCATGTAAAAAACATATTTTCAAAAGGCGCGTATAACTCATAGAAATTGGTTTGCCAATAGCCAATTCTGATTTGCTTTAACAATGCCCAAAAAAAACGGGAAAAACACTGTGCGGCTTGTTGCACGCGGAGCGTACAATGCGCATCGCACACTCAGCGTACAAAAAAAAATCCCCGCAGTTGAGTGTTTGATCATTATTAATATGAACAATCTTTACATACGGTAACGTCCAATCCTTTTTTTGCGCGGAGAATCACAAACATCTTTTTTTTGTAATGGACTGTATTTGTACGCTTACTTTTGCCTCAAAAATATAGTTGTAAAATAGTTTAAAAATATACACATTTGTCTATAACTGTATTTTCACACATTTTCACTTAAAAATATATACATATGAGTACTTAAAATGATCATAAAAATACAGGAGCGAATATTTCATTAATTATTTCTTTAAAAAATAAAAAATAACAAAAAATTTCATTTTTCCAAAAAAAAAAAAATTATCCTCCTCCCAACATGTTTCATACGCTCAACGCATAGAAAATTTCAAACACAAATTATTGGATGTTCGCTATTTCCGTATTTTGTCAAAATATAATAAAGACTACGAGATAATTATAGATTAATAAAAATGTAAGAAATATATTAATTATATACAAGTAAACAAACAATTGATTAAGTGAGTTGTATCTAATGCAGTTAGTTAGTGTAGGTAAAAGGATTTCTTTGACATTACACTTAATATTTGTTTTCTCTACCGAAAAATATAATATGTTATAAGTTTTCAATTATATTTTATTGATTAATAAATTAATCGAAGACACCTAAGATTAATTGTTTATTGAGTTACGGTGGATAGAACTTTAAAGATCAATGTGTTGTCCTTGATTTTCACAATATGGTTATCCCGGATCCCAAAATTTCAGCCTCTCGACTACTCCAATATAAGTGGCGTCTCAAAAAAAATTTCGTAACTAATATTTCGCAAAGAAAGATGACTTTGGCAACCATTAAGAACAATGAGTTCAATTTTTATGTTACTTAGATCAATACATCGTATGAATGGGGAGAACATTATCTTAACCTTTTAAAAATCAGTGCTCTTCAACTACTACATCAACAACTTCATTTCTACCACATTGAACTTAATGTATATGAGATCTTCAATCACATAGGTTGGGTATCCCCTATTGATAGTAAATTATGTAAATTTGAGTCTCATTCCCCTCGATGTAAACATAATCTCTCATCAAGATAATCTCTCGATTGATTATCACTTTCTTATTTTTCTTCGCTTCACTGATTTGTATTTGATCAATAGTGCTGGAACAAAGAAAATCCTGGTCCCAAAAGCTCGGACCAAAGGATGACAAAGGCTACTTGTCTAGCGGTCGTCCCGGGCGAATGGAAACTAGATAGAGCCGGAGAGCTGAAAACTTATTGAACTGCCTATATAAACTAGACCCCGGGCTACAGCATGGAGGTCCCACCGCTTACCCGAAAGTATATAGGAACTTCCCCTCCAAAGTCAATGCTGAGCTAGGCACAAGAGAGGCGAGCTCTGAGGTAAATGGGAACCTTGAGGGGGGTAAAATTGTCTCCTCTCTTGTGCCCTCGGGTCCTATTTATAGGCAATCCAAGGGGTTGGTTGTGAATAGCCGCCTGACGACAAGGTTTGTTGGACAAGATCTGATGGACGAGATCTGATGAAGGAGATCTGCTGGACGAGATCTCCTGGAAGAGATCTGCTGGACGAGATCTGTTGGACGAGATCTCCTCGATGAGGTATGCGAATAGCTGTCCGACAAGGTTTGCAAATAGCCGTCTAGCGAGGTCTGCGAATAGCTATCTGGCGAGGTGGTTTCCTGAAGTGTCTTCCTTTAGGCATTTCCGATCTCAACGAATTACGGGTTATACAAATGAGCTCACCTATATTTTTACGAAGTTTCACACTAGCACCGTAAAGATTAGAAAGGAGAGTGAAATTACAAAAACTAAACTTGTGTAATATTTTCTCAATGGAGTGGTAAAGAGACAATAATACACTCAGTATCAACTTTTAGTTAGATTCATGCTTAAAATAAGATTAGCTACTCCTAAGTCTTTTATATGAAATTTAAATAATATATAAATTTTAATAGCATTAATAATAATTAATTAGATTCCAAAAATTAAAATATCATCTGCGTAAATACAAAGTAAAACGGTGTAATTTTCATCTTGTTTAACATCATATTCGTTACTACAAGACCAAAAGATAACACAACGAAATCAAAATTTTGTTGTCATTACTTTGGAGCTTGTTTTAGTTCATAAAAAGAGTTGACAACTTTGCAAATCCTCTATTTTTACTCTTTTAACAACTTTGGAGCTTGTTTTAAATGGTCCCAATTTTTTTAAATTATTTATTAAAATATCGAAATTCACTTTTATAAGTTTAGAAATTATAACTATCTTTTCATGTCTCTGCATGTATTTATAGTTAAAGCCAAACCTAAACAATATATTATTAGTAATTATTCAGATATGCAAGAATGTTGACATGCACAATTTGTACAATCGACTATCAATCAAATAAATTTAAAAAAAAAAAACTTAATTGTATAAATATCATTTGAATTTGTTGATCATTGTTATTAGCCCTAGTTTTTTTAATTCAATATTAATTAACTTATACAAAGCTAACTTAGTATTAGTTAGCTAATGACAAAATATAATTCAATACTTAGTATTAGTTCTATTCATATATATTGTAACATTATATTTATAACTTAGGGTCCGTTTGACGCGGCATTTTGCTCAAATGAGTTTGGACCAAAACGTCGCTGTCATAATATTTGTGACAACGGTTATAACAACCGGCGGTGAAAAAAAAAAACAAATTTGAACATGAAAGTAGATGAAGTTCATTTGGTGAGGTAGGACGTTCACGAGTGATAGTTAATAATAACCATCGTGTTCGCGACTGTTCGTCACCACTGTGCCAAACAGACCCTTAATGTATGTCCAAAATTTGTGTAAGGGAAAGATATGCCAGGGTAACATCGCGTGCAAAGTTAAAAGCATATTCAAAATGTATGTCTTACAACCAACACTTTTCAAGACCAACACATCACGTTTCGCCACCAACAACCGAAACTCGTCATGTGCAGCTAACGCAAAGCCGCTTCCTCAATTAAGACGCTAATACACCTCACCAACCAATGCAGGTGCGCCCAACACCAAATCACTATCACGCCGATTCACAGAATCACGACCCTTCTTCAAAACACAAACCGCAACCGAACACCGCGATATCTTAATTGCACATCACCTGACCCAAAATCAACACGAATTATGTACTGAACTAAAACATAATAAATTCATTTACTTGATGGGGTTTTCCAAAAACAGTTCAGTCGAATCAAAAAATTTTTGCCGCCACCTTGATCGGCTCGCCGATACAATTTTAACGGGCCCGTTCTGGAGTAATTTTGAGTCTGTTGATCTTCCAAACGGACGACGGAACACACGTGCGCACTTGCATGCAAATTAAACCACACCCCCAATCATGGAGGAGTGGGCAACCCCACTCCCTTAGTGGGGAAAACCCCACTCCCCTAGTGGGAGGAGCATCAACTGCCCCAACCGCGCGGAGCCGGCCACGCGCCCCCAACCGTGCGGCGCCGGCCACATAACCGCGTGGCGCCGTGCTCGCCTCCCGCCGTCATGCTCGCCTCCCGCCATCGTGCAAGCCTCCCGATGTCGTGCTCGCAGTCGTCTCCCGACACCACAATCGTCTCCCGACACCGCCGTCGTATCCCGGCGTCGTCATCGCCTTTCGACGTCGTCGTCGCCTCTCGACCGCCACCGTCGCCTCTCGACCGCCACCGTCGCCTCTCGACCGCCACCGTCACCTCCCGACCTCCGTCGTCGCCTCCCCCATCATGGGAATGCGGATAGTAAAATCCTCATCAAGGTGGTGCGAATAGTTAAATCACCCATCATGGTGGTGTGAATAGTAAAATTCTCCATCATGGTGTTGTGAATAGTAAAATCCCTTATCATAGGGGTGCAGATAGTAAAATACTCCATCATAGATGTGCATATAGTAAAATCCCCCATCATGGGAGTGCGGAAGTAAAATCGTCTATCATGGGATTGCGAATAGTAAAATCTCTCATCACTGGGGGTGCAGATATATAGTAAAATCTTCAATCATGGGGTGCGGATAACCACCCCTTAGTGGCGCAACTACCAAGACGCCCCTCAAAAGCTATAAAAAGGGGGTTGTATCCTCACTTAAAGGGACAATAATTGCATTCTACACTCGATCGAGGAAGCTCCTTCGAAAGTTGTTAAGATGTCTCTTTCAGAGTTTGAAGATCACATCGAAGATCTCGTTCGCTCTTTAAAGGCAGCTCGAAGATCTCCTTCGACCTTTGAAAACAGCTCGAAGATCTTCTTCGGCCTTTGAAGATAGCTCGAAGATCTCATTGGTCATTGAAGACAGTTCGAAGATCTCCTTGGGCCATTGAAGACAGCTCGAAGATCTCATCGAAGATCTCCGGACTGCTTCAGAGCAAGCTTCCCTGCACTCCACGTCCGGTAACTTTGGTAGTCCTGAAATCTCATTGTGATGAGCAGTGACCTGACACCCTCGAGAAACAGCTATTTGTAAGACTCTGAAAGATAAAGAATATTGGCTGACAAGTGACACCGATCTTGCCCTGTGATTTTTTCCCTTTACGGGTTTTTCCACGTCAAAAATTGTTTCTTTCTGTGACTGTTTACGCGCAGCTTACACTCAAGCTGGGACGATTCACTTCGACTAGACCGTGAGAGCGTCGAGCGACCCACAACAAAACTATAACAAAGTTCTTATAAATTAAATAAAAGAATGAGATTTTGACACACATCATAGAGAGATGTTTAACAAATAATCTAGAAGGCAAAAAATATTACAATAAACAAAACAAAACAAGAAAAATGGAAAATTTCAACAGCCGTACATTTTGTTTGGCATGGTGGTGGCGGTCTTAAACGTAGTGATTATGTACCGTCGTTTGTGACTGTCCGACCTCACCTAAGAAACTCCATCCATTTTTGGGTTCAAAACTATAAATGAATTAAGGCACTGGGCAAGTGGTTCGTGAACTAAGGCACCACTCGCCTAGCTTACCACACACCTGGTTCTCGGGATCCTATTGGGCGAGTGGTCTGTGAAGGCACCACTCGCCAGATCCTTGATCCTTTGGGCTAGTGGGCCGGGTTTCCGCCCCTCACTCGCCTAGCCGTTCGCATGTCTGAATATCCCAGCGGGCTAGTGCTTAATTAATGAGGATTACACTCGCCTCGAAGCTCATTTGCCTCTCTTGGCCTGGGCGAATGCCTCTCTGATGCTCTGGGCGAATGCCTCTCTGATGCTCTGTGCGAATGCAGACCTATCTGCTTTGTTCATCCTTTTGACTTTCTTGAGCCTGGAACCTCACTCTACGAATACGTAGTTGTGCTTGTGCAGTTGTCATGCTAAACATGTACTCTATGCCTGCGGCCTTTTATCCAAACTCATCGGAGCAAGCACCCAACAGACACTCATATAATCCCAGTAAATTAAATGATTCAGAAATATGTATTTTTGATGAATTTAGGAATTGAAAATGTGTTATTTTTTTTTAATGAAATTAATTAGATTATTTATTTAATTTCTTCGTGAAATTAAAGGGGAAAAAAGTCAGTCAGTCAGTCAGCCAACCAACCACCGCCATTACAGACACCAGCCGCGGGAGTGAGAAGGAAAGGCGATGTTCCTCCGCCACTGCTTGCTTTATTAAAGATTTAAACTTGGAACAGAATTAGACACGTTGTGCAATTCCTGCCCTCTCTCTCTCCCTCTCCCTCCAATTATTTGTTCATACATATCTCTATATCCGCTCCTCTGAATTCGATATACACACGAGCGCACGGGCCCCTCGTGCTATCGCGATAGTATCCAGATCATGACAGTACCACCGCTCGTGCACATCATTACACCACTGTGCCGGAAGATGCACTGTTGTGGCATGCGGAAAAAACTAGAGTATTAGTAATTTTTATTTTAAATTAATGATCAAAATTGTTATTTTTTTTCTTGAAGAAGATATATTTTGATTTAAAATAGACGGATCACAAGATGAAACAGATGATGTACACCATTACACCATACAGAAATATCTTTATATATTCGTGTGTGTATATATATATAATTAAATATAAGCTAGCAGTCGTGTACGAGTTCTACTCGACAGTGAAATACCTTTGCAAGTGCTCATCGTTTTCCATGGAAGATTCGGTTTCGCTAAGAGCGAAATATGGGAGGGCGAGTGGCATGATACTTTCACTTTCAGGACAAGGGTGTGTGTATATATTAAGGTCAAATTTAATACTTAAATTTGATGCGATACAAAATATTTAATTTGAAAATAAATTCAGAAAATGAGTTATAGTATTCTCCGTCGCACCAAATTTTACCATTCATTTTGTTGAAATTGAAATTGGATAATGGAATTAAGATTGTTGCGGGTCGCTTAGGGCTCTTGGTAGACCAGTTTAATTTGAACCGCTTTAGCTCGTGAGCGGTCTAAGCGCGCAAACAGTCAATTTGAGATCTGCTGAATACACAGAGACTTTTTAGCGTGGAAAACCCGGAAAGGGTGAAAAACCACATGGCCGGAGCTGTGCCGACCAAATTTCACTATCTCCAGAGATGTTACAATTAGATGCTAAGAGATCGAGCGCGACAGGCCGCTGCTCGTTACAATAGAGAGAGAGAGAGAGAGCACTCCGAGGGTGACAAACCACCTCTCAGAAAGACTAAGTACTTTTCCTATGAGTACAGCAGTGAACGAGAGTGAGAAGGTCTTGTCCGCTTTCTAGAGGACAGAGGTGAGACCGCCCTGTCTGCTTTTGAGAAGACGGAAGTGAGACTGCCTTGTCCGCTTTCTTGAGAACGAAAGTGAGACTGCCTTGTCCGCTTTCCTGAGAACGAAAGTGAGAAAGCCTTGTCCGCTTTCTTGAGAACGAAAGTGAGACAGCCTTGTCCGCTTTCCTGAGAACGAAAGTGAGACAGCCTTGTCCGCTTTCCTGAGAACGAAAGTGAGATAGCCTTGTCCGCTTTCGCGAAGAAGGAAATCTCTAAGTCCACGAAGAAGATCTTCGAGCACCGAAGGAGAATTCCATGGAAATCTTCAAGGAGCTCTCTCTGGTCGTGAAGGCGGGGTTCCTTTAAATGAAGCCTTGGGGGGCTTTTTATAGCTTTGGCCGGGAGTAGCCCGGTAATTTTGCCGTCGTAACCACCATAACCACCTTGGCGGACGAATCATATTTCCCGATTTGGGGCACTCGGATCACCATTTTTCGTAAATGACCATCTTGCCCTTTGAGGAAAGGCGACTAGCCGTTCCTGAAAAGTGAGAAACTGAAAAGACAAAAAGTGAGCAAGCCGAGGGGGAAAAGTGAGCGAGGCGAGGCGTAAAAGTGAGCGAGACGAGGCGGAAAAGTGAGCGAGGCCAGGAAAAGCGGACTACAACCTTTCCCAGCGCGGGGATGCGGTTTCGACTGCATCCCCCGCGGAGGGGGGCTCGGCCGCTCCTTTTATCGGAGGGTGCGGTTTGGCCGCACCCTCCTATGGCCGCACCCCCCTATGGGGGGTGCGGTCAAGCGGTTTGGCCGCACCCCCCCCATGGGGGGGGGGGGGGTGCGGTTTGCGGTTGGGCCGCACCACCCATGCCCCCCTATGGGGGGTGCGGTTGGGCCGCACCCCCCCCCCCCCCCCCCCCCCCCCCCCCCCCCCCCCCCCCCCCCCCATGGGGGGGGGGGGTGCGGTTTGGCCGCACCCCCCTATGGGGGGTGCGGTTGGGCCGCACCCCCCATGGGGGGGTGCGGGTTGGCCGCACCCCCTATGGGGGGGTGCGGCTTGACCGTCCCCCCCCCCCCCCTATGGGGGGTGCGGGTGCGGTTGGGCGGCACCCCCCATGGGGGGTGCAGTTTGGCCGCACCCCCCATGGTGGGGTGCGGCTTGGCCGCACCCCCCATGGTGGGGTGCGGCTTGGCCGCACCCCCCTATGGGGGGAGGGTGCGGCTTGGCCGACCCAGCCGCACCCCATGTGGGTGGGGTGCGGGCTAACCGCCCCCCACTTAGTGGGGTGTGGGCTAACCGCACCCCGGTAGTGGGGTGCGGCTTTGTGCTTACCTGGCGCCGTTTCTAGCGCGTCGTACTTGCGCGGCGGATCTTCCACTTCCGTGATCCGGGGTTCGACTGGTTCCCCCTCCTCTCTTTAGCAGGGTTTTCTCTAGACGCACCCCAAGGCCTTTATGAGTACGCAACAAAGATAAATTCCAATTCTTCTAGGAATTTTAATTTGTCTAATTTTAATTATGGTTTCAAAAAAATGAATGGAGAATATTGTTGAATTAATCAATTTTGTTGTTGGTTTGTTAGATAAATTTTAATATAAGAATTATTATTTTTCTCATTAGCGATGGAAAATGAATCATTCACTCACATATATTATGAATAACCTAATGTTCTCTCACATATTGACATTAATTAAAGCACAATGCATTTAATAAGAACCTAACATTTTTGATCGGACGAAAAATGCGTGCCGGGTCGAAATATGCGTGCTCCGGCAAAAAACGCGCGTCAGAGCAAAAAACGTGCCTCCAGCCGAAAAAATCCCGAGCGGGAAAAAAATTGGGGGTCGGGGCAAAAAAATTGCGCGCCCGGACGAAAAATGCCTGCACGACAAAAACTGCGCGCCTGGGCAAAAAACGTGTGCCCGGACGATAAGGCGCGTGTCCGAGCGAAGAAAAGCGTTCTCCTGGGCGAAAAAAACACGCTCGGGCGTAAAAACACGTGCTTGTGTGTAAGACGCTCGTTTATACGAAAAACATTCGACCGGTTGAAAAAACTCGCCCGCCGGGCTAAATACACGCTTCAGCCGAAATTATTCAATTCGTAAATATATTGAAAAGAATTGTCTTTAGTTCAATATGAATTACACGTAATTAATTAGAATTTCAATTCTAACGTTCAAACACGCAAACAAACAACAAAATTAAAATTTGACCTTCAATTCTAATTTCAGGATCTCTCAATTTCGTCCAAACAATCCGATCCTTAGGGAAAGAACATAATATCAGAGAATATTCCACATTTACACAAATATAAAAAAAAAATCTATTCCATCCATATCATAGTCAAGAAAGAATAAAACTTTTTTGATCTATAAATATTTTTTTCATTATCAACATAAGAATAATAGTCGCTTTGGCACGGCGCTGACAGTCATGAATGTTGTGGTTATGAACGAGCTGCCGTTTGTGAATGCCCGACCGTACCTAAGTAACTCCATTCACTTTATATATGTTCTAAAGCAATAAATCTTTTTCTTGATGGCGGTCACAATCGTTGTCATATCAAACATATATTTTACGACAGCATGGTGTTTTGTCCGAACTCATCGGAGTAAAAACATGACGCCAAACAAACCCTAAATTACTCGGCCAGCAGCTGACCCGTGCACCATTCCTGAACCCCCAATGCTCACTTGCCAAATGCAGCGCCTCTTGTGCCTTGCTAACGAACATTTTTTTTTCGCACGCCAAGCGTATATCACTTATATTCGCGTGGATTTTAAAAATACTAAATTTTTCGTATATTTATTGATGTATTTTATGTAAAAAAATTTAGAATTTTAATTAACACATTTTTATAAACAATTTATGATCTTATTTGTCTACAAAAATATGATTTTTTTCAAAATCATCAGGCCGTGTGCTTTTGTTTTTGGAAATCTAGTCGTAACACATTCTCTTTTCTTTGAAATCCAGCCGTCCGATAATCAATCCGACGGTCCTCAATCAACGCGTGTATATGAAATATACGCTACGCCTATCCAAAAAAAAATCCTTGCCAACTGGCCCCAACCCTAAAACCCTAATTATGTCCCTGCATAAAACATTAGATGCTTCCAAGTTGTGAGGCAGTAATAATCATCCGCCATAACTGCAGCATGATGATAATGATGATTGGGAATTAGTCAGGAAATTAACCTCATCACTAAAGCTTTGTTTGGTTGGGCGTTTCGCCTCCTCCGTTTGGAGCAAATGCCGCCGGACGGCGGGTACACAAACGGGCGCTGGCGGCGTTTGCTCCGTTTGCACCCGCCGGACAGAGGAAAAGTTGCTTAAATGGAGCGTTTTCAGCCCCGCCTCCCCCCCCCCCCCCCCCCCCCCCCCCCCCCCCCCCCCCCTCCGGTTCCAATGCTCCGTTTGGGCCCGCTGGCTGCATCCGCCACCGCCGAACCAAATGAAGCCTAAATAGCAAGTTATTCATATAAGGGCTCCGTTTGGCGCTGCGGTGGCGATCGTGAACGCGGTGATTGTGAACTGTCATTCTCAAACGCCCGACCTCACCTAAGAAATTTCATTAATTTTATGTTCAAAACTATCTTTCTTTTCTTGGTGGTGGTCATAACCGTTGTCATCCCAAACATGTATTCTATGACGGTGGAGTTTTTCTCCAAACTCACCGGAGCAAAAACGCTGCTCCAAACAGGAGAGATGTTTAGGCACGTGTAATCGTGCGGGAACAACTACAGCCGTATGATCCATGATTTCAATGGTGTATATTGATTGCGAACATATACGGTTGTATTTGTGTATTACAATGATCTAAAGTGCGTTGCACGCACCAACTTTTTTTTCCGCAAATACAGCTGAGCTCGATAAGGGAGCAGAATTATCATTATACAATAAATAAAGGTAAAGCGGGTGCTGGAGTTTAGTCGTGCACGTGGGATGGCCCCATATCCGCCATTATCGGTTAGGAAAGAGAATAGAAAATGCAGAGGAGCGGGACGAGGAAGAATACTCTCCAACAGTAGAGAACTTGGATTTGATGCCGACATTAACTATAGAATATAAATATATAATATATTCAGATTATCATTCCAAAAATAAAACTAAAGAAATTGTAAATTTTGCTCAAGCTATGTATTATGTATTGGCAGCTCACAAATGACTACTGACGGTCCCAATAAACTAAAAAATACATATAAAAACTAAATTTACTCTTCTCTAATAACAGCCTCACTTAAAAACTCTTCATTTCCGCCTGATTTTTTCCGTTCTCGTCGAAATCCCCTGAAAACTTCTGATTTCTCTCCGCCGGTCACCCACAACCACCGAAGAATAACCCTTCGACACCGTCGAACTTGTCTGAATATTTATTGGCGACACCGACGAACCCATCCAAAATCTGGTATATTTTCTCCTATTTTTGATTTTTTATGCACCTCCTAAATAATATTTTTCATTTACTTTACCATTTAGTGAGAAAATAGAATGATTTTTTTCATTAAATATGGTTTGTTTGACATAAATTTTATTTTCATTTTGGGCTGTCAATATCCATCAAGCTGCCAATATCGCTTTGTTGGGCTGCTATTATCATTGGGCTGCCAATAGTCATTCAGGGGTTGTCAATATAAACACCCTTTATATATATATATATATATATATATATATATAGATACACACACACAAGCGGTAGTATTCACGCATGAGGTTATACTCATCTCCCGGCACGATAGTATATTTGTCATTCATCATCCTCGTAAATTTTTGTCTCGTCAAATACAAAACAAAAATTGAAGAATAATTACATATTGTACACTTGTCATTCATCATCCCGGTAAACTTTTGTCTCGACAGATACAATACTTAACAAAAATCGAAGAATAATTAGATACTTATGAAAATAGTATAACAAGCATGTTGCGGAACGCTTAGGGCTCTTGGTAGACCGGCTCACTTGAACCGCCTCAGCTCGTGAGCGAGCTAAGCGCGCAAACAGTCAATTAGAGGTTCGTTGGGTACGCAGAGACTTTTTAACGTGGAAAACCCGGAAAGGGTAAAAAACCACGTGGCCGGAGCTGTGCCGACCAAACTTCACTATTTTCTGGGGGGTTACAATTGGGAAACTTGGATTCGAGCGCGACAGGCCGCTGCTCGTTGCAATACTTGGAGGGAGAGAGAGCTCTGAGGGTGACAGGCCACCTCTCGAAAAACTAAGTCCTTTTTACTTCTGAGACTACTAGTCGCCTTTCGGAAGCGGGAAGGCCAGTCACATTTCCCTTCTGAGATTACTGGTCGCCTTTCGGAAGCGGGAAGGCCAGTCGCCTTTCTCTTCTGAGAACGCTGGTCGCCTTTCTGGAAGTGAGAAGGCCAGTCGCCTTTCTCTTCTAAGAACGCTGGTCGCCTTTCTGGAAGTGAGAAGGCCAGTCGCCTTTCTCTTCTGAGAACGCTGGTCGCCTTTCTGGAAGTGAGAAGGCCGGTCGCCTTTCTCTTCTGAGAACGCTGGTCGCCTTTCTGGAAGTGAGAAGGCCAGTCGCCTTTCTCTTCTGAGAACGCTGGTCGCCTTTCTGGAAGTGAGAAGGCCAGTCGCCTTTCTCTTCTGAGAACGCTGGTCGCCTTTCTGGAAGTGAGAAGGCCGGTCGCCTTTCTCTTCTGAGAACGCTGGTCGCCTTTCTGGAAGTGAGAAGGCCAGTCGCCTTTCTCTTCTGAGAACGCTGGTCGCCTTTCTGGAAGTGAGAAGGCCAGTCGCCTTTCTCTTCTGAGAACGCTGGTCTCCTTTCTGGAAGTGAGAAGGTCAGTCGCCTTTCTCTTCTGAGAACGTTGGTCGCCTTTCTGGAAGTGAGAAGGCCAGTCGCCTTTCTCTTCTGAGAACGCTGGTCGCCTTTCTGGAAGTGAGAAGGTCAGTCGCCTTTCTCTTCTGAGAACGCTGGTCGCCTTTCTGGAAGTGAGAAGGCCAGTCGCCTTTCTCTTCTGAGAACGCTGGTCGCCTTTCTGGAAGATGAAGATCTTCAAGTCCCGAAGGAGATCATCAAATCCCGAGGGAGATCTTCAAGTGCCGAAGGAGAATTCCGCAAAAGTCTGCAAGGAGCTCTCCTGGGTCCAGAAGTCCCAGTCCTTTCAAATGAAGCCATGGGGCTCCTTTTATAGTTTTGGCCGGGGGTAGTCCGGTAATCTCGCCGTTTGCAGTTTCCATAAATGTTTGGTGGACGAATCATATTCTCCGGTTTGGGGCCCTCGGATCGCCATTTTTCGTAAATGACCACCTTGCCCCTCGGGCAGCTTGGGCAGCTCGGGCAGTTCGGGCAGTTCCGTTGGAGGCGAAAAAGGCGACTAACTGTTCCTGAAAAGTGAGAAGCCTAAAAGACAAAAAGTGAGACGCCTGAAAGACAAAAAGTGAGACGCCTGAAAGACAAAAAGTGAGACGTCTGAAAGACAAAAAGTGAGAATGCTCCCGAAAGCGTTCGGGAGCGTTCTGAGCGCGCGTGAGCGCTAAAGTGCTCCGAGCGCGCAACGAACATGGAAGCGCTCTGAGCGCGCTTAGTAGTGTTCTGAGCGCGCGTGAGCGCGGAGGCGTTCCGAGCAAACGGTGGAACGGGAAGTTGTCCCCCAAAGGGGAATTGAGATCCGACGCGCCCGACGAGGGGGCGTGAATACGGCGGTGTCCCTTACGAGCCCCCTTGTGGAGAAAGCGCGGGGAGGAGGCCTGGCCGCACCCTAAGGGCGGCGCGGTTGGGCCGCATCCCGGGGGGACGCGGCTAGGCCGCACCCCAAGGGGGTGCGGTTTGGCCGCACCCCTCAAGGGGGGTGCGGCTTGGGCCGCACTCCCCAAGGGGTGCGACTAGGGCCGCATCCCGGGGGGACGCGGCTAGGCCGCACCCCAAGGGGGTGCGGTTTGGCCGCACCCCTCAAGGGGCGTGCGGCTTGGGCCGCACTCCCCAAGGGGTGCGGCTAGGGCCGCACCCCTGAGGGGTGTGGCCCGGGTGCGGCTTGGGCCGCACTCCCCAAGGGGTGCGGCTAGGGCCGCACCCCTGAGGGGTGCGGCCGGGCCGCACCCCTCAAGGGGGGTGCGGCTAGGGCCGCACCCCCTAAGGGGTGCGGTTGGGGCCGCACCCCTCAAGGGAGGTGCGGCTCGGGCCGCACCTCTCATTGGGTGCGGCTGGGGCCGCACCCCTTGAGGGGTGCGGCTGGGCCGCACCCCTAAGGGGGGTGCGGCTCGGGCCGCACCCCCCAAGGGGTGCGGCTGGAGCTGCGCCCCCTTGAGGGGTGCAGTCGGTGCGCGGCCGGGTCGCTTCCCCGCGATGGGGGGTGCTGCCCGTGTGCTACCGTGCACGCGGTGGTGCATGCATCTGCGGTTTGCTCCAGGCGCGCCTTGACTTTGGCGGATGGCGGCGGGAATGGCGGGCTCGGTCTTTTCAACTCAAGCGATTATGCGTTGTCTGTTGCCCCCACCTTTCTTAAGCGGGGTTTCCTTTAGACGTACCCCAAGGCCTTTATGGGTGGTATAACATAAGCCCCCCAAACCTTCGGAGTCCGAGTTTCGATGCGAGGAGTTCGGAGGTTTTAATTTTTCTGTGGCGGCTTCACCCATTGTCCACTGTGCGGCGCTTTTCTGGTAGGAGCTGATGTCGGAGGGTGTTGGTTTTCTGAGGTCGTTGTGGGCTTGCTGCCCGGCTCTGACATCCGCATGGGCTGAGGGGTTTATGCAAAATGACAGATTAGCTTGCGCGGTTCTGAGCCCGCGGCTTTTACACAATAGAAAATTAGTTTGCGCAAGTCTGTGCTTGCGGCTTTTTTTGCACGAGTCTGTGCTCGCGGCTTTGGTGCACGAGTCTGGGCTCGCGGCTTTGGTGCACGAGTCTTTGCTCGCGACTTTTTTGCACGGTTCTGTGCCCGCGGCTTTGGTGCACGTGCCTTTGCTCGCGACTTTTTGCGCGGTTCTGTGCCCGCTGCTTTGGTGCACGAGTCTGTGCTCGCGACTTTTTGCGCGGTTCTGTGCCCGCGGCTTTGGTGCACGTGCCTTTGCTCGCGACTTTTACATGATGTAGACTTGACCGGTGAATAGCGGGAGCATGATGCTCTGCAGCGTGGGAGCTGTGTGCCCTGCAACGCGGGAGCATGATGCTCTGCGGCGTGGGAGCTGTGTGCCCTGCAACGCGGGAGCATGATGCTCTGAAGCGTGGGAGCTGTGTGCCCTGCAACGCGGGAGCATGATGCTCTGCAGCGTGGGAGTTGTGTGCCCTGCAACGCGGGAGCATGATGCTCTGCAGCGTGGGAGCTGTGTGCCCTGCAACGCGGGAGCATGATGCTCTGCAGCGTGGGAGCTGTGTGCCCTGCAACGCGGGAGCATGATGCTCTGCAGCGTGGGAGCTGTGTGCCCTGCAACGCGGGAGCATGATGCTCTGCAGCGTGGGAGCTGTGTTGTCCTTTTTACGGACTTGGTTTAGATTGTTGGATTCGACGTATGTCCTCCACTTGTGAGAGGCCCCTTCTTTTTCTTATGTTGGCGAGTTTGTCGTTTGATAATAATGCTGAGGGTCGTATGTGACTTTAACTTTTCGGTGCCTCACTTTAGAAGATTAGTGCCGCTGATTGAGACAAAGAGCAAATGTAGTAATTTCAAATACATAATGGATACATGCGCGCAAGTATAATCTTGCGGCTTACTGTTTTTAAAAGCAGAAAACTGGAAGGAGCGGAAAACAGAAGGAGCTCTCCTGGGTCCAGAAGTCCCAGTCCTTTCAAATGAAGCCATGGGGCTCCTTTTATAGTTTTGGCCGGGGGTAGTCCGGTAATCTCGCCGTTTGCAGTTTCCATAAATGTTTGGTGGACGAATCATATTCTCCGGTTTGGGGCCCTCGGATCGCCATTTTTCGTAAATGACCACCTTGCCCCTCGGGCAGCTTGGGCAGCTCGGGCAGTTCGGGCAGTTCCGTTGGAGGCGAAAAAGGCGACTAACTGTTCCTGAAAAGTGAGAAGCCTAAAAGACAAAAAGTGAGACGCCTGAAAGACAAAAAGTGAGACGCCTGAAAGACAAAAAGTGAGACGTCTGAAAGACAAAAAGTGAGAATGCTCCCGAAAGCGTTCGGGAGCGTTCTGAGCGCGCGCGAGCGCTAAAGTGCTCCGAGCGCGCAACGAACATGGAAGCGCTCTGAGCGCGCTTAGTAGTGTTCTGAGCGCGCGTGAGCGCGGAGGCGTTCCGAGCAAACGGTGGAACGGGAAGTTGTCCCCCAAAGGGGAATTGAGATCCGACGCGCCCGACGAGGGGGCGTGAATACGGCGGTGTCCCTTACGAGCCCCCTTGTGGAGAAAGCGCGGGGAGGAGGCCTGGCCGCACCCTAAGGGCGGCGCGGTTGGGCCGCATCCCGGGGGGACGCGGCTAGGCCGCACCCCAAGGGGGTGCGGTTTGGCCGCACCCCTCAAGGGGGGTGCGGCTTGGGCCGCACTCCCCAAGGGGTGCGACTAGGGCCGCATCCCGGGGGGACGCGGCTAGGCCGCACCCCAAGGGGGTGCGGTTTGGCCGCACCCCTCAAGGGGCGTGCGGCTTGGGCCGCACTCCCCAAGGGGTGCGGCTAGGGCCGCACCCCTGAGGGGTGTGGCCCGGGTGCGGCTTGGGCCGCACTCCCCAAGGGGTGCGGCTAGGGCCGCACCCCTGAGGGGTGCGGCCGGGCCGCACCCCCCAAGGGGTGCGGCTAGGGCCGCACCCCTGGAGGGGTGCGGCCGGGCCGCACCCCTCAAGGGGGGTGCGGCTAGGGCCGCACCCCCTAAGGGGTGCGGTTGGGGCCGCACCCCTCAAGGGAGGTGCGGCTCGGGCCGCACCTCTCATTGGGTGCGGCTGGGGCCGCACCCCTTGAGGGGTGCGGCTGGGCCGCACCCCTAAGGGGGGTGCGGCTCGGGCCGCACCCCCCAAGGGGTGCGGCTGGAGCTGCGCCCCCTTGAGGGGTGCAGTCGGTGCGCGGCCGGGCCGCTTCCCCGCGATGGGGGGTGCTGCCCGTGTGCTACCGTGCACGCGGTGGTGCATGCATCTGCGGTTTGCTCCAGGCGCGCCTTGACTTTGGCGGATGGCGGCGGGAATGGCGGGCTCGGTCTTTTCAACTCAAGCGATTATGCGTTGTCTGTTGCCCCCACCTTTCTTAAGCGGGGTTTCCTTTAGACGTACCCCAAGGCCTTTATGGGTGGTATAACATAAGCCCCCCAAACCTTCGGAGTCCGAGTTTCGATGCGAGGAGTTCGGAGGTTTTAATTTTTCTGTGGCGGCTTCACCCATTGTCCACTGTGCGGCGCTTTTCTGGTAGGAGCTGATGTCGGAGGGTGTTGGTTTTCTGAGGTCGTTGTGGGCTTGCTGCCCGGCTCTGACATCCGCATGGGCTGAGGGGTTTATGCAAAATGACAGATTAGCTTGCGCGGTTCTGAGCCCGCGGCTTTTACACAATAGAAAATTAGTTTGCGCAAGTCTGTGCTTGCGGCTTTTTTTGCACGAGTCTGTGCTCGCGGCTTTGGTGCACGAGTCTGGGCTCTTGGCTTTGGTGCACGAGTCTTTGCTCGCGACTTTTTTGCACGGTTCTGTGCCCGCGGCTTTGGTGCACGTGCCTTTGCTCGCGACTTTTTGCGCGGTTCTGTGCCCGCTGCTTTGGTGCACGAGTCTGTGCTCGCGACTTTTTGCGCGGTTCTGTGCCCGCGGCTTTGGTGCACGTGCCTTTGCTCGCGACTTTTACATGATGTAGACTTGACCGGTGAATAGCGGGAGCATGATGCTCTGCAGCGTGGGAGCTGTGTGCCCTGCAACGCGGGAGCAAGATGCTCTGCGGCGTGGGAGCTGTGTGCCCTGCAACGCGGGAGCATGATGCTCTGCAGCGTGGGAGTTGTGTGCCCTGCAACGCGGGAGCATGATGCTCTGCAGCGTGGGAGCTGTGTGCCCTGCAACGCGGGAGCATGATGCTCTGCAGCGTGGGAGCTGTGTGCCCTGCAACGCGGGAGCATGATGCTCTGCAGCGTGGGAGCTGTGTGCCCTGCAACGCGGGAGCATGATGCTCTGCAGCGTGGGAGCTGTGTTGTCCTTTTTACGGACTTGGTTTAGATTGTTGGATTCGACGTATGTCCTCCACTTGTGAGAGGCCCCTTCTTTTTCTTATGTTGGCGAGTTTGTCGTTTGATAATAATGCTGAGGGTCGTATGTGACTTTAACTTTTCGGTGCCTCACTTTAGAAGATTAGTGCCGCTGATTGAGACAAAGAGCAAATGTAGTAATTTCAAATACATAATGGATACATGCGCGCAAGTATAATCTTGCGGCTTACTGTTTTTAAAAGCAGAAAACTGGAAGGAGCGGAAAACAGAAATCGACGGCAAATGAAATGCGGGTTGTGCGTGCTCTACTACGAGGAAAGTTTCCCTGCCCGGTATCTCTGGTTCATCCGTGTCGGGGTACAACGTTGTCCTCTACTGGAGTGTCAGCCCGGGGTCCGTGTTGGTTTGGGACCTGGTTTAGTAAAAACCTTCCGAGAAGGCCTTGTTGGACAAGGCGCTCGATTTCCTCTTTCAATTTGTTGCAGCCTTCAGTCCTGTGTCCGCGCCCGCGATGAAAGTCACAATACTGCGACTGATTTCCTCTGTTCGGTGCAAGCGGCTCGGGCCTGCGAAGCGCGTCGCTATCACGGATGGCGAGGAGAACGTTAGTCCTGGTAGTGTTCAGGGGAGTGTAGTCCTGACGTTGGCGAGATCCTCAGTCTCGGCTGGGGTTGTCGTGATGCTTGCTGTTCTTATTGGGAACTGCCTGTGGCAGTGACCCCTCTTTCTTCCTCTTCGAGCTCCCCTCGAACTGCCGGCGGTGCGCTTCAATTGCCTCATCTGCTGCTATCTGGGCCTCGACTCGCTGAACGAGGTCAGGATAGCTTTGTACGGTTTCTCTCATTAGAGCTGAGTAGAAGCCACTTGGGCGGAGTCCTCCAAGGAAAAATCCTCGCAAAAGCTCGGGGTCGACTCCCGGGATCTGTCGCGCCTCAGAGGTGAAGCGTCGGAAAAAATCCTTCAGAGTTTCTCCGTCGTTCTGGCGGATTCCCGAGAGATGGGAAGGATCTCGGACAATCCTACGATTGGCGATGAACTGGTCCACGAACTGCCGCGCCATTTCTGCGAAGTTGTTGATGGCCCCATCTCGCAGGGAGTGGAACCAAGTGCGCGCTTGTCCTTTCAAAGTTGTCGGGAACACTCGACAGAGGAGTTGGTCGGGGGCGCTGTAAATCCCCATGATGGTGGTGAAGTGATTGACGTGTTCCAGCGGGTCGTCCGTCCCGTCGAACGTTTCAATGTTGGGAAGCTTGAAACCGTTTGAAATTGGATGGTCCAGGACTTGAGGTGATAGTGGGGAGCCGTGGCGCGCGGGATGGCGGGCGAGAGCTGCGCGTCGCCCTGCTTGGGCATACTCCTCTTCTATCATGTTGCGTATTTCTTCTCGCGTAGCTCTTTCCACTGCTTGCTCAGGGGCAGCTCTTCCGGGGTGGTGGCGGTGGTTAGCTTCTGGGCCTCCAGCTGGTGGGGCAAGGTGAGCGGAACTTGCTGCATTGGAGAATCCTTCCGAGGCTTCGTCTTCCTAGGTGGCTTCCCCGTTCGGGGTATGATTCAGAATTGGGGGTGGTGGTGCGTTCAGAGCTGGCGGCTGGATCGGAGCTGGAAGAGCCCCAAGATTCCTTACGAGAGCCAACATCTCAGCTTGATGTTCTTCGATCTGCCGCATGCGCACCTCCAAACCCGCCGTGGGTGCTAGTAGTGCCTCCTCTGCGGGAGGTGCATCGATAAGCGAGTGGGAGGGAGCCGGGTCGACGCGTCCTTCCGGCCTCGATCCTTCAGTAGTGCGAGCACTCTTCCTTGCCATGGCAGTCGGCTTTTGAAGAGTTGTTGGGAATGTTCCCACAGACGGCGCCAAACTGTTGCGGAACGCTTAGGGCTCTTGGTAGAACGGCTCACTTGAACCGCCTCAGCTCGTGAGCGAGCTAAGCGCGCAAACAGTCAATTAGAGGTTCGTTGGGTACGCAGAGACTTTTTAACGTGGAAAACCCGGAAAGGGTAAAAAACCACGTGGCTGGAGCTGTGCCGACCAAACTTCACTATTTTCTGGGGGGTTACAATTGGGAAACTTGGATTCGAGCGCGACAGGCCGCTGCTCGTTGCAATACTTGGAGGGAGAGAGAGCTCTGAGGGTGACAGGCCACCTCTCGAAAAACTAAGTCCTTTTTACTTCTGAGACTACTAGTCGCCTTTCGGAAGCGGGAAGGCCAGTCACCTTTCCCTTCTGAGATTACTGGTCGCCTTTCGGAAGCGGGAAGGCCAGTCGCCTTTCTCTTCTGAGAACGCTGGTCGCCTTTCTGGAAGTGAGAAGGCAGTCGCCTTTCTCTTCTGAGAACGCTGGTCGCCTTTCTGGAAGTGAGAAGGCCAGTCGCCTTTCTCTTCTGAGAACGTTGGTCGCCTTTCTGGAAGTGAGAAGGCCGGTCGCCTTTCTCTTCTGAGAACGCTGGTCGCCTTTCTGGAAGTGAGAAGGCCAGTCGCCTTTCTCTTCTGAGAACGCTGGTCGCCTTTCTGGAAGTGAGAAGGCCAGTCGCCTTTCTCTTCTGAGAACGCTGGTCGCCTTTCTGGAAGTGAGAAGGTCGGTCGCCTTTCTCTTCTGAGAACGCTGGTCGCCTTTCTGGAAGTGAGAAGGTCAGTCGCCTTTCTCTTCTGAGAACGCTGGTCGCCTTTCTGGAAGTGAGAAGGTCAGTCGTCTTTCTCTTCTGAGAACGCTGGTCGCCTTTCTGGAAGTGAGAAGGCCAGTCGCCTTTCTCTTCTGAGAACGCTGGTCGCCTTTCTGGAAGATGAAGATCTTCAAGTCCCGAAGGAGATCGTCAAATCCCGAGGGAGATCTTCAAGTGCCGAAGGAGAATTCCGCAAAAGTCTGCAAGGAGCTCTCCTGGGCCAGAAGTCCCAGTCCTTTCAAATGAAGTCATGGGGCTCCTTTTATAGTTTTGGCCGGGGGTAGTCCGGTAATCTCGCCGTTTGCAGTTTCCATAAATGTTTGGTGGACGAATCATATTCTCCGGTTTGGGGCCCTCGGATCGCCACTTTTCGTAAATGACTGCCTTGCCCCTCGGGCAGCTTGGGCAGCTCGGGCAGTTCGGGCAGTTCCGTTGGAGGCGAAAAAGGCGACTAACTGTTCCTGAAAAGTGAGAAGCCTGAAAGATAAAAAGTGAGACGCCTGAAAGACAAAAAGTGAGACGCCTGAAAGACAAAAAGTGAGACGCCTGAAAGACAAAAAGTGAGACGCCTGAAATACAAAAAGTGAGAATGCTCCCGAACGCGTTCGAGAGCGTTCTGAGCCCGCGTAAGCGCTAAAGTGCTCCGAGCGCGCAACGAACATGGAAGCGCTCTGAGCGCGCTTAGTAGTGTTCTGAGCGCGCGTGAGCGCGGAGGCGTTCCGAGAAAACGGTGGAACGGGAAGTTGTCCCCCAAAGGGGAATTGGGATCCGACGCGCTCGACGAGGGGGCGTGAATACGGCGGTGTTCCTTACGAGCCCCCTTGTGGAGAAAGCGCGGGGAGGAGGCCTGGCCGCACCCTAAGGGCGGCGCGGTTGGGCCGCATCCCGGGGGGACGCGGCTAGGCCGCACCCCAAGGGGGTACGGTTTGGCCGCACCCCTCAAGGGGGGTGCGGCTTGGGCCGCACTCCCCAAGGGGTGCGGCTAGGGCCGCATCCCGGGGGGACGCGGCTAGGTCGCACCCCAAGGGGGTGCGGTTTGGCCGCACCCCTCAAGGGGGGTGCGGCTTGGGCCGCACCCCTCAAGGGGGGTGCGGCTAGGGCCGCACCCCCTAAGGGGTGCGGTTGGGGCCGCACCCCTCAAGGGAGGTGCGGCTCGGGCCGCACCTCTCATGGGGTGCGGCTGGGGCCGCACCCCTTGAGGGGTGCGGCTGGGCCGCACCCCTAAGGGGGGTGCGGCTCGGGCCGCACCCCCCAAGGGGTGCGGCTGGAGCTGCGCCCCCTTGAGGGGTGCAGTCGGTGCGCGGCCGGGCCGCTTCCCCGCGATGGGGCGTGCTGCCCGTGTGCTACCGTGCACGCGGTGGTGCATGCATCTGCGGTTTGCTCCGGGCGCGCCTTGACTTTGGCGGATGGCGGCGGGAATGGCGGGCTCGGTCTTTTCAACTCAAGCGATTATGCGTTGTCCGTTGCCCCCACCTTTCTTAAGCGGGGTTTAGTCGTGCACGTGGGATGGCCCCATATCCGCCATTATCGGTTAGGAAAGAGAATAGAAAATGCAGAGGAGCGGGACGAGGAAGAATACTCTCCAACAGTAGAGAACTTGGATTTGATGCCGACATTAACTATAGAATATAAATATATAATATATTCAGATTATCATTCCAAAAATAAAACTAAAGAAATTGTAAATTTTGCTCAAGCTATGTATTATGTATTGGCAGCTCACAAATGACTACTGACAGTCCCAATAAACTAAAAAATACATATAAAAACTAAATTTACTCTTCTCTAATAACAGCCTCACTTAAAAACTCTTCATTTCCGCCTGATTTTTTCTGTTCTCGTCGAAATCCCCTGAAAACTTCTGATTTCTCTCCGCCGGTCACCCACAACCACCGAAGAATAACCCTTCGACACCGTCGAACTTGTCTGAATATTTATTGGCGACACCGACGAACCCATCCAAAATCTGGTATATTTTCTCCTATTTTTGATTTTTTATGCACCTCCTAAATAATATTTTTCATTTACTTTACCATTTAGTGAGAAAATAGAATGATTTTTTTCATTAAATATGGTTTGTTTGACATAATTTTTATTTTCATTTTGGGCTGTCAATATCCATCAAGCTGCCAATATCGCTTTGTTGGGCTGCTATTATCATTGGGCTGCCAATAGTCATTCAGGGGTTGTCAATATAAACACCCTTTATATATATATATATATATATATATATATATATATAGATACACACACACAAGCGGTAGTATTCACGCATGAGGTTATACTCATCTCCCGGCACGATAGTATATTTGTCATTCATCATCCTCATAAATTTTTGTCTCGTCAAATACAAAACAAAAATTGAAGAATAATTACATATTGTACACTTGTCATTCGTCATCCCGGTAAACTTTTGTCTCGACAGATACAATATTTAACAAAAATCGAAGAATAATTAGATACTTATGAAAATAGTATAACAAACAAATAAATTCAATTCAATTTTTTTTTAAAATTCCACATGAAGCGGTGTTAAAATAGAAATATGAACGTTTCACCGAAGATTGTTCTAAGTTTACCCTTATAAAATAGTGCATGCGTCTATATATCAACATGTAAGCATATATCAAACGAGACAGCAACTAGGTCATAGAATTCATGGTTTCTCCCCATATCAAATGGGTTTTTATCTAAGAGCAGCTCCATTTTTTTTTGAATCTTCATGCTCGACTTCATCCAGGTTTCATGGATCGACGACATCGTCTTTCGCTCTCGACTGCGCTCGTCAACTAGGATTTCACGCTAGAAGTCGGCCTCCTTTGTCGCTCCAGCTTTCACGAAGTAACTGTCTTATTCAGGGACTTAACAACGAGTCATGTGATCAGATCGAAGCTGTGTTGTTTCGGCAGATCACTTGGTTTTGTTATACTTGCACCCTTTTATCAATAAATAAATAAATAAAACTTTCATTGCTCCTAGTGGGCGGCGCCGAAGTGTGGCGCTAGAAGAAGGGAATTCTATGCAAAAATAAAAAGTTTAACTTTCGTGCGTTAGTTAGCGTGAAAATAACATGTTTTGGTGTGCTAATATAATTTTGCGGTCAATAAATCGATGCGCTTATAACATTTCGATCCCAAGAATTAACTCAATATTTGATCATTTGTCTTAGGCTATGTTGGGAGGGCGTCTGTGCTCTGGTGCGGTTGCAGTGGACGACGGTGTTTGTTTCTCCGTCTTTCCCCGCCTTTTCAAATCGCCGTACTCTACCAACGGCGAAATACCGCCGCTCCCTTTCCGGCCGCCACCGGAGTCCCAAACAAAGCCTTAATTGCGTGAGGCCCAGCTGAAATGCATGCACGAAGCCTTACGTACGTGAGGGTGGGGTATTAAACTATTAATATCAAAAGATGCGTTGCTCGTGCGATCACATCAAGTGTTTCTATCTTGGGCTGCATATTTCTGGTGCGATCACATCAAATGTCTCGTCATAAAAATTAAAAGTAGATGGCTTCATTGTATACGTGCTCATCAGCCATTGGCTGATATATCAATCATCAAATGAACCAAGGGAGCAGGTTAAGATTGCTGTGGACGCGAAACACCAGAACATGTACCCAAATTACTCCCTTGGTCCTCATCCTCTGGGGAAGGGGAAATGTTACCGTGCGCCCGATACACACAGCTCTATTTGTGAGAGCAAATCTGATCGTAACAATCAAGAGTCCAACGGTTGAAATCAAAATTGATAATTACATGCAGTCGTATTTTTGCGATCGTAAAATCACAGGCCATAATTTCTAGTTTTGATTTCAACCGTTGGATCCTTGTTTCTTATGGTCGGATTTGCTCTCGAACACAAATATGTGTGTCGGACGCACGAAAAAATTTATCCTTGAAAAGGATGTGGCAACTGCTAAAGTTGGCCGTTAATGAGGTTCTGGTTGGGGCGGCGAATGTTATTTTGATCATTTGGCGCGGTCACGAACGCCGAAATTAGGAGGCAGACAAGGCTCCGTTTGGCGCGTTTTTTTTTTCTACTGCCGTGAGTTTGGACAAAAATGACACCGTTATAGAATGCATGTTTGGCATGACAGTAGTGGTTATGACCGCCACCAAGAAAAAATAGTTTTGAACATAAATGTGGATGAAATTTCTTAGGTTATCAGGTCAGGGATTCAGGAACGACGTTTCATAATCACCGTGTTCACTATCGCCACCGCGGTGCCAAACCGCGGAGTCAAAGACTCTGTCGGAGGAGTCAAATGTGCTGCTAAAATAGTTATGATATGTTATCAAATGAAGGGCACATGAAATTAATATATATGACGTCGGTCAATATGCTTACATTTAAATTATAAACTCTTCCTCAAATATATGATTTAAAACTCTTTTGGGATTTTTGTGAGTGTTTCTTCCCTCCTTATGAGCCTTTAAATTTAGGGTTGTGTTAAAGGCACACCCTAAAGCGCTATATGCACACAAATTTTAAGGGAAAAAAAGATCAATGTGTTATATGCACACTAATTTTAAGAGAAAGAAGCCTAATAATTTTTTGGTGTGTCTTTATCACTTATATGCACACATCAATTTTTGTTGTGCCTTTAACAACACTCTGAATTTATGGACCACAACTTAAGTTTGATCATCTAAATGATCTTATTGGCAGTACCTATAATATCCAAACGACCATAAAATTAACTACTAGACAAAGAAACAACAACAAATATATCCAAACGATCGACCGAGCGGTCTGGCACGAAGAACCATTGTTCCTTACATGATTGTACTCTCGCCGCTCTCCTTCTCCCGTACGCAACTTGCGGCAACGACTAGACCCCCCAACCTTTCTCGACGTCCTCTTACTCACAAAACAACGACATCGAAAGTAACCTTACATTTTAATGCATAGTCAAACTGGCTGGGGGTCAAGTCGTTATTTCCACAATTTGCGTACGACAGAAAGTGAGCGGCAAGACTGCTGTAGTGTAGGGCACAAGAGTTCACCCTGCCAGACTGCTCGTATGTATGTATGTATACATATTAAGCCCCATTATTGGCCAATCCGTCCGATTTTACCCAAGACGCATAACCCACAAGGTGCGTCTGCAACCCCGCTCAAGTCAGCCCGCCTGCCTGCCCATCCGGCCCGCTAAAGCAAACTAGGAGGTGTTTTTGTGCATGCATATTAAAATATCAAATGTGAACTTACAAAATATATAATATATGAAAAAGAAAAACTCAATGCAAACAATGATTAGCTTAAGCACATCGGATAATCTTAATTAATTACTCTCAGCTGGAAGCTTGCACGCAATCGACAGATGCGGCGCACTCCCGCGGACATGTCTACTCGATCCTTGCATTCGATATCTCATCTTAAGCTAGCCGCCCGGACAAAGCTATAAAAATTGGCGTGACGTTTTCGCTCCGGTGAGTTTGGAGAAAAACTCCACCGCCTACTTGGCATGCGAACGGTTATGACCGTCACCAAGAAAAGATTACTAGTTTTGAACATAACAGTGAACGAAGTTTAATTTCTTAGATGAGGTCCGGCGTTTACGAATGATACGTTCGCGGCCGGCACCGCCGCGCCAAACAGAGCTTTACTGACGTGGCACTTACATGCTAATCACAGATTAATTAAGAAAGAGGAGAGCTATAATTACTTCAACGTCTCCATCTCCCCCTTCCCTCTCAGAAGAATATAATGTGGTTTTATTTCCCCGGAACAATCCAGACCGCATGCGAATATTAGAAAGTATGGCTGGAAATTGAATATGAGAATATTATATTAATAATATTTGGAGTCTGTGGTGATGAAATAATCAACGATCCAGATAGAGCCGGACCCACATATGGGCTGGTGGTCGGCATAATTCCGTGACAAAAAAAAAGAAGTGAAAATTGTGTGTGGATGAGTACTTTGTGCAATATTTCTTGTTATAACTTGCCGTCTCCGCGGGCATTTGCGAGGCGCTTGTGAGATGACTTCAGGTCTTTGCGAGATGGTTCCAAGTTTCTGCGAGGAACGTGCGAGTTTCCCACAAGTTCCCTCAAAGCCGGGGCGAGATGATGTGAGATCGTCACCACTATAGCCTTGCAAGGTCTATCTTACGATTTTTCCATCCTTTAGCTGAAGTACACGCTCATCGTACCATCATGTTGATGGTGTTACATCGTGGAGGTATCGTGCCATCATCTTGACCCGGGCAAGGGCCAAAGTATCAGCTCGCAGTGTTCAGAATGCAGTATGAGGGAAGGTTACTTGTTTTCGAGCGACCACGAAAAGATACATAGAAGAGAACAAATTAAAGAGTATTTTATTAATTGCTTGATGAGGTGATGGTGTTACATTGTGGAGGTCTCGCAGCTTACATAAGAGTGTATATGAACTCTCCGCCTGAATCAAGTGTTGTGCGAGTTCGGGGGAAGACAGTTGAAGTCTCCAAATCTTCAATTAGGCTACTTTCGCAGGGTGTGAATTACCTCCCACCCATTACAATGATGTCTCCACCAGCCCACCTGCGCGGTCTTTGAGAGTTCGTTGAAGTGATCTGTCAAGCTCGCTGAGGTGATCTAAAGAGCTCGCCGATGTGATCTGCTTAGCTCTCCAAGGAGACTTGTCTAGCTCTTCAAGATGACCTTTTGGCATGCCCTCCACGTGTATTTTTGTTCTCAAGAAATATGGATAATATACAAATATAGATTCTATAAATCATATTCATTTACAATTTATCAATACTACTTTTTTTGTTTCACTTTAACAATTTGAAATTTAGATGTTAGTAAAAATTATTATTTTTTATTATTAATAACAATGAAAATTATCTCATTAATCACACGCACGCACGCGCGCACACACACACATTAGGTCGAATAAGTCGAATGTGTTGTTTTATCGCTAATTTCCTCATTACGGGACTGAACTTCGTGCAGTTGAATGCAGGGGTACACTGGGATATTGTCGTTGCTGGAATAATGACTCAGGCAGATTTTGTCGTGATCGGGGTACTCGCACGGTGCCTTATGTGCTTCATAAGTCATTTTTTGAAAAACATAAATAATCAAAGCCTACGTTCGTATGACACGATCTCGCTTGCTAGGGCACAACTTGGACTACGCCAGCTGGCAGGCAGTGATTATGTGACGTGGCATTGCTGCCCCCCCCCAAAAAACTCCAAGAAATATAAAGATGTACCAAGGTTTAGAAACTGTTAAACGTTAACAAATTGGGCCGAGGCCCAACTCGGCCCAATTACAAAAAAAAATACTCCCTACAATTTGGGCTTGTTAGAGGTGAAAGGGGAAAAAGCCCAGTCTATGAATATTGTAAGCATACAGTTAAACATCGGCTTTAAATATCCACTCGGGTTTTACTGCATCAGCCTCTGCATCAGTCTCTGCCGGGCGGAGTCGAGGCAGCAATGGGGGTTGTCAAGACAGGAAGTAAATTTTCGATCACTATGTCGTACGATCCCGCCGAACGTCGGCGAGCTGAAGCGGAGATCGCCGTAGTCGAGCTCCTCGTGGCCGATCTCCAACGTCGGGCCGCCATCTCAAAGGATCCATGCGATTACTTTGAACTCTCTGACACGATCCAGCGTCTCGCCGGTCTCTACGCCCATAGGTGTGTCTTCCTCATCGCCGACCTTCGCCGTTTGAAGGCATTAATCCCCGCTGGCTTAAGTCGTCAGGCTGAACTTGCAGAACCTGCGTAAGTGTACTGGGTTTAAGCGGGATGTGACTAGGGTTTCTTCTTTTCCGCTTCTCTTTCTTGTTCTTAATTGATTTATCTCTCCGTGCGGTTAAAGAGTGTCCGATCCTTCCGGAGAGGTCGTGCAGCAGCAGGAGATTGGCCAAGACGAGGATGATGGTATTATTTGTGGTTCTTTTAGTGCTAACATTTCTGTATCAATCTATCTTACATTGATCTGTATCTTGAGAAATGAACAGATTGGGAGGCCCTTGCTGATAACGAGGCCGCCCTGGCAAATCTTTTACTCTCATCGCCACCGGCGTATACTACCGTATCTGAACCTCCAAATGCGGA
Organism: Dactylorhiza incarnata; assembly: GCA_033032865.1. NCBI lineage: Eukaryota > Viridiplantae > Streptophyta > Magnoliopsida > Asparagales > Orchidaceae > Dactylorhiza > Dactylorhiza incarnata. Next base: position 4,331,140 of record JAWHQI010000193.1, on the reverse strand, counting down.
TGAGCCCGATGCACCCGCAAGACGAAGAGGGAGAGGATCTTTCTTGTACAGGACGAATGAGCTATACTCCGATCAGGTGGATGACGCGCCCTTGGTTGATCACGATTCTGAAGTTCAAGACGCCGGTATTAATTCTTCGCCGGAGGACTCTGGAACACTGAGAAATCGTGAGTATTTGAAGACTTTTTTCTTCTTCTTCTTCTGTTTGGGGCTGGGTGAGATGGAATTATAATCTTTAAATTGATTCAATTCTTTGCAGAACAATTTGGTACTAACCATGTCATCTTGCTCTATGATTTTCCATGCACTACGCGAATACAATATTTGGAAAGCATATTTGAGAACTTCGCCTGTGTTGCTATTAGACGGGTTTCTTATACTGTTGCGCTTGCAGTGTTTCGAACACCGACTGCTGGTAATTTCCTTCATCTTTTCCTTCTTATCTATAGAATATGGCTTGCATTGATAGGAAATATATTATTTCCATTAGAACTACTATGAAACAAATCAAATAAAAATGAAACCATTGAAAGCAAGAAGTCTCTAGATCTGCCCTTGTAGTAGAAATGCCCCTTAATGTGGGGTTTATCATCGCCTATATACAACCCCACAAGATTACTTCACTTTCTTGAGTTTCTTGCAGCATGAATGAGAGCAATGATCTTAGAAAATTTCCTTGATATTTTATTGGCTCGATCCGGGTTGCTGTTTACAGAAAATTTCCACTGGATCTACTTGTTGAAAAAATGCATGGAATCATGTGATTGGTACAATTGTTGGAAAATTAGGTGAATTTTTTCCCCATAGTGTAAACTTGGGTTTGCGCATGTATCTTACTCTGGCTCCGTTTGGGGGGACTTATTTTCACCGGTCAAGCGGTTACGACCGCATGAACCCGACCTTAATTATGGTCCGGTTCATGCGGTCCTAACCGCTTGACCGGTGAAAATAAGTCCCCACAAACGGCCGGTTCATGCGGTCCTAACCGCTTGACCGGTGAAAATAAGTCCCCCCAAACGGAGCCTCTGTCTGTGCAGATAGAAGATGATAATCCCCGTGGATCATTGTAGTAGAAATGCCCCTTAGTTTATATTTGGGCTTTTTGGCACTTTGCACCCCCGAATTACGGGGTTTTGGCATTTTGCACCCCCAAAGTTTAAAATAGGCAGTTTGCACCCTCGAAATTCTAATTTGTGGCACTTTGCACCCTAGGGCTGATAATTCAGGGGTATTCAGGGATATTTCGGTCCTTAACCTCTCTTCTAATACCATTGCCGGAGAGATCCCAGCCTCATTACAAAATCGAGCCTACAACAAAAGCTTCCTCTCAAACCCAGCCCTCTGCACCTCCTACTCCCTCACCAAACTCCCAACTTGTAAACGCTGGTCAATCAGCCAAAGTAAAAATGCCCCTTAGTGTATATTTGCTTGATCAAATATGGTGTCTTGAACTTAATGTAAATGATTAAGACACTCTGTGACAGATTTCATAAGTGTGATAACTCTCTGAATATGAAAGACATGCTTATGAAATTTAGTATATGAGTGAGTTACCAATTTTTGGTAGCATTTTTGTCATATAGTTTTATTTAATATTCACTGAATGTTTATCTGATAGCATCCTCTCCTTTGTTTGTTGTCTTCAGACACGGGGAGGAAATTTAAGAACATTACTATGAAAAATAGTGAGTCTATGCTAGAATGTCTCCAAATTGATTGAGATTGATTGTTAATCAAATTCAAATGGATGGAGAAGAACTGACCGACCAAAAAATATTCGAAAACAAAATTTTAAAGAGAATGAAAGTAATGTCATTTTGTTGGTCATGATAACAATATAGATATCGATTTACTGATCCACATGACAGGGAAGAAGGAGATTTTTCTGGAATTTAGATAAATCTGTGAAAAGCATTGTCAAAATTGAGGGTACTGCCTATTTAATGTAGGGTGAATTTTGTACTCAATGGTGCTCGCTTGTTTACAGCATAAAAATATATCTACCTTGAATTATACAATAGATACCTTGAATTATACAATATATACCTTTAATTATACAATTAATTATACAATAGATACCTTTAATTATACAATATATACCTTGAATTATATAATATATGTCTTATAAGGTTCAGGGGGGATGATAGTTTACTGTGGCATCACAGATTTGAGATTCAGTGAGTTAAAACAGTTCTGGAAGTTGCATTGCTAATCACCATAGAAATGTATTTCAGTTGGGATGAAGTAGAGTAGACGAAAAGGAGAGGAAGAAGCTGAAAGAACAAAAAAAAAAAATCTGAACATTATTATTAAATCTGTACATTCACTAATCTATTTATAAAGACCTGCATAGTAGCCAATGATTCCAGCTATCTGAGCCAGCTGTCTTCCTGTTATAGGATTACTAATTTCATTAGTATATATAGCTGAGGTGTCCTTCATCCAACGGTTCACTTTGGAGTCGCCTTGTATGTATCTGTGAGAGAAAATTGAGGTTAGATTTCAACTAACGACAAACTACATGCCCATAAAATGGATCTGTGGTAAATTAGACTATCCTCATGTTAATTATGACTAGTGCACTTACGATAAGATTCTTGAAACAGACGCTACCGCGAGGGAAATGATTAAAATGATTTATCGTTGCAGCTCAGCAGGCGCAGACGGGCATAAAATTTCCATTCAAAGTGCGTAGATTGGAAGAGGGGGACATCGCTCTGCATAAAATCCCCCAGGAAGGTATGCTAGATTTGCATGGAGCCCCCCGACTCGTTTTTTCAATTTTGGCGGGCTTGCGCTAATAAATTGAAAAAAAATAACAATGCAGATCTGGAGCCCCCAGCAGCTAGGAGGCCATGGACGTCGTCGCCGAGGACAGCCCGGAGAATGATCGGGCACGCCATGGGAATCGAGCCGGGCAGCAGCAGCGCCGGTGCTTTGTCGGAAGAATTCAGGATGCAGGAGGCGGCCAGGAAGAACAGATTGCATCAAAGACATGATATGAAGGACGCCGCCTGGGGTCCCGACGATGAGTAGCGGCGCCAGTCGTTTTCTAAAACAGTTTGCAGACATGATTCCTTTTCTGACTCGTTTCAATTTTTCTGATTGTTTTCTCAGTTTCCAGATTCATTATCTTGCCTCGTACAGTTTTAAGGCTCGATTCAATTTCTGATTGTTTTCTCAGTTTCCGGATTCATTTTCTACCTTGTTAATAATAATAATACTAATAATTGTAGTAAAATTTGGCTCCACGCGCATGCGTGCAGTTTTAGTATACCAATTGGCGCCGTTCAATTATTCTTCTCTAAATGAATATATATATAGATAGACATGATATCCCAGTTGTGCTTGGTTTTACTTTTCAACGTGCAGCATACCTCCATTTCCTCTCATTAAAACGTGTCATGGTACTGCAGCACTCTAATAAAATTAATTTAAATATTTATGTTTATTGGATGATGGGCGGATCCGGATGCCCAAAAGTCGCCTGAGCCGCTCCCACAGCTAATGGACTGATGAAAAGAGAAGCGCCAAGGAAAGTAAAGAGCACGTTATGCTCGGATCTGCTGGCTCTTTTCTGCACGTTGAATTGTTAGAAAACAATATTAATGCCACGTGTTAATATTAGCTGCCTCAGCTTTCTAAATAATTATTCATTAGAATAAACTCTAGTGCTGTCTTGACGTCTCCTTCTCAATAATTGCTTTTAATGTATCGTTAATTGTAATTATTGACGAGTGCTATCCCTTTTCCTGTTCCCTCGGGAAGACCACACCAAAGAAGAAAGCCAAGACAGATTTGAATTCCAAGAAGAAACGAACAACACCTCTCGCTAAACTCGTGCAAGGAAAAGTCCTCCGTTTTCTTATATAACTGTTGTAATTAGATTTAATAACTAATTATTTAGTTAGTTCTCCGTCATATCATCATTAAAGTACTTATGTGAGTCCTCCGACACTACATGCCGCATCCGTTATCACAAATGTTGTCTTAACACACATGCCGCACCCCTTCTCACCATTCATACCGCACCACCTCCCCCCCCCCCCCCCCCCCCCCCTTGCGACGTACCGTTAGTCGAGAATCTTCCATGGCTTGTCCCTAAGATGACATGGTATTTATCGGGCACTCTTGACGAGATATTCAACCCAAACATTCATCTCGAAACCTTTTTCGTATTCTACTTTCCCGCTCTTCCCACATCCTGCTCTTCTCTCGTCCCGCTCTTCACTCTACAAGGGGTCATCCGCTCGAGCTACGCGCCGCTTGAAGAGAGTAAATCATCGCTCTGGCTTCCCTAAGAAGTTGCCAAGTAAGTGGAGCTTGTCTTATTTCTACTACATATGTTCTTTCCATTTCCTCCCACTTAACTTCGAGGATAAACACATTATGTTCATCTTTTCTGGGAGCAAATCTTTGAATTCAATGAAAAATCTTCTTATTTCTTAGAAACTATTAACTTTTCCCTCACATGTAAGATCTTATCCGATCTTTTCTCTGATACACAAGGGTGTTTCTCGCTACCACTATATGTATGATGCTTCCGGACCTGACAGCAGCAATGACATGCTCGTTTTTTTTTCTTGACACCGCCCAACAACCAGTTGAAGGAACATGTTCCATTGACATGCGCGACAACCTAGACCCCACCCATGTTTGCTTATAAATAATCTGGTTTGAGAACAATATAGGCATCTTTTGAAGGACTGCTTACCTACTTTGGTTTCATTCGGCATCGAGAAATCTTGACATTTTTGGAGGGGGCACTCTATGATAACTTATCAGGTGTGCGGTGGGACCTCCAGCGATCTCTGACTGCTTTTGTTGTTCTCAGCCACAATAAAGTAAGGTCATCTCTGGCCACGAACATTTTAGGGTTCAACATGTTTGCTCCTACTTCTCTTTAAACCTCTTCAACTAATAGAATCTATTAAACACCTTTTATGTTGCTTCAATTATATGGAACACGTGATGATCTCAGTATATCTGTGTGAAGGTATTTGAAAAATACTTTAATTTTAAGCATGCACCGCTTGAATACTTGTAGAAATTTAATTTCAACTCCTTAATACTCTTAAACAAATCCAATTTATGCAATTCAGTAATCGACTCTCAATCATGTGGCCAAAACACTAATCCAATACTTACCACTATCTATGTGCCAATAGCTACGCCACGAGTAATAAAATTTGTATACAATGCATATTTGATGATATGCAATACTATACTCTTCAATGACCATTGAATGATATTTCATTATTTTTAGAGCTATTTGAATATATCGCCGGCGCCTCCACCTATTTATCGAATATATAAAGTTTGATATTCCCTACCCCAAATAGATATGGACCATTAAAAACACCACATCTATTCCCTATTAAGTGTCGAGCCACTTTCTATTTGAGCACATTCGATAAGAACACGTAGATTTGATAATCTAAGCTTCAAAGAAGGTATCCTTGTTGTACGCAAGTACCATGCAGAGTAACGCATCGACTTCATCTACAATTCTAGCTTTACAATTCTGTAAATGACTCATTTACCCTTCTTTTCTAATCACTTATTGAACTTGATACATTAAGCTTAAATACTCCTATAAATTCAACTTCTTAGTTTTACAAGTAAAAAATTGTTAATGTCCCTTTTTCACATTGAGAGCCTCTTCTCTATGTAAATATTATTATCATAATTATTATTAACAAAATCACACAATGATAAGAGTAAATATATGAGACAAAGAACTTTGTTTGGTTTTCCACCTCCAATTTTACTTCAAGGTCGCTTACTATCTTGTTGAACCTATTTTTATGGCGTGGAGTTTAGGTCCCGACCTACAAGCATAAATTAAAAAGTTGCTATTTTGGTGTGACTTTAAGAGATTTATCATATACAAATCTTGACATGTTGAAGTTTTTGTTAAGATGTTATACATCATGTATTCTACAAAATTAACTTTGCTCTATCATGCATTTTGATCTAATTATGTGTTTCATCTTCACGTTACCATCATATATATAACTAAACTTTCATGCTCCTCCGAATTACCATCATATATATAACTAAACTTTCATGCTCCTCCGAATCCACCAACATATATGTTGCATAAGCTGTCGTAAGAACAAAATTGTTAATTCCTTATAAGTGTCGAACCGCTTTCTATTTGAGCGCATATGTTAAAGTTGCATTGAATTAAGACTCTTGAGTTTTAAACAAGACTTCCTTCTTGCTACTCAAATAGGTTCTTTTACAGCTCTAGGGTCACTAGCTTTTTCAACTTCATTTACAACTCTAGCTTGAGAACTTTTCTTGATATAGCTTCTCGAACTTAATACTTTACATGCTTGCATGATTCAAACGGTTGCATAAACCAATCTTCACTATCACACCCTCCTGACTTTTTCCACCTCTCTATATCACTTACAATCTAATACTCTCATAGATTCAACTTCTCATAATGTATTATTGAAAGGTGTTGATATCACTAGCTTTCTCCGTTTTAAGAGTCTTTCGCTATCAAAAAGTATCCTTAATATAGCATATAAGGATAAGAGCCAATAATTTTGAAATATATAATTCCTCCTTGATCCATACTTTATTGCAACTATAAAGTTGATTCATTATATATAACTGAGCTTACTTTATTGCAACTATAAAGTTGAGTCTCAAAGTCTTATCATGTGGACCGTGCATTTTGATTTAATTAGACGGGAACTAATGGGCTCCGTTTGGCTCATTGTTTTTGCTTCGGTGAGTTTAGACAAAAATGTCACGTCATAGAATGCATATGTTTGGCATGATGGACAACGGTTATGACCGCTAACAAGAAAATAAAACTAGTTCTAAACATAAAAGTGAATGAAGTTCCCTACACTACAAGAAAACCGGTTTTTATTGACGAAATATTGATGATCAAATATATTTTATTATTAAAGATATACTTTTTGTGACTAAGTTCGAAATTGATTACTAAACAATGATTTTCATTTCATTATTGAATAAAATAAATATTTAGTAATAATGCGTACTCATATAAGATTCTCATTCATACAAGTCAAGGAGGTGGTTATTCCAAAGGCCCACTAAGATGATAAGAGGGAAGTGGGAGAGTGGGCAAGCCCACTATCTCCGCCACCAACCACCCGTGCAAGACCGCGTGCGATCGCCTCATCCGAACGCTACAGCACCACGCAAAGCAGGACCGCGCGCGGTAGCGCCCGCGGCAAACGCGGCGCTACCGCGCGGTAGCGCCGAGCCTCCCTTGAGGGGTGCGGCCTAACCGCACCCCTCTTGGGGTGCGGCCAGCCCGCACCCCCCTCTTGGGGTGCGGCCAGCCCGCACCCCCCTCTTGGGGTGCGGCCAGCCCGCACCCCAATAAGGGGGTGCGGCCAGCCCGCACCCCTCTTGGGGTGCGGCCAAGCCGCACCCCCTTCTTGGGGTGCGGGGTGCAGCCAGGCCGCACCCCCCTCTTAGGGTGCGGCCAGGCCGCGTCCCTCTTGGGGTACGGCCCGGGCACACCCCCCTTTGGGGTGCGGTCGAGTCGCTCTCCCCCATAGCAAGGTTGGGGTGAGTCCCCCCTCTTCCGGCTCGCCGCCCGCTTTTCGGGCTCCGGACTCTGTTCGGAGCAATTCCCCGTTCGTTGCGCGCTCAGAACACTTCTGAGCGCGCTCAGAGCACTTTCACATTTTGGGCACGCTCACTTTTTGTCTTTTTGACTTCTCACATTTTGTCTTTATGACATGCTCACTTTTTGTCTTTCCAGCTTCTCAAATTTCAGGAATAGCTTGTCGCCTTTTTCGCCTCCAACAAAACTGCCTGAACTGCCCGAACTGCCCGAGCTGCCCGAGGGGCAAGATGGTCAATTACGAAAAATGACGATCCGTGTGCTCTGAACCGGAAAATATGATTCGTCCGCCAAGTGGTTACGGTGGTTACAACGGCAAAATTACCGGGCTACCCCCGGCCAAAGCTATAAAAGGAGCCCCAGGGCTTCATTTGAAAGGACCTTGCCTTCTGGACCCGGGAGAGCTTCTTGCAGACTTTCGCGAAATTCTCCTTCGGACTTGAAGATTTCGTTCTTCCCGAAAGGCGACTCAGAGCGCTCACTTTTGTTCTCCAGGACGTTATCACTTTTATTCTCCACCTTTCTCAGAAGGAGAAAGGACTTAGTTTTTCTGGAACCTTCGGAATTCTCTCTCTCTCTCTAGTATTGTAACGAGCAGCGGCCTGTCGCGCTCGACTTCTAAGTCTCTAATTGTAACCCCCCAGAAGATAGTGGAAGTTTGGTCGGCACAGCTCCGACTACATGCTTTTTTACCCTTTTCGGATTTTTCATGCTAAAAAGTCTCAGTGTAATCAACGGATCTAAAAATAACTGTTTGCGCGTTTAGTTCGCTCCCGAGCTAGGGTGGTTCAAGTAAACCGGTCTACCAAGAGCCCTAAGCGACCCGCAACAAGCTAGTAACTTAAAATATCGTTAGTGACAAATTTGTTTCTGTAAAAATACTTTCTGTGCGTTTTTGTTTGCGTGTTCACGGTTCATAACAACTGGGTTCACGACCGCTACCCCCGTGCCAAACAGAGTGTTAGTCTCCATTGGTTGAGCGAAATTGAGGTATCAAAATTGAAATTGGATGTTTAATGGGTTTACTTTCAATTCTAATTACAGACCACCGATTCCAGTCTACGATAATCTTTAACAAGAATAATATTAAATCTTCTCGAGCATATCCAAATATTTCATTTTTTTTTTCATTAAATTTTTCTACTTTAAAGTTTAAACCTCCTGTGACAAGCCAATAACAGACAATTAAAACTAACACATTCAAAAAAATTAAAAATAAAATTAAAATTCCACGGTGGAATTCAAAGCTTATCTAATTAGTCAAATACAACCATTAAATGCACGCATCATCATGCACATGCATGCTGCGAAGCATTTTGCTCAACTATAAGAACTAAATAAAAGACCGGTCAACTCTCTCTCTCTCTCTCTCTCTCTCTCTCTCTCAATTTAAGATGACTCTAGATTAGTCCTAGGACTTTTGAACTAATTTTGAAATAGGTCGGCAATATTTTATAATTTTGATACTTGTTACGGTCCTCACAGAGTTTCATTTTTGAATAGGCATGCAGGTCGTACACTCCAACCCATCTCCGCACACAGAGTGTGGTCCATATGCAGCGATTTGTTGAGGTGGGAATTTGAACCCGCGACCTTCTAGATAAAGGGACTTAGCGTCTGCCTTTATCATCAGTTGAGCTGCATCTCAGTTGGACACTGTTTCCCTAAAGAAATCTAAGACTCCTTTAACACCGTTTATTTTTGCTCGGGTGTGTTTGAACGAAACGTCAGCGTCACATAATGTTGAGGCTCCGCTCAAGATAGTCCACAATACCTCATCAAGTGCGGAATGAGTATTTATAGTATCTCCAGCGTAGAGCAATTCCCTAGTGACACGGAACCCATTAGGTCGTTCCGAGTCGGTCCTGACACGCGCGGACATATTATTATAAATAGAACTAACAATCTCCTCCTATGTCCGCGGTATACCGACGTTGGAAAAGGGTTGGTGTGTGTAATGTTCAACCAGTTCGACTCATTACACAACCGTGTCCGCAAGTACCTGTTATGACATATTGGACTGAAGAAAACAGAAGTATGTATGCACGCATAAGCATAGGACATAGACTAAGCAGCATCACATCAGAATCCAAGTACAGTCAAAGAGATAGGTACCAGAAGACCTAATGTCTCATGACTAACAAGGAGTAGGAAATAGTCCAAACAAAACAGGTAAAGAGAGCTAAACAGTGCTCTAAGTCAGAGAAAGAAAACCAAACAGATACTCTAGAAACCATCATCCAGCAGATCATCCTTTTCAGGATCCCAGTCTGCATGTGCTCCTCCTGCATCAGCATTTTCTGTAATTTCCAACTGAGAACTTCATTTAGAATAAATTCAACAATAGAAAATATACATGTATCTAGTTCTGTATATAAGAATGTAGTACTTTAATTATGCTCAGAGGATATAGGTAGAGTATTTCAGGTTTAACCGCAGAATCTAATAACTGTTTCCAAACGAAACGATTTCAGACTTCTGGACAACGCAGCTATATTTGTGTTCCTATGTGTGATATCCTGGTTACTGTTCTTCTAGGGTTAATTGGAACTCATCAAATGTGGAATGGAACCAATTAACAGGAGAAGGTCCAAAACAAGTTAGATCGTGTTATCAAATGTGGAATAACACTCTCCTCCAAGTTAAGGAAGACGAATCTGGATGAGGTTGTTATCATCAAATGTGGAATGAAACAACCAACCAGAGGTTCGTACTCAGCGACCAAAATACCAACGGAGCACAATATGCTAAATTTGACAAAGGAATCAAAACATTCGGACTTAGGCTGGTTTCAAACCGCTTTGAGTCTCATTTCCCCCACTGTTTTGATTGAACGGTCTCGGGGCATTCCTTTTGTCAGTGGATCAGCTAGATTATCCTTCGATCGCACGTCGACCAAAGTAATAACGCCTTGTTCTTTAAGATAATTCAATATGGCGTGTCTCAGTCGTACATGTCGTCTCTTAGTGTTAAAGAGGACATTCTTAACAACTTGGACTACAGCCTGATTATCACAGTATAGGCTTAAAGAATTGATTTGAACTCTAGACAAGGGAATGTCTAAGATCAAATTTCTGATCCAGTCTGCCTCTTCACCAGCTGAAGCTAAGGCAAATAACTCGGCTTCCATGGACGACAAAGTTATGCATGTCTGTCTCTTGGACTTCCAAGTAACTGCAGCGCCACCCAATGTGAATATAAATCCACTTGTGGACTTGCTGTTTGAAACTTCTGAACACCAGGAGGCATCAGAGTAACCTTCCAAAGTAGGAGGGTGACTAGTATAGCATAGAGCGTGGTCTTTAGTACCTTTGAGATACTTCATCAGCCTATCTAGGGCATCCCAATGCTCTTTGCCTGGACTACTGGTAAAGCGACTTAGCATGCTTACGGAGAAAGCAATGTCAGGTCTAGTGCAGCTTGTGGCGTACATGAGACTTCCAATGATCTTTGAGTACTTGACTTGATCAACGCTTGTTCCTTCATTCGGACTCAGCTTGACGTTCGGATCAGTGGGTGTTTCAACAGGCCTACAATCTTTATAACCCCAGGTATTAAGAATCTGCTCTATGTAGTGAGCTTGACTCAGAGTGATACATCCCTTTTCTACTCTTACTTTCATACCTAGTATGGTATCAACGGGACCAAGGTCCTTCATATCAAACGCTTTGGCGAGAGCGGACTTAATATCCCTCACGGCAGCTAGGTCTGACCCCAGGATCAACATATCATCCACATAAAGGCATATGATGACAGTTTGGTTCGACATTGAGCGGTAATAGAGACACTTGTCTGAGAGACTGGACTGAAATCCAAAGCTCTTTACCACTTGATCAAACTTCATGTGTCACATCTTAGGTGCTTGTTTAAGCCCATAGATAGATTTATCAAGTTTGCACACTTTATCCTTTAGATTTGTATGGACATAACCTTCAGGTTGTGCCATGTAGATCTCTTCATTTAGCTCTCCATTCAAAAAGGCTGTTTTCATGTCCATCTGATGGACGATGAAATTCTCTATAGAGGCTAAGGCTAGAAGAATTCTAATAGTAGATAGGTGACAGACAGGTGAATAGACATCAAAATAGTCAATTCCCCCCTGTTGTTTATAACCCTTAGCGACTAGACGTGCTTTGTATCTGGCTATAGACCCATCACTATGTAACTTCTTCTTCAGTACCCACTTGCATCCCAGGACTTTAGCTCCTTTCGGTAGGTCCACTAGATGCCAGGTATTATTTTGTAGCAGCGAGTTCATCTCATCGTCGATGGCTTCTGCCCATATTAACACATCTCTCGATCTCATCGCTTCCTGATAGGAAAATGGATCATCCTCTAAGTGGTAGGTGACGAAGTTCTCACCAAAATCCTTAGGAATTCTATCTCTTGTAGATACTCTAAGAGGAATAGGTTCGACCTCTAGAGGTTGGGGAGCAGTGCCAGAGGGGCCAGCTTCGGGTTCTACCGTGGACTCTGAGATCATATCAGTAGATCCAGGAACGGTCAGGTCATGATCTTTGATAAATTTATGCTCAAAGAAGATAACATCTCTAGACTCTATCACTGAATTAGTGGATAGATCCAGAAATCGGTCAGCTGCACTGTCTTCTGCACTGCCTAGATAGACGCAGGATGTCGTTCTAGGTCCCACCTTAGGTCTTGTATACGCACATAGGCGATACAGCCCCAAGTCTTAAGAGTGTCATATCTACAAGGATGACCGTGACACAGCTCATAAGGAGTAGAACTGAGCTTTGAGTGGGGCACTCTATTCAGAATGTGATTTGCAGTAAGAACTGCTTCCCCCCAGAAGGAATTGGGCATGCCAGCGGTCAGGAGCATAGAATTTAACATTTCTGTCAAAGTTCTATTCTTACGCTCAGCGACTCCATTTGATTGGGGTGAGTAAGGAGCTGTAGTTTCAAGGATTATGCCCTCAGTGGCACAAAACTCCCTAAACCCAGTTGCAGTGTACTCTCCTCCTCGATCACTTCTAAGTCTCTTAATCTTCAGATTTAACTGGTTTTCTACCCGAGATTTGAAGATTTTGAAGGTCTCGAATGTCTCGTCTTTCGATTTCAATAGGTAGACATGACAAAATCTGGAGAAATCGTCAATGAAGGTAATTTGATACTTTTTTCCCCCTCTAGTGGCATGACTCTGAAAGTCACAGAGGTCGGAATGAATCAATTCCAAAAGTTGTGTGCTCCTAGAAACGGTTTTGTAAGGGTTTCTAGTTATTTTAGTCTGGGCACAAACCTCGCACCTATCAAATCGAATAGAAAAATCTAACGGAATGTTGTGACTCTTAGCTAGATCGCGCATCTTCTTGTAGTGAACGTGTCCAAGTCTATTGTGAAGTAGCTTTGGATCTAACAGAGACGAACTCACTTGATTTATGCACTCGTTTTCTAGGCTAAGTATATACATTCCATTGATTAAATAAGCGCAACCAAAGTAATGTGAATTAACAGACAGTGTTATTCTACCGCTAATGGTTGTGAAGGACATTCCGGACTTATCTAGCAAACTCATAGAAATTAAATTCTTAGTTAAATTAGGAACTAATTTAACATTTTGCAAAATTAACAGTTTACCTGAAGAGAGGACGAGTTTTGCTGTCCCAGCATGAGTGACGACTGTCTCTCCTCCATTGCAGTTTTCAACTCTGTCTCGGACTGCTCGGACCTCTGAGAGAAGACCTCTGTCATTTGTGACATGACAGGTAGCACCGCTGTCCAGCCACCACTCAGAAGACGCACTGCGGTGATTGCTCCCGATCATAGCCACAAAGGACTTGGGATCAGAAGTATCGACCACCATGTTTGCAGAATTTTGTTTGGGAGGCAGCTTGCTCAAAATTAGACTCGCAGATGGATTATCGACCGTTTCAGACTGATCGTCTGTTAGCTTGTGACGCATGATTTCTAGTTCTAGGAACTGAAAGTGAGCGTGCACGCGGTCTCAAATCTCTTTCGCGGTCTTACATGCTCTGTAGGTCAAGGCAAGACGAGAATTTAGGGAATTCAGAAGGTAATTCCTGCAAAAATTCTCATCTTTGCTCCACTGATATTCATCCACATCCTCACGCGTAGTGGCGAAGTCACTAAGAACAGTGTAGAAAAATCCACATTCTATCATTCTTCGTTGGACATACACTTTTCAACTGAGGAAATCAGTGGCGTCGAAAGACTGCAACTTAGCGACGTCGAGCGCGCTTTTCATCGTTATTGCACTAGATTTAAAACAGAAATAAATTCTAGAACAAGTAAAACTGAAACGAATCACCTGATTCGCGCGAAGACGACCGGGAAACTTCAGATCCAATCCAATAATTGTTTTGCTCCTGCTCTCTGACTGAAATTAATCGCCAAAGTCTTGATCCGATCGGCAACTTGCAAAACTCCAGGCAAATGATCAGATAACTTCAACAAAAAAAAAAGAGTCGGCAATGATCTACTCTTGCAGAAAATCCAGATCTCCAGCAAAAGTTATTTGGAAATGAGGCTTGCAACTTCTCCTTGCAAATGAGAAGAACACCCACATAAGCTCTAGATTCAAACAGCAATTAAAGTTCACAGATCTGGAACGGCAGTTCACGATCTCTGGAATTGGTAGAAGTCGCAGAGAATCTGGATCTGAACGAGTGCCAAAGATCAATATGAGAAATCGGAGCATTCACCGACAGGAACTGAAGATCGGCTTCTGATCTGCGACTTCAGAACTGCTTCAGATCTCCCGATCAACCGCAGATGTCCTCCTCGGCAAATCGCGAATAGGAACGACGACGAGAGGGGGATCGGGACTTGCAGAACGATGCTAGGAAAATTGCAGATCGGGACTTGCAGAATCCCTCCAGATCGCGAACTCGACGTGTGCGCAGGACCGATTGATCTCGACGTGAGCGCAGGACCGATCGATCTTGACGATGACAGAGCAGGAATCTCTCCAGATCGCGAGCTGCTTGCGGTAGAACACAAGACCAATCGATCGATCTAGAAAAAAAAACGCAAGCCAGAAAACGAAAACAGCGAGATCCACGATCCGACGACTTTGATCGGAGAGAACGACGGCTAGATCCACGATCCTGGATCCGCAGGAGACCGAAACACGATTCACGATCTCTGGATCCGTAGGAGACCGAAACAGCGATCTTCTCTTTGAAGAAGAACACTAGAAGATCGAAATAGGGTCGGTGATCACCGCCAAGAAAAGAAAACTAGTTTTAAACATAAAAGTGGATGAAGTTCCTTAAGTGCGCTTGGACGTTCAGGAATGACGATTCATAACCACTGCGTTTATATCCGCCACAAAACCTTAATAAAGAGAGAGGTGATGTTAGCGGTCAATAGTTCACAATCTTGTGCACTAGAGTTTATTCATTATATAATATTTTTTGGGGGTTGTTATTGCTATTTTCGCTATTAGCACTCAAAATGAGTAAATTTTAGATTTTTTTTTTGATAGGCGCAAGCATCCCCTCCTCTCCGAAAAATTTTTTGGTGGCCTGAGGACACGATGCTCTACGTGCCCCAATAAATAGCGTTTTCAAAACCCGGGCCCACCCCCTCATATTTTCGAAAAAACGAAAATTTTCCTCGCGCCCCGCCGGTTTCGTCTTTCTCCTTCCCCGCCTAAACTTCTATTAGGGTTTCGAAATTATACGGGTGTAGAGGACGTGGAGGTGCCCGAAGATTTGATCCGTCGGTTGAATCCAGGTTTTCGAATACCTGCTTTCTTCCATTTTCGCCACTTTTCAAGCGCGAAAACAACAAGAAACTTGAATGAACTGTTCCGGATCAAAGACCTGCAACAACTATGGCAGATGATGAAATATCTCCCAGTGATCCCGAAGTTGTAAAAGACACATCGTTATTGCATATTTCCAGTTACGGTTGTAACGTAGTATACAGCTACCAAACAATGCGGCCCATTACAGTTGCAAAATGCCGGAACTTACAGTTACGGTTGTAATTTACAGTAACATACAACAAATTACTGCATTTAATACAGTAATTACAGTCGTAATTTAGTATTTACGGTATTTTTACGACCGTAACTTGAGTAGAAATTCCCCAAAAAACAGAAACTTAGAATATGGTTATAACAGAGTATAAAAATCAATATTTTACAGTCGTAATGTACTCATTGCTGAAATTTTACAACCGTAACCTAGCATATGGTTTCAAAACTACAATATTATTACAATATCGATCAATCGCGTCCAAAACTACAATATTCAGCGCGAAAATTATTATGGAGGTTCGAAACGCCGGAAAATACCATATCTTCCACCCACTGCCGTGAAACTGTTCCGGATCATCCTTGGAGTCCTTCCTTCTTCCACCACAGACGACTCCCCCTGCAATGTCAAGAGTGGCCGCCGGAAGTTCAGTCTCGGCGTAGTTGATTGGAATGAAAACCCTAAAATAACGGAATGAAAAAACTTTGGGAGGAAGTGGAAGCGGAAAAGACGGGGCGCGAGGAAAATTTTTTATTTTTGGAAATATGAAGGGGTGGGGCCGGGTTTTGAAAATGCTATTTATTGGGGCACGTAGAGCATCGTGTCCTCAGACCACCAAAAAAATTTTCCTCCTCTCCGGCCGCACGCATTCCCTCCTCTCGCGATCCGAATGTTGCTGCAGAGAGCGTCAAAGGATTTCTCGCCATTTCCATCTTCATGTTCTTCGGAACCCACCTTGGCACCTTCTTCCGGTGGAGCGCTTTGCAAACAAGTGACCACATGCTTCCCTTCGCCCCCGTCCTCCCCGCGGACGAGAAGGAGGAAGCAGATTTAAGGAGGGAGAGCAAAATCTCTCCCGTCTCACCCGACGCGGCTTCAACGGCAGGGCAAGATGCGAGCTCTCCGCCGCTCTCCACCTGCTTTTGCAGCGATCTCAACGAATTCACTATCGTCTTCTTCATGGAGCGCAGAGGAGTCGAGCCGCCGAAGGGAGATCTGGGGCGTCTTGTAGATCCTCCCTGGCGGAGGCCAGGCCATCCCTGACGGCGGCGGTGAGGTCTAGAAGCCCGAGAGAGAGAGAAGGAGCTCCTCATCCGCCCATTTCCGTTGGTTTGGACGGGGCGAGACGATTCCAGCTGCAGGGAAGGTGAAATCTAATCCTGCCATGAACTGCATTCCAGGTGTTTGTGTGAATGCCTCTATGAACAATTATTCCTGATAGCCGTTCCCTTCGCTCGCAGCAATATAATTCAATCAACTAATAGCTCGGTTCTGGTGAAGATGAAGCAGCAAACTAAATACAAGCTTATGCACAGGATTGATGACAAATGTTGCTTGCGGATAATGCACAGTGCAGTGCAACTAGTAAATATTTGGTCGATACACAATCACTTAAAACAGTGCTTGCTAATATTGGCGAGTGCTAATAGCGAAAATTAATGATGTGTATTAATTACTTTAGTTATAGTTAATGATATTTTTTTTAGAGGAATTTAATTTATAATTTAAAGTTGTTTTTAATAAAAGAATAATAATAAATATCTAACATTAGCTGCACATCAACACTGCATGTTTCCATGTTCCAATGACTCTGTTCTTTAACGCGGTGATTGTGAACTGTCGTTCGTGAACGCACGACCTCACCTAAGGAACTTCATTTTTGTTCGAATCAAAAATACACCAAGTCCACACTTGCTCAAGATGGAGAAGGAGGGGGGTGATTGTTGAGGTGATCTGTTACTTTGAGTCACGAGTGAACGAGTGAGAGATGAGATGGAGATTGGCGGTCTCTGGCGAGGTCGCCTAAAGGGAGATCGCCCGGAAGAGGCTGAGGGTTGGAAACTCTCCGAAGTCCTTTTTCTGGTACCCCTGCCTCTCTATTTATAGGCGTCGGGGCCTGCCAAAATGGGCAGGTCCAGAAACGACCGCTGCCCGGGAAGCACGTGACCGGCAGGGGAGATCGCTCAGCTGGAGACGAGACCGCCCAGGCAAGGGAGCTCGCCGGGAGAGGGAGCTCGCCCGGCAGGGGCGGGAGCGCACGGGAGGGGAGCTCCCCAGGAAGGGGAGCTCGCCCGGCAGGAGCAAGACCGCACGGAGCTCGCCTGGCAAGGGCGAGACCGCACGGGATCTGCGAAATTGCCTGGGGCGATGGGAGATCGCCCGGCAAACATGCATACTGTGATCGTGGCAAACGGAGCTAATATCTAAAAGCGTTAAAAATTAAAAGGACTACGCGCTCGATTTATTTCAAACAAATTAAATATACAATTCGAGGACGAGAATAAAAAAAATCAATATAAATACCAAGTTGAAATTATCTACGAATAAAATTAATTGAATATATGTTAAATTAAATAACATATTTATCAATACAAAGAACGTCTTATTTATATTTAAGAGCACAGTTTTGAGCTAAATTCTCCAATTTTATAAATGAATTGTAAATTGTAAAATTTAGGATGGGTTTGGCACGGTGTTGCGGCCGTGAACGCGGTGATTATGAATTGTTGTTCGTGAGCGCCAAACCTTACCTAAGGAACTTCATATCCACTTTTACGAGCAAAAAAGCTACGTCAAACGGAGCCTTAGTTCAAAAAATAAATGCATAAAATTCATTGAGAATTCCAATTCCGCCCCTAAAGAACAATACTTTGCAACTTTCTTGAAATTCTAATTAAGAGATCCAATTTCATCTGACGAATTAACCATAAGGTTTGTTCGTTTAGACTGTATTGAGATCTTGGAATTAGAATTGATTTTCTAATTCTACTTCAGTTGTTTGTTTGTGCACTTGATGTGCGGAATTTGGAGTTAAAATGAATTCTTTATAATTCATTTTGAAGTTTGAACTAAGGCTAATTCTTTCAGATACAAAGTTGGATAACTCTCATCGTACTCTTGAATATCTGCAAGATGTTCTTCGCATTAATAAATGGCATTTCCATCTTTAAATCTTAAATATGTTGCATACATCACGATTGATGTTCTTATGATTTGTTGGGTTTGATACATTTCACCAAAATATTAGCTAAAGATACCAGCGATAACGGCCACCTCGCCAGATTGTTATGAAAATTTTAGAGAAGTTTCTTATTGTCCAAAGATTGTGGGTGGTGTGAAAGTTTGTCAATCGGATTTTTAAATCTCAGGAAAACACCGTCGAATTAGATTGTTGGATGCAACTCAGTTTGTGTTGGAGGCCGGCGCTAAGTCCATCTATCTAGATGGTCGCGGGTACGTTCAAGATTCCACCTCAACAATCACCCGCACATGGACGACCGCGCTCTGTGTGCGGAGATGGGTTGAGGTGTACGGACTGCAGACTTGTTCAAAAATGAAACCTTGCGTGGACCGTAACAATATATATTATATAGAGAGACACACAAAGGTGACAAGCATGTGACTCCGCCCTTACGACCAACCACGGCAGTACCCCGATCGTAATAGTGCGCGGTGAGCCCCAAGCGCCTATTGTGACAGTACTTCGGCCATGGAATTGCCCTGACGTGACGGCGCTCCCCCACTCGCAAACCCCCGAGCGCTCTACTCCTTCTGTCACTCATTTTTTTCTGTGCACGGATATTTGCGAGCGGCCGTCAAAACACATTTTTTATTGTAGTTAAGAGATTTTGCTCATATGATAACATATTTTTTAAATAGAAGAATGCACAAAATTTTATAATACAGAGAAATAATGTGGGAAAGATGAATATTTCATTCAAAATATGTTTTTTCTCTTTTAATATATATATATATTATATATATAATGTATCATAAATATTCTTAAGATATTAATGATGGAACCCAAAAACAAGACGACACATTAAATGTTGGAACTTAAAAAATCTTAGTTCCAAAATTTCGGACCAAGAGTGATCAAAGTTTACTTTTCTAGCGGTCGATCCGGGCGAACTTCAACCAGAAAAAGATCAAGAGCGGGAGCTTTTCCTGGATTGTCTATAAAAATGACCTCGCGAGGAGGTACCAACACGTATACCCAGAATTATATAGGAACATTCTCTCCTAAACCAGAGCTGTCCTCGGCGCATCTAGGAAACCTTGGGGAGTCAACATGCCTTTCTCATGTGCATTGATGTCCTATATTTATAGGGCAATCTAAATGAGGGTACATGGTCTGCGAATAGCCGCACCCGACGAGGTAAATTCAGCTGGACTGTATGCTGGCCAAGGTCAGAATGACAATGACGAGCTGGAGCGTGACGAGGTCTCCTCAGAGGAGCTCTCCTAACGAGATCTCATCTGAGGAGGAGGTCGATCTCCCGAGGTTACTGACGGGAGCCGAGCTGTACCACATAATGTAATTTGCATTTGAATGAAAATATTTATTTAACATAAAAATAAATAAATCACGTAGGTTGAAGAGAAGTGAGAACATGGCCAACTACTTCGCCCAGAATACCAGCAGCCATTATTCATTCAAACTTGGAAAATGAAGAAAAAATGGACCGTCAGCGCTCTTGACCGCCATCCTCTTATCTTCAGCCATTTATATCCATGGCCGTCTCTTCCCCTCCTCTGAAACCACCACCGCCATGGATGATTACGACGCCGACGAAGTGCCACGCTACTTCATCTGCCCCATCTCTCTCCAGATCATGAAGGACCCCGTCATCACCACCACCGGCATCACCTACGACCGCGACAGCATCGAGCGGTGGCTCTTCGTCGACCGCCGGCCGACCTGTCCGGTCACGAACGAGACGCTTCCGGCAGAAGCGGAGCTAACCCCGAACCACACCCTCCGGCGACTTATCCAGTGCTGGTCCGCACTCCACTCCGACCGCATCCCGACTCCCCGTCCGCCCGCCGACCTTCAGACCATCCAAAACCTCCTCCAGGAACTCTCTGGCGTATCCCTCTCCCTTCTCTCATCCATCGCCGCCGAATCGGAGTCCAACCGCCGGCTGATCATCCGCGCCGGGGCCTCCCGCCGGATACTCTGTTTCATCAACAGTGCCTCCCCTGCTTCCGCCTACTCCGCCATCTCCCTCCTCCTCTCCCTCCGCCTCCCGCCGGAAGACCTCAAGCCGCTTATATCCGACAACTACGACCTCATCGACTGCCTCACCGCCCTCATCTCCACGCCGGAGCGCCACCCCAACGCCATCCTCTTCCTAAAAACCTCATTCGATCTCGTCAGCCTCAAACTGCTCGAGCGGCTAAAGCCGGAGTTCTTCCACGCCGTGGCGGGGATAATCCGCGCAGCCATATCGAACCAGTCGACGAAGGCGGCCCTGCAGGTGCTGCTGAAATCATGTCCGTGGGGGACGAACCGGACGAAGATTATCGCCGCCGGAGCGGTGGCGGAGATTATCGAGATGGAGCTGAGGAGGGACGGAGATAAGAGGATGACAGAGTTGGGGCTGGCCGTGCTGGAGCAGATGTGCATGTGCGCCGACGGGCGGGCGGCGCTGGTGGGGCACCCTGCCGGGATAGCGGTGGTGGCGAAGAGGATGATAAGGGTGTCGCCGGCGGCAGATGAGAAGGCGGTGGGAATACTGACGGTGTTGAGCAAGTATTCGGCTACGGCGGAGGTGGTGCAGGAGATGCTGGCGGTGGGAGCGGCGTCGAAGTTGTGTTTGGTGATGCAGGCGGATTGCTTGAGCGGGGTGAGGGAGAAGGCTAGGTATGTGCTGAGGTTGCATTCTAGGGTTTGGAAGAACTCGCCATGTATCAATTTGAATCAATTCTTCTTGTCTAGGTACCCATGATTATGCCTCTGTTTGGCCTCGCGTTTTAGCTCCGGTGAGTTTGGACCAAAATGCCACCGCCATCGCAGTTCCAAACGGAGCCTATGCATATTACTTTACATATATAGTGCTTTTCTCATGTGATTTTACTTTTAATTCTCCTAAAACATTTTATAAGGAGAAAAATGGTTAATAAATAACAATTTGAATCAATGCTTCTCGTCTATTTGATCATGACTCTGTTTGGTGATCATGACCGTGAACACGGTGGTTATGAACTCTAGTTCGCGAACGTCTGATCACATCGACGAAATCCCATCCACTTTTATGTTCAAAAGTACATTTTTTTGTTCTTGATTGCAGTCATAATCATTGTGTTAAGCTAGACGGTGGTGTTTTTGTCCAAACTCATCGGAGCAAAAACACCGCGCCAAACTTGGCCATCAATCGCTAGGCTAGTTGTAGTGTATCGTGCTACAAATCGAACAGAATAGCAACACATGTAAAGGAGCTAGCCGTATCATTTTGGTTATAATTGACCAGCTGTCAAATTAGGAAAACGATTATAAATAGACGGTACAACCCCGTATTTGACTAGCGGATGCGATTGGACTGGTTAGCATGAGTAGCCGAGTATGACCAGAATCCCAGAGTCCTGGCCAAGGGGCGAGTACCAAGGGCAAGGAATGCTCACCCAGTAGGAGGACTCTGGGCAAACACCAATAACAGGAGGTACTCACCCAGGGGAGACAGTTTCTGAGGCGAGCGCCCGACAGTAGAGGGACTCGCCGGGCAGTAAGGGGGAAAGAAGGCGAGTGCCCTGTCCCATAGAGCACTCGCGTGGTCCTTGATGGCAAGGGCGAGTACTCCCAGGAAGGGGAGCACTCGCCCCCAGGGGGTGATCCGTTCCCGAGGTTGCTTTGGTCTGCCCTTAGCATTTTCAAACATCGGGATTACGATGTGCGCAGACCAAATATGGTTGCGGATAGTATAAACTAAATAGACCCCCATGAGCACCTTAGAGAGGGGGGAGGGGGATTTCTGGGTAGGAGAACTAGAGAGCGCTCTTGCTTCTCTAGTACTCTCCTTGCTTCTATAAGGTGCCGAGCTCAGTCTTGATTTGGGAGAGGGAGATCTTTTGATCTTCCGGATTTGTGGCAGGACCTCCTCGCTGCAGCTTAAGGGGTCTGTTTTAGGTTAGCCACCAAAGTAGGTAAATTTCTTGGTTCCGCGTGCTCGGTCTTGAGATTTTGCTTAGGAAAAGTAAAAGCGAGCTGCCCCCGGGTCCGAACTCCGTTGAGCCGAGTTTTCTGATTTCAACATAGACAATCTTACAAGTAATTTTAGTTATATATATCTCTCTCTCCTTCACTTCTTCTACTCTCTTCTCGTCGGCCTATGGTCATTCCCTCGTCGGTCCTCATCGTCCCAACTTAACAATTGGTGCTTTCATTGAGTACTCCTCCCTATGGAGGGCCCTCCTCGTCTTCTCCCACGACCAGTCTTTCAGTCGGACGATGACATGGCCAGATTTGAAATGCGTCATTTACACTATATGATACAAAACCCAACTATCATTGACACCATTTACGCACACCATGATCTTTTTACACAAGGTGTACAACAGGTCGCACTTTCTTTGTCACATTTTAATCAACAACAAGAAAGAATTCATGCGGCAAACCATGACGTCTACCAAGAATTCAAAGAATTCAGAAGCGAAATGTAATCTTTTGTCCAAATGTTCACCGCAGTCGGCGGTGGGGAGTTAACATAATGATGATATTAACCCTCTTGGTTTTCTTAATATTGCTTCAATGCATTTAGACAGACCAACTTCGCGATGGTTTCTAGGACTTCTTCAGAGATCGCATGTGCTATTCACGATCGCATTGGCTCAACCGATTGCGAAGGCCCGGCGGATAAATTTACAAAACTTACACAAACTAGTTCTGTTCCTGTTTATCAAGAGGCGTTTGAAGAATTCCCCGTCAAATTTTAGCCTCATCCCCTGATATTTTACGCCAAAAATTTATTTTTGGGCGAAAACCTCGCATTAGGAGGGCGGTTATTGCCCAAACTCCAACATCTCTTTATAGTACTTATAAAATTATAAGTGTAAGAATTGCTCGCTACAAGAAGAATCATCTGTGACCACACTTATTTTGTGGCGTTTTACAAAGCGTTGTGGTATATATCAATATCACGGCGTTTTCTCCAAAGCGCATCGAAAGATACTTTGTTTTTGCAGTGTTTGTACTTAAAATAAATGACTCCAGCCGATTTCCCTTGAATTTAATAGGCGTACATAAATTTCTTTTGGCGCTCTCAGCTTTTTCCTATTCCGCTCGCCTTGAATTAACCCCGTGGACCGTGACTTAGGTTTTAGTTTCTCCTCCAGCTTTTCGTGGCGAGGTCTTACGCGACTGAAGGTGACGGCGAATCGCTACTGCGAATGTGACCTAGGTATTGTTTCACCTTTGCATCTGTGAAAGGCATAAAGTATTAATGGGTGTGCAAAGAAGTCCGTCGAATTTTGAGGGAGAACCTCTAGAACACCTCGAGACTGTCGAATATTTAGACGAGCAATCTCCCAGTTCTTTTACTGCATCCGAAATAAGTTATATCACTCTATAGCGAGCAGGAAGTCTGTAATAAAGTTTTTCTAACTATACAGAATATCAATTTCTCCTGTCTGAGTAGGCGGTGTGAGACTAATCTTGACATGTTTTTTTTGGTTCATGCTTGACCGTCCAACGTCTCTTTATAACAGATTTACATGAGAACGATGTCATTACTTTCTTATACAACAACACACATTGTACCATTACAGGAATGCGGGCACTGAGTTCGGGAAACATTACTATTGCTCAAGCTAACACGCTAATATCATTAGACTCGATTGAGGCTCCGTTTGGTGCGGCCGCGGCGGTCATGAACACAGTGGTTATGAATCATCGTTCATGAACGCCCGGCCTCACCTAAGGAACTTCATTCACTTTTATGTTCCAAACTAGTAATCTTTTCTTGACGGCGATCGTAACCATTGTTATGCCAAACATTCATTCAACGATGGTGACCGTTTTTGTCCAAACTCACCGGAGCAAATAAGCTGTGCCAAACGGAGCACGAATCTATTTGCCTCCAAATAGTCCAACCTATTCTACTTGAAACTTGCACTATAAGTACTTCAGAATCTTAGGGTTCGTTTGGGGCGGTGGCGGCGTCTGGAACCGGCGGCTGGGAACGGAGGGCTAGGACCGGAGGTGGGGTGGCGGGTTTGGAGACGGAGCGGTGGGGCGGCTTTTGCGAAGAGCCGCGGAGGCAAACGCCGCCGCGCTCCCTCAGGCACCATTTGATTTTCTGCCTTGTGGCGGTGTCTGCTCCCCCACCGACGCTCAGACCCCGCCCCAAACGAAGCCTTATTATCAGAAAATCGCTTCTATCCTAAACCAATTTCATAATATTTGTAATATCCCAACAACTCTACCACCATCAAGAGATTTGGACCATAAAATACCATTACCGGACGAAACAAAAATAGGTAAAGTAAAACCGTAACGATATTTTTTTTCCCATAAAAATGAAATTGAGCAATTCGACCTAGTCCCTCCTCATTTAGCTCACCCGACCTGCTAATCAAGAAAAAAGACGGAACGTGGAAGTTTTGTATAGACAATTGAGCGTTTAATGCTCTTACATTGAAAGATAGTTTTCTAATGGCCATTATAGATGAATTACTAGATAAATTATATGGAGCCAATTTTTATTAAGCTAGACCTGTATCCTGGTTACCACCAAATAGGAATGCATCCAGAAAATATACACAAGAATGTATTTAGGACACACCAAGGGTTGTATGAATTTTTGGTAATGACATTTGGGTATACAAACATACAAGAAACTTACGAGTCCGCTATTCTGGAGAAATAATAAATTAAATGGAGCGCTTGAAGAATCAAATTCAAGTAATTTTTTAACATATATTATAAAAAAAAAAGAATTGTTATTAGCACTCTTAAACACTCAAATATTAAGAAATCTAGAACTTTCTAAAAATACTATCCGCACTCACGACTCAGCAGACACACGCCCGCCTCTCCCCATTCGATGTGAATATCGATTCGGCTCATCGGTTTCGCCCATTTTCCTTTCCATTCTTGGTTTAATTTTCTTTTCGCCCATCTCTGATTCCCTTTCTCTCTCCTCTGATCACCAAATGATGTCAGCTATATATGAAATTGTTAAGTTTTATTAACTATGTTTAGGGTTTTTTTTTCAAAATTTGAGTGCGGATAGAATCCGTGTCTGTGAATAGCATTTTCTGAAATACATGCTTGCAGATAGTCAAAAGTGTGATGCTAATAACAATGTCATTATTGTACGTGATAAAGAGAGAAAGTCCGGAACCAGTAATATTTATCCCACCACGTGTGTATCTCTCGCACTGATCTGTCTTTTTCCAATATATTTTAACAGCCTAGATTTCTCCCGATTATAATCATGCTCCAGATACAAAAATCGCTCTATTAAGAGCCCGAACACCACTGCCCGCGCTCCTCGGGCGATACGACTCCCAGCAGTCATTCAGTAAGAAAATGTATTACTTCAAATTCTTCTAAACAAAAAGTATTACTTAAAGTAGACCGAAGGATTTATAATAGTCGTACAAAATTATATCATTACTCTAAAGTATCTCCTCAACGACACACTAACATCTTAACATACCAGAGAAAGATCGACATGGCAGTCTTCCATAAACGAAATTTATGTCCTCTTTTCGTAGAAAAATGAGACCATTGAAATTCCGGCGGAACGAACATGGCGTCGACGTTATGCCGTTGCGTTTGTTTTCTCCCTTCTACGACATAGTTCCGCATGAGTATAATGGGGCACCGATCATCCCCGTTCCCTGCTCGTTGCGAAATCACTGGCGATATCCCGATCCTGCTAGCAAATTTCTCTGGCTAACTCATCCCGACCGCCGTCAATCTTGTTAGAATGGTGCTCGAAGCATCCGCGTGAGTGTCTAGTTTGGAACACTCTACTCGTTGCCCCTAGCAAGGTATTTATAGGCAAACCCTAATTCCCCGGCGGGTGCGTGGATCCCTAACCTACCGCTAAGCATCCGTTAACCCGATAGTTAAATATACCTCAACATTCTCCTCCTATATTGTAAATATCGGGGTCACATCACAGATTACTTTAAACAAGAGTTAATAACGACAAACATAAGTTTTCCAGAAACATAAATATGAGTTTTAGAATACACAAAATCTAAGCTCAAACGCAAAGCTCCAAACAAGAAACAGTAAGCAAAGCTGGAAAAACTCAAAGAACAGATAAATGAACTGTGATCTATGCAAACAATATATCATCATCATCTGAGTCGAAATCAACTATCTCTCCTCCAATCTCCATGTGATCTGCAAACAGACATAATAAGAATGTCATGAGACAAATCTCTATGAATTCTAACATTTGCTAATCTAGAGTAAAGTGAATAGTTCTAGCAGTAAAAGAACGTAATACTCTAACCAGGAAGAAAAGAATCACATATTAGCATCTCTATCCAATTTACACAAAATTAGACAATTGATTTCAAAGAATCAAACTATGTTCCTTCGATTATTAAGATTATTACCAAACGTTTCACAATTGTATTATATCATCAAGTTTGGAATGATACAACAAGCTGTGACCAATATATCATCAAGTTGGAATAATATAAGTAATGATCATAATATCAGGACGCATATCAGCAACTTCAGTATTCGTTTTTGGAATGATACTCAAATCAGCCTTTGAATTAAAAATAATTGCGTAAGTCATCAAGTTTGGAATGATTGGCAACTATCCATCTCTGGCTTTCATCAGATAGCATCTGGAATACTTCTGTGTGCTCACTCTAGATGCTCGAATATAAGCAGACTACGGTTCTAAGATTTAAAACATAAGCAGGGTATTAAGTCATACTAAATGAACCTTAATCTTATCTCCCCCGATGTTTTATGTGTTAGAACCTTACATAAGCCCTTGGTAAGGACATCTGCTACATTATCTTTCGATTTCACGTCCAATAGGGAGATTATCCCTTGACTGGTGAGATGGGTCAACCAGGCCTGTTTCATCCTTAGTTGCCTTCGCTTCCCATTGAACAACGTATTTATTGCAATGGTCTTTGTGGCTTGATTGTCACAATATAGCGAAATAGAGTTCATTTTTAGACTCGTCATTGGAATGTCGATGATCAGATCTCGTATCCACTCAGCTTCTTCTCCTGCTGAAGCGAGGGCGTAGAGTTCCAATTCCATAGAGGAAAGTGCAATGCACGACTGTCTCTTTGACTTCCAAGCTATTGCTGCTCCTCCTAGGGTAAATACAAAACCGCTAGTGGATCTACTATCAGCAATTTCTGAACACCATGAGGCGTCAGAATACCCCTCAAGTACAGGAGGATGTCCACTATAACATAAAGCATACTTTTTCGTGTGCTTTAAGTATCGCATGAGCCTTTCTAAGGCATTCCAGTGGTCCTGCCCAGGGTTACTCGTAAATCTACTTAACATGCCGACCGTAAAGGCTATGTTAGGTCTAGTGCAGGTTGTAGCATACATGAGACTACCTATGAGTTTGGAGTAATCCAAATGTCTAATAGATGAACATTCATTCGGTTTCAGTCTATTGTTATAATCGTATGAAGTCTCACTACCTTTGCTATGTACGTAACCCCACTTCTCAAGTAGATTTCTAATATAGTGACTCTGACTGAGGGTAATACCCTTGTCAGTGAAGTTCACTTTCTTTCCGAGGATGGTTTTCACCATGCCCAAGTCAGTCATGCTAAATTGTGTCGTCAAGACAGCTTTCACGTCTTTCACCTCAGACTGATCAGTGCCCAGAATTAGCATGTCATCAACATACAAGCATATAATTGCAACTTTAGTTGAACTTGTACGAACGTACAGACATTTATCTGAAAAGCTGGATTTAAAACTCATAGCTTTAACACAAGTGCCAAATTTTTCGTGCCACAATTTAGGTGTTTGCTTCAATCCGTAGAGTGACTTAATCAACTTACAGACCTTATTTTCTAGACCTTCTATCACAAACCCTTCAGGTTGGTGCATGTAGATCTCTTCGGTCAGATCTCCATTAAGAAATGCAGTCTTGACGTCCATCTGATGAACTGTAAAGTGTTCAATAGATGCTATAGCGAGAAGTATCCTAATTGTCGCATAGTGACAAACATGTGAGTATATATCAAAGTAGTCTATTCCACTCACTTGAGTGAAGCCTTTTGCAACTAGACGTGCTTTGTATTTGGCATTACTCCCATCAGGATTAAGCTTCTTCTTCAGAACCCATTTGTTTCCAATGGTCTTAGCCCCTTTGGGCAAGTCAACCAATGTCCACGTGTTGTTCTGCATGAGAGAGTTTAACTCTTCATCGATGGCTTCTTTCCATAATAGAGAGTCTCGAGATGGCATCGCATCCTTATAGGTGGATGGATCAGCTTCAACTTGGTAAGTCACGAAATCTGTACCGAAGCTTTTAGGCGTTTTCTCTCTACTAGATAGCCTTATGGTATCTAAACCACTCGTGTCTACAGGCTCAGTGTCATAGTTACGTTGACTTGGCTCAGCTGGAGGCTCAAGACTAGTTGCTGGTAGACCTGGAAGCGTCAGGTTTTTATCCTTAAGGAACTTATCCTCAAAGAAGACAGCGTCTCTAGATTCGATTACAGTGTTTGTTGATAGATCTAGAAATCTGTCTGCAGCATTATCCTCCGCACATCCGATGTAGATACACGTATTTGTCCTAGGTCCAATCTTAGCTCTTCTAAGGTCAGGTATCCTAACATAAGCGATACAACCTCAGGTCTTAAGATTATCAAATCTAGAAGGTCTCTTAAACCAAAGTTCATAGGGTGTCTTAGTCAACTTGGCATGGGGAACCATATTAAGAATGTGATTAGACGTGAGGGCAGCTTCACCCAGTAGGCCGCAGGCATGCCAACAGTCAACAACATGGAATTCAACATTTCTGTTAAAGTCCTATTTTTCCGCTCAGCAATACCGTTGGATTGGGGGGAATAAGGAGTAGTCGTTTCAGGGATGATGCCATTGCTGGCAAGGAAATCTCTGAACTCCCCGGAGACGTATTCTCCCCCTCTACCACTCCTTAGCCGTTTGATTTTCATGTCAAGTTGATTCTCAACCCTATTTTTGAATATACGGAATTTTTCAAAAGCTTTATCTTTGGATTTAAGTAGATAAATGTGACTGAATCTAGAGTAGTCGTCGATAAAAGTTATCAGATACTTCCGACATCCACGTGTGACAAAACTTTTGTAGTCACATATGTCGGAGTGTATTAACTCTAGCAAATGTGTGCTCCTAGAAACCTGACTAAAAGGTGCTCTAGTTATCTTAATTTGAGCACAGATTTCATATTTGTCAAATCTGGTTTTAGTGTCTAAAGGGATGTTGTGAGTTCTAGCTAGCAGAAGTAGTTTTCTATAATTGACGTGTCCTAGTCTTGCATGTAAAGTCTTAGGATCGATCAAATTAGAACTAACTTGATTTACTACTTCGTTTGCTAGACTCAACCTATACATGCCGTTGACGACATACGCACAACCAAAGTAGTGCGAGTGAACCATAAGCGTTACTCGATCACCACTAATGTTAAAGGACATACCCACATCGCATAACAAACTAATTGAAATTAAATTAGCAGCTAATGATGGTATAAATTTAACATTTTTCAAAGTAAGAGTTTTACCTGAGGAGAGCGTCAAGGTAGCATTGTCGACCCTCAGCACGTCAGCAACTCCTCCATCAGCAACAGTAACAGTCTCTCGGACTGCAGTGACATCCTCCAGAAGTGCAGTGTTGTTGCAGACGTGACTTGTAGCACCTGAGTCTAGCCACCACTCTGTACTGGCCTGTCCGTTACCGACCATGGCAACAAAGTCGGTGGGCGCAGTCTGATGGACCATATTGGCCCTATTATCAGGCTTTGGTGTACTAGGATCTCCTCTCTTGGGTTGCTTGCATTCGGAAGCACAGTGACCCCACTTGTTACAATTGTAGCACTTGCCTTTGAATTTCTTCGCTTTCTTGCTCGTGTCCACAACTGCAGGTGCACTTGGTAACGGTCTAGTCTTGTCGGGCTTAAACTTCCGCTTAGGATTCGTGACCATGTTGGCAGCAGAAGACTGCTTGCTTATAGTCTCCCTAGCGTGTCTAGTCCTGTTCTCATCCTCAATGCAAATGAAGCGCTTGAGGTCTTTAAGGCTGACCTGCGTTTTCTTCCGATAAATCTCCATTTTAAAAGAGTACCAAGCCGATGGGAGCTTGAAGATTATAGCTCCTGCAACAAATCCATCTGGCAGTGGGATGTTCTCACTGTTCAGCTTGTCCACCCGATTTTCAAAATCCGCGACCTGTGGAAGGATTTCCCTTTCCTCAGTGAAGGTGAAAGCCATAAACTTGTCCACGAGATGCGTCTTGGACATATTTTCCTCTTCCTTGAACTGCTCCTCCAGAGCATCCCAGATTTCTTTGGCGGTCTTCATTTTGCTGTACGTCTCAGCAAGCTTGTTGGAAAGGCAGTTCAACAAGTAGTCACGACAGAAATCTTCATCGACCACCCACTGAGTCTCTCCAGCTGTCCCAAGAACCTCAGCACGTACAGTCTGAATGGTGTAGAACACGTTCAGGTACTTCATGCCAAACTGAGTGTTCCTCTTCCAAGCACTGAACTCAGAATTGGAGAATTTCTCCAATTTTATCATCGAAACAGGAGTAGAGCCCTTCGACATTTTGTCTCTCCACAAACAGTAGATTTCCACTAGCAGACAAATCACAAGCAGAAAACTAGAGAGAGATCACCTGAAACGTGTAGAGGCGAGAAAATCTTCGGATCCAATCCAGAAAAAAAAAGGTTGTGCTCCTCTTCTCCGGCTGAACAAAGTCGTCGAAGACTAGATCCACACAGACAATGGCGGCAATGAACCACCAAAGCCAAAAAACTGGATCACCAAGAGGGAGAGAGTTGTCGGAAATCCGACAGTGCTGTCGGAATTCCGATATCGCTGTCGGAATTCCGATCGCGGAAAAATGGAAGCAATAGCGGCGTCTCTCCTACGGCAGGGAGCAGGCTCTGGAAAGCGTCGACTGAAAAAGGGCGTCGACTGAGAAAGCATCGACTGGGAGGGCGTCGATTGAGAAAGCGTCGACTGGGATGACGTCGACAGGGAAGACGTCGACAGGGAAGCGTCGACAGCGATAGATGGCAGCAACAGCGTCGACAGGGAGAGCGGCGCGACTGAACGATTCAGGCGGCGAGGCGGCGGTAGCACACTGGATCGTGATCGCACAAGAACTCTAGATCAGGAGCGGGATGCACTAGATCGGGCTGCGATAACGTCGATAGGGAACGACGTGACTCACGGCACTGGAAACGCAGGGAGTAGGCTTCTCCTTCGTAGTGAGCGGTTATCTCCTTCAGCCTGGAGAAACGTCAACAACCCTAGACCAGGCTGCGGTTTTTTTGATCGACTGGAAGAAGATCGCCAGGGGAAGGGAGATCCGGCGACGACCTCTCCTTCAGACGACGGGAACGACAGGGGTGGCTGTTCTCGCGATCGGCAAAGATGGCCGCAATGGGAGAGCAGCGATGATTCTCTTCTTCGATCGACGGGAAAAAGCAGCAGTTCCGCGAAAAACTCCTTCAGCGACGGGAAGAAGAAGAGCGGTTACGGGAAAACGCACGAGCGGGAACGAGTGAACTTCGAGAATGTTAGAATGGTGCTCGAAGCATCCGCGTGAGTGTCTAGTTTGGAACACTCTACTCGTTGCCCCTAGCAGGGTATTTATAGGCAAACCCTAATTCCCTGGCGGGTGCGTGGATCCCTAACGGGTCCTAACCTACCGCTAAGCATCTGTTAACCTGATAGTTAAATATACCTCAACAAATCTCATCCAGGCCGGAAACGAGCGATCCCCGCTGACCCGATGAGCTCCATATCCACATTATTGTGCGGGCCGGATGAGCTCCTGACTCCCTTTTTTGGATCCAGATCTCATTACTTCTGTTTTTGAGCTATTGTTTATGCTTAGCCCAAGATTCAATTTGTGAGCAGGTAAGGTATTATATCAATTTCATCCAAGACCGAAAAGAGAATAGAAAAAAAATCTAAATATCGTGTAATTCAACATTGCATCATTAGAGTATATATAACCCAAAATTCGTCGAGATCAGAAACATTTAGGATGAGCTCTCATGTGTTCAGTTTGGCGTCCTTCACCTCGGCGCCCGTCAGTAACCTCAGGAGACCTCGTCAAAGGAGACCTCTATTGGAGTTGGGGGACACTTCCGGCTCTCTTGTTTCTCACACCGGGTTAGCCCACGTGAGCTTAGAGACGTCGGAGCGTGACTCTCTCCGATGACTGAAGTACCAGCGAATGTGGGGGTCCGGGGGCGGCGAGCCCCCGACGGCGGTCCCAGCGGGTGGGGGGGTCGGGGGAAACGCCCCGAGCCAAATTTTGGATTGTAATATCCGGGTGAGCGGATATCCGGGTTCGGTTCCGTGGCCTATTTAAAGGCGTGTAACCCGGTTCTAGGGTTAAGGTTCATTTCAGCGTTTTTCGGCTGAGGGTTTTGGAGGCATCTACGAGGAGTTTCGTGGAGAGGCGTTTCCGGCGGTGGTTCCTCCGTTTCTTGTCCAAAGAGAGGGGTGCGAGGTAGGATCGGTTTTGATCCTTGTAACCTTGTGTGTTTTGTAATCTTGTTGGTGAATACAAGAAGGTGAAGCGGAGGCGGGATAGGGGACGTAGCCTTGTTTTGGGTGAACCTCTTAAATCTGTGTGTTTTTTGTGTTTTATCTTTTGTTTTGCGTTCGAATCTCTCTTCTCGGCACCCCACGATTTTCTACAACCTCGTCAAAGGAGGACTCGCCAGAGGAGAACTCGCCAGAGGACCTCGTCATCCTGACCTCGATCGGCAGGCTTCAGCTCGACATCCGCACCTCGTCCAGCATTCAGCCCAGCTGAATTCACCTCATCGGGGCGGCTATTCGTAGACCATGTACCCCCATGTTCCCTTCCGACAGTCTGTGTCTTCCTCGTGTCGAGCTCAGCCTTGATTTGGGAGGGGAAGCTCCTATAAACTTGAAGGTACGTTGTGGGACCTTATTATTGCAGTTCTCGGATCTAGTTTATAGGCAGTTCAGGATTAGTTCTACCTCTTCAGCTCTGTCTAGTCTTAATTTGCTCGGGTCGACCGCTAGAAAAGTAGCATTTGGTCACCCCTTCGGTCCGAACATTTGTGAACCGATTTTTTTGGTTCCAACAATTACCTTCCAGTACACTTGATAATTTTATCTCGACATTGTATTGTTATTCATATGTGCACGTGACACGTTATCCTGCTGTACAACCCCATATCCATCGAGTTAGGCCCAGCACGTAGGGCCGCCGAGACGTGTCGACTAGACCCTCGTAGCTCTCACCAAAAAAGAGAGCTAGGGGCGGAGAGGGGGAGGGGCTCTCGCCCCCCCCCCCCCCCCCTTCTCGCCCAAGAGCTGGGGGCGGAGAGGGGGAGGGGCTCTCGCCCCCCCCCCCCCCCCCCCTTCTCGCCCAAGAGCTGGGGGCGGAGAGGGGGAGGGGCACTCGCCCCCCCTTCTCGCCCAAGAGCTGGGGGCGGAGAGGGGGAGGGGCACTCCCCCCCCCCCCCCCTCTCGCCCAAGAGCTCGGGGCGGAGAGGGGGAGGGGCTCTCGCCCCCCCTTCTCGCCCAAGAGCTAGGGGCGGAGAGGGGGAGGGGCTCTCGCCCCCCCTTCTCGCCCAAGAGCTAGGGGCGGAGAGGGGGAGGGGCTCTCGCCCCCCCCCCCCCCCTTCTCGCCCAAGAGCTAGGGGCGGAGAGGGGGAGGGGCTCTCGCCCCCCCCCCCCCCCCCCCCCCCCTTCTCGCCCAAGAGCTGGGGGCGGAGAGGGGGAGGGGCTCTCGCCCCCCCTTCTCGCCCAAGAGCTGGGGGGCGGAGAGGGGGAGGGGCTCTCGCCCCCCCCCCCCCCCCCCCCTTCTCGCCCAAGAGCTAGGGGCGGAGAGGGAGAGGGGATCTTGCCCCCCCCCCCTCTCGCCCAGGGAATGTCACCTTCGTCCCATTTCGCTATTCGCAGTCCATTGGTCTGCGTTTAGCATCCCAGAACAGCGGAATTTGGCTATTTGCAGTCCAGTTTTGGCTATTCGCAGTCCAGCGGTCTGCGTTTAGCGCTTCAGAACAGCGGGATTTGGCTATTTGCAGTCCAGTTTTGGCTATTCGCAGTCCAGATCCGAAAAACCTATAAATAGGACCAAGGGGGGCACCATTGAGGGGATCTGATTCTAGGCTAGCTCTCTCCTCTTTCTCCCTCCCCAACAAGTCTCTCTATAGAGGGTGAGGAGAGCCTCCAGTGGTGCCCAAGCTTAGTAGTGGCTTGGGAGGGGAAGTTCCAAGGGAACTTCCGGGTATGTGGCGGGACCTCCCCACTAAGCCCTTGGTCCGTTTCCAAATCTAAGTGCTCTTGCCTAGAGAGTTGGCTCGAGGGAAGTAGGTGTGAGACCACCCCTTCTTAGGGACCCCGAACTCCACAGAGACCAAGTCTTGTTCGCAAGATTTCGGTTTCAACATTTTGGTGCGGTGAGCGTGGAGAGTGGTCAGCACAGAAGTCCTTGAGCCAAATCTCATGGCAGGGGACCTCGGAGAAGGAGACGATGAGGGGTCTCACATCCCAAGTGAGGTGGTAGGAAGGGGAGAGTTCATGACGGCCATCAAGGGAATCATGGAGCTACTCCAAGGCATCTCCAGGGGAGTTGACTGCTCGGCTCCCTCCCCCCAGACACCGCCTTCTGGGTCGCAAGGAGTGCTCGCCCAGGGGGGGTCAGGAGAGGTTGCCCCAGGGGGTCGGTCAGGCAAGGAACCGGCGACTGAGAGTGGCGAGCGAGACCTCGCCGGGCGAGTGCTTTTTCCTAGCCCGGTGAGTGGGGTCTCGCTCGGAGCAGGAGTCGCGCGAGCGGAGCTCGCGAAGCCGGCGAGTGGGGGGTCACCCTTTAGCGAGCTGATCATCTCGGCTCCCATCCCGGAAGGCTTCAAGGAGCCCAACATGACTTTCTATACCGGGAAGGATGATCCCGTCCAGCACCTACAGTGGTTCGAGGATACCGTCTCCATCAGGCCCATGACGGATGCGTTCAAGTGTCGTCTCTTCGCCACCACCCTGAGGGACAAAGCTAGGGACTGGTTCCACCAGCTCCCGGTTGGCTCCATTTACAGCTTTGATGACTTGGGCCGAAGCTTCCAGCTACGCTTCTCCACATCCAAGAAGAGGAAGAAGAATGTTGAGTCCATCTTCCTGGTCAAGCAGAGGCACGAGGAGACGTTGGCCCAGTACATGGACAGATTCCAGGAGGAGATCCTGAACATCCAGGAGGTGCCAGGGTATGCCCTCCAGATGGATTTCACCGTAGGGCTACGAGAGAGCCTCTTCAAAATGCGCCTAACTAGGAAGCCTCCCTTGTCCTTTGAGGACCTGATGGAAAAAGCTGCAAAGGAGATAGCCACTGAGGCGGCGAACCCGGGGCTGGCGAAGAAGTTGGCGAAATTGGTGGAGGTCGAGCCAAGGGAGCAAGGTGGCCCCAGGCAGCAGGAAGGAAGGAGGAGGGAAGAGCAGAGGGGTCAAGGGTACCAGGGACCCCAGGGGGGTCAGGAGCAAGGGAGGGGTCTCGCCCAAGGAGGGGGAAACTTCTACGGAGGCCAAGGGAGGCCCAACCCTCCTCCTTGGAGGCAGGCCCCTAGGCAGCTCCTACCCCCACCAGCTCAAGCTATGGCGCTTCGAAGAGGAGGAGTCGAAGCTAGAGACATCCCAGCCCGTAGGAGAAGGGGGGGGGGGGGGGAAGGGTGGTGTCGTACTGCGACTACCACCAGGCAGAGGGGCATGCAACAACTACCTGCCCAGAATTCTTGGAGGTGAGAGAGGCGAGAGGTCAGGCACAACAGCAGCCGCCGGTGCGGATTGAAGA
Organism: Dactylorhiza incarnata; assembly: GCA_033032865.1. Classification (NCBI taxonomy): domain Eukaryota; kingdom Viridiplantae; phylum Streptophyta; class Magnoliopsida; order Asparagales; family Orchidaceae; genus Dactylorhiza; species Dactylorhiza incarnata. Next base: position 4,294,783 of record JAWHQI010000193.1, on the reverse strand, counting down.
AGTTCCACCTGGAGCAGTAGTGGACGACGACATCTGCGAGGACCGAACTGACATAGGAGCCAAAGGACGGGTCGCGGTGATCCACGAGGGGGTAGGGATCGAGGCCACTCGTAAGGCAAGCCTCCACGTCGTATTTCGACGCAGCGTCGCTTCAACGTCACAGGACCCACCTTCCGAGGAGAAAATCACTTTCTCAAGCAGGGACATGCCAGATCACGAGGATCCATTCTGTGATGCGCTAGTCATTCAGACAGCCATCGAAGGTTACACTGTCTCTCGGATCCTCGTTGACAACGGGAGCTCTGTCAACGTCATTTTCAAGAAGGCTTTTGACGAGTTGAAGGTGGAGTCAAGGAGGGTGCTGGCCTCAGATGGGCCCTTGTTCGGATTCTCTGGAGAAAGGAAAGAGGTGGAGGGTGGAGTTGGACTCCAAGTGACGATGGGGGGAGGCTCAAGGAACTGCCGGTTCGTCATAGTTGACGCTCCTAGCAGTTACAATGCCATCTTCGGAAGACCCCTCATCAGCGCCTTCTGATGCGTACCATCATCCTTCCACCAATGCCTCAAGCTCAACGCTGGAGGAATCCAAGTCAGGATCCGCGGAGATCCCAGGATGGCGAGGCACTGCTACGTCACAGCCGTCAACAGCATCTCTTGGCAAGCAGGGGCGGAGGAGATGGAGAAGATCATGGAGAGCATGAGCGGGATGGGAGTGGTAGGAGAAGAAGAGGAATGATCATCTCGCGCAAGCAGCCTGAGAGGCGAGTGTCATGGGGGGGTATGTTGTGTTTTTTGTTTTTTGTTGTTTTCCTTTGTAACAAGCTCTACCCCTCGCTAGTTAGGCCAGGAGGTTTTTGACAAGGGAAATCCCCCCATTAGATGGATGAGTTATTTTGCTTATATGATGAGTAAGTTGTTGCCGAGATGTCCTCCTCACTCCAGGCTCTCACTAGCTGGGTGGGTCGAATGATCCTCGGAAGGAAGGGCTTGCCATCGAGATGTCCTCCTCACTCCAGGCTCCCACTAGCTGGGTGGGTCGAATGATCCTCGGATGGGTAAGTTCAACGCCGAGATGTCCTCCTCACTCCAGGCTCTCACTAGCTGGGTGGGTCGAATGATCCTCGGGAAGAAGAGCTTAACGCCGAGATGTCCTCCTCACTCCAGGCTCCCACTAGCTGGGTGGGTCGAATGATCCTCGGATGGGTAAGTTCAACGCCGAGATGTCCTCCTCACTCCAGGCTCTCACTAGCTGGGTGGGTCGAATGATCCTCGGGAAGAAGAGCTTAACGCCGAGATGTCCTCCTCACTCCAGGCTCTCACTAGCTGGGTGGGTCGAATGATCCTCGGGAAGAAGAGCTTAACGCCGAGATGTCCTCCTCACTCCAGGCTCCCACTAGCTGGGTGGGTCGAATGATCCTCGGATGGGTAAGTTTAACCCCGAGATGTCCTCCTCACTCCAGGCTCTCACTAGCTGGGTGGGTCGAATGATCCTCGGGAAGAAGAGCTTAACGTTGAGATGTCCTCCTCACTCCAGGCTCCCACTAGCTGGGTGGGTCGAATGATCCTCGGGAAGAAGAGCTTAACGCCGAGATGTCCTCCTCACTCCAGGCTCTCACTAGCTGGGTGGGTCGAATGATCCTCGGGAAGAAGAGCTTAACACCGAGATGTCCTCCTCATTCCAGGCTCTCACTAGCTGGATGGGCCGAACGTGCCTCAGAAGCGAGGTTCTGCCCCCTCGATGAATATTTGGGCTTGGACTTTTCTTTCCGAGGTTGAGCCAACCTCGCAAAGAGCGGGGATTGTGTACAACCCCATATCCATCGAGTTAGGCCCAGCACGTAGGGCCGCCGAGACGTGTCGACTAGACCCTCGTAGCTCTCACCAAAAAAGAGAGCTAGGGGCGGAGAGGGGGAGGGGCTCTCGCCCCCCCTTCTCGCCCAAGAGCTGGGGGCGGAGAGGGGGAGGGGCTCTCGCCCCCCCTTCTCGCCCAAGAGCTGGGGGGGCGGAGAGGGGGAGGGGCTCTCGCCCCCCCTTCTCGCCCAAGAGCTGGGGGCGGAGAGGGGGAGGGGCACTCGCCCCCCCCTTCTCGCCCCTTCTCGCCCAAGAGCTGGGGGCGGAGAGGGGGAGGGGCACTCGCCCCCCCCCCCCCCCCCCTCTCGCCCAAGAGCTAGGGGCGGAGAGGGGGAGGGGCTCTCGCCCCCCCTTCTCGCCCAAGAGCTAGGGGCGGAGAGGGGGAGGGGCTCTCGCCCCCCCTTCTCGCCCAAGAGCTAGGGGCGGAGAGGGGGAGGGTCTCTCGCCCCCCCCCCCCCCCTTCTCGCCCAAGATCTAGGGGCGGAGAGGGGGAGGGGCTCTCGCCCCCCCCCCCCCCCCCCCCCCTTCTCGCCCAAGAGCTGGGGGCGGAGAGGGGGAGGGGCTCTCGCCCCCCCCCCCCCCCCCCCCCCCCCCCCCCCCCCACCTTCTCGCCCAAGAGCTGGGGGCGGAGAGGGGGAGGGGCTCTCGCCCCCCCCCCCCCCCCCCCCTTCTCGCCCAAGAGCTAGGGGCGGAGAGGGAGAGGGGATCTCGCCCCCCCCCCTCTCGCCCAGGGAATGTCACCTTCGTCCCATTTCGCTATTCGCAGTCCATTGGTCTGCGTTTAGCATCCCAGAACAGCGGGATTTGGCTATTTGCAGTCCAGTTTTGGCTATTCGCAGTCCAGCGGTCTGCGTTTAGCGCTTCAGAACAGCGGGATTTGGCTATTTGCAGTCCAGTTTTGGCTATTCGCAGTCCAGATCCGAAAAACCTATAAATAGGACCAAGGGGGGGCACCATTGAGGGGATCTGATTCTAGGCTAGCTCTCTCCTCTTTCTCCCTCCCCAACAAGTCTCTCTATAGAGGGTGAGGAGAGGCTCCAGTGGTGCCCAAGCTTAGTAGTGGCTTGGGAGGGGAAGTTCCACTGGAACTTCCCGGTATGTGGCGGGACCTCCCCACTAAGCCCTTGGTCCGTTTCCAAATCTAAGTGCTCTTGCCTAGAGAGTTGGCTCGAGGGAAGTAGGTGTGAGACCACCCCTTCTTAGGGACCCCGAACTCCACAGAGACCAAGTCTTGTTGGCAAGATTTCATTTTCAACACCTGCAATGTAACCCAATTAATTAATACTGCATGTATAAAATATAATTTTCATTCGGTAAAGTGTAGTAAAGTATCTAAGTGAAGAGTGATATTTCGTTGGGTTGAAGCTGTTTTATCTCAACCGCCGCCTAAGTACTATGTATTCTCAGCTATACGTCCATGCACTATGTATTCCCAGTCAAGATGCACAAGTTGCCCGCACTATATACTCTTCCACACATGACAAATATGTAGGTCCCGACAGAACCAAAAAGGGAGAGGAGGAAAAATTATCAAAGCATCGCATGAACCTTATATTGACCCATTAAAACTAAGTCAGAGAAGACGATTAGGTTTACCAGAAGTCGGTGAAGAAGGCGCATGAAGTAGAGAATCGAGAGCTGCACTGGGCCTTCGACGAAGGCGGTGATGAAGATCAAGACTGACCCAGGCCCGAAACCATCGAGAATTCGAAATCTTCCTATGGAACCATCGAGAGCCCGAGCCATTTTCATTTTTTCCTGTTCATCTCCCTACTCATTGTAATAATTTAATATTATAGAAACACAAGTAGATCAAGTTATTCGACTAATCAAATTTGTGTTAGTGCGCTCGAAGCATCCCGCGTGACTGTCAAGTTTGGGACGACCTCCACGTCGCCCCCATCAGGAGTATTTATAGGTGAAACCTTAAATCGCTGACGACGGGTTACTGAATGCCTAACAGATCCAAATCAACCTGCTAAGACCTGTTAACCTATTATAACAATATACCTCAACAATCTCCTCTTATATTGTATATAATGGTGTCACATAATAGATTACTTAAAAAAGAGTTAATAACGACAAAACATGAGTTTTCAGAAACACAAATATGAGTTTTAGAATATAGATAAATCTAGACTCAAACAAATGGCTCCAAGCAAAACAGTAAACAAAACTCAAAACTCAAAACAGATAACTGATTACTGGTCTATGCAAACAGCAGATCATCGTCATCCGGGTTGAAATTAACTTTCTCTCATCCATACTCCTTTTGATCTGCAAACAATTACAACAAGAATGTCATGAGATTAAACTCTATGAATTCAAATATTTGCTATCAAAGTAAAGTGATTAGTTCTAACAAATAAGAACGTAATACTTTAACCATGAAGAAAGAATCACAAATCAGCATCTCTATCTAATTTACACAAAATTAGAAAGATGATTTCATATAATCAAACCATGTTCCTTCGATTATTAAGATTATTAATCATTTCACAATTGTCTGATACCATCAAGTTTGGAATGATACAACAAGCTGTGACCAATATTATATCATCAAGTTTGGAATGATATAATTAATAATCATAATATCAGGACACATATCAGCAACTTCAGTATTCTTTTTTTGAATGATACCAAAATCAACCTTTGAATAAAATAATTGTGTAATTCATCAAGTTTAGAATTACTGACAACTATTCATCTCTGCTTTCATCAGATAGCATCTGAAATACTTCAGTGTGCTCACTCTATATGCTTGAATGTAAACAAACTACGATTCTAAAATTTAAAACATAAGCAAGGTATTAAGTCATACTAAATGAACTTTAATCTTATCTCCCTCGATGTTTTAGTTATTAGAACCTTACATAAGCCCTTGGTGAGGACATCTGCAATATTATCTTTTGATCTCACGTCCAAAAGAGAGATTATCCCTTAACTGGTGAGATAGGTCAACCATGCATGTTTCATCCTTAGTTGTCTTCGTTTTCCATTGTATAATGTATTTGTAGCAATGGTCTTTGTGACTTGATTGTCACAAAAGATTGAAATAGAGTGCATTTTCAGACTCGTCATTGGAATGTTCATTATCAGGTCTCTTATTCACTCTGCTTCTTCTCATGTTGAAGCGAGAGCATAGAGTTCTGATTCCTTAGAGGATAGTGCAATGCACGTCTGCCTCTTTGATTCTCAAGCTACTGTTGCTCCTCCTAGCGTAAATACAAAACCACTAGTGGTATACTATAAATAATTTCTGACCACCAGGAGACGTCAGAATACCCCTCAAGCACAGAAGAATGTCCACTGTAACTTAATACATACTTCTCATTGTACTTTAAGTATGACATTAACCTTTCTAAGACATCTCAGTGGTCTTTCTCAAGGTTACTTGTAAATCTACTTAACGTGTCAACCGTAAAGGCAACGTCAGGTCTAATGCAGGTTATAACATACATGAGACTACTTATGAGTTTGGAGTAATCCAACTATCTAATAGATGAACCTTCATTCGATTTCAGTCTATCGTTATAATCGTACCGAACCTCAATATTTTTGTTATTAACGTAACATCACTTATCAAGTAGATTTCTAATGTAGTGACTTGATACGTGAAAAGTAGATATATATGCAAGTGCACGTGTCTGATCAAGTAATAAAATGTAAGTAAAGTTCGTTCTCTCGGAGAAGTGATGAATCTAACGCTCGCAAATACTAGCTTAACATTTTCTTTAAATTCAAGTCGATTAATTAACGAGATGATTGATTTTGAAAATAATTTATAATAACTTCAGAAGATTATAACTACGATTATCTATAAATATTTTTGAAAATAATTTAGAGAAAAAGTCTTGTACATTGATTTACTTTGCTTTTAGTAATGAATTCTTAATATGACTCCTCATGAAAAGTTTGATCAACTATCTTGCAACAATTTGAAAGTGAAAAACATGATTTCGGCGCAATATAAAAGCGAAAACTTTAAGGAAATAATTACGCAACTCCACTCTCGAATCTTATCGCGCAGCGTAAAATATTCATCTTTAAATCAACGTAACACTTCTCTCGAATCTCGCCACGCGATTTAGAAGATGAAAACTTAACCTAAATTTTTCAATAACAATATCATAAAATCAATAAAGATAGTCACAAACAATCATAAAGGAAATTAAAGTTCAAATCATCACACAAGTCAAAGTACTCTCAACATACAAGACATAACAATTTAGTTCATGAGAGAAGAGGAAGAACACATAATTTGGTAGATCTTACTAAGCATGATGAAAGAGAAGAAGAAGTGCAGGAATTTCCTTCTCAAAATGATATCCCCCTTTAATTCGGAATTCTCACTGAAGAGTCGCATCTTTCATGTAAAATAATTGTCGCCATCTTTTAAATTCTAAATTAAAAGCAGAATTTTCGGACCCAGACTTGTTGCAACAACCAGAAAAAGTTGTTGACAACTTTCCCGGGCAAAAAACTGGATTTCACTTAACTCTTCGAGTTGGATTTTTTTTCGACATTTCTACAATGAAACCCACATAATACAATAATAATAATCCAAATTTAAGTAAATGATATAATTAACCATATTCCGATCATTTTAATGCATGCTTATGCAATAAAAGGATGCGTAGGGCTAAATTTATAGGTAAAAATAACTTCTATTTAAGAAGTTATTACACCCTCATACTTAAACTTTTGTTAGCCCTTAGCAAAGATAATTCACATCAGTAAATTGGGTGAAGAGATAACCATCATGGTGTAAATTTGAATGACCCCTTTTCTCAAAAATAATTAATTAAAGCTTATTCAATAGATTCACATTAATTAATTGATAAACTTGTCAATCATTAAGATTTCAAATATTCATAAATCCATTAGTTTGATAAAAGGTAAAACTCAAATAAGATTTCTATTGGTGTGTGTGTTATTACTTAAAATTATTTACTCTCCTGCAACTTTTCTTATTGGACTTCCGCATCAATAGGAAAGGATAAAAATAAGCTAAGTCTTTTATTTAACCTCCACAAGAATTTGGTAGGTCTATTGATAGAAAATCATGAGGACTTGCATTAGGATTGACTTTGGCTTGGTTAGGATCGGACTTCATGGTTAAGTTTTGATAGTAGAACAATATTATTATTTTTTCTCCTCCATTTTTGGCATCTTCTTCACGGATTTTTTTTAGTTTGCAGCCAGCCAATCCAAGCCCTAGTTCTCAGATTTGATCACTGGTCGCCAATGGTCAGGCCGCCCCTCCTATTATTTTTCTCCTTCTTTCTACTTCTTAATCTTCAGATTTGGAAGCCCTAGTTCTCAAATTCTATTTTGGCTTCGAGGGTATATATGGATTGATTTGTATGTTAAGAATCAAAAGTTCATTTCTATGTTAGATTCTCATTCTCTTTCTATGTTAAGGGGTATTTTAAAAATAAAATTATGAGAATTTCTATGTTAGATTCTTAGTTTTTATGTTAGATTCTCAATTACACATATATCATGTAAATATATTACATGTTAAAGAAAGCCCCTTGTTAACTGAATAGTAGGGCTATCTTGTGTGTTTGAAAAAAAAACTTGATGTAACTTAAATTCAAGCAAAATTTTAATTTTGATTTTCAATTCTCGTGGATAAATTTTTTCAGCAATCTAACAGTAGAATTTGTCAATTTCAATTCATGTTGCTCATTTTTATCCTGCAACCGAACGCCATAATTGCAATTCAGTTCATAATTCCCTCAGGAATTGGAATTGCCGAATTCCAATTCTTCAATTACAATTCCATCGAACCGAACGGAGCCTTAAGGAATCTAGGAAATACTCATAATAAATTCACAGTAAAGTCAGATCTCCGGCCTTTCTTTGACAAAACATCAGTCTTCCTCCTAAACCAAAGAGGAGAAATTATTGGAGATGTCTTTGTCAAAATGGAGTAAAATGTTTTTCTTTGTTGGTAACAAAAATTCAGCAATCATGAACCAGTCTTATTAAAGGTTATTACGCGAACCTCAAAGCGTATCGGATGGCCTTGAATCAATCATCCTTGATTGGACCCGGTCGAACTTGTGGGTGGCGGAGGAGGGCGAAGTTTTGCTGCTCGTGGAGTTTGAGAGACGAGCGCAAGTGTTGTTCTGTGGAGATGGACAACATATAGAACGAAAGAATAATACGATCATACAATGACGGAATAGAAAGAAGTATCTTCTTTTGGTGCATGTTATAAGGCTAGTTGTTCTTGAAGAGAAATCTACCCCACCACACACATGCGCGCGCACCTCGCGACAGGACGGGGGTGGGCACGGACGCGCAGCCTGTGGACATGAATGTTGTTCTTTCCGTGATAACCTACATTTCTTTGTTCTCAATTACATTGTCGCGAAAAACTATAATCGTTGATCGATCACGCTCTGATAAGCATTTCTATTTAATATACATAAAGCAAAAACTTTCAAACAAAAGTGAGACAATATTTATTTGAAGGCAGCGCAAAATTTCGTGTGCGTCTTCTCATTAGGTGCTTTGATTTTATTTGATAAAGTTTATTATTCATATCATTTCAAAATTAATTAATAATAAAATAATTATTTAGTAAAATCAATTTCCCAAAATGAAAATCATTCCATATATTCCATATATAGTATAAAAGTACGGTGCGACTAGCCAAAACTACGATGCTAATATCAACGCCCATAATTAAAGACACTCTGAAATCTCATATGTGCCAGCTCCGCTAATAAATAAGCATATTTTTGAAGGAAAAAAAAATCAAATCTGGAGAACAAATTAATGCACAGAAATATAAGCTCATCAAAACTTACCAGTAGAACTTACATTTCTTTTTTTTTTTCCAAATTTCTATAACAAAAATTTACTAATATTTAATCTACTCTAAATATTTCACATTTAATTTCATCATCTGTATAATATAAGCATCAGGGTAACTAGACAACCTCCAGGACAGGGCCGCTATCCCGCAATGGTGAGCTAACTTCAAATTCTGTCCTCAGTTCGAATTGTAGGCTGCAACTCCGCATGCAATAATCTGGAATCGCTGGTAATTGTCGGTCACCCATATGACGGTGAATTCTTTCTCGGACCTTGTACAGACCGCCCGTCAATATGTGACTGAAGTGAAATCGTAACAAGGTAGCCGTACTGTAAGGCCGTAGGGCGGGGAACATATAAGCACGCAGAATTTCTAGGTCCTGGGCTCAGACCGTTCGGGATCAGTGCTTGACTGCCACATAAGCCAGCTCGGGCCATACGTAAAGATGTACGTCATGCATTTTACCGTTCGCGCACCCAGATGTCCCCACCGCACCCTAAATGTTCTCGCCTTAGGATTCATTTGGCGCGGCGGTGGCGGGCGGCGTTTGTGGCAAACGCCACTGCAAGGCGGGTAAACAAACGCCCAGTGGCGGCTTTTGCCGCGTTTGCAACCACCGCGCCATGGAAAAAGCTCCAAAACGGACCTTTTAGAGCCTCGCCTCCTCCCCTCCGTTCTCAACCCTCCCTCTCCACCCGCCGGTTCTGCCCGCCTCCTCCCCTCCGTGCCCACTCTCCACCCCGCCGGTTCTGCCCGCCACCGCCGCGCCAAATAGGAATTTCTCTAAAAACAGAGGAATTACTCTAAAAACAGAGGAATCATTGATTCAAAAGCTTAAGCTGGGAAGGGGGGAGACAAGGCAAACTCCTCCAGAATCTAGAATGCATCCTCAGAATCTCCGCCGCCATTTCCCTCGTGCTCTTCCCGCACTCCAAGTTCATCAGCAAGCATAGCTTCGCCACCACCCCTACATCCACCATCTCCTGCAGCACCGCCGGCGCCAGCGTGTTCCTCGCGATCGAGTACAGTATCCTTACCGCCCTGTTGGTCGCCACCGGCGTCACCCGCAGTATTTTCTTCGAAACCACCGCCAGCCCGGCGGCATGCCGCACCACCTCCTCCCTCCCTTTCCGGGACCGACAAAGATCATCCAGCACGATTAGTACCATCTCGCAAACCTTCTTCTCCGCCTCGTCGAGGAGGAGCTCTAAGAGCGCCTCCACGGCGCCGGCGTTCACGGCTTTCTCCGTGTTCATTCCCCACAGACAGACGACGGAGAGAATCTGCATCGCCGCCTTCGTCGCTTGGTACGAAATCCGGTCTTTCAACACCTTCACAATTTCCCCAAATAAGGCTTCCGGAATGCTGAACAAGTTCAGCGGCGGGGTCCCGCTGAGAAGGGACTTGATGAGCATGATCGCGTGCGATCGAATCTGGGCTTCGGTAGATGATCGCTGCATGATCGTCGTCAACGAGTCGACGAGGTGGCGGTGGCGGTCGAGCAGGAGGAGGAGATCCTGTTCTGGTAACTGAAGGGAGCAGAGGATGCTTACTGCTTCCTCCTGCTCTTGCGGCTGCGTTGGGGCCGAGATGACGGAGGCGAGTAAGTCGAGGACGCCGGCGGCGGCGGCGACGAAACGCTTGTTGCGTTCGCTGTCGGAGATCAGGCGAGAGAGCTGCTTCAGGGAGGGAAGCAGGCGATGAGGGTCGGCGGCTTGTTGGAGGAGGGAGGAGAGCTGGGATTCGGTGAGGGGAGAGCGGGGGGTGGGGAAGCGCTCGACGCCGAGCCAGGCGTTGGCTGCGCACCAGGACTGGGTCAGGCGGCGGAGGGTGTGGTTGGGGGTGAGGTCGATGGAGTCCGGCAGGGGCTGCGTGGTGGCCGGGCAGGTCTTTTGGCCGACGGAGAATATCCACCGCTCGATGTTGTCGCGGTCGTAGGTGATGCCGGTGGGCAGGGTGACCGGATCCCGCATGATCTGCAGAGAGATTGGGCAGAGAAAGTAAGAAGGCACCTCCACCTCCATTGCCGGATCAGTAATAATTAGTAGTGCTCTGTTCCAGGTGCGTGGTCCAGAGGCCTTATATAGCGAGATTTTTGTTTTTTAAAGAAAATTCCTTTTGAAATTCCGTACTACTTATCATTTATTTAAGTTTAAAATGGACATTGTATTTATCAAACTTATTTATAATTATAAATATTTGTGCTTAACAAAAAATTCAAACTTGAAGAAGTTTCATGAAATTAAACTCTGTAGACAATATTTCATTTAAATGTATTTACTATAACTATTTAGGCTTTAGTTGGGGGCGGTGGTGGCACTGAGAAAAGCTTTATTTCCGTCGCTATCATTTTTTAGGTTTTTGAATGAGGAGCTTTTTCGAAACAGTTTTTCAGCTTTTCTCCTTTATTCGAGTATTTATGAAAGTCGCACCCCGACTGTCTTCTCTCATTCACGATTCTTCACACATTTGCTATCTTTGTTTCTTGTCACTGATCTTTTGTAACCTGCTTATTTAATATTTTATAATATTTATTTATCTATGGAATTAATTATCAGCATAAATTATGTTTTTATTATTAAAAAGCTAAACAAATATTGTTAAAATGTTCTTTCAAATAGAAAAACATAAAACACTTTTTTAAAAAGCATTTAAATGGAGATATTTCAAAGAGCCTACATATTTCTTTTAAATAGCTTTTAGGCAGCTCTAATATCACCATTGATTTGTCACCATTGATTTTTCCACCGCCACCGCCTAGCCATGAACATAAAGACCGGGCCTGCCGGGCCGGCCCGAGACCGGCCGGGTCAAGGCCCGGTCAAGCCCGGCCCGGTTCAGGCCCGAACCGGGCCGAGCCCTTACCCGGGGCCCTGAAAGGGCCCCGGTTTGGCCGCACTACCCGGCCCGGTACCCGGTCTGGTCCGGGCCGGGTAAAGCCCGAAAATCGGGCTAGCCCGAGACCGGGCCGGGCATAGCCTTATCTGGTCTCGGGCTAGGCCCGATTGAGCCTAACGGCTCTTATTAGAGCCGTTAGGCTCATCATGGCAGCTTGGCTGCCATGTGGCAGCCATGCTGCCATGAGAGGCAGCCAACGGCTCTTATTAGAGTCGTTGGCTGCCTTTTATATATAATAATATATATTATTATTATTATTATTATTTTTTTTAATTTAAAAAAAAAAATAAAAAAATCCTATAAATACCCCCCCTCCCCTCTCTCTTTTCTCACACCTCACACCTCTCTCTCTCTCTCTCTCTCTCTCTCTCTCTCTCTCTCTCTCTCTCTCTCTCTCTCTCTCTCTCTCTCTTTCTTAGCTCTCCCAATGACGTCGTCCTCCTCAGCTCCAGTGTTGTCTTCCCAAAGTACGGCTTCGGTGGTGGAGCACAACCGTAGAGCGAGTATTTGGGAGCATTACGAGATGGTACAAGTCGGGACCGAAAGAAAAGCGCGCTGCAAGATGTGCTCGAAGTTGCTATCCATCAGCGGCAACTCGACGCTCGTTAGACACCAAAAGTCTTGCGAGTCAAAACAAGCTCCTCCCGAGTCAAGTCAAGCCCAAATTTCTGGAGCCGGACAGATTTGGACGTACGATCAAATGCGACAGCGAGAGCTGCAGGAGAAGTTCGTCATCAAACGTGGGCTGCCATTCAGCGTCTTCGACAATGACGACGGCACAGAGTACATACATGGGGGGGCTTCAGCCCAAATACCAAAAGGTTAGTAGAATTACTTTAAGGCGCGACACGATTAGGTTATATTTAGAAGCAAAACAAAAATTAATTACGTATTTTGAAAATTTCGAAGGACGTGTGAGTCTAACGAGCGACGTTTGGACGAGTAATTTAAATTTAGGATTAGCTTATCTTTGCATCACTTGTCATTGGATTGATCCCATTTCGTGGGAACAAAATAAACGCGTAATATATTTTACAGGTTTTGAATTCCCGCACACGGCTATAGCTTTATATAAGGTTATTATGAAATGTGCGCGGGAATTTAAAATAAATGATAAAATACTTAGTTTTTCTCTTGATAACGCCTCCAATAATGGCGCCGCAATTGAATTGTTAAAACGAGATTTAAAACCATTTCTCAACGGCGCGTTTTTTCATACTAGATGTGTTTGTCACGTCCTAAATTTAGTGGTACAGGATAGTTTAAAGGCAATGTCACAATATATTAATAAAATTCGCGACATGTTAAAAGCAATTTATTGTACTAAACAACGAGCTCAAGATTTTAGAAAATTTTGTAAAACACAAAATCAAAATATTTGAAACCACAATTAGATATGCCTATTAGATGGAACTCAACATATAAAATGTTAAAAAGAGCCGTTCTACAAAAGGATCTTCTAATGGAATATTATAGTTTGCTTAATATTGAACACGGTTTATGTGAAACTGATTGGAATATTATAGAATATTATATAGATTTACTAAAGTGTTTTTATAGGGCCACCGTTTCTTTATCTGGAGTGTATTATCCAACGAGCGCATTATTAATTGAACATTTCGTACATATCACAGAAAGATTTAGTTATTATAGAAAACACCAAGGTTGGGCTCCTTTAATTAAAGTAATAGAAGAAATTTTTTTAAAATTTTATAGAGAAATACCGTCTATGTTTTCGTGTGCCGCCGCTTTAAATCCGCTACTTAACGTAGAAGGCGTTGAAAATTTGATCGACGAAATCAATACTAATCTAACCTTAAATATAAATTATGATGAGGATGACCCTGTTAGTAGTACAAGTTTTACTACTTTTTTTAAGCAAAGTTATAATTATTACAATAACTTATACGGGTCACGACCCCGCGAAGAAATAACGCAATCCAAAACGAAGGATAGTCTTAAAAATAAAATTTTAGATTTAGCTTCTAGGAAAAAAGCGCGCACATCTGGTAGTTTGAATGAATTAGGATTATACACAAAAACTCAATTTAGCGATTTTATGAGTTCGGACGAGATCGAAAACTTCGATCTCTTAAATTTGTGGAAAGGTAAAGCTAATACCTATCCTGTTTTGGCCTGTATGGCCCGTGATTTATTAACTGTCCAAGCTAGTACAGTAGCTTCGGAGTCCGTTTTTTCTCTTAGCGGCAGGGTTTTGAACGAGCGGAGGAGCCGACTTAACGAAGATTCGCTGGAGATTTGCATATGCTACAAGGACTACTTGGACAGTTTAAAGAGGAAGCAACACATAACAGCATTGGAGGATAGCTCGGAGGAGATAGAAGACGAAATGGACGCGTTGAACTTGAATCTACAGGATGATTAAATCGAGCACTCTAAAATCTAAATGTAAATTTTTTTATATACGTAATTTTTTTTAATTAAATTTTATAAGAATCATAACCTTCATAGGTTTGTATTTTGTACAATTGTACGACTTAAATTTTGTAATTTTTAAAATTTTTTGTTCCAAATTTTTAATATTAATAAAATTTTTTGTTCCAAATTTTCGTTCCAATTGTTCAATAATAATACAATCTAATTCTAAACTTCAATTTTTTCAATTTTTTTAAATTTTTCATTCAAATTTTCAATATGTAATTATTTATAAAAATTAAAATAAAAAAAAAATAAAAAATAAAAAACCGGGCCGGCCCGGTCTTGCCCGACCCGGCCTGGACCGGTCCCGATCGGGCTTTATGTTCACGGCTACCACCGCCGCCCCAAACATCATCTCTTACTATTTTACTCTCCTTGTTACAAAATTATAGTTAAGGGCATTGTTATAGGCAGAGCCAAATTATCTACCCGCAAACCAAAAATTTAATCATTTATTTGAATAAAAGATCTTCTATCCACAAATTAAATATCTAATCAATAATTCAAAAAATAAAAAAATGTTACGTTATTTTTTTAATTTCTTTATCTCTTGTAATGTGTAGCACCTCACGAACTTATGAAATGTTCGTATTGAATTAACTCTATTTATTTTAAGATTTCATGTGTCTGCATTGTTGGAACCGAGAATCGGCTCAACGAGGAGTTCGAACCCCCGAAAGGGGGCAGCTAGCACTTACTGATCCCGCAGGGGGACCTGACCGAAGACTTGGAGCTAAATACCGACCCTTGGCTGCAGCGTGGAGGTACAACCACACACCCGGAAGATCTTAGAGTGCTTCCCCTTCTAAGCCAAAGCTGAAGTCGGGCACCTTGGAGAGTCTGAGGAGCTAACCAAAGATGTCCTAAGGAGGAGAAGCCAAAGATTGGAATCCTCTCCAATGGTGCCCTTCATGGTCTATATATAGATTTCCTGGTCTGGTCTGCTAATAGCGTAAATCCGCTTTTTAGTTTTAATATTCGCACCCCAAACTGGTCTGCTAACAGTCAAACCCCGTTGTTCTGAAGGGCTATTGACAGTCCACAAAGGGTATTTGGGTAAATTCACCTCTAGACCCCTACTGGGCGAATGACCCGTAAAGGCGTCACTCGCTAGTCTTCCCGCGAGCGGGGCTCGCAAGGTCTCCCTATGCGAGCAGCCCGTGAAGGCACCACTCGCTAGCCCTCTGGCGCTATAAATACCGGGTTGGGTCGCTTATGCGAGGCGGTGAGCCCCCACTCGCCTCGCCATTGCTAAATGCACCCCAAAGCGTCGAGCCTGCATCTGCCTCGGCCTCGCGCTACGCTCCTCGCAAGGATGTAAGTCTGGCTCGCCTCGCCCTCGCGACTCGCTCACCGCGAGTCGGCGAGCCCCTGCCTACTTCGCCTACGTCTGATTTTGCATCCTACCATTCGACAAACACTGGGTTATACACAATCCCCGCTCTTTGCGAGATTAGCCTAAGTTCGCGAAGAAACATCCAACCCCTGGTGTTCGCCAGTGGCTGCTGACCTGGCAGGAATCTCCTGGTGGGCCCCATCTCCAGTGCTATAAATACCACAAATCCTGGGTGGTGGGTAACTCTGTCACCTTTCGCCTCCTCTCGCCATCTGTTATTGTGTTCAACCTGAACCCACAGAGATCAACCTAAACCCACCGGCTAGTGAGAGCCCAACAGCGGAATCGATCTGGAGCACTCCAGCACCACATTACCTTGTCAGCCTCTCCAGAGATCAACATGAACCCACCGGCGAGCCCGACAGCGGAATCGATCTGGGGCACTCCAACACCACATTACCTTGCAAGCCTCTCCTGAGATCAACCTGAACCCACCGGTTAGTGAGAACCCGGCAGCGGAATCGATTTGGGCCACTCCAACACCACATTACCTTGCCAGCCTCTCCAAAGATCAACTTGAACTCACCGGCTTGTGAGAGCCCGGCAGCGGAATCGATCTGGGTCACTCTAGCACCACATTACCTTGCCAGCCTCCCCAGAGATCAACTTGAACCCACCGGCTAGTGAGAGCCCGGCAACGGAATCGATCTGGGGGCACTCCGGTACAACATTGCCTTGCCAGCCTCTCCAGAGATCAACCTGAACTCACCGACTAGTGAGAGCCAGACAGCGGAATCAATCTGAGGCATTCCAGCTTATGTACATCGTGCGGGCATATGGTTAGAAGAGACAACAATATCAACTTATAATAAATCAACATAAGAGTTCAAGGGTAGAAACACTTTAGGTCATCCCCGCTCCAAACTCGGCTGAGGGGTACCCCTTCCACATCCCGGAGGTGATACCCCCTCCCCCTCCCCCCCCCCCCCCCCCCCCCGACTTGAGTGTTACCTCTACAAT
The DNA here is from genome assembly GCA_033032865.1 of Dactylorhiza incarnata. Classification (NCBI taxonomy): domain Eukaryota; kingdom Viridiplantae; phylum Streptophyta; class Magnoliopsida; order Asparagales; family Orchidaceae; genus Dactylorhiza; species Dactylorhiza incarnata. The sequence goes on along the minus strand of JAWHQI010000193.1, from coordinate 4,278,407 downwards.
GTAGGGCCCTTCCCAGTTGGGATTGAGCAGCCTCTCCAGAGATCAACCTGAACCCACCGGCTAGTGAGAGCCCGGCAGCGGAATCGATCTGGGGCACTCCAACACCACATTACCTTGCCAGCCTCTCCAGAGATCAACCTGAACCCACCGGCTAGTGAGAGCCCGGCAGCGGAATCGATCAGGGGCACTCCAGCACCACCTTACCTTTCCAGCCTCTCCAGAGATCAACTTGAACCCACTGGCTAGTGAGAGCCCGACAGCGGAATCGATCTGGGGCACTCTAGCACCACGTTGCCTTGCCAGCCTCTTCAGAGATCAACCTGAACCCACCGGCTAGTGAGAGTCAGGCAGCAGAATCGATCTGAGGCATTCCAGCTTATGTACATCGTACGGGCATATGGTTAGAAAAGACAACAATATCAACTTATAATAAATCAACATAAGAGTTCAAGGGTAGAAACGCTTTAGGTCATCCCCGCTCCAAGCTCGACTGAGGGGTACCCCTTCCACATCCCGGAGGTGATACCCCCCCCCCCCCAACTTGAGTGTTACCTCTACAATGTAAGGCCCTTCTCTGTTGGGATTGAGCTTCCCAATCGCAACTCCCCTTCCGCCTGCATCGACCTATTTCAAGAACAAGTCCCCTTTTTTGAACTGCTTCACCCGGATGTGCTTATTGAAGTACCTCCTCCTGTCGGATGGTTGTCAGGTCCCGAAGTTCTTCCACCAGGTCCAAGGACAACCTTTGCTCTTCTTCATTTTCCACTCGCTATTCCTCATCACCTTTTCCTGCTGCGACCACCCTGGGTGACTTCACCTCGAACTCGGTCGGGAGGACAACCTCGGACCTGTGGGAGAGCTTGAATGGGGTCTCCCCTGTGGCCGTGTTTGGTGTGGTTCTCAAGGCCTAGAGGACCGAGGGTAGCTGCTCTACCCAGTTACCCCTTTGGTTTTCGACCTTCTTTTTCAGCAAGTTCACAATTATCTTGTTCGCCGCTTCCACCTGCCCATTGCTCCTCAGGTGATGGACCGATGCGAAACGAAGGTCTATGCCCGATGATTTACTTGACCTTCTCCAGATATCGTTGAAGAGTTGGCTCCTTTGCCTCGAACTCCCCTCTGACCTGGCAAGCCACCACCATGAAGTCCGTTGAGATCTCCACATCCTGCACCCCTAGCTCCTAGCTAGACGGATCCCTGCGATCACGACCTCATACTCGGCCTGGTTGTTGGACTCACCTATCAGATCGACGACCTCCAAAATGTGTTCGATGAATGCATTCCGTTAGACGAATTTCTTCTACTCCGGTTGACGAATTTAATGAAATAACGTAAACATTTAAAACATTTAATATAAGATCTTGCACAGATCTTGAAACAAACCGACGACTGCTGGTCATCTTCTACCTCCAGCCGACGGCTGAGATTGCCCCAACCTGGGCTGCCTTCCTCCTTATTTTCCTGGCCACCTAAGCGCCGCCCCGGCCGGCCAATGCCACCACCACCTTTGTTGAGGTGGTGGCTGGCGATTAGCGGTTGTTGGCCGGCCGAAAGTGGCCGGAACAGGGATACGGAGGCGGGATTTAAAGCTCCGAAAGTGGAGCTTTTTGCCTACCCGATTTGGGACCAATTGGCCCCAATCCTTGCAAGCAATCTGATGAGATCTATCCACAGAGAGAGAGATGAAGAACCAGACCTGTATGGAGGGTTGATTCCTTGTCGATTGGGTGGTCCTCCATGGCTAATCCAAAGCTTTAGGTTCCATGGAACTTCTACACCAAGTTGCTTGATCTCTCCAAATAAAAGGGGGAAACCACACCTCTCAGTCCTCTGAAGCTTTTAAAGGGATCAATTTGGGGAGAGGAGGAGCCACCACCTTGATTCTACCATTAATGGTCATTAAACCTAAGATTTTGGTTTCTTCTAATTCTCCCTTAATCCAGCCCCCTGGCCATAGAAACTCTAGAATTTATTTGTAACTGAAGGGGGGAGGTGAATGCTCATCCATTGGGGAGGGATTGAAGGATCAATTGCATTCAATCTCCATGAATGCTCTCTTTCTCTCTCCAAATTTGGGGGAAACCTCCATTTTCTCTCTCCTAGTCACCAATTACAGAAATTAAGTGGTAATTTCAGTAATTACCAGGCCCACTAGATGGTGGACCACTTTAGTTGGGCCTAGACCAAATGGATTGGATTCAATTTGGGCAATTTAGGTTATTTTGACCTAATTTGAGACAAGGTTGACTTTGGTCAAATTGACCTTTTAGGTTGGCTCCAATGGGTCCCTGGGGCTCCAAGGAGACCCCTAATGGGTTAGGGATACTATGGTGGGGTCAAGGTTCAAGGTGGGGCCCTCAAATCCAACCCTAGGCTTGGTATCTGAAAATTGTTATTTGCAGACCACTTGGGTTTTCTTCTTCTTTCCTAAGCTTTTATGCTCCCTTTGAGCTTCCTATGGTTTTGTCATGCCCTAGTCGTGACAAAACCATCCTAGGGGTCTAGCTGTTTGGGGGATGTTACAAATCTCAATAAACAAAAAAATAATTTCGTCCTCAAAATTCAGGTTAGGCTTGTGGGGTTTTCACCGAGAGTGACTGAACGTAACATCCCCTAAGAATTGAAGTTATTTCTGGCTCGAAGAGCACCGACTATTTCTGCCACACCAGTTCTAGTGGCTCCCAGGTGTGCTCCTCCTGTCCATAATTTTACAATATGACTTTTACCTACGGAATGTTCTTGCGTCGCAAGACTCGCACCGTCGTATCATCTATCCTGACCGGGGTGACCTAGCTACCTTGGTCAATCTATCCTCGATGTTCCAAATAAACATGTGCCCAGAGTGGGGGTGTGGTAACCTGTGTATGAAATCCATAATTATATCCTCGAACTTGTTGGAGCTTGCTTTCCGCATCTCTTGGTTTGAGAATAACAAATACCATGATGTATTTGATCTAGTCTTTTGTGTGTTTATAGTAACCAGGTTGTACAGGTTCAATGAGGAGATAAGTCCTCGTTCATGGGCATGATCCGAGAACGACAAGTCTCAGGTTGGATGAGTTTTGTGTGCTGATCTTAAAATGGCCATAACTTTCAATCCAGGAAGAGTTACAGAACGTGCCACCCCATTTCGGAGATGAGAACGACTCAATCTACTGGATGGAGCTAAATTTGAATATGGGAAATTTCACTGTCGGAAAATTCCGACAGCCGCTGTCGCCTAGGCGACAACAGAGAAGTTACAACTACTTCCCTCCACGGCAGCACGACGAAAGGCAGTTTTGAGCTGTCGGAAATCCGACATCAATGTCGCCCAGGAGACAGCTCGACAATTACAGCAACTGCCCGCACGACACCACTCCAGCGGCAGTTTAAAGCTGTCGGAAAATTCCGACAGTCACTGTCGGAATTCCGACAGCGATTTTCTATAAATTGACACCTTGTGTTCGTGCATAACAACCAATTCAGAATTTCAAGTCCCTTCCTGAGTGCATTCCATCCAGAGAGCTCCAGAACCTTATGAACTCCCATTTATGCTGAGAAGGTTTGAAATTGAAGACGAGATCGGACGCGCTTCTAAATCAAGGATCATCTCGAGGCTTCAACCTTCCTTTCAGAGATCTGAATTTCTAGGGAGTTCTTATTTTATCTTGTATTTTCATTTATATACATTTTACTTTGTATTGGTAGGGAAAATCACTTCCTTGTGCGGAGCGTCTAAGTCCTTGCGTGGCTTAGGGGAAAATTGCTTCCTTATGCGGAGCGTCCAAGTCCTTGCGTGGCTTGGTGGGAAATCGTGGCCTTGTGTGCTACGTCTAGATCTTTGGAAGATCTAGAGGATAGGCTTGGGCTTGGTCTAGGGAGAGACAAGTGATAGCCTTCCGATCCTTGGGAGAAGGATTGGTAAACAAAAAGAAATTTACATTTGTACGCCTCCGATTTCTAGCGATATAGAAATCAAATTTATGTAAACACTTTTTCAATCATGTCTCTTTTGTGTTTACTTGATTTCTATCATTTGGCGTAATCTCTATTATATTGTGTTCTAAGTTTTCAATTCTAAATCTAAATTGTTTATTTCAATCTCCTTCATTATAAAACAATTTAGTAATTATCTTGAAAATTATAGAAAGAATTTTATTCCTTTATTCACCCCCCCCCCCCCCCCTCTAAGGGCGCCGTAAGATCCAACATTTGGTATCAGAGCTAGGTTGTTCCAAATCGGCTTAACAACCGGGAATAATGGCGTCTCTTGATCATGATCTCGCTTCTACTAGTGGGGAAAATTTTAATATAAATGAAAAAGAAATATCACCTCCTTTATTTATGGGCAAAAATTATAAAGGGTGGAAAACATTAATGAAAAATTTTCTTAAGGCCTTAGATGAAAAAGTTTGGAATATTACTACTAAAAAGCCATCTAGCGTACTAACTAGAAACGAAATTATTTTAAATGCAAAATCTATGAATAGTATATTTTGTGCGTTAGACAAAAATATTTTCAAACTTATTTATATTTTACCTACCGCATATGAAATTTGGAGTTTTCTTGAAAGAACTTATGATTCTCCTTCTACAGGTACGGAACATTCACAAGAACCGGAGAATATGCAAGCCTATGTAAATATTCAAGAAAGCTACACAAAGGATGGATCCATAGAATGCTCATCAAGCGGAAAGGATGATGGACACTCTTGTTTGGAAGAGGAAGATGAAGAAGACAACGTCACAATATTGGACTCAGTTAATGGCAAAACATCAAGCAAAAGATTAGACAGAAACTATAGCAAGATTAGAAAATATAAATCTTCTCTTTTAGTAACTAATTCTATTTCTACATTTCGTGTGCTTAAATTTGCTAAACGTAAAATTTCAAAGTTGAAACATGCTAATTCCAAATTACGTTTAGAAAATAAAATTTTAAAAGCTAACACTAAAGTAGAATCTTATATTGATGTTTCAAATTCTTGTTCATGCTCTTTAATTGAAAATGCTAAACCTTGTTTTGATTATAATTCTTTTAAAGAAGAACTCAAGGTTTTAGAAAAAGGACTTTTAATTTCAAAAGAACATAATGAAAAATTGATAAAAGAAAATGATAATTTAAAGGATAAACTAGAATCATTAAAAATATTTATTCAAAAAATTTCATATAATGAAAAATCTCTTTTTTCTAGTTTATCAAATTTTCAAAAGTCTAAAAGCTTAACTTCATATTATAAGAGTAGGTCTATAAGAAAGAGTGGAAATGAAAATCATCTAAATAAGGACCAATCATTTACAACATTTTGTAACTCACTCTTTCAACATTCAATTCTAAAGAAAGACAATCACTCTTATAAATTTTCAAATAATCCATATAATAAAATTCATTATGATTATCAACATCAATCTATTTTGAAAAATAATTTTAATAAGCATAAATCTCAAATGAATTATTTTTCAAACAAATACAATCATATAAAGATGTCACATAATCATAATATGAATTTTAAAGATAAACAACCAATGTATGAATGGAGACCCTTAAAGAAAAATGACACATCAACTTTAATAGAAAGGGCTCATTTATCCTTGTCTCCTAAAAAATCATCATGTCGTATTTGGGTACCCAAAGGAACCATCCCTCATGGTCCCCTTTGGATACCTAAATCTCTTATTCATTAGTATCATATCATTTGCATGAAGTAGAAACAATTAAAAATGAAATATCAATTCTCTACTTCATGATATGCTTAATTATTTTTTCTTTTGTTTGTTTTCTTATTTTTGAGCCAACACGCTAAGGTCACTTAGATATATTATGAAATATGACTTTTACATTTTAAGCCTAATGTTTATCAAATCAAAATTGAATTAAATTAAACATAAAGTCATAATTTTTAAGTGATCTATCTTTTCTTTTTGTTTTATCCTTTTTAAATCCTTTGTCTATAAATGTCTTATATTATCATTATAAATTGAATGCTAAATTTTCTAAATGATATTATCAAGACTAATGAAATTACTTTCAAAATTGGATTTAAATGGATTTTTAGGGGTCTTAGGCTAAAAAATTAAATGCGCAACTAATTGCATATTTGTCTATTTTTTCGTTGATGCATATAATAGGCCCTATATTGAAAATCATAATCGAGAAAAATCAGAATCAAATAATATAAAAAACAATGTGTTTTAAATCAAATATAGTAACTCTGTTGCTAACGCCAGGCGTTATCACTAACGCTGGCGGTAACATATTTTCCTAAAAAATTCTGATTTTCTCTAAAAAATTATTTTTACCATCATTGTTGTCAAATACCTTGTATTTGTTGTCTAATTTCTAAAAATAAAATCAAAAGGAAAATTTACAAAAATGATGAATATGATTTCACAATCACCATCATGATCTATTAATATCCTATGCTAAAATTCACTATAATCATATATCATAATTCATGATCCATCAAGACCTATCTTAAATCAACTAATTCTATCAACCTTAGGAATTATGAAATATATGATTGCAATTGGTATTATAGTTTCATATCTTGTTTTGTGTGTGTGATGTGCATCTTTATTATTTGCATGAATCTCATTATCTTTAGACCTATGAATTAACTTGATATCAACAAGATAAAATCAAATAGAATTGTCACTTCTTTCTAGGTCTATGAAAATTCAAAACTCTATGTTTGAATACATGCAACTCAATCTTATATTTGTCCATCTTTACTTAGCTTTGCACCATGTTGTCCTAATTCATCACACTAGCATTATCACATACCATAGATAGAAATCAATGCTCATGCTAGTTATATCTTGCAATGCTAAAGTAAATTATATCATTAAAATATGAAAATCTTATTTTCCTTTGTAGTTACTTGCATGAATAAAACTTTTCCAAATGGATTTAAAATCAACAATCTTCGATAAAATTATAAATCCAAAACTAATCATGAAATTATAACACAGTTAATATATTTAAGGCTTACACGCTTAGTATGTCTATAATCAATAAACCTATGACATGTGTCTCACAATAGCGAGGGCGTAGGATTGTGTGCATTAGAGACCTAACCTCTAAGTCATGTCTTGTCCTTAATCGGGGAGGGTTCCAGTGGGGCCTTGAGAGGCACTGGGGGGAAGGAGTGCTAGGTTGAGCGTCGTCTTTTGTATGCATATGGGATTAACACCCCAACCTACGGCATGTGTGCAGCTTCTCATGCCCATCCGTCACTTAGTACGGGGCTAGAGTGTAGTTATGTAGTTAAGGTATCTTGATCTTAGATATACTTATATTATATTCATTGCATGAACATTATCTCACTCTTTATACATAAATCATGCATTTTTTTTTATTCTAACATTGCATCATGTGTTTGCATATTTTAATATTTCGAGCTTTAATGATTTTACCAAACACAAGTATTTGGAAAATCACCAAATACATGTTAAAAGAGCCTTCAAATCTAATCAATATACTCTGAAATTTCAACTGAAGGAAGGTCTCTTTATAATACAAATGAATTGAGAAAAATATTTTTCAAAACATCAAGAAATACAGTTCTGTTTTGGCGTTAAGAAGTTAATGCCTGGCGTTAGCTCCTTTGCTCCAAAATATTTTTTTTGTTTTGAATTATTTCTGGTATTATTTTAATATTTTGTGTGTTTGTAAAAAGTTTTCTATCTTTTTATTCCTTTTAAAACAAAATTTTATTTCTTTTAAAATATATATATATATGTATTTTCTGATCATACGTTAGTTTTGTTTATTTCTCTGGCATAGAATATCATTTACTGAAAGGGCTATTAAAGACTTCTATGATTTCCAGAGAATATATATAAAAAAAAATTACAAAATTACAAAACAATTTTAAAGAACAAAAATATGTTTTTCTTTATGTGTGTTTATTGTTTTGTCCATATATAAAAAAAATTAAAAAATTTATAAAAACAAAAATGATTGTTATTCATTGCCATTGTCAAGGATGGATGATTAATTGTATCAATTAAAGATTAAATACAATGTTTAATTTAACTTTCAAGTTTCTTAAAAACATTGTTTTGTATTTGTCATGCCTTGAAAATTATCTTGTTATGTGCAATGAAATTGATTGTAGATAAACATGTGTAGAAATGTTTAGCATGCCTCTAAGTATGAGTAATGTATTATGTTTGATAATGATTCATTCACTCACTTATTTTTGATAACTTACATGTGTTTACAATCTTATTCTTACATGATTGTGTAGTGTAATAACATAAATAATTAAAATGCCTAAATAGATTACCTACACAACATTGAATTGGTTATTACAATTCTTTGTCTTTCATGCACTTATTCTTTAGAGAAATGTGGTTTAAAATGATATGTTTGCAAAACAAGTGAATTCGGAGTCCTTAGTCACTAAACTAAAAATCAAATAATAAATGACAAGGAAAACTCCACCAAGCACTACTCACCCTCCTGATAAGTCTTAATGAGCATTGTGAGGTTGAGCACCTTGGCTAAGAATTGTAAAGTGTCTTGTAGCAAACAATTTATACACCACTTCTCTTTTGTACACCGGATCACAAAAAAATTGAAAATAAAGCTAATAAGTATAAAAGTGATCCCCCAAGCACTACTTTGCACCCTGATAAGTCTTAATAAGCATTGTGTGTGCAGAGCACCTTGGTAGTTGTACTATTTATTCATGTGCATTGAAATAGTGTGGAAGTAATATTATTTGTGTACTTTAATGTTGTGTTATTTCATTATATATGTCATGTGTTTTTGATTGATTCACTTGTATACTTTATCAAAACACTACTTTGTACACATCATTATCTATCATAAAACTTCTACTCATGAGAATTGGATCCTAATGCTCATCTACTCAAATCTCTACAAATTTAAGTAAATGCACTAGATAACAAAGCATGACCGCTACAATGTTTATGTTTACTTGAAATGAAAATTTTATTACATTGTAGTTTGTGTATCTTTTCTTGATATTATGAAATCATGCTTGCAATTTTTTTTATCTTAATGGAATAGCATCTCTTCAATCTTTAACTCAAACATCAACTTTTCAAATTTAAAACTCATTATCCTTTATATGGTTTTATCTTCTAAAATGATGTTTATGTTTAAGAGCGCTTATTATTTTTAACACTGTGTTTTCCTTTAAGCAAGTGGTATCTTAAAATAGAATGCTTATTTTATCATGTTAGCTATGTTGCTTACTACTTTATGTTACATCATGCCTATATTTTTCTCAACAAGTAGTATTTAACAAGCTTTTGATTGCATCCTATTTTTCTTCTCGACATAAAATCTATTACTCTTATATACTCCCATATTTATTATTTCTTCATAATTATTCATTCTTTATTTCAAAATAACTTTTGATAATATTAAAAAAAAAGGGGAGAAATATAAATTCAAGAAATCTCTTACTAATCTCAATTTTTCAGAATGCACCATTGCAATTAATTATAACATTTAGGGGGAGCATACATTTAGGGGGAGAATACAATTTAGGGGGAGTATATTAAAAAGTTTTCATGGAAAACATCTATGTAGAGGGAGTGATATTGCTCGATCATGACAACCCACTTTTGGTAATAACAAAAGGGGGAGAATAAAATGAGAAATCTAGTGACATAGATATTTAGGGGGAGTAAAATCTATCACGCAGTAAACATTTTATTCATGCATATCTTTTATCGCACTTATCTATAAACTCACTAATTTCTCATATGGGTATTTGTTATTATCAAAAGCGGGAGATTGTTGGAGCTTGCTTTCCGCATCTCTTGGTTTGAGAATAACAAATACCATGATATATTTGATCTAGTCTTTTGTGTGTTTATAGTGACCAGGTTATACAGGTTCAATGAGGAGACAAGTCCTCGTTCATGGGCATGATCCGAGAACGACAAGTCTCAGGTTGGATGAGTTTTGTGTGCTGATCTTAAAATGGCCATAACTTTCAATCCAGGAAGAGTTACAGAACGTGCCACCCCATTTCGGAGATGAGAACGACTCAATCTACAGGATGGAGCTAAATTTGAATATGGGAAATTTCACTGTCGGAAAATTCCGACAGCAGAGAAGTTACAACTACTTCCCTCCACGGCAGCACGACGAAAGGCAGTTTTGAGCTGTCGGAAATCCGACAGCAATGTCGCCCAGGCGACAGCTCGACAATTACAGTAACTGCCCGCACGACGCCACTCCAGCGGCAGTTTAAAGCTGTCGGAAAATTCCGACAGTCATTGTCGGAATTCCGACAGCGATTTTCTATAAATTGACACCTTGTGTTCGTGCATAACAACCAATTCAGAATTTCAAGTCCCTTCCTGAGTGCATTCCATCCAGAGAGCTCCAGAACCTTATGAACTCCCATTTATGCTGAGAAGGTTTGAAATTGAAGACGAGATCGGACGCGCTTCTAAATCAAGGATCATCTCGAGGCTTCAACCTTCCTTTCAGAGATCTGAATTTCTAGGGAGTTCTTATTTTATCTTGTATTTTCATTTATATACATTTTACTTTGTATTGGTAGGGAAAATCGCTTCCTTGTGCGGAGCGTCTAAGTCCTTGCGTGGCTTAGGGGAAAATCGCTTCCTTGTGCGGAGCGTCCAAGTCCTTGCGTGGCTTGGTGGGAAATCGTGGCCTTGTGTGCTACGTCTAGATCTTTGGAAGATCTAGAGGATAGGCTTGGGCTTGGTCTAGGGAGAGACAAGTGATAGCCTTCCAATCCTTGGGAGAAGGATTGGTAAACAAAAAGAAATTTACATTTGTACGCCTCCGATTTCTAGCGATATAGAAATCAAATTTATGTAAACACTTTTTCATATAATATAATCATGTCTCTTTTGTGTTTACTTGATTTCTATCATTTGGCGTAATCTCTATTATATTGTGTTCTAAGTTTTCAATTCTAAATCTAAATTGTTTATTTCAATCTCCTTCATTATAAAACAATTTAGTAATTATCTTGAAAATTATAGAAAGAATTTTATTCCCTTATTCACCCCCTCTCTAAGGGCGCCGTAAGATCCAACAGAACTTCCACTCTAACCTGGGCTGATTCTTATGCCTTTAAAGTTTCTTTCACATGTTCAGATTCTTATTCCTTCAGATATGTCCGATTAATCAATCATCTCTACTCTACAACTTTTCCAGTTCTTACTAATGATGGAACTAATCAGATCGTCTAGCGCCCCAATCATCCTTAAATTTTAATGGGGGTGCACTTGTGAACCTTTATGAGTATATAATAACCATCCATAATGGTAAGATGACTCCCGATCACTTTCTAGGTGGAGTTTGATTCATAAGAGCAAAATTTTGATACCCTAGGATTTTTCATAATTTGACTCATCAAGGAAATATCATCACGTTTATTTCACCAAATTTCTATCACTTCAACTTATGCTAGTCTTGATCGCTTTCGAATGGTCATAAGTAAGATAAACTTAGATCGTTCTTACCATAGTGAAATCAAACACTATATTCTAAAACCAATAAGTCATTCTCTAAGATCTCTGGTTATTCATCATCATAGCTCCCAAGACATACGGGCTATTATTGTAGTTAAAAAAAAATTCTACCAGAATAGGGCGTGATTTTTAACAAGTCATGAGTTAATCACTTCTGAATGCCCAAAATCACAAGAACTTCCAATTATAATTAAAGCTTGTTCGACCTAATTTCGGTTCCCAACTTCCAGAAGGGCATTTGCATCCCTAAGTGACCAGAGCTAGCAAATTTACATTTCTAATGCTTCAACTAAGGCCAAGTTGTTGTTCGATCAACGATGTCTATCCATGGTCCTGGTAATACTACATATCATCATTCCTAATGTGCTTTTATAGAATCTATCTTCGTCTAAGTAACATTGAATAAGATCGACTTCAAAATCATCATGTTCCCGACATAGCACTTGCTAAATTAGATCTAAGGGACACCCAAGTAAGTAACTAATTTGCCCAAGAAACAAAAGGTAAGCCCCAATAAACAAAAGATTAGCCTCTATCTATTTTTGGGCTGAGTATCTTCAATATCACCAAGTTATATTCGTCCCAAGTATGCAAACCATTCTTAGGGCACACAACCTTAGACTTGGGGTTCTATCTTGAAACTTGTTAATTCGCTTCATTCTTCAGACTCTTCAAGGTACCCTCTACGACAACCTTAAACATGTGACCCAATCCCAAATAGGTCTCTTCTTAATCTTGAATTTCTTATCCGGCCCTCGGTGCTTAGTGTGATGGTTGTCTCAATGTAATCATGTCACCGGTACGAGGGTTGAGTCTACGAGTCCCATACCAGTCTGCTTATGAGCCAATCTCTCTTTCTCTAGCTTCTTTGGGGTATCCTCAAAGTTATACCTACGGTCTATTTCAGACTAGGGCATGGGTGGTATAAATTATCATGGTAAGACACGTGTCCTAGTGGAGCTTAAATCTAACTCGTTGACTAACGGACTATCTAAAGAGATCTTTGCAGCCGGAGGTATTCCCTGCTGGGGGCAGGGTTTGCCGCTGGCTACAAAAGAAAACTTGACACTTGTAAAGAGATTTGGCTAAAAAGATTCAGTTAAATTGGTGATGATCAAATTTTAATGTTTATACAAAAGATTTGTAAAAGAGATTAAACGATCCAGGCAATGTACTAAAGAGATCGGAAGATTTGTAAAAAAGATTCAATTGGCCTGCAGATCAATTGGTGATGAGAAGTGAAAGTACTCCATAGTTAAGCGTGCTCGGGCTGGAGTAGACACGGGATGGGTGACCTCCTGGGAAGTCCATGCACTGCCGCTGAACAGAATCATTTCTCATGAAAAGGGGGGTTGCGGCCTCCAACAACCCACTGTGCCTAGTGGTAGGACAGAGAGGGGTTGGGGTGCATGGGTTGCAGCCCATTTGGTTAGGCTTAACCCTTTCAAGATGGATGTTGGGGGTGCCGGCGGTCGTCCTTGCGAGCTGTATGCTGGGGAGACCGTTACAAAAAGTCTTATCCTGCAGGATTGCACTTTTTATAACGATCCATGCCCGCCAACACGGGACCCAGCTGGACCGCCAGTACCCTCCCAGCCCAGGCCCGCCAGCACGGGACCCAGCTGGCACCGGAAGGGTTCAGCCTAACCAGATGGTCTGCAGACCATGCACCCCAACCCCTCTCTGTCCCACCACAGGGCACAGTGGGTTGTTGAATACCGTAGTCCCCCTTTGATGAGAATTGAGCCAGTTAAGAGGCAATGCGTGGACTTCCCAGGAGGTCACCCATCCCAGAATTGCTCCAGACCGAGCATGCTTAACTATGGAGTACTTTCACTTCTCATCACCACTTGAGTATAGTTAAGCATGCTCGGTCTAGAGCAATTTTGGGATGGGTGACCTCCTGGGAAGTCCACGCGCTGCCGCTTAATTGGCTCAATTCTCATCAAAGGGGGACTACGGTCTTCAACAACCCACTGTGCCATGTGGTGGGACAGAGAGGGGTTGGGGCGCATGGTCTGCAGACCATATGGTTAGGCTGAACCATTCCGGTGCCAGCTGGGTCCCATGTTGGCGGGCCTGGGCTGGGAGGGTGCTGGCGGTCCAGCTGGGTCCCGTGTTGGCGGGCCTGGATTGTTACAGGGCTGGCCCCCACGGGGCCGGCGCTCGCCGGGCTGGGAAAAGCTCTCGCCCAGCGAGATCTCGCCCTAGCGCCTCGCCAGTCGCCTCCTTGCCCGCTCTCTGCCCTGGGGCGTTCTCCCCAACCCCCGGCGGCAGGACGTCCTGGGGCGCTGGGGTTGCGAACTCGCCTCGCGCCGTGGCGAAGGCGAGATTGATCATCTCGAGGACCTCCCTTCGGAAGTCTGCCAGCATTTCCACCGTTGCTGGCGAGCCAGATGGTGACGAACCGCCATAGCCGACACCTCGCTCACCCTATCCAGCCATGTTGCCTCATCGGGACTTTCTTGTACTAACTGTGTTCCACGCTCACCGCACCAAAAATATTGAAACCGAGAATCGGCCCAACGAGAAGTTCGGACCCCTGAAAAGAGGTAGCTAACATTTACTGATCCCGCAGGGGAACCTGACCGAAGACTTAGAGCTAAATACTGACCTTTGGCTGCTTCGTGGAGGTCCCACCACACACCCGGAATATATTAGAGCGCTTCCCCTGCTAAGCCAAACCTGAAGCCGGGCACCTTGGAGAGCCTGAGGAGCTAACCAAATATGTCCTAAAAACGAAGAAGCCAAAGATTGGAATCCTTTCCAAAGGTGCCTTTCAGGGTCTATATATAGATTTCCTGGTCTGGTCTGCTAATTGCGTAAATCCGCTTTTTAGTTTTATTAATCGCACCCCAAACTGGTCTGCTAACAGTCAAACATCGTTGTTATAAAGGGCTATTGACATCCCACAAAGGGTATTTGGGTAAATTCACCTATAGACCCCTACTGGGCGAATAGCCCGTGAAGGCGTCACTCGCCAGTCTTCCCGCGAGCGGGGCTCGCGAGGTCTCCCTATGCGAGCAGCCCGTGAGGCCGTGAAGGCACCACTCGCTAGCCCCCTAGCGCTATAATTACTGGGTTGGGTCGCTTATGTGAAGCGGCGAGCCCCCACTCGCCTCGTCGTTGCTAAATGCGCCCCAAAGCGTCGAGCCTACATCTGCCTCGGCCTCGCGCTACGCTCCTCGCAAGGATGTAAGTCTGGCTCGCCTCGCCTCGCGACTCGCTCGCCGCGAGTCGGCGAGCCCCTACCAGCTTCGCCTACGTCCGATTCTCCATCCTACCCTTCGGCGAACACGGGGTTTTACATGCATAATATTTAATCTTGTGTTGTAGACTTGTAAGTAAATATACACACCAATTAAAAAAATTCAATATTATTTTGGCTAAGATAGAGTACTGTGTAATTATAAAAATGAATGTATTTTGTTTTTATTTTTTTACATTAATCTGAGAATAATAATTCTAGTTTCTTTAGAGGTGCAGATAGTAAAAATCACCGAGACCCACTTTGACCATTTACCTATATTATACGTATAGTGAGGGCTATGGAGGTCCAGCTGGACATGGCTTTGAATTGAATATTTCTCTTTTTATTTATATATATATTTATTTATTTATTTTGGCAATTTTAGGCGATATGACCGAGAGAAGGTGAGTCCTAATCTACCTATTTTTTATTTATTTATATAATATATTTCGATAATATTTCTCCAATTGGAATTTGGAGCTTAGAAAGAAGAGGTCGCTGGGATAGGAGTTGACCGCCGTCGTTTTCAAACCAGGCCGGCGCTTTTCCCTCGCTACAGGAGAAAACCATTTTTGGCTATTGGCAGCCCTCCTTTTTTTTAAAAGACCCAAACATTAAGTGTGGTAGATTAAAAGGTTGACCTAATCTCGTTTGCGGCGGCGACGATGGCGTTGGCGGCGGCGACGATGATGTTGGCGGCTGAGACGATGGCGTTGACGGCGGAGACGATGGCGATGGCGTTGGCGGCGGCGATGGCGTTGGCGGCGGCAGCGATGACGTTGGCGGAGGCGGCGATGGGGTTGGCGGTGGCGACGATGGCGTTGGAGTTGGCGACGATGGCATTGGCGGCGGCAGTGATGGCATTGGCGGCGACGACGATGGGGTTGGCGGCAGCGACGATGGCGTTGGCGGAGACGACGATGGCGTTGGAGTGGCGGCGATGGCGATGGCGACGATGGCGTTGGCGGCGGCGGCGATGGCGTTGGCGGCGGCGACGATGGCGTTGGCGGCGGCGATGATGGCGTTGGCGGCGGCGACGATGGGGTTGGCGGAGGCGACGATGGCATTGGAGTTGGCGACGATCGCATTGGAGTTGGCGACGATGACGTTGGCGGCGGCGACGATGGGGTTGGTGGCGGCGACGATGGCGTTGACGGAGACGACGATGACGTTGGAGTTGGCGGCGATGGCGATGACGACGGTGGTGTTGGCAGCGACGACGATGGCGTTGGCGGTGGCGACGATGGCGACGGCGGCGTTGGCGTTGCTGGTGACGGCTAAAGCGGTATTGCGAGCGGGACGAGAAGCATATTCCATCGGTTCCAACAGGAGAAATGACCGGGCTGCCCTTAGTGAAAATGAGGAAGAGAAAAAATATTTAGATTTTCAAATACTTGATTTGCCAATAGCCAAAAACTATCTGCCCATATCATTACCCAACATTAATAATTTCTTCTTATTTTTCCCTAATGGCAGCCCACCTAAACCTAAGACCGAAAAAATGGAGTGCCCGACTCCTCCTTCGTTCACGTCACCTGCATCCCGGCGGCTAATCGTCGACACTCGTGGCCCTTATCTAGGGCTTTCAATCCCCACGCCGCCCACACAATCCTCTGATCGGCCACATCCAGCGAAAATCGGCCCCGATTACCCAACCAGTCTCTGCCTAGATTCGCTCCTCCGCCATTGTTGGATTCCGGCTGCCCTTTGGGGATCTCACTGTTAGAAATTTTAATTATAAAACATTATACTTTAAATGTGTTGATTGGAGCTAAATGGTGTTTGGTGTTTGGGCTCCTCATTATGATGGAAAAGCTCAAAACCAAACTTGGAGGGAATCCAAATATTTGGAGGGAAGCCTTTCATGATGAAAGAGTGTTCTTTAGTCCCACCTTGCCATTCTTCTTCTTCCCTTAAGTGTATATAAAGATATCCACACCTTCTTATTTGTTCAAAAGAACATAAGGAGAATCTATGAACCACACACGCGCGCGCACGCACCGCACCGGATCCGGATCCGGATTTGGGGAATAATTGAATTGATTAATGTATTTTTTGTACAAAATAGTTTCAGAGTTTTACTCGGAGTTGCGTCGATGAGAATTCGGAGCTGCGTCGAATAGATTTCGACGTAGCGTCTTCAAGCTGCTGAAGTTGGAGTGGCGTCGATTGGGATTCGACGCATGCGTCGATAGAACTCGACGCAAGCGTCGACAAGTCCTGCGTCGTTTTAGCCTGCGTCGATAGAACTCGACGTAGCGTCGACTTGCGTCGATATGGTGTCGACGCAACGTCGGTTTGTTTTCTACGCGTTATGCCGTTTTACGCGTTTTCTTAACCGCTCTTTTATGCGTGTTTCTCGCCATTATTTACGTTGGAAATATTCAACGTTTATTTTCGCGATTATGATCCTTCCAATTATAACCGTCAATACTTATTACGGTTTTAATGTTGCCGTTTTTCGAGATTCCTTTTCCGACGATTTACTGTCTTTATATATTGACGTTATTCTCAGAAAGATAACAAGCTAATAGACGATCTTCTGCTCTCTCACTCTCTGGTTTTGGTGACGATCTTCTACGTGATTTCTTTTCTTTACATTTGCTTCATCAAGTGGTTGTTCGGGTGCTCTGTGCTTCTTCGGTGTCCGCGCACATCGGAGTTTCGTGATCTAGACGGGTGTTGTACTTTGGAGGAGTGAGCATCGGTTGAAAGCCCTGTCGGAGGGTGGTGCAACTTCTTTAGGGTAGTGATCACACGCCTTACGCAGGCTCGATTCTAAACTATCTTTTAACTAATCTCTTTTGATTCTCATTTCTTCTGTTTTAAAGTTTTATTAATCTAGTTTTCTAGATTTGTTCTCATATTTTTATTTTATGCAATTTTCAAATACGAAAATTATACATTATTTTGAAATATACTAGAAAATATTCCTACACTCACTCCTCACGCCAGTTTGTAGTGCTTTAGTGCAACATGCTAAAATATAAGTGATATATACTCTCTGATTTTATCTTACAAGAGAAATTTTTTAAAATCAAAGTTAAAATTCATGAATATATATATATAATAATGCTAAAATATAAGTGATTACATTTTGTTTATCATTTGTTTTTTATGTTTTAAGTTATTTTTTTTATGATTCAAAATTATTTTGATTTTAAGAATATATGTTCGATATTTTATTTCTAAAGATAAGCAGTTTATTGACTATAATGAAAAAAAATGGGATTATTGACTATGAGAAAAATAGATTTTATCTTTTTTATTTTACTTTGTTATTTAATTTAATCATCACTTAACTCTGTTTTTTTTTTATTATATATGTTTATTCTACTCACATTTTATATTTTTATTAAATTATGTATCCAACATTTCTAAGAAAAATTGACTCCTGGACTAATTATTAACCACAATAAAAATATAAAATAAATGTCAAGTTGGTTATTCTACTCCATGAAAATATAGTAATATCCTCGCCGTCGACTTTGCTCAAATTAACATTTGATTAGTAATTTAGATTGTAAGAGGGACAAATTAGTCATTACAAGGTTTTAGAGAATACTTTAGTTGATATCAATATTTTGATACAAGTTTGTTGATGTGGAGCTCGATGACCACACTATCATTTTTATGATTCAACTATGTGTGTGCGTGTGCGTGTGCGAACGTGTCTGTGTGTATGAACATATATGTGTATGTAGGTATGTGTGTATCATTGTATGTGTGTGTACGTAGGTAGGTATATATGTACGTATGTACGTGCACATGCAATTTCTGAATGAGTGGAAATATGCGTCAGCGGGCAATAAGATTGTATGGTGCGGCATGGAGTAGGGATCGAAGTCACCGTGTCGTGTGGTTAGATATCCTTATCGTTCCATCGTATAGCACCTAGGCGTTTTCAAGATTGAGTTACATGTATATTTATAAATGATCAATTATTGCAACTTATAGCTATTTCTAAGCTTACGAAATATGAATGTGGATCCTATTTCAAATGGAAAGGATCCATTTCATTCAACGGATTAAGTCCTCGTTTACAATTAAGACTTTGTTTGGGGTTGTGGAGGAAAAAATAGTGGTGAGAAATCAGTGGTGATATTAGAGTTATTCATAAAATAATTTTGAATTCGCCCGTCGAATAATGTCGCCCGTCAAATGATGTCCACCGCCAAATGTACACGACCGACAATACACTGCCCCCCCCCCCCCCCCCCAACCCGTGCGGCCACGACAGTGCCCCGACAGCGGCTGTGTTGCGGCACGATGACACTCCCGCAGCTCGTGGCCCCACGTGTGATACACCCCCTCTCTTTCCTCCATCTTCTCTCCTCTCTCTCTTTTCTTCTATGTTTATTTATTTGATTTGAGAGTCACAATTAGATAATATAATAACTGTGATAATTTGAAAATTTGATTTCTACAACTTGATTTCTACACCTTAAAATTTTTTTTTTTTTTGAATGCATAATTATATAGACGAATATTATAATTTAATTTATTTTGAAATAAATAAATAAAATTGATAACGTTAGATTAAAAAATAGAAATAGTACTGGCATTGAGAATGTATTATCAAAGAGGGTTTTTACCTTTTAATACATTATATATATAATTTCATATAATAAAACGTCTATATATATATACAATAACCTATAGGAATTATCATCTATTATCAACCTGATTTCTACGAATCAATTATATAACGAACACACAAAAAAAATCAAATTTTCCTTGTAAAATTAATTTATATTTTTTCTTTATTTTAACTCCATGTCTCTCCCAAGAAAGATGGAATCACCCGACTCTTTGCAGTCAAATTTTCATAAACTCAAACTCTATTTTTATTTTATTTAACAGAGCTCAGATCGAGCTGCATGAAAAGCTTAATTAGCAGCAGATAAGAAGCGCGCAGACCCCTTGGCACGGCAGCGGCTGTCGTGAACGCGGTGGTTACGAGTTGTCGTTCGTTTGGCGCAGCTTTTTGGCTCCTACGAGTTTTGATAGAAACAACACCGTCATGAAAATGTGTTTGACATAACAATGATTATGTTCATCACTAAGGAAAAAAATATTTTAAACATAAAAATGGATGGAGTTGCTTAGGTGGGGTAGAACGTTCACAGACGAAGGTTCGTGACGACCACCAATCGAGTTTACGACCGCTGGTCGCGAACAGTGTCCGCTTCTTCACCTCTTCACTACCGCCGGCACTACCTCCTAACTCCCGCTCTAGCTCTCAGACCGCGAGCTCGCTACTCGCACACTCCACTAACGAGACCGCGGGTTGCAAACCGCCAGAGCGCTTCAGCCACTACCATCTGCGCTAGCTCCTAGCGCTCGCGCTAGCTCGCGGTCTCCCACACTCAAGAAACCTGCTTTAGGCCGCTTGCCGAACTCACTCCGAGTTCGCTCTAACTGAGACCGCCAAATTGAGACCGCTCAAGTCTCTATTTCTCTCTGATATGCTCTGCAGGAGGATTGACCCCCTATTTATAGATTCGGGAGACATCACCTGAAAGCTGAGCTACCGCCGACGGTAGCGCTAGCGCCTGCGGTAAATTCGCAAATCTAACACAAGCAACTAATTCAATCGGTTCCTAGTTATACAATGTCAGAGGAGCAACTAACTCCCTGAAAAAAAGGGTGCATTTTCTTAGAACCGAGTGTGATTAATTATAAAACGATGCTTAATACGAAAACAAAGATTTTGGAATGGTTTGAAAAACTTTAGCAATTGAGAACTACAAATAATTCTAAAATAGATTTTGGTATTCATTTTTTCTATATTAATCTTCTTAACTGTAGATGATTATTTGATAAGTATTTTTTTTTTTTACTTTTTTACTTTGAACATAATTAAGTGAGACACTTTCTCCTTGTCACTTCATAATGAAAGAATCACTGCCTTAACTGTAGATAATTCTTTGATAACTTGCAAATTTGAATAATAATGCCTTATTTTTTTTAAAAAAATTGCTTTGTATACATTTATGCACATGTGTACAAGACTTTATAAAGTATTTTTTTGTATTGTCTATGTTTGTGTACAAGTTTATAATTCACATGCAAAATTATCCCATAAAAAATGTTTACTCGTATTCATAGAACAAACAAAGAAAAATAACCTTTTTTAAGTAATAAATCAAAGAAATCATATATAAGTTTTTCATTTGTTACTTTTTGAAGCATTGCAATATATTAACATTATTAATTATATTTTATAGAAAACTTATATCATAAAGCTCAACGAGAAGCAATCATGAAACTATGAGAACGAGTAATAGAAAGAAGAGTAAGACGAGAGAACCTCAGAGAATCCATTTGGATTCATGTCATGGTGATCGACCATAGAAGTTATACATCTCTTGAGGAGACTCGTTGACAACTATCGAGAAAGAAAACAAGATTTGCATATGCTGTTTATTGATCTTGAGAATGCTTATGATAGAGTTCCAAGAGAGATCTTATGGAGAGTCTTAGAAAAGAAAAGTGTAAATGTATCATGCATTGACATAATCAAAGACATGTATACAAATTTAGTGACAAGGATGAGAACATCTTGAGGATTAACACATGAATTTCATATCACTGTTGGCTTACATCAAGGTTCAGTTTTAAGCCCTTATCTCTTTACCCTTATCTTAGATGAGCTCACCAGACATATCCAACACACAATACCTTGGTGCTTATTGTTTGCGGATGATATCGTTTTGATCGATGAGACGCGCGAGGGTGTAAACTCGAAACTTGAATCTTGGTGAGACACTTTAGAAAAGAAGGGTTTTAGGTTAAGCAGTGCAAAGACGAAGTATATGGAGCTTAAATTTAGCAGTGCAAGAAGGACGGAGAAAGGACAGATGACTTCTTTATTAAGTTGGGTGATCAAGATATTTCCCTCAATGAGTGTTTTAAAAATATCTTGGATCGATAATTCAAAACGATGGTGTTGATAAAGATATGATACATAGAATCTAATCATGTTAGTTGAAGGGGAGAGGCGCGTCAGAGATCTTATGTGATCATAAAGTACTATTAAAACTTAAAGGCAAGTTTTACCGTACTGCAATTAAACCAGCGATGCTCTATGGTTATGAGTGTTGGGCAGTGAATTGTGTACATGAGCAAAAAAAATGGGAGTTGCGGAGCTGAGAATGCTTGGGCGGATGTGTGGACACACGAGACATGATAAAATTAGGAATGAATGTATCGGGAATAAGACAGGAGTCACACCAATTGCAGAGAAGATGCGAGAAGTTCGACTAAGATGGTTTGGACACTTACAAATGAGACCATTAGAGGCACCCGTTAGGTGTTGTGAGAGTTTAATCACTGGGTATGTTAAACATGGGAGGGATAGACAAATAAAGGCTTGGAATGAAACTATAAGGAAAGACGTGATGTACTAAAGATAGGGCACAATGGAGACAAATGATCCATATAGCCGACCTCATTATAGTGGGATAAAGGCATGAGTGTTGTTATCGATATTTAGTTATGTATTGATGTTTGGTTATATATTAAAGTTCACTCACGATGTATGCAAGTTTGTTGATGTATGCAAGTTTAGTGATGCACAAACGTTTGCTGTTTTATGAAAGTTTGGCAATATCTCGATGTTTGTTATGCGTAATATTTGATCATGTCTTTTAATTATAATGCATGATATTAAAAATTTATGTGTTGACTTGATCAAAATATTATGGTTGTTATTAATTAATTTATCAATTTGGCATAATTGAAAATAAATTAATTTAAAATTATTTGTATGAAATATGTAAATATTAAAATAAAATTGATACCATATATTTTCATTGCTAATTAATTTAAAATAAAAAATTCATCATCAATTTACAACAAAATAATAAATTATTAATATTTTTGCTTTTTACTGTTTGACATTTATTAACAACAAATTTTTTTTACATATTATATTCATTGCTCAATTTAGAAAGAAAAAGATTTTGTTGATAAATTTCTTCCTATTCTAAATTAACAATAAATTTTATGACGAGATTCTTCCTCTAGCTAATAAAGTTTTTTCTTATATAATGACAGTCAAGAAGAATCTGAATCAAATGTTCGAACAAATCTGAATCCGCATTTGAATCTCTACATTTTATAACAAAATTGAATTCAATTGAAAAGCTATTCGATTCGATTCATGAACACCCCTGAAAAATTCTCATAGGTCATCTAAAAAAAAGTTTTAAAAAAAAAACATGTTCGACTTAGTATATGAGTTGAACCAAAATAGACGATATCTCATATATTGATCGTCGCAAATGATATCACTAAATCTTCTACAATATGCCGCGTGGTTCTAGGATGAACCAAGTAGAAGGCAGTTGACTTATAACATCCAAAATCAGATGTGGGTGAAGTGGGTTTTGGGGATTTTGAAGTTTTAGAGAAGAAGACATCTCCTTGCATACTTTTAGCTGAAAAGAGGTGCACAAATAAACTAAACTCGGCATCAAAATTATTTTAAATTTCAGAATTTCATAGAAGCCTCAAGTGGGAAAATACAATTATTAATTACCAAAACTTCCACTGCAAGATAGCATAATTACAGATTACACCCCTCTTATTATTGAAATTACAAAAAACTCCCCTGAAGTTCATATTTCATAACATCCATGCACAAACCCCCTCAAAAATGTACTCAAAAGAGGATGTTTTTTTGCATAAATGTTGTGAAATATGAACTTCAGGGGAGATAAATATTGTGTTTTGTAACATTGAGGGGAGTTTTTGTAATTTCAATAATAAGAGGGGTGCAGTTTGTAATTTTGCAAACTTAGAGGGGAGGTCCCAATAAATGCCCCTTATTTAGTTAGAATAGTATTTCGAGTAGATAAATTATCTTAAAACTCTTTTTTCTATCCATTTGGCGCAGCAATTTTGCCAAAGTCAATCATAAAAATGTGTTTGACATGACAATGGTTACGACCGATCCGAAGATAAACGACTGATTTTTAACATAAAAGTGGATGAAGTTCTTCGAACGGTTCATAACCACAGCACTCATGACCGCCACTGCCGTGCCAAACGGACCAAGGCAAAAGAGAATGAACATCTCTGCGACAATTTTGAAGGGAATATCGACAAATCTGCGTTCAAGCCGCTGCCATCAATAAACCGGATATAAAGAATCTGAAGGGGGCGACAATGGCAGGAGGCATCGACATGGTTATTGATCGACTCCCCGACCCCGATCAGCTTTCTTTAATTACTAACCACCAGGCTTTATCTGCAGGAGATAGATGGAACAATAAGGTACCTGGAGAGGAAGGGGGAAGAAGGTAATTCGCCGGCATTTCGCCTTGCATTTTGTTCGCTATATTGGCTATGACCAAACCGGCAGCCCATAATTATGGAAGGATCGAATGAATCCATCGGAGCCGGCCGTTACTATCCCCATGCTCCACATAGCCGCGAGAGATGTCAGCTGCTGATAATGGTGATTCAGTTCCCTCCGGTAGTTGCCCAAGTGGCCGCTATCTGCCTCTGCGGATAACGGAAGCTTTTCCGCCGGACCGACCCGGGAAGCGCCGTCGGCGAACAGCCAAGACCCGAGAAAAAAGCACTCCGAGTTCGAAAGCCAGGTGGAAGGTTCCAGGATCTTGAGAGATGGTGGAGGATGAAAACTGCCGTCTCTAGGACCAGACATTGTCTGAGGCATGTTGGGCCATGGAACTGCTACCGACGCGCCTTTGGAGAAGAAGAGCTCGAAAGAGCGTATCGACTTCGCTCCTCGGGCAGACGGCTTCCTCGAGAAATCGTAGTTCCAGATGTATACGGTGGAGTCTTCGCCGACGGAAACAATGTGCCGGCCATTAGTGGTGAATGAAGCTGACAAGTGACTCTTTGTTTTCCGGAGCCCTGCAGGATAACTCAAAAACTATGAGATGAGCAAATCCAATATCAGGAGCACAATATATGTGCAGCTAAAAGGGTGGAAGAAGTGCAGGCAAAAGCATATTCTATTATAACTAAAGTCTAAAGTTGAGTTCAAATAAAGAGAAAATTGAGAATTGTTACGGTATGCGCATGATTCCATTTTTGAACAGGCCTGCAGACCGTACACCCCAACCCACCTCCGCCACGGAGCGCGGCCGTCCATGTGCGGCGGGTTGTTGAGGTGGGATCTTGAACCCGCGACCTTCTAAATAGAGAGACTTAGCGCCGCCCTCCATCACCAACTGAGCTGCAGCTCAACTGGTCAAATAGAGGATTCATTAGTATAAATACATGTAATAGGGTGTAAGGATTATGAAAATACTTAATAAAATGTTCTTTTCTTTCCATTTGTCTCTCGCTTCTCGTTCTCATTCTTCTCTCTCCCCTGCCAGCTTCATAGCCCATTCCCGCCGGAAATCCCGGCGGAAATGTTACAAATTGATGCCCCCGTCGAGTTGCACGTCATGGACGTGCCCTCAACCTCCCCACCCGATCAGCCATCGATTTATACAAGGGTTGGTACTTGGCAAGATCTTGATATGCGTCATGGATTATACATGGAGCAATATGCCTCCTTGTGTGACAAAATCCAGGCCACTCAAGATCGATTCGCTCGGGAGATTCAACAAGTCTACTGTGCTTTATCGTCCTCCCAACAACAACAAGATCGCTCGCACGAAGTTCACCGTCATTTTTATCAAAAATATAAAGATTTTCGGAGGTAAACTCCAAAAATTTATGAAAAAATTTTCTCCGGGTTCAGCATTTGGATCTGGTGGCTCAGAATCATCACAACCTGGAGTCGGGGGGGGGGGGGGGGGGGGGGGGGGGGGGGGGGGCCTTCCATCTCACGTTTGCCATTAGGAGAGGTTGAAGGATACCTTGTTGAAGGGGGCGCTCAACCCCCACTCCACGGTTGACTGCAGTCCACCGATCCAACCCCTCTCCACGTGGCAGGAACTCCTCCAGGCCCACTGGCCATCGGGCCCACAGACCCTCTTCTGCCACGTGGCGGGTTGTTGAGGTCGGCGAGGCGTTGCGCTTGCCCGGCCTCGATCCCCCGACCTCCTTCTCCATAAGAGGGGCACTCAACCCCTCCTATCACCCAACTGCGCTGAGCGCCCCCTTCAACAAAAACCGGTTTTTGTTGAAGGGGGCGCTCAACCCCCACTCCACGGTTGACTGCAGTCCACCGATCCAACCCCTCTCCACGTGGCAGGAACTCCTCCAGGCCCACTGGCCATCGGGCCCACAGACCCTCTTCTGCCACGTGGCGGGTTGTTGAGGTCGGCGAGGCGTTGCGCTTGCCCGGCCTCGATCCCCCGACCTCCTTCTCCATAAGAGGGGCACTCAACCCCTCCTATCACCCAACTGCGTTGCAGCGCAGTTGGGTGATGAGAGGGGTTGAGTGCCCCTCTTATGGAGAAGGAGGTCGGGGGATCGAGGCCGAGCGTGCAACGCCTCGCCGACCTCAACAACCCGCCACGTGGCAGAAGAGGGTTTGTGTGGCCCGATGGCCAGTGGGCCTGGAGGAGTTCCTGTCACGTGGAGAGGGGTTGGATCGGTGGACTGCAGTCAACCGTGGAGTGGGGGTTGAGCGCCCCCTTCAACAAAAACCGGTTTTTGTTGAAGGGGGCGCTCAACCCCCACTCCACGGTTGACTGCAGTTCACCGATCCAACCCCTCTCCACGTGGCAGGAACTCCTCCAGGCCCACTGGCCATCGGGCCCACAGACCCTCTTCTGCCACGTGGCGGGTTGTTGAGGTGGAGTGGGGGTTGAGCGCCCCCTTCAACATACCTCTGATTCCGTGATCCGATTATTGAGACCGGTGGTCCCGACAAATCACTCTCGGGTTTCAGATTTTCAACTCAAAGCATTCCCTACAATTTAAAGACCCTGAATATTATGAAGATTCTTGCTCCCACGACCGAGGATCAAACGCCTACAACCATGATCCTGCGAAATTTACTTGCCCAACCCGACAAACTGACTTTACAAAACAGAAATGTACTTTAGGTATAACAATATCACTCTCATGGATTATATTTTTATTGCTTCTACGCATTTAGATCGGCCGGCCGCCAGATGGTTTTAAGAACTGATGCGCGACGGCATCTGTCCCCGATTAGAACTCATTTAAAGAAGCTATTCATGATCGTTTTGGCCCCTTGAACTACGTGGATTTGGTAGGTAAATTCACTAAACTTGTTTAAGTATCTATTGTTTCTGCATACCATGAAGAGTTTGAAGATTTGTCCTGCCAGGTTACAGAATTTTCCCCTGATCTTTTACACCAAAATTATATTTCGGGTTTAAAATCAAGAATTAGACACACAGTTATTGCTCAAAAATCTGCATCCCTTCACAGAACTTTTAAAATGGGCCACCTATTTGAAGATCAACACCCAGACGACAATAGAAACAATACAATAAATCTTGGACTATTCCCCTCAAGTAAAAAGTTCCAAACTTCGGTTATTCACTGTTGTTGATGGATATCCCCTCCAGTATTATCCCTCCGTGATTATTCACTGTCGTTGACAATAGAGTGTGATGCATCTGGGGTCGAGATAGGCGCCATCTTGTCTCAAAAGGCACACCCAATGCTTATTTCAGTAAAAAGTTTTTACCAAGGGAGCTAAATCTACTTATTTTTTAGAATTACTGGCGGTCAGCTGGTCATAACAGCAGTTAGCAAATGAAGACAAAACTTAATTGGGTCCTTGTTTACAATTTTAACTGACCATAAGGCTCTTCATAATTTGACCAACCAAATTATGGCGCTACGCCGGAACAACAGAGGTTCCTTTCCAAAATGTTAGGCTTTAATTACACAATAGAGTATAAGCTCGGGAAGGACAATTGCGCAACTAATGCACTGTCCCAGTTACACGAACAATCTAGTGAGTAACATCTAAATAGTTTTCAAAATATTTGTTTATATATATTCAAATATTTTTGAGAACTTTGAGCAATTATCCCTACGGGATATCAAAGCTGTGGAAATAATTAAGTTACATTCAGAAAACCCTGTTGCTATCCCCGATTGGATTAAAATAGGATCACGATATTTTTTTAAAACAAAGTTATATGTTTCAGAGTCTACTCTCTGACACCTGTTAATTTATGAAGCACATGGTACTCGCACTAGCGATACTACGCTTGCAGATAAGAAGATCCGGGCTAGGGGGAAGAGCCGGCGGTAGGGGGAGAGAGATAAGAAGAATAACAAGGGAGCAGACCTTTGATATTACTTCCAAGATGCATACAAACACATACTCAGCCCCTTTATATAGGAGGGGGGAGACAACATTCAAATAGGAAACATATAAATAGGAAACGTACAAAAAAGAAACACACAATTAAAATACTTCCAAACATAGGAAACACCCAAGGAGGAATTAAACATAATAGGAAATAATTAATTTAGAAACGAAATAATATCTTTCCGCTTTGTCCGGCTCCGCTACTGCTCCACTACCCCCGGCCTTGTGAAATATTTTGAAATCGGAAGAACACGTCAACCAACAGGAGAATAAGGACACCAATAGATGAACACAAACTATTACAATTTAATAACTCTGGCAGCTAGTTACAAACGAACATGGCTGAATACAAGTTGCATCCAACTTGAATCACGACAGCCAATAGTAGAAAAGAACTTGGTCACGGACGACGTCCGCTTCTCCTCCGGAGCACACCGCGCAGGTGATACTCGCTCCTCGCTGCCGCTGCCGTTAACTCTAACGCCCAGCGTTAGCTCTGCTAACTCGCAAGCTCGCTGCTCGCACTCTCGCTACTCACAAGCTCGCCACTCTTCGCTTCCTCCTCTTCTCGCTACCGCGAGCGCTAGCACTAGCGTCGGGCGGTATCTCTGAAGCTCGCAACTCGCTCTAGATCGCTTGCCGAACTTACTCCAAGTTCGATGCTCGTCAGGTAGCACTCTGGTATCTCTAACTCGCTCAAAGTTGAGGATACTCGCCACTTTCAGAATGCATACTCTTTGGGGGGGGGGGGGGGGGGTATTTATAGACATAACAGGGGGGGCGAGAAGGAGCTAACGACGGCGGTAGCGCTAGCGCCGGGCGTTAGCTCACTTCAAAAAACCTAACAGGCCTCTCTATGGCCACCTTTTCGTCTGGTTCTCTATTTCCGATCCCAGGCCAGAACTGTGAATGGCCCGAAGAATCGTGGTGCGAGCTTGGGACACGCCCGTTTGGTGACCGAGAGTTGTCGGTACGGATGTAGCTTGATGAAGACCTTTTCCCCGATTTGAAATGAGAGGTCTCGGCGTTTGCGGTTGGAGAAGGCCGTCATCTTGGCCTGGGCATGGCGTAAGTGGTGCTTGAGGCTGTCCAAAATAATGTCCCGATCCGGGAGTTGTGACGCCAGAGTCTGTGGAAGGGATTCCCCGGGAAGATGTCGTACGACATCTGGTGGTGGGCGGCCATAGACGGACTGGAATGGAGTTGAGCCCACGGCGTGGTGGTAGGCGGTGTTATAAGAGAACTCGGCCCAGCTTAGCCACTTGGCCCAAGTGCCCGGTCTGTCTCCGATGAAGCAGCGTAAGTATGTCTCCAAGCAGCGATTGAGAACCTCTGATTGGTCATCTGTTTGCGGATGGTAGGCGGAGCTCATGCGGAGTTGCGTGCCTTGAAGGCGAAAGAGGGACGTCCAGAAGCTGCTTAAAAAAAAGGGGTCGTGATCGCTTACGATGGAGCGCGGAAAACCATGGAGGCGTACGACCCCGAAGATGAAGTTGTCGGTCACGCCTGCGGTTGTGTACGGGTGTCGGAGCGGAAGAAAATGCGTGTATTTGGAGAGTCGGTCCACGACGACCAAAATGCAATCGAACTCATTGGACCGTGGTAGGCGAGTAATGAAATCCATGGCGATGTCTTCCCAAATGCGGCCCGGAATCGGTAGGGGCTGCAGTAATTCCCCCGGGAACGTGGTTTCATACTTTGCCTTCTGGCACGGAAAGCAGGCAGCTACATGTGCTTTGACCTATTTGAACATGTGAGGCCAGTAGAGGGACGTTGCTAGGCGTCGGTAGGTGCGGAAGGCTCTGGCGTTGCCCCCGGATGGTGTAGCATGAAATTCGGCCAGTAAGCGAGGGATGAGCGGAGAGGCCGCGGAGAGCACTAAGCGTCCCTGGTAGAATAGCCGGACACCCACCAATGAGTAGGGGGTGGCTTCCCGGGTCGGCAATCAGGGTCGTACAGATGGCGGCGAGGTGCGGGTCCTTTTCCACATCAAACTGGATTGAGGCGGCGTCCTCCCAAACCGACCTGGAGATAGTGCGGAATTCTGGGGACTGCACTCGTCGGGAGAGAGCATCTGCTGCCTTGTTGGTGCGACCCGGACGGAACTCGATAGTGAAATTGTATCCGAGGAGCTTGGCCACCCAAAGTTGCTGAGCTGGCGTGGCGATTTTTTGTTGGAGGAGATACCGCAATCTGTGGTGATCGGTGCGAATGATGAAGGTGCGGCCCAAGAGGTATGGTCTCCAATGTTGCACGGCTGGTACGAGCGCCATGAGTTCGTTCGCGTAGGCTGAACGGCTGCGGATGATGTGGGAGAAGGCCTGACTGTAGTAGGCGATGGGGCGTCCTCCTTGCATGAGGACCGCGCCAACACCGGTACCCGAGGCGTCGCATTCCACAATAAATGGCTGGGTGAAGTCCGACATGGCCAAAACGGGGCCATTGACGAGCGCCGTTTTGAGAGTGGTGAAGGAGGGCATGGCCGTCGAGGTCCAATTGAAGGGTCCCTCCTCAGTGGATTTGAGCAGCTGTGTCAGAGGTCAGGCCAAGGTGTCGTATTCCCGAATGAAGCGCCGATAGTACCTGGTCAGGCCCAAGAAGCCCCGGATATCCCGTTGGGACGAGGGGGTCGGACACTGGAGAACGGTCGCTACCTTGTCGTCGTCCATGGCCACGCCTTTGACCGATATTGTGTGGCCCAAATAGCTGACGGTGGAGACGCCAAACGAGCACTTCTTGCGGGGGAGGGTCAAATGGTGGTGCCGAATTGTCTCGAGCGTGTGACGCACGTGGCGGAGATGCTTCTGCCAGGATGAGCTGTATACCAAAATATCATCAAAAAAAACAAGGACATGTTTTCGAAGTACCGCGCGGAAGATGTTGTTCATGGTGGCTTGGAAGGTGGCTGGAGCGTTGGTTAACCCGAAGGGCATAACTAGGAACTCGTAATGTCCATCATGTGTCCGGAATGCTGTTTTTTGCACGTCCGCAGGCCGTACCCGGATCTGGTGGTACCCAGCCCTGAGATCGAGCTTTGTGAAGAAGGAAGCGCCGTGGAGTACATCCAGAAGCTCCTGAATGACTGGAATGGGGTACTTGTCCGGAATTGTAGCCACTTTCAGTTCCCAGTAATCGGCGCAGAAGAAACAACTTCCGTCCTTCTTGCGCACGAGGACCGGGTTGGCGTTCGGCCAGATGAGGCCGCCCATGAGCATCTCCCGCACGAAGCGTTCGATCTCGTCTTTCTGAACATGCCCGTAGCGATATGGTCGAACGGGGATGGTTGTGGTGTGAGGAGCCAACGGAATGATATGGTCAGTGGCCCTTGCCGGAGGTAAGCCTGTGGGGGTGTTGAAGACATCGTTGAGTAGTTGGGAGAGGTCGGAAGGCAGCCCCGTGGCGCTTGTTGGTGAGGACTGCAGTTGTCAGATCCATGCTGAGAACTCTATATCCGAAGTGCGGAGAATGGCCCGCAGGGAGACCAGCGTGCGGAGAAGAGTGGAGTCATCGACGAGGTGGCAAGGGGGCCCTTTCCAGGAAAACTGCATGGACATTTCGGCCCAGTTGACCCGAACGTCGCCTAGTGTCGCGAGCCATGCGACACTTAGTATAATGTCGACGTCGCTGATACGCCCAAAACAGGTATACGTATTACACGCAAGTGCACGTGCCGGATCAAGTAATAATAAGTGAGTAAAGATCGTTTCCACTGAGAGGTGGTGAATTTAGTGCTTGCAAATACAAGTTGTGCTTTAAATCCAAGTTAAACAAAACGGTGGTTTGTAGAACATTCAAATTAGGAATGATAAAAACTACTAATTAAAATAAACTATGGGTAGTGGAGAAAATTACTTGGTTAGCAGTTGAGAAAGATAATCTTGTACTGTGATTTCTTAAGCCTAGTGTGATGAATTTATAAAGGTGACTTTATGAGATGTGAGGTGGAACGTCTTGCAACGATTTTAAGGTAGAAGATCCGTATCTCTCGATATCGGAAATCCCTAGCCTCTATTTCCCCCTTGGGAGAGACAAGTACCGCATAAAGATCGAAAACCAAAGTTGTTAATACTAAGGAGAAATCTCTTTCTCCCTTCAAATATTATATCGGATCTATAACACACTTACGCAACTCCTCTCTCGAATTATGGAGCGTAGTAAAATGACGAAACTTTGGCCAAAAATTTCAAATAAAGATTATAGATTCGATAAAGATTTCCAACAAACATTCATAAAGTAGAATTTAAGCATTCATCATCACAAAAGCAAAGTATTCTCACAATACAAGATTAAAAGGAATTAATTCATGGCGGCGGAGAGAACACACAAAATAGTTGAGTAAATCTTACAAAACATAATGAGATTATCGACTAAGAGAAGGAGGAGGATTCCGCTGAAGTTCCTCCTTCGATCAGCCCGGTGAAATCGCTGCAGCCCTCTTGTCTCCTTCTCCAAGTAAAGTCTCCAATGGCAATGGTGTGGATTGGAAATTAGGGAAGAAGATGAAGAGAGAATGAAATCTCTATATTAATATCCTTTTTAACTCCTCTCCATAACTGCCATTATTTTCGGATCTTCTCTCTCTAAAAATGCCCAACTTCTGCCCAAAGGACGCCACTTTCCAGATTTGCAAATGGCAGTTTATTTGATTTTAAAATTCTGAAATTCATCCAGAAAAGGTTGCAACCTTTTCAGGATTCTGCAACTCTTTTCCCAGGACAGCATTTTTGAACAAAATCCTTCTTCCAAATCGTTCCTTTTGACTTTTCTTGCAACAATACTTAGGAAAAAGACCGATTTAATCATAAATAAAATAAATATATATTTACTTCATATTATAACTTCAATTAAACTAAATTTTCTCAAAAACGTTAAGCAAAAGGTCTAAAACAAAGGCTAAATAACTTCTTTTTGAGAAGTTATCACAAAAAGACGCCTAGTATAATGTCGACGTCGCCCAGCTCGAGGACGTAAAAATCGGCTGTTACCGCACATGGTCCCATGGATATCTGCACGGCGGTGCACGAGCCTGCGGTCGGACGTCGGCGGTCGGCGGACGTCACCTACACAAACCGTGAAATCTGGCGATGGGTGCATGGGATGGAGAGGTGTCGAACCAATTGCTGAGAAATAAAGTTATGGCTTGCGCCGCTATCAATCACAATCAGGACCGGGTGCCCCTAGACAAGGCCTGTCAACTTCATTGTCCGAGGTCCGGTGATGCCGCCCACAGAGAAGCAAGGGAGATCTAGGCGGTGAAAGGTGGCTTCCTCGGTCGCTGGGGGTGGCGTATCGTCAGATATCTCTAGCGCCTCAAAGTCCTCAATTGTGATTTCGACACTCGAATCCCCGATGATGGCATGAAACTCCTTCACGGTGCACTCGTGATTCGAAGAATATGGTTGTCGGCAACGAATACAAAGTCCCTTCTTCCGAAGCTCGTTATAGTCCCCGTTGGACAGGCGGTGAGTGGCCGGAGGGCGGTTCGGCCGAGGCCCTCCCTGGTGCGGCGGTCGCGGACCGAAGTCCCGCGGAGGTGGCGGTGGTCGGGAAGGAGGGAGAGCAGTGGATGTTGGAGGCCGGGCGAACGGATCTGCCTCCACCGCCCGTGCGAGGGAGAGCGCTTCGGAGACCGTCCATGGTTGGTGGGTGCAGAGGCGAGAGAGAATCGCGGGGAGACGTCCTTGCATGAAGAATCCCAAATAGTGATCCGGCGGAAGGCCCGGAACATGTGTGACCAAGGCGACGAACTCGTCGATGTAGGCGTCGAGGTCGGCCGACTGGCAGACGCTACACAGTCGCTCGACCGCGGATCCGGCGTAGCGGGGTTCGTATTGTTGTACGATCTCGTGTTTGAGCGCGTCCCATGTGATGTAAGGCTGGGTTTGTCAGAGAACCGCGCCCAGTGGAGAGCGGAACCGTCAAGGCCGACCATGGCGGTGCCGACCTTGTCCGCCTCAGGTGTCAGGCGAAGGTCGAAATATTGTTCGGCCTTGGCGATCCACCCCATGGGGTCGGTGCCGGAAAAATGCGGAACGTCGAGAGAGAGCGTCGAGCGGCTAGCGAGAGGCACGTTGGTAGCAGGCTGCAGAGGTGCGCCGAGGAGCAATCCGCCGCCGGCGGAGGAGGCGCAGCTGCATGTGGGGCCGACCGTGGACAAGGCGGGGCCGGCGTCGAGGCCCGCCAGGATGGCTTGCAGCGTGGCCTGCAGGGATGCGAACCGGGCCTCATGCATGTCAAGGCGGCGTTGGATGCTGTCGTCGGTTTCCCCGGCCGCGTTGGCCTCTGCGTTCGCAAGGGTGTTTGGATCCATTAGGGAGAGCAGCGATACGTCGTCCGCGGCGTTCACGCGGGCGGACCGGCAGGTCGGACCAAATATTACGCTTGCAGATAAGAAGATCCGGACTAGGGGGAAGAGCCGGCAGTAGGGAGAGAGGGAGAGAGGGAGGGAGAGACGGAGAAGAAGAACAAGGGAGCAACCCTTTGATATTACTTCCAAGATGCATACAATCACATACTCAGCCCTTTTATATAGGAGCCTAGGAGGGGGGAGACAACATACAAATAGGAAACATACAAAAAAGAAACATACAATTAAAATACTTCCATACATAGGAAACAACCAAAGGGAATTAAACATAATAGGAAATCATTAATTTAGAAACGAAATAATATCTTTCCGCTTTGTCCGGCCCCGCTACTGCTCCACTACCGCCGGCCCCTCTATCGACACCTTTTCGTCTGGTTCTCTATTGCCGATCCCAGGCTGCACCGCACCTGCTCGTCGCGTGTACACCCGCCATGGTTGGTCGTCTCCATGAATGTCTGTAACAAGCGATCACTCAGGCATTACCGCAACAATTAAACAATTAAGGCAATATTTTTCTGGCCTGGAGCGCATCAGAACGTTATTGTGTACTTTGGTTCCTACAATTTGGTATCAGGACTTACTCCGACTCCTTAAGCTCCTCCTAGTCCCGGTCCTGATACCGCTACTTTTATTGCCTTTGCAAATGTTTTTATGGCTCTTCCACAAGGTAAAGATCTATGTGCTCATTATCTTATTTTCACGATTTAATTATGACACTTTGTCCTCTCAGCTTAAAATTTCCTTACTACATTGGCATCTCACTCGACCCCTAAAAGTTTAAAAGAGGCCCTGTTGTCGTCCAAGTTGACGGATGCTATGTTGGAAGAGATCCAAGCCCTAGAACTGAATGGGGTATGTAAACTGGTTCCTTTGCCTATGGGTAAATCTATGATTAGGAGTCTAGGAGGGGGGAGACAACATACAAATAGGAAACATATAAATAGGAAACATACAAAAAAGAAACATACAATTAAAATACTTCCATACATAGGAAACAACCAAAGGGAATTAAACATAATAGGAAATAATTAATTTAGAAACGAAATAATATCTTTCCGCTTTGTCCGGCCCTGCTACTGCTCCACTACCGCCGGCCCCTCTATCGACACCTTTTCGTCTGGTTCTCTATTGCCGATCCCGGGCTGCACCGCACCTGCTCGTCGCGTGTACACCCGCCATGGTTGGTCGTCTCCATGAATGTCTGTAACAAGCTATCACTCGGGCATTACCGCAACAATTAAACAATTAAGGCAATATTTTTCTGGCCTGGAGCGCATCAGAACGTTATTGTGTATTTTGGTTCCTACAATTTGGTATCAGGACTTACTCCGACTCCTTAAGCTCCTCCTAGTCCCGGTCCTGATACCGCTACTTTTATTGCCTTTGCAAATGTTTTTATGGCTCTTCCACAAGGTAAAGATCTATGTGCTCATTATCTTATTGCCACGATTTAATTATGACACCTTGTCCTCTCAGCTTAAAATTTTCTTACTACATTGGCATCTCACTCGACCCCTAAAAGTTTAAAAGAGGCCCTGTTGTCGTCCAAGTTGACGGATGCTATGTTGGAAGAGATCCAAGCGAACTGAATGGGGTATGGAAACTGGTTCCTTTGCCTATGGGTAAATCTATGATTAGGTGCAGATGGTTGTATGTGGTGATGGCACTATTGCTCATCATAGGGCACAGTTAGTGGTAAAAGGCTTTCTTCAAACCTATAGCATTAATTATCTCGAACATTCTCTCCTACTGCTAAAACGACATCCATAAAATTGCATATTTCTCTTGCCATCAGTTTTCAAGGGCCCTTACATCAACTAGATACATCTAATGCCTTATTACATAGTAAGCTTGTGAAATATTTGAAGTCGGAAGAACACGTCAACCAACAAGGGAATAAGGACACCAAGAGAGGAACTCAAACTTTCACAATATAATAACGCTTGGCAGCTAGTTACAAATGAACAGGGTTGAAAACAAGTTGCATTCAACTTGATTCACGACAGCCAATAGTAGAAAAAGGACAGTGTCCGCTTCTCCTCTGGAGCACACCACACAGGTGTTACTCGCTACTCGCTAGCGCCGGCGTTAACTCCTAACGCCCAGCGTTAGCTCTGCTACTCGCAAGCTCGCTACTCGCACTCAAAGCTCGCTACTCGCTACTAGACGAAGCTTGCTACTCGCCACACTTAACGCTTGGCGTTAACTCTAACGCCCTGCGTTAACTCGCGAGCAAGAAACTCTCCCTAGGTCGCTTGCTGAACTGACTCCGAGTTCGATGCTCGACAGGTAATGATACTCGCCACTTTTTATGCATACTCTTAGAGGGGGGTGCCTTCTAGAAGCCGAGCTAACGCCGGCATTGGCTCTAACGCCGGGCGTTAGCTCACTTCAAAACTCAACAAAGCTTGTGTATGAAGTATTTATGGAGCAACCACTTACATATATAGCTCAGGGGGGTCTGGTATTTTGTTAAAAATTCTCTATACGGCTTGAACCAGTCTCCCAGGGCGTGACTTGGCGGGTTCTCCTCGGCATTAGATGCAACTGGTGTGTTCAAATGTACAATGGACCATTCTGTGTTCTACAGACATACTACACACTGAAGCATCCTCCCGGTGGTGTATGATGACGATATTGTCATTACAGGGACTGATGAGCAAGGCATCAAAGAGTTAAAAGCTCATCTTAGCAACCTATTCAAGACAAAAGGTTTAGGGAAACTAAAATACTTTATTGGCATTGAAGTGGCAAAGACAAAAGGCTTAGGAAAACTGAAATACTTTATTGCATGGATGTTGAAAGAAACATGTGTTTAGTCGGAAAGTTGAACTATTTAACTATCACTAGACCAGACATTTAGTGTTGTAAGACAATTCATGGCTAGCCCTAGAACCTTATACATGGAGACTGTTGTCCACATTCTGAGATATTTAAAAGGCACTCCATGAGTTAGGTTAATGTATAGAAACAAGATACATTTGAAGGAATAAGTTTTTACTGATGTTGACTGGCAGGATCCCCATATGATAGAAGGTCCATAACAGATAACAATGTTTATGGGAGGGAATATAATTACATAGAAGAGTAAGAAACAACATACGAATACAAAGTCAAAGTGTTGAGGAAGAATATTGAGCAATGGCCAAAATCAACTACATGAACTAATGCAAATCAAACATGTTTTGAAAGGAACTTGGGCGGAAGGTGGAACATCTTATCGATCTCTTGTATGACAATGTGGATGCTATACATATTTCATCTAACCAAGTGCTCCATGAGCGTACAAAATGCATTGAGATAAATTGTCATTTTATGAGAGAGAGGATTGTTGATGGAAATATCACCATTACGTTTATTAACACAAAGAACCAACTTGCAGGCATATTTATCAAACCTCTTACCGGGAACAAAATAAGAATCATAAGAGGCAAGCTGGGCAGTGAGAATTGCGCGCCCTCACTCCTACTCTAGCTTAATGGGAAGTGTAAGTGGGATTAATTTTGTGGGTGGGTGGGGGTGAAGATAATGTTACCTCATCGGGGTGACCACATGTGCTGAGATTATTCTATTAGGGCATCTTGAATACCTTGAATCTATGAAGTGGAGGGCTAGCGGTGTCTCTCTAGTGATCAAGGTTTCCCTCTTTCTCTAGTTACAGAAATCATTTCCTCTATCATTGATTTTTATTGAAAATTTTCTTTCGGGTTATCCCACTCATCATGCACAAATAAGGCTAAACCGGATGATCTTGGCTGACAATGCCAGTAATATCTTGAACTAGCAAACTAAATATACTGCATCGTTGAGAATGTTCATCACAAGAATATTTTTGGTGTGATGTTTCAACTAATCGGTTGTCGAGAATAATTGCTTAATGATGATATATTTAAGTTCGACCAGAGGATTAGAAAGAATAATTGGGAAAAAGTTTGTGTACATGATTAGATTTGGAAAAGAAAAAGATAGTGTTGGAACCGAGAAAATTTGGGTTCACAAAGTTCGGACCAAAAGGTGACCAAAGGCTACTAGTCTAACGGTCAACCCGTGCAAACCACAACCAGAGAACTGATATAGTTCACTGGACGACCTACAAACAGGACCCGTGTGCTGCAGCGAGTAGGTCCTGCCACACATCCGGAAGTTTATAGGAACTTCCTCTCCTAAAGTGAATGCTGAGCTCGACACAACAAAGGCACTGGCTCGTCAAATCAGGGGGGGGGGGGGGGGGGGGGGGGTCAACCTGTCTTCTCTGTGCCCCGAGGTCCTATTTATAGGTAATCAAAGGGGTACATGGTCTGCGAATAGCCACCCCCGACGAGGTGAATTCTGCTGGGCAAAAAGCTTGACAAGGTCAGGCTGACAATCTTAATATTGTCGAGGTCAGGCTGACGAGCTGAATATTGTCGAGGTCAGTCTGACGAGCTGAATTTTGTCGAGGTCAGTCTGACGAGCTGAATTTTGTCGAGGTCAGTCTGACGAGCTGAATTTTGTCGAGCTGAACTGACGAGTTGAATTTTGACGAGCTGGTCTAACGAGCTAAATTATGTCGAGCTGGGCTGATGAGCTAAATTCTGCCGAACTGAAGGCTAACGAGCTGAATTCTGCCGAGCTAAAGGCTGACGAGCTAAATTCTGTCGAGCTCTCCCCTGACGAGGTCTTCTCTGATGAGGTCTCCCCTGACAATGTCTTCCCTAACAAAGTCTTCTCTGACAAGGTCTTCTCATGCATTTCTGATCTCGATGAATTACAGGTTATACAAATAGCAACGATGTCTATACATTTATAAGGACTTGTTGAGGAGAGGAGTGTTAAAGATGAACAGCATTAAAAATAGTTATTGGAATCAATAATAAATAAAAGATGTTTGAATAATAGTTTATGAAAGTTAATTAAGCATAATTTGGCATCTACATATATGTGGACTCAAAGAAGAATGGGTAGTCGGCAAACAGTAATGCAATCGCCACCCAATTTGTACCTCTACATGTCACTCGCAGAGGAAGCGGGTGGTCAGGTCCATCTAATCAAGTAAAAACACAAAATAAATTCAACTGATTCAAGGCTATTTTTTCTGTACTCGAGTGGTTCATGTGTATATCCACTCAGTGCAACTTGCTAGATCATTGAGATTGACACACCATTATGAGTTTGTTTAAGCATAGATTGAACTTAATTGAATTAAATAAAACATCAATTAAAGTAATTTGAATTGTAAGCAATTGTGATTTGCTTCAAAAGTAGTGCATGATCAAATATTTATGAGCCCAACACAAATCAAGGATATTCTTTTGAATTTGAATTTCTTTAGAAACAAAATCAAATATTATGAGATATTAAGTTTAGTAACATAATGCACTCAGTGACATGCGCATTTCATGTTAAACACAACCTTAAAGAGGAAATGTCTACCATGAGTGCAGACGATGTAGGAGCAAATTAATAACAAAGAGATCAAGCACCATAAGAAGATGCCAAATTTATGTGATTCGATCCTGTTACGATAAACCCTCTGATACCAATTGTTACGATCTAACTAGGGGAAGGGGAAAACTAGAGGAAACTAGGGCTAGGGTTTGAGGAAACTAGAGGAAGAAAGGGAAAATACCTGGATAATAACCTTCCTATCATCAAAGAGGGGTTCCGGGTATATTTATACCCGGACCAAGGCTGGCCGGCCAAGGGGGCCGGCCGGCCCCAATTGGGGCTGAACCGGGTGGGTTCAGCCCCCCGAGGGCCGTCAATAGAAAGTGGGGGCTGAACCAGTTGGTTCAGCCCCGTTGTCGCCTTCGGATCCGTCCGGGGGCGTAACATTCCCTACCCCTTTAAGACCCAGCTTGTCCTCAAGGTGGGAATCTGGTGGCTCGGTCCCTTCCTTCGGCGCCCTCCCAGCTACATCATGCTCGTCTCCTTGCAATCTCCAAGCATCGAAGAAAGGACCCTGTACTGGTAAGATTCTGATTCCATTCAGGTCAGCCCACCTTGGAAACTCCATAGTCAACCCATCCCAATCCAGTGTCAACCCACCTTGCTGATCCCGTCCCCGAAGGAACCACTCGGTCCACTGGTGTGTGTCCTCTTCAACGTGGAAAGACCCTAACGCATGTCCACTTGCAACCACAAACTGGGAAGCGACATCCCTGATGTCTTCCTTGAATCCGTCGACAGACTTGTGCCATGGCGCGTGATTCCGTCCCTGAAGGAACCACTGGGTCCTCTGATATGTGTCCTCTTGGCGGTCTTCATGGTAGCCGTGCTTAAAATCTGCCACATGATCCTGAAATTTATCACCCAACGTGTCGAAATCTTGCACATACTCTGTTGCTTTTCCATGGAATTGATCACCTAACACACCTAAATGGTGCTCATAATCTACTGCTTGCGCTTGGAGTTTGTCATCATGTGTTTCAATGTTCAATGATAAGCGAACGTTATCATCCATCTCTTCACCTTTGTCACTCGAAGGAGAATTTGTATCCCTAACGTCATCTTCAACTAGAGATATCCCATGTAAAAGGATAGGCGATGCCTTCGCAAAGCTGGAATTACCTGTAGCTTTGTCGTCTAAAACTCCTGCAGAATTATGGCATCTTGGCCTCACTTCTACTTCCTTAACTGAGGCGTGCGGCCTCGGAATGCAGCAGGCGGCGGCGGATGTACGAACGGGGAACTGGACTGCGTTGGTCTCCGCCACAACAGCTTGTCCCTGAAGGTGTTGAGTTAACATACGTTTAAGCTCGTCCATGCGCGCATCTAACTTCTCTTCCAGACGTTCTTTTGATGCCGCGATCTTATCGGCGAGGGCTGCCACTTTGTCAGCCAGTCCGGTGTGAATTTCTTCGAGAGTTGCGAGCCGATTGGAGTCTCCTTGGGTGAGAGTCGCCATGGAGGAAATCTGGAAGCCGTAAACCCGGAGGCGTGCGAGCAATCAACAAAAAAACTGGAGGCGGCGGTCTCGGGAGTAGCAGGAGGCGGCGGCAGCCTCTGGAAGCAGCAGGCGGCAGCGGCGGCACTGGAGCAGGCGGGAGCGGACGCTGGAGCAGTCGACCGCGGGAGACAGACGCTGAAGTGGAATGCTGGAAGGCTTGCGGGATCGGAACCAGACGCAGAAGTTGCAGACGCTGCAGACGCTGGAAGGCTTGCAAACGCTGAAGTTGACGACGTCGAGCGGCGCTGGATAGGCTTGCGGGATCGGGATCGGCGATGCTGACGGGAGCGGCTGACCGGATCGTCGATGTCGATGGAGCGCTGGACGGGACGCGAGGGCTAAAGCGATTGTCGATGTCGATGCTTGAATGGATCGTCGATGTAGCGCTGGACGCGAAGGATCCGAAAAAATTGGGGAGGACGAATCATTTGATACCAATTGTTACGATCTAACTAGGGGAAGGGGAAAACTAGAGGAAACTAGGGCTAGGGTTTGAGGACACTAGAGGAAGAAAGGGAAAATACCTGGATAATAACCTTCCTATCATCAAAGAGGGGTTCCGGGTATATTTATACCCGGACCAAGGCTGGCCGGCCAAGGGGGCCGGCCGGCCCCAATTGGGGCTGAACCGGGTGGGTTCAGCCCCCCGAGGGCCGTCAATAGAAAGTGGGGGCTGAACCAGTTGGTTCAGCCCCGTTGTCGCCTTCGGATCCGTCCGGGGGCGTAACAGATCCACTATTGAGAAGTCACATAAGTACATAAGTAAAATTTCACAAGAACAAAATTTTCAAAGTGAAATTTTATCCTCCTCTGAGGGAAATATATTGTAAGCTAATAGATAAGGGGGAAAACACAAATTGCATGTACTGTTTTTCAACATGTCTGGAAAGTACGTTATAAATCAATTTCAATAAGTACAGGGTTCCAATTTCTAAGGGTAAGAAACATAAACACACTTATGATTGAAAACCAAGAAGTTACACCATTTAGAGAAAAATATCTTAAAAATATAAACCGCACAAAAGATCTTACAATACCTCTGAATTTGTGAACAATGCCAAACCCATCAAAAATTCGAACTTTCGAGTCTGCTGATGTGATCATAATCTGTTGAGTATCATCAGGTGAGAACTGCAAGAAAATCAAGGTAGAAGTTAAGTAAACAACCCAATTCTGTAATACTAAAAAGGAAAGAACTGGAGTTTTTATTCTTCCTCACCTGTAACCCTGTAACCCTTTTTCCAGCAGATTTATGTTTGCCCTCAATTGAAAATTGCATGTAGGATTGCAAGCTATTGCCTGCCCACAACAACACAACTTAAGAGAAGTAGCATCCTCCTAACTCCACAAAGTAAACATAAGACACTGAACTGCACTTAAAGACATGAACCTAT
Source organism: Dactylorhiza incarnata (assembly GCA_033032865.1). Lineage (NCBI taxonomy): Eukaryota > Viridiplantae > Streptophyta > Magnoliopsida > Asparagales > Orchidaceae > Dactylorhiza > Dactylorhiza incarnata. The sequence continues at coordinate 4,235,759 of JAWHQI010000193.1, read as the reverse complement.
AGGGCTTCAACGCCCCCTCCTATGTTAAAAATTATATGCATAACAAGTAGCAAGAATATGGCATAAATCCATAAAAGTACATGAGGATAAAAAAATAGAAAGCCCTTAATATATGGGAGTAATACCTAAGAACTCAAAAAAACGGCAATTTCCATTGATAGAGCCAACAACAAAACCCTGTTGCAACAAAAGAATGGCTAGCATTACTCATCAAGTGTATCCTTGAAAATAAGTCAATAATACCACAAAAATTCAAAAAAAAAATCTCACAGAGATGTTTTTAGTCAGGAGTTGACCTTTCCATCCGGACGATAACAAACGGCGGTTACAATATCACGTATGTCGGCCCAATCAACCACATGGTTCTTCGAAACACCCCAAATGCGAACTTTGCCGTCTATGGAGCCACTGATGAAATATCTTTCATCAACAGGATTGAATTGAATACAAGTAACTGGTTTCCATTCAAAATAACGGGGAAAAAAGAATTAGGTTGGCTCAATTAAATATTAGTAAAACAAATGTTAAGAAAATTATTTTTTAATATAAAAAAGGCGCTATGGTATGTGGGAGATTCTTTTGCAAAGACAAGCAAAGTTAACTAAAACTTCAAAATAAAAAACAAGTAACTTGACACAGGAATCTGGGAAAAATTTGACTGCCAATATCGTGAATACCAATAAAACTCTCTTCACCTTTCAGGTTTCAGCGTAATCAAGAGAAAAACTCTAAACCAGCTAAGCAAATTTTCAGTTAAGATAATTAAAAGATAGAAAGGTTGCACACAAAAAAATTTCAATTCACAAACATTTCCACTGTTTACCATAATCATTGTGCCGATAAACACGAAGGCATCCATTGCAACCAGCTTTCCACAAACGAACAGTTTTGTCCATAGAGGACGTAAGAAGAAACTGCAAGAAAACATCTCAAACATGAATAAAGATAGTAGGATGCTATACAAAAACATATTAGAAACAATATGCATGTAATGTTTGATAAATTTCTAACATAGTACAGAAAATCAACAGCTTAAACATTTACAATTTGATCACTTAGGATCTAAAAGTTTGCATGGGCGCATAACTTACATCTGATGCAGACCATGAAACATCTAGGATATCACCAGTATGTCCAATAAATTCGTGTAGTGGTTTTTCCAATATCTTAAAAGCTTTCTTTGGGAATACAATTGAAGCGCAGCAGCCCTTCACTCCAATTAATGAGCTACATTTGGATTTGCCAAAACAATTTGCTGAACCATTTTCGACAATAGACTTGCAGGAGGTTTCTGCTTCCTTAATCTGCCATATGCGAACAATACAATCTTCACCCCCGCTAGCAAGATACCACCCCGATGGGCTAAATTTCATAGTCCTTACTGAACCCTTATGTGCCCGAAATTCTTGTTCAACGAATAACCCAGTAAGTTCTATACACCGTTTCCTGTGTCTCAGTACTTTAGTTCTCATGGTCCTAGATAATTGGGAATTTTTAACAGAGGTGTCATGCTTGAACAATACTACTATATGTCTTCTGTTGATAAGCTTTCTCCACCAATTCCTATGCTTTCTCCTTGTAAGAACTTCACATTGCTTTTCTTCTGATGGTGAAACTTTTCTGTTCATTAGTTCACGCACAGAAGAGTGCAAGCCCAATAACTTTTCAAACTCCATGTATGTCAAAATTTTGTCTGAACCTAGTTCTTTAAGCATGCTAGGCAAACCATTATCCCCATGCTCATGGACAGTAAATACTCTTCCATTGTCAAGATTCCTTATGCAATATAGGGAATCTTCTTGTCTCCCATCATTTGATTCTGAGAATGAATCCAAGGAAGCACCATTGCTTTCTGCAAGTCTCGGCTCAATGCACTTAGGCATGCCAGACTCCTCCGAACGCCAGGACAAATCAGACTGTGAAATGATGAAATCCCCAAACTCCATAGTGCTAAAGAACTTTTGTCGTCTTTCCTGAACAGACAGCGTGTCTCCGAGCCATGATTCTGCGTTAAGGATCCGGAGGTTGAATTCATGGCCTTCGTCTACGGAGAAATATGATGATGCAGAGTCAACAGAAGTTCTAATATTATCATCCGAGTCAAAGAACACTTCATGCCCAGCATCGGCGTTATGCATGTCTGCTAGGCAGCAATTTCAATTCCCGGTTCTTTCAACATTTAGTAGAACTTTCAGATGAATGCAAATATTCCGGAAATTGGATAGTTTGGGACAGTAACTTTGTTATCACAGTTAAGCTCTTATTGCCAATCCATAAAAGCATCAAAATAGTTTCACTACAAAGAAAGCGCAAAGGAAAGAGTAAACTTTAATGGAAAACAATGCACCGGATACACATTGAAGTTGTACCACAAGAATTGCAACATAATAAGTACAATTGTTTTTTTTAATGAGTTATGTACGATTCTTTTTTGTTGCAGCAAATAAAAATCATGGCAAATAGTAACCAGAACTGATAAGAACTGAGCAACAGACATAATGAAGGGACTTTATCAGAACTGAATGTGAGTGATGTCGTGAAGAACAACAATGGTGATGTAAACTAAAAATCTAAAGAAGACTATTCCAGCAGATTAAGGAGTGACCTTCTCCTCACACTACGCATGTTGAACTCACTTGAAAGGGAGACGGAAGCCATGAATTCGCGAAGTTGAGATAAGATCAATGGAGAGCTATTACTCGATCTCTCCGCATGAAGAATGCTCAACGAGGGTGTCAGCGCAACCAGTAGGAAAAATAGTTGCGAAAAGCGAGACCTAGATATAGAAACAACGATCTCTGGAGTTAATAAGAAAAATGGAGCTCAAAAACAAACGAAGGGGAAAAGGGTGGCAGCAGCCGCAACCCTCCCAGGATCCGCGGTAAGACAGCGCGCACGCACGGGAGACGGAGGACGCTGCGTTCAAAACGCTAACATCCAGCTATCCATGGAAAAAGGCTAGCGAGCTAGAGAAGCACAGCCGACCCAGGGCAGTAGAAGGAGAGGAGAAAACAAAATACAGAACCCTAAACGAAGAAGGCATCGTTATCCACTGCGGGATGGGAGCATCGTCGCCTGCTCGTCGTCCTTATGAGCACATTAATGTGGCCTTTTAGGACGCAGACCTCATCATGCGTAGGCTCACGGCTACGACTGAAAGAGATCGATCGCTGCAGGCGGAAACTATGCGGTCGCGATGCGAAAGCTGTCGGCCATCGATCTCTTTGCTACTCCCTACGAGCTAGCGGCGGTACCGGTACTTCACCTACGTCTATCTCTCTCTCTCTCTCTCTGACACTAAAGCGCCCGTCCTTTGTCTCTTCTCTTTTTGCTCACTCAAGCAGTCCAGCTTGCAGATTACTCCGGATCCCTACGCGAAAGATCCCGTGCCTGTCACGGATAGGCATGCAAAATTGAATCAGCATGATGAAGTTTAGATGTTTTCAGATCTCTCTGCTTTCCCGAGTCGATGACAATGGCAGCGGCAGAACTCCGAGGTGACCGTACTCCGTCTAATGAGATCTGCATCCCAGATGTGTTTCTAAGAGGATTTACAGAAACTAATCGATGAGGGGATCACTGTGGATCGCATTCGCCTCAAACCTTCTGTTCCGGCGCGACAAAACTTAAGATAGGTCTGAGAATTCAGAGCTCCTCCGTCGCTCACGCAGAGGCAGCGGCGGCAATCGACGGAATGGGATCTTATGCGTCGGGTGAGGAGAGGTGGATGTGGAGACGATGAAGAAATTGAGCGTCGAAGAGGAGATATTGGAAGAAGCCATATTATCTCTGCGTTTCCTTTCCTCACTTCACTGCGAATCCACAACTGCACCAAGTCGACAGCTGGTCCAAGTTCTATTTTGTTATTGCATCCGGTTGATGGAGCCGCTGATGTGTATGTACGGCAAGGATCGAGGGTGCCTCATCAAGATTAGCGCTTGCTTCTGTGATTTGGGTAATTTCTTGTCGGTCAAATATGGAAGTATATATATAATTATATATGCGGAAATTAAATTGTGAGTCATACAAATTACAAATTAATATTTTTCATTTTTTTTCTTGAAATTAAAAATGATTTTGGAGCATTGAAATATTAATATTACAAATGAAACAATAATAATAAAATGTATTTTTAAAATGAAAAATCTATATGAATAAACTTTATTTGCATTGCAAAATAAAAGGGTTACATGTCAATGCTAATTTGATCTTTAAATTTTTAAATTGTGTCATTTTTATTTTTTAGGCTAACATCTAGCTTCATCTTGAGTTAATTCAAGGAATTAACACAACTGAAATTTTTGAGACTAATTTGATATTGACTTGAAACCGCAAAGACTTATGTCATGTATTACACTTAAAACACAAAAAATACTCAAATTATATTTGGCAAAAGTTTTTAAAAAATTATGTATAAAATTGAGTAAGATAAACATGAATGTTATTTATATGTTTTGATGCCCACTTGAAGACGATTCATGGGGTTGAGCGTGAACCGCACAAAGTAGTACCCGACATGGCCCACTAGACTGCGCTGTGAAGTACAATTTGATTTGTCTTAGATGTCGGTTGGCATTCGGAACCCGGACCAAGACTCCGTTTGTTTCGGCGGTGGCATTTTTGAGTGATGTCAATGAGAGCGGTGGGAATTAAAGAAGGGGCGATTTTGATGTTGATGACCAAAATTGACGTTTTAAAGAGTTGGAAATAGAGAAAAATTTTACCAAATAATTTTTCAGCGTTGACATTTGACATTTTTTCCCCACCACCAATAAAAAAATATTGAAACAAACGGAGCTCAAATAACTCTCGCCAAACGGACCTTAGTGACTATCACCTTTTCTCTATTTGATCACTTTACTAAAGAGAGATTTTAGGTGCGTTCTCCCACATGGTTTTAGGTGCGATATTAAATACAGTCTTATGATCTGGCATCCTACGGCGGATCTGTTTTCGCAGAATACTGACAGTATTTTTAATTAACAAATATGACAGTATTTCGATCGATCACATAGAACCAATGGTTTGATGCGCGCGATCATAGGTGATAGATACCCACCATGATAGGTACCCCCGAATTCGGGCTGCGAATAGCCAGAGCACCCGCCTCATTTGGTGGAGGAAATGAGGTGCAAATAGTAAAATCCCACATCATGGGGTACAAATAGTAAAATCTCATATCATGGGGTGCAACTAGTAAAACCCCACATCATGGGGTGCAAATAGTAAAATCTCACATCATAGGGTGCAAATAGTAAAATCTCACGTCATGGGTTGCAAATAGTAAAATCCTCCAACATGAGGATGTAAATAGTAAAATGATTCAATACAGTCTGCGTATAGCAAATAATATGGTTATGGAGTGTGCATAACCATATCTGTCATATGAATACATATCACCACACAACTATACAAACTGATGTGCGTATAGCACATAAATTAGTTATGGTGTGCGGGTAGCCGCATAACCACCATAACCACCCTAACCACCCATTTAATTACGAAAGTGTCACCTTCAAAAACTTTAAATAGGACCCTCAAGGCATCTCTTTTTCTCATCCTTTTCTCCTCCTCCTTCCTCCTAAGTTCAAGAGAGAGAGTTCTTGAAGATCTCCCTCACCTTCGAAGACTCCTTCGAAGATCTTCGAGCGCCTTGAAGATCCTTCGAAGGCCTTCTTCCGCTCTAAGCGCGCCTCCCGTGTGCTCCGCTCCAAGCGCGCCTGTGTGCCCTCCGCTCCAAGCGCGCCTCTGTGCGCTCCGCTCCAAGCGCGCCTCCGGGCGCTCCCCTCCAAGCGCGCCTCCGTGCGCTCCGCTCCAACCGCGCCTCCGTGCGCTCCGCTCCAACCGCGTCTCTGTGCGCTCCGCTCCAAGCACACTGCGCATACGCAGCAACAAGCACTTTGCGCACTCAAGATCATCACTCCCAACTCCTCTCGCATAGTAGGAGGCAAGTCGTAGAGACAAAGACGCACAGAGCACATCCATCCAACCTTCACGGAGCAGTGAAGATCTCCAGAGCGCTCAGAGCGTAGCATTCCCCTCTGCGGCAGACAAAAGACTTGGCTCCGTGAGCGGTGACTTGTCACCCTCCGAGCACCTCTCTCTTAACAATTGTAACGAGAGGCGGCATGTTGCCCTCGAGTTCTTCAAAACAACTTTGTACAACAACCAGCAAATAATGGAAATTTTGATCGGCACAGACCCGACCGCGTGGTTTTTCACCCAGTTGACGGGTTTTGCACGTTAAAAAATTATTTTGTCAGCTTTCTCTTTTCTGTGACTGTTTGCGCGCTCAAACGCTCCCGGGCTTAGAATGTCAAATTTAGTCCGATCTACTGGAGCCTTGAGTGGTCCGCAACAGTTTGTCGTTGTTTGTGGGAAGGTGTTCCTAGCATTCCCAGAAGATTTAGAAGACAATATCCCCTTCACAGCGATACTCAAAAACTGGCGGCAATGACAAGAAGATCTACCCGCGCTGCAGAAGGATTACCCTATGGGGGCACGTCGATCCAATTCCCTATCACTCACACGCCAACACACCTCTCGCGGAAGATGTCATGCATGTACCCTGTACGACATTGGAGGAACGCGTACGCCAGGTTGAAGAGACACCGCAAACAGAGAAGCGTCACGAGCTCATAATCCTGCCCCCGAACAAAGCAGTCCGGCTCCGCCAGCCCTGGATTGTACTCCAGCAGGGTACTTCACTCGCGAGCACCACTTCCCTGAAGAAGACTCCTCCAACACGGCCAACTCAACGCACCTAATCCATCCGACTGGAGAACCTGAAGCTCATCACCACAACCGCTCGAAAGCGGCAGCCATCAGACACGCAAATGAAGGGCCTACTCGCGAAGAAATTCACAACATGATTGCTGAAGAACTTGAACAAGCTAGGCAGCATGCCGCTTTTACCCCGCATCCCCTCCTCCATCGCTCACCACTAGCGCCTGAGGGCCTGACACATCCAATCCCGCACGGCTTTGAGCTTCTGAGCATGGAGACGTTCGACGGAACGGGTGATCCGTCAGAGCAAATCCATCACTTCATCACCATCATGAGGATCAACATTGCCCCCGATCAACTGCAATGTCAAGTGTTCCCGGCAACACTAAAGGGACAAGCTCGCACCTGATTCTACTCTCTGAAGGAAGGAGAGATCGACAACTTTGTCAATTCATCTCAACTCTTTGTCGACCAGTTCATCGCAAACCGGAGGATTGCACGAGACCCCTCTCACCTTTTGGGGATTCATCAAGGCGAGGGGGAATCCCTCTAGGACTTTTTTTTGTCGCTTCACGTTTGAAGCGCGGCAGATTCCAGGAGTCGACCCTCAACTCCTGCGTAGCTTCCTCTTGGGAGGGCTCCGACACAGCGGATCATACTCAGCACTAATGCGGGAAATGGTCTCCAGCTACCCCGACCTCGTACGCCGAGCCGAAGCTCAGATTACGACAGATGAGGCAATCGAAGCACACCAACAACAGTTCAAAGGAAGTTCAAAGCGGAAGGAGCAAGAATGGTCTCCCCCCTTAAAGAAGAGCAATGACCGTCACAGTGAACCTCATACTCAGCAACAGCAGAACCACACTCCCCTCGACACTTCCAGAGTCAACATACTTTATGCAATCCAAGATAAGATGACGCTTCAGAGGCCCAAGACGATCGATCCAAATAATGGAGACCAATTACAGTATTGTGAGTTCCACCGCGGACGCGGGCACGACACGGAAGATTGCACTAAGCTAAAGAAGGAAATCGAAGGTCTTATTCGACAAGGGATTCTGAGAAGGTTCCTGCGAAGCAAAACATTAAATCAGTTGAAGCCACCCGGGCCGGCGAGAGATCAGTCGTCCGCTTGCCAGGAAAGACTGGGGGGCAACCCCTAAAAGTAATCGCGCCAGGAGAAAGCTCCCTCCCAATTCACCTAGCTATACTTACACATCCTCTCCGCCATGTCAGCTTTATCAGCGTTCCATAAAGACGTGTGATTGAACTTCCGCACATGTTTTCTGCAAATTACTTTTCTGACTTCATTAACTTCATATGTTTCAGATCGCCAAATTACAATAGGTAAGGTCGTCATACCTCCGCCTACCATCGTCAAGGGCCTGCCCCCTTTGGCGGTCGTTCCCTGCCAAATTACAATTGGTAAGGTCATCAGACATCCGCCTACCATCGCCAAGGGTCTGCCCTCTTTGACGGCCGGTCCCTGCCAAGTAACAATAGGTAAGGTCATCAGACCTCCGTCTACCATCGCCAAGGGCCTGCCCCCTTTGGCGGTCGGTCTCTGCCAAATTACAATAGGTAAGGTCGTCAGACCTCTGCCTACCATCGCCAAGGGCCTGCCTCCTTTGGCAGTCGGTCCCTGCCAAGTTACAATAGGTAAGGTGGTCGGACCTCCGCCTACCATCGCCAAGGGCCTGCCCCCTTTGACGGTCGGTCGCTGCCAACTTACAATAGGTAAGGTCGTCAGACCTCCGCCTACCATCGCGAAGGGCCTGCCCCCTTTGGCGGTCGGTCCCTGTCAAATTACAATAGGTAAGGTCGTCAGACCTCCGCCTACCATCGCCAAGGGCCTGCCCCCGTTGGCGGTCGTTCCCTACCAAGTTACAATAAGTAAGGTCGTCAGACCTCCGCCTACCATCGCCAAGGGTCTACCCCCTTTGGCGTCCGGTCCCTGCCAGATTACAATAGGTAAGGTCGTCAGACCTCCGCCTACCATCGCCAAGGGTCTGCCCCCTTTGGCGGTCGGTCCCTGCCAAGTTACAATAGGTAAGGTCGTCAGACCTACGCCTACAATCGCCAAGGGTTTGCCCCCTTTGGCGGTCGGTACCTGCCAAATTACAATAGATAAGGTCGTCAGACCTCCGCCTACCATCGCCAAGAGCCTGCCCCCTTTGGCGGTCGTTCCCTGCCAAGTTACAATATGTAAGGTTGTCAGGCCTCCGCCTACCATCGTCAAGGGACTACCCCCTTTGGCGGTCTGTCCCTGCCAGATTACAATAGGTAAGGTCGTCAGACCTCAGCCTACCATCGCCAAGGGCCTGCCCCCTTTGGAGGTCGGTCCCTGCCAAGTTACAATAAGTAAGGTCGTCAGACCTCCGCCTACCATCGCCAAGGGCTTGCCCCCTTTGGCGGTCGGTCCCTGTCAAATTACAATAGGTAAGGTCGTCAAAACTCCGCCTACCATCTCCAAGGACCTGCCCCCTTTGGCGGTCGGGCCCTGTCAAATTGCAATGGGTAATGTCGAATCTACATCCGTCATCAGCAATTGCCTGCGGACAGCGCGCTCCCAGCTACCTCCCACTATCGTCGATCGAAGGTCTGCCCTTCTCCCCGCAGTAGGTCGCGGCGTCGCCAAGGCCTGCCCCCTCGCACTCACAAATGGTTTGAAGCGTTCGCCCTTCACCGCTGCTATCAACGACATCCCCCAGGTCGACAATCCAGACCTCTCACTACTCGGCTTGAAGCGTCCGCCCTTCGCCCGCGTAGTAGGTTCCAACACCACCTGAGTCTCGTCCTCTAAACCGTGTCGCCAGGATCTGCCACTCGCGCTCGCAAAACGATTTGAAGCGTCTACCCTGCACCGCTACTATCAACGACATCCCCAAGGTCGGTAATGCGAACCCCGCACTACTCGGCTCGAATCGTCCGTCATTCGCCCACGTAGTAGGTTCCAGCACAACCTGGGTCTCGTCCTCCAACTGTCAACATCAAATAAGCAAAACACAGTTGACCGCACAAAATGTCGGTTCCAACAACACAAAAGCCCTACTATCACAAGCCGGTGCTCATAGCTAGAACAATGGGCAAACAATCAAGCAGCGCTCAAGGAGAGACCAAAGCTCTGTAAACAAAGTACAAAGCTACTGCATGATACAAAGAAACGGTAAAGACGGAGCCATGCCTCATCCACATCAACACCAAAGTCTCTCTCTCACCCTCGAAGAGACCTTCGATATCAAGCTCAGTTATATCTCAACAAATGCGATAACACCGCTGTACAAGGGAACTTCACTCCCGGACTTGTAGGCATCCCATACCGTCATTTTCAAACATCAACATGCTCCACAACTAATGAGGAGCGTCATTGCATCAACTTCCCATAAGAACAACGCATCGCTACCTGAAGGGACAAGGAGTCACTCGAGTCCTCACAAGCCAAAAGTGTGCATGTACACGCCACAACACTCAGGCGCTCGTCCCGTCGACAGGCGCACTCCACGTGCGAGGAGCGCGCGGGCGCAAGCCCCGCACGCCCCCAGTGTGCGGGCGCATGTCCCACGCACGCTCAGCGTGCGTGCGCATTCCCCGCACACACACAATGCGCGAGCGCATTCCCCGTGCGTGCATGGCGCGCGAGAAGTCTTCTCGCGCCAGCGCGGCACGCGGGCGCACGTCCTGCGTGCGCACAACGTGTATGCGCACACAACACGTGGGCACACTCCTCACGCATGCATAACACGCAGGCGCACCTTCCTTACACCATCCCAGCGCGCGGTACGCCCCGTGTAAGTCCCTACGCACCTCCCGAACATCTTGCTACACGCACAGCCGCAAGCAAGCTCTCCGCCCGGTGGCTTGCCTATCTTGTGCACCTTTTAAACATTTTGTCGCACGGACACCGCCGCAAATCATTATGCGAGTCATTCATATTTCGAGTAAAAGTCTCCGCCCTCTATTCGCTTCGACTTGAAGCTGCGGGGACTTGGGGGGCAAATGATGTAGACCCCCTTTAAGGCGCTAACCGCCCCCCTCCATGGGTGCGGTCATCCAAAGAGACTCCACTAACGACGTAACTACCCGAGGTGTAACCATCACTATCATCACCGCCATCGCCACCATCCACCTCTGGCATAACTACAATGGTTTGTTTGCTCGCACGAACTCAGCACACACGCTAAGGAGAAAAATTTCCGTACTCTTGCAAGAGTGTCAGACTCCGGGAATATGGGGGGAAATTGATAGGTACCCCCGAATTCGGGTTGCGAATAGCCAGAGCACCCGCCTCATTTGGTGGAGAAAATGAGATGCAAATAGTAAAATCCCACATCATGAGGCGCAAATAGTAAAATCCCACATCATGAGTGCAACTAGTAAAATCCCATATCATGGGATGCAAATAGTAAAATCCCACATCATATGGTGCAAATAGTAAAATCCCACATCATGTGGTGCAAATAGTAAAATCCTCCAACATGGGGGTGTAAATAGTAAAATTCTTTAATACGGTCTGCGTATAACAAATAATATGGTTATGGTGTGTGCATAACCATATCCGTCATATGAATACATATCACCACAAAACTATACAAACTAGTGTGCGTATAGCACATAAATTGGTTATGGTGTGCGGGTAGCCACATAACCACCCTAACCACCCATTTAATTACGAAAGTGCCACCCTTAAAAACTATAAATAGGACCCCAAGTCTTCTCTTTTTCTCATCCTTTTCTCCTCCTCCTTCCTCTTAAGTTCAAGAGAGAGAACTCTTGAAGATCTCCCTCATCTTCGAAGACTCCTTCGAAGATCTTCGAGCGCCTTGAAGATCCTTCGAAGGTCTTCTTCCGCTCCAAGTGCGCCTCCGTGTGCTCCTCTTCAAGCGCGCCTCTGCGCGCTCCGCTCCAAGCGCGCCTCCGTGCGCTCCTCTCCAAGTACGCCTCTCGTGCGCTCCGCTCCAAGCGCGCTTGCGTGCCCTCCGCTCTAAGCGCGCCTCCGTGCGCTGCGCTCCAAGCGCGCCTCCGTGCGCTCCACTCCAAACACATTGCTCATACGCAACAACAAGCACTCCGCGTACTCAAGATCATCACTCCCAACTCCTCTCGCACAGTAGGAGGCAAGCCGTAGAGACAAAGACGCACAAAGCACATCCATCCAACCTTCAAGCAGCAGTCAAGATCTCTAGAGCGCTCAGAGCGCAGCATTCCCCTCTGCGGCAGACAAAAGACTTGGCTCCGTGAGCGGTGACTTGTCACCCTCCAAGCACCTCTCTCTCAACCATTGTAACGAGAGACGGTCTGTCGCCCTCGAGTTCTTCAAAATAACTTCGTACAACAACTAGCAAATAATGGAAATTTTGGTCGGCACAGACCCGACCGCGTAATTTTTCAGCAAGTTGACTAGTTATCCACGCTAAAAAATTGTCTTGTTGACTTTCCCTTTTTTGTAACTGTTTGCGCGCTCAAACGCTCACGGGCTAAGACGGTCAAGTTTAGTCCGATCTACTGGAGCATTGAGTGATCCGCAACACACCTTAAATTTTTTCTCAATAAAAAAGGCCTATTAAATAGTTTGAGGCCCGTTGA